>CM076087.1:56676300-57988205 GCA_038088585.1 Chrysina gloriosa
CATCCCAGACTATCAATGAAAGAACGTTCACGTAATCTTAATGTTAGTAAATCGGCATTACAAAAATTTATAAATCAAACAACAAGGCATTCAAACCAAAATTTATGCACACAGGCCGTAGATAATTATTTTTTATTTGGCATCAGGATGAAATGTATTGAACATTGTATTTTCACACGTGTCAACTTTTTCTACAAATGGCGTTGTTTCTCTGAAAATATGATGCTACTGATTTACAAAAATCAAAATTTTTGGATCAATTGTAGACGATAGTATTACCAAAAAGTGAATGCGTGGTTTCATATTGTTTGGGCGTTATTGGACCTTTCTTCATAGAGGCGCGGCTAAATCAGCATGTTTAAGTACAGCTATTTGAAAGTTTAGGGAAGAGTGCTTACAAGACTTGCCGCTGACAGAACAAAAAGCAATGCATTTCCAGCAAGACGGATTCCCTGTACATTCACCTCAATGGTATTCCTTTACTACTCTGAAAACAACCGCCAGGATTTCGTACTTTAAACCGGGTAAAGGACGCTGCAGCTTTGTAAGAGAGAGAAAACTGATCTTCCCATTCACACGTAACAACTTCCGTAGAAAAAGTTCTTAAACGCAGTGATAAAGACGTCGAGGAAGAGCTTGAAGAGCTAGGTTTCCACATTGAATACGTTTACCACCCCAAACACCAGCATAAGGGATGCCTCTCAACCTTGTGAAACTTCCACTTACACATTCAAGTGAATGTACAGATTGACTGCCAAGAGCAAATCCCGCTGCCCCCGTACACCAGTACCTACCAAATATTCATATAGCGCAATGCTATCGCTGCCAATGGTTCAATTCAATGGCCCATTCCACAGCGCGGCTCCTGTCCGGTGCATGCTATATTTTGGTGAACATCGACTCGACGGAGTGTGCCAACTGTGCAGAGGGTCATCCTCCGAACTACAGGGACTACTGTCGCTTCCCGCGACCGAAACCAAAAACCCGCCCTCTTTCCTTCCTGAAGAGCAATTCCAGCTCGAATTCACTGCCCTCGTAGGCCCGCTACGACGTCTTCGAATCCCTAACGCTCGCAGGGAAAGAAGTGCACGGACTTCGGTCTGCTCAAAATCCACTCGACCTACAATTCACTCAATAGACCGTTCTCGCGTGAAGATTACCTCTACATCTACATCGATTCCAGTTAGGTATTGGTGATGGGGAATCTGAACGCAAAGTGTCTCCTTTGGGCATTCGCAGTGAAGAACACCGCGACAGAAGGATGTTAGATATCACCCGCGCCCTAGCTTTGTTATGCCATCCTTCCTACGGCTCTAGGTACTTTATCAAGGACATCCTGGTAAACGTTACCATCGAGAGTATGGGAGATTTCTCGTCGGATCTAAATTCCTAGCTAGTTACACTAGGAAGTAAAGCCTAAGTTCGCCGAAAACGAATCTAAATGAGAAGAAATCCTATGGGTAAAAACGCGTGGACAACGTCGCACTGCCGTAGAGCCCTGACGTTGGGGTTTACTTCGATCAGAGACTGATCCGGAAGAAACGAAGAGATCCCGTTCTGATTTTCCACTTCCCGCAATATGCTACTCTCTTTTAGCGCATCATGGTCTGGGTACTCTGGCTCTATGAGAACAGCACTGAAGGCCGTGTGGAAGAGGGAAATCCCTATGTTCAGATGGTTATGGGTCTCCAAAATCGACTCTCTCCTCGTTTAAGATAATATTTAGGTTCCCCGGCAAGCATCATTCCACGTAAATAGAGATGGTTTTGATAAGATTTTTAGCATGATGCCTATTTTCTCTCCATTTTATTTAATTTATTATTGAATTAAGTTTTTACTCATCTTTCCGTACGCGATTATAGCAGATTTTCAGTTAACAAGAAGAGATTCAATATCCGGTCTATTCTAAAATGATCCTTAGATGCAAGATGCAAGGACAATAATTTACAAATGCCGAGCATAGCTAAAATTTCTTTATAGGTATACGATACGATAGACTTGATTACCTCAGAATACAAACACTCTAATCGCTCACATCGGCGTCTACCTTCACGCTAGTAAATAATGTACTGTGTAGTTTAGTACCGTGTACCGTACATCAATTATCTACAGTTTCCTGTGTGCTGTATCCGCTATATCGTATCATTTATATTTACTCTTTCCCTAAAGGATTTCAAGTTTGTTTTTATGTATTTAAAAATGGAATTACCTGAGATAATATATCCACCGAACAGACCTTTCGAAAGATCATTGAAACCGTCTCAGACTCCTATTTTGTATGATTTCTTATTTTTTATTGAGGCCAACAGAAATGGTTAACTAACCTTAAAACCGCTATATTAGGATTTTAATGTTTTCAATTTTAGGTGAATTTATTTTAGGCTGTTCAAACGTAGCTGGTACTTATTGGGAAGGAACGTTGTTTCACTACATGAACTTTAAATCTGCAAAGAAAAATTCTTATAATTCATACTTCATCAGCACATCGACCACCAGCGATGCAAAATATATCTCAGACAACTATGTAAGCAATTGTATTTAACAATGTTAAGAATATTTTAATTTCATCACTAGTTTTACATAGGTTTTGTTAGCAGAAGATAATGGTAATTTAAAATTATTAATGTTGCCTGATAAAGATATGCAGTTACCAATAGAGTGTAAAGATACTTATCATAAAAATGACCGGATAACACAATTAACTGTATGGAACACAAGTAAATTTGCAGCTTGTACTGAGTCATGCATAAATTTATATGACATTAAAAATGGATCTTCAATTAAATGTAATAAAATGTTTAAGTAAGATTATAAGTAAAATATATATTTTTCTATCTATGTATTATAATATTTACAGAAACTACCACACAGATAGTATATTTTCAATTGATGCTAACAAATTAGATGAATATATGTTTGTGTCGACATCAGCTGATAGAAGAGCTTGTATATGGGATACACGTATGGATAGCCCAGCAACTGGTAAAATTAATCTTAATCATCAGTTTGAGCATAATCTAAGAAACATTTCTTGTTTTAGTGATATATAATAGCGAATTCTCTGCTCTAACAAGTGTAGTATGGTGTCCAAATAATAATTATATTGTGGTGGGAACTGAAGCTGGTGATATATACCTATTAAATATAAAACAAACAAAAGACGTTTTAGCTTCTATGCACTGTTTCAACAGTAGTATACATAAAATGTGTTTTAGTCCTCAAGGAAATTTAGCTGTATGTGGTAACACAGCAGAGATCCTAGTCTATGATTGCCATGGTGAACAATTTAATAAAGTCTATGAAAACCAAGGGCATAACACTGTTATACGAGGATTGACATGGTACAAAAATGATCTGTATTCTTGTGGATTTAATAAAAACTTGCTTCTCATTGCTGTTAAAATCTTCAAGTATTACACAAATTTTATACTTTTACATCATTAAATTTATTATGCAAATACATATATTTTAATTTTCTTTTTCTGTATGCCTAGAGAAGGTCTTATAATAACTTTGATGTAGAAAGTCTAACAAACATTTTTATCTGAGTGACCAGTCAAGTGCTAAAAAGAAAATACAGAACAACCACAACTAGCTGTTTGGACCGATAGTTTTTAACAGTCCTTTGTAATCCATCATGTTAATTATTTATTGCTCTATCATTAATTGCTATTAATATATATCTTTGAATATCTTCTCATTTGCTTTTATACCACATGCAAACTGTAGTATATTTGAATATGAACAGCTAAACAACATCCAATGTAAAGCTAGACAGTAAATATTTGAAAGTAGTTATTTTAATTGATACGATATAACTTACTCTAGAACTTAAAAAAATGCTCCAAGCTGTACATAAATGTGTTCTTTCAGAATACGTAACTTAGGTAAATAAATTAGGTCATATCATAACGAATTTGAACGCCTACAACAAATTTCGACAACCAAGTCATCTTCAGACATGGAATTTCGTTCGTGTTTTCTCCACCCAAAATGACAATTTTGTTGTGGAAATACTACATACCCTATAAATAGTCGCAAGTGTAAAAATTTTCGACATCTTCCTAATAGGTGAATTAATCTCGCACGAAACTAACAATAAGACAAAATAAATTAATTCAACATATTTTATTTAAACAGAGCCATTTTCCTACATTTCATCAGCCACACCATCTGTTTTAATTCTATTTCACAATAAGTACAAATATATGCAGTCGTAAAAAGACGAAAATCATGAAATATAATACATGATACATGAGTTCAACAAAATATACAGATTTGTTGACAAACAAATGTAAAAATATACATTAATTGTGTATGTCAGAATTAATTACAACAATTAATCGAATCGTTGAAAAATAAAGTTAAAGTCACAACCTTCTAAAAGTCATACCTAGAAAACAATCCCAAAATTTTAGAAATATACTGCACAGGTGGTACACCTGATCAATATAAACTGAAGTTTTCTAAAAATCAAAAAGAAAAAGACAAAATAAATAAACATCTAAGACCGATTCGAAATCATCTGTCATTTATAATTAACATTTTCCACATTCCTATTATGGAAAATCACACGATGAATGCTATTGTACTCCATATAAATGTATATATAAACATTTGTTAGAGACGTTTACCCATTTATATTTATCATTTATTGTATAAAACTACAGTCATGAGAATGGAAGTTTTACGTTAACATTTGAAACCCTCTAAAAGCTAAATGTGTAATGGAAAACATGAGTTACTGTATAATTATAATAATAATAATGTAGGTGTACATTGCTCTGTGCCTGGTCCCATAAATTTAAGCCCCAAATTCTTTTGCATCATCCTCAGTTATATCTCCATACTGCCAAATACATAAATGCTCTTTCTTGGCTTTTTCCTGTGCAGTCAGATACTCAACGACCTAGAAATTGATAGTAATAAAGAACAAATAGTTGTAGAAATGAATAAATATATAAAATTGTATGTAATGCATTTAAAAAATTACTGAATGTTTTAGTAGTATTCATACAATACGTACCAATTTGTGTAATCTCCTTTCTTTACGCTTTTCAACGAGCATTAACCCTTCAGAAATAATATTCTTGATAACGTCGACCTTTTGGTCCGTCAACAATGTGGCAGCTGGTGGAAGGCCCTGTGGTCTATATTCAACGTTAAGCAGCAATCTGCTTGCAGATAAATCTTCGCGCAGGTATTTTAATGCTACTTCGGCGAATTCTGGATCTTTCGGCAGGGAAACACAGGCTAGTGAATACTCAGTAGCAAATGGTCTTTCAGTTGCATAAACGGCAGGCAAACTAGCTAGGCGGGCACTATTTACTGTTTCTTTGTTACCGTAGTCGATGTAACGTATAAAAACGTTGGACCCTTGCACCTTTTCCACTTTCGCTCGGTACCACTGATCATCAACCGAATATTTCGCCGCGCAAATGTCGCCACGCTTCGGATTGTACGCGCCGGGAAGAGGAGGATTGATTTGGAATTCCTGCCGAAATTTGGCTATTAATTCCTCCGCTTTTGGTCCTTGTTGGTAATTTTGTGCAAAAATGTTCCTTCATTTGTTACTTCCGTTACAATAACTTCTTCGTAGTTGATCGATCTCTCGGGATTCTAATGTAGCAAAAAATAAGTTTATTACCGCATATTTCGATGATAACAGGATGTGTTAGAAATCAAAACAAATAATAAGAACCAACATTTTGATGGAATGTTAACTGACGGAGGCTGTTAATAGTGTGTAGAGTATTTAATACTACTATTGCATTCCACTTTATGATAAATTCAAACTTTATTGTTTTTACATGGTGTTTTAGAAAGTTAATATTAGAAATTTTAGACAAAGATACGTACATATTTTTTAAAATTGCTTGCAATTAGTAGCTAAGTTTTCAATATTTGTAATACGTAAATACAGTAAAACTTCGTTAAACCGGACATGCATTAATTCGGACACCTCATTAATTCCACAGTTTTGGGTCATATACCTCTATAATTCTGATCGTGTAAATTAGTACATATATACATATAAATGTATACGTGCCTCAACCGTCAATAAATTTCATGGAATTCCCTCATTTTCTACCTCAAATACCTTGCGTTTACGCTTTGTGCGTGACTCCATTTTCAGTTTGTGGACGCTAGTGAAACTATGTATATATGTTCATGTGCAGTTTTCAGTTAAAATGATGCGACGCAACAAAACACTTACTCTTAAAGAGAAGTGCAAACTTTTAGATGTTCTTGAGAAAGGAAAAAGTATTCGCTTTGTTACCGAAAAATTTAAAGTGCCGAAATCAACAATATATGACATTAAACAAAAGAAAAAGAAAATTAGACAATTTGTTGCAACTACATTTTAAGGACCAGGTATGTACCAGGTGTTCAAGTATGAAATGCGGATTTATTTTCTAAAAAACCATGTTGAATTCGGAAGAATGATAAAAATGCTTTATTCAATGTATGCTCCATCACTTGTTATACTTTTTTCCCACCTTTCGGGCAATTTGTGAATACCATGCCAATAAAACTCTTCCTCTTTTGCTGCGAAGCATTCATCTAGCCATTTTTCACATCTTCGTACGAATCAAAGCGCTGCTCAGCAAGTGCGTGACCCACCGATGCAAACAAGTGGTAATCGGAAGGAGCCAAGTCTGGTGAGTAAGCTGGATGGGGTAGAACTTCCCAGCCGAATGCTTCCAACGTGTTGCGAATCGAATCAAATCGGTCAATTGTTGTTTACCCAGGTTTGAACACCTGATAATACCACGCCCCTCTGGTCCCTTCCAAACACAGAGCATCGTCTTTCTGTCAAAGCGATTTCGGTCCTGCGGTCGATGTGGATGGTGCACCTGGGTTTACCCACGATTATTTTGCAAAATGTCATCTGTTTTTGCGCTTTCCCATTTTTCTGTCGGTCAACTCATGTGGTACCCGACTACCGGTCTTCTGAATCTCTCGTAGCCGATTAGAAACAGCTTATTGACTAACGCCAATTGCTCGGCGAATTGTTTTTGTTTGCAAATCATCTTCGTCTAACAAGCTTCTCGAAGTAATCGGTATAATTCAGCAGCATTTTCTTCAAATGTAAACAAAAAATTAATACTGTCCGCGAATGCTCTTTGTTTGGTATACATTTTCACATATTGAACACAACACTATGCACACGCTTTTCCAATTTATTACTCGTGCGCATCTGTGCGCATCTTCATACTTGTACACCTGATATGTACAGTTTTGAGTTATAAATTTAAAAAATTAAAACAGGGCTTATATGTAGATTCCAGAAAAGTTATTCGTCAAGGTGATCATCCAAAGGTGGAGAAAGCTTTGTATATATGGTTCTTACAACAAAGAAACCTTCATGTACCAATTTCATCATTTACCTGAAAAATCCAGATTTTTTTATAGAGTAATAACTGGGAAAGATGACTTTTTAGCAAGCTCCGGTTAATTGGATAAATTTAAAAAGAGGCATGGAATTCGATTTTTAAAAATTTGTGGGGAAAAAGTATCTAGTAACACATGTGCAGTGGCACCATTTCAAGAGATTTTCGTATAGTTGGTTAACAAAGGCATTAATGGGTTAATGAAGACCATATATTAATACAAACTACTGGATTGTTCGGAAAGTACTTTCGGTTTTTTTCCCCAACGGAAGATATATATATAATAATATTTGTTCAAAGCCTATTTCACACTTAAGCCGCCTGGTCATTAATCATGTATTATGGCAGCTGATATAGTAAGACTTGTTTGTGAAAAACTTTGATTGATTCTACGCAGTAGTTTTTGGTTGGTGCCCTATCAAATATGGAAAGTAAAAGCAGCTTTTTTCGGCAGATTTTACCTTTTTACTATCGAAAAGGTAAAAATGCTATTCAAGCAAGAAAAAATTATCCGATGTGTACGGAGAAGATGTATTGACAGAACGCCAGTGCCGAAACTGGTTTGCAAAATTTCGATCCGGCAATTTTGATGTTGAAGATGCAGTATATTCTGAAAGGCCAGTTGAAGCTGATGAATGCACAATAAAGGCATTAATTGATGCAATTAAATTAAATCGAATTCGACCGTCAATCTCCAATCTAAAATGGCTGGGGATTCTAAACAAAATCCATAGCAATCGTTGTTATGGGGAGTTACACATATTTGTGTATAACAATTTAATGTTTTTTTTTTTATTATTGAAACAATTATATTTCAGAAATTATGGCATAAAAGAATGTACGGAAGTTTAGAGCATCTAACGGTAAGAATTTAATCCAATATTTTGAAAAATTTTCGTCATTTGAAAATTCTATTCACTATGTTTGTAATTTTGTTGACATACGCTATAATTAACAAAGAAGCTATAACTTATAACTTGCGAAAAAGAATTTAAAAGTGCAACTATACGATCGAAACCATAGCAACTGCTACTACGACGGCATTTGTTTGGAGCCCAAAATGCGACCGTCATGTTACACTAAACAGATCCATTGCTGCAATGACTGCAGGGGGCATATTAGCAGCAGAAAGACAAGGAAAAGCGAAGTTATTCGAAAACGAAGGCAGTTTAGTATTTCTACTGAAATATATATACATATATATTATTATTACCATCAATGGTGTTCATGGGCAATATCCGCGAATCTATGACACAATAAATTGTTATTTGGCTTCACTTCTTGCATCAACTGGATCTTGTATTCAATTCTTGAGAACGGCGTGGAACTAACAAATTTGGATTTTCTCGGACACGCGTCTCAACAGCAACAATATTTTCGGTACCACGTGATGTTTTTTATATCTTTCGAGTGCTTTGCTAGCGTGTACAATATATTTCGAGTCAAACTTTGCAATAACACGACGACTCAGAAGGATGATTATGCCGATCATAAAATAGCCTTACAAATTTCACGCACAAACTCATTATTTTTACAATACACTTTCACTATTTGTAAACATCGTTCCAGCGGATGAAGCTCTGTTGTAATAAATGGGCAAGCATTACTGAAGAGAAATATCAGTTTGGTTTGACGAAAGATATAATCGGTATGATCGTAACAGACGTTCAAAATTACATACGGCAATGAGAGTGGAGATCATCATGTAATCATGATGATGAATTCTAGGTAGGTTAGGTAAATTAATTAGCATTATAAATCCCTCCTTCTATTAGATGCTTACTTGGTAAGTCGTACATCTTTTTGCGAAGCTAGATCTTTAACATGATAGTGATTACAAGGACTGCGGTGTATTTGTTAAAAACAAAAAACAAAAATGTATAACCAAAATAAGACATTCAGAAAGATTTACCCAAAGAAAAATAGTTGTAACCACGTGATGGAGTTTTAAAATACACCACTAATATGTAATCATTGCAATCAATCGTCCGAGATCTTTACTAATGCCGAAATCGCGCTCCTAACTAAAGGCCTAAGAGATAGGGTAAATAGGGAAAAATACCAATAAAAGAATTGATCGCTAATATATTTAGAAACTGGTATAAAATATTTAGATTCAAATACAAAAGAATTCGTTGGGAACGCATGTAAAATTAGAACTTAGAAAAATTTAGAAATAAAAACGGAAGAGTACATTAAAAGTGAAATTATTCGTATTCGACACCAAGACATTACTCGATAGAAAATTCCTTAGCACAATTAAATTCAAAATTCGGCACAATTAAGTTTACGGTACGAGAAGTGAATAATCGCCTCCCATTTTTAGATAGTTTAGTTATTAAGAACAATAACAATAATAAATTGGAAGCGGACGTCTATCGAAAAAGTATAAACGTTAAAAGGTTCGCAATGGCGGATTCCAACTATTGCATGCAACAAAAGATGTCTTTATCAATTTCTTACTCAATAGGTTAGTCAAATCCCTGTTCACAAAACGTAGGTTTGAAAAAGAATTAGAGTTGATCAAAAACGGTTAGAGAGAATTAAAAGAACAGTCCAGATATGAAATTCATAACGCTGGTCCCTGTAGTGACATGTGAAAGGAATTTTATTAAACTACCTACCGCATCATAAGATTTCAAAAGGGATTAGTAATATTCTAGAGAAAAACATGAAGGCGTGCTTGACATCTAAGAACACTAAAGAATGACTTAAGTAACCCGGAATATAAAACAGATTGCGTACAACGGTTGGGCATCTATAAAATTGGTTGTAGTGGATGCGATAATATATATCGGACAGTCGAGACGCGCAATAGCTACACGATTTAATGTGGCACATTACCGTTAAGGTAGGATAGATTCGTGAAGTATCGCGAAGCATATGCACAACACGGGGCACAACATAAAAATGGAAACACATACATACATGTAATTTTTAACGTTTAACATTTATTCAAATCAGAATGCAACCATTATTTTTCTTTCTTTCACATGTTTGTAGAAATTTAGACAGGCTGTCCGCTTGACATGTTATTTACAAGGATCTTTTACGACGCACGGGGATTATTGTTGGCCGTCTCCGAGAAAAATACTATTTACGTCTCACACAGTAAGGGTGGAGTAAATATGCATGTATACAACTTTAAGAAAATTATTTGCTCAATCGATTTTGATAATGCTTGCCTCGTGCTAGCGAGACATGTATCACCAAATTTACTATTAAACAATTGTGTGGTGAGGAGTTTACCGATGTGATATAAGATCATTACCATATTTTTGAAAATATAAGTCCATTAGATCAAGAGAAATACTTACTGCGCGATCCTCTTCGATTCTTTGCTCTTCTTCTTTTTCTTCAACATAGTCTTTCCACCTTCTTAATTTCCGTTGTTTGGCACTATCTTCAGCATTTTTCAACTGTTTATAATACTCGGACCTATCTGCAGTCGGATGTACAGTTGCAAAACCTTCTTCTACAAGAGTAACCTGCAAAATGTTGTAAATTACCTTCACAGGATAGAAAACAAATTAGTACTATTTAAATGCAAAAATGTTATTTCAGAAAGATAATATTACAGAAGTATGAGACCACCTAATCATTGTTTTAAGTAGCTGTACAATTGTTAAATATTAGTAAACTAATATAATTTGAACCAATTTATTTTGTAATTTTTAGTACTGAACTGATATGCTATTTAAGAATTAAACAGAAAAGGATTGCATAAACACGAATATTTTGTAATACCTACTATACTTGTGACAATTTCCGTGTTTATAATTAGGGTCTTACATCTGATAGTAAAATAGCGCCGAATTAAGAAACAATAATATACAATCAAAAAGAACTAACCGACAAATTAGCGTTATCAACCCACAAGTATCCAATAAAGTTTCCTGCTTTATCAATGGATTCTATTTGAACAGTTACTTCTCTTTGCATACAACGATCCTTCGTATACGCCAATGCATCTTCTCCATATGGTTCTGCTTCAGCTGCAGGTATATTTCCGATTGCGGGACGAGCACCACGTGGGCAAGTGATACCACCAAGTAAAAATGTACTTAAACAGTGTTCTTTCGGAATAAACAATCTTAATCGCGATCCACTTGCAACGAATTCCACGATAGCATCTACACGATTAGCACGTTGAAATGAAGGCAAATATTGTTTTGATTTAACAGCATCCTAGGAATAAAAGAGAAAATTTACTATTGAATTTAATATTACAATTATCACACATAAAAATGTAGTAATGTAGTATTTTTATTTTTATTAGAGAGTCAGATAGTTTATTATATACAAAAACATCTTTCCTTTTCATTACTACTATTAATAAAAAAAACTATGCATTAAGAATAAATATCACTTTGAATTCGAGACGAAATACACTGAATGTCAGTATTCGATGGTGTAGAATTGTTTTATTAACTCATGGCATCAGAGAACAAATCAATTTTCGTCAAAAGATGAAAGAGGAAAAAATTATGAGAGTGATAGAGATACAACATGGATTTAAAAATATTGATTCGATAAGTGTTTATAATCTAATTGAGTCCTTTAATTTCCGTTCCTACCACTATCTGTTCTTTTAATGATAAAAGATTCATTTCAAAACTATATATTTTACAATAGTCTGTGCCTTATACCAGTAGGTAAATGATGGATTCTCTTCATAAATAACAGCTTAAAGCAGAGGATCTCAATTTCTTTCGGTCACAAAGCACCTTTCAAATATGAAATTCAAGGCGGGGCACTTGCAAATAAACAAAAGCCTTTGTGGAGCACCAACTGTACCGCGCTGCAATTTGAGAACCTCTGGCTTAAATGTTATGTGATTATAGTTAAGAGCCTATACTGCCTATAGTATGTTTCGTAATTTGAAGGAATAAACTGGAAAGACCCAATTTCGCTGGAAAATTTTTGGTACTGGGTTTTTGGGGGACATACAGTGATGTTCGATGAAATAGAGCCACCCTATTTCATATTTTTTAAAACTAAAAATAATGGTCAATAAGTATAAAAACAAAATTTTTTATTTTGTTTTTCTTCTTTTCACATAAAAATCAAAAACATTGCAGCGAAAAATTTAAAGTTTAAAACTAAAAAAGTTCTCATACCTAAACATAAAAAAATTTCAATTTTCGGTGTGAATAAAAATAGAGCTATCGGTTTCGGGTATCTGAAATTCAAGTTTCGCAAATTTATAAAACAGATATATTTGTAAAACTCTATTTGTTTATCTTAGTATTTAGTAGAATAACCATTATTTTTAATAACGGCTAAGCAACGCCTAGGCATTGAGTTCACAAGTTTTTGGCAAGTGCCGACTGGGATATTTTCCCACGCATCTTGAATGAATGCCCAAAGTTAATCTTTATTGGACGGATTTTTACCTCGAAGTTTTAACTTAACAATTTGCCAAAGGTTTTCTATAGGATTTACGTCTGGTGACTGTGCAGGCCAGCTTAAAACCTTAATTTCATTGCTTTGGAAAAACTCTTTTGCTCTCTTCAGTGTGTGTTTCGGGTCATTGTCCTGTTGAGACACCCATCGAAGCGGCATTTCCCACTCAGCGTATGGCAACATGGTGCTACTTAAAATATTCGTGTAATATATTGCGTCCATTCTATCTTCAATACGAAACAATGGCCCCGTTCGTTTGTAAGAGAAACAGACCCATACCATTATATTTCCTCCACCATGTTTGATGGTTTTATTGTATATTGCGGACGGAATTCGGTGTTGGGAGGTCTTCTTACACAAAGGCAGCTTCTGTCAGAGTTAAGCAAATTAATTTTTGTTTCATCTGACCACAAAATATTTCTCCATTTGCTTGTTGGCCAATTTAAATGTTCTTCGGCAAATTCCAATCTTTTTGAATATGCTTTTTAGTCAGATATGGAACTCTACGCGCACTCCTAGCTTTCAAATTGTTTTTAATCAAGAATTTTCGAATTGTGGAAGTGGAAACATCCAGATCATATTCTTTTTAATGGCAGAAGAAGTAACAAATGGATCCCTTTTCACATGACGCAGGATATTTCGTTCTAAATGTGCTGTGATTTTGCTTTTTTTTTCCTCTTTTTTCAGGCTTGAATTTGTATTTGACCGCATTTTCCACCATTTTCTTAGAGCATCCAATTATTTCCACTAATTGTCTGTAGCTCTTACCTTCATTATGCAGTCTTTTAATAATAATCCTGTTTTCCCTACTGCAGTGTTTGCCTCTACCCATTTCGTGTTTTAAATTATAGTCTTTTATCACGAATATTTATTATTTATTGAATTTTGAGACTAAGGTTACCTTTTCTTTCAAATTTTTAACAAAAAAGCAAAAACACTCGGAAAAACATATTTTTTTAATTGGCTCTATTTTATGGAACACTTCTTTTACTGTTAATACCAAAAAATTACTAACCTCAAAAAAATGACGCGACAATTGAAATAAAAATAACGGTATTCTGTTTACAACAGAAGTAAAAAATAAGTACAGGATGATTTTTGCATTTAAACCTTAATGTATGATTTCTGATAGACAACATATTAAAAGAAATTGTGTGGCTCTATTTCATCGAACATCACTGTATTACACTTTAACAGTTTGTTATAGACGACACAGACACGCTCAACGATCTACTGTTACAAAAATATGGCGATCAACTACACTTATATTTCCCCTATGTGATTCTGCTCTGCACACAGCCAATCACATCGCTACTTATTTGCGGTCAAATTTTAACTCGATATCTTGATTGATATTTAATTTATACTAATCAAGATAATTATTTATTCACACTTTTACGTCAACAATACAAAGATAGGTATAAACGAGTTCATCAGTCTTAAATATGTACGAAACATCAATCATATGTGCACTGGTAAAGCAAAATTATAAAATATTTACATACATGTTGGATTGTCATTGATATGTCGATTATTAAGTCAAAATTGAAAATTATCAAGTGTTTTTAACACAAATGCTGTATTTTTGTATATTCAAAAACTTTGTTGGATCAATTTAAATTAACATTTATAAATTAAATTTCCCACGAAATATTACCAATCAATATTTTTCGAACCACGAGAAAATAAAACCACTCTAATGTGACCAAGTCTGAAAGCAGTTACAATTGAATACACGTTATAAATGAATAATGAGGGAGCAAATTTTACTATATTGTATAATAGAATTATTATGCCAGACAACCAAAGAAGTTCGTGGAGTTTTTGCTTGACTTAGATTTCATTACTTGAAACTTAGGAATTTTTGGTCGTACGTGATTTTGAAGGTCGAGTGGCAGAAATTTACATTATTTATTAAATTAATTTTATGACGACTATATTTCGTTGATGTTATTCCCACATTTGAAATAGTTAAACTAGGTGGAATTTCAACATGTTTTTTTTTTTAAATAAATTTTATCGTTTTTCACAAACGCTAAAATATCGAAAAACCGTACACCATGAAGAGGATTACTCCTATAAATAAAACTATTTCTAACCATTTTCAGGCTTGTTCAGTTTCTAATACATAAAACTACATGAACTATTTTGGTTAACTGACAGCATTATTTTCAAGGTAATTGAAGTATAGATATCACAACTGATATCTATACTTCTCAAAAAATTGATAGTCACTAATAAATAGAAGATATAGTTCAAACTTACAATTTCAATAACCCTATGTGTTGGAATATCTTTTTTAGCATGCACTCCTTTTTGTGATTTGCTAGCTTTTGTTTCAGCAGCAAGTAAATCATCGTAGTGAGAACTCCTATGATCATCGTCTTGTCTGTATCGAACTACAGTTGCTAATCCCTTTGAAACCAATGCTTCGGCTACGTTCACACCACCAATTGATACTGTGGCACAGGTTTTCTCTGGAAAATTATCTCTAGCTTCTTGTATATAATCGACGATCACGTGAACTTTTTTATCAATTAGTTTTTTTCTTAAAAATTCTCGAGCTTCGAACATCCACGGGATGTCATATAGAGGACGGAACCCTTTTGGTCTTGGTGTTGGTTTTCCTTCATCGTCCGCATTACTTAAAAACAATACAACGACCTTTCATTCAACGAGATATTTTAGCAAACAAAATTTAATCAACATAACACTTAGTGATTTCATTATGTATGTATGTAGTGTTAGAAAAGTGTCTGTGAAGATAAAGCAGTTTAATTTGATTTGATGTAATAGTTATGCACATTGTCGCTTTAGAACAACTGATAATCTCATAGCATAGTCAGTGTGAAAGTTAAAGCCTAAAAGTTATTAGTCAATCACAAAGGTTCAGTGTCTATTAATTATTCCTCTTCTCCTTTTCAGTAGCCTATGCTATGAAAATGACGACTTTTCCAGAAAATGTGTATGAAATACATTTAACATCGGATGTTAACTTACCGTGCAACTTCCTTAGGTGGACGTATACTAGACAAAAGATTTTCTTTACTTGTCCACTAGGAAGTTTAACTAACAATGCATCACCATTAATTACTTCCATAACAGTACCCGTAAACTCCTTTTCTTTCCCAGTAATTTGAGGTGCATTTGATTGCCAATCTTTCCACAAACGGAATTTTGCCTCTTTAGCTTTACGTTCAGCCGCTCTTAGCCTATCAGCACCAGATTTCATAAAAGCTATGGACCAATCAACACAACGCGCGAGACCTTCCTTCAACAGAATTTCCGCGATGTTGCCCTTAGGATGAAGGATAGTACCGACAAAGTTATTATTATTTACTGATTCCAAAATTATTTCAACATCGCGTTGTAACAGTCGAATTTCAACGAAATAACGAGCTTCATCGGCGAAAGGAAGTTTTTCATTAGGGTCTGGTCTTCCTTTGTCATCCAGTTTAAAACCATTACATCTTATACCTGATATCATGAGAGTAATATGGTAAAAGTCAGGGAGCAGAAAAGCGCGTACGGTAGATCCATCGCGAACGTGTTCAATTACGGCTTTTATAGGTCTTCCACCTTGTTTGTCAACGAAAGTGCGCATGTTTTCAATGGACCATTTAATATCTCGAATGTGTTCCTACAAAATGTAATCACCAATTAGTCCATATATACAATGTGTGTATTATCGTTTATACTTAAAAATAGAGCATAGCACTTAGTTTATTTTTTGAACTGTTGAGATATTTCTTTCTCTTGTATTTGCAAAACAGTTATTCCAAAATATTACAATATTGCAATGAAACATATATCCTTGATGTCTAATTAGATGTGTACACATATTACATGAACTTTAATGTCGCACATCACGCGGTACATAACCCGAAGAAACCACCTCTTATCATATTAAAAGAGTAATCCACACCTGCGACTTAACAAAATAAGTACTATGTTGATAGCTTTGATATTTCATTGCCTACAGATGGTAGTGTACATAATGTCATCAATTATATGATCAGAGTGAAAGATGCTATTATTTCCTATCTTTGATGTGATCAGTATTACAATAATCATAATAAACAGTTACGTCGAAACCTTTCTACAGAAGAAATTTCTCCATGTCATGTTATACAGTGTGGTAAATCTGTATGTCATCAGTATAACTTAGTATGGAACGTTCAATACAAGTAACTAGATTGTTATGGAAGATGTTAGATAAGGAAAAATCACAGTAGTTTTTGTTGGATGATTTTCTACGATTTCAAATGTGGTCTAACAACAATAATGCATAGTACGATTCCACTTAGATTTAGTGATAAAACACAATCTGTTGCGACAACTTATAACTGGTTTGCAGGATTCAAAGGTGGTTGCGAAACAAACAATAAAAAATGTGAAGATCATTTCCGCATAAATGACATGATTTACAACAAGATCCCCTAAAAAATTTGACAGACCAAATAATGAAATATTTTAAACCATATCCTAACATCGCCATAGCCAAGTATAATTCAATAACTTTAGGTAACATATTTACTAAAATTCTAGGCGGAACCCCAATATTAAATCAAAACAATGTTGTATACAAAATACCTTGTGCAGACTGTGAGGGTGGATACGTAGCACAGACATCGCAACTGGTGAAACAAAGAATAAGTCAACTCAAAAGTGATTGTAGAGTGGGAAAATGTTCTTGTACATTGGCAGTACATTTCAGGGATTTTAGATAAAGAACAAAAATATAAAAATAGATTAGTTTTAGAAATGATACGTATAAACAAAGAACAAAATACAATCAACTTCAAAACAAATACAGATCACTTGAATGTAATTTATTCTAATTTGTTGCGGATTTTACGATTAAAATGTTCTGTTCTCTTTGTATGAGCCAGCATTGTACAGATTTTCAAATATATACTCCATAAATAATATTACAATGAAAACACATTGAATGTTCTTAACGTATATCGAGATCTGTCTACTTCTTACACATATACGAATACAAACTTGATAAAATGTTAATTGCTTTTGTCAAGTATTTAAAAAAAATTATTACATGAAATAGTTTGAATTTTAATTTTAATATGAAATAATTATAGAAGTAATTTTTAAATGCTAGTAATGTCTTCGTTTAATTATTTGTCAGTGTGTGCTCTAGTTGTAAGTATGACTTTTTAACATCTAAGAATTTCTTATACATGTGATCAATTTTAGCACTCCTGATGAAGCTCTAAAAATATAGCGAAATATTGAGTAAAGCACAAATGATTTTCTTTTGTTTTAATATAACAGACCGATCACCCCATTAAAGTATTACTCTTATCTTACATAAGTACGGTCGATATATATTGTACACATATATATATATATATACATATAAAGCAAATATATTGTAGAATTCAAAGTAATTATTGGTAAGAAATAATAATGAATTATAATAATATCTTACTGAGGAGTTACCGCCCCATTTTCCCTTTGCTTGGGCTTTAGCAACATTCTCTCGTTCACATAGTTCTTCAAGTTCAGGAGTCATTCGAACCCCATCCCTTCTCACAGCAACCAATCCCTCCGTAACAAGGGTTTTCGTTATGTTCTCGGCGGTATTAAAGTCTATAATAGATTTATATGAATGTGTTATAAGTAGGGCGCAGATGTATCTAACCAAAACAGCAATAGTCCAGTTGTGTCTAATAGATTTTACTTGATTGTTTTAGCACAGCCGGTTTAAACTGGCCACTTTAATACTTTTCTGATTAGACACATGCGCTCCCTAGTAATAACAAATTAATAAATATACCTTTTCCCAAATAAACAACTCCATATTCCCGAGTGGCATTCGGTGGCTTTTCTGCAGTAAACCACACCTCCTCTCCAACCAATTTTTTCGTAGAAATTCTCTTGCCTCCCAAGCGTAAGCTTCATCTTTAGTTACTTCTGAACTACAATAGGAATAGTTTCTAAAGTATATAAAAATATGTGTTATTATATTTACGTTTCTGTTGCGCGACGAGCAAGCTTGGGAGCGATAATGTTTGAAAAGTTCAATTGTTTTTCCGGGGTGGAGCACCGACTGACCCTCGTATTATAACAGAGTCTCCGGAGAGGACCTACAAAACACGTTGTATTGACAAATATGCCAACTCATACAATAGGTTATGTGTCAACAACATGTAAAAATTGAAAAAGCTGCATAATTTTTGACATAAGATGTGTATCGCTTTAACAATTAGCCATAGATTATCCGTTTATATACAAAGTTTCATTAATAATTTCAAAAATAATATCCCATATGTGGTTTAATCGTGCCAACTAAGCAGCTTAAATTTGTCAATTAGAATATACATTAATTAAATTTAAACAACGAAAGAACTCAATGTAAATTAATTAATAAGCGAATATAGATGTAAGAAAAACTACATAAACTTACTTGTTTGACTATTCCACGTTTTGGTTGAATTTGCTGGGTCGTCATCGTGAATGGGCCATGCATTTACGTGAAAGACCGATTCGTAAGTTGGGGTCACGTGACCAAGAGAAAGCGTTATACTTTCATCTATTATTAAATTTATGAAACTATACTTTTACTTGGTTAGAAGATATTTACAAATTAGTTTTCTATATAAATATCTACCGTATTAGTTCATTAATCTTTAATTAATACACAAAATTAATTGAGATGTGGCGTTTTCAGGTTTTATATGCTGCCATCTTCACGTCAATTTACAAAAACATTCAACCACCTATTGAACAGCTATAGGATTGGGATACATCCTTTTCACCGTTTTATATAGTCTATAGTAGGCATGGGCAACCTTTTTTGTAGACGTTTTATGCTGTGAGTAATCTTGAAAAATATACATTTTTGTAGTATCCTTATGATTCATTATGAATTAAGTTTAGACGGGCCGTGCTAATATGCAACGAAAGAATTCAGTAGCGGGCCGGACAAACCTTACTCGAGGGCCGCATGTGGCCCGCGGGCCGGAGGTTGCCCATACCTGGTCTATAGTATGGTCCATAGGTCTATATAGAATAACAGAATAATTGAAGAAGAATTATCATATGGTATTATAAAGTATATCCTCCATTTAGCCGTTGAGCCGCTGTTAGCTTCCTATATAGTTCCTGCAGAGTGTCACTACAATTTATTTGTCATGTTCTTTACCGCTTGTTACCGCTATGATGAACAATGATGAAGAGTGGCCTCAGCATGACAAATATATATTTCTGCTATGGGCCTCAGTATCCCTCCCTGTTGAATCTCCTTCTCTCAATTTCTGTGTATCTAACTATGTACTATTGCGGCAAAAATCTGGACAATTCTTATAGACTATTTTGACTATTTTTTGCCGTATGAACTAACCGTTTGTCATGTTCATATCAATTTTGATATAGTCATTTCTTTTTAATGTCGTGAATAGTGCCTTTGGAGACTCCAAATATATTACCTAGTCCCTTTATCGATCATTTTCTCCAACTAATGTTATTACTTGCGTTTTTAGCAGCACTTAAATGCAGTAAAATGACATATGTTAATAATGATTTAAAAATGAAATAACATTTGACAAGGCAAAAGTCCGATTTAAACTACATTATCTTAAGTGTCCGATTTTGTGTTGCCGTAATAGTACATTTCTTGTTAATATATATATCCTTGTAGCCACCTCCGCTGGTTTGCAAGGTACATCTCTACTTTGCAGGCTTTTCCAGATTAATTTTCCCGTATCAATTGTATTTTAACATATTTTCTATTACTGTTAAGGACTTTTGCTGTAATCTGTCCCATACTTAATATTCAAGCTTCTCGGTACTTCTGCCAGTTGTAAAACCTGATTGGTTTTCTTGAAGAGTACTGTTTTTAATCTCATTATAGTTTTCTTTCACGTTTTTCCTGCTACTGATAATAGAGAAATTTCTCTATAATTACTACATACAATACTATCTCCTTTTTTATGTAGGAGTGTTACGACTAGAGACTTTAAATTCAAAATCATAATTTGATTTAAGGAAGCAATGTTCATGGTGCAGTGAATTATTTTCTAAAATTGATTTGCACTTTGAAACTTTACCAATATTTTCCTCTTCAAAACTTCTTAAGTTTTTAAGTTCTTTAATAGGGACAAAATTTTCTGCATAAAAACTAGCAGCTTTGGACCATGTTCCCCATCTTGTGATTATTGGTTCCGATAGCAAAGGAGTATTAGGTATTTTTTATCTGTAACACTCAATCCTCAGAGAAGTTTTTAAAAATATTTTCTTTACGTTACTAATTAAACTATTAACTATAAATAAATAAATGAGTTTCTAATATTTTCCGCCACTCTGTTTAACCCGTCGTATACACACCTCCCGAAAATCCCGGGCCATACAGACGAGGTCCAGGGAACCCCATCGATTTTTGAATGCTTATTGTAACAAAACTATTCATCCGATTTGAATGACACAAACGCGAAAACGTAGCTCAAACTATGAGCTAGCAACTCTAGAATGCGATAGGATTATAATAAAAAATTTGAAGAGAAATTAAGGTTCTCAAAAATGTACGGAAATGAGAATCGTGTTGACTGGGACAGTTGGCGTTGGGGTCCACTGGACCCCTAGTGTATACGAAGGGTTAAACCGTGTGTTTAACACGTTACATGAATTAAATTGGAATACAAAACTGTAAGTTGTTGACCAGCTTTGACCATGTATGACGCAGCATCGGAAAGCATGAGCACAATTTTAGTAATTGGAACACAGAATGAAAAAATTCATGACAGTTTAATTAATAAACCTAACCATTGTTACTGTTATTAGGATTATTAATCTGCACTCTTACGTGTGTAGCACAATAATCGTAAACTCTATTGCAGAAATTAACTAAACTTTATTTTACTTTCACTACAGCTCATTTTCATGATAGAACATTTTATTACACTTAAACTCTACTATTGGCTCCATCCACATGTGTGTACTATCATTAATTTTTAACGCGATCACCGATTATCCCAACAATTCCCTTTAATTGTTGTTCGCATTACAGTAAATAAAATACAATAAAAATGTTTACTAAAATAAAACGTAGAGGACTCTCTATACACGACCTAATAGTAAAATTAGGTTCGTTAATGGGCAAATGGCAAACATGTTGACGTACGTTACCATTTTATTTGCAAACAGGTTTCACAGGGCTTAATAAGTATTGAGTACGTGCCCACCGATTTACAACTTGCTGACTTCTTTACAAAACCATGTCATGTTAAATTTGTAAAATTCAAGAAAGAACTAATTAATTGTTAAGTAAAGGGAATGTGTTAAATGTAAACATTTTTGCAATGTATTTTCGAGAGCCAAAATTTTAATAAAATAAAACGTAGAGGACTCTCTATACACGACCTAATAGTAAAATTAGGTTAGTTAATGGGCAGTTAACAAGTAACCGTGCAAAATCTTACAAAGTAAGCACAATTTGCGTATGCCAATAATCCTGTAGGAATTTTTGACTATGTCAATCGCAAAACGCAACTGCAGACTAATTAGTTTCGTCCTCATTAGGACTCGTCAGTACAGTATATCGTTCTGCGAGTGACACAGTAAAAAATTCCATATAATGCATCGATATCTCGGTGAGATAAATATATCTACTTTGTAAGATTTTGCACGGTTACTTGTTAACTGCCCATTAACTAACCTAATTTTACTATTAGGTCGTGCATAGAGAGTCCTCTACGTTTTATTTTATTAAAATTTTGGCTCTCGAAAATACATTGCCAAAAATGTTTACATTTAACACATTCCCTTTACTTAACAATTAATTAGTTCATCCTTGAATTTTACAAATTTAACATGACATGGTTTTGTAAAGAAGTCAGCAAGTTGTAAATCAGTGGGCACGTACTCAATACTTATTAAGCCCTGTGAAACCTGTTTGCAAATAAAATGGTAACGTATGTCAACATGTTTGCTCCTACGATTCACAACTCCGGTTTTAATCATTTGTATTGCACTTTGATTGTCAATGTACAGAGTAACCTTAACATTTTTATTTGTCAATTCCTCAATAAATGATTTTAAATATAATAAGTCTCTACAACATTCAGAGGCAGCTATGAATTCAGCGTCAGTACTTGATAACGCTACAAGTGTTTGTTTGCGAAAGCGCCAAGCAATCGGACCTTCGCTTAATAACACTGCATATCCCGTTGTACTTGTACTTTTACGGTCACTTATGTTACCCGCGTAGTCCGAATCACAATATGCTTGAAGTATTATTGAACTTTCATTATTGTCCACTTTTGATCCGTAACTTAGTCCACTGCTTGTAGTTCCCCGTAAAAATCTCGAAGTTCTTTTGATTGTTGGTAGTACTTGTGTTGTTGGATTATCGACCCTTCTACTACAATAATTAACCACAAATGATAGATCTACTCTGGTTTTATTATATAAGTATAGCAAACTTCCTATTGCGTCTTTTATAGGATAATTACTTGCATTCGATGATTCTTCATTACTTTCATTGTTAGACAGCATTGGAGTTGCAACTGGCTTTGATTTTTCCATTCCAAATTTCTTCAAAACCTTCTCAGTATAGTTTTGTTGGATTAATGTTAATTTCCCGGTCTTTCTCTTGATTTCCATTCCTAAAAATGTACACTACCGTCCAAAAGTTTGGAAGCAGCGACGCCAACAACGGATTTTACAAAAAAAAAACAGATAAAGTAAATTTTTATTGTGATTATTAATGAATGTATGTAACATACGTCACTATCATCCATAAACAGTAAATTTATTCAAAAATATAATAATATATTAGGTAGTAAGTCTATTTTCGTCTATATGACCACCTTTAGCTTTAATAACTGCTCCACAAATTTTTGGCATTCTTCGAACCAATTTTTCAAGGCAGTTCTCGTCAATTTGTTGCCATGCGGTCCGTAAATATTCCCATAGCTGTTGGGTGTTTTGAGGCTGTTGCTGTCTAGCCCTTCGATCAAGTTCATCCCACAAGAGCTCAATAGGGGACAAATCCGGACTTTGAGGAGGCCAAACCATTAACTTTAGTTGATTTAATGCTGCTTTCTCCTCTAAAAAGTTCTTGCAGATTCGAGCCGTATGTTTGGGGTCATTATCTTGCTGAAACACAAACGGCTCGCCAACAAGACGGCTTCCAGACGGAAAACCATGATTCTGCAGAATATTCAAATACTCTTCTTTCCGCATTGTACCACTAATTTTTACTAAATCACCCATCGTTCTTCCAGCAAAACAACCCCAAACCATAACACTACCACCTCCGTGTTTAACAGGCGGCACTAAACAGGCCTCACTGACTCTTTCCCCGGGTCGCCGACGAACAAAAACTCTCCGTTTCGTACCGAATAGTTCAAATTTAGATTCGTCGGTCCATAACACTGTCTTCCAATCCTCCAGTGACCAGTTTGCATGTTCTCTTGCCCAAGTTAGCCTTTTCTGCTTATGCACATGTTTCAAAAACGGTTTTTTGCGGCCGACGCACCCCCTTAAACCAGCTGCCAATAACCGTCTCTTGACGGTGGTAACAGAAACATTTGTTTCTCGTTGCGTATTGACGCGCGATGCGATGTCCGGTGCTGTTAGACGTCGATCTCGTTTAGAAGTTGTTACAATGAATCTGTCATCAGCTGCAGAAGTCACCCGTGGCCGCCCACTTCGTCTCCTATCAAGATTTTGCCCGGTCCCTCTTCTCCGGGCCAAGGTATAATGCACACCCTTCGGTGAAATTCCCAACCGTTGTGAAATTTCTCTTTCGGTATATCCTTCGCCGCGGAGAGTACAAATCGTACAACGTTGTTCTGCAGTCAACTGTTTGCGTTTTGGCATTTTCACGCTCAGTACTTCACCAAATTGTTTTAATTCCGCACTGAATTCAAAACACTAATTCCGCAAAGGAAACCGATACGACACAAAAGTTTTAATACTTCTACCACACGCACTCAACGATTACTGAAGTAATACTAAACCGTTTGACCGAAAGCAATTACTGCAGGTGTCCTACTCATCATCGCCAAATAATAGCTGTACTCTTGGAAAAGAGCAATAAAACGTATTCCGGTGAAATTTGTACCTAAATGTTTGGAATTTACGGATTATGAGTAACGATTTTATAATTGCATAGAATAATTTACAATAGGGATTAACGATTTCACGATATGCGTAACAGTCGTATAATTTTAAAGGAATTTCACCTTGCTTCCAAACTTATGGACGGTAGTGTATGTGGATTTTCATATACTGTCATATCAAATTCTTCTTTCATCCTTTCAATTAGATGATTTATTTTTACTGTATCACCTATAAGTATTCCATGATTCATATATATTGCTAAGATGATAGAACTATCACTATTTCTGAAAATACATCTCTCTGTTTACAAATTTTCAAGTTCATTGTTCTTAAAAAGAAAGTATTTATTCCATTGGTAAGGTGGTTGTTTTAATCCATAGAGAGCCTTATTTAGTTTGCAAATTTTGTTAGTTTCAAAACCTTCTGGTAATCTCATATAAATGTCTGTATCAATTTCACCATAGAGGAAAGCGGTTTTAATATCAAACTTTATAATTGAATTTTGACTGTTGGTTCCTAATGCAAATATTACTCTCAACAAATAGTGTGAACAAGAGGGCTGTAAATTTCATTAAAATCTATTCCGTACCTTTGTTGACAACCTTTTATTACTAATCTTGCTTTATATCTTCCGTAATCCTTTATTCGAAAAACGCATCTGCTGTTTAGTGTATTTCTGTTTCGTTTACATACACCCATGTGTTATTTTTATTTAGTGCGTCTTTTTCTTTGACTGCCCGCATCCATTTTTCCTTGTCTTCTCCATTTATTGCATCTTCGTAGGTGAATAAAACATAATCGTCAAACAATTTTGGTTGTCTTCTTGTTCTTTTACTACTTCTTATTTCTTATATTTCACTTTTCTTCCTTTTCTAAAGCACTTGCATTGTCATTACTAGAGTTTTCTTCGTAAGTACTTTGTCTGTCTTCTTCGTCTTCTTCATAAATATTTGCATTCTTTTGCACTTCTGTTTCTTCGGTTTCTTCTTTGCTTTTAGTACTTTTCTGAAACACTACATCTCTTGTAATTATAACTTTTTCTTTCATTTCGTTCCATAGTCGGCATCCGTTTGGAGCATATCCTATGAACATGTATTTCCTACTTCTGTCATCTAACTTCTTTAATGGGCCGAGAACTTTGGCATATGCTTTAGTTCCAAGAATCTGTAGATTTGAAAGATTTAGTCTTTTGCCTGTCCATTTTTCTGCTGGTGTTGTATCTAGACCTTCGGTTGCACTTCGGTTGATTAAGTACGCCGCGGTCTTCACTGCTTCGCCCCAGATATTCTTTGCTGTTTCGTTTTCCGCTATTAAAACTCTTAACTTTTCCATCAAAGTTTTGTTGAGTCGTTCCGCCTTGCCATTCAATTGCGGTGAATACGGTATTGTAAAATCCAAAACTATTCCTTTTAGTTTGCTCCATCGTTTTAAGTTTTTATTTAAATACTCTCCTCCATTGTCACACCGTATTTTCCAAACTTTCTTATCCCATTTATTTTGTACTTCTTCGGCGAACTGTTTAATTATCTGTGGTACTTCATTCTTTCTTTCAATTAAGAATACCGTTATAAAGTGCGTGTAGTCATCTAAAAATGTAAGGAAGTATCTTTTATTATCCCATGTGGGAGGGTCAATTGGTCCACATACATCTATGTGTACAATTTCTAGCGGTCTCATGGCCCTTTGTCTTTCCGAACAAAATGGTTGCCTTATTTGTCTAGTCTTACAACAAACTTCACATGATTTATCAAAATTTTTAATATCTAAATTAGTTATCTTTATACCATTGACTAATTTAGTAAGCCTTTTGATGCCGCCAAGTGACAAATGTCCAAATTTTGCATGTAATTCTTTTACTGAATCTTTAGTTTCCGTTACTAATATTCTTTCTGCATTTTCAAACATTATTTCGTATAATCCGTTCTTATTCTTTTTACCTTCCAAGACTTTTACTTCATTTTTAAATAGCTCTACTTTATTTTCTTTAAATTGTACTTGTCCACCATTTTCAGTTATGTTCTTTACGGTTAACAGGTTCTTTGTAAGCTTAGGAACATATATTTACACAATATTTAGTATCACTTCTTTCGTTTCTACTTTACCGCTTACTTTTGCATGCATTGAGGCTTTATCTTTTGCGACTAAAATTAACCGGTTTACGTACAAACATATATGTACATTTAGTATTGTGTACTTCAGTACTAAATACATAATACACAAATAAATACACAATAAAGGATATACATTATAAGGTACGTATGTAAAAACAGCGAAAACAACGTAACAAAATTAAATACTCTTATATAACAAGTAAGAATTAAGAGTACATACTTTGCTTTCTGTTCTTAATTGATTCAGCATTAAAAAACTTGGAGCACATGATAAGGGCGGCTAAAGGACTTCTCTCATTCCCTTTCTGCAAAAAAAAATTGTCTTAACTCGATGCAATTTCGTGCTTCTGGCAAAGAAACCGGCGTAGACCCAATTTCTTCTTCGCTGTCAGAATCAAAATTTTCGTCATTTCGCAGGCATTCTTTCATTTCATCAATGATATCTTCATCAAGATTTTCATTTTAGTCACAGCAACTTAAACAATTGCCTAAATCGATGAATTTCTCTCTTTCAACATAATGTCATCGTTGATATCGTCGCCAATTTTCTCGGGGCTTTCACTTAAGTTTTGCGAGTTCACTTTAAAATTGTAATAAGCAAAACAATTTTTATTGTTTTGCTCTTAATATCCATCCAGCTGCCTCCAACCAAATTTATGACTTGCAGCTGTTGAGTTTGATCCCAATAAATTTTCTTCAATTTTTTCTAAAAGGAAATTTACTAGTATTGTTCTGCACTTAGTTTTCAGGTTTTTAATAATGCTCACGTCCGAAGGTTGAGCCAATGATATTGTGTTTGGTGGCAGATATTCGTTCGTTAACCGTTATGTTCTTTAGAGCGTGGGTGGATCGATGAGCAGCACAATTATCTACAATCACAATTAGGGATTTGGATTGGCGTTGTAAATCTTTATCCCAACTTTTCACCCGATCTAGAAAAATTAACGATGTCATCCATGCATTCGAATTAGCATAATATTCGACGGGCAATCTCTCGATATCCAATCCTGTAAAACGGCGGTCTTTTGCTTTTTCCAATAACAAGCAGTTTTTCTTGTCATTTCCCGTCGTTCTCGTACGGGATAAGGCAGTTATTCTTTCCATTACCTACTTTTTCGAACCTGCTAAATTGACACACGAACACTTCTTTTAGTAACAATGGCAAACCATTTGCTGAGCGCTCCGTCAACTGCAGCATCTTTTCCTTTTCGTTTACGTTTTTGCTGAATTCCACGTCCCCTCACACCTTCGATGCTAATTTGTTCACGGAGTTTCCTTTTATTTGCACGAATTCGCGCAACCGTAGTTTTCGCTACATTTAAAATTTCCGACAAACTCCGATTCGCTGTGTTTGGATCCTCTTTTATTTTGTTTAACAGTTCCACTTTCTGAACAACACTTAAGTCTCTACGGGGCATTTTGAACACACGAGCTCACAAACAATTTGTATTACATACTTGGAAGAGCGCAGATTAAGAAATGATACGACTTTGTCTCCTCAATTTACATTTCGCTTCTCCGGGAATTAGAGAGTTTCCTCAATTATCCATTGTTTTGTCCCGATCAAACGGTAAAGTTTTACTTATGTTTGATTCCGTTTTATTAGAAATGTCCCAATAAAGCGGTTATCTCAATTATCCGAGACCCAATTAAACGGAGTCGACTGTATTTGTACTCTTCGCGACGAAGGATATACGGAGAGAGAAATTTCTCTATCTACGTATCGAACTTGGTTTCCGGGTTGGAACCGCGTCTGGTTTGGCATGGGTGCCGACGTTTCGTCCACTATGGCAAGGGACATCTTCAGGACTGCTTGCCGATGTTAATCGTATTGCTGTCACTTGAAGACTGACCCGGACTCTGAGTGGGGCGACTTATATAGGGAAGCAGAAGTTTGTGGCACAACGTGAGTAGGAGGGGGTTCAATTTTACCGTGGACAAGAGAATGCCAAGATGAATGTAGCAAATAACCCCCATCTCTTGCTAAATTCATCTTGGCATTCTCTTCTACAAACGTCGGCACCCACGCCAAACCAGACGCGGTTCCAACCCGGAAACCAAGTTAGACATTGTGATTTCGACCGCGGAAGCCTACACCTGAGATTCTCTATCTACGGTTAGGGATTTCACTAGAAGGTATGCGTTACACATTGGCCCGAAGAGAGACATGATAAAATCTTGATAGAAGATGAAGGGGGCGGCCACGGGTGACTTCTAGAGCTGAAGATAGATTTGTAATAACGACTACGAAACGAGATCGACGTCTAACGGTACCGGATATCGCATCGCGCGTTAATACACAACGACGAACAAATATTTCTGTTACCACCGTCAAGAGGCTATTATTGGCAGAAGGTTTAAGGAGATGCATCGGCCGCAAAAACCGTTGTTAAAACGTGTGCATAAATAGAAACGATTAACTTGGGTAAGAGAGCATGCAAACTGGCCACTGGACGAATGGAACGTAGTCTTGTGGACCGACGGACCCAAATTTGAGTTATTTGGTACGAAACGGCCATCCATCCATCAAACACGGAGGTAGTAATGTTATGGTTTCGAGTTTTGCTGGAACAACTACGGGTGATTTAATGAAAATTAGTGGTACAATACGGAAACAAGAGTACTTTAATATTTTATAAAATCCGGCTATTCCGTGTGAAAGCTGTTTGTGTTCCAATAGGACCAGTGACCCCAAACATACAGCTCAAATCTGTAGAAACTGTTTAGAGGAGAAAGCAGCAAGAAATGAACTAAAATTAATGATTTGGCCTCCTCAAAGTCCGGATTTATCCCCCATTGAGCTCTTACGTAGTAGTGTATATTATAAATTTTAACTACTAAAAATGTATGTACGGCATGGTGTATAGTACAAATATGCAAATTTTCAGTGTCTTATGCAATATACTCACAGCGTCGCGACTTAGAATAACGCGTCATAACTGCTGTTTTTGAGCGGCAGAGACCATTTGGTGGTTAACATACATCTCTACAGTAACAGGTAGAAAGAGAGCACCAATAACTAATTCTGCTTTGATATTATTGCTGTTGATCTATAACCTTATTCACAATTAAAAACAGTACTTTGAATTTATGCGCAATTTTATGATTTGAAATTTCCATTTCATGTAGAATACTTGTCCTTGTTCGTATTTCAAAATCGATTTGTTTTATTTTGCCATTTTATATTATATTAATGTACAGAAAAAAAAAACTTCGCGGTTTTCACAAACTTTCAGAAACATTGACTGTTAGACCAATACGAAATAGTAGATGGAATTTGTATTCAGTTCTTTTCAGTAAAAGGCTTTAAGGATTCTATCTGTATTTTCACATTTGGTTGTTGTGTAGCAATCTGTTTCCGAGTTGTACATGGTGATGTGATGAGCATTCCATGAGAAACCACCATCACTATCTGAGCTAGTCAATTTTGTGAATTATTATGCAACAAGCCAGCCTAAGGTGCCTAGGATTTAAACCCTGTTTGTTCCTCCTGGCTTGAAGGAGATGTCTTTCGTTTCAGCTGGTTACGGAAACGATCGACTGCACTGGTAATTTGTTCTGCACTCGCTTAGTTTGAAGTGTAGGTTGCCCGGAATAATGCACTGATTAGTCTAACAGTATATTACACAAAAAAGAAACAAATGATATTATATACACTTAACAAGCAAATAATTTTAGTAAGCGGTGAACTTAAATCTATGTGTTCAGTTAACCGGCTCCCGACCGCGCTAGACTGAATGAATTAATTTAACTGTTAATCTGTTCATGGCAAGATTGAAACAATGTTTTAAATTTGTATGTTTGTCTTTGGGCTTGACCACACCAGCTCTTTCTAGTATAATAGAGGAAAGATTGTTAAATAGATCTTGGAGAATTAGATAAAACAGTATATAAATTTCTGTCTTTGATACTATTTACATATTAGGATAGCAACCTTGTACACTGATTTGAAGTGTTATTTACCTCTGGTTAAGTTTTATAAAAATTGATTTTCAAATCAACTATAATCATTAACAGGATTAAATTCAAATTGAATGAAATATGAACATTTCAGCTAGACACAGGAAACAGTGGTTAATAAATTCTTCATTCTACTGCTGGGATGTTGAATTTATAAATGTTCTCATTCATTTACATATATTTCCTCTTAAGCACTTGAAACAACTGATTACTAATTGTGTTTCAATTAACAAAACCTAACTATTATAACAAAAAACAACCTTCAATTAGATTGTTTACTTATAGGTAATTTGACCACATCACAATTTTAATCCGTATTATCTTCTGCAATCATTTGTTCAATTAATCGCTTTCGTTCTTCATCTTGCCTCAATGTCATTAGTACTACACTTTCATAGTCAGTGTCTTTTATAGTTGAACTTGCAGGTCTACAATTTGACGCAGGTTTATTTAACCATTCCAGTTCCAATGGGTTAACAGCTAGACCTTTCTCTAATTCTATTGCCATTTCCTAAAAAATAATGATTTTACTTAGTACACTAACCTGTTAACATTACACAACTTACAGCACCTCTTTTTGTATTAAACTCTACCAAAGCACTGCCTTTATTTTTTGGTGAAATAACCAGGACATTAATGTCCCCATACTATAAAAAATACATTACAAAATATTATTTGTTGGTAAATAATTACAACCTTTGACAAAAATTTATGCAATAACTTTTGACTATAACCTCCATTATTTGAATCATCTTTTGTAATTACCCACTTAATTTTTATTCTATGCTTACTGCTGTCCCACTTTTCCAGATTTTGATGTCGTTCATCATGAATTTGCTTGGTAATAAATGCAATCTCTTCCTCTACTTGTCTAGATCCCTCCTTTCTCAATCGTTCTATTTCATCATAACAAAAGATTTCAAAATATGTCTACAACACAAATGCTTTCTTATACATTCAAAATCTCGGCTAAATATGAGGAGGAGTCCCGGTCGATTTTCGCAAAAAAATTATAGCGCCGTAAAGATGACCTAAAAAGTGATAAATTATCTTAATAAAAGTTTTGCGAGACGTGTCTACCAGAGTCACAATTTCAGAAAAACGGTCTTACCTTGAAGTGTTTACGTTACGTTCAAACGAAATCTTCTTATGTATTTAATCCCATAAGTATAATTTATAATACATTTATAATAACTTTTATCCTTTTTCTACAAATATGCCTTCCATTATTAATATAATTTTCAGTTATTTACCAATAATTTTACATTTTCTGAGATGTTAAAATGTATGACTTTCTAAATGACATTCGACTAGTAGCAACCAGTACCAACTTAAATAGATGTATATTCATGTAATTCTTCTTATTCTTCTTCGAAGCGGTCTATTATTGAAGTTAAACGTTGGTTAAACGAATCGTTGCCGTACACACAAAAATTGAATGATGCACGAACTTGCGTATTCTTATGATTTTTCCTGTACATATTTATTAATTCTTTTTGTCGCGAGGTTGTTTTGGATGCGTATATCATACATAAAGAAAAGTTAAGGGGGCCAAGTAAAATCGTAGAGATAGACGAATCCAAATTTGGAAAAGAAAGTATCATCCTGGATATTTTGTAGAGGGGCAAGAGCTGGTGTGGTGTAGTGTGGTGTGGGTTTGGGTCTGGTGGTGTGGGATAGTTTGGGCCGGGTGGTGTAGTGTGGGTTTGGGTTTGGGTTTGGTGGTGTGGTATAGTTAGGGCCGGATGGTGTGGGTGGGTTTCGGTTTGGTGGTGTCGTATAGTTAGGGCCGAATGGTGTGGTGTGGGTTTCGGTCTGGTGGCGTGATTGGGTTTGGGTCTGGTGGTATGGTGTGGATTTGAGTCTGGTGGTGTGGGATAGTTTGGGCCGGGTGGTGTGGTGTGGGTTTGGGTTTCGTGGTGTGGTATAATTAGTGCCGGATGGTGTGGAGTGGGTTTCGGTCTGGTGGTGTGATTAGGATTGGGTCTGGTGGTATGGTGTGGGTTTGAGTCTGGTGGTATGGTGTGGGTTTGTGTCTGGTGGTGTGGGATAGTTTGGGCCGGGTGGTGTTGTGTGGGTTTGAGTTTCGTGGTGTGGTATAATTAGTGCCGGATGGTGTGGGTAGGTTTCGGTCTGGTGGTGTGGTATAGTTAGGGCCGAATGGTGTGGGGTGGGTTTCGGTCTGGTGGTGTGATTGGGTTTGGGTCTGGTGGTATGGTGTGGGATGGGTCTGGTGGTGTTGGATAGTTTGGGCCGGGTGGTGTAGTGTGGGTTTGGGTTTCGTGGTGTGGTATAATTAGTGCCGGATGGTGTGGAGTGGGTTTCGGTCTGGTGGTGTGGTATAGTTAGGGCGGATGGTGTGGCGTGGGTTTCGGTCTGGTGGTGTGATTAGGATTGGGTCTGGTGGTATGGTGTCGGTTTGGGTCTGGTGGTAATGGTGTTAATTTGGCTCCGGTGGTGTGGGATGATTTGGGCCGGACGGTGTGGGGGGTGTTTGGGTCTGGTGATGTGGCGTGTGTTTGGGTCTGTTGGTGAGGTATGGGTTTGGGTCTAGTGGTGTGGGATAGTTTGGGCCAGATGGTGTGGGGTTGGTTTGGGTCTGCTGGTGTGGGATAGTTTAACTTTTCTTTCTGTATGATATACCCATCCAAAACAACCTCGCGACAAAAGGACATAAATATGTTCAGAAGAAATCGTAAGAATACCCTAGTTCGTGTATGAATCATTTTTTCCATATATGGCAATTATTCATTTACAAACGTAAACAAGCAACTAAACGAACCAAGAATATATATATATATATATATATATATACGCACATCTGATAGTCAATGATCTAAATCAGTAAAATAGCAGATAAATTAACACAAAAATTTGCTTAAATTATCGACTAGTAAATACAGAAGAAATCATAAGAATACGCAAGTTCGTGCATCATTCTATTTTTGCGTGTACGGCAATGATTCGTTTAACCAATGTTTAACTTCAATAATCGACCGCTTCGAAGAAGAATAAGAAGAATTACATGAATATACATCTATTTAAGTTGGTACTGGTTGCTACTAGTCAAATGTCATTTAGAAAGTCATACATTTTAACATCTCAGAAAATGTAAAATTATTGGTAAATAACTGAAAATTATATTAATAATGGAAGGCATATTTGTAGAAAAAGGATAAAAGTTATTATAAATGTATTATAAATTATACTTATGGGATTAAATACATAAGAAGATTTCGTTTGAACGTAACGTAAACACTTCAAGGTAACACCGTTTTTCTGAAATTGTGACTCTGGTAGACACGTCTCGCAAAACTTTTATTAAGATAATTTATCACTTTTTAGGTCACCTTTACGGCGCTATAATTTTTTTGCGGAAATCGACCGGGACTCGTCCTCATATTACTCCAAATCTAACATAACCAATAAAAATATTACAGTTTATTACTCGTCTAAAAATCATTAAAATAATACTTACAAGTCCGCTAATTATTAATACGGGTAGCTATGAAAATAACTGTTTTCCTGTAATACGTACGATAATTTTAAGGCGTTAAAGAAATAAAACTGATACAACTCGGATAGGAATTAAATATAACGCACGACACTGAACTTTTTATCATATATTTGATATGAAGATAGCTTCAATATAGCTTAAAGCAACCCATCAGTGATTGCCAATTTAAAATTGGACGGAGCGTCATTTTTGCTCTCACACAACGATTATGTCATCCATATGTCATTCACCATGTCCAACACACTACTTATTAATGACAACTTATCATTGAATGAAAAAAAGAGGAGAGGTGTCGTGGGACACCCGATAACAGCTAAGCTCTTTACGCATTTGATGCTCATTTGAATAAAAGGCAAAATTCTATAATTGAATAAACAATGTATAAAGAAGAAATAATTCATTTCGAAACCGAGGGTAAATAAGATGAAGTTGAATTTGAAGTAAATTCGAGTTCGAATAATAAGAGCACCATCTGATAGACGCTGAAACCGCTGAATTCCGGAATTGATTGGCTTTTGTAACGCAAACGCACTTCTCTGTACTCGCAACAAGCGAAACAGAGATATGTTTTCTGTTTCATAATGTTGGCTAAAAGAATGTTTCATTATTCAGGTGCATTATAGCTCTTTATATTTATTTTATATTCTCAGGAGGAAATTCTCCTCCATCAAAAGTTGAAGTTTTTTGGTTAATATTTATTTTTGGAACAATATATTTTGCCATCTATCGGACAATGACCACACTTTTACCAGGATTTTGAGGACTCATAAATGAACGCCTGTCATACGTTCACTTTGAGGATACAAATTATGCTTTATACATACCGAATTGTTCATATTCTTATAAATTTCACATGTAGAATATCGCAGCAAGGTTATGCAATAATTTTGTTTGACTTTACCAAATTTTTTAAAATTTGCAATGTTTCGAACAAGTTTTCTCAGGGTATACGACATATTTGAGATTGATAATATAACGTACCCTAAGTCATTCCTTTTATTTTCGGTTTGTTAATGATTTTATTAAAAAGAATCCTCAATTTTCCAGTTTTGTATCCTACAAATTAGTGTTGTTTTTCGATAATGGTGCCATCTGTTGACCATGAACTCTCCTCACCAAGAACTTCGTTCTAATAAAATTCGGAATAACAGCTTCAGTCTGATTTACACTATTTAATATACTTATACTTAATAACGCGTCATCCCCCTTTTAGCAAACTCTAATAATAATTCGTTTCACTTCAATAATAGCCCGTCTCGAAGAAGAATAAGAAGAATTATATAAATACACAACAATTTAAGTTGGTAGTGGCTGCTACCAGTCAAATGTCATTTTAGACACCTAATGTCAGTTTAAATCATTTATAAGCACTTGTTTTGTTATATCAATCAATGTTATATCTTGATATCTATGGTTATATTGGTTATGTTGTATCATATGATGCGAGATAATGCAGAATGCAGCTTAGTGACAGGATTTTGGTAGTGGGTAGTATGGTGATAATTAAAAAAATAAATTAGGTTAAAAATTCATTTCCTATCTAATTCTAAGCGAAGATAATACAAAAATATCAAAATATTCTCAAATTATTTATTAATAATAGAGTTTCTCTGTTTACTCTACTTCCATTCTATACAATATCAAATAATATAAATCAATTATACCGAAAAGGACAGAGATACTACTAAAAATGTGTGAAGAATTAGAGCATTCTGAATTAGGCACTCAGGAATATTGGGATGAACAGTATGAAAAAGAGGTGAAGAATTATCAAAGTCATGGTGATGTAGGTGAAATATGGTTTGGTGAAGATATTGTTGATAGAATCATAAAATGGATAAACAAACAGAAATGTGATAAAACAAGCAGAATATTGGATATCGGTTGTGGAAATGGTATGCTGTTAATTGAATTACACAATGAAGGTTTTAAGAACTTATTGGGTATTGATTATTCCACAAATGCAATTACTTTATCAAAGAATATTGCTACAAGATGTCAATGCAATATTGAATTTACATTAGGAAATGTCCTTGATGAAAACGTACACTTAAGCAATTTTGATATAGTACTGGATAAAGGTACATATGATGCAATTAGTTTAAGTTCTAATGCAGAAGAGGATAGAAAAAAATATATCAAAAATGTATATAATTTTTTAAAACTTACTGGAATTATGATTATAACATCATGCAATTGGACAAAAGAAGAACTTGTAAAGCAATTTAGCAGTAGTTTTGATTTAAAAGAATGTATTCCAACACCAGAATTTAAATTTGGAGGAAAAATTGGAAATGTAGTTACATTGTTGGCATTTACACCAAAGAAATAAATTTATGGATTTTTTTCTTTTATTTTCTTTTCCTATGCATTTAAAACTTTGTATATAATCCTAACAGAAAAACAAGTGTAATGACATTAAGAGGATAATAAGAAATTTAATCTATTGTTCCATCCTACAAAAATATTTATAAAAGGTGATAATAGTAATTAATAGTAATGTGTGAGGAGCAGAGACCGGATTATATGGTTTTGCATATCTATAACGATCAATGGTATAGTTCCTTTCAACTTATTTTAATCTGACTCAAGTGTGAACAAATTAGTAGCTCATTACTCACAATCAGATTAAATCAGCTGTACTCATATCTAAAGATATCTTATCTGTTCCTAACCTAGGTATCGGACATCTTTCATTAATAATTGCACTGTTAAAATAAAAATAATTTTTTTATCACCGAATAAATTCTTTAGCGCGTAATCCAGCAAAAGTTGTATATACAGACTACATAGAAGTACCGCCTGTACTAAATTTGTTGAGCCAGTATTCCTAGAATGCCGCTGGGTCATTTCTTGGAATACACTATACTCGAAGCAAGGCTTTTCTGCGACTAGACTAGAAACCTTTAGATATGATTGATAACATACCATTAGTACTATTGTCTCTTCAACTATTGCAATTAGTTTGACCTACGTGAATGCAAGTTTCATCTAAACATACAATTGGTCTGCCTTCACTTACATTTTATTTTGTCAAGATAATTGAATCTCAAAGCGTGCATATCAGTCTTCTCTATTAGCAATCCCCGATTGTCCTTGGGTTTCCTCCACTTGAATCCAATTTTTTATATAATTGTATGAAGGGAGGTACGTTTCCCGAACAGTAGTATTCTGATCTTATTTTTTAGAGCGAAGTTCTGCGGCGAGTTAACTGCGAAAAAGTGAGATGCTTCAAATCGTCACTAGACGCTTTTATCTTTCATTCTTTCCTTTCATTAGTTCTTTCTCTCACACACATCCGTACATCGCAGAAGCAACTATGAAATGCGCCGTATTTGCGTCTCCCCATCAGATGGCGCTCTTATTTGGACCCGAATTTACTTCAAATTCCGCGTCAACTTATTTATCATCGGTTTCGAAATGAAATACTTTTTTATACATTGTTTATTCAATTATAGAATTTTACCTTTTATTCAAATAAGCATCAAATGCGTAAAGAGGTTCGCTCTTGTGGCGTGTCCCACGACACCTCTCCTCTTTTTCTTGTAAATCAGTCAGCGTAAGTTGACAATGCTCGGTTTTGTGGAAATTATAGATCACGTTTCTAATATCCATTTGTTCCCATAGCGATATGTTGATTTTTGTGTATCTTGTCTTGCGGTTTTTAGAAGAATTGAATTTTATTTCACCATCACCATTCTATTTAGCTTGCAAATCGACGCCTTCACTTAAGACTATCTTTATAGAAGCTAGAGAGACCCCCGTAGCAACCACAACACGCTTTTTTATTTCTGTTTTATTTTCATATGGAAATATGATCTTAACATCATTATACATATTAACCACTAAATTTAATTACACTTTAAATGCACATACAGCCACAAAGACATACGGTACGTAAATCGACTACAAACCAAGGTATACAGAGACATGATAGAGACTAACTGCAACCTTCTACAGTAAACGCCGCGTCATCAACGTGTACCCTACTTGGGTGTCAAGTGCGGTTTATTAAAAAGAAATTACGTAGTGGCTTTCTAGGAATTCTGGCTCAACAAATATTGTACCAGCTGTATAACAACCTCTCGTTTGCACTCAAACTCAAGACAAATCCTCTAAATCTCTCCCGCTACTGAACGCTTTGCTCCGATGTCTACTCAGGGCTTCCTACAGGAAGACATTAAAATGACAAGCAACAATAAATCTTTATATTTTGGTCCTTTAAATACAAAATTCATAATGTATTGCATATTTTCTAAGTACATATATGTATGAATTACAGCTTGATATCAAAATACAGCAGAACATGCTATTAACAGCCAGAATTGTCTAGTAATATATATATAAAAGTGTAAATACTTTAAACATGTTTAAGAGATTTTAAAAATATACATTTACGTTTATTATACATATTAAGCAATTATTTAGACATATAAATATAACTTTCAAAATACTCTATATAGTAGCAGTAACAATTACATTACGAATAGTTTAAAATTTAATGAACTGCTGTCTACTATGTGCTCGAATGTTTAGCATTGAACTTTCAAACTGTTCAATTACCCAAAGGTATGAAGAACATATGATAAAATAATCTATATTTATTGCTCAAATGGTGTATAGTATGCTATTTATTATTAATTATTTATCACTACTATCGCCACTACCATTATCGTGATTATTATTATTTCTGTATTACTAAATCGATGCACACACTAGATTTAGTTATATTGAAAAATAATCATTAACGCTTAATTTTATGATTGAATGTATAAATTGAATTAAGGACCCATGCAGCATAAACTCGTACAAAATAATAGCAACGTTACACACTGTAATAAATTACTACTATTACTGAAATGTTGCACAATTAATGACATTCACACTATCAAACTGTTAATGATAACTGATGTGACAAAGAAAAAGAATTTCTGTTAACAATCTATAATTCCTCCATTTTACAATCGCATTTTTGCCTCAGCTTCATTTTGCAGAACAATACAAAAATTAAGAAAGATATGTTAATTTATAAAACTAAAAGGATGTCCAAATAATGCAACTGCGGGCATGTACCCAAAATTTAGAAGTACAGTTCAAAATTGTAGATAATGTCGAAAAATAACTAAGAATTGAGCAAGAGTAGACAGCAACTACGCTTCAGATGCCTACTATTATCCCACAAAATTAATACCAGGTACTCACAGGAAACTAAATCCACGACCTCGGAGTTTGTAGTCCAGTACTGCACCAACTGAGCTACTACGGACCTGGAACTTTAAATAATTATTTATGTTTTAATTATTTAATATACCTAAATCCTGATCACGTAATTACTGCAGAGCATTTAATCAATAAATCATTGCCTTTGGGAACTTTTGAGTCCCATCGCGTCTCTATTGATTTGATTTGATTTATTTCCCAGAAAATACTGCATAGTATATGCAGAAAGAGAAATATGAGCGAAAATAGGAAGAAGAAGGAAAGATGTAAAAGTTGGATTTCAGAAATTAATAATTAATAAAGAAGTTTGGGAGTGGGCTAATAGCAAAGATAAATTAGAAAAATAAGAAGAGTGCAACTAACGCAACAAACTAATAAGCGAAAAAAATTAATGACCACGGTGAAGAATGCGGTTATGGAAATGGAAAACAAAAAAAATGTAAAACGGTTAAATAATAGGAACTTGGAATGCTAAGAGGACTTTTGAATCAGGGAAACTGAAAGAACTAATAAAAGTAATAAAAAAATATAAACTGGATATACTTGCAATACAGGAAACCAAACAACTGGAAACGAAAATTGTCGCTATTGATGGTATAAGGTTTTTCCAAAGTGGAGGAAAAAGCAAAAGACTTGGAACAGATTACATGCTACCGAAAAGGTTAAAGGAAAGAGTGATAACATTCTGGCAAATATTCTATATCAGATAGCTTGTGGTCTCTAAAAATAAAAGGAGAAAAAAGAAACATTAGTATAATAAATATACATGCTCCTACAGAAGCCATGGAGTACGAAAACGATATATTCTAACAAATAAATAAGGAGTATGAAAGAATTCCGAAAGGTGACCTGAAAATGATCACAGGAGACCCCAACGCAAAATAAGAGGGGGTATATATGAGAATACAGCACGAAAGCATAGCAAACATGAGAATAAGTACATGGCCATAGACTTATAGGTTTCGCTATGGAAAGAAATAAAATTAAGACGGAGAGAATTCATAAAGGAACATGGAAATTCCCGGATGGAAAAACAACAAATCAAATTGACCATGTATTAATATAACAAAAAGACAGAAATTAAAAGATTAGCAGAATGTAATACAGACCACTATCTGATCAGAGCCAAGATGTAAAGAAAATTCGAATAGAAGGAGCGGGAAAAAGAAAATTCATTAAATTAAAAGAAATTGAAAAATTCCAAAACAAAGAAATCGGATCATTTTATAAAGAAGTAAAGAAAATAGATAAAGGTTACCAGATACAGACGGTATATGTACATAAAGAAACATTATTGAACGAAACCACAAAAGTTTTAGGAAGATCAGTCCATAGAGGAGAAACAAAACCAGAATGAAATGGAAGTCCCAACCAACTTAAAAAGTAATAAGAGTCCACGAATAACAGCAATAACGGCAGAAATGCTACATGAGTGGATATATGGACTCATTAGAAAGGTATGGTAAGAACTAGTACCGACAGACTGGATCAAGGCAGGACTATTCCCAATATATAAGAATGGAGACAAACAACTATGTGAGAACTATAGAGGCATAGGATTATTAGATACAATCTGCAAGACACTACCCCAAAACTTACGTACGAAACTAAATACTTATGGAATATGAACTATATGAAAAATATAGTAGCAAAGTATCAAGCAGGATTCAGAAGTAATCGATCAGCAATAAACCAAATCTTCTCGTTGAGAGAAATACAAGCGAATTGTTATGAATACAAAACCGCCCTTTATGTAGTGTTTGTAGATTTCAGACAAGCCTACGACCGAATACACAGAAACAAAAGTATTACGCTATGAAGGAATTAAAGATACTTAGTAAACTGATAAAACCTCATGAGAATAACATTGTATGAAACGAAAAACGAAATAATTTGCAAAGGAAAAAAATTCAACGATTTTGAAGTAAAGTGAGGACTGTGACAGGGGGATCCAATGTCGAACAATATTAAAAAATGAACATCAATGTATAGCATTTGCTGATGACAATTCTAGCAGAAACAAAGAAAGCTGGTAAAAGTTGTGAGAGGACTACTAAGGAAGCAAGTCGATTTAGTGTAAGAATAAACCAGGAAAGAACTATATGTATATGATTATGGGTGATACACAACATAATACAGAAAATTGTCTACAAGTGCAAACAGATAAACAAACATACTGTTTCGAGAAAGTGCAATATTTTCCATATTTAGGCGCAAAAATAAGAGTAATAGTGAAGCACAAGAAGCAGAAATTACAAAAAGGGAAATCGGAAATATGAGATGTTGAGATCGCTAATGAAGTCGAGTTTTGTATCAAGAACTAATGAAAGAATAAATAGGATAGTAATTAGAGCCACAATAATCTAGGCGTGTGAAACCTGGGTATTGAACAAAGCGGAAGAGGAGAGATTGGAACAATGGGAAACAAAGATATTAAGCACAATATATGGAGAGGTATTAACATTAATACAGCAGAAGGCTGGAGAAGAAGGACACATAAAGAAATAGAAGTACTATACAAGGAGCCAAAACTAACAACAGTGGCAAAATTCCAACGAATTGGATGGTTGGGATATGTGCAAAGACTGGAGTATGATAGAATGACTAAAGTGGTGCTGTATAGGAAGCCAATCGGGAAAAAGAAAAAGGGAGACCACGAAAAAAGACCGGTTAAACAGCGCCCAAGAGGATTTAAAGAAAATAAAAATTAATAATTGGAGAATAGTAAATAAAGTCTAAGAAAAATGGTACATAAATTTGTGACCATAAAACTGATACAACAAACTGAGATTGTTATAGTTGGGGAAAAAATGTAAGTAGTCTTAGAATGTATAATTCATCTAAGCCCAAGGTCCGCATGGCCTGCAGAGTAATATTAATACATAATAATAAATATGCAGTGCAGTATGTCTTGGGTCAGATACATATCCGTAGAGACAAAATTTAAATTTGCTGTAAACTGTAAAGAAGGCATAACAGTTGTGATAAAACTTAAAAGTAAGCGTAATACAATGTATAAAGACACATTTTCGTGGTTTTACAAATTAATAAACAAAAAATTGCGTATTCTAGCACATAAAATTATTATTATTATAGCTTTACAGGCCGTGTAGGCCTATGAGTTAAATTACAATTTCACAAAATTTTCTTTAAACAATTATCCTTTAACATATAATACCACTAATATCACAATATACATTATAACTGCTGCATATAGTTTTTACTTCTTTTCCCAATTTCCGTCTTTTTTGTTTTATTCTTACAATCCTTAATATTCATCTTCTGAAGGTCATCTTTCACAACGTCTATCCTTCTTTTATTTATTGATTTTGTATGTAACATCATCTTTATCATTCTTTCATGGTCCCTTCTTTCTGCAGGACCTAGCAACGTTATTTACTGGGCCTTGATAAAGTTGTAATTTTTCTCTATATAAATTTTCTTCTTCTTTGTTGGTTCGTCTTCGCTATCCATCCACTATGTTTATTCTTCCATATATATTTCTCAGAGATTTCCTCTCCCAGCGCTTTAAAAGCTCTATTTCCGATTTATTTAACACCCATGTCTCACAGGCGTAAGTAATTGTGGGTCTAATAACCGTTGTATATAATCTTATTCTTGTTCTTTGACATAAATTTTGATTTTAACAATGTCCCTAACCCTCCACATTTCCGATTTCCTTTCGCAATTCCTGTCTTTATTTCCTGTTCTTCATGTCCTTTTTCTTCTATTTTCATACGAAGGTACAAATCCTTTATCTAATAAAACTGTATAAATAAAATGCAAGAGCAAAACAAAATGCACAGATAAGGTGCAGAACCGAAACAAAATTAAGTGTAAATATAAAATGTCGACAAATTGTGTATATAATTCTTCCATACTGTATATAGGTGCTTTGCGAGAGCAGAAAGTTCCCCATGGTTTTCTTGAACAACTTCTTATCCATGGTTTAAACATGTCTCGGTAAATAGCTGTATAACTTAGGAGGTATGTTCAGGTTCGTTGAAAAGTTTTGAAAGCAAAAATGAAAGAATGTGTTTTTAATGAAATCAGTTTTTATTCAATATAATCTCCCTCAACTTTAACACACTTATTCCAACGATCCTCCAATAATTGTATACCATCTCTGTAATGATTTTCCGAAAGCTCTGCAAAATACTGTTCCACGCCTGCAATAGCTTCTTCATTCGACGAAAAAGGCTTTCCACGAAGAAATTAAATTTCTGAAGAGGTAATAGTCGGAGGGCGCCAAATCTGGGGAATACGGTGGGTGTTCAAGTAATTCGTACTTTAATTCATTCAATTTAGCCATCGTCAAAACACTTGTGTGAACACGTGCATTATCTTGATGAAAAATTATTGTTTTCTTCCGTAAGCCGGGTACCTTTTTACGAACTTTTTTATCCAATTGATCCAAAGGTTGCAATAATATTCAAAGCTAATTGTTTAAGCTTTTTGAAGATAATCAATCAACAAAATCCCTTTTGCATCCTAGAAAACTGATGCCATAACCTTTTTTGCCGATCGTTCTGACTTGACTCGTTTTGGAGCTGAATAACCAGCTTCAGTCCACTGTAAACGTTCTTGTTTCAGTTTAGGATCACGATGGTAGATCCATGTCTCATCCATAGTTATAAAACGACGCACAAACTCGGTTTTATTCTGCTTAAAACCCTCAAAATTACGCTGAGAAATTTGTTTTCGATTCAATTTTTGTTGAATTGTTAACGAATGCGGCACTAACTTTCCGGATAGCTTTTTCATATGTAATTCTTCGTGTAAAATATGGAGTACTCGCTCATCCGAGATGCCCATGGTGTCAGCAAATTCACGCTTAGTCAAACTAGCATCTTTACAAACAGTATCATAAACTTGCTCAATGATTTTGGGTGTTGTTGCACTTTTTGGACGTCCACTACGTGGTTCATCTTGAACGCTTGTACGATCACGTTTAAACTCGAAAACCCATCTATGCACAGTTGGAAATGAAGGAGCAGATTCCTTTAATACTTTCGCCATTTTTGTATGAATTTCTGTTGCTGATAAACCTTCCAAAACAAAGAATTTTATCACCGCACGATGTTCGGCTTTTCCCATTCTCTGAATACACTGACACGTCAACTTCAAATGGCTTGTAAACAAAGAATGAATTGACAAATCGAAATGAACCTTTTGTGTGGTCAGATGGAAAATGAAATATTAAAATGGCGTATAAATTTTAATTCCTCTAATTTTAATTCTGGTTAATAGGCATCGCTTTCAAAACTTTTCTTTAGTTGAAAATTTCAACCACCTGTAGTTAGTGCTGGAATAGCGAAAGTTTGCATTCCTGCGGGTTTCGTAGGTATGAGTATCTCTGTGAGTCGGAAGTTTGGTGGTCTGGTGGATGTAGATTACGCAGAACGTGAGTATTTCTAGTTACTATTATCCGTGCTGTTACTGGCTGTGTGCCAATAGTAAAAAATTATAAACATAATAAGTCTGTGCGTAAAACTTATAGCGCTCTTCACTATTTTTATGGTCGTGTTATTCGCAAAGTTTAAATTGGAATATACTCTACACGATACCAAAAAACCCGTAAGAAAAAAATTACGTGTAGCCGAAAATACTGCCGCTGGTACAAGTGAGAATGTAATTTGTCAATTCCACGTCTTTCTGAACAATTGAACCTAATTCGCATAATGTATTTTGGGAAAGAATTTAGGTTTACATCTTTACAAGATCCAGATGGTGCAAGAAGTGAAGCCATTTATTGCTTTATAGATTCGCTGATTTTGCTCACGAACACCTTTCCACTAATGGTAATTTAATGGTAATAAAGAAGTTCATTCCTGACTCAATGGCTATGTGAATAAACAAAATTGCTGCCATGGAAAGATGCAAATCCACTGATGATGCACCAGACCTAATTGCATCCTGACAATGTGACTGTGGGCTTTACACACTGAAGGCATCATTGTATTTATTTCAAAATGAAGACAGAGCGCATTTTATGAGGAATGGTGCTCGTTACAGATCAATGACAGTGCTTAATTAGAAAAATACTTTCACTATTCGCAGACGCGCGTTTCGCGGTCATACCGCTCATCAGTGCGACTGTGTGAAGTAGTTTTTATTTCTATAGAAGCTCTATATAAGCCCGGGTGTTAGATGTTCGTACATATGAGAGTTCAATTGCGAAATAATTAAGCACAATTTTCCCACGGCGCGGCGGGCTAGCCGAGTGCGCGATTGTAGCTACTACAGGAGTTTGTGGCAAAACAAGTTGTCTGCTTCTGTAGAATCAAATAGCTGCAAAACTGCGCAATTAGTACATTATGGCCGAATTTCGTAATTGAACTCTCATATGTACAAACATCTAACACCCGGGCTTATATAGAGCTTCTATAGAAACGAAAACTACTTCACACAGTCGCACTGATGAGCGGTATGACCGCGAAACGCCCGTCTGCGAATAGTGAAAGTAGTTTTCTAATTAAGCACAATTTTCCCACGGCGGGCTAGCCGAGTACGCGATTGTAGCTACTACAGGAGTTTGTGGCAAAACAAGCTGTCTGCTTCTGAAGAATCAAATAGCTGCAAAAATGCGCAATTAGCACATTATGGCCGAATTTCGTAATTGAACTCTCATATGTACGAACATCTAACAGATCAATGATAAATGATTTCCTGTTTTCAAATTTACATAATATCAATCTGAACAAGATGTAGGTTCAACTGGATGGTGGGTACGTGTCACAGAGCCATCGAAATCCTCAATTTATTGAAACAGAAATTCAGCGATTAATTAATTTTCCGAAATGACCTAATCAATTGGCCGCCAGGTGCGTGGGATCTGGTACCGTCAGATTACCGATAACAATTAACTAACTTAAAGCCAATATCACGCCCTGTATTGGCGAAATAACGGTCGATTTATTGAAGAAAGTGCCTAGAGTTTATTAGATGTGGCCTATTTGATTCATTTCGCTGTAGATTTATGTGAATAAACATTGTTACAGATTTGGGATAATAGGCAATTTGCAACAGTTGTAAATTATAGGCAACAATTTTCGAAGCAACTACCTGCTTCTACGATTTTCAAAAGAGTGAGATTGAAATTTTATAAGAGACTTGTTTCAGTTTGAACAAGGCAGGCTAATATGTTTGAACCTTTTATATGTTGTTATAAGATGCAGAATTTTAGCGTTTAATTTGTAATGATTAGTTTTTAACACGGTGTGTTTATATTGCTTTCGTGTCTTCAAGAAACATCGCTATTATTTTTTAGAGGAGTGCTCTGCATATTTTTATGTATGCGACTTTAATAAGCATAGTTTGAGAATAAACTTTGATTTGAGGAATTAGTGGTAGTATAGCGAAAAATTTATAAATATTTCCCACTTAACCCATTAACACTGAAGATCGTTGATTTTTTAACTTCTTTTCAAACATTATTTCCATGTGTATAATAAAGAAATAAATTAATAAAAATAATATTTATGAGTGTTTTTGGGTGTACTTTTTCAGAATCCGGGCTCAGAATTGTGGTTTCCCGTCAGAAAATTAAGGGGTAAGGCCATCATCCGACTTTTAAAAAATCGATTTCTTTTATTAGCTTAAAACCTTCCTCAAACCCTCAAGAATAAGAAAACAAAAGTCTCGTTGTTTGCCTGTGTTTTCAGCAATTTCTGTAGAAAAATGAAGAATCAAATTTGAGCGGCATTATATCATAAGCTGTCAACGAATGAAATTCCTCAACACAACAAGTGTCCAGCTGGTGAACATTCTTGGTGTTCGTGGCCAAGGGCAAGAGCCACCAATACATTGCTTACTTTTGTACACAAGCCAGCTCTGTTGGAATCAATTTTCGAGGCGATCAAGCCGATCTATAAAGAGTTGAGCAGCGACCATCTTCCAACTCGTTGCTTAGGTGGTTTCACCCAAAATAGCAACGAAAGTTTCAACGCAACGATGTGGTCAATGGCGACCAAATCTATGTAAAGTTGGAAAACTGTATTAGATATTGCTGGGCAACTTGCCGTTTATACTTTCCACGATGGAATTTGTAGTGTAATGCAAGTTATGCGACGGTTGGACATGACAATTGGCAGCAATTGCTACAATTTCTGTGTTGAGGCAGACCACTCTCCGCATTGATTTTTCGAACCGATCGCTGAGTGAGGCTGCACAAACAGCTCGAATCGCCTCAAAATCAGCAAGAAAAGCAGAAGAAGAAGTCTACGTTAATATAGAAGGCCAACTATACGGTGCAGGCGTCGCAGATTGGAAGTATACCATAATTTTCCACCGTAAAATGTTACCCACAACTTTAAACGCGTTTTTCTCGAATCACCGTCTTTCAAATCGGGCGAACCGATAGCGGCTACAAATCTTGATCAAATTTTGAGGGTATATTCATACATATATAATCTAGTAGACCACATAGGGATTTTTCGATACTTTGTTAACTTCTTCTTTTATAAACAATCGAGTATGTAATTTTTACGTCAAAAAGGGAATTTTCTATTATATGCTAACCATTTTCCGGAAAATAGATATTTTCAAAATCCCCTACGTGGTCTATTAGTTTATGATATATATTAAAGGAAAATTCTTGGATTTTCGTTCTAGGCTCACATTTGAGGGTACAGTCGGTTCACCCATTTTGGATCTCCAAGAAAACTCTATCTTAGAAACCGGATACTGGAGCAGCCATTTTTCAGTGAAAAACTGAAGAAAATTCGACAGGTTTTACCGTACTTCTAAAAAAAAATCCTAAAATTATCTTTTAATTTCAAAGCGCATGGTGGCCTTACCCCTTAAGGTATGGCAAATTTAAATGAAAATAAAATTCCCAATTTTTGTGATTTCTTCTTACATTGAAATTGAGCAAAAATGGTAAATCTCGGCCAGCCATCCGTGCATAAAATTGTTGAATTTTGGCAGGAATTTATTTATATTCATGTTAATAACATTTCTATTTCAAAATGATGGCTTATTGTAGTAGTTATTCGTAATATTTACTGAACATAGTATAAATAATTCATTTGTGATAACAAGAATTCGTTAAATTTTGATAAAAGATAGAATAGACGGTTCATTATAGAAATAAGCTGTGAAGCATGGATCAAAGATATATTATTTCAAAGAACATGAAATTTTACGTAATCCAACGTCTCTAGCTTGTACGGAGAGTAGACTAAACAATAAATTTTGGAATAAAAATATCATACCATGATGGAAAAAATTTCCCACTTTTGCCAAACTTCGATGTGAAAAAAAACATCATAAAAGTTGGAAATGTACAATTTTTCCATTCTCCTGGCTTTTGTAATTCCTCGAAACCAATTCATTTTGGTATTACCTCCACCACATATTTGTAAATCTTTTGGACTACTTATACTTTATATTTCAAAGCTTATCTTAAAGAAGTAACGCAGTTACATTAATACAAGCGATCCATGTAGTTTCAAAAATGAATTTACAAAAATGGCACAAAATTTAAGATAACCGTATGTGTACGTAATACAAAATCACTAGTAGGAAGATACGTGATAGTAGAGATAATATTTTATAAAACTTAACGGATGATTTATTTTGTAATTATTGTTTCTTTTATCAAAATGTTTCCGCTGAAAATAAGACTAAAGTAGTAGTTTCAAATTTAACAACTATTTTACACGCAAAACCGTTATTGACTATAGAATTATACATAATGCGAAAATCTAAGAAAATACTATGTACGTACAATTATATATGGTGGAGGGATGCAGCTAGGGGTGGCCCTGACCCATCCTGAACTTTATGACCGAGCTGCAAGCTCGCTCGGCAAAAATATAAATTTAATCTCAAATAGTATGTCTACTTATATCACTTATATATTTTTAGTGATTTGCATTTTGATCAAACAACGGGGTGCTCAGAACGTGTCCATTACAATGATTTTCAGGCCGATAGGCTTATAAGAGTAATGTTTCAGGTCGAAATATCGAAGTGACCGTAAATATGTTACTATTGACGGTTACATAATATATTACACAAAGAGGAAGTCAAGAAAATGAAGAAAGTAGAAATAGAGGAAACTTTGTACAACTCTTACGTCTTTCTTTTCGAAACACCATCCAATTATCGAGAATAAGCATTCAAAACATGTGCCACATAATACACCAGCCCGTTCAAAATTAAATACTATCCATTTGTTCAAAAATGATTGTGAAACTGATCAAGTAGAAGTTAACCAGGTTCAGTGCTATCCAATCATTTGTGATAAAACCAAGGATATTCGTAAAACAGAACAGTTGTTGATGATGCTTCGATACTGGTAATAAGGAAGTCTTTATGAACGATATATTAGATACCATACCTCAAAACAACTAGACTCAAAATTCTTGTTTTCGTGTATAAAGTTCCCCAAAAAATGTGAAATCAACATCCAGAAATGTGTATCTCAAACATATGATGGTGTTAATGTGATCACTGATAGAGTTAGTGGACTTCAAAAATTTTTTCGTGAAGTTCCTCAACGAGTTAATGTTCATTGTTATAATTAGACTAAATTTAATTATAGTAGATATACATATATAAAACACGGAAAATTGAATTCATCGAATGTATGAGTTTATTACAAGATTAGCGATTCATAGCCAATTCATGGAAACTTACAAGACAACTACACTGAAAAAACAAAACTCATTGAACTTAAACGAATTTGCTACACTAGATGGACCGGTCAAGTTAATTCGTGTTCTGTAGTAAAAAAATTCATCATCATTTTCTGAAATCTTTGCCGTTTTAAATAAAAATGACTTTTCATCTAATAACAGGTATAATCAAAATGTATCCGGATTGCTGGCATGTCTACAGTCGAGCGACACATGTTTCCCTTGGAACCGCACCAACCTAACTCGTCTTGTTTGTTTACAGTAGCGTTTCGTTGATACGTTTGCGTCGTTGTTTATAGCATTTGCTATGTCTGAAGAAACTTATTAACGAATTTGTATCAGATTTTGTAAAAACTTGGTGAAATACGCAGGCACGTACTTAAAGTTACAGACCGTATATGGGAAGCAATGGATGAGTCGTACCCAAGTTTACGAACGCTGCAGGTTTTTAATAAACAAACATTGCACAAGTCTAGCAGACACCATATTCGCCAGATCTCGCACCCTGCTATTTTTTTTATATTTCCAAAAATTATATATCACTAGAAAGAACGAAGACTTTATAATGTTCGCTATTTCCGAAGATGACTTCAAAAATTGCTTCATGTAATTCAAACAGCACTGGTCTAAGTGTCTGGTTTCGGAAGAAGACTAAATAATACATATACAGTGAGTAACGAAAGATATTCGGACACTCCGGTATATTGGCATAAACCATTGTTTATCACATTTCTGGAAAAAATGTTTTTTTAATCGACAAAATTATTTGGACATCTATTCAAAATTAATAGTTTCGGAATAAATAGTAACCTTTAATACTTCGTGGCGTATCCTTTTTGTTGACGTACATTTTGGCATATTTGAAATAATTTTTTTTTAATAATCTGAATCGATTTGCTGCTACTATTGCTGTAATCTTATTTCTAATTCTTCTTTTGAGCGCGGCATCGCTAAACGAACTCTTCGGTCCAATTGTTCCCACAGATTTTCTATGCGGTTTAGGTCGGGAGATTGAGGTGGAGGATGTAGCACTTTTGGGCACTTATAAAGTAAATACTCTTGCACGATGCGCGCTTTGTGCTTAGGATCGTTGTCCTGATAGAATTTAGATGTATTTTCTATTCCCATTTCTGCGGGGCTTTGTAACAAATTGTTTTTCAATAGTTTTAAATATTCTTGTCCATTGTTCTTGTCCATAATTCCATCGATAAACACTAATTTTCCGGTACCACTAGCAGAAATGCACCCCCAGACGAGCACACTCCCATTGCCGTGTTTAAACGTAGGACGCAAATTTTTCGGGCAAAACTCTGTATTGCGTTTAAGCCACACCATAGCACGTCCATCGGACCCGGAAACATTAAATTTGCTTTCATCGCAAAAAATAAGATCATTCCACCATGTTTCATTTTTATTGCCGAATTCTTTTGCAAATTGTACGCGGTGTCTCGGATTTACCTCATATATGAACAGTTATTTCCTCGCTACTCGGCCGTTATATCCGTTTTCTTTTAATATATTTCTGATCATTTGTGGGTGTATGCTCTTCCCAGTAGCTTGAGAAACTTTGACTGCTAATTTCGGAGCACCTATTCTCGGATAATTTTGAACTCGACGTACTACTTGTCGGCGATCTGCTTGTGTTAACACTTTTGGCCGATCTGTTTTCTTTGTAGATTCAATGTGATCTTCATGTTTAAACCTCTTTATTATGTCGGCAACAGTACTTTTACTCAAATTCAATACAATCCCGATTTAACGATAACTTTTACCCTTCGCATGATGGAAAATTGCAAGTTGTCTCATATCGAAAGACGTATCTCTACTTTTGCGACCCATATTTACTCACACACGACGTAGAACTAATGATAAATTTTGTAAATCGGTATTGCGAAGTCGGAACACAAACATTGTTACTGTATGTCTTCGTTAGAGGTCAAGCGCCGATGTAAACAGTGTTGTCCTTACAGTATATCGCGAGTGTCCGAATAATTTTGTTGCATGAAAATCGAACATAATTCTACACAATGTTAAAAAATATACCTTAATGAAATACATAACAAAAGTTTTATAGCGCATTATTATCAAGGGATATCCACAATTCATCGATTAAAAAAAACATTTTTTTCCAGAAGTACCTGTGATAAACAATCGTTTATGCCAATATACCGGAGTGTCCGAATAATTTCGTTGCTCACTGTATATGTGTTGTATTTTTTTAATAAACCCAATCCGGATAGATTTTGATCGTACCTCGATGTGATTTTTTCTATTACAGAAAATTTAAATTTGGAAAAACAAAATTTAACAGAAGCAAATCATTTTAGGTTTAAAATGTTTAATCACGCCTTGATTTTATCCTGAAAAAGTTGGAAAAGATTATTTATTATTATTAAAATGTTAATATTGTAAATGCCAGTTGTACTTTGTTCAAGATTTTTTTAATTAAAAAAGTGCAGTTACATGCTGACGTGAACACTATGAAATTGTGGCCCAGCCAATATGAAATGCCCAGCTACGTCCCTGATGTGGTCTGATAATTATTTCATTTACATTAACCGGTAATCTTTGCTTGTGTTATTCAACAGTGACGTTGTAAAAAGATCCATTAGACCAACTGTGTTTATTTTATCATAGGAAAGACCTGTAGCTAGCAATTACATCAGAGGATAGTTTAGTAGTTACTGCGAGAAAGAAAATACAAGAAGGAAATGGGGCTATTCTTTTGTTTTATCCAAGTTATCTACTGACGATTCAACGAAATCGAACAAACATGTAGCAAAAATCACAATAAATACTATAGGAGAACACATTTAAGGATGAACTAGCAATGAGCTTACTGAGAAATTTGACGAAGAGTGATACAATTGAAACAATATGGTGAAGAAAGCGAAAGTCATCTAGAACGATGGAAGCCTAAAAATACAAGTTCGATGACTAGGTTAACAAAAACCTTTTTCTACGCTGAAAAGATGAAAAAATTGTGACTCCACATAAATGCGCCTGTAAAATTTGTAAAACTCTAGAATCTCTAGATAGATGATACTCTGTCTTTCATATTGGACTCTAAAAAAATCAAATAATGTGAAAGATTGTATCACATTATATGTTGTGGGATTTCTGTTAAACAATTTTCGAGATTCGGTTTAACAATCATCTTTCTCTATGAAGCTTTTATATATTTTAAAATTCTTATAATTATTTGAGTATTTAATCATTTAATCCGATATCATAACGGATATAAGTATTGACGAGAACTAGAACAAAAGGTATGTGTTAATATATTAATAAATTAATAACCCACACATGTATGTATGTAAAGTTATCGAGAACGATTGTCCACCACCTGACCAGTATTCTTTTTTAACCTGGGGATTTTTGTGTTCACAGGTTTACGGTATTTGCATATCACTAGGATCATACTAGCATTTAACATAGACGTACAATCGTTATTCACAATTCTTTACGTTTTCGCTCCATTATTTTTGTAATAAATTTAAAGTAACAGAACTGTACTTTTCAGTACACAGCCGTTTCATCTTATTTCTGCGTAAGGTAAGGTAAGCTAAGTAGAATATCATATAGCAATAAAAAATAATTATTTTAGGTTAAACTTTAAAATGTTTACAAGTGAACAAGACGCATTGATTCTGATTGCGCATTTTCGAAGCGGGACTTGCACATACTCATTGCAATTTTGTATTGAGCAATACGTAGAAAGATATCCAAATGAAAATATTTCATATGAAACATTTTTTGCCATATTTGTGGTACGTTTTGAAAATACACACTGAATTTGCAAAGGGAAATCTACCGGAACGCCAACTCTATTAAGTGTAGATGTTGTTGATGACATTCAACATCGAATGTTGCAAAATCCAATAAAATCTCTACCGAAGGTTATCTGCTGAGGCAAGTGTGATACCGCATTTCTTTACTTATTATAAAAGAATTCAATGTTTCCTTTTTATGTAAATGTCCCTTATGGAAGCTGCCAAAAGGCTTTGAAGAGAATTTGGTATATGTTCCAATAAAAAATGTCAGTAGTACAACAATTATATCCAGGAGACCATCAAGGATGTATTCAATTTTGTCAGTCGTTTAGTGAAAATTTAAACAATAACGATATATTAGACAAAACATTTATGTCAGATGAGGCATGGTTCCATTTATCAGGCTACATGAACAGCCAAAATCATAGAACATGGGGAACAGATAAACAAAACCAGCTTACACCTTATTAAGGTATGCAGATGGACGACATATTGAGGAGCCTATATTTTTAATGATACAGTAACTGCTGAGATATCAGAATAATATTTCACTCCCATTTATCCAACAGTTTCATGGTAATGAATTGACAGAAGGATATTTTCAGCAAGATGGAGCAATGGCTCATACTGCATTCGATACATTGGAATACCTACGACAATTTTATGATGATTGTGTTATTAGTTATGGAAGATCGCCTGCAAGATCACCAAATTTAACACCTCTAGATTTTTACTTCATTAAATTGATGAGTTACAAGCAGCTATATGGCATGCAATTGAAGATATCACTGTAGAAGATTTGAGAAAAGTATTTTATAATTTAAAAAGGAGGATACAATTATGTATAGAACAGAACTGGTCGCATTTTGAACATTTATTGTAATTTGATATAATTTATCATTTTACTCTTCATATAACAACAGCTGTTAGACGCAATATTTTACATGAAGCAATAGTGTACTACCAACTGCTGTTATTTGGATTGCCTAATTTGGTAGTCATGTGGTGGACAGGAATTGTTGATATCTGTACATTGCGTTTGTCTGTTTCGAACTGCATAGGAATTAATTGACTTTTGCTATAGAAAAAGTTTCTTAGAAGTAAAGAACTTTTCAGATATTTTTTTATTTCATACTTAAACGTTTGAATCAATATGACTAAAGTGAAAGAATACCGAAACTTTATCACTCTCTTCAAATGTCAGACCAACTTTTTGGCATTAGTGATCATTAATGTGAAATTTGCATCTCAACTTATAATGCATTCAATTTCGCCCAGAATTTTTCTCGTAACAAATTCGTTCTAATTACTTCGCTTCAATAATGTCGACTATAATTTGTAAACGTAATTGAAGTAAAGAAAAATGTATTAAAAATGATTATATTTAATTCCAACAATACCTCCAAACTAAAATCTGATATTTCAAAAATCGCAGTTTTGTATAAATAATCTGGGGTTAATAAATTACCTTATTTTATGAAATACTCGTGACCCATGGTACAACTAAAACAAGACTACGAGAAATTATACAGTTCAAATATGTACTTTATGTATATATACTTTCTTATTTAAGGAAGCAAGTAAAACACAAGTCTAGACAAAATGTTTTCTTGTTTGTATATTTTTAACTTAAAATATACTATTAGACTATTATATTTATTGAAAAAAACATGAAACTAGTCTCTTTAAATAGCAGACTAATAGGAAAGTAAAATTCTGACAGTATCTCGATTCAAAATATGTATTTAAAGAGATCACGTAATACGAGGAATGTCCGATAATAAAGGTACAAGTCGAAATTACACTAACATTTATATTTAAAGAAAATATGTATTTAATACTTTTCCCAAAACTACTTTTGTTTATTTTGCGACATAATCACCGTAAAGGTTGATATATTTATCCCAGCATAACACTAGTTTGAACATCCTTCCACGGTACTCCTGTTTGTCAAGTTGGAAGAAGTAATTCACTGCAGTGCCTTACAATTCTCCCTGAAACGGAATGGTCGCGCTACAAAAATTTCTTCGAAAGTTCGGATAAATAAAAATCCGAGGAGAATGTTGCAGGACCTCCAAATTTCGCTCTGTCAACCAGCTTTTGGTTTGGATTTGATTTATCACTTCTTCTCGACTTAAAACGTTCAGGTTATAAACTGTTTGTATTAAAGCAGAACGCAGCTAGCTGCCATCACGCCTCATAAGCAATTTAGACATCATAATTTGACTATGTTTATTTTCGTCTCTGAATCATTTTGACGCTTCATTAGTGAACCTTTTTTCCGCTCCAGCGTTTTCTTCAAGAGCGAAAATAAATGTACTATTATCATCAACATAAGAATGTGAAAGTATTTATTTTCTATTTCACATAAAATATTTTGTTTTTTTGTAACGAACGTTTTTTTCGTACACAGTGCTAAAGAAATACGTCATCATATACGTAAGACGGCTGTTAGCTGCGTTCTCACGCATTTTCGTGTTTGTCATGCGCATGACATCAATCTTGCATAACCTATTCCTTATCTATGTGCATAACGGCGCATTTATTATCAGACAGCCTGGTACTACTCAATTTAAAATCTTATATGTAAAATTAATATTACCATATTACATTAAAAATTATTGAACATGAAATGTGCATCTTGAAAATAAAAGAATTTAATAGGTTTGTTAATTAAAATTCAAGTTCAAAATTTCCGAATTATTCTATTAGTGAAAAAATAAAATCACAGTAGGTCATTACCATTTAGCAAAGAGAACAAAACAGTAGTTGTTCAGGTTTTGCAATAAGTAAATATGAAAGGTGACTAGCTAAGAACGGTTGCTTTTAATATTTAATCTTTACTTTGAAATGTATCCATTAGTGAACGAATGTCATGATCTAAATCTCCAGCATTTTTATTTTTAAGTAAAAGTGACAGAGTATCAGTCATTTTAAAATTTTGAAAGTGATCAACAACAATTGTTGATTTTGATAATAAAGACAATAACTTTACCAAATTTTTTACTGTTTCAAGTGACATCTTTTCATGATATTTGTTAATGATGAATGCAACATTTTTCAATACCAGACACAATAAGTAATTCTGCAATATTTGTACTATTGAGCGTAGTACCATTCAATTTTAAGTTATTAATTTGTTCACATATACTGTTTTCATTGTCATTATTACAGAGAAAGTGTGTGCATATTAAGTTAATAGCTGAAATTGCTTCATTCTGCATTACTGTATGTAAGGATGATATCATTTCTACAAGACATTTAAGACTGTTTGGTATAGAGAGAATCATAGGATATACTTCGGTGCAACGACTATTTCTTATTAACCATACTAGTAACCGGGGCGCTTCTGCTCTCACTCCCAAATGATCAGAGTTATAACACCAATACACTATTTTCTCAATGAACTCCTTTCTATTGATCAAGGCACAAGCTGTTGACTCTGTAAATAAAATATTATGAAACATTATTACAAACGTATATATAAATAGTTGTGTATACCTTGTCCATCAACTAGCATCCTAAAAGTTCCCATTAACTTAAAGATTACAGGAAAGTAATCAATATTTATCATACTATACAACGTTTCAATAATATTTTCTTCTATTAATTGATTCTTATTTTGGACAGGGATGCTTAAATGCCGTAGAGTGCTAAGTATGGCATATTGAATTTTAGTATCTACCTTCTTTTTGTTAACCATTGTTAACATATCTGCAAGATAAATACTCAACTTATTATATATATAAAAAAATATTGTGAAGAGGTCTACTTATTCTCTATAGCAGTTAAAATTTGTATGAACTGAATTGGAGCAAATAAATACATACATCGGCCCTCCTAGTAAATGAAAGACAATAACTTCAATAGATAAGATATGAAGTAAAATAGCCATACAACATTTACATTCATGAAAAATATGTTTCTTTACATTAACTTTTAACAAGGTCTCGAAGGTTCTGAATTTACATATTAAGAATATAACATTAATTTAGGAATTAGTAATTCAAAATTCCATTTTTCTTTCTCATTGTCCACGTGACCTTCGCGCGTCACGGTTGGGATTTCGCCTTCTCTTATTCACTTCTTAATTCAAAATATAAATATTAAAATTTATGAGTTTATGAGACTGACATAAACACTGATTTCATTTAAAGTGGATTTCATCCAATAGTCATAAGCAGTGTAATAATCAGAGTTTGTTAAATAGGTGGTACCCGACAAGGGCGTATGTCGATGAACTCAGCGTCTAGCGCGAATTTGTTAACTGACATAGCCGCCCTCCCACCTATTCTCCAATCAACTGACTCCAGTACGCTGCGATCACCGACATCCGCCCTTGCCGGGTACCAACTTTTTAACAAACTCTAGTAATAATTAAGGTTTGACAAACGAGTGTATGATAAGCAGGGGCCGGGTTATATGTTTTTGCATATTGATAACTATCAACGGTACAATTAAACGTTTTAAGATCTACACGAATTAGGGTAAATAAAAAAATAATTTCATTTTATATATTTAGAATATTTTGGCTTTTTTTCATATTTCGAATATTTTAACACATTTGAAATTATTCGACATATATTTCCATTTGAAAATCGCGTTATTTTTATAAAACAATATAGCACACGATTTTCTGAGAAAGAAATTTGTTTCTACATTTTTCTAAGAAATTGTTAATTGCTTTTCAAATTCCAAACGAAATATCATGTTCAATACCGAAGGGCAAAGATTATTTTGTTACGGTATCTAAGAATAAAAATCGGAAATTAAACGAATAAAGGTGAGTTCTGATTGGTTAAAAATAATTAGGTAAGGGGTGTATACGTCTCAGCATTTATCATTTAAAAATGTTCATTTTCAAACACCGAATAAAGTGAAGTGTTACCGAATGTTATGCAAAAATGACAAAAGTGAAAAGCGATTTAGTAGCCTCCTGAATCAAGACTGTTACAAAATTACTTTTGAACGAAGAAGAAGTGTTCTGCAAAACGTGCGGTAAAATGATAAGTTGATAATCTTATAACAATTTTATTTTATTTATTTAATTCAAATTCCATGTTTATTTTGCAAATTTTAGTGTGCTTTGGATTGCTGAATAAAATTATTTTCATTAATAAAAATATTTTCCTTTAATTTTAAACTCATTTTCTTATGTTATATATATCTAAAAGAGTGTATACATTTCCTACTATAATTTCTCTTTTTTTAGATTCCATGTGAGAAAAATCCTAAATTATTCAACATCCCTCGACTAACCAGAAACGAAAGAAAAAATGAGACAATCAAAATTGGTATAACTTCATCTCCAAAAAATCAGAGTGAGCAAGTATTTAATTCGGAATTAATCAAAGCTTTGCTTTCTGCTAATATCTCACTTTATAAGTTACAAAACCTAAATTTTAAAATGTTCTTGTAAAAGCATTGCAGAAATACTGTACCTGACGAAAGGACAAATGTATATAATGACGTAATTAATGGAATCAGGCAAACTGTAAATAACTTTTATATATTTTATAGCAGTACTTAATTTCCTATAGTTAATAGTTTGATTAGTAACGTAAAGAAAATATTATCCATGACTTTGCCCGTCCTCCGTCACTGCTCGTGCAACCCAACGGCTTCTTGAGCAATTTCAATGGGACATTTTCGAACACCCACCATATAGTTTCGACCTAGCGCCGAGTGACTACTATATTTTTCCTGAACTGAAGAAGTGGCTTGCGAGGCAGCGCTTGCAAACTGACTAGGAGCTCAACAAAACTGTCGCAACTGTCAAACTCAAATCATTGGCGGCTACATTTTATGCAGAGGGTATTGCAAAGCTTGTTCAAAGGTATGACAAATGCCCCAAGGTGATTATGTAGAGAAGTAACCTTCATTATATATTACTTTTGGTAATAAACTCATTTTTTATATTCACCCGTCTTTCCCTTATAGCCTATCGGAGGTTGAAAAAAACAGCCCTCATACATCCGTTTTTTGCTTGAATATTAGTGCAATATTTTCTCAGTATTCGCATTAGTATGATTCAGTGAACATCCAAGTTCCAGAAATGAATTATAGGAAAGCCAGTAGAACTCGAAACACGTTCAAGGGCATTAAATAATTAATTAGCGAATGCAAAGGGAGTTCAGTGGCACTTGAAATCGCTGTCAGCTTCCGTCTACACAATCAAATGCACTTTACAAGCTGCTAATCTTCATGGAAGTGATGTGTATTTGTTCGCCGATCCGAAGGAATGCTACGTAATTATGTTGTGGCTACTGTAAAGCATGCTGCTGGTTGTTTCCGTTTGGCAATGTCTTTCATCCGTGGCGCAAGTGATATAGTCAAAACTGATGGTAATATACAGCGAACAAGACACAGGGTTTGTGGAAAGAAAGTAATAGACCTATCTATACCTAAATTTATTGAACTTATAGAATTTTACCTGCATAACAGGAATTGCTACGTATCATACAATGCTTTTAAATCTCGTTTTACCATGATATCAGGTGTGCCACAGGACTTACATCTTGACCCGTTGCTTTTCAATCTGTTTATAAATGATCTGTTAATGTCATTATCTTGTCCTTCATTAGCGTATGCAGATGATCTTAAACTTTACTGCAGAATATCTAATTGGGATGACGTTGCCTTGCTGCAATATAATTTGGATTTGATTGAGAGATGGTGTGCGAGTAATCGGCTCAACGTAAACATCGCAGAATGCTGCAAAATTACTTATACGAGGAGAGAATCCCTTATTATGATAACTTACACCATATCTGATGTACCTCTGTCAAACGTTAATACTATTGGAGATCTTGGAGTCTTGTTTCATTCGGTTTGACTTTTGTTTCGCACATTAATGACATCTGCAATTTTGCCTGTAAGGCGTTGGTCTTAATTTTACGATGTATAAAAGAGTTTATCTATGCGAACGTAATTAAATACATCGCAAATTTCTAAAATATTTAATCATTCAGAATCAATGGCCGATATCCTGCATTTGGAACTGATCTTCCTGAGGTCATAGATCACTTCAGAATTGATTCCTTGATATCCAAGCGCGAGCAACATAGTGCAAGCTTTGAGCTAATACTATTGATTGCCCAGATATCCAAGATTGGCCTCATTATGCTGCGGGTTGCATCGATATCTGTGGCAACTTTTGCAGTGCCAACTGCGAGGACTAATGTGCTCATACGTTCGCCTGTAGTTATAATGAACAGAAATGCCAACAATTTTTATTTTACAATAGCTTTGTAAGGATTTCATTAATTTTATTTTTACTGTTTGGTTTGCGATTGCCTGTAAAACTGAATTTGTGAAGTTGCACCATTAAGTTAGTGTATTATTTTTGAGGGTTGTCATTGCTTATGTTTTAGTGTTTTATTTGTTAATTCTTATCCTGTTGTTAGGCATAGCCTGTTGAATAATAAATATTATTATTATTGTTATATCGCTCCAAAGAGTAATATGATCATGGTTATACAAATCGAACTTGACACTAAGGGTTCTTTTATTGCAAATAAATATTTCTTTTGATACTCTAGTCAACTTTAACGTAGTTTCTACAGGTACCCTGCTCCAAATAAAAAGAACATCCCATGATCTGGTATAAGTCTAGTCCCTGAAGCAGAAGGAATGGTTCTTTGCAAACACTACAACCTCCAAAATCTTCATGCCAATAGTGCAGCATAACAAACAACTTATTATAGTCAAGGTAGTTTTCAAATTCGTAACTGGTATTATAGCTACCTACATTCAGATAGTACATTTTGTTAAATGCAGAGTTATGACAGAAAGATAAACTATATAAAAGTGTTTACCTATAAGCTTTTTTGATAAGCCAGTTTTAACCATATGAATACAATGTTCATCATTCCGTGCAAAGTTTCCAATTGCCAATATTCCAGTATTAACTAAGTCTGAATCATCAGAATCAATCCAAGTTATCATTTGGTGATATACCTTGCCATTACTACTGTTATATAAATACTTCATAGCTTCATCTGGAATGTAACAATAATGCATTATTAAATGTTGAGGTAGAATAAATAAGTAAATGCTTTTAATTTGTAAGTATAGGATACCATAAACAGGCAATTATTTATATAGTTTAAAACGTACCTCCAGTCAGTATCAAGACAATCAAGTCACAGGCTAATTTCAAAGCTGCACGACTATCCTCATCATCAACCTGATTTCCATATTTCTCTACTAAATTGTAAACTAATTCACATATTCCCAATTTTGCTAAAGAAAGTTTGAGATCATCATTTTCTGATTGCTGTCTTAAAATTTCTAAACATAATACAGAAATTTCTGCATTTTCTGATAGTTTAATAATTTTAACTAGTAATGAACAGATTTCTTCATTTATCCATTGATCTACCATATGATCACTAGCAAAGCTTAGTATTTGTAATGTGTATGTAATACAATCTTCTTGCTCTTCAAAATTCTCAAGAGTTTTGCTTAAAATAATTTTAATACTTTCAACTATGCCCTTATTTAAGGCAACCTTTTGGAGAGTATCATTAGATGTTAATATATTTAACAAACATCCACACAAAACAGTCATTAAATTAGGATTATCATTTAATACCCAAATGTTTGCCATCTCATTTATTTTAAACACAAGTACCTGAACTCCCTTAGCTCCGATAATATTTCTAGCATCATCATTCTCATAGCTTATATTTCCCAAGGCACGAAAACAATGATTAACTTCATTTACTTCCCGACTTGCACTTAAAGCAATTAATGGAGAAATAATCCTTTCTGTTGTAAATTCTTTTCGATTTTCTACTTGCTTTGATAATTCTGCAATACACTTTAACGATAATAGTAATACTTCACAGTTTTCATTTTTCAGTAGCAACTCAAATACATCAATTGTAGGTAATTGAATATTTGATGTTTCTAATAATTTTTCCAAGGATACTTTCAAATTCGGAATATCATCAATATTATTATAATCTCGTATTTCTTGAAAAATCACTTCCATATTTATACAGGAAAAATATTCAATCTTCAAACATAACCTCTTTTCCTTATAAAGTTTCTAAAGTATCATGTATCTATTTTATAATTAATAAATAATTGCAAAATAAAACATGAATAGATTCGCTTTTATACAAACTCATATCACGTCAAAATTAATCTTGATGTGTTATTGATTTTAAATATCAACACTCCCTCCTTCCATAAAAGGTCTCTGTCTCTGTGTAAAGTTCGATGAAAATTTTTTTAAAGAAGGTATTTGTTTTTTAATCGGCGAGAATTTAAAAACTTTCGGGCCATACTTTTGTTATATAGGCGACAATATTTTCTCTGATGTCACACTATTTTTATAGGTTCTAAGTTCTAACCAAGTTCTAACATAACTGAATATTGTCCGAAGAAGTCCGACGAAAGGAAATTCTACAAAAGCCCTGGAAAGCTTTCCTTGCAAAATATCAGTTGCCATAGATAAGTTAACGGGATTCGGGAATCCTATTCCCATGTTTTCCATTCTTTATTAAATTTGATATAATTTGACAGTTATACTAATATTTTGACAATTTATAACTTAACAGTGATACTAATATTTTGATAAGTTATAACAACAGTGATACTTCTTTTTTGTGTCTTTCAGTTCCTCATATTTCTTTAATGTGAGCGAAATTTGAAGTCGTTTTTATAAAAAAGCTAAAATTGGTTTTTGTTTGTAACATGAACTTTTAAACTAATAATTGTACTCAATACCAGAATACAACAAATATAGTTATAAATAAAAGCCAATCCAAAATAGTAAAGAGCATACACAATAAATAATAAGTGTGAAGAACATAAAACTTTAGCATCAAAATTAGCAGAAATGATAAGATCTGCAACAGGAAAGAATGCTAGCCTAGGAAAAGTGTAGCCAGTGATAATGATGAGATAATGGCAATAATCAGTTATGATCTTATAATGATTGTTATGAGGAAGAAACCATTTGTCATTGAGGTGGACAGACGTAAACATCTAGATTTTGTTACAAAGTATACAGGAAAATTGTGAGAATTCTTGCGACTTAAATTTCGATTCGTCTGTATGATCTTTTACAAAAATTCAGTTATTTACATGTTAAAATTGGGTTAACCTAATATCCCTAGGGCCATTTGCAGCGGTCACCCATAAGGCTAAGGTTACTATGGATGCGAGTTCTGACGAAAATGTGTTCTGACGAGTTCTGACAAATTCGTCCGAACAAACAAACGCCTGTGTTCCAATGAGAGTGTTTACACTGGCAGCGAAGAACACGTCAGAACATGCATGACGTCGTCAGAACTAGTTCAGCGTTCAAACATGTTTGATTTTTTCGTGCGACCTGCCTCTATTTTGAGTGTTTTTGGGGTCGAATTTCGAATGATTTGGTTATTTCACCATGGATTACGATAAATTGATTGATTGAGTCTTGTATACGAGAACAGGTGTTTTGGGATATGAGACGCCTCTTCTAGAAAATAACTGGTTGACATGCTTTGTTTTTCCACCATTTAACAATAACTTCATTAATGGACTTTCAAGAAAATAAAAGTCATCAAGTTCGTTCATCTTTGCTGGGCGGAAGAATCGTACAGACTATCAGAATATCAGAAAACGCGCACAGTGTAACCGCCTTGTTCTGACGACGATTTCGGACGTACTTGTCAGAACACATTTTCGTCAGAACTCACATCCATAGTAACCGTAGCCTAAGTCATCCGGACTTAAATACACAGTGTCGTAGTACTTAAATTGAACAATGTGTTATATAAACGTACGCTTAGGCAAACGTTAGATATAAGTTGGTACTTATCAATGTTACGGCCAGTTCTTCTCTCTTTGGTAAGGAATTTGGCATTGTAGTGTTTCTTTATGACTGCTTTCGCGGGTTTTAGCACATTATTGTAAATTGGGTTGTTTGGTTATACACATTGTCTGTGAAGCTTGTACGCTAATTAAGTTGGGCTGCAAATTTCTAAAAGTGTAGTGACCCCTGCAACTTGAGCTAGACCAACACGTATCATGTGTTATCGCTGTTATTTGGTCTTATTTCTTCTCTTAAATTTCAAACAGTTCTTTTCAGAGCTTATTAATTATCGTGTGAAGTTGGATATACGAAATCATCTGTATATTAATAAATGGATCATGGTTTCTTCGGATGCTTAAAAGTTGAAAACGACAGGACCAAATTGGATACTTCCTTCTGTGGATTTATTCGTAATTGATAGGCGAAGGTTTAGGAAAAAGAAAAGTCGAAAAATGTTGGGCAAAACGAAGTTTGCTGGGTCACCTAGTTTGATATAAAATGTAACTTGCGCTTCAATAATCATTATTTTATTTTTTTAGTTTTGACTGGAAAATCAAAAATGTTTCCATCTAAATTAGACCTGTACATTCTTATGGCCCACTGTCGAAATGAAAACCAGGATGGAATTTGGTTGTATAGTTTGCAGTGTTATTTTGATTAATTTATGGAAGCATTAATTTCCTGTCGGCTATAAGGTTTTTGGCCCTTAAAAACCGTGAGATTATAAAGCGGTTAGAGCGAAAAAAAAAAACAACCGCATTTGTAAGGGTACATTAACTGGCAGACCTACAATATTAACCGAACCTATTGTCACTGATCTTCAATAGTAATGAATTCAACACCAATCACTACGAAAGCCATCGGCACAGTTCCAATAAGGACGCAACCATAGTCTAAGATTGTAGTTCGTGATTAAAGCCTAATCCGCTCAGTGATTATTGGCATATGCAATTTGTGCTTATTTAGTAAGCCATTGCACAACTATCTTGTAGAAGGTTCAAACAAAATTTGTTTTCTGTCACAAGAAAACCGTGATTATTTTTTTTAATATTAAAATTTCGGGAGGATGAAACCTCGTATTAACTGGGATGTTTATCTTTCAGACAAACCCTAGTACAATTCGGACCATAGGTTTAACAATGTCAAGTAGGTTGTGCTTGTTTTATTTCTTTATTTCTTTTTGAATCCGATCGAATGTTAAATCATGCGAACGAAAGAAAACCTGAGGACAAACATGTCATTAGCGAATGTTTGCAATTTAGAGAAAGAAATGTAATTAGGTTAATATTTTAAGAAGGACTTTTACGGCTAGATCATTCGCCTGTATATGGCCTGTATCTAATACTGAATTCGATGAGGTTCAATTACGTATCGACAAATTTATTACGATACATAATTCAGTGCTTCTAAAACAATTCCTTTATTTGTGCAATTCTTTTTTACACTCAACAAGTAATAAAACATAACGTATAACTTTATTCTACGGGCTAACACCTTCAGTCGACCACCAATATTTAGTGCCAATGTATTAATAATAAAATAACAGAGTATTCTGTAGGCCAACTAAAGATAATAATATAAATATAATAAAGATTATCTCATTGTATCTTATAAGTAAATTTGACCTATTAATTGTGACAGACCTGGATATGAGTTTATGAGTATTTATTTGAGAATATATCGATTTAACAACTGATCCTATGTTTGGATGACATCGATTTAATTAATTGTGAAGTAGACGCAAATTCAAATATATTCTTTATAGAAAGAAGTGGATGGGCATTGGCAAATTAAGAATAAAAATGATTTTTAATCTCCAAATCTCAAATTTATTACATTTCTTTCGGTTTGACAGAGTGTCATTTCACAGTATTTTATATATTCATTTCTCATAGGTTGGCGATAAGTTCAAAATGTGGTGGTAGCATATAGTGGCATAGGTTATGTCAATTAATTTTTTAACAAACAAAAACGAAGGAGTGAATACGTTTACCTGTGCAGAAATTGCTCTTCGTGCCGAAACTGGTTTATTACCATTAATGATGACATTCGAACGTTTCCTCAAAGACTTGTCTTTGATGGTAGAACAAGACGAACAATATACGAAACAATTTTATGAAATTATATCCGGTTTTGAGGAAGCCAACGCTAGAATAGCTTTCGATGAAATTGGTGAAGTGAAATTTAATTATGAACCGATGAAACAGTTCAAACAGATCTGCAAGAAGGACAATCTGGAACAGCTAGAGGCAAGAAACAACAACTTAAAACTACAGCTTGAAGAATTGGAAACTCGAAGAGTGCAGTTGCAGTGTGAACTCAACTGGTTAGAAAGTGAAAAGGGGAATTTAGAATCGAAACAAGGCAATATTCAGCAGAAAAAAGAATTAGAGAGTTTGAAGATGATACTGAAATGCATTATTAGCTTGTTTCCCATCATCTTTGACTATTCTACTAAAACCTTAACAGGGTTTGTATACAATAAGGAGAAGGAGGAGTACCACAGCTTCATGCTGCCAATCGGGAATTCAACTGTGAATGCTGAGTATGCGTGGAAACATTTGGAGAAATTATTTTTGAAATGAGACATTTCTTTTAATTTCGTTCAATAGGAAGTTTTGTTTCTTTTTTGGAAGGTGTATATTTATATCAATGAAAAGTTAAATTATTCTTTTTGTTTCTGGGAAATTAAGTGTTCTCAGCCCAATTGTAACAGAACGTAAAATGTTTAAAAGGAAAAGCTAATCTTTATAATCATCTTTTTTTTTGTATATAAATAACTTTTTTAAACTTCATTCTGTTATTACTATTATTTGTACATATGCGAATAAATTTATTGCATTGATAAGATTGAACTAAAATTATAAAATTAAATTTCTTTTTGTATCGCTGAGCTCTTAATTTTTCTGGCTTCCTGTGGAAACAATTTAGATTTAAGGTTTGAATTTTATAATTAATGTGATTCTTCATTTAAAGCCGTCTACAAGTTGAGTTTTCAGGCTTAATGACAGTGGTTTGTTCTAATTAGGTCGTAGTACAACTTCACAGATCCAAAGGTATATATTGTGTTTATACTATTGAGACGTATGGTTTTAGCCATAAACACAGCAAACAACACCCCGCCGTTTCTTTACTTATACAGCTAACAGAACAGGAAATGGTGTTATTTGCATAAAGTGTATAGTTGCATTGTAGCAAGGAGTGATTGCTGGGGAGTCTTTTGTTTAAAACAACTTGGTTCATCCTAGTTATTATACATGTAATATAAAACGACTAGTTGGCGCAGTAGTAAGAGTACCTGCCTCATGGGATGTGGTTCCAAATCTTGGTTAAGATCCTCAGATTTTGGTACTGACAGTAGTCACCATTCCCAATTGGGAAACAATACTGGTTTTATTAAACTAGTGTGTCGTTTAATGAAACTAATAAGAACTTGCACTTAAACCAACATTGGAACTAGCTTCGAAAAACAGGAGCAGCGTATTTAAGGCTCCAAACCAGCTTTGTATTACCTATTACCTTCAAGTATGCACCTCACGTCAAGTAACTGCCCTATGCCATGATACATAATGATAGATAAAGAGCAGAGAATGCGATTAAAATGCGTGAGAGAAATTAACGGCGATTAACTGAGCGTTTGAGTACAGTCCGTGATACAAGTTTTGCAGGTCAAGCAATAGGATTAGTGAATAATGAACTAATTTATTAATACTTGTACTTAAGATAAATAGTTGTTAATTACGTAAAAAATACATATGATTTGGATCTGATGAAATTTGATTTTAGTATAATATATCAATAAATCCTATTAACCTAATGTAATATTTTTAAAACCTTTCTATATAATTTTATGAACAATGTTTAGCAGTCGACAGTTCAAAACGAAATGAATATTTTAGCACCTACTACAACTTGTCCATTGTGTACATAACTTTCGGGGCACAGCTATTTGACACAGAGTGTACATTAATACACCAATAGGTAAAAAGAGAAGCACTGATAACTGCTATTACCATTTTATAGAATGTAGTTTAATTTCAAATCAAATAGACCTATGCATTCCATGTAGCAGCTGTAGTTCTTTCCATGGAGCCCTTTTGACCTCGTTTCAGTGGCTCAATTACAATGAGCCAAATTTAAGAACGCACTTGACCTTGCGCGAACTGTGGCGAGAGAGAGAGAGGCGGCAGCAAAGACGGACTAGTTACTTTCCGGCGAGGTACAGCTTTAAGTAACATTGCAACTGTACTCAATGTTCACACGATCTAGGTAGATGAGCTGCGCTGTGGAAACATCTAATCTTGAAGTGCGTTTCTATATCTAACTCATTGTAATTGCGAAAGCATTTCAGAAATATTCGGTTCAATTTCATACAATGTATGTATATTCCAAGAGCAATTGTTTCAGCGTTAATCCATCTGTCAATAAAAATCACGAATTAGTGAACTTTTTCAAACAAGTAATAATTTAGGAGTAATTATTAATATTTTTTGCTTTTTATCCAGGTATATAAAAACATTTTGGTAATCAGAAACCAAATACAATACATTTAATATCAATAAATTAATTTAACGCTTTAATTCCCGATTACATTATAGAACTCTTTTGTTATTGCGTTACTAATTTTACAGAGAAGATATGAAAGCAAATGAAATGAACAAAAATTTGTTCTTAATTTAATATTTAATATTTAAGTATATTGGAAAAATATACTTAAATTGCGTTTGTATTACCAGTACTATGTATCCTATAGCCACTTAGGTTTAACTTGATTGAATTTGTTTATAGAACTATAGATATGGACATAGACGGAACATTACATAATTACTACAATGGAAAGGAAATAGAAAAGAAACAGCAGTAGTTGTTAATACATACCTCAACATGTTCTATTTCTCTATTAGGTTGTACAGAATTGACAAAACGTTGTTGTAAAATATCGGTACTATATGTGATCGAAAGGATTATCTTTTTAGAGTTCTTAAAAATATCCAACTACTCACAAATCATGAAGTTCAATATACTAAATATAACGCGTATATAACATTTATGAGATGTACTAATGATATACGTACATATGATACTGATTTAGCAAATGAAAAATCACTTAATTTGAAAATATCAAATGCGTGAATTACATTAAATATTCTTCACTTAATAAGCTTCGCCTTCTTCGTAGTCATCGTAATTTCGACTATTGCCATTGGTATTATCAGGTTCAAACTTCTTTTCATCCTCTTCATATTTAATTTTATTTTCGTCATACATTTGAGGTTGATACTGAGTATAATCAGGATAATCTAAATAGAAAAAAGCATTAGTAAGGTTATGTGGTATTTGTAGGACAACATTTGAATTTAAATATAGAATGGAAACTACAGACATCGTTTATGCCTGTTCAGGACGTGCCATAATTTTAGGTAACCGAATTAACTTACAATACACATGCGTGACATTTTTACAAAATTATTGCAGCTATGAGTGCCAAAATAAAGATATACATGTCTTTAGTGCCTCTAATATAACCAACAATAGTAGGCACTGATTTATGTAATCCTAATTGGAAGGTTATCTCTGCAGCAAGAATGTTAGGCCTTATTATTGACGGTCAATTAACCTCGTATGCACATATTGATATGTATATCCAATTGTCCCAGGTAGTATTGTTGGCATCTGTACCATAACTATCATACACGTAACAAAGATGCCTTAATACCGGTGAAAGACTGTACTGTCAGATATCAAAGGCATATGTGCCATAACGGATATAAATTTTTTAATTAGTGTATAGTATTCGTGTATTCGCATTCTGTACTTGTCTTTGATCATTTATAATTTAGATCATATATGTTTTTATCTGAGTGGCGTGTATTATATTATATTATATCTGAATATCTGCTTAGAAGGGTAGCTTTTTTCTGAACTAAGGGAAGTAAACTAAAGGGTACTTCCTATTATCCAGCTATTACCTGTTACGACGCTGCTGACAGAAGCAAATACAAAACACAATAGTGCCAATCGTTAGACCACAGTTAGGTCTGAAATACATTGTCCTATCATAATTTAGGTGGTGTGCGGATAACGATTGTACCGTATATTCGATCTCTTGTTTATTACCTGAAATCGGACTTGCGCGAGTGATCATGTATATAATGATATTATATATTGTAAAATTTTTATACTTTTATTCAAAGCAAGGGCTATTAACGTCTCTTCTACATAGACTGTCTTGCGTGAAATTAGTAGACGTTAGTGGTTAGAATTACCAACTGCAATAAAATATAGACTATTTGATGTGAGGCAGGCGACTGCATCCTTGTACATCGTAACAAGTACAGTTGCTCAAAAAGTTTACACATAAATTAAAACATTGAACTGCGAAACAACAGATCTCATTGAGACTGGCAGTTATACTGAAGATTGTATCGAACCTCGCCACTGCTCGTTGGCGCTAGTGAGCAACTCTAATAACAAGTATCGTTTCGCCGTACCTTTTGATCGGTAATTCGATTCTTTTCGTAAATATCTGTTTACATATTACAAATTCTAATTATGTATAAGCGTCGATAAGTTGTATTCTTTTATACACATCTATACACATTTTAGATCATATGAAAACAAAAATATATTTTAGAATGAAGGAGTTGAAAAGTATTTTTCATTAAAAACAAATTATACACTTTTCTCTTATCCCTAAATTAAGGATGCCTAAAGTTGTTAGGTACCTAGTCTGTCACATATAATACGATATCTTTTGCATGAAATCCTCGATTTCCCGTTAGACCATCGGCGCTGAATATAGAATACTTCAATCTACATAGCCCAGGAAGGCATTGTCTTGAAAACTGATTTAATATACAGGCCACTTCATCATTATAAGTGCTGCAGCAATTAATATATTTGATCGTAACTAACAAAGGTGATAAAGTATATCTCATATATTGTTGTGGTCGAACAATGTTAGAAGCGTATACTACCCAACAACCAAAACTTCAAGGGCGAAGGCCCTGTTGCTTCATAAATTTATCTAGCAACTAATCCCCTTTAAGAAAACGAAATTTCAAAAATTTGGAATGAAGTTGCGCATTGCTGTGGTAGGTAAAAGTAAAGAATGAAGATCATTACCATCCAATGGCTCCTCTTTAATTTTGATCTCTCCACCGTCATCAGTTTTAATGTATTCCAACCTATCGCCCCTCTCTCTTTCCCTTCTTTCTCTTCTTTCTCTTTTCCTTTCACGATCGCGTTCTCTCGATTTAGACCGACGTCGTTTGCGTTCCCTATCTCTTTCACGATCACTGAAAATAAAGCTTACTCTATTACCTTTTTCCTTTGAGAATTCTGTTACATACCGTTCTCTGTCTTTTTCTCGCGGTCTTTCCACTTCTTCAACATCAGTATCTCTAACGCGTTCGCGACTACGTCTTCGTTTTTCTTTACGTGGGGATCTACTTCTACTCCTCTTCCTTCTCTCTCTCGATCGAGAGCGTCTTCTTTCGTACCCACCAAGTCTTTCTCTGTCTCTATCACGATCTCTTTCACGACCTCCACCTCTTTCTTCTCGCTCCCTTTCAAGTCTATATCTTTCCCTCTCTCTCTCATTATCTTCTCTTCCCGAATGTTTAATGTTTACGTCTGGACCTCCTCTTCTAGTACCACCAAGTCCACCGCCTAAGAACAGTATAGAACATAAATATAATAAATAAATAGAAGTGATATATTTTTGGGAAGATTAAGCAAGAATCGTCTATAAATATCAATTCTCACAATAAAGACATTGTACTTATCTTTTAAGTTTGCTATACCATTCTTACGTCAATGGAACGACTAATACTAACTTGTAAGGGTGGTATAGCAAAACCAAAAGAAAAGTGTTTAAATTAGGTCACAAAGAATGCATATTTTGTTAACCTTCTTTTTAACTTTACATCTTTCTGTTTATCTATACTTTAGCAGGTACTTTTATTATACGAGGGTTTTCTTTCCGTTGTGTCTTTCTAGTACAGTTCGTCTAATGATTCTTTTACACACGTCACTGTTGAATGACACAAGCAAAGATCGCCGGTTAATCTAACTATCCTTATTTATCGGTATCGAATATTCAAGTACGTATGTCTGACACAGAAGTTATATGTAAACTACTACGTTAATCAATTGACTGTCAGAGAAGTGCAGATTATTTCAATACATTATGTATATAGTGCTTAACTTGATCTAGGAGTACCGATTTGATTCGTAGGGATAAAAATAGATGACGTGTGTAAAAAGAATCATTAGACGAACTTTAGGTGATAATATTTTTCAACAAATATTGTTTGACCTCTTGATCGATCTGTCTACATATTTGACGGCTGTTACAATTGGCAGATGTTGTACTTGAATATTTTTAAAATACATAAATTTTAAATTATTCGTTGCATAAGAAATCATTGAATTAATGATAGTGATTGCAAGGACTGTGGTGTATTACTGGCACTATTACACATCAGAATGCCCAAAACATTGAAATAATGGGTCATTCATATGAATGACTATAGTCCAGACTTGGAACCTAATCTTTCCTTTTGTTTTCAGGTATAAAGGCCGCAGAAACGATGGGCGTATTTAAAAATAAACTAAGCAACCTAACCCGGGAAGATTGAAAACAATTTTTTAGAGATTGGTTTTCATAGATGCAAAAATGTATTGCTTGTAAAGGCGAATACTTTGACAAATGATAAATAAACGTGTTTTACAAATATAACGTGTATTACTTCACTTTCAAAAACCTGGAAAGAAGAAATTTCTTTTGGAACAAACTAAAGACAAGTTATTGTAAGTTCAGCGGAAAGAGAACAGCCCTAGTACATATGCAGCATTTAGGCCAGAGGTATATTGTTCTTTTCCAGAGTTTTCTATTTTTCCTGTCCTTTGTCATTATTTCCATACGACCCAAGCACTGGAGCCTTCTTGCTTTGATTACGATGTCTATTTGTAAATATTATATACCTTTTCATTGGTCCCTCTTATATATCCTTCTTACCATTCTTCTAAGTATCTTCCTTTTCCACCCCCTACTACGTCTTTTGTTTGATTTAGGATCAACATCTGGCATCTAGTTGGTCTAATAATAGTATTATACATCCCAACTTTCGTATTCCATGACTGTTATTAGAATAGGTTATTCGTATACATTTGATACATGGTTGATGGGATGTTAAGGCACATAAGTTACTAAATATATTTTACTGTGCAACTTAATGCAACACGAACCATATGATTGACAGTGTTTTTAACAATAACAATAGGTTGAATTTATCATATTACTAGGGGAAGGCGAATAACGCATGTCAATAACGCTCAAAATTAATTACTATTTACCAAAAACCACTTGTATAGCTAGAAAAGTGTAGCTTCATTCTTTTGGTATATGATACGTTCCGTGCATTAATTTCTTAACAGAAAAACAGACTATTTATGCAGAGTATTACTCCAATTTACTCAAACGTCCAATGCATAGTCCCCACATCTACATATATTATGGTCGTCTGGATCGGGCAGGTATGAATACACCTGACTGAAATGCGACAAAAACATCGAAACCGATCCCAGACTTTCTTTCCTGCTTAATGCAATGCAATTTTCCGTTATTAATTAAGCAGCACATGCGTCTGTACTTGTTATATTACAAGTTGGTGCAGCGTGTTCAGCTTATCTATAATGCAATGACCGTCTGGGCTTCTGTTCGGGTAGTAGTTGATTTTGGGCGTGATTTCCCCTCCTTAACAATTGTTGACACATAGGTGGTTAATGAAACCTAAAGTCCATAGTGTATTTGCCAGTTATGGATTACAATGTACCGAAATCAGTGTATTTGATTTCGCCTTTTATGACTATCGCAGCTAGGACTAAATTTCACGCCTTGCGTCGCATATTTCTGCAATTAAAAGATCTAATCTAATTGGTAATGTTCCTTGTTAACTATTTTTTGGGATTATTTGTTTAATTTGGACTTTCAATTTTATTTTGCTATCATAGTATCATACGACATACATATTTATATATTTTCTCACAGCTAGGTGGAGGTGGGGTAGAAAGTAATGGTGTTTATACTATTGGGAATGCGATTTTAGTTGAAACAGTAGATGTAGAAAATACTGAAATCCTAATATTCCTGCAAGAACAGTTCTTCCAGTGTTTTCTAATTTTCTACTTAGAAATAAAATAAGAGATGAAAACATGGATTTTGCAAACCTGCTAATTTTATAATTAGGTAATAGACAATTCTCGTCTGTAAGACAACTACCATTCGTACAAAAGCACCGCCCGTTATTGAATTACATACAGATCGACAGTTTTGCAACATATATGCAGTAAATACAGTCGCATATGTTAATTAATTGGGGACGAAAATAGCATTGAATTAACCACGGGTACAACTAAGTGTATTCACTTGCAATCAATCAATGTATTTCGCTTTCAGATCCATAGATATGAATATCGAGACTCGGAAAAATTTATCCGGTGCCACCTAACAGCATAGAGCACATCTACATGTACACAGCAATGTGTTTAGTTGTCGAAACTCCCGGGTTTGAGAACGATACATGAAAACATGCATTTCTTATACCTCTTCTTCTTACTACATAGTGGTATTACAGTCGCATCTACCACTAGACAGTTTATAAAACTAATCAGGGTAATACGAAATAATATAGAATTGGATCATTACGAAAGCATTTATATTTGTATTATAAAAATAGAAATAGAATTATGAATGGTAATAAAAGAGGCGAGTGCAAATTATAAACTTCTATATCCAGTTTTCCGGATATTTAACTAATAATTTGTTTTTAAGTTATCCATTAACATACTTAATCATAACCGTTTTTGTTATACAAATTGGACACAAGTCAAGATGGTCAACTACAACAATTGAATACTTAGAATCACGTATACATAAAGGCTTTCGTAATTAAAGACTTTTAGTAGGATGGCGATGTGCGCTGTTTTAAGAGCTGTGTAGATCGAAGTTTACGGGTAATACTTTCGTTCCCTTGTGTTTTCTCCACCGAGGATCACAACTTATATGCAGAAATACAAGTATCCAAATTGGTGTGGTAAGATCAAGAACTATTTTATTTAAGAAACCATTTGAATACTTACCCAGCCTTCTCGGCAACCAACCCTTTACTGTACGAGCTCGCTCCACATCAACAAGTACTCGACGTCCATCAATTTTCTTACCATCTGCATGTTTGTATGCAGCTGCAAATAATATTGCGTATTTCTTAGAAGACGTTATTTTAAATTATTTTCGGTAAAACAATGTGTAGGCTTTGATAATATAAAATTTCTAGCCATGAACAAATTTTGATAAGACAACTTAGATTCTTAAACCGCGCAAAGTTTGTCACACAAAGTAATTGTAGTTAAAAAAACTGTTATAAGGTTGCAAATATTTACAAAGCACTTAAAAAATCGTGGGGATTATTATCATAAGAATTTGTTTTTTTACAGCTATTAGAATTTAATTATCAATTTTGGGAGACACAAACTATTCTTATTAATAATTGTGTAATTATTATAAGAAAATGCAATTTCTTGGAAATAGAAACAAAAAATACAAAATTTTCGTCGCTTTATACGCGAATTTGTGATTTTTAACTGATAGTCTGATATATTAGTTCATTAAAAGATGTGACAAAATTTGCAAATAGTAAATTTGACAAAAAAAAAAACAGAAAAGACATTGAAAAGAAGATTATAGGGGACATAAAAACGACGGTTAACAACTTCGGTGCCAAACGGCGCAAATGCAATTCCAGTACGTCAATCTGTAGTCACAATAACTGCAGGATTTTTTGTTATCTGCGATTACTATTACCGTTTTGGTGATACGTAAATTCAAACGAAATTGAAGTAATGTATCATTTTGCGGGTACACATTTAAGCGAGAGGAAGAGTTGCCGCCAATAAGCACAAAGCAGCGCCGTTATGCCGTTTGGCACGTTTCGACAAGGAATTGGACAAATGCTATAACGCTGATTGGCATCTTTTGATAAAGCAATTATCCCTATATCGATATTGGTTCCAATCAAACTTTTCAATATATTTTCCATTTCTCTATTTCTTAACTGCAAAGCCAACACACATCATTACGTTACTATGAAATGAAGGACACGTGGATGAAGTAGAATTTAAGCAAAGGCAAAACTGCAATTGCTTGTATTTTACTGATTTACTTTCGGGGTAGGACTTCTATTTTATAATCGAATAATACGAAATGTATTTAATAAATTGCAAAACTTTTGAAGAAAAGGGGAAGCATGACATGAGGATTGATTAAATTATAGCTTCGATTTGTTATTATTGATAAGCTATAAAATTTAAATTTCGCATTGTAAGTGTCCTTAAATATTCATAAATTTTTAAGAAAACTCTTTTTGCTTGCAATTTTACAGCTTAGCAATTTTATACCATTAAGCTATGATTTAAGATACAAATTATTTTAAACGTTTTTTCCGATTGACCAAAGAAATTCTGTTAATTTTACGAGTGAAATGCAAGTATATAAACAAAATTTTTGCATAATTTTGCATGCATTCTAAATGCATTGATTTTAGAAATTGTGCTCCTATAATATGAAACATATCGTAACAGAACTTTGAACAGGTACTTCATTACAACGTTTATAGGATCTGTTCTTACATCTATTAAACTGAATAAGTTTAAAGTTGACTGAATATACATATATTTAAAGCTCACTTCTTTCTAGAACATCATGAAAACTTTATCCAAACAAATATATGTGTTAGCATAGTGTGCAATATCGACTTCACAATACGCTTGCAAAAGTAAGATCATTGAAGTATGGTATAGCATAATTCTAACTACCAAAAGATACGTATCTAATGTCCTCCATTGTTGGTAAAAGGTAATTATCTGTTCTTATCACATTTTTTATTATTTAGTTCTCTATAAAGTATGCAAAATATGATGGTACCATTTTTTAAGCATCATTATGGGTATAGCGATGATTCGAAGGGGTGGGACTATCTCATAGGATGGAAGCACCCAAATCCAAGTTCACCAACTAATAAATAAAGTATGTAAATATATTTATTGATCATTTAAATATAAGTAATAATCTTTGTCAATCGACGAGCATTCAACAAATCCATGATTTCGGACGATTTGTTACGTAAACCTTGGCTCTGTGTTTCAAAGGCGAATGCGTAGTGGGACGTTAGTGTAAAATACACGGAGCTCAGTATTCTTTCCCACTTTGCACGATTAGCTATTTCATGCGCCGCCAATGTTCCTGAAACACAACCTTTGACATGCCTATACTGTAGTACTTAGAATCGATATGCAAATCATTATTCTCCATTTATTCGAATGTTACATCCGTATATTTCAAATGTTAAACGCAGCATATTTAAATTCAAAAATTTAATTTTGCACAATTTAACGTGCTCTGTGGGAACTGCTTTTCAAATATTTATTCAATTTAAATACAAGTATTTATACATAAAAATTATATTATTTATTTCGTATGATGTGGTGTGATTTATAATGCAAATAAATTTTGTCCGCTATTAGTTCTTAAATTGGTCAAAAAATGGTTAGGTGTCGTCCAGTTATCTAATAAATTACCTTCTTAATTCAATTCTGAATGAGATTCAAGCTACCAATGTTCATGTCTGAAGAAGTCGTTTTGTGATATCAACTCCATCCTCTTCGATTTCTCAATTACATAATAGAAAAACTATTGTTTTCTACAGCTCAGCATTTTTAGTGAGGATATTTTATGTGTATTTCTACGTTATATAGTTTTTAGTGACCGCAGATACGTTAATGAGCAGTACTAGCAAAAATAATCTTACTATCAACTTAAACTTAAGTTTTACTGGCAGTATTCGATCTTCACTATCTTTCTTTTCAGTACTAATAGAGCATCCGAAAATATATTTTTGAGTTTGACGGGAATGGAAAAGCCTAGCTTTGCTGGCAACGGAAATTTGCCACAATAACCATGTTATCAATTTTCGTTCTAACTGGTTTTTGATATCTCTATCTAATACACCTTGTTTTTACTTGATAATGATCAAGGACTGTAGTGTAATATGACTGATGCTAAATCCCAATGGTACACATACGCGCTGTCTGGTCTTGTCGCGTCCATGTTTTAGTTAGATTAATTTTAAAACAGTGCAGAGCTGAATTCAAATTATTAGTAACAATTTACTAATTAATCACAAACTTTTTACTAACACATATTGCATTCATTTGATGTTATCCAACAATTTCTCTATAAAGAGAAAGTTTTCCATTCGTTCTAGTTAAGGCTGCATTTATGGCTGACATATATGTTGGCCATTTCAAAGTTTTGTAACAATATAATTTCCTTTCAAAACTTCGAAAATTTTGACAAAAAAATGAGAGATCATAGATATCTACCATATTCTAATCAGTTTTTGAAGAATTGAAGTTGTAGCTTTTTACATAAAACAGCCTACACAGAAAGCAAGGATTGCCTTTTCACAATCTATATACCAGTGTTACCCGAAATAAAGAAAATTGATAGATATACAGTAACGAAACAAGCATTTTGAAAACAAAGAATATCGTCCATTGCTGCTGTTTTACCTGAACAAAGGAATTTTAGTATATTTAAATAGGTATAATTGAAATATACCTACCCAGTTACTTACGTAATTTAACATCATAATGAAAAAGAAGAAAAGAATATATAACAAGCTTGAAGACAGCCCAAGGTCCTGATTTATGTTTACCTGGTGCGCATACTACTTACGTTCGCGCTAACCTCATTTTAAATTATTTTCTACGAATTTACTTATCAAAATTTGAATTTCAAATAACTAAATCAAAAATGAAAAGTAACAAACTGACCGAGAATTTTTTTGAACACAACTAACTTTTGAATAAATTTATTTGAAACATACTTTTTCTTAGGTTTTTAGCAACCCCAACAAACAAGTAAAGATATTTGTATGCAGGGTTCTTACCACACATACAAACCTATATAGCCAGCAAAAAGCGGAAGTTTGGGGAAAACGGCACTAGTTGCCTGCAGCTCGGACTGTACAAAAATAGAAAATGCTGTATTAATTTCATCGGTCTAAATATAAATTGTTATCGGAAGTTGCTGGCTACATAAACTAAATGATTAACAATCTGACACTTGAAACTCTATTCAAAGCATTCTATGAAATTTCATATCATTAGTTCTCTGAAACTAAATAGATAGTGCACAGGTTTTTAATTTTAATCTCCGTTTACTTACCTGGACAGCTCCAGAGATTAAAATTAATGCGAGTTTAAAGTGTTCAGATCAAAAATTTGATATGTATGGGTGTACAATCTGGCTTGGTACTCACAATGCATATCCCTTTCATGTTCATACTCTATAAAGGCATATCCTCTAGGTTTACCATTTATGGTGTTATGAATAAGAACGATCTGTAAATCAATAAAAACACGTGTATTATAACTTTTTAGGAAGCTAATAGACTTATTTGTATTCCCATTGGTACTTCCACTATCAGCAATGAAACAAAAGTTGTAGCTGCTAATAAATGTTTTGAAGATGGTTCTTGTAGTACTGTTGTATATATTACTATTCATACAAAAGTGAATGTTGGTATAGATGTAAGTATCAATGTTAATGCAATTACAAAATATGTTTCACAATAAAAACAGTATATGTTCTTTCACTCCCAGAAATCCTATGAAGTATTTCTCGAAGATCCAATATATAGTTTGACAAAAAGGGTAACGGGAAACTAAACCTAACTGGTACAGTAGTACTTCCACCATCCAATAAATAACAGGTCTTAAACTAATTTAATTCAATTACGTAATTTATCTAGGAAATAAGAACTTTACTTGCTTACTTCTAGATCTAGGTACCATATTGCCAAAAAACGCTGGTCTGGAGTCGTATGCGTGAGAACAAGAATTTCATATCCCCAGTAGTTACCCAATTTTGTAATTAGGTAATAGACAATTTTCGCCTGAAAAATAACTACCACCCGTACAAATGCACCGTCGGTTATAAAATTAGAGGTTACCATCTAATGATTGGGCGGTACCGTAGGCAGAGATCTACCTAATTTGTGACAAGTCAATAGTCTGGATAAACAGCGGCAACAGTGTACAATTGCGAAATAAGTTACGACAGCATCGCCGACTCCCCACTTCAGTCAGCGCGTCGTATGCAAGCAGTTCTGTGTATATGTAAGCTGTCGTAACTTATTTCGTAATTACCGTTGTTTGCCCAGGCTACAAGTCAATGAAACTGTTCAACACGATTTCGCTGCGATACTCGTATTATTTGGCTGATTAACTGATCTCCGAGAATAACCGTTATCGCCAACCGTTTTCTCTATAGTGAATTCAATCGGGAGTTGACACAATACGGCATACGGGAAATCAGACCTGTATTGCCAAATCGTCTTTATAGGTAATTTTTGAAAATTTATATTTGGCGTGCTGATTCTCTCCACCCCTTTCTTAGGTCAATTAGAAAACAAATTTGATATAACGATTTATCTTTCAAAACTTCAATTAATACCGTTTTCGTACCAACATTTTAAATTAATTAAAACATATTAATTAACATTTTGAAATATAAGTTTTTATATTTGAAATTTGTTTCCAATAGACTTAAGAAAGTGGTGGAGAAAATTCAAAAGTTAAGAATTAACTAGGTAATCAATGCTTTTACAGCGTATTTCTTGAGAGCGGTATTCCGGGAAGACAGATTCAGTCTATGCCTCAGTTTTCGGAATTTTATTTAAGGAAATCATTAAAAACAAAAGAAAATTATGTATAGCGCTGAGACGATTAACATATAAAAAGATTAATATATCTTTGAAGTAGGGTTGTTAGCTATGTAAATCTTTCTTTACTAAGAATTATGCCTGTGTAATTTGTTTATTAGATTATTCACTGAATCTCTTTCCATTCATACAGTTGGTTACCAATCAAGGCCCTCGGTTTCAATTCATTCATTGTGAGGTGTATATTGAATTTGTGGTTATATATTTTATACAAAAAAAGAAACTAGTAGTTCTTTCATTAAAAGATAAAATGAAAATTATTAGGCGGCTGAAGAAAAGTAAAACGGGTCAGGAACTAGCTACCAAATTCGGTGTTGGTAAATAACGATAACGGGAGAAAATAATTCTGTATCAATTACTAGGTATGCACTTAATCTTGACAATGAGGAGGGCAGTTCGTATCATAAAACTTACAATTTAAATTCGAATTGTTGGAAGATACTAGATTTATTTGGTTTTTGTAAAAACGGGCATCTGTGCAGCCCATAAGCGGGCCCATTTTGTATGAAAAAGCAGTGGAATTAAACATTAAGCTTGGTGGTGACCTGTTATTCGTCGCAAGTTTTGGCTGACTGAAAAATTTCAAATTAAGACATGGGATTCGGCAAATCGCATACGAAACATGCCTATATGAGAAAGCTTTACCATCTAAGTCGTTGATATCTCGAAGAGAATCCGCAACTTCAGGATACAAGATTAGCAAGGACCGTGTCACAGTCCTGGTGTGTTCTAATACAACTGGAACACACAGAGTTCTACTGCTTTTGATAGGGAAATCGAAAAACCCACATTGTTTTAAAAATGTGAACGTTCCGTTAATATACGCGAGCCAAAAAAACACGTGGATGAACAGCGATTTGTTTACGAAATGTGTTTAACACAATTTCATTCTTGAAGTAAACAAATTTCAGCAGCATTGTGGTAAAGAAGGTAAGGTGCTACCTCTAGTGTACAGTGCTCCATCACCTGAATCTTTGCATAAGGTCAATGATATCTTCTAAGTAAAGTATTTTCCGTTAATGTAACTTCCTTAATTCAACCTATGGACCAAAGCATTATCGAAACAATGAAAAAACTATACCGAAAACAGTTCATGCGTTGTCTGCTTTTAGGGGATAAAAATGCCGAAAGAGTCCTGTTATATGTTGGTCGAAGGATGGAATGGAGTAAAAAACAGCACCTTGTATAAATCTTGGAATGAGCTACTGAAACCATCTAATGATGAAGAGAACGTGAATGAGTGGCTACTTGTGGATAGTGGTCATCCAGGATATCAGATGCTAACAGACGACGAAATTGTTCACCAATTATTATATGACAACGATCATATAGATGGAGATAACTTGGGACCATCTCATGCTGAAGCCCTCAGGTACTGGATTTGACATTGCGGTAGTTCGAACGGCAAGAAGAATCCGATCGCATCCAGTTATTACAGCTCAAAAAATTAGAGCCAAATTTATCTTATATTATAACTTTTTTGGTGTCGTTTATTTTTTCCAGTATGTAGTACATTTAACTATATGTACTCTTTTGTGTAAAAGCGTGGTTGATTATTTGACACTTTCCTTTTTTCTTTCATATTTTAATGAATTTTGATTATCCAAACCACCCAACATTCGTTGAAATAATCGACGCTCTACTGCATTTAGATCCGTATTGATTGTTGCTTGCCAAGAATTTCATGTAGGGAGCAGGTTCTGTATAATCTGTCTTACTAGTGATTGCATACTTTCATCATAATCGATTATTCCACCTTTTCGTGTTTACTTCCTTTTTACTCTGCGTATGATCACTAAGGATCGATAAACGAGTGCATGATATGTTATCATTAAGTAGTGTAAACCGGACTGACGCTGTCACTACACCGCTTGTCCCCACTTATGGTCAAGGCGGGACATTAAAATTCGGAGGAGTGACAGCGTCAGTCCGGTTTACACTGTTTATCATACACTCGTTCATCGAATCTTAATAACTTGACTACAATTGAGTGCTTTAGAAGTTTCTGTAACGCCAGCAGCACATTCATGTTTGTTTTGTTTTTTTAATAACTGGCAATATATTTTTAACGTCTTTTACCGCTTTAAACTTCACCACTGTGCCTTTTTTAAAATTCTGTATCAGTTACGTCCTAAACTAGCATTATCGATTCTCCTTCATAGATAAATAGGATAAATATCACTCCGCCCTTGCTATTTACAATTTAGGCAGTATGACCAACACAAATTCAGAAAAAATGTGGCAACGGTGACTAAGCGGGAAAAGGATAGTTTTATATAATTTGTATGGACCAAAGTGAGAAGTCAATAGCTCGTCAGAGCGTATAATCGACTTCCGATAGAACTCACTATATATCTCTAGTAACCTATAGGAGATTAATCATCACTAAAGTTTGATGGAGCGGATGACGTGTTATCATTAAGTAGTGTAAAGCGGTCTTTGTCTCCACTTACGTGCAAGGCGCGACATAACGATTCGGAGAAGTGCGTTAGTCCGGTTTACACTACTTGATGATAACAAGTCATCCACTCTTTCATCGAACCTTAGTCATCACCTACCAACTGCACAGCATATCACAGTACAAACTAGTCCATATCAGTAAAACGTCTGTGTGCTTTATGATATGACTGGGTAATCTTAAATTAGTACATATACATCGAAGTGTGCGGCTACTGGCTACATAGTAAGAACAGTTAAATGTGCTAATTAATTAGTACATGCGATCATACTTTTACTAAGAATATATATTATGATATTAAAAAAGCAAACCTTTTTAATCGGTCCATACACTTCAAATTCTCTTCTTAGCTTGGATTCCGAAGTATCATAATTCTATAAAATGAAGGAAATGTTGTATCAGTACAAAATATAATATTGTCAACATGTGCACACACACAGTCATATATATACACACACGCACACAGATATATAATATTATATATATATATATATATATATATATATGTATAATTATTATATATATAGTCTAGACAAACAGCGGTAACAGCGTACAATTACGAAATAAATTACGCCAGCATCATCGACTCCCCATTCTTGTAAGTACGCTGTATGCGAGTAGTTCTGTGTATATGTAAGTTGTCGTAACTTATTTCGTAATTACCGCTGTTTGCCCAGACTATAAATATATCAGTTCATATATGAAGGTAAACCTCGACACCTAAATGGGTAGGAAGGAGAAAATTGAGTAAGTATATGAGAGTAAAAGTTTTGTATCAAATACAGATAACATTAATGTACTAACTGGAATTAAGTTATGTTGGTAGCTCCGTTAATTAATCTACACCTCAAATTTTGTAATTATTATAAACTGAAAATGTTTCGGGATCGGTCTGTGGATATTGAATTAACAAATTTGGGGATTATTTTGGGAAGCAACATATTAAATGCAGTAATTACTAACACAAATGCTGATTTGAGTTCATGACTTAAGTTTGTCTTTAAAAAAATGGTGCCTGGTATGTAATTCAGAGTTGTTTTTACATTACATTGTCATCCGGCTCATAGAATTAAATTGACAAATATCTGATGAACGGAATACTATTTAAATAAAATCATTATTATCAAAGCAACAAACGAAAGGAAATATCAGTAATGAGGTGACAAAATTATTCTAATGTGTTGAAGTGTTTCTCTTTAGAGTTTAAAATAATCTCAATTCTTGCTCTTGTGACATTATAAACTAGTAGTTTTATATACTTTATACTATTTTTTATGTGTATATACAGAGTTTATCATAACTAAATCGGCAAATTTATTCACAAGATTATATTAGCTAAAAGTAAGTTCAGTTAATGAGTGTAAATGAAGAAAAAAAATTGGCAAATAAAAGTATTGTTTTAGAAGCACTGATATATGTATCGTCGAAATATAATTTTAAAAAACGCGGGGAAGTCGACCGTTAAATACATGTACGATCCGTCCGTGAATGTAAACAAAACACGTCCTACAAAAAAAAAAAAGGATTTAACTTTGCCTGACATATAGTGCGGATTTTATTAGCGTCTATATTTCGTTCTCTAAATTATAAACGTTTGCCTTTATTTTTAATCACATGTTCGAAGTTCTTCGATACATATGATTTACTACCCGTTCGATTTTACTCCAGAAATAACTTCAATATTACTGCCTACTACTATTTCTACGTCTGCAAACTAAACATCGGATACTCTCCGAGGTTTTCCAAATGTTCCTTGTGAAACTTGTGAAACTTCAAAAATAATTTCAGCCTTCATATGATAGCAAGAAAATATTTGCTTTTACAATTTTGATGTATACTGTTTGAACTTTCTTGTTTTAATTTGATGCATAATTTGTGAAAAACACGATATATTTCGTAACCTCTTTAGATATTTATCTTTCGCGTTACTTCTACTACTGTTAGGTCAATTACAAGGCAAAAATTCAGTTCAACAGATTATATTATATTATATTTCAGAACGGTATTTTAAACCATTTTTCGTAAATACATTAGCGAAATATAACTCTGTGTATATTATAAACAAAACATTTGTTTTTATTATGGTAGTTAGTAACATAATAACTAAAAACAAAATTTTCTTGATATATAGGGTTGCTGAAATAGATTGAAACGTGATTCTATCTCGACTAGGCAAATATGCGGTATAATAAATCCACTGTCCTTTTCGCAATGTAATATTATATTACAAAGGACAAAGTGCAGATGACTTATCATACCGCATATTTGCTCAGTCTTGTTATATCTGACTATATGTAGTATAGTATAGTGTAGTCATAAAGCTATCAAATTCGGATATAGTCAATTACGGATAATTGTGCATTCTTTTACGTGTCCATAATTGTCTTTTATAGTTTAATTTTTTCCCTAAGAATGTCATATTATTTTCTTTAATGGCAACATAGTATAAACTTTATATTTCCGGAAATATATTTTGAGAAAAATGAAAACAAGTATCCATAAAAAGGAATAAAGACAAATAGTGTAATAAACAAAGACAAAGGGCGTAGTTTAGAAAGTAAAAAAAGTAAGAGAGTGATAGGGGCGATTCTCAAAACTTCGAAACATTTTCGATGGTCATTAGGATATACTATATAATAATATCTCTTCCTCTGTTGCTTTATCCACCCTACGAGTTTGTGTAAAATATGACGATGATATTATTTTTTGTATCTATCCACATTAATTGTTAAGTAACATTTATTGTGAGTAAATTAAAAAAACAACTTGATACTTAAAATGTGGTTTCTTGTCATAAAAGGCTATGCACCAAAAATGACAAAATTTTCTTAAAAAAAAAAATTTCTTTTTTGGTAATATTAGATTGTGCTAGTTTAGTTAATTTTTTTAAGACAAATATAAAAACTAACTATAGTTAGACATGAAATAATTAAAATTCAAAATTACAAGTGGAAAATATAAAAAAAAAATTGTGCGTGCAATTCACACGCGGTAGAAGTGAAACCTTCAGAAAAGTAAACTGCGAGAGAATGATCAGAATGCAGTAGCAGGAGTGGGATGCTTGTAGGGTATATCTATTATAATATTGGTACCAAAGCGTCGTAATACGCAGGCGCACACACACGACACACGTACTAACACACGTACATACATACATACAGAACGCTTTGACCAAAGCAAGTAGTGATGGGAAAAATCATTACTTTCAATAAATTTTATTTATTTAAAATAAAAGTTTCGACCGCTATTATGTTATTTTTTTATGCAACATTGTTCTTTTCTTTTACATTTGATAATTTCAATGCATACAATTATTTAGAAACTATTTCTATAATAAATGTCCGATTCGATGTTAACTAGCGCCATAATTACCGTCCGAAAGTTTGCTTTCTACGGGAGCTGTAACTGCGGTCTCGATCAGACAGTTGTACTTAAGCAAGTATTAGGCAGTGAAATACAGCTAGTATACTCACTATACGGCGCACACAACGCTTGGTAGACAAGAGTGGGGAGGCTATTCTCATTAGGTTCGTTCCAACAAAGCACAAAACCAGTTTTCAAATCGTTGAGTACATGTGCAATTCAAATTTCGAACGCCAAATTTGCTCTGCGCATGTACTCGACGATCCACAAACTGGTTTTGTGCTGTGTTGGAACGAACCTATTCTCCCGCAGGATAAATCCTATAGATATATGTTTGTTTTTTTAATGTCGCCTTGTTTCGCTTCATCGAATTTCAAATCATTGACAACGGTGCTAAAAGTTTTCACTTCAATAACAATTTGAAGAAACTCATCCGATTTCATAATTGGCATCTCATTAACTGAATATCTAACTAATGTTGCACAAATTTCGTCCAAAATAATGTTCATTTCAAAATTGTATTTTTTTCAATATTTAAGTTTTTTTAAGTTTCGACAAATCTAATTTTTTAAAGCAAAAATTCGCTTGCACAATCCAATTAGCCTATTTTGGGTATCTCAGCATATAAAAACTTTTGGGGTATTTTGATTTTTAAAGAAATCAAAGATGGATGTTTTTCCCATATGATGCGAACAATATGGCGGGCACAGTATATTTATGGTTCTATTACAATCTAATTATTCTGTTAGTTTTGTATACCTTTTCACGCAATCCTAATAAACATACCTTGTATAAATATGCTACTTATTTCGAGTTTTGTATCATCAGAAATTCAACTGTTGACAAACGAACATCTACTGATCCTTGAATATCATTAGTTACTTGGTTTTTGCTAACCAAAAATATTCTCATGGAGGTACGTGTAAAATAACTTCCAAATACGTTTGAAATCGCATGTATAGTACAGCAAATATCATAACTGTTTTACATAATTATTGTGCAGTTTTTCTTGTTGATCAAAGAATTTAACTTGAGACTGTGTTCCACATGTATTACTCAGGTAGATAAAACAATAACAATCATAACTTCTACACCTTATGGTATATTCAGCAACAATATATTATGTACTACATCGACCTCTCTTCTGGTTTGATTGTAGCGTTTTTAATTACCGATTTTATAGATAACAGAAACGATGTGATCCTTTTGGGCACATAGAGGTGATTCAAAATTTGGTGGCGGATAATTCTGATCTATACATGGAAGTTAAGCTATCAGCATCGCGCAACGTGTACATTACTTAGTAATTATTCAAACACATCCCACATCACTAATAGCATCATCTAGGTACTTATTATCCATTATCAAATTTTCAATTTCCTGTACATCTAAATACAAAGTTCATCAAAGATGTGCCTGTAACTTACACCAAAAATTACGTATCAGTAGATAAGATTTATTTCTTTTGACAGCACCTACTAAAGTGAAATCCTAAGAGTTGGGGTTGTGCTAGTTGTAAAAGCTATATAAAGTTATATATCAGTGTTCTTTTTCTATCTTGCAGAGAGATACATTTCTTTATAGCAAGTTATGCAAAGCTGGTATGGGGTCCTGAATGGAGTTACTCATAAGCAGCTTCTACTTTGCAGCATGTTTAATTGATAATTAAATTTAAAGTAAAAATTTAGTGCTGGTTACCTGATCGTCATTAGTCTTTTTTTATATATTCCAGTTACATAAATGTTAGACGAGTAGAAAATTTATAGGCTTTCAGTAGATACCACAAATAAATTATGGTGCTTATTCAAAACTAATCATAGTAGGTTCTTGTATGAAACATATAAATAATGCTCATTAGTAGAAAATTAACTAATAAAATAAAGATGTAAATGTTACCTCGCATTGCAATCTTAAACATATTTCACACGTTTAAAGTGAATATCGCAAGGTTGCATATATTGTACCTGGATTTACATACATATATTCTTAGATTACAAAAATATATGAGAACAAGCCAGGAAATTTAAAAATAAGATACTTTATAAATATACTTACAATTCGAGCTACGAATAAAGTTTTGAAAGGATCTACAGTTATGTTGGTTTGAGAGTTGGGATCCCAAACTGCAATTTCTTGTTCCAATTTATAGGCTACTTGTTCTGCTCTTTCCCTTCGCCTTCTTTCGAGTCGCTCTTCACGAGTTTCCACTCTTGTAGGTGGTGGGGTGTTCTTTGGATCCTGTTTATAACATTATCTAAATGCTATTAAATATTAAGTAGTTCTACATTACCTCAAACTCCGAAAGAAATGCTCCAACACCCACATATCCTCGATTCTTCTTTTCATGAGGAAGCTTGCTTGCTGGTGGTAGATATGGGATTGGATCGCGTGGTGCAAATAATGCCAAAAGGTTGGGAGGCAAAAATTGTGTCATCGTTTATGTATAAACCATAAATTACACTATCTTGTTGATGTACTGCTTACACAATCTTAAAAATCACCGCATTTCAAAATGTACTGATTTAACGCTTCACTTTTAGTAAATATAAAATTCACAATATGGCCTCTATATGCTTACAGAGAGCTTGTCACCATGTCAGACCAATGTTGCCAGATGAAATGGATGGAATTTTATTTGCTCCCTAGATTTTAGTGTGAAATTTCCCTACATATAATATATAATTGTTTGCGCACTTATATTTGTAATGTTGTTCCTTATTTGGTAGTTAAAAGTCCTATCACATGCGACTCTAGTGTGCTCATTTTAAATTTAGCGCCAATAAATTCAGGTTTCAACGGTTACGACGATGTGGATATGAAGCATACACACATGGTAAACACAGCCACAAACGTCATTTCAACTCGATTTATGAAGTGTTGAAGTAGTATTTGGCGAGTAATTTTATGTATAGATAGGTCCAACACTGATAACCCTCTACCTAGACCATCAATTTCTAATTTAGAGAATATCTCACCTCAGCCATCAAGTTCTGGGAATATGTGTTTAAAGCGGGCAGATAATTTATTGTGAAATTCTCACTGTGACTAGAAGATATAATATTTTATTTTTTAAACTCAGTTACAAACTGTTCACATTTTAATATGTTACGTTAGTTGTGAAATGTGGGTTCTTTTATAGTCTCTATACCTGAATTGGATATAATTTTGTATAAAACATATGATAAAATTTGTCCTTTTATAACGATGTGCTATTCATATTCACATCGTTCACATCTCACGATTCAGAGTGGTACATTTTCACACCAGTTTTTGAAATGGCTATTAATTTCACGCACAATATATTTTCTGATGTTAGCATTAGAACGTAGCATTATTTATCTTTAAAAAACAAATAGAAAATTGAATGTAAATATACTTAGAACCTAATCCCTTAAAGTAATAATTTATCGTGCAATTATGAAAGGTAGATTAAATACCGCGTTATAACGTTTTTTAAACTAAACTGTATTTCAATGTGTATGCCAAGTATTTGACTCTGTCAGTGTCGAAATGGTTAAACAATTCATATGTTAGTAGTATTGACAAAAATAACATATAAATCCTAGTTGAAAAGATTATTGTAGCCTCTCACTTTTGTTGCTCTCAATATTATCTATCTCAGAGAACTAATGCTATTCAGCACAGAATATGTCTTTTGAACATTGGTATATGATTGGTATATAAATACCAATAAATACTATTTCTAATTTTGACATGTGAAGTGTTCCTTTTCAAACTATTTCTTGATTTTAGATTCATCCACGGTTCGCCTTTATGTCAACATTCACTTAAACGTACTGAAAGTAGTGCCCCTCGTAATGCAAGAAAGGACACTGTTCCAAAAGCACCAACTTTCTGTACACGTAATTAAACAGACTCTGATTATCATTATACTGTATAAGTTTTTACTTCAATTTAATCTGCTTAACTTTTACTGTGGAAGTTTGTGATTAAATATTATTAAATAAATAGTTTATTTGTAGATCTTAGAAGAAATGCAAAAGTCAGGTGGTGTTAACTGACCCACTGAATTATCACCAAAAGCGTCTAAATTATATTGGATTGCCAGAAAGCTAAGGAAAACTGCAAGGCGTTTAGATTAAGATAATATGAAATCCAAGGAACATATTGGGGCTGCATTGGAATATGCAGGGTTTAATGAAAACCAGATGAAATGCAGAAGAAGAAACCTAGGGGTCATAGATTTACAATAGATAAAGTATTTGCTTTGCCATTGCTGAAACAAAGTCCTAAAGGTTTTAGATTGTTGCAACAAGTGTTTGCCCTACCGTCAAAAAAAACTTTGAATTAATGAAGTAATATTGAAATGCCTGAAAACATCCATAATGAAAATGAATCCTTCAGATCGATTGTGTACGTTATTGTTTGATGAAGCATCAATAGAATCATCGTTAAGATATTCCAAAAAAGAGGATGCAGTTGACGGTTTTGTAAATTGTGGGGAAGGAAAAAAATATTATTTACAGACTACATTATGGTTTTTATCGTTCGTGGAATCAGAAAGAAATGGAAGCAACCTGTAGCTTATTTCTGTACCACTGGTGCAATGGTTTCAACAGACATAAGGAATCTTAAACTTATCACAAAAAGTTTACATGATATAGGATTGAAAGTGGTTGCAACGGTTTGTGACCAATATTCTGTTAATTCGACGGCTATTAATAAATTGCTACAAGAAACAAAAGATCATTACTTACAAGTGGGGTGAGAGAACTGAAATTAGGAATTTGAAATAAATGGTATGGAAATAGTGCCTCTTTTAGACCCACCCCACATATTGAAGGGTGTACGAAACAATATGCTGGATACAAAAGTTAAATTTACTTGGAAGAAAGAGGAACAAGTTGCTTCTGGGGAAGATATTGTACATCTGTTTAAATTGGATGTTGGAGATTGCAATACAAGAATGTGTTACAAGTGAACAGAGGGATAAATATGCAAAGAAAAAATGCCTAAAATGAAAGTTAAATTAGCTACGTAAATTTTTCACATTACGTGTCGACAGCGCTACGTTTGACTATCAAATATGGTTCGTATTTTTTTAAGTATTCGTAGAATATTTATCTACAACACTCGAAACTAATTGTCCTTATTTGTTCTAAGTCGAGAAAATATACTTCCAAAATCGGTAGAAGATACTGCAGATTTTCTAATTTTTCGATCAATTATGTGATAGCGTCACTGGGTCTGCATTATTGGCTGACCATGGAAAGGAATTAAGAGCAGCTGTAACAGCATCACCCCATATCAAGTTTTGAAATGATCCAATTCCAGTACTGGAGAGCAATGAGAGCATTAAACTTTTAACTACCAAAAAGAGAAACTACTCCTCCTACTATAAGGAACTGGATAAGCACGATTCGTGGTTTCAAATATCTGTGGACCCAGTTACAACAGACACCAACAAATTAAAATACATGTGTTTTTGATTTAGTTAGTAAGCAGTCGTACCAATATTTTTTTACTCAACGACGCATTATTTTCTTCCATTTTTGTCTAAACTATCATTTCATTATGTATCTATTGTACTCCATTGTTCTTCACTCACTCTGTGAAGTTGAATATACACACGACAAATACGGTACACAGTATCAGAGAATGAACAGAAGCGACAAAATTAGAAAACCTTGTGGTAAATTCCGTATGCGCATGGCCGGGAACCATGTTTTAAATACGACGACAGTGTCTATTTGGCTGGCTTCATAAATGTTATTATTCTGGGATGGTATTAAAATTAAAATATACGATTATTGTTGTGTTTCACTGATTTAACTTTTTGGCAAATATTATTCTTTTAACATATCTAAAACTCTAATATTTTTCAATTAATATGAAGAAATGTGCCCGTTTCGTATTTTCCAAGTGGCGTTAGCTAACTTCTAAGCTATTTCGAGGACATTCAAATCGACTACATGAACATCAAAGCTGCCGACACAGCTTATCGCTTCATTTATTCTGACAGTATGAAAAAGACGCTAAATTTAAATCTTGAATAATATAAGTTATCAAATTTTAACCTTTTTATTATTTGACTTCGGTTTATACAGTTGTTGATGATGCTTGCCTCGAGCTAGCGAAACACGTGTTACCGATTTTATTATAAAATAATTGTGTGGCGAGGAGTGTACCGATGTGATATAGTGTCAGTAAATTACACCACATTCCTTGCAATCACCTTCAGTAAGAAACAAGAAGAAACCTTTAACTAATTTGCATTACAATAAAGAGCAAAATTTCATATTTACTCGAATGAAATAAAATTAAATTTATTAAGTTGTTACTAATAAATCTAATGATAGGTATTAGGTGTTAGACGAGTCATATCAACATTTTTTCGGTTTTGGGGGTACAAGAGGGATAACTATATTAGTGATTTGTATAGATAACAAAGAATAACTAAAGAATGGGTTGTTACATATAATCAAAACACTCGTATCAAGTTTGTTACACCCAGACTACTTGAACTCATTAAGTTGGAAAACTCCAAAGAGAATCAGGGTTGACAACGAAAAATATAACAAGAAAGCATTTACAGTACACTAACAACCCAATGAAGGTAAAGTTGGCTGCAGACATTAAGGGGTTAGACCGGTCTGACCGGCCGAGAAAGTAGGTAATTTTCAAGTGTGGATTGCCAAAGAAATAAGAAAGCTGTACACCTGCAATTTGGTAGTTTAGTTAAGTACACTCTGACGATATAAAATCTATAAAATTAAAAGAAAAATAATAATTTTAATACTATTTATTACCATGTTAGGAAAAGTAATTTTTTCGCAGCGTTTATTGATGTCGTGATTCCGCCATAGTGGAACGTCTGAACCCAAAACAAAAAATATATTACTTAAATATATTGCATTCCCAAGCATTGACCGAGCTTTTTCAAGGTTTATTGACATTTGACTAACAAAAAATTTTTGAACTTGGTTTGATTTTTGGCTGTATTATTGGGAATTAATTTGTTAATATTTTGGAAAATAACAATGATATTGTAAAAAATCCTCGGTCAAAGCTTAGAGAAAACTAAGGATAATAGAAAACCAAACTTCAAGTTAATCCGTTGAGTACACTCCGAGAAACCTTCGATACCAGTTTGAAAAACGTAATTTCGAGAAAAATGCATTTAAAGTTTTACAATACATTTTTAAAATTATATAGTACAAGCTTTTTTGTTTTTATGGTTAATCTGCCGTGCCAGCTTTGTAATAGTCATCTCCCTCATCGTCATTTCCTGCTTTGCTCTACCGCCTTAAAATACGACCTTCTTTAGATACCTTGAACGTAGATGCTCAGCGATCGAAGTTCGTGCTTCGTCCAAGACTTCGTAAATGCTTGCTGTAACCGGCCCGATGACTATATTCATGGTAGTCATCATTAAAAGAATGCTAGAATAACCATTATTGAATATACTGCTGGCAATATTAACAGTTTTAACGCATGTGACACTACTAAATGTTATTTTTGTAGCGAAGGTCCAAATTAACGCGTGTTAGACTCGTTCGAATTTTTGAGTGTAAGCACCTAAACAGCGCCCTAACAAATCATTGTTGCTAAGTTTCTTGTAGATAGGAGTAATTGCCTCTATAACATTAGGATGATGAGCAGATTTCTGAGTGTATTCACTTAATTTATTTGTCGCCTTTGCTACTTGCCAAGACCAAGAACTTGGCCCGGGCAGACAGTTGGGGTTTAACATCAGTTAACGATTTGTGCTGTAACGTTGCCCATATTGCAGTTCTCATTTCTTCTATTGATTTTTTATGTCTAATAATCAAGTCCGCCATAAATGCTCACTCAGGCCCACAACAGACACGTCTTGGGCGCACGGCCAATCTCGAGCGGCCGGCGCGCGAGTACGAGTCTGTTGTAGGCTCTATAACTCGGAAACTAATTAGAATTTATACTTGGGACCTTTAGGTCCATATTCTACAGGCTTCAAACTATTTTTCGATTTTTTGAAAATTTTACACCAGTCTAACCCCTTAAGCAATAGTGTTTACAATGCTCTTCGATTGTATAAACAGATAAAAATTAAAAGATTTTGAATATTGTATGCCTACAGTACTTTGCTGTAAAAAGATTGATATGGTATTTGATATTTTAAATTGTAAAAACTTTTCCAAAACAATATCAATGTTCCAATATGTAAAGAAAAAATTGATTCTTTAAAAAATAGTGCGCAAGAATTAATAACATATCTTGAAAATATTAAAGCTAATACTGGACGGTATATTTTATCCACGAACCGAAAACTGCTTTTGTAGATTTCATAATTTGCGAAATGTTTTCGAGTTATATTATGACCTAAATTATTATATTTATTATCATTTATACTTTCCCTGGACTTTCTTCAAATTGCTTAGCGGATGGTATAGACATTTTGCTTGTAAGTTCAAAAAGAATGATGACATCATAGAAGGTATACAGGGGGTACAGATTTATTTACAGATATTGACCACGATTATACCAGCACACTCTGGAAATTAATACCATATACAGAAACTATAGTAAAACACATTGCTGGCTATGTAGCAAAGGGAATTTTAAAATTGAAAATTTGTAGTGTATGTGAAGAACTAATAGTCCTACCTCAGAATGAGGTATTATTCATTAAGCAGAAAAATAGATGTTCCTTGCTAAATGCATCGTCAGATGTATGTAAAATATGTATGGAGCAGAAACGTGCATAAGTGAGAACATGCACAAGCTTTTTATAAAAAGCAATATGAAAAGATATTTAATAACCATAAAATTCAATAGAATTGCGAATGTATTTAATTCTGACGTTATGGATACTCATATTAAAAGTCATGACATCCTTCAAAACCACAGGACCCACTTATGTAAATCAATAATAGAATTTTATGTTAAAATTAGATTTCATCATCAAGTGAAAAAGATTTTTTTATTAGGCAGAAGTACACGAGGTTGATCCTATTCAAAAATCAGTAATTTACAACTTAGGTAATCGTTTTTTATTTTTTTAATTTGTGGATTTTTTAAAATTAATCAATGTTGCGAATATACACCACTACCGGGTGTTGAAAGTTGTACTTACCCTTTTATTTTATATTCGTATATATTATTTTGTAATTATGTGGACATGAGCAAAATATATTACATTGTGATTTACACCTTTCCTTCTAAGAACACTGGTCTATAATTACATAAGTAAAATATTGTTAGCCAAATACAACAAATAAATATTTGTTAAAATTACCTTTCAAAATCGATACAAGAATATTTATTTAATATTAAAAAATCACAAAGGATTTACATTCCACTTCGATTTAATTAAAGAGGTTGCAGATGCACTAAGCGATTATAATCTATATCAAAGCAACATTAATGTTATTATCATCATTGATTGATATTGAAAATTTATTGTGTATCATACCTTTATTATTATGAACCATTTTCGGTAATTACAATACAAATTTAATAACAAATATGTATAATCAATTCCACATTCAATTATACTTCAAAATTTATAATGTAAATATTAATACATTCCCTAAATTTTGTTATATTAGATTAATAAATGGTTACTTTGTTCAAATTTAAACCGCCAACTTCTTTCGGTGGCACATGTCCAGTAAACACAATTTATTCGTAAGAAAAGGATAGAGTAATGTATACCTTTCGTATTGTTGGTCATGTTTTTCGGTCATTGTCAGGATAGGGAATTAGCAATATATGTATGTGTATCGTGTAGTAAAAATGGAAGTAGACAACTTTTTTACAATCTAGAAATCCCTACTTTATTTCGTTCTTCATTCTCATTCACTTTTTGAATGTTGTTGCATCTGTGCAGTAACGATCTTCATCTCTCACGAGTAAATAGTTAAATTCAGATTCTACGTAATGATGATACCGTCCTTGTCACAACTTATGCATTACGTTAGAACAGTATATCGCGTGTGTATAAATTGACGAAAAAGCTACACGTGATGTAACTCTTTATGAAATTCTGAATCAAAAATCTCGACATCAACATTTTGTACCACGCTTTGTATGTCTTCGCGAGGTTCTAGAAGTTCGGACTTTTATTCCACAAATAAGCGTTTGTTTTCGATATCTGTTGATGGAGATAGCTGCAATTTAGAGTAAAGAAGAATTTATCATACTATTTGTTGGTAAACGTTTTCTGTTTGACTTCCAATTATGTTTTTAAGATTTGTTCAATACGTACTTTCACGAAAACCACATCTTGCATCGTTGTAGAATATAGAACAATATTATTGTATTCGAATGTAAAATTTTGTCATTTATGTCTTTAATTCGACTTCCGTGTTATAATTTTGTTTAACCTGCGCTTTTTTTGTAATTATTTCTATAGTCTGGATTAGTGTTCGCGTTTCTGTGTTTTTCGGTCTTTTATTATTTTTTTGTTCACTCATAATGGATTTTATTATGAATATCCCAATACGTACATAGTGTACGATTTGGAAATGCTAACATGACAGAACAAGAATATCGCATACTTTTCCCAAACCGAAGGCATCCTAGAGGAACTGTGTTAACGATTTCGTGAAACTGGTTCGTTTAATACGAGAAATGCTTATGTTGGTCGACCAAGAGCAAATCATATCTCGTGTAATATGTCGAATTTAAAACGAAAAATTGACTCATATACTACTAATGACGAGTAAAATGTTTTGGAAGACTGAAATTTAGAAAATATTATGATACCTACTATTACCAGTAGTAGGTATGTTTCTTTCAAGTGGTTCCTAAAAGCATACGAAGGATGATACAACACTTTAAGATTAAGATTTTCGATTCAGAACCGAATGAAGGATGTCGCTGCGTGTAGCTTTTTTAACTAATTTATTTTGGTATCCACATAGAGTAAAATAAAGGCTTATTTTTACTGTTATTATTATTATTATAATGTCAATACGTTAAGCAAGGTCAAGTTAATATTTGGATAAGACGTGTATATTTATGTTTACGACTACGACGTTGAACGCCGAATGTGTATTCAGATCCCTTGCGATAAATAGTCGATGGTCCCAAAACGACAGTTTTATTAGCCCAATTTTGCATCGCTTTCAGAGTACACGCAGGAAAATGAGATAGTCCGAATGTTAATTCGTTTGGAAGTAAATGCTTTAAAAACAAGTACACATGCGATAAATTTCTATGAGATCATTATAATTGCAAGAAGAGATTATGATTATTTATATGATTTATTGATTTGTACTTGGTTGCTTTTATTCAGTTTTATATAGGATTGAGTTACGACTGATGTCACAGGGTATTAAGAAATAATTACATTTGCATCCATACAAAATTATGTACATAATAATACAACTCTGCTAATGGCGGTAAGTGCCGATGGTCATAAAGCACCGCCACTAATTGTGTATAAGGGTAAAAACCTGTGGGACGAATGGATTGCTCCTGCATCACAGGCATATCCAGGTACAAAATACACCGCAACAAAAAATGGGTAGATGGAGTCTGATTGTTTTGTTTCCTATTTTAAAGATTCACTATTAGGATTTTTTGGACCTGATAGATCGATATTATTAATTTATGATGGCTATGCATCACACGTAGATTTAAGATTAATTCAAATAGCCAGAGAAAATAATGTTATCATTTTGAAATTACCCCCGCACTCTTCGCATTTGCTGCAGCCCCTAGACTTAAGCGTATTCAAATCACTCGAAGGAAAGTGCGGTATATCGTTATCGGAATGGTAAAGGTAGAATCAGGGGCGAGGAATTCCAAAGAAAAAGTTTAGTCAACAGGTAGGACAAGTGTGGTCGCAAATATAGCCGGAAGTTATCCTTAATGATTTAAAATAAAGAGGGATTTTTCCATGACTCAAATGTCATTAAAAAGGAACAGTATGATCCTCTAGCTTATAAATAGAATAAATATAGATGGGAGCAGTATAAGGCCAAGAATAATTCCGTACTAGAAAATGAAAACAATAACTTGCCAGATCGTTCAGCAAATAATCATGAAAATAACATCTTCAAGCACATCAACACCAAGTAACAGAAACTGCACTTTTGCGGAATTATTGTTGGAGACTGTTAAACAAACACCTTTAGAACCAAAGAAAGCCAAAAAAGGATAGGAAAAGGTAATTACTTGTGTAGAAGATTCAAACCAAACTATTTCAACCGCGATGGATTTAACCGAAAATGGTAACAGTGAAAGTGAACTGTCGGACCCAGTTTATGAAGACGATGATGATGATATTGAAGCCGAAATGGGAGAACAAGAAGATTTAGAAAAATGTGTGAAAGAAATCAGTAAGCTAATAGAAGATATTACACCAGACGACTGGATAATGGTGAAATTTGCGGAAAAGAAAATGTTAAAATATTATGTTGGATCAATAGTTACGACAGAGGGTAAATTAGTTGAAGGAAAGTTTGCTAAAAGAATACCCTCTTTAAATCCCCAAACATCAACTTTTACATGGACGAACGAAGAAAATTCTTTTGTACCACGACCCGATATCGTTTTGACCTTACTTAAACCCAGCTTGTCAGGTCAAAGAAATTTTATAAAATTTGATATAGATTTTTCAGCATACAATGTGCAGTAATATATTTCTTAAGAGTTTTTGAGTTATACAAATTAGTTTGTAAATTATGAAGACTAATTTAGTTTTAGGCGTAAGGCCGGTGACACACCAGAGAAACTAATTTCATGAAATTTGTATATGAAAGATATTACATGAACAAAAATTTCTCGTTTAGCACATAACAGGAAATTTATTATACAGCGTGTCCCAAAATTGCTGGGACATAGAGCTACTACGTACTGTAGAGGTCAAAATAAGTCGAATGGACGCAATTTATATGTATACCAAAATATATCGTTTGTCCGTGAGAAGGGTTCAAAGTTTAATTGAAAAAGCACGTTTTTGTACGCTGTTCAGAAATGCGTGAAACAAATTTAATGAAATTTGGGAAAAGTACATTTTAGAGGATTACCCTACTTTCAGTAATCAAAGAAACCAAAGGAAATTGTAGAAGGGTTAAAATCACCCTCACCCCGTGATAATGTTTTTAAATTATTTCTTGGGGGTGGTAATACGGTTCTAAGCCTTCTTTTAGCGGGAAGGTTTATTCATCATCTTCATTTTTTGACTCTTATAAAAACTCCGTATTTCGCATAGTTTCGAAGGGAAAAATGTTTTCTCAAATACTGATCACCTACATTCTTAGTACAGGTTTAATAAAATTATAATACAAAATTTACTTGGCGGTGGACACAAATACATAAGTCATGATTTTGAGAGGAAACAAATTCATAATCGTCCCAATTTATTGTTGATAGTAAATAATTTCAATAATTTGTGCACTTTCAGTTGTTTTTGTATTGTTTGTTATCGTGATCACCGTTATTGCTTTAATTGCTATTTTTGTTGTTGTTGCAATTACTTTGGCAGCTATCAAATATGGATTTCCCTTTTAATGAGCAGACAGACGTGCTATTAGTTCTTAGATACTGTCAAGGTAACTGCCGCGAAAGTGTCGGGCGTGTATCAAGAGAGGTGTCCAAACCGGACAATTCCAAATCACAAAACTTTTGCCCGAATCGAAAGACATCTTCGAGAAACAGGAATGTTGAAGCCAGTCAAAATTAACGCTGGGAGACAAGCCCGAACACCCATTGCGGAAGAAGCTGTTCTTCAAATGATTGATAACAATCCTGAGACCAGTACCAGAACATTGCAACGATAGACTGGGATTTCAAAAAGCACTGTAAGACGGATTCTTAGCGATCAATTAATTCGTCCATTCCACATCCAACTAATCCAAGAGTTATTACCACTTGATCAGGGTTCACGTTTAAATTTTTCACAAATTGTTCGGGAGCGCTGAGTAGTCGATAACGGATTCCACACTAATATCCTGTTTACTGATGAGTCTTGTTTTACACGTCGTGGCATGACGAACATACACAATGAGCATATTTATGCAGAAGAAAATCCACACGCTATTAAAGGTAGATATCAATGAGAATTTAAAATTAATGTCTGGGTCGGAATTATTGACAATTTTTTGGTTGGGCCGTTCCGATTGCCTGATTGTTTAAATGGCGCTAATTACATTCGTTTTCTTCAAGAAATTTTGCCAGAAGACTTGTCCCTTAATTTGCGTCGAAACATGTTCTTCATGCACGACGGTGCACCACCTCATTTTGCACGTGCCGTAAGAGAATATCTTAATGAACAATTTGCTGGTAGATGGATTGGTAGAGGACAAGAAGCACCCATTCAATGGCCTCCGCGGTCTCCAGATTTAAATCCTTACGACTTCTTCATCTGGGGAGCGTTAAAAACACAAGTGTACCAAGTTCAAATTAATAATTCCGAACAACTATGGAACAGAATTCAAAATGCTGTAAACGCACTAGGAGATAACGACGATGTTTTAAGAAGGGTGCATTTCATTTCTTTACGCCGAATTAACCTCTGCATTAACGAAGATGGAGGTCACATTGAACACCTGTTGTAACAAAAGTTTTGTCTTTGTGTCCACCGCCAAATAAATTTTGTATTATAATTTTATTAAACTTGTACTAAGCATGTAGTTGATCAGTATTTGAGAAAATATCTTTTTCCTTAGAAACTATGCGAAATACGGAGTTTTTATAAGAGTCAAAAAATGAAGATGATGAATAAGCCTTCCCGCTAAAAGAAGGCTTAGAACCGTATTAGCACCCCTAAGAAATAATTTAAAAACATTATCAGAGGGGTGAGGGTGGTTTCAGCCTTCTACAATTTCCTTTCGGTATCTTTGATTACTGAAAGTAGGGTAATCCTCTAAAATGTACTTTTCCCAAATTTCATTAAATTTGTTTCGTGCATTTCTGAACAGCGTACAAAAACGTGATTTTTCAATTAAACTTTGAACTCTTCTCACGGACAAACGATACATTTTGGTATATATATAAATTGCGTCCATTCGACTTATTTTGACCTCTACAATACGTGGTAGCTCTATGTCCCAGCAATTCTGGGACAGGCTGTATATACTTGTTGCGTATACACATTTATCTAGAGTAGTTGCAGATATGTCTTCCGAGGAGGATAACCTGCTTTTATTGTGGTGAGCAAACCGCAGACGCCGAAATACAGTCATTAGGAAAACAGATGATTTTGGATATACCCTAGTAATGAAAGAAACCGGCTACTATTATGGGAGAGGAACTCAAACAACATCCTGATAAGTTTAAGCAATTTTACAGAATATACCACGAAAATTTTTATCGCCTACTAGATCTGGTTGGGTATTTCGTCTTACTGTATTAGCCAACTAATACTCAGCAAATAAAACAAGTTACAACAAACAGAGCACGTTGCATTTCACGAAACTTGCTTACGAAATCATTTCTACTCGCCTGTTTCAGAAACGCCAATGTGTTCCACCTCATTTGAATGTATGGGTTGTGTGAGAATGAAACAAATTTCATGTTTCATGAAATTAGTTTCTCTGGTGTGTCACCGGCCTAAGAGTCTAATTTTGTAAAAGTATGTTATAGTAATATGTGAAACTTTAATTCTGAAATAAAGCTTTTGATTTATGCAGTCTTTTATGCGGTTTTACCTATCTACTCCAGATTTAATCTAGTTAAATTATGACATCTGTAATTGCCTGGTTATACACTTTTTTTGGTATTTTTCGCGGCGACGTTCAATTCTTCATAGATTCGGTTGGAAACTATTATTACGTTTTTGTCGGTATTTGAGTTACTTTTGGCGAGTTTTTTACTACCATTTTGACAACTGAAGATTGCCAAAAGGTTAAGGTTTGTTCATCTGGTTACTATTAATCTGATGAATCGTTACACGTAAACGTACAGTTTCTATCTCCCCGAGAATTCATGTTTTGGAGTTTGAGTCCTGGAAAAAGATTTCGTCACAACCAACCTACCGAAATGTAAAGAAGTTTGAATTCACCTCGAAGACCACCCGTAAGGAATAAGAATGCCTAACTCAAAGGTAGAATCTTTGTCAAATGTCAATGTCAAATTTGTTTACCTTCCGCCAATTTTAATTAAACTTAAGATCCATCACCTTAGTTTATTTCCCGTTATTTCTTTACTGTGTGTTTTTTAGTGTGGATGTTTGAACAAAATGAATAAAATCTGTGAAAGAAGAAAAAACGATCAGAGACGTCAGTCTTAATTTTTAAATGCGCAAATTTTTGCGAAATATATATTGTGATATCATTATTGTCGCGGATATGACGTCACCTCCTTTTCTTTTAAATGGCAACGCCAATTTTTGATAACGCCATTTGAAGGAGAACGTTTTTCTGCATATAGAACGACGATTTCTGAGATAGGTTACATAACAAGATTTTTGGGAAAAGATATTTTGAGTATATTCAATTTAACAATCAAATTATAATTAAAAAATTAAAAGTTAGAAATTTTAAATTATTCGAATGAAATGTTCAAACTACATACCATTTACGTGTTGACAATGAAGAAAGCGATGTTCAAATTCGTTTATGACATTATTTAATACTTAGGAAGTTATTCCTGATTTCCTCGGTTATTCCAATCTTCAAATCTTCAATATTATTAGGTCGATTTAGATACGTTTTGAATTTGAGATAACCCCACAAGAAGAAATCGAGTGGAGTTAGATCTTGCTGCTTACTCTTCGTCTACCAACCCATTTGTATGGAAAATGGTAATAAGATAATTATGAATAGTTATCGAATGATGTGGCGGTGAACCATCCTGCTGGAACTACAAGGCGCCATCCGGCAGGAGGTGATGTTCTGCGTTTGGATGGAGAGCAACAATTCGCCGCAGTAATAGCAAATAATTTTCACTATTTAATGCACTTTCAATAAGAAAACGCTCTTATGACGGAATTATCGACGATCCCTGCTCATACATTGTATGGATTTTCATGTGTTCAGTATCTATATTTTTGCCTATTGATAGACCCATTTAGACAGGAGGTAGCTTTGTCGGAAAGAATTATGCATCTTGAAAATTCCAAATTGTTATTACATCGGTACATCATTATGTCAAAATTCAACTCTTCTGTCATCATCCTCGTAAAGTTGTTGAACCAATTTTATTTTGTACGGATGCCATTTCTTATTTTTCAGATATTTCAAAACGGTGAAGTGACTAATTGACTGCTGCAGTAAGTCTTTACGGGTTGATTTGTGAGGGTTTTTTTGAAACGTTAGTACAACATCCAATTATTTTTCTTCTGAAATTGCCGGAAGACCTTTTCTCTCTCTCTCTTTCATGACCAAAATCTCTAAATTTGCGCTTTATCTTACTTACTGTTGATCGTTGATCTAAGGATCTAAGGATCACATAAAGGTAAGTGTTATAATCAAACATTTCAGTATTAATAGTATTATAATAGTCCTCAACAGAAGCTTCATTAGTAGTTGCTGAGACGTGTTCCGAATGCTGCTACAGCTGCCGAGGGTAATATGGTGGTGTTATATAATTTGTGACTTGCACTTGTAGCGATGACGCCCTCCTTAATGTTTCCGTGTGACCTTCGTTTATTAGCTTTTTCACCAAAGGAATCACTTCTAGCGGCATGGTATTCACTTCTGGCGCCTCGGTACTTCAGTCACTTCAGCTGCAACGCGTTGACCGACTGAATGTGCACTACATTTGGGAGTTTTCTAATCGCATCTACTAATACTACAAACCATTATGAAACTATTAACTAAAAACCAGTTAAATAACAATCGTATGGTATTTAATTACAGACTGTCGAGAGCAAGACGTGTTATAGAAAACGCAATTGGAATCTTGTCGTTTTCAAATTGTCCACTCTGCTATTCAATTAAGATATGCAAAAAAATGAACAACGTAGTTTTGCTGCTTCCTCATAACTTTTTGCGCCAAAAGGCAAAGAATACTTATATGCCACCTGAATTGAATTCGAATAAAGATGAAGTAATTGAAATTACAGGGACGCAACATGAACAATTCTTCTCAAATTGCCAGTGCCGAGATGCCTACGTAAATTATTTTGTAAACGAAGGAAGTGTCGCATGGCAAGACGCCACAGTAAGAAATCGATGTCTTAATTAACTATTTAATCAATAAATCACTTTGTTAACACTTAATAGTAATACGCAATAAACAAATAAACGGAACAAGTGAGATTTAGACTTTCATTATCGTGTCCTTCATCACTAATTGTGCTTCTATTTTCATTTACACTTTCGTCTACATGCAAAAATTACATCAAGTTATAGTACCATAACGAACCGTTGTCGATTTCGTTTGTTCCGGTTCCATTGCGTTCAGCAGCGTTAACTTTCTTATATTTCTTATTATATGTTGATATATAATAAATAAATACATTGAGATTTATTTTAGGCAAAACAAATTTCTCTATGGCGTTTTCATCATATTCTTGGAATTCCCCAAAAAAACTTTGTAACCCTGATCCCATTTTACTGCGGTATGGTAATCAGTAGAGGCCGGATTATATGCAAAAAAAAAATGGGAAATATGCGCATAAATATGCAGATGTTTTGGGCTAAATATGCACTTTCTTATGAAAAATATACAGATAAAAAATAGGAGTAATGCTAGAAAATATAATACTATGGAAAAAAAAAAATTCTATTATGTTTACTACAAGTTTATTTATAACATTTTACAACATAATTAACTATGAAAACAATTTACAATTACATATTTCTCAAAGTTTTCAATAGAAAAATTGTGGCGCTTGTCTGATAACATGTATTTATTATTGAAAAAGTTCGTTCTACGTCCACGCTTGTTATAGGAGCATATTTCAAATTAGAAATATCCTCTATTGTCAACTCAATATTTTCTACTGACTCACCACACAAGATTTTGGCAATATCCTTTAACTTTTTAAAACCCTCATCTTTTTCTATTACACTTAACAATTTTTCATACACGGATTTTCCCACCCTTCCTTTAACATCAAAACATAACTTTTCAAATTTGTTTATTATTTCAACGCCCTCAATTAGCGACATAAATTGTTTTTCCAATTGCAATATAGAAGTGGAAATAAAACTGTAGTTGGCTTTAATAAACGCCAACTGTTGAGGTATTTCTTTACTCGAATACACCTTTTGGGCGTCTAGCACAGATTTTGTATCGCTATCAAGATCCATAATAATTGTCTTTATTTCTTCATGATGATTTGCATGAAAAATAGCAGCTTCCAACCACGTTCCCCATCGTGTGATTACTGGTTGAGGAGGAAGCGGAATACCGGGTAGATGTTGTTTGTAAAACTGAACTCTTAATGGAGCCTGTAAAAACACTTTCTTAACACTACTAATTAAAGTATTTACCAAGGGAAAATGGTTTCTTACTTCTTCTGCAACATGATTTAGTCCATGCGCCAAGAAAGTTGTGTGAATTAAATTTGGGTAAAAGATTTTCAAGTTGCAAGCTGCCTTCACCATGTATGGTGCGGCATCCGTTAAAAACAATTGAATTTTTTCTGTTGGAATCGATCCTGGTAAGAAAAAGGTTTCCAGTTCTTCCTGTATTAACCTTGTTATTGTCAAATTATTTGCCTTTTCCAACTGTTTGGATGAAATTAAATAAGATTTTGCTGGAACCGATACGTTAAGGATACCTATAATTAAATGAACTATGTGTAGGCCCACACTATCAGTAGTTTCATCCGCGCATATGTAAAGGTAATTGTTTGACACAGCCTTCTTAATGCTACTCAATGTTTCTGCATAGGTGAATATAATTCTTTCTTAAGGTGCTCTCGTCGGGAATATTATATTTGCTGGTGTACTTTTGTAAAAATAACTTGACATTTAAATTGTTTATTTTATGTAGTGTGTAGTAATATCTGCCGACACAAACAAAGAGTTTGCGAAGCAATCGGAATAAACGACATTTAATAAAATAACCAACACAACGCTTCAACAAATAATTTTATTTTAAAATGATTTTTATTTAGAGATCATCATCAGAATACGGAATATCAGATATTCACATCTCATTTTACTCATTTTAAAATAAAATTTTAAAATAAAATTATTTGTCGAAGCGTTGTATTGGTGATTTTGTTAAACATCGTTTAAAAACTATACATTCATAGAGGAAATAAATTTAAATTTTACTTACAATCTTGCTGCATGCTACGCAAAATACTTTTTCTCCATCCATACGCAATTCTGAAGAAGGTGCAATCCATCCAGACACAGTCGCTATTTTCGGCATTTTTTGCTATTATAATTAATAACAACCCACAAGTTAAGACTTCGAAAAACCAAAGTAAAATGACGTTTAAAATAAAAAGATTGCTTTCGAATATGGCAATAAATTTCTCCGAATAACAACCTGTGCTCCTAATTTTCTGGTAAAATGTATTTTTGTATTTATTTAGAAGTTTCAGGGAATTAGCTTTTCCTTGAATTCTGTCCCGGTCTAGATGTATGGGAACAGCATTAATAAATTTTTGGAAGCGCTTATCGGAAAAGTATCGAGAAGAGGCTTCATAGAATGCTATTTTTAATTTAAAGAGGACTGTTTAACTCTTTGTTTGTTACAACCACGACATATTTTTAGTAGTGCCTACCCTATAATAAATTACATCCAATAAATAAATAAAACTCGGATACTTCAAATATGCTGAATTACTACAAAATATGCAAATAATATATAAAATGCATATATTATGCAAATATGCAAATTTATGCAAACTGCATATTATCCGGCCTTTAGTAATCAGCATCACTTTCTTCTATAGGCATGGAATACTACCGTATGTTTCAATAAATTCAGTCACAAAAACATGATTATTTGATATTTTTGCTGTGGTTTCTAGGTGCACTATCTAGCGAAAATGAAATATGTACGGACACGTCTGCTTACACCGTCAGTTAACTGACCGTTAAACTGCAAAGTGACGGTCTAGTCCATCAAGTCAAGTTTCCGCTTCAGTTTTAGTTTAACTTTTCAGTTTTACTTTTTAGACATTAGTTCAACCGATCATTTAACTGAAACTGAAACGGAAACGGAACTGACTACCGAGAGGGCCGTGTAAAATGCTCTTTATGCATTGATCACAACAAGATAAATAACACTGAACGAAGCGGCGACTATTTCCTAGGAAATGCTGTGAACAAAACACTCTCGAATTCGATTCATATTGGTACACACACACAGACTATTGATAATTGTTTCGTTTCAGGTTTATATAAATGAATTTAAGTCTCATAACCTGTAACGATATTCTAAACCAAATTTGAAGTGTAACGATTGGGTTTCATTAAACATTCTCTTGCTCCGTTTTACAAATGTTTCTTTTGAGCTTCGATTATATTGTGTGGGAAACGAAGTAAGCAGTTTGCCATCTGGCGCCGAGACTCGTTCGGGCAGAAACTCAATTTCACATTAATTAGTGAATGTAATGTTGATGACATTTATCATGGGGACTACTGCGGCCCAACTTAAACCAAAGGCTGATGGCTCATACATTGTTGAATTAAGCTACTTATAAATTCGCAAATAATTATCGCACGAAAATGTGAATTAATTTTTTTGCGGAACTTAACTTTGTTCTTGTTCACAAACGGTAAAGATAACAGCTACTCAACCCAAAAAAATTACATTTTACGTTGCTAAAATTTACGATATTCTGACAACATAAAAATGTATGCAGCAACTTATGTAAGACTTATTCTGAAACTAATGAGTTTGTTAATATTTATCAATGTTAATGAGTTCAGCAACTTTGTTCTTTTTTTGCAGTATTATTCTAACGTGACCGTATGACTAGTAACCGATCAGGTAAAAGCAAGGATAAAGGGTAAAATAATTTTATAGTACGCAAATATGATTTAAGATTAGTACTTTTATTAATACTTTAAATTATGTGATCAAACGGTATCTTAGTAAATTAGCAACACTTACAAAAATATTTTATTAATATTCCTAATTTGTACTTTATATTAAAAGCAGTGCGTTCTGTAACTTTCGTATGTATTATCGTGGATAAATTAGCTCATGGTATTTTCGTCTGTACTGCATGTATTGATATTCGTAATCATTCTGGTCCGTCTTCCATGCAATATACATATACAAACTTAAAACAAGTGATAATAATACTCGATCCAAACTGCAAAAGAAATAACTAAAAATCACATTACAATAAAGTTATAAAATTACCTCATAACAGGCGTGAACCACAATATAATTAATAAAGAACTAAAACCAGGATGTCTCATGTGACTATACAACTTTTTTAATTGTAGTGACTTTTGTGAAATTGGATCTGGCAAATTCTTAAGTTTGTAATAAACCTATAATTATAAAAGTAAACTCAAAGTGTATATGTATGTAAAATATTATGATATACCTGTTTAACACCAATTAATTCATTTACATCAACACAAATACTACTTATGTATATTAAAACCCAAAAAAGGCATGTACAAACAAGAAGAACCATACGATTAATCTATTCGTTACGTCTAGTTTCCATAATGTTATGTTTACAATAGGGCACCAGTTCTTCATCAACATCTATAAAACAAAAGAAAATATATAGTAAAATATAGTAATTCGATCACCTATTGTTAAACAATTTTACCTGTAAAGATAGTGTCGTTGTTATTACATATACGCTTCTTTGTAGATCAGTAATGTTGTATGACGCTAGTACTTGTTTAAATGTAGGATGAGCCATTAGCGAATGAAATAAGATAAATATACTCAACAAAAACATGTCCACAAATAAATACCATGAATACGTAGTCCAATCATCTGCAAGTAAACATAAAGTAGTTGGTACGCATACTGTAGGCTTAATTTGCAGGTAATATCGGATTACTTGCTGCAATGTTATTTCATATTATTCCTGTAACTTATGCAATAGTACAAATATTTTTAGAGAACTGAGTGTTATTAACAATTAATGGTTATTAAAAGAAATTTATGTTTTGCAAAAACTAAAGCACACAAGAGATGATGTATTGTGCAAATTATATTATTATGGCTCTATCACGTACAGAACAATCCATTTTATTTATATCTACTTCGTTTTTAATTAATTACTTTTACTAATTATACCGAGGAGTGCATCTTTGAAAAATGCTATATTTATATTTTATTTATTGAACATCTAAAAGGGCAAAGAGGATCAGAATGCAAAGTGTAGAAAGCAAATATACAGTTACTTGTATAAAGTAAAATATCAATCGTTTTATTCAATAAAATTGAAAACTTTCGAAAATGAAACCATTTACGAAATCTTTGAACAATACTATACTAGATAGGTTGAAAGAAGGAAATTCCGTCTGAAAAATTGCACAATTATTAAAAGTAAGCAAGAGTGCTGCGCAGAGAATATGCGAAAAATTTAGAGGTAAGCTCGAAAATAATGTTGGAGGAAGACCTAAGAAGCTAAATTCTAAAAATATGCGACGAGTGATCAGGTACCTGGTTGCAGGAGAGGCAAATTTGGCTTCACATGTATCAGCACTAGTTCGCAGAGATATTGGCAAACAGTAAGTTAGTGGACAGTGCAACGAGCCCCACATTCGGCTGGTTTCAGAACCATTGAGAAAAAACCCCTTGCTATCGAAGCAAAATATAAAAGCACGTCTTGAGTTGGTCAAGAGGTATGATTCATGGGCAGATGATAATTGGAGTCATGTCGGTGGCTGAAAACGAAATAGTTTTCCAACGCGATAATGACCTCCAGCACACTGCAAAAATCGTCAAAGAATGGTTAGGTAGACAGAAATTTCAGGTGTTACAGTGGCCTGCACAGAGTTCAGACGTTCATTCAATAGAGAATTCTTGGTGTTACTTAAAAAGGGCTCTACTAAACAATTATGATTAACCACCATCATAACTCAAAGTTCTAGGAAGAACAACGGGATGAAATTTCTTCTGACTATTGCGAAAAACTTGTGAAAAGTATGCCGAAACGATTGGCAGTTAAAAAATCAAAAGGACTGTGGACTAAATATTAAAGCTTGTAAAAGTTTATTTTTCCCAAACGGTGCAAAAGTGGTCCAATGTAATTTTGTGTTTATAAATACATAACGAGGGTGTTACTTTTTTTTTCATTTCATAAAATATAATATTATATAAAAATGGTTATTTTACTTTTTTTTTTAACGAGAAGTATGAATTTCTTGTACGGTTGGGCCAGTTAAGAAAAATTAGTTTCAGAAATCCTTAAATGGATTGAAACAAAGTTAAAAAATAAATTATAACATAAATCTGGCATGGACCAATACTAAAACAATTGATAAAAATAGTATTTACTTAAAAGTACAGGTATGTAACTATACACGGCATTGGTTTTACAATAAAATAATAAAACAAATGAAGAAACTTTATTAAACAAAAACTTCTTATAGCCGTATAGTGCTACAACTCTAATTAGTGAGAAACTTGGGATTGCCTTCTCTTGTAAGAAGTTCAATATTTGGCGAAAATGATGCTTTTGCTACGGGTAAGGAGCTTTCCAAATTAGTATCGATAATTCTTGACTAATATGCAACAAAAAAATCAATGGCGAGCCGGATAAATCTTAGTCGAGGGCAGCAAGTGGTCCGCGGGCGAGGGGTTGCCCATGCCTGACATAAATAAATGAAATGATGCAAATACCAAATGTTGAAAGAGCGAATAAAAATTAAGTTGAAATATTTAAGGCAAGAATGCAGCAAATATCAAAGAAACTCCATTTTATATGGTAAATTTGGAAAGAAGAGAAAATGTTCGATGGTTGGTCAAAAGCCCTAACATGCCTATATATGTATATAAAGAGACAATAAAATACTCTATGGAAAAATAAGATATTTGTTATTATTTTATATTATTGTTGTTGTATAAAATACTAAGGTAGATACATGTACATACATACGCAAATCATGATACAGAGAAGCCAGCAGAATAAAAGTCTATAGTATGACCGACGGCCAAACAGCTCTTAAACTATTCAGAACCCGCAAATATAGTCAAGAACTGTTCAGGAATGCGGAGATGCACTGGTACTTGCGGCAGAACAGAGTGAATTTGGCGGATACCGAGACACCGGAGCATAGAAGACAACGAAGAGGCAATCCTTGTGGCAAGAAAGGGGACAAGAAGGGAGTTTGTAAGACCTGAATCTACATGTGGAATTTATTATCAAACCGTTAGGACTGAGATGAACTTGCTGAAGTAGAAGCACTGGAGGACCGTACCGGGGCTGAGACAATCTCGCATGTTCATTGCGGCACCTTCAGATAACAAAACATGACAAATGCTGCGAATGAGCAGGAACTAAATTGGAAAGACAGTGAGGCTGTTGTCGGGATAGTGTCTATCCAACGAACATTTTCACACCATAGATAAGCGGATATGTACATACATGGTGTACGGTTTCTGTAATGGAAATGCTAACATGGCAGAACAAGAAGATGGTATTGTAAACGTAAATGTATTTCGAAGGCCGGATCTACGTCTTCGTGAAACTAGTTCGCTTAATACGAGAAATGTCAAAGATTTAATTTCAGATAACTATCTAAAAATGAATTAGCTTTTTCGCCAATTTATACACACCTATATATAGGATCGACTTTTCTTAAAAATGTGAGGTGATCTACCTACTTAAATCTTAACATTTAATACATTCAGCTCGGCCTCATTATTAGTAGCAAAAGTTACGACCAGATTGCGTATTGAAATCGACTCCTACCGGCTGTGGTCGACCAAAAATTGCCTCGGAATCGATTTGTTAGTCACTCTGTTCTATAACATCATTGAGCTTGATTCTGTCAAATACTTTAGTAAGATCTATAAAAACATGTATGCACTTGTATTGTATTCTAAAACTTTTTGTCTAATTTGTCTTACAGTGTTTGTGATTAATAGCTCAAATTTATAGATATCGTAATACTCTGTGCCAGTCTGAGGGAAACCGTACATAAACATTTTCAAAATTTTGTTAGTAGTGCTGTTCCGTATTTCAGCATTTCTTTGGACACATCGATCCCACGCGTCTGTTTTTTTAGTTTGCTTATTGCGGCTCTTACATCTTGCTCTGTTATTAGGGCTTGACTTTGGTTGTTAAAGTGGTACCATAGTGTTGTGAAATATGATTCCCACTCAATATTTATACTTTTAATTAATTCATTTTTGCATTAACTCTGTTCCTCTATGTATTTTTGTATTTTTCGTATTCGTCCTGCGATGACGAACTACAGTATTTTAAATAAGCTTTCCCTTTCTCCCCAGCCACTACTTTTATTTCCTGTGTGAACCAAGAAGTTTTCTTGTTATTGGGATTGATGTTAATTTCCTGTTTTTCTAGTGCCTCTATTGCTGATTCTTGCACAGGGTGCATCAGGTATTTGAGGACACTTACCTATGTGCTTGCCATTTCGCAACAAGTTTTGTTTTCTTTTTATTTTCCAAATCATAAATGGAGGACAATAAGCTTTACACGCGAATCACAGGAATCTTAAAACTTCCCAATTGTTTGTTCACAAAGTTCATGGAGAGTTAGAAGTATCTGATGGCAATTTGAAAAATGTTGCCAAGTGCAAAAAAATGAAGCACATTCAGACATAATTAGAACATCACAGTTTGTGTGACAAGTCCAGGGCATTATTGATGAAGACCGTTTAAAGTCCATAAGGACCATATCGACAGATCTTCAAGTTTCTGAGTGCAGTCTGTCTGACATTCCGCACATGTCCCACGTGATATGCAAAGGTCAGTTTATGTCTGCCCAAACTTGAAAACAGCGATTCATTCCAGCACCATGACTTTTAAACAAGTTAAAACATCCTAAATTTCGGATATGGTCTGGTTTTATTCTGACGAAAAGAATTTTGACCAGAATCAAAAAATAAACCGACAAAATGATAGGTGGCTATGTGCAGATCCTTCAGATGTTTTTCATTGTCATGGCAACTTTTTCCTCAATGACTTCGGGTGAATGCTCCTGCCTACATTGAGGTTTTGGAAGCAGTTACGAAACCCTGGATAGATAGCGTGCATGGTGAACGACCATACATATTTCAACACAACTCAGCTTGACATAAAGCCATGACGACCTAAGATTGAATGTCAGAGAATCTGCATGTTCCTATAATGACAAACATGTGACCACCTAGCCCGCCGGATCTTAATCCTTTAGATTAAACGTATGGGGCGTTGTTGAACGAAAGACCATTGAACATCCCCACAATACCCTTGATTCCATCAGAGCCGCGATTACTAGAGCAATAACGCATATGGAGGAAGATCATTTGATTCGGGCATGCATTTTCGGCAAGAATTGAAGCTGTTATTGGCGCAAAAGGCGATTTTATCCAATAACTGTATAACCTACGAGTCACTTAGTTTGCTGTAAAAATGTCATTAAAATACAATAAGTTTTCTAAGAAATATATAAATTTTAGTCTTAAAGTCCATATGCCCTCAAATGTCTCACGGACGCTGTATACAGTTGTTAATCTTACTAAGTTTTTTCTTGCGAGTACCAGTATGTTATTGCTTCCAATGCTTGGAGATGTAACTGTATGTACATCATAAATTTCGGTAGAAAAATTGTTCTGTTCGTTATAATGTAGTTGATTGTTTATTTAATTCCTCTAGTATTTTGAAAGGTAGTTGCTGTCTAAGGTCATATATAAAAACCGATACTTTTATTTTTGAATCATGCGGATCTATAAACAATAATGCGTACAAAAAGAAATCCTATAGAACCTTTCTCTATTTCCAACAGTAACCACGACTTTGTCAGTGACACAAAAACAGACTATACTTTTTTGTGTTGGTTTTATTCCAGGACAGGGTATACTATAATATCTTCGATCTGGAGGTGTTGTTGTCCAAGCTAGAGGAAATACCTCTTTCTGTTGCTGAACTGAGATCAGCAACTCGCAGTGTTGTGCGTTGTTTAAAGATACACATTAGCCTTAACCGTTTTCTACCCCACCTCTTCTTTAGAGTATCGTTTAATTTTGACTGCACTAATTGCATAATATCGTAGGTGTATGTATGCACTCCACTTCACATTCGATTTAACAACTTAATACATCAACCGCTTTATGCTCTGTCTCTTTGTCGCAGTGAAACTCCTCCTTTATTCTCGCCCAGACTGTCATATTTCTAGACCCAAGTTCGACATTGGCCAATATTGTAAATGATCGTAGGTATTAATAAACTATACGTAAAAATGTTATTTTTTGGGGTCCAATCATGAAATATATAGAAGCTAATATTCTTGTAATACCGTAGACAAAACAAATGCATTGAACCTTCAGCTAAAATATACCATCAAATCATGGCAGAAAGCAGGCGTTTCACAATTTCTGCAAAATCTCATTATATGTACTTTATATATAATTTTATTTCTTTTATATATTATTTTAACCATAGTCTTCTTATTCTTGTATATATTCTATAGTGCAATAGAAGACAAAAGTTCTTTGAAAAGAATTTTTGGTTTAAACTTGGTTAAAAGTTTAATTTGCTCAATCTATTATACAGACTTATCGAGAATGATTGTCCACCACGTGACCAGGATTTCTTTTAAATCTGGTGATTTTTGTGTTCATAGGTTTATGGTATTATAGGATCATATTAGAATTTGACATAGGCGTACACATGCGTACATAGGCGTACACATGCGTACATAGGCGTACAATCGTTATTCACAATGTTTGCTGTCATTCTTTACATTTTCGCTCCATTATTTTTATCATAGGTTTAAAATAACAGGACTGTACTTTTCAGTACACAGCCGTTTCATCGCATTTCTGCGTAAGGTAAGCTAAGTAGAATACCATATAGCATAAAATAAAAATAATTATTTTAGGTTAAACTTTAAAATGTTTACAAGTGAACAAGACGCATGCATTCTGATGGCGCATTTTCGAAGCGGCACTCGAAATGAAGATGGGACTTGGACATACTCACTGCAATCTTCTATTGAGCAATACGCGGAAAGGTTTCCAAATGAAAATATTTCATATGAAACATTATAGATATAAAGATAGATTTGTGGAACGTTTTGAAAATAAACATTGCATTTGCAAAGGGAAAGCGGAATAATATGAGGACGAGTCCCGGTCGATTTTCGCAAAAAAATTATAGCACTCCCAGAGTCACAATTTAAGAAAAACGATCTTAGCTTGAAGTGTTTACGTTACGTTCAAACGGAGTTTTGTTACGTATTTCAGCGCATAAATACAATTTATAATACATTTATAATAACTTTTATCTTGTTTGTATAAATATACGTTCAAATATTAATATAATTTTTAGTAATTTACCAACATTTTCACATTTTCTGAGATGTTAAAATGTATGACTTTCTAAATGACATTTGACTAGTAGCAACCAGTACCAACTTAAATAGATGTATATTTATATAATTCTTCTTATTCTTCTTCGAAGCTGTCTATTATTGAAGTTGGTTGGTTAAACGAATTGTTGCCGTATACGCAAAAATTAATTGATGCACAAACTTGCGTATTCTTATGATTTTTTCTGTATTTGCTAGTCGGTATTTTAAGGAAATTTTTGTGTTAATTTATCTCGTATTTTACTGATTTAGATCATTGACTATACCTATATTCCTTTACGGTGCTATAATTTTTTTGCGAAAATCGACCGGGACTCGTCCTCATATTTAGCCGGGAAAGCTACTGGTAGGCTAACTGTATTAGGTGTAGATGTTGTTGATGACATTCAACATCGAATGGCGCAAAGTCTTACGAAATCTCTACCCAATTTATCTGCTCAGGCAAGTATGACAATATATTTCATTACTTATTATAAAAGAATTCAATGTTTCCTTATTTTGTAGGTATCTCTTATGGAAATTGCCGAAAGGCTTTGAAGAGAATTTTGCATATCCATCCATAGAAAGTGTCAGTAGTACAACAATTATATCCACGAGACCATCAAGGACGTATTCAATTTTGTCAGCGGTAAAGTGAAAATTTAAACAATAACCATGTATTAGACAAAACATTTATGTCAGAGAAGGCATGGTTCCATTTATCAGGCTACGTGAATAGCCAAAATTATAGAACATGGGAAACGGAAAATCCACATACTTTTGTCGAAGCCAGTTTACACCCTATTAAAATTGGTATACGGGTACTATTATCAAGACGACGTATTGTGAGACTTATATTTTTTAATGAACAGTAACTGCTGAAAGATATCAGAATATTTTACATCCATTTATCGAACAGTTGCACAATGATGAATTGACGGAAGGATATTTTCAGCAAGATGGAGCAAGAGCTCATACTGCATTCGATACATTGGAATATCTACTACAATTTTATAATGATCGTGTTATTATTTATGGAAGATTGCCTGCAAGATTACCGGATTTCACATCTCTAGATGTTTACTTCTTTACTTATCTAAAAACAAAGTATATAGACAACGCTTACATAACATTAATGAACTACAAGCAGGTATACGGCATGCAATTGAAGTTATCACTGGAGAGGATTTGAGAAAGATAGACAATTTAAAAAGGCGGATACAATTATGTATAGAACAGAACGGATCACATTTTGAACATATATTGTAATTTAACAGAATTGATTTACTTTACTCTTTATGTAACAACTGCTGTTAGATTAACTGAATAAATAAATTGTCGCAATTATTAAACTTAAATCTATCTCCAATTGAGAGGGATAGAATAAAAACTTACGATCTATCTAGCGATAAAGTCAAAAGCAAATAAAAATTTTTTTTTAATTTAAAAAGTGGGCACTCTAATTAAAACTTTATACTAGGCCACTTACTGCATACATACATCAATAGTGTACTACCAACTGCTGTTATTTGGGTTGCCTAATTTGGTAGTCACGTGGTGGCCAGGAATTGTTGATACCTTTGTAGCTACTACAAAGATCTTCTTAAGGGTAAAATCAATCGGCGCCAGTGATGACGTTCTAGAAGGGCAATCGTCGCAAGGACAGCGTTAGTTCCAGTTAGGGGTGCAAATTTGGAAAATGTGCCCCTGTTCCCACTGCACATGACAAATCACATGAAAAATACGAACTTGTTTTGATTTCGATTCCCCTTCGGCCGGCTTATTCGGTAGATGGAGAATCAAATACATCGAATACTACGTGTACTAGGAATTGCAATACAATAAAACTTATTGTTTTCTTTTTCAAAAATGACGACCGCGCCGAAATATAAACCAACATCCCCGAAAGCAAATTGCAAATGTAAAAAAATATAAAGATTTGATTTATTCGCTCGTGTTTGGAAATGATATGCTAGAGTTTATTATGTTTAGTCGTAGAATATGGGTGTTCCATTTTCTTTCGGTTAATATAATTTCGCCGCCCCTTCAATCACCCGCCTGCGTGTTTCTTACGTAGTTTCCTGATGGTATGCATGGATCTGGCTAATTCATATAATAATATAATATTCATATATTAGGTGACCGATATACGAGCATATGCGAACTTATGCTATCCTTGTAATCGCCGTTCTAAAATGTCATCACCGGCCGCCATTAATCTACATAAAATATGGATTTCACAGGTTTTGCCCATAGAGCGATCAGAACGATGTAAGATTAAACTCAGCAAAATGGAGGGTAAAGACCCGCACGTACTTACCGGAAACGGACGACTATGGCCCACTACATTACGGACGGCCCTTTATTATTTACATGTGTATTAAGGGGTAAAACCACTCTAGGATTTGCAAAAATACGAATTTTCTTTTTTGGCTTAAACGATTCTTTAGGGTTATAAGAACAATATGCCATTTGATTTATATTGAAAAAAATATGTTAAATGGTTGAATTGTCAATTTTGCTACAGCGCGAGCTGAGCACTCATAAAACTTTAAACGCGTTTTTCTCGGAACCACTTTTTTCAAACTGGGAGGACGGATTTCTCGGAGACTATTGCAAGGATCGATTTGAAATCTTTACAGTAGCTTCACAACAATATTCTCTTTGGAAGTACATTGTCGTTTTCCTATTGAATGTGAACTTTTTTTATGAACAATTTAATGCTCATTTTTAGGGCAAACCATGGATTAATTTCTTAGAAAGTGCACCACTTCCACAAAAATTGATTTAAAAAACTCCTATGTACTATTGCGGCAACAAAAAATGGGACATTTAAAATAATGTAGTTTAAATCTGGCTTTTGCCTTGTCAATAGTATGTCATTTTGAAATCATTATTGACATATGTATGTCATTATGGCGCATTTAAGTGTTACCGTAAAAATGCAAATAATTACATTACTTGGGGAAGGATGGTCCGTAAGAAGAGTAGGTAATAGATTTGGAGTGTCCAAAAGCACTATTCACAACATTAAAAATAAATGGCTACATCGGGGAACTGTAGGAAGGCAAAGTGGATCTGGTCGTAAATTGGTATCGAATTCCATGGAAGACGAAGATCTTATTCAGTTTTTAAGGAATAATGCATTTGATACACCAAATGCACACTAAAAACCAGATTAATTTATTGCATATCAGATTTTTGTTTCAAATAAATGCATTTAACAGAATTTTGTTGCGTTCGTGGGTAAATTATTTTTGACATTAGATATGATTAACGTGAACGTGACAAACGACTGGTTTATACGGCTAAAAAATAGTCGGAATAGCCTATAAGACTTGTCTCGATTTTTGTTGCTGCAATAGTACTTCCAAAGCCAATTGTATATAGATTATAAATCTTTTAGATTTTATGTTCCGGGACTCATACAGGCCGAGAAATCCGTCCTCCCGTGGCGGTGTTTTCAAAAACGCTGTTCTCGGCGACGTGCTCTGTCTCCGCCACTTTATATGAAAATGACAATAAAAAAAATTGTTTCTCGTGCTTCAGTATGCGTTAAATAAACCCTTCGAAAAGAAATTCTATTCGGTTTGTTATACTCCCAGAATAAATTATCAAATTTAGGTATTTTTTTCTGCCTCTAGAGTGGTTTTATCCCTTAATGGAGCTTAGCTCATTTATCGGAAACGGCCCTACCGACACTTCATTAGTTACATGGAAAGAATAAATTGCCGTCCGTCGTGTAGTAGTGGGTCGTAGTCGGTAAGTGCGCGCGAGGCTTTAGGGACAGATAGACGTGTTGCAAACAAACGATGAAACATTCACAGAGTATTAGTAATTACACCAATTACACACTTAAAAATCCTATTCTATTAGATAACCGATGGGCAGATTTCGCAAAATAGGGAAAAGCTTGCAATTCATAAGCGTACTGATTGGTACTTCAAACGCTATTTCCGACTACGTTGGAGATGACTATGGTCTTCATTGTAAACACCAACGTTATTGGTAAATACAAGATAAGGATTTGTATTTTCTATGAAAACCCCAAATTGGTCGTAAAGTTCCTTACATTTTATTTATTCTCTCTTTTTATATAAATTCTTTAAATTGGATTTTAAATTTTACACTATCCTGTTGTATCTTGCTTCATTCTACTAATGAGCTTTTGTCGTTAATTACGAAATGAAAACGAATTTTCCCAAAACTACATTAGTTTCGCCCAGCTAGGCACTGTAACATCCCACGCAATAATAATAATGTTAGAAATACCTTTAGTAGGAGAATCAGACCGTTGATAATTTGGGTCAGACAAAAATAGTGTAAAGTTTATTGCAGTATAAAAGGCTAATACCAAACCAATTCCACTAATACACACTTTAAAGAAAGAACTTAAATAAAATTTTAGTTTCATGATCATTACGCGGAATATATTTGCTATTAATTGTGTAAACACATAACCTACAACAGTAAACTCTACACTGACTGCCGCACACTACGAATAAACATGAATTGGTGGACGAACGCAGCGATACGTCGTACTACGTCAGTTCTATATTATAATTTTGCTACGAAAAATTGAAAAGAATTATTAGATTTCTAGGACATAAAATCCTATTTGTGGCTAATGGCGACTAAGCTATAAAGAAAGTTTGTGTTCGTCCTTTGTATAGAAAATTTGTTTGTCGACAATATTGTCCTGTTTCGGTTTATACATAGAGATATTAAATGATTGTCCTGATATTACACTACTTGCCACTGTACTCACAGGAATATGTAAATGGTGTACTATTGCGGCAACAAACAATCCGGACAACTCGTATCAATTTTGATTTAGTCTTTTAAGGTCGTGAATAGTGCCTTTGGAGACTCCAAATCTAGTGCCTAAGGAGACTAGGTGCTCCTTATGGATCATTCTTCCCCAAGTTATGTAATTACTTGCGTTATTTTAGCAGCACTTAAATGCAGTATAATGACATACTGATTTAAAAATGAAATAACATTGAATAACATTTGACAAAGCAAAAGCCAGATTTAAACTATGTTATTATCTTAACTGTCTGATTTTTTGTTGCCGCAATCTATATACAGTTGTCCCCGGATTTTACAATAGGTATGATTGACCAAAAATTTTAGAATTGGAATTTCATATTTTGGGATTCCGACCCGCTTGGTGTGAAACTTATTTTTAGTTTACGTTCGATTTTTTAAAGTCAAGTAGGCCTTTACAGCTGAGCAAATAGTATTTTAGTTCGAGGTAAACTACCTTTTCTGTTCACAGTGCGCCAAAGTGTTACTAAGAAAAGTTGTTCAGAATGAAAAGCTATGGCGTTATGCAAATTTTCAGAATGATCGGCCTACTTTAATAAAATGCAGTATTGGTCTGTTCCCTTTTGGGTCAACTTCATTTTCAACTTCGTTTTGTGTCAACTCTGTGTCAGCTTGACTTTAAAGAAACAAATCTGCAATTGAAACTGCAATCATACCTTGAAATGGGTTAATGATTACAAAAACAAAAAATATGTATAAAAATTTTTAATGAAATTATTAAAACAAAAACAAGTATTAAGTTATTCTATTAACCCTCCACCTTCGTTGCTGCATAATTCAATCATCCGTCGCAGTTCCTTAAAGCTATTCCGGATTTCCTGAATTGGTAAGGCGGATATAGCATCTTTTATGCGACTTTTTAATACCTCGGTATCTTTGGGTAAATTTTCTGCATACACTACTTGTTTCAAACGTCCCTACAAATAAAAATCGGCAATAGTCAAATCTGGGCTCCTTGGGGGCCATAAAACTGGACCATTCCTACCCATCCAACGGTGACCAAATTTACGGTTGAACCAATTCACAATAATTTGTGAATAATGGTTTCTGTTTTAATAGTTTAATTGAAAATTTCTTACACATATTTTTTGTTTTTGTGATCATTAACTCATTTCAAGGTATGATTGCAGTTTCAATTGCAGATTTGTTTCTTTAAAGTCAAGCTGACACAAAGTTGACACAAAACGAAGTTGAAAATGAAGTTGACACAAAAGGAAACTGACCAATACTGGATTTTATCAAAGTAGGCCGATCATTTTGAAAATTTGTATAACAGCTTTTTGATTCTGAACAACTTTTCTTAGTAATACTTTGGCGCACTGTGAGCGGAAAAGATAGTTTACCTAGAACTAAAATAGTGTTTGCTCAACTGTAAAGGCCTACTTGACTTTAAAAATCGAAAGTAAATTAAAAGTAAATTTCACACCAAGCAGGGCGGAATCCCAAAATATGAAATTCCAATTCCAAAATTTTTGGTCAATCATACCTATTGTAAACTCAACCCGGGGCACACTGTATATAAAAGACAATAGTGTTAGTTACACCATTTTTAACTCAAGAAGAGCTGGACCGATTTTCATGTTTTTGATTTGTTGGATTGTCTCCGCCAGGAATAGCTGAATAAGTATTAAAACATTTGAAATATTAAGAAGAAAAAATTAAAGATTAAACAAATTGACGACGTTTGGTTTGTTAGGTTACGACTATTGGGACTATTGTATGGGATTGTGTATGTGCTCTGAATGAACTCGGCAGTCGCGCAAAAGTGACGATAGCTTGGGTTTCGGGGTACGAGGGCTACCGGGGAAATGAAAAAGCTGACGAACTGACCCGAAAGGGCTCGTCGATGGCATTCATAGGACCGGAGCCCTCCTTTGGCATTACAAAAACAAGAATCAAATCGGCTATAAGAAAGTGAACCGAGGATAAATCTCGGGAAACCTGGAAAAACTCCCCAGACGAGAGATCGGCGAAACAGTTCCCTGGAGAGTAAATGCCGAAGTTTACAAAGGACCTACTACGCAGGGACAGAAAGTCCGTCAGAAGGATAGTGGGCCCACTAACAGGGCACTGCAGGCTCAACAAGCACATGAATAAAATGGGCTTGACAGAGGAAACGATATGTAGATTCTGTCAAATTGAGGAAGAAACCGCGATCCATGTATTGGCGACTATCACACATGCGAGACGAATATCCCGAGACGAGACTATATGCGGAAGAACCGCTCTCAAAGCTAATAAGTCTGATTAAAGGAATAAAGCTAGAGAACGTACTCTAAGGAGACCTGAGGACCACAATAGATCTATAAAGGTCGTAGTGGAACAGGCAGCATTGCCACCTCAAGTAATCTAATCTAATCTAATCTAGGTTATGATTATAGACCGGACCGACGACGGTCCCTATCACCCACCCATCACCGAGCTACAGTTGTAGAGCTTTAGCATGCGTATGCGTTGGTGGTGGGGGTACGCGTGTTAGCCAGTATTACTTGCATGGTCGTTTGTTTAACCTTCAACGTAAATCGAACCCAAACAAAATTCTGATTTTTCAATGGCGTAGATGTGTATTAGGTGATAAAAATTTATAAAAGGTAGGAAGCGGTGAATGAAATATTAAGGAATGAATTTAAATATGTTTTGATCTAATGTTCGCTCTTTATATTCATATTTTTAAACAGGTTACATTTACAAAGCATTATATATGTCACGTTAAATACGATTTATTGACTGATTATTATGATATAATTTAAATTTTTTGCTGTTAGATATGTACGCGTGCTGATTACTATATATTTAAATATAAAGAAACCAAGCATATTGAAAATGAGATTTGTGAATAGCGTATTTAAAATCATATTCATTATCTTCACTATATGTAGAGATTTTTTAATATGACAAAATCAGGATTCCGAGCAAAAATCGCATCAATTTTTATACTTAAAGAAACACCAAAATTACCAGAAACATTCTTCAATTTATTTCAAATGTTGTTTAATGTGGTCATTGCTTCTTCCAATTTCAACGTTTGCGTTTCGAAATATTTTATGTTCTTGGGTATATATCCTATTGCGGAATGTTCTATTTTTGTTATCCGAAAACGAAAAATTTAATGGAGTATGATCAGGGCATCTAGGGTCCATCTATTTACAATGATAAGTCTGCCACCAAAAAATTGTTCAAAATATGCAATGGTATTTATTCCAGTATCAGGACTGGCATTATCATGTTAAAAACAACCTTTTGTTATTGCATTGTCATGCAAAGATTCGATATATGTACATTTACAAATATATTGTATAAATGTATTTAAAATTCCACAATAATTGCCTGCGATTATTGTTCTTTAAGTAAAATTGGTCCTATGAATCTTCTCTTTGACATAACAACCCGTTGACAGGATGCAGCTGCGTCTCTGGATAAATATGTGGATTTTCAGCTGACTACATCCTATAATTTTGGGAAACGACATACATAATCAGAAAAATGGAACCATGCCTTATCTTAAAGAAAGGATAAGTTTAGCACATCATTTCTTAAATTTAGTAAACTATTATTGAGAGCCAAAATATTCTTAATAATCTTAAATTATCGTTGAACCATTAACAATATTTGATATGGCCATCATAGTCTAATAGCAACCGATATCTTATATGGGTGACACTTAACCATAAGATGAGCCTAAAGAGATTTTAAATTTGTTTGAGTACAATTTAAAATGAGAAAAATATACATTCATTTACACAGGTTTTATAAAATTAAAAATTTAGGTAGTTTACACCAGTTTACACACAAATAAATGAATTACTACACAAACAAAAAGAAACACGAAACCCAGTAAACAGTTTTTAAATTTCGTGGACAGTTTAAGTTGGTAGTTCCGGCAATAGTGGACATAGTCGCCAATTTTTAAGCACATTACATGCGAACATGTTCACTATTGCCGGAAACACCAACTTAAACTATCTGCGAAATTTAAAAATGTGTACTAGGAAATAAACGAGACGCCAATGAACTAAATACCATTGGAAATGAGTTACGTGGTCATTTTTGTATAGTGCTAAGTTCATGCATATCCTGTAGTATGATTTAGTAAATATTGATGGATCGTGTTGGAGAAATACTGTTCTAACAATCTTCGATCACCCGCTCAGTATTCTATGGTCAAAGGATTAAATATTTGGGGATTTATTTTCCCAGAGTTGGACGTACTCTCAACCTAGCACCTGGCTACACTGGTGACAATAGTGGTTATTAGGTTTTCTGAAATAGTAGTTTATTTGAGAATATTCCATACTTTTGGAGTATTGAAGTTATTTTTGTATAGCCAATATTATAATAATGCGGTGTAAATTTGTAATTATTTAGTGATGTGATTTTTGATTATTTTAGAAGGTGTACTTTAAATCCTTTTGAGACGATTTTGACAGATGTCATTAAAATATTAATCATAGTCGATAAATATAGAAAGTAGTAATAATTTGAACAAGTATTTACCACAGTGTGAGCAATTCATGATAAACAATATACCATGTCATCAGGACCAACCCTTACTAAAGCTATCGAGCTCGTTACGAGAGCAACCGAAGAAGATCGTAACAGAAACTTTGAAGAAGCACTACGACTGTATGAACATGGTGTAGAATACTTTTTGCACGCTATTAAATGTATAGTACTAAGACTGTTTTTAATACAATTTAGCAATATATTGCTTTTAGATGAAGCACAGGGTGAGAAGGCAAAGGAAAGTATTCGATCAAAATGCTGTCAATATTTAGAACGTGCTGAAAAAATTAAAGACTTCTTGAAAAAGGGAAAGAAAAAGCCTATCAAAGATGGTGAAAATGGATCCAAGTAATTAATATTCCTTTGAAAATTAAAATGTTTTGTTGTAATTTAATTTTGCTTCAGGGATGAGAAGAAAAGTGATAGTGACAGTGATAGTGATGATCCAGTAAAGAAAAACTACAAAGTCAGTTAGAAGATGCAATTGTTGTAGAGAAACCTCATGTAAAATGGTCAGATGTAGCTGGACTAGATGCTGCTAAAGAGGCATTGAAAGAAGCTGTTATATTGCCAATTAAGTTTCCACATTTATTTACTGGAAAACGAATACCATGGAAAGGAATTCTTTTGTTTGGAGTGGGTTATGTTGCAGTCATATTTGTTACTTTGTAATAATTTGTAATTTGTAGCCTCCAGGTACTGGTAAATCCTATTTAGCAAAAGCTGTAGCTACAGAAGCAAACAATTCCACTTTCTTCTCTGTATCATCTTCAGATCTAGTTTCAAAATGGTTAGGTGAATCAGAAAACTGGTGAAGAACTTATTTGAATTAGCACGAACACATAAACCAAGTATAATTTTCATTGATGAAATTGATTCATTATGTTCATCTCGTTCAGATAATGAATCTGAATCTGCGAGAAGAATTAAAACTGAATTTCTAGTCCAAATGCAAGGTATCATAAATATAGATTTTGAAACTATATATTTATTTGCATAATTGTAGTATAAACTTAGCAAATTTAAAATTATACAGTCCATATAAAACACAGCAGAGAATTCGCAAAATTAGATCAACATAGAAATGCTCATCTTTCAGTATCAGTAATGAACAGTGATAAATCGAATAAATCCATAAGGTAATGGTAATTAGCTGTACTGTATTTCATGATACACCATTCGTCATTTTACGGGTTTGTTGGACAATAGTAGTTTAAACTGAATGACATCATCTGTTTCTGGGAATCCTCTGTCATGTAGTTTATAATATCTGTATTTGATTAGGTAATTTAATCAAATATTATTTTAGTCGTATATTTATAGGAGTTGGCAATGACACAGATGGTATCTTAGTACTTGGCGCTACTAATATACCATGGGTACTTGATTCTGCTATACGCCGAAGATTTGAGAAGAGAATATATATTCCTTTACCAGAAGAACCTGCCAGACTTACTATGTTTAAATTGCATTTAGGTAACACACCAACACAGTTGTCTGAAGAGGACCTAAGAGCACTTGCTAAAAAACTGACGGGTATGTTGGCTATTTTGGATCTTATATTGTATGCATTTATTTTTGAAAATACTTATAGATATTCTGGGGCAGACATTAGCATAGTGGTTAGAGATGCCTTAATGCAACCTGTCAGAAAGGTGCAAACAGCAACTCATTTTAAACAAGTTAGGGGTCCTAGTCCCACAGATCCAAATGCAATAGTTGATGATCTATTAACACCTTGCTCACCTGGTGATCCAGCTGCTAAAGAGATGACTTGGATAGATGTACCTGGAGATAAATTACTAGAACCACCAGTTATAATGGTAAGTATTTTTATATATCTTGTGGTTAAGATTGTTGCTTAAAATCACAACTTATGCCGTTCCGCCCAGATTTATCACTCATTTAGTCTCTAGAAAGATAAGTACCCGTGTTCATTCTGAACAAGGGGTAATAATGGAAGTATAATGCGCCACATATAATTCCTGAATCTATTGATACGCGATAACCGCCGGATCGCTTTGGATTCCTTGCGCACTCGCGGAGCGTTGGTGACTTACCATTATTATTATGAACCGAACAAAGAATCCTGAATTGTTTAATATATTTGACATGTTTACCTGAACTAATAGATAGACATTATTGTCAGTGTTGGATAATCCAAACGCACACTCAAAGATTTTTGAAACTACACGTCCCATTATCACGGTCTTATTAGAAACAAATGTTATTACAAGAAGAAATAACACCCTGCTTAATGCCTGGTTACTATTATGACTATTGTCTGTGTGAAAATCTATTCGAAAATTTTCAAGAATTAGAATTCCGTTCGTGCTTTCTGTGCGTTGGGCAATTGCTTTATTGTTAATAGAGAACGTTCTGAGTCGTTAGCCGTAAAATAAGTTCGGTGTCTATAAGAACTTCCATTTTTTTAATATTCATATTTTCATAATTAGAAACAAAAATTTGTTAATATGTCTGAGCAGAGGCCACATGTGTTGTGTATTTACTGTATTTTGTAATAAAACTCAGGAGCCGTCAACTTCAAACATGTATATATTTCTGTTTATGTAAACAACTTGTGTGAACTTGTTTCCTACATATTCTTGGATATACATATCTAGTTTGACAATTATAGTGAAATATGTAACAACTCTCCCTTTGCTAAAAAGGAAGAAATACATACAAATTTAATCTATCTGGAGGTTTAATTATGCGTTTAGACCTCCGCAAGCTGGGCAAGGTATCTGAGCAGGATACTTCTTCAGGTAAGGATGTATTTTGTACATTTTCTTTCTCAATTACTGATGGTAGTGATAATCTTCCGGTAGGTATGACTGGTATATTTGGCGTTGTCAAGTTGTCGTTAATTACCATATCATTCCTATTCACGGTGATAGGTGTATTTTCCCCATCGCTCGCATTTGTTCAATATGCTTCTTCCATAATCTTCCGTCATCGAGCGAATTAGATAATGTAATTCACCTAATTTACTCTCTATCCGTCCAAACTCCCATTTATGGTCGTGGATGTAATCACGGACTTGGACTTTCTCACCTTCTTCAAAATTTCGTATCTTCTTTTCAGTATGTATTCTTAGCATCAGTTACTGAACTTGGCTTATAAAAATCTAGGCGTGAGCGTATTTTCCTGTCAAACATTAAGTACGATGGACTTGCACCAGTTATTGTATGTGGTGTTTTCCGGTAACTTATTAGAAATTTTGCCAATTGTTTCTGCCTATCCGTTTCATTGCCTTTTAATGCTCTCAGTGATTGTTTAAATGTCTGAACGTATCGTTCGGCCAAGCCGTTGGTCGCTGGATGGTATGGAGCGGTTAATTTATGCGTTATGCCGTTTTCCGGAAGAAATCGCTTAAATTCGTATGAAACAAATGTTGGAGCGTCATCGGAAACAAGTACTTGTGGAATTCCATAAGTTGCAAAAATGTTTCGTAAGAAAGTAATTGTAGTTTGTGTAGTTATATTGTTAACTTTGTATATTTCTGGCCAACGTGTATAGGCGTCCACTAGTATCAAATATGATGAATTCATAAATGGACCGGCAAAATCAACATGTACTCTTTCGAATGGCATTTTTGGTGGATCCCATGAATGTGCTGGAATTTTATCAGCATTATTCCGAATCTTATTACAGTCAACACAGTTTTTGCATAACTTCTCAATGTCATAAGAAATTCCGGGCCACCAGCAATGTCCTCTAGCAAGTAATTTCATTTTTACTATTCCAAAATGTGCAGCATGCAATTCATCGTGAACTCTTTTGCGTAAAGAACACGGTATTACAGCCATGTGTTGCCTAAAAATACAACTGTTTTGTAAATTAAATTCTATCTGTGGTATATTGAATCTAGTTGGCGCCTTAATTTGCATTAAAAATAGCTTCCACCTTTTCTTTTGTTTTGTGAATACCATACTTATCAATTACGTACCCACAGTATTCAATTTTATCCGTAAAAATTGGCATTTGTCATAATTAAGTCGTATATTGTATTCTTGTAATCTTTCGAGTATCGATTCTAAACGTTTAAAATGTGTATTATCATCAGGACCTGTGATTTTAATATCATCTAAGAATACTGATACACCAGGTATATATTTCAAGATATTTTCGAATTCGCGTTGCCAAATCGCTGGCGCGCTAGCAATTCCGTACATTAGCCTGGTACTCATATATAACCCCTTAGGCGTACTCAAAGTAAGATACTTTCTGTATTCCGGACGTACCTCCATTTGCAAATATGCCTGTTGCAAATCGACCCTTTGTAAATTTATCTCCACCGGCTAGTGAGGAAAATAATTCGTCAATTGTAGGTAACGGATATTCGTCCACCACTAAGTTTGGGTTTAGAGTACATTTGAAATCCCCGCAGATCCGTATATTTCCATCGGCCTTTAAAACTGGTACGATAGGCGTTGCATATTCTGAACTATTTATTTTTTCAAATACTCCTTCTCTTTCTAACCGTAGTAATTCGGCTTCTACTTTCGGCAAAAACGCAGGTGGCACTCTTCTAGCCTTAATAAAAAATGGTTGCTCATCTTTCTTTAATTTCAAACTCGCTCCAGTAATTTTTCCCATATCTTTACTAAATACTCCTGAATATTTATCTAGCAAGTTATCTAATCTCGAGTTGAGCTGCTTAATATTTGAAGTATTTTCTAACTGTATTCCTAACTGACGTAACCATTCTCTACCTAACAATGGCGGTTTATCGATATCAACTATATAAAGGTTTAATTCTTTCACTATATTTTTGTACGTAACTGTAACTGTAGTAAAACCCATTACCTTAAGTGTGCTTCTGCAATACGTAGACAATTTTATGTTCGTATCTTGTAATTGTAAATGAGGAAAATTCTGTTTGAAATCAGCAAAACTTAATACTGTAACAGCCGCTCCTGAATCTATCTCAAAATGTAACTTGATATTCTCTACCTTTAGTAACAATGTAAATTTCTGCCAATATTGTAAATGTTCTGCCTGTATTATACAAATATCTTCAATTTGTTCAACCTTACCTGTAGTTTTCATGCATACCTTACTCAGATGACCCTTCCGCTTGCATTTGTAACATGTTAGGTTCTGTTTGTCGCATTTATTCGCCAAATGTTTCTGTGAACCACACCTAAAACATTTTAAATTACCAGAATTTATATTGGTTTTAGATTTCCCTACACTATGTGAGGAATATTGTCTTTTATTTGGCACTTTTGAAATAATAGTATTCACATTTCCTAATGTACTGCCAGTACTGCCTCGATGTAGTTGAGCTGCATCTCTTGCTGAAGTTTCCATCCCCACAGCGATATCTACTGCTCTTTCGAACGTCAGGTCCTTCTGTTTCAACAATCGGCTTTGAATGTTTTGAGCTCGCAAACCAAATACGAACTGGTTCCGCAGCGCTTTCTTCAGATAGTCTCCGAACTTGCTGTTGTAGCTAATCTCTGTAGTGCTGTAAGGTATTCCAGTCCACTTTCCCCTTCCTGCTGGTTTGCGTTGTAGAAATCTGAATATTTCCGCTATTTCTAGTGGTTCTGGACTATAATGCCATTTAATCACCGCTATCAGTTCCTCGTACGATTTCTCATTTGGTTTTTCTGGAGAGATTTTATCACAAACAATATCGTAAGCTTCAGCTCCCATATAATGTAATAAATAAGCGGATTTCTTTTCTCCTGGTGCTGCAAATACATTAAATGCAGTCTCAAGTCGCATTAACCAGCGGTCAAACTTTTTGAAACATCAAATGTTTCTATTGAAAATACTGTATGTATAGCGTGTGTTGCATCAATCATCCTTCACGTGTAGAAATTTACCTCGTTTTTCGCCTTCGATGTATTGATAATTTCGGAGTTCGTCTTGCCTCGTCGCCAAACTGTTGTGTATTTACTGTATTTTGTAATAAAACTCAGGAGCCGTCAACTTCAAACATGTACATATTTCTGTTTATGTAAACAACTGCTCAGTTTTTCCTACATATTCCTGGATATATGTACATATTTAGTATGACAATTATAGTGAAATATGTAACAACATGCTTATGGACCACATTATTTTTATTTACTGGGTATGATGCTTTATTTGAATTGATGTATTTTTATAATTTATCACAGAGATTTAACGTATTTAAAAACAAAACAAAATCTGGATTAACACATCCGTTGCCATTAAAATATGGACGTATATATACTGAGAAGCTTATACTGGATGCACTGGCGGTCCAGTGGCCGCGAACATGTTTTCTTTTTGATTGAAATATTTCTAATAGAATGCTCGGTTAAAGCTGCAGAGCAATTATTTTATACATTATCTATCCGCGTCAAACGTTATTTTATTAAATTCTGTTATTAATATGGATCCAACAACACTGCAATACACATCAGCTTCAGCATTTTACATCCTAGCTACATACACTGTAGGGAAAAGCCAACCGAACCATAGCTGGGAACCCTATGGGCGTTAAATATATAACGTTTTATATAAAGGACAAAGAGTTATGTCTGACTAATTATGTCAAAAATTAGGGTTGTGGGTACACAATAAATTAAAATTCTAAGCTGCAACATGAAAATTTTATCTTATAAAGCGTTCGAAAATGCCACCTTTTTTGGTTACATAATAGCTCACTCTGTCGAAAAACCACGTTTCACTCTTTCGAGAATTTTAAGGGTTATTGTGCCGAGAATCCCTGTTCTCCTGTAACTGTTGTAGATTGCCTGCATTCTCAAGTCTGTCGACTTTATTTCAAATAACTCTATAAAAGAAAATCGCAAGGAATGAGATCGAGAGATTGAGATGTCCCCTTACTGGCACTAATACGATCAAGAAATGTGTTTTGTAAAATCTCTTTACTGCGCTATTCTAATACGCAAGGCAATCATCTTGTTAGAACCAACCATCGAAATCGACATTAAAATTGCGGACTGCACGCATAATTTCCGTAACAAATACGTTTTTCTTGTCAAGTTACCATTAGTAAACAGGGTCCGTACAATGTTATCACTCAATATTTCCGTCCAAACATTGAGTTTTACGGAGTACTGGGTGCTGGAATTAATAAAACGGTGTTCATTTTCCTGAGATCAATTTCGAGCGAATGTAGGATTGTAACGACCATCAGAGAATAAAATATTCATACCGATTAGCCTTTTCCATAACAGCTTCAAAAAACTGCATCCTTGTATTATCCTCAGAAAAATCTGTCGACAAGTTTTTATTTTATAGCATTTGTATTTGTTGCGGTTCAAAATATTCCTAACAATCCTTGTTTCAATACCGATTTCATCTGCAACTTGGTGATTAGAGTAAGGTTCGTTCATATCAACGTATGAACAAATCTTCGCCCTCCTTCCAATGGAGATTAGAGGGATGCAAGGCCGTTCATTTATTTTTCGACATTATTTTGCAAATTCTGGCCAGGCAGACGTATTTTCTGAATATATCAATGATTGTAGAAATCGTTACGTAGTTGGAATGGCGCGATTTTCATAATATACAGCGTCTTGGAGGGAATTTTCGTAGGTAATACCACGAGTACTTCAAAATTAACCGGATAACTCGTGGTATTTGGGAAGAATATTTCTCGAATAAAAATACAAAATACTCGAAACCAATAATGACTTATCTACATTATTTATTTATTTATTGAAACAGTAACGTATTTATAATAACAAACTTGACAATATTTATTTATTTAATAGTAAAAACTGCAGTTATGGTAATTGTAAACAACGTTTTGATTTTGCGATGACATTATCACAGAACCGCTGCTGCTTGGCATAGGAGGGGGCATATTTTGTTGACGCTCAAGTTCCGTTTCGTGTTCCCTAATTTTTCCAATTATTTCTTTATGATGGTCTTCGTTCATTTGCAAGTAGTTGGATATTGACTTCGCATTAAAATGAGACTGCGCTTTTGGCGAGCTTTGATACAACGGTGGTCCTAAGTGAGTGATTTCTGATTTTCTTGGTGGCGTTAAAGCCTAATTTTACTGCTTGTTTTTGTTGTCCAAGTTGATATTTCATTTACTCCTATGGGATTGTTTTTGAACCAATTTCCGGTGATTCTACAATGTGGATTTGGAGTCAAAAAAGTCGGCTGCTGGTGGCTTTTCCTCTTTTATCCTGGTGTTGTAGAAACAGTTTGCAAGCCATTTTGTATAAGCTATTTTCCGGCTACTTCTTTACGTACTTTTCGAAAAAGAGGGTTATATTGGATTCTACTTCTTTTTTCACCGACCTTGTTTGGTTTCTTCGTTAAAGAATGTGATATCTGCTCTTGCGTCTTCACAGCCTCTCCAAGCAAATTCGTGAGACAATATAAAAAAGCCTTTTTCTGTAGATCTTCTGGCGTTTGCCCACCACACGCTTGAGTTCTTTTAGTTCATTGTACAATGTCATGGTAACATGGAATTTCCACTGTAATTTTTTTAATTTCCATTTAATAATTCAGTACCTGTTGCATTGTTACAACAATGTATGGGTGAAATATTCAACTAAATGCCATTCAATTATACGAACCCCCTCTTCAGAGTGTATATTAAACATTTTGGTTTCGTTAGTTGCGAATTCTTTAGCGTGACATGTGACAATCGAGAGTTCAATTAGACCTTCTTCTTGCGAAGTAAAGTTTGGTGGACCTCAAGCACGGAAAAGATTTTGGATCGACGCAAATTTCTCGACATTGTCTTCCTCAAAGTATTTTGTAAACCAGTCAGTGAGATTTGAGAGATGTTCTTTGAAAAGGGAGAGCAAGTCTTGTGAAACAAAGACTTTATGACAGGCCACGTACTTGCAATCTACGGAAACAATGTTAATCACCGTCCTAATTCATTTTTCTTATCCACAATTGCAGCTTTTTCCTGAACGCCGCAATCTTCTTCAAAAGTTTAAAAATGTGCATGATACTGCCTAGTAGAGACAGATTTAAGGCATTCAGCTTGTCAAATCGCAAGTACGATAGCAAAAAATCGGGTTCGATAAAGTATCTGGAGTTTGCATGACTTTCCTCTTGTATAAAAGTGTAAATTTCTGGACATACCTCGAATGCACGGGACCATACGGTGCCACGTGAAAGCCATCGTGAACTGCAGTAGTATAGCAGGGCCGTGTGTTCAGCTCCCATGTTCATGCGCAGTCTTTTGAACCAACCTTCCTCAAGAGACATCAAATAAGTTCTACATGAACAAGATGAATGTTTGGGGTCGTTATCTTCTTGGAAAACGAAACCGTGGCCACATAATCTTTCCCCGCTTAGAACAGCATTTTCCTATAAGATATTCAGATAACCCTCCTTACCCAGGATGCCGTCTATTTTTTCAAATCGCCTACAGCTGTATCACCAAAACAACCCCAACCCTTACACTACTTCCACCGTGGTTCGCTGTAGAAACCAGACATTGTTCACTTGCTGTTTTTCCAGTCTACTGCCTCACAAACGATCGACGATTTGAACCAAAGATTTAGGAATTTGGATTCGTCGGTCCATACCACTTTATGCCATTGCTCTAGCGTCCAATCCTTATGTTGAATGGTTCATTTCAGTCTCTTTTTCTTGTTTTTCTAAAATCTATTTTAATCTTGTTACTGTAGGGATTAATACAGTTCCAGGTATCGTAAAATGTAAAATAAAGCAATGGTCGTAAAATGCAAATTACTTATAAGGTGTAGCATTTAAGGGGATTGTTTGGTTAAACTGCGCTATAAATTTACGAATTACAATTGTAATGTATAATATAAACTTTGAAGATATTAGTATTACTATTTCTATGATTTTCTTTACTTTCTATTGTCGTCCCCATATATATGGACGGTAGTGTAGTTTACTACGTCTATGACACATTCTAAGACCAAATTCAATTGAGTGCTCATCGACTTTGATGCAAGTGCTTCCGTATGGCTGATGAGTCCATGCATGCGGCGCTTTGCTGCAATCCTCCATAGCAACCAGACATTGATCGATCTCCATCAGTACACATACTGATACACTTTTCTCAATCCAAATCATTTTCGGGTATAAACTTCTCAAGCACCTCAAACAAGTCTTAAGCCTTTGCGCTTCCAATGATGCTTTTTTTTTAGAAACAGAAGGTCTTCAACGATAATATTATCATCTAGGAAGCGTACATAAGTTAAGTGTGCATCTTTGTTACTGCCAGTAGCCTCATCAAGTTGCCGATTAAGTTCCGTGCCTTTCATTTTCTCTATTAATTGATTAGTGAAAGGTACCTTTGAAATTAATTTTCCGCTGATTCTCCTAGCATAATATTAGCCATGTTAAGAGCAGTCGGTAGAATAAGCTCTTTTGCGATGGTGTGGGATTTTTCTAGTTCGCCAACTTAAAAGATGAGGCTTGTTTACTAAACACATTTCCTTGCTTTTGTAAACCTTGCAACTTCCTACTAAAAAATTTGCGAGAGTTTTCGACCATGTTAGTGGTTCATCAAGCACGCGCAGCGGTGTTTCTTCATTGTTTACTTTTATTGAAGTAAAGACAAAATTCAAATAATTATCATCGTATTTACGATATTTATTATTAGTTCCCGTCACCACAGTATATGTAGCTCAGATAAACCTGGGCGAATTCAAATTCATGTTCGAATATGCGCCAATATAAAGAGAATATTAATGAAATGGAGACTATGAAAAATCAAACAAGAAAAGAGTATATCCTATGCATGTAAGACTAAGATTGTAGATATAAAACAATATAAGAATGTTCTAAAGCTGGTATGGTCTAACGGCTAGGGCGTTTCACTGCAATACCCATGAGCTACGTTCGAAACCAAGCATGTCGGTCCGGCGAGTGGCTCACTCAGTCATTAAGAATGATTGAGAAGCTGCATTCATTGTAAACAAGGGGTAATAACCACGTATCACTACAGAATGGATTAGTCTGCGACAAAGGGAAATAAGAACAAAGAAATAGGATGTTTGACAACCAGTTTTGCAGGCCATGCTCCCTCGTGAGGCATTAGTGCCTCATCATTATTAGTATTATGAACAATTATCTAATGCATCCTTCTTATTTATAGCAAGACATGTTACGATCATTGGCTACATCAAAACCAACTGTCAATGAAGAAGATTTAAAGAAATTACAGAAGTTTACTGAAGACTTTGGACAGGAAGGATAATGCATACAAATTCAACTAAAGGAAGAAAGTTTCACTAGGCCTGTTCTGTTTTATACGATAAGGTATAAGTTGAGAAAATACTATATTGCATTATTTTAAGCTAATCATAGGCACACCATTTTTAATTAAACTAATTAAATATGATAAACAATTATTATGTGTATTTATTATAAATGTTGCTTAATTTTTAAAAAATAAATTGTATTTTCTTTCAATCTTTTTATTTGTAAAAACCTCACTTGTTATGTAGTATAAGGAATTTATACATTTATCTGTATTATGGAGTATAATAAAATATTGTACAAGGCATCTGCTCTACATGAATACTTTAAAACTAACCTTATCAAATTTTGTATATATTTGTATGTTACTTCATTGTTATAAAGTACATAGTACTGATCACAGAATTAAAACTCAGTTATCCTTATAAAATAAATATGCAAATATAAAGAGAATTTTAGAATATATGTACACAAACAGCAGTATATATATATTAATAGCAAACATTTAGTATACTGCATTATGCAGGGCAATGTCTCAAATATTCTGAATCAAAGTATATAACAGTAATTGTAATATCATCTCTAAATACTCTAACTACATCTTCTGGTAAGCTAAGAAGCTGTGAGAGCTTTCCATGATCTATTCCATACTCTGTTCCACCTAAAGCGTTTCTTAGCAAATGTGTAGCTGCATTACTATCTTTCGGTTTTGTTTTTAAGCCTTCCTTTCGCTGAAGCAACATCTCATTTATTTCATTTAATGTCATATTCTTTCTAGGCAGTTTTAATGGACTTAACGTTACTTTCCCGCTCATATGTTCTCCTACCAATCTCACCACTTGTAAAGGTGATATAATATCCCACAAACCATCAGTTGCTAATACTAGAAATTTATCTCTAGGTGTAAGACGATGATAGATAACTTCTGGAGTGGCTGTTAAATATGGTGGAGTGTAATAATTTGGCGGAACTACTTGTCCACCAAAACATTTTGCCACAACAGTTGCCATAATATTTTTATTCCATTTATAACGAAAGTCGCCAATTGCACGTAATGGGGCGAGTTGACCTAATAATCGTTCCATTTTGATAACAGTATCTGCTTCGTTGGTAGGATGTTCTCTCAAAATTCGATCAACCTCATTTTGATTATATGTGTTATGTTCTTGTGTTATTTTTTTAGCTATCCAAGAATTCGTCTCAGTTTTTACTCCTGAAACAATAATCATTTAGGATCATAAGGAAAATCACAATATACAAGAGAAACTTTCAACATTGTTTTGTCTTATTGCAAAAAAAAAAACAGCACATTTTGAATTCATATAATCAGCACCATGAATATGTCTATAGGGCACAAAATTTGAAATATTCACAAACTAAATATGTATTCCATCAATATATTCAACAGTCTGCTTAGAGAGCATTATTTTTTATTTTCTAAACACTGGAAACAAAAATGCATTATATACTTTCTAATTGTCGCGTGATTTAATTACTAATATTTTATAAAATAGATGAACTTTTACTTAGAGGTACTAATATTACTCTGTTAAATTAGATTTTAATTCATAAGTGTCAGTTTCTTTACATTATACTGATGTACGCTGCTGGAAACGACGGATATTGTACGTTTCTTATTAATTTGTTAAGGTATGCAACCGAAATTCCAATTGTTGTGGACCTTAATTCCACATTTGAGTAACTGTTACAGAATTTTATATACTACGAAATGTTTAGATTGATTGCAATTTGAGTAACAATAATTACAAAAATCTGCAGTAATGTCTAAAAATATCCATTAATTGTTTTGAGCAGTGTATTTATTATATAATAGGGAATCAAAACCAAATAGTTGTATTTTTGTAGTGTCATTTTTTAAACCAGAAGACTACGCCATAAAAATAGTGAAAATTTGGGTGACAGAAGTATAAATGAAAAGTAATATTGAGGAAAGAAGATTTTGGTTTTTATCACCAGACGTTCTATATATTAATAAGAAAATGTGCATGTTAAGTTGTGTCACTTTATTTGAACCACCATTAGCTATTTCTAAAACTAAGATATGTACATTACTTTACGAATTAATGACAATATAATTAACTAGTCATCATCTTTCGAACTTCAAATCTGCCAATAATCTGCGAGAAACTCCACCTGGAGCACTATTCACGTAAACAAGGCACAACATTAGGTAAATAATTAACAGGAGATACACCGAAAATTCTATGTATATGGTGAACGTGTAGGTAAAATAAAATGAAACGCTTTTCTTGAGTAAACTTGAAACGTATTTATAATACTTCAGTCAATGAAATTTTCAATTTCTATTTTACTAGCATAAATACATAAGTTTCAGTATGGTAAATACCTAAGACAGCATTGCAATCACCAACATGAGCTATATGAAGATGTTGTCGGTCAATGTGTGCTACGCAGCCAACGGACCCACTCATTGCAACAGATAAAGTTTTCATATTAATTTTACCATCAGCACTTGGAAGAGCTTCCATGGAAAGATCTTCATCTAAACGCAGAAATGCCTGCTCTAAAGCTTTGTTCATTTCGAAACTTTGGTTGTTACCTACCTAAAATAGTTCTTACTCATAGGAATATACCAAAAATTGTATTACCTTTTTAAGATCTTCGAGAAAAGTATGAAAGCTCGTCTGATATATTTCCTTTACATCGTCAACAAATTGAAATTTATCGTTATAGTTTATGATTAGTTCGTGTTGAGTATTCTCCATCAAAGAAGTTTGGTATTGCTGCAGGCTTTCAGATGGAAGAAGGCATGCTGCTATGTAATGGAAAAGACGTTTGGCTATAACTTGTGCGCAAGCTCCTCCGCCATGTCCATCAAATACACCAAATAATAAACCTACAATTTTTATTACATATTATATCTCAAATTGTATTCTAAAATAAGATACCTGTGGTACGTAAACATTTGGCTTCAGATCTTGTGTCTTCAATAGGATTGTTTGACGCGAGCTGATTGGAATCGTACGATTTTACGGAGCCCTCTATGAATTCATGAGTGTATTCATTGGCGCGAAGAACTGTATCTACCTGTAAGAAAAATATAGTTCACCAATAAGAGATAAGATATAAAATATAAAATACAGTAGATTCAGTTGAAATATGTAAGAGGTTTAATTAAAATTCGGATACAACCCATCTGTTATTGATTGTCACTGTGCATGGTGTGTATGATGGGTCACTAAACTAGGAAAAGAGAGTTGTAAGAAAAGAAATGTTACTACGAAAACTTTAGTGCAAGTGAATGGTAAATAATTTTTTGTCAGAAATGCCAATTCCAAAATGTATGGTCAAAAAATGTTTAATGGGTTAGAATTCAACAATGCAAGGCATTCAAAGCTTTGAAGAAAATGATCTATTAGAAACATATTCGGTTGACAGAAGTTCTTTTCCAAAGGTAACGAAGCTTTTTAATACTCTAGCGGGACTTTTGGTAAGTCATAGTTATGCCGTTTGGGCGTTCTACTGTTCCAATCACCTTACAGGGTTTCATAAAAACAGTATTACACCAAGTTATATTTGCGAACGGGGTTAGTTTACCGAATTGATGTAATAATGCTCCGAAAAACGTTCGAGCACTAAAGAACTTCGAGAAAGTCAGGTTCAAAAAAGCAAAACTGAGAAAAAATTCATCTGTTATAAAAATGAAGTCAATTCCCTTGGCATATTAGTACATTTTGTATCAGCACAAATTATACCAAAACAGATGCTGTTAAAGGTTGTTCACTTATTTCCTAACGGGTGTGCACATGCTTTTAGTAGCATGTGCCACGAAAATGAGTAAAACAACCAACAATCTCAAATGCATAGGGACAAGGAATAGATGAATAGCCATAGAAACTGATAAATTAGCACTCAAAGAGTTCCTCCACATCACTTGATAATGATTATAAGAACTGCGATTTAAAATTTTAGATGCAGTGGAAGGAATTTCAGAAAATTATAGAGAACCCTCGTATAACACTGTATACAGTGCGTGCCTTAACCCTTTTGACGACCACAGGCAAGTATGCTTGCCCAAGAATCTTTAGTTCTTATAATTGTGCAGGTAACAGATACGGCAAATATGTTAAAGCGTTTCGTTGCATGTTTGTCAATTTTATGTGTTATTAATTATTTGAAGCTAAGCTTTATTTTTGTTCTGTTTGTTTGTTTCTGTCAGTTGATTATTTGTATTCAGTCAAAATAGATGTTCTTCGTGCGATACTATGATATATATATATATATATATATATATATATATATATATATATATATATATATATACAGGCTGTCTCATTTCGGAGGGCCAAATTGAAATATCTCTCTTTCGGAAATTCGTTTTAATAAAAAATGTCACATTTTTCACGCACTACAATATGGTTAAAACAAAATTCCGAACCACAGCCTACTTTTCGAAATATTTTCGAAAAATATGAAATTGGGGAAAACTTCGAGGCTTTGTAACTTTATTATTTTTGAAAATACAAAAAAACGTTTTGAATGAAAGTTGATGGCAAAACATTGCTCTTTCGAAATATCAAGGAAAAAGTGGTGTAAAGTTAACATTTTCAGCTGTACTCTCTTGAACCGCCCAAAAAATAGATAGAATCAAGTAGGCCATGCCACTCCTAAATAGCCCCTGAATTGCCTTTATAAAAATACTATACACAATAAACATATTTTAGTTAAGTCTGTAAATTTTTTGCAATTTTATAAAATAAGTATCAGAATATTTGTACTAGTAATCTAAAGAAATCAAGTAGCCATTGAAACAAAGGTTTAGCAAAAAAATGTGGCAGACAAAGAATACTCTGGACTCGTTCACTTTAAAGTTATGTAAAAATTGTGACAATGTGACTTGCCAAGCTATTCTTATGTACTCTTTATTTTATTTACAAAATTCTCTTATGCTGTGGAAAATAAATAATACTCGCAAGGTAAAATGAAAGTTTAATTAGTAACAAACATCAAAATTCGGTAAAAAAATAATTATAACAGATGTTCAAAATGTCCTCCGTGGTTCCTTATACACAGTCGGGCTCTGGAGTAAACACCTTTATTTGCATTTTCGATCATCTGTGGTCTAATTGCTTCACAGGCTTCCCTGATTCTTTGTTTAAGGTCGTCAACATTTTGCGGAGTATCTGAATAGACTTTATCTTTAATGAGAGCACTAGCTCCCTAAAATCACCTGTGCTCAAAAAGCCGCGAAATGAACGTACATCGGCACACTTTATACTAGTTGTCGAATCAATTCCGTTGACTTCACATGATTTACGAAAATCGACAATACCAACGCTGTTCATACCATCAGAGAAGAATTTTCATTTTAGACACACTTTTGACTATAAAAAACCCGCTTTTACTGGATTTCAGGAAGCTTGCGCATATGAACACTTTAAAGTTGTAAAACCCATTGTTCACATGCATGAGGAAATGTCGTCAGCATACAAAGTGTTCGATAGTTTTGGAATTTTGAAGGTAATATTTTAAATAATAGTTTAAAATATCAAGCTGCTTTTATAATGGTTTTGGTTTATTTACTGTTCTCTTTTGCCCCAAAACTGTGCACCATGATAGTGGGACAGTCCAACCTATACGCTTCAGAAAAGGGACGCGTTTTCACTCTTATTATAGCTGAGTTTAAAGCTTATATCGGTATCAACCCAACGTTTCACCAAGCTGAAATCGCCAATATCATGCTCCGGCTTTGATTTGAGGAAATTATGGCTAACCTTCACTTCTGTGATAATAATCAGGCTGATGTCAGCGACCACGGCTTTAAAATCGGGTAATATTATAAATCATATTAACAAGACTATGCCAGAAGCGTACACCTATTCGAAGAAGCTGCCTTTCGACAAAATGCTATGAAGCAATACATGAAAGACAAATCAGTGTAGAGAGGATTCAAACCTTGGTGTTTGTGACTCGGTAACTGGATATTTATACAATGTTGAAATATACACCGGAAAAAAAAAAACAATTTTTGAACATGGTCTTGGAGAGTGTGTAGTTTTGCGATTATGTGAACCACTGGCAAAAATAGGGGTTGAAGTTTACTTGGACAGTTTTTTCACGAGCTTCAACTTGATGCATATTTTCCAGAAAAATGACATAATGGCATGGGGACCTATTCGCAGCACCAGAAAGCACATGCCAAAGAAATTTCCAGCCGATAAAATTATGAATCGAGAAGAAATTAGCTATTATACATCGGATAGCATTTCTGTAGTCAAATGGATGGATAATCGTGCTGTTTACCTGGCTTCAAATTTTATTGATCCAACTGCGGTGTTTAAGGTTCAGCTGAGCAAGCTGGTAAGATTGATATTGATTGTCCCTTGATTATTCAGCATTACAATACGTCAATGGGAGGTGTCGATTTCATGCATCAAAGGAAGGTATATTATAAGTACGATCGCAGAAGCAAATGGTGCTTCTATTTACGCTTATTCTTCGATCTTCTTGAATTATGCATCCTGAATAGCAATATAATTTACACCAAACTGACGTGCACCAACAACTTCAAAACTAAAGTTACTTCTATTGAATTTCGAGAAGCTTTGGCCAAGGAATTGGACTTTAGTTTAAGAACACGCGTATTTCCAGAAGTAATCAGAACTACAAGACATTTTTTACGCAAAATGGAAAAGCGCGAAAGCTGGAATCGAGATGTCCATTGCGCCTCTAATAAAGCGTATAACCGCATAAATGTATTTTGTACTCAATCCAATGTATTCCTTTGCTTTATTACATCTCGACTGCTTTGGCATCTATATTCATATAAATTTTTGGGATAGAAAATTACCTTTCATCCCACAGGCAACTATATTTACTAGAGATGGGACGAATCCAAATTTTCTCGAATCCGAATCCGAATCCGAATCCTAAAGGATTCTCGAATCTCTCGAATCCTTCGAATCTCGAATCTCTCGAATCCATCATATAATTACAATAATAAGAAAGGACAGAGAGGAAAAACAATTTTACAGGAAAATTTTAAAGCTACTTTAATTAAAAACGATACAGTTTTTAAAAATATTTATCAAAAAAGATTTTTTTTTGAACATATTTATATTACAAATGAAGTTAAAAAAGGCAAATTACACAATATTAAAAGATAAATTATGTTAAAATCTTGATGATTATGCAACAAGTTTTTATTTATATTTAATTTCCTTAGCATATGGAAATTAATATATCAATAACAGTACCGATATCTTTTCAGAAACTTTTGTGAATGAGAATAAAGAAAAGAAAGCACTCAACCTAAAAGAAATAAGTGAGAATTTTAATTCAGATTTTTATTTAAGAAAACCAGCTTTCGAACTCGCTCTGGATCCAACCGACTACGTTTTTATCCACTATGATGCCTGATGTGCTGAATAGTCTTTCTGAAATCACTGTTGATGGTGGTGTAATTAAGAATTTTTTGCTAGTTTCATCAAATTTTGGTATTTTGTGTTGCCCTTCCAGTATTTAAAGATGTCTGCAGTTGGTGGGAGCAGTGGTTCTGCTAAATAGGCATTTATTTCTTCTTCAGGAGATGAACTGTAATCCACATCACTGCAGGTAGCTGGGATCATCAACTGAGAATAGTAACTCCACATACTATGACCTTGTTCAGTTAAAGATATATCTGTGGCATTTGCTTGTGTCGTGCTGTGTGTGTGCTATGTGTCGTGATTACATGAGTCATCATTATTATTATTTTTTTTTTGGATTCGAAAGATTCGAATTACGAAAATCGTGCGAAGATTCGAGTTTTCGAATCTCGAATCTTTTTCAGGATTCGATGGATTCGAGGATTCGCGGATTCGAATGTCCCATCTCTAATATTTACCAAGCAAAATAGGGTACAAGGATGGGGCCTAGGGGATCGTTTTGTTTACACATCTAATATTTGTTCAAACATTACAAAAACAAAAAAAAAAGAAAATCCCTTTAGCCAAAAAGTACGGTCTTTAAGGGTTAACTTATCCTTAGGAATTTAAGTATAGATGCTTCAAGCATAGTATTAATCAATTAGTAAAAAGTTTTCCTAATAACCAGGTTAACTAGGAAGAGGAAAAAGATTTTGTTATCGAGTTTATGCTTTCGGGATGGTACTATTCTTATTAAAAAAAAGGAAACTTTGATTATATTTAAACACAGAAAGTTGAGGCGCACACTGTATACTTCTATAACATGATACTTTTATAAGAATGTTAGTGATGAATAAGATGCACTGCATCACTAAGTTCGGTTTTGATACTGTTGTGACTAGTCTGGACAGACAGCGGTAACAGCATCGCCGACTCTCCACTCTACTCAGTACGCTGTATGCGAGTAGTTCTGTGTATACGAGGGATAAGCTGAATTTATTGAGAATAAGAAAATCTAGTAGATTGTTACAAACAATCACACAGTGTTTATTTTGAGCAACTTTTTGTCTGTCATTTGACATTTAGTTGTTGAAGTTGTTGATCGCAGTGGTGAGAAGGCTCAGCTATTATATTAAGAACACTGATGCAAATAGCAAAAATGATTTATTCGAATACACGTTTTACATGTGTCACTGCGTTGAAGGATCTAACTTAAAAACTACTAGATCATTAATTGCGTTTTGTTTCATGCGTGTGATAGCATCAATACATGCAGATAAAAGGACTTTCATATCGCATATCTAACACTTCCTTTCGATATAAAAGTCTACAAAACTTTCACTCGCGATTCTCTCAGCCCGCATAGCTTCAAACCCTTCAAATGTTTCTCTTTGGGTACTCCTTTTGTCATTATATCTGCTGTATGTGGATACATGATGAACGTTAATTCGTTGATCCCATAGAGCCTCACGAACAAAATGATGTCGGATGTCAATATGCTTGCTACGTGCGTGACATGTAGCATTTTCAGCAAACTTCTTTGCTCCCAGATTGTCATTATATATGGTCCCTGTAGCCAGATTAGCAAATCCTAATTCTACCAAAAACTCCTTCAAGTAGATCGATTCCTTCGAAGCTTCTGTTAGAGCCATATATTCTGCTTCCGTCGATGATAAAACCACTGTCCTTTGCTTCTTGGAATCCCATGAAACAGATCCGCCGCTTAAAAGGAAAGTATATCCCGTGTAAGGACGCCTATCCATTGGGCAGTTTCCCCAATCGCAATCGACATAGCCTTCCAGACATTTTGAGTTTTGTTCGAAAACTATTCCGTAGTCGATCATTCCCTTGAGATATCTTAGGACTCGTCGGCAGCCGTCCAGTGTTTATTGTCAAAGTTGTCGTTGAACTGGCTAAGACTGTTTACAGCATGTGCGATGTCCGGTCTGGTAGAGACATCAGAGATCCCACCAACTCTCGATATGGTAATCTTCGCACGTATGAGTCTACTTCGAACTTCGATTTGTCTAGCTTGGAGTTTGCGTCAATAGGAGGGCTTACTGGCTTTGATTCCGCCATGCCAAACTTCTTCAATACGTCTTTGAGATACCCACGCTGGTTCAAGAAAATCTTGTGTTTTCTTTTTATCAAGAATATAAGAGAACACGTCTTTCTTTCTGATGTAATACACACATGGGTCAGAATTTGTTGGTATTGCTCCAAGTTCTCGCAAATATTTGTCCAATCTCAGATTCCAATTCCTGCCAGCTTGGCGAGGTCCATAAAGGGCCTTTTTAAGAAGACAAACTTTGTTTCCGGTTTTTAATTCCTTCAAAATAATACTTGCCTTTTCCTTAAGTGCTTTATCGGTCCTTTCCGTGTGCGCTATTGCTTCAAGCGATTCCTGTAACAATTCGGGGGTTCCATGAACAATTCCTCCTCGATGTTTCCATTCAAGTAGTTATGTCCAAATGTTGCATGGACATATTTTCGTGGGCTGCAACTGCCATCGGCAAATGGATGGAGCTCATTTGGGCCACAGGAGTAAAAGTTTCGCTAAAATGAATCCCAGGACGCTGTGCAAAGCCCCTAGCGACTAATCGGGCTTTTCGGGCGTTCCTTCGGAATTGTACTTGTTCCGAAGTACCAAGCGACTTCCTATTACTTCCTTGTTTGCAGTGCGCTGAACTAACTGCCACGCATCGTTCTTTAGGATAGATTTAATCTCCGAAGTAATGGCTTGCTGCCATTCTTGTGCATCTTCACCAGACATGGCTAGCTTCAGCGGTATCTCGGCCAAACTTGCAAATTGTGGTTCATTGATTTCTTGCTCCTCTTGGACTTCCTGCTACTGAAGTCGAGGTCTTTCCCTTAGTCCGGTGCGTACTTTTCTAGGTCTTCCGGGTCCTCTTGCCGGTGGAATGCAATGTACATTTGTATTCGGGTTTACTTCGTTGTCGATGACGTCGTCATCTTGTTCGTCAACATCGACTTGGAGTGGCGTCAATTCGATCTCTAATATGCGGTCTTCGGTTGGGGTTTTCAGAATGTCAGAAAGTCTTCAAAGGTTGTCGGAGCATAAGGAAGGGTATCCATAAACCTGACGTCTCTGGATATCACGATCTTTCTCTCTTCAGTCAACCACATTATATACCCTTTTGATGACTCAGAATATCCCACAAAAAATGCTGGCTTTCCCCGGGAATAAAATTTCCCTTTGCCTGGTTCTGTGTCTAGACAAAACGCTTTGCATCCGAATTCTTGAAAGTATGACATATTTGGTCTATCACCGGTCCATACTTCGTAGGGAGTTTTCCCATTCAAGTTGGAACTTGGGCTTCTGTTCCTGATGAAGTTCGCTGTCGAAACCGCTTCTGCCCAGAATGATATTGGTAGCCCGGATTGCAGGAGAAGACATCTTGTAGTGTCCAACAATGTTCTGTTCTTTGTGTGCTATTTTACCACATCGATGACAATGGTATTTTAATTCACTACCGGCGTTCGTGTCAGTCTTCTTCTGAGGGTATTTAGATTTCCATGTGTTTCTTCCACTTCTATTAGCGTATAACCCGTTTTGCGCAATGGTGGATACAGTATCGTTTCTTCTCGCGTAGTTCTCTTCAACAAGTTTTATTCGCAACACTTCTGGTGATGGCAACTCATCACGTGATTCGATCGCACAACGAAAATTTTCAAAATTCGACGGTAAACTGTAGAGTAACATTATCGATAATAAATCGGAATGTCCACCTCCATTTCACCGAGTTTATCTACCACATCGAAAAATCCGCGTATGTGTTCCCGCACATCATTGCCATTTTCCATGCGTTGCAAAATCAGCTGTTTTAACAATATTGCTTTCCGCGCTGGTCCCTTCGATTGGTAAATATTTTCGAGTTCTAGCCACACTTCTCTCGACATTTCACATTCCTTAATTTGTTTCAATTCACTATTTATTGAAAGAATAATGTCTGATTTCGCCTTGCTGTCGTTCGTGCACCACAATTTTACAGCAATTGCGATTTTCTCGTCGTGTTCAACAATATCCGGTTTCACTGATTCACCGTCCATGTATATCCACACATCGCTTTTGACGAGAATTGTTTGCATCTGCAGTTTCCACGTGTCATAATTTTCTTTATTTAACGGTTCAATGCGAGCTACGTTTCCTGGTTCCATAACCTGTTGATGGTAATGGTGAGAAGGCTCAGCTATTATATTAAGAACACTGATGCAAACAGCAAAAATGATTTATTCGAATACACGTTTTACATGTGTCACTGCGTTGAACGATCTAACTTAAAAACTACTAGATCATTCATTGTGTTTTGTTTCATCCATGTGATAGCATCAATACATGCATATAAAATAACTTTCATATCACGTATCTAACAGAAGTTACGTTCGCTATAACTCAACTACTTATTTTTTAAAAGTAAAATAAAATGGAATTAACCAGAGACCACTTTCGAATCATAATTTAGTATGATTTTAAAAGAGGTTTAAGGACTTGAGTGCAAAGAGAGCTTAGAGTCAGTTTTTAGTCAACAAGCACCTTCTTTGGCTACAATTTGGCGATGGTATAAGGAATTTGAAAGGAATTCTGTTCAGCATCAAAGAGGAACAGGCTACGGCTGTTAACGACAAAAACTTGGTTCTGCTGTTAAAAAAATAATTGAAGAGGACAATGAAGCCGATTACTTATGCGGTAATAAAGCATCTACCCAAAATAGGATCCTCAGCTGTTAAAACAATCATACACGATCACCTGCATTTGAAAAAAGTGATAAGTCGTTTTGTGCGGCACCTTTCTGACTTCCAAACATCAGAGCGTGTGAGAATTTACCATGAAATTTTAAATTTATTAAATAATAGCGGGCACAATTTTTTTCCAAAATAGTGTGTGTGTGTGTGTGAGAGAGAGAGAGAGAGTCTATGGATTCACAAATATGGGGAAACTCGAACAATGACTAAGAAGCAGCTAGCTATGAAAAAGGTTATATAAGCGGTATTCTTCAGAAGTACGGGCTTAGTACATGCGATTAAGCTAGCTGGACAAAGACAGTTACACCAAAGTGGTGCACTGAAAAATGTTTGCCTCAAGTGTGCAACAGAGTTCTAGACAAGGGAATTATGCTCCACCATGACAATGCATCGTCGCATACGGCAGTTTCAAGTATTATATATCCAGTTTTTGGCTGAAAAAAATATAAAGGTAATAGAACATCGGCCGTACTCACCTGCCTAGCAATGTGCGACTTTTGACTATTTTTGGGCTTACACGAAATTTGTGGGGTAGAAGGTTTTCGTCTGAAGAAGATATTGATACCGCAGTTCACGATTATTTTGAAGGTATTCCGAAAGAAGATTGGTTGGAAGCTGTTAAACAGTGGAAAGAAAGAATTGTCATGTGTATCATTGCTGAATGGAATTACTTTGAGCATATTTAAAATATAATCCTAGAAAATATTAACCGTGTTTTTTATTATCAACAATTTCAGCTTATCCCTCGTATATACGCTGTCGCAATTTATTTGGTAATTACTGCTGTTTGCCCAGACTAGTGGTGACTTGATAACATGACGATATTAATAATGTATTACAAAAAATAATACTTTGATTTAATATGTTTTAATTAGCAGTACGTATACTTTTTGTACGATCGTATATATTTTAGTTAAATTGTTTTACTGCATCCATTAATAATGTTTTACATTCCCATAAACAACAAAATGTGCATGCATACAGATATGTGAATCTTATATAAACAGTATTATCATCACTATTAAATGAAAATGATTTATAACACTATCACTTTCGAGGAAATTACAAAAGCAATGATTCATCACTAAATCATAATTTTCTACAGCTTATCTAATCTCTGTGCTGCCTAATAGAAGATTTAAAATCCACCAACTAAAATTTTATATCAAGCATTAATGTTATAAAATTACAGACAATTACAAGTGAATACTATTAATCTTATCTAAATTTTAACAAATCTGCTGATTTTTTAAAACTTTTACTAATATTTATGCTATATTGTTTGGTTAAAAAGACATTAATTGGTTAATAGGGAAAAAGTATAATCACTCATTAAAAAAACATTACACGTTTGTCATTTAGCAATTATAGCGCGTTTTACTTCGAATTCTTTTTGGTTGTATTAGATCAGGGGTCTCCAAACTTTTCAGCCTTGGGGCCATACTGATTACTTCGGTGAGTCATCTGCGTATTATACTTGTCATTAAGCTTTGCTTTCTTATTCGGATGTTGATCTTCTACAGCAAAATTTAAACTTAATTTTTCTTGGTGTTCTGATAACAAGCTCACTCTAAATATCGAAAAATGCTGCTTCGTTAGATATACTAGGAAATTAAGCATAATAAACTCAGCTTACCATATCGACAATATACCTATCTCTTGCTTGTCATCCGTCAGAGATTTGGGTGTCACTTTTGATTCGGCGTTGACATTTTCTGAGCATATATCTGCCGTTACTGTTTCTGCCTATAAAACACTGGGTTTCATTATTCGAACATGTAAAGATTTTACCAATTTGAATACAATATGTTCACTGTTCTACGCTCTGGTTATCAGCAGATTGGAATATGCGTCTACGGTCTGGTTTCCGATATACAGTGTTCATTCCAAAGCAATAGAACGAATACAGAGACGATTTTTGAAGTATCTGTCGTACAAGCAGGACGGTTTTTACCCGATTCAAAATACTGATTATAATGATCTATTAGAAAGACACGGTTTTCAATCACTGGCTCAGCGTAGAATCCACATCAGTGCCTCCTTTATGGTGAATTTGATTTATGGTAAGCTGGATGCCCCGGAATTACTGTCAAAGGTCAACTTTCTGGTGCCACGCCTTGAATCTAGATCGGGTGACTTAATCATGGTTCCTACGCCAAGAACAAATATTCTTCTTAAAGCTCCTTTATTTCATTCCGCTAAGAACTTCAATATTCAATATACATAATCCTGTAATCTCTGTTTTGAGATGTTTTATTTTTTCATTGTATTCTATTTTTGATATTGATTTGTAATTGATACTATCACCACCTTATTATACATTATATTTTTGCACTGTATTAATTTTCCGTATTATCCGTATTATCCATATTTGTTTTTTGTATTGCCCCTTGTTGGATTTATTCTGTTGGGTAATAAATAAATATTATTATTATTATTATTATTATTATTTACCTAGCAAGTAAATAAGTCCGAGTTATTATCATTCTGTGTTTTTATCCAACTTATCACAACAGCAATAAGCTATTAGCTGTCGCGGGTCGGATTGATGACACTGGCGGGCCGGATTTGGCCCGCGGGCCGTAGTTTGGAGATCCCTGTATTAGATGATCTTTAGAGAGTGTCTGTATAAAAATTTATTTAGTTTGCCCGTATTCTCTAGCTTGTGCAGTATTTTAGGTTAGAGCAGGTGCACCATGTATTTATTTAAACATGTCCTATTTTGCAAGTACGGCGCATTTCATTACGAAACTTAGTAGCTGCATGTCAGGATCATTAAAGAAGACACCTACTAGCTCGTGTGCTGCGCTGCTGCGCATGCTCTGCTGAATGTTCTGCTACCTTCCGCGTCATCTTGAAGATTCCTTAATAACATACTAAAATCTGAAAGGCGCATTCAAGTACCTTTTAAGATATTTCGATTTTGCTTAAGTTATGGCCATGAATATGTACCAACCATAATGAACGCATGCATCCTGAAACCGTAACTACTCATTTTATTTTATAATTTAAGATGTAAAATGTACTGATTTCTACCAATATTTTAGAGTGAAAATAGTGATCAGAAGGCAACTTTTTTAAGTCTTGTACGAAAAGGATGGTTTAGGTCTTTCAAATAGAATGGAGTATTTATTCAATTATTTGGTGGAACAGTATAAAATTGAGCGTCATGAAAACGCGAGGTTAAAATTAAAAAATATCAATTCAAAGTTTTGTAGCGCTGTTTATTCGAAGCTTGATGAATGCGCAAGAAAAACGGATAAATTTTTGGGGAAAAATAAGAAGGCGTTAAGTGTTCAATTTGTATTTGAACAAACCCAAGAAGAAGTTGATCCGGATTCCAGACCGCTAACCACTCACTTTCCAGTGAAATCACGGACGTAGATGAGGAAGTTGTTATACGTTATGGTGTAGTACATGGATGCACAGACCGCGACCCGCGGGCCGCATGCGGCTCGCCTGTCGAATACTGGTGGCCCGCCGACAGCAAAAATAATACTCTCGTACATTCGAAGAATATTTAATTCTATTCCAGAATAAAACCAAAAAAATATGTTCGAAAAGTAATTTGAATCTCGCACGCGCGCTATTTGAATCTAGCGCCCAAAAATGCTAAGTCAAGTAACATCGCTTGCTGCCTTTATATAAAGTTCAAAATAGTAGAGAAATCAAGAATTTTCTAGGGCGGTGTGAGCAAGCGAGATAGCAATAGTCCCGAATTCCCGATTGCTCGCGTAGGTACGAGTAGATACACGAAGCTTCCAGAGTCGTATGCGCGGTATAAAAGCCACGCTAACCGCAGCGACCGACAGTTCGGTTTTAATTTGAGTGAAATGTCAACAGGAAGAAATAAGCGCGAAAATACAAAGCGAAGTAATAAGTGATTGAGAATAAGTGCAGTTTAATAGTGTTTTGGAGAGGCAATAGTTCTAGTGTAGATTTTAACTCGACTAGCCGGTGTCATATATTTTGATCCACATTCAACGCAGATTTCCTGTTAACCCGTCAAGTGCCGTGTATAATTGTGTTGTGAAATCGTAAGTAAAACTCAGTTATTAATAAGTGTTTCCCTACCTATTTAATCAATTTTAATCAAATTTAGCTTTAATGTTGGCCAAATATTAAAATAAAACAAAGAAATTACTATTTTTATCAGAATTTCTCTAACTGTAATAATTACGTCATTATTTCAGATATAAAATCTGTATAAAAATCTTAAAATTTCTGAGGAATTTAATCAATTATTTTTGATAATTTAAAAAGAATGGGTAATTTAAGTAGGTACTGTAATTGTTTTTAGGTGCTGTGTTAATCCTAGCCAGGATTAGAACGCAACATGGAGAAGCCAGGACCTAGTAATAAACGTAAGGTTAAAGGTGAAAATCGGCAGTTTCAAGAAATTTGGACTGAGAAATACTTTTTGTATGGTCGCATAACAAAGTCGTTTGTTTAATTTGCAAGAATTCTGTTGCGATTGCAAAGGAATATAATGTAAAAAGGCACTATGAAACGCAGCATCCTTCTTTTACCAAGTTTACAGGCGAATTAAGAAAGCAAAAAATGTTGTCTTTAAAACGGGAGCTTATTGGTCAGCAAGCTATGTTTACAAAACCCATTCAAGATTCAGAAACAGCTACAGAAGTTAGTTATGAAATTTCTCGAATGATAGCAAAGCGAAGTCGCCCCTTCAATGATGGCGATTTTGTAAAAGAATGCATAGAAATTGCCGCTAAGAAAATGTGTCCAGTAGCAGCAAAAAAGTTTGAGAAAATTCAACTGAATCGTATGACTATCCAAAGACGAATTATGTCTTTGTCAGGTAATATTGCGGAACAATTAATTGAAAAAACTAAGATCATTGAATTTTTTTCATTAGCACTCGACGAATCCACTGATATTAGTTCCACAGCTCAACTTCTCATATTCATACGAGGTGTTACTCAAGATTTTGAAGTCTTAGAAGAGTTATTACAAAGAATGTGTTCATTGAAAGATCAAACCAAAGGAGTTGATATACTCAATGTACTTTTGGATGAGTGTTCAAAAACTGATTTGGACTTATCAAAATTATCGGGAGTTGCGACTGACGGTGTTCCTTCGATGATTGGTGTCAATTCCGGGCTAGTTACTTTACTGAAAAAGCATCTGCAAGGAAAAAACATAAACGCTGAAGATCTCATGCAGTTTCACTGCATTATACACCAAGAAACCCTCTGTTCTAAAAAAATTGAATTTCAAAATGTCATGAAAGTGGTAGTTTCGACTGTAAATTTCATAAAATCACGAGGACTCAATCACAGACAATTCAAACAATTCCTTGATGACATCGAAAGCGAATACGGAGATTTACTGTATTATACAGAAGTAAGGTGGCTAAGCCGTGGATTGACACTGGAACGATTTCTAAATTTAATAGAAGAAATTGGAATATTTCTGGCGGAAAAGCAAAGGGATGTCCCGGAACTTAAAAATCCTGATTGGTTGTGTGATTTGGCTTTTTTAGTTGACATTACAAATCATTTGAATGTCTTGAACACATGGCTTCAAGGCAAAAATCAACTGATATCCCAACTCTACGCTCATGTATCATCCTTTCAATGCAAGCTGACACTTTTCAGATCACAATTGAATTCTGGAAATTACAATCATTTTCCGAATTATAAGAAAATGGCTGAAAAATTCAACAAAACTGCGATTAATTTCAGTTATGTAGAAAAGCTAGATATTTTGATTCAATCTTTTCAAGACAGATTTTCGGAGTTTAAAAAAGTGAAACCTCTGTTGGACATATTCAGCAATCCTTTCACGATTTCTGTTGAAAATGCGCCAGAGTCAATGCAGTTAGAAATTATCGACATTCAAAACGATCAAGATTTACGCAACAAATTCAACGAAGGAGACTTGCTGAACTTTTACCGTTGCATTGATAGAAATATGTACGAAAAGTTGCGCATAAACGCTCTGAAATGTGCCAGCTTATTTGGTTCTACCTATATATGTGAACAAACTTTTTCAATACTAAATAATAATAAAACAAAAAATCGAAACCGTCTTGCAAATGAAAGTTTGGAAGCAGTTTTACGTGTTGCTACAAGTAAATTTGAGCCAAATATAAAAAAGATTGTAAGCACTATGCAGTGCCACGCTTCAAATTAATAAATTCTTTTTGAATTTTAATAAATTATTATCAATTCTTTATTGTCTTTAATTACCTATACTTCTGGCGGCCGGCCCGCCATCAGTTCATGATTTGCCCGAGTGGCCCCTAGTCTTCATAAGTCTGTGCAACCATGGTGTAGTATTACATACCTTGTGGATACGCAATCGATACGAGAGCGTTTGAGGAATATGCTTTGGAAACCGTAAAATTGTATGTCGCTAATATCCGTGGTATTATATGCCCTACCTTAGATAAAATATTACTTTATGGAGCCATAATAATCAAAGAAGCTATTTTTCCTATCGGCCAATTGCCAGAAGATGCTCAAGAATCAAGAGATAAGGATCTTAAAAGTTTTAGAGAGAAACATACTCGAAAAATATCGCGTAAAATTGGCTGAACACACTCCTTATAACTTCCGATCCAGTAGTTTCATCTTTGCGACAGTGGCCACCACGAAAATATTCGAATATATCGCCTGAAGTTATTTCCATATTAGAGGCGCCCTCGCTAGAAGCCACTGAATCAGAATCACCTAGAGATCAACAGCCTGAAACGCGAAGCAGAGCAGTTTCTGCATCCGACAGGGAAGACGACGACGTCACTGACATAGACTTTTAGTATTAAACCTAATATTAATTATACTATACTTAGAACTACTTATGGGTAACGTATTGTATTGGGATTCAATTATTTTTGTTAGTAATTTCTTTGTTTATAAATAGTTTATTGCACAATGATCAAAAAGTCTAGTAAATTTAATTAATAGCCGTATAGCCCCCGAAAAGTTACCCCCGAGTAACTAATTTTTTTCATGGAAAATCTAGGATTCTAAATCCCTTTAGTCCATTTTCAGATTTTTGGCCGCTTTTCGAATTTTCTATCAGTGGCTTTACGACTGTGACATCACAAAATCAGGTGCTCTTATCACTGCCCTAATTACAGGTTTCTTTCTTATTAAAAATATTTCGTTTTTGAGGTTTGTATCGTACAAATCAGTGCTGCTTTTCAACTTTTATCCCAACTGTTCACCACAAAATTTCAGCTCGCTCCCTTGACAATCAGTACGCATCCATTCAAATATTTTTATTGATACTGAATGGAACGGTTACGTACTGTGTCTATAGCATAAATGGTGCCTATGTCTGGTATGTATGTGTAAAAAATTATAGAAGTCACGAATCCCCATACCAGTATTAAATTTGCAATATTGGATTATGAGTTAACTAATTCGTGTTTTGAAAAATATCACGTGACTACTATTATTGAAAATTACCATTTAATGTAATTTTATACAAAATTACTAGTGTATGTTGTTCCTTGTACAAGCTTAGTTCAAAGTTTAAATAAAAATGACTTTGCTGAGGAATGATAATAATAATAATACCTTTTTTCCTCAACTAACCATCCCAACAAATTTTTAGCGTTTCCTTTGACGAGAGCGTTGTGAAGGGCAGTCGGTTCATAGGAAACGGTCGAATTTTATTTTTGGAGTTAATATTTTGTTAAATAGTGCAGTATAGTTTTATTGTTTTCCTTACTAATAAATGGATTCACAATCAAAAGAAAAAAAAACAAACAAAATAGGAAGCATATAATTTTTATTTGTAAACTTTTTATTGTGTACCGTTTTCAGCATACGTGCTCATGTAATTGGAAGGAATTGGTTTCCCCCTATTCAAGTCATTTTATTAAATACTATATTACAAAGTACGTAATAACAAACTTTTCGTTAAGAATATTACAATTGACAAACAGAAAATAACATTTATTATTATTTATTATTAGTTCATGCGCTTAGAAAAGAGTATACAATTATGTAAATACAATATGGTTATGGTCCATGAGAGACCAAGATATACATAAGTAGATAAGTAAGTTATATGTATTTAAGGTAAATATTTGAAATTTAAGTTTAAATAAAAACTGTGTAAATAACTTTCCAGTTCTTTACGATGATTCAAATATTGATCCCATATAAGGTTACTGTCAGTTGACAATGTGAGTGCAAATTGTTTGAAAATATCATTTATTGCTTGGTCAAGAACATCCACGTTAATTCTCATATTATTTCCTTCGTCGATGAAGAAGAGCGGCCATCTAATATAAGCGTTGCATCGGTTAATAACATCCCGTATATGTTTATTCACTGCTGTTATCAGAACAGGAAGTTGTTCTTCAGAAATGTTTAGAATTTTAGAAATTTGCTGAAATATTTCTGTAGTGATTTCACTAGCATTTTTAGTGTTAAGTGTGGTAATTAGAAAAATTAAATCAACATCAATATCGGTCAGCTTATTTTCGAGGTAGTTCTGTAGCGCAGAATGCGACGATATACTTCTCTGTAATCTAGTGGGGGCTTTAAGATTAATAATACCTAACTGTGATAATATATTGTAGATAAATTGAAGTTCAGATGGTAACTGTTCTATTATAAACTTTACCAATACAGATGCAATAGTTGGAGGAAATCTTTTATTATGGTAAATGTAATCTACCACAAGTATAAAAGTCGATATGTCTTTATCTGATAAGCGAAATATAAAAAAAAGTTGTAACGGATTCACATTAATTAAATTTAAAAATTTTCTATTTAGGGAACTAAATAGTCGAATTATAGGAATTTTTGAAAGAAAATCGTATTTATCATCTTCCAAGATAGCCAATTCGTTACATAGCTCGGAATAATTATTTTCGCAAGACAACTTAATCGGGTTAAATCCATAACCATTTTGACAAATTCCCTCGATTGCAACAAAACCAGAATCTGTTTCTTCACAGTTATAAAATTTTGAGCAATTTTGAGGTACTGCTAACAGACCTACTTTGCTGCATCTAGATTCACAGGTTAACGTAGTTGTATTAAAAAATTCCGAAGGAGAACAAGCTTCTAAATAAAATGTATTTGATTTGCATCCATAGTATAGGGAAGCATCACCCGGATATAACTCTACAGAATCCCCACTATCACAACCATTGATTTCTACACAATCATCATTGGTTAATTTGAATACACATTTTCCAAATCGTTGACTATAGATAAAGTTGTTTGGACATGGAACCAATTCAGCTGATGAATTTGTGCATTGGTAGTAGAGTGTACAATCACCTGTATCTGGAAAGACATCATCCCTTAAGCAGCTAACTGAAGTTATTCGTGGACATCCTTCTGGTCTAATATTAGTACACTGATCCGTTTCTGGATTACAGTAAGGATTAGAAAAGCCAGCAATATTGTTACCACAATCTGTGCTACTCCAGTGCACACCCAACAAACACATTTTCTGAGAATAACAATTGAGGCATGACATTCCAGTATATTCGCAATTTGGATTATAGAACCCGTGAACAACGTTAGAATATAAAAGCTGAAAATAGTAGACTCCTTTAGTGTTAGCCAATTTTGAGCATTTAATTTTGAACTATTTGACACTAGATGAAAATGGTGTTTCATGTATTAATAGTATATATGTACATGATAGCTTATGATAAAAATATAGGTGCGCAACTAAGTTCTCGCTGTCTTTTTCATAAAAATGCAACTTAATTGTGAAAAAATGCTTACATATATGTTATTCAAAGTATTGCCCATCGCTAGCTACGACTTTTGTCCATCTTTCTGGCAGAGCTCGAATACCGTTGCAAAAAAATTGTTCGTCTTTTGAGGCTATCCACAAATCAAGCCAATTTTTGATGTCTTCATATGAGCGGAACTGCTGATCAGCCAGATCATGTGCCATTGAACGAAACAAGTGATAATCGGACGGCGCAATATCTAGGGAATATGGCGGGTGGGGTAGGACTTCCCATTTGAGTGTTTCCATGTAGGTTTTAACGGGTTTGGCAACATGAGGCCGAGCGTTGTCATGCAGTAGAATCACTTTTTCGTGCCTTTGCTCGTATTGTGGCCGCTTTTCGCGCAGTGCTCGGCTCAGTCGCATCAATTGAAGTCGATACCGTTCCCCAGTGATGGTTTCGTTTGGTTCCAATAGCTCATAATAAATGACACCGACCTGGTCCCACCAGATACACAACATAACCTTCGCAGCGTGTATATTTGACCGAGCCGATGACGTAGAAGCATGACCGGGTAGTCCCCATGACTTTCTTTTCTTTGGATTGCTGTAATGAATCCATTTTTCATCACCCGTCACGATGCGATGAAGGAAACCCTTCCTTTTTTGCCGCTGGAGCAGTTGTTCGCAAGCGAGAAACCGACGCTCAACGTCCTTTGGCTTCAAATCATAAGGAACCCAAGTTCCTTGCTTTTGAATCATTCCCAACGCATTTAATCGCTTAGAAATGGTTTGGTGGGTAACTCCTAATACTGAAGCAAACTGTTCTTGCGTTTGGCACGGATCATCATCGAGCAATTTCTCCAATTCAGCGTCTTCGAATGTTTTTGGTCTTCCTTCGCGCGGACTATCGTTAACATCGAAATCACCGTTTTTAAAGCGACGGAACCAATCGCGGCACGTTGTTTCACTTAGAGCAGCATTTCCGTAAACTTTTTTAACTCGTGATGCGCTTCAGCCGCCGTCTTTTTTGAATGAAATAAGAAAAGTAACACTTCCCGCATATGACGCCAAAATAACATCACTAACGTGTCAGAGCGGTTTGTTTACAATATGTCTAAGCTTGGTTCATGAAGTTTTGGATATGTTAAAATCGACCAACACTTACTGCTGGAGCCATCTAATTACAAACAGCGAGAACTTAGTTGCGCACCTAAATTTAATCATTGGCAAAAAATGATACGGTGCAACATAATCACAACATAAAGTTACAGTACCATGAAAATGAATTGCAGCACCCACAAGAATTCATTATAAATGGCATTACCCGAATACGGGTGATTCATTGCTGCAATTGCTGCAATCACGGCAATAAATAATATTATACCTTTAACAGTGCTAGACGAATATTTACGCAATCAAATGCTATTGAGATACTTACACTTTAATTGAACAGTGAATATGTAAATATGTATATATGAAGTGCAAAATAGTAAAAAGTACAATTTATTAAAAAAATTATTACACTCATTTTAGCGTTAAAATTGTCGATTGGATCAAATGGATGAATGAAATGCAATACATCGATTAAAGATTAGAATAATAGTACCTGATTTTTGTGTTTTACACTGGAAAAGTAACAATAAGTCCAAATTTCCAACTTTTATAACAAATTTTGGTTCAATTTCAAGAAATTCTTACGTGCCCTGTTTATTTTCACAGTACTGTAGCTTGCACCAGAAGTTTGAAATTTCAAATCGGATTTCCAACTTTCATAGTAATTGAGTTTGTTAGAACTCGTAAGTTTTCGGATGGCACCAATTGAGATAGTTTTTCACACAGATCGGTGCACCCGAAAACGTGTGAGATCTAAAAGGGTTATTAATACTACATATTTCATAATTTCCAAATCTAAATAGAGATGGACTTCGAATTGAAAAAGTCAAAAATAGTTTGTTTTATTGTATAATGTATTGAATTATTTGGTATTTTAAATTACATACCGTTAAAAACCAAATCGTTAAAGATCCAATCATTTTTTACTGTTACTGTATTTAAATGAAAAGGCAAACTGAGAGTGATTTTCTAATTTTATTTTCTTATCTAACGAAACTATAAAACAATGTAATAAAATATTGTACTTAAATTAATTGTTTACATATTCATGGGTTGGGTTTTTATGAATTTCTAGTAAAAGTCATTTCCAGGATGAATATGACATTTTGTTACTGAATTGGTTTCTATTTTTCCTGTAATATTACGAGGGCGATTCGTAAAATATATTCCTTTTCCGCCTAGTAAGTAGAGAAGTAGGGATATCGGCGCGATGGCAACGGAGAGGGGGTAATCTAATTGAATACGAGCTTGGCAGTCCTAGTGAGACATTCTTTCGTGTTATTTTGATCATTGCCCATGATGAAGAACGGAGGGGAAGATCAATCGTTGTGACCGCAGAAGTTTTGGGTGATGAAGACAAATTTCGTGAAAATTGGCGATTCATAATCACAGAACTGAGTACCTTTTTCCTTCAAATTTTAGGTACACTTTTACAGCATGGCTTAATTCACAGGCGGTAGAGTTCGACGAAGAGGGCATTACAAAATGGGTTCCTCGCTGACAAATGTCTCAATCTTAATGGCAACTACGTAGAAAAATAGCTGAAAGTAGAACATAGCTTTAAGTTGTATAAAATAAAAACCTCTTCATGCATTGGTGTTTTTTAATAACCAACGAAACTTCCTTTACCAATCGCCCTCGTATCATAAAGAACAAATTATATCTATTTGGTACAATCTAATACAGAATAATGAAACAATTTTAGCACATTTTATTATAATGTGCTTAAAGTAATTGTCAACATCTCAAGAGCATTAAAGGTAAGTAATAATACGGAGGGTATTTAACAGAAGTATGAGTTTTTCATGAAAAACTTCTAGAATACAAAAATTTTACACACATAGTCCAGCAACTTTCCTTTTCTTGTCTGTGGAACTCGGCAAAATAGGCATCCGTTTCGGCAGTCATCTTATTTATCTTGAATTTGTTTCCATCAATACATTTTTCAGATTTAGGAACAAGAAGAATTCGGTCGGACCTAAATCTACAGAATATTGACGCAACACGTCGTATCAACTTGATCAGCTTAGCGATTTCAATGAAGGTTTGGTAAGCAGGAGCATTGGTTAAATGCGGTAGTTTTTCAACGTAATGTTCACCCTTCTTGTTTTTCTTTCGAATCTTAAAAAGTAGTAACAGAGATACAGTTTGCGCAACGTTCATCGGGAAAAATCAATTGTATTTTTTAGGGTGTAATTATGAATTCCCGTTTCATCAACATAGCGACGAAAAGAATTTGTTGGATTGTAAGTTATTTATGCTCATTTAAAAGATAATTATGAGTTCACATTTATTCTACATCGAGTAATTTTGTTGCGTAATTGTTCGTGTAAAATACCCCATACCCGTTCAGTTGAGATGTGTACGGTATTAGCTATCTCACGCACTTTTAATCGGCGAACGCTCATCACTGTCATGGATTTTAGTAATCGCGTATGAAGTAGTTGCCATTAATAACGGTTTGGGCATTCGTCACGTTCAGTCATATGACCATTCTCGAAAGACGTAAATCACTTATGGAGCAGCTTTACTATAATATCTACATAACTTCTTTGGTTTTCGTAATGGGTATTTCCACGCAAATAACTTGATTGCTCTCAGCGAGTGTAAAGTGTAAATTACCGACACACCCATGAAATTTAGTAGGCTTAGAGAAAGCCAAGCTCAAATTACCCTCGTATATTAACTTCTATTCAGTGGTCCGAATATTGTTATATATAACTAAATGTGATGGCCATTCTTTACATCTTGAATAACAGGAAAACTAAAATCCGTCTTTAGAATAATATTTTGTTGATGGACTTTCATGATGCAAGTTTATATCTTAACGGTACACATCTTGAAGAACCTCTGGCAAATATATCTATATGTATATACAGAGTTAGCTAAAATGCGATTTATTTTAGGCAATTATATTCAATACAAAAAGCTTTTCATTAAATTTCTATCTACATTTTAAAACGCTTCAATTTTCTTTGAGTTACCCCTGTCCGCAGAACTTTTTTAATTTTTTTCTCTTTAGAATAGTATTTTTGTTTTTGTTTTTAATTTATTTCATAACATTTTTACAAGAAAACATTGGTTCAAGTATTTAATAAATGTTAGGTATATCTAACAAGGAGAAAGTAAGATAATCGAATTTTTGTAATTTTTGATATTTATGGTACGCATAGTTTGGGCCTTGAATAAGAATATTTCGGAGCAGTTTGACGCATCGTACATAAATTACCGAGATAATCGATTTTGAAGTTTCACCTGCCAGCTAAATCCACTAGATATGATACATTTTTCAATTGTACGCCTGGCCTAATCGGTAGCGTTCTAGTCCGCTACTCACGAGATCGCTGTTTCGCGTCTGGTAGCGCGACATTTGTTTCCCTTCAAAAGGCACCATATATTTTTTCATTCGTCTCATCTCAAAAATTACGAACAAACGAAATATTATAATAACTAAATACAGGAATATTCTTCAAGTACTTCATTAAAATGCACAATCGGTTGATAAACAATATTCATCCAAGTAGGCACATTTTTGATAGACAAAACAGAAGCGATGAACAAACTCGAGCCAAGTAACTTTATCAGTGGTTATTGTTTACGTCAAATACAATTGTATATTTTATTGTTGTTAATATAAGCAATGACGAGTTTAAGTGAATGTGGAAGCATTGTAATACTTATGATGCTGGATTATGGAGGCAGACGCAGACGTTTACAAGACGTTTGTAATTTATTTAATAATACGTATCCAAATAGAAGTCCAACTTCTATTTGGATAGAAGATTTCAATTTTGTGAGGAAATGTCAAATATAATCAATAATAACGAAAATTTTGTCAACAATATTCTTTTCTTTGACGAAGCTACCTTTGGCCTTACCGGTGCAGTAAACAGATACAACTGCAGACACTGGTCATCTGAACCGATGTTTTCTTGTAAAAATGTTATTAAATAAATAAAAAAACAAAACAAAAATAGTATTGTAAAGAGGAAACAATTCTCTATAGAACGGTAGAGTAAAATTAACAAGTTCAAAAATACGCGGACAGGCGTAACTCAAAAATAATTGAAGAAAGAAAAAATTGAAGCGTTCTAAAATGTAGATAGAAATTTCATAAAACGCCTTTGTATTGAACATAATTTCCTAGAATTAATATTAACTACAATAAATCGCCGTCTCCATACTTTTAACTAACCCTGTATGTTAGTTACCTTAGATATACCGCACTATTTTGGCAAGTTATTGCCGAAATACCTTTACATTGATTTTACTGTGAATTTGAATCCACTACTGTTACTGGATCTTGATTCAGTGCCGCCTTCGTAAACGCATGCAAAGGAATAGACCGGTGTTGTGTATTAATGTTTCGTGGATTTCGTATTTGCCGGATCTGGTTGTGTGCATCTTTTCTCACCGTGATATCAAAATTTAAAGCAAAAATGTTTTCTCAGCGAATTCGTCGAAATTCATTAGCTCAGTATACACGAGGCGTTTTCTCAAACGATCTGTCTCGCTGTCCAGATCTGTCATTCCACCCCATGTACCTGGTCTGCCACGGGTCATTCCGCACTAATCTAAACATCTGATCTTTCGATTCGCTAAAGGATTTAATCTGCGAAAGGACAGATAATTTAGTTAATAGCAAATTCTACTATACCTACTGTTACTGTAATCTAACTCTTCTCGGTTAATAAATTATATTTTTATACCTATTACTGTATCATTGGAAGTGTAGAATAAAAATCTACATAAAAAGGGATCAAAATAAAATAGAGTTTATTGTCTAGCAAGAACCACAGAAAGATGAGAGTAAAATCTTGCCTGGATAGGAACATGGATAAAACGTGTAAAGTGATAGGTAAAAATAATAAAAACTTAAAATAAACTCTAAAAATAATAAATCCTTAGCAAACTAATAATAAATAAAAAATATAATAGTCACTCATAAAATTCTACGGTAAATAAAAAATAAGTTATTGATAAATAATAATAACAACTAAATAGAACGTTTTTAAAACCTAAAAAGATATTCTAATATTTTTTTAATCATGGAGAACTGTATTGCTTACTCTTTTCGATAAATAAGAGGAACTCGCCTATTCTTTGTACTAGCAAAGTAATCCATTACCCGCTCGTAAAATACATCATTTTGCGTTAATAATTTAAGACCTTTTTCAATTGATATGAAGGATATACTGGTTAATCGATTTTGATTCATAGTGTTGCGGTTGTGATGTTTAATTCTTTTTAGTGTTGAAAAACTCCTCTCTACTGAAGCAGAAGTTACCGGTATCACTCTAGACCAGGTATGGGCAACCTCCGGCTCGCGGGCCACATGCGGCCCTCGAGTAAGATTTGCCCGGCCCGCTACTGAATTCTTTCATTGCATATTAGCACGGCCCGTCTAAACTTAATTCATAATGAATCATAAGGATACTACAAAAATGTATATTCTTCAAGATTACTCGCAGCATAAAACTTCTACAAAAAAAAAGCTTGCCCATGCCTGCTCTAGACAATGTTTACACCTTTACTCAGTTCCGGCATACATCTATATATTAATACGCAGTGGGTCGTTTTCTCGTACATATTTTAGAGCGTTCCCTCCATGTATCGCGATGGTACATATATCGTTGGTTTCGTATTACAATGCAGATTTGTCGAATGTATGTTTCCTCGCGATACGTGCAGTGGAACGCAGGTGAGAGTCTGTAATATATTGCATATAATACACATTGTAAATGAGCTCAAGTGACAGGTATCAAGCCATCTGTAATCAGAATGACACACGCAACGTGATATACGTCAACCACGTCAAGTAATAACATATTATTATAGTGAATACGTTCGAGAAACGGACAAAAATTGTGTGGCATAATATTGATTGCACAAAAGCAGATTAAGTGGATTAAGTTGGCGTCGCAATACATTGCGAGTGAGTAAAATAATTGTATGTTCAGCTCATCCGTTCGTACCAAGCATTTACATTTGTGTATTCGTCGCTAACAAATATAATTTATTCGGAAAATTACCATGGCGAAAAATATTATTTTTGAATTATTTTGCATAAAATGAAATATATTTGTTGATATTGTGCAGGAAGAGATTGAAAAAAGCACACGAGCAGGACTTGAACACACATTCCCAGGGGTATAAAACCTAGATCCTATCCACCGCGCTACGATCTCATCGTTGAACAGCACTTAAAATTAACGATATAAGAGACAAATAGGAAACGTCAATTTCCTTTTCAACGATTTTCTCAAAAAGTAGAGCGCGATTTTTATTTTATTTTACTCGAAAATACAATAAAGATTCAATGTAAATCAGGTGTGATTTTTCATTTGAATTTCATCAAAACAAGGATATTATTCTAAAAAGTTTTCTAATAAATTTTGCGGAAAGTTGTTTGAATATATTAAGAATTTGCAAAAGTCAATAAAACGAAGAAAATTAATTTGTGTATATCTTGAAACTTTTGTAGTCTCATTGTGTCCCCGGAATGCCGTTCAATAGATCGTGGTAAATTTTTTAAACCCGTATAACCTAATTTCGACCACGTTTCGGTTTGGTTACAAAAACTTGAATTGAACTCGTTCACCAATCACATTTAGCGTACCACAATGAACTGAAACCAGGATTTTGCCAATTGCAGTCGTTAGATACTAAAGATAAATTAGGCCGAGATACAATATAAACCGAATAATTGTTACGTAGATCCCTAAAACATAGTTTAAGTGGTATGTTAGTAGTGAATTGCACACGTGCGTACTGCGAATTTTTACGAACGATAACGCACGACAACTTGCCGATCTCATACGATCTCACTAGAACCAAGCCTCCGATCAATGCGATCATACGTTTCCGCTCTATAAAGTACACATGCACTTACGAGGATGCATCGGTTGTAGCAATGGCATTAATATGGGCGCCGAGCTAGATTTGTGGGTAGCCTCCTCGCTTGCTATTATAGTACCTGCACTAAAATTTCATGCATAATCGGAAATTTTTTCTGTATATAGCCAATGCTTAAACATTGTTTTAATAAATAATAAACAGAATTTATTTTACTAAAAGTAAGCCTTAGCCTCCCCTGACGAGCCGCTACTGCTCGCGTGTGCCCCGCAATTACTGGTAAGTATTCTCAATAGCACTGTTGCTGCTCACAATGCCCAAATTACATAGTGCCGGCTGTAAGTGATTTTATGAGTAAGTATCCCAAAAAATAGTTTGCTCAAAGTAAGCGTTGGGGATTTTGTTGCAAACTGGCATGTATTCTCAAGGAGCTAAAAACAAATATTAGTCTCTCCGTATCGATCAACGTATCCCCTCATGTCCTCAACAACAAGCGGGCTTATCGTCGTGGGGTACCGTAAATAAGGATATAAAAATTGTACGGCTAGCATTGCACAATAGACTGGCGTTCACTTTTGAACTCCAGTAGAAGTTTGGAGAAATGAACAAAATATCGGAGAAAACATTGCGATCTCGATTACATGCGGCAGAGATAAAATATTGTCGCCCAGCAAAGAAGCCAAGACTCGCCAAGAAAATGAAGAAAACATGTCTTCACTGGACAAAAATGTATAAACATTTTACCATTGACGACTGCAGAACCGCATGTTGCTATAAAAAAATAATAAGCTTATATTTTTTTACTTTCCTAATTCTTACGCTTTTCTTTAATAATGAATTACGTTTAAAGGCAATGACAGAGAATGTTCTATGTGAAGGAGAACTTCAGAACGATATACTAGAGCTTGTGTTGAAACATCACATAAATATTATCATATCATTTATTTATTCTCTAAATGAAGAGAGTGGTACATACACCTTCATGTGCAAAATCGCTCAAAAGTATGTTTAGGAAACGCAATTTATCAGTAGCCTCTTCGCCCAGAAACTACCAGAATCTTAACCTAATTGAAATTATGTGGAGTAGCTTAAAGGAACTTTTACACAAAACCCCACCAACTACAAACAAATAGTTTAGTGTTTTATTTTGTAAAATAATTATCACAACGAAATCACGAGGTGACGTTAATTCAATTATGTGTCAGGTATTGTATATTAATTGTTACATCATTCATTTTTATGTGAATCATTTTTCATTAGAGATAGAATTTATGGTACGCCTGCATATTATTGTATTGTTAAACGTTTCAATAGCAGACTTGGGCGTTACCAATTACGGGAGAAATTTATGCCTTCGGGCTGATCTCTTTGGCAATCCAGAAGAAAGGACTGAACAAACTGAAGGCTATGTCGACGGTCTCGCGGCAAAGCAGGCAGAGACCCATTGCCAGGTGAGAACAAAGATGTGGTTGGACAGCAACCAGATAAAGACGCTGTGTGATCTACAAGCTAACAACTTCGGATTTCAAAATGGCGACAGGATTTAGTAATACAATCCGCAACGTCGAAAAGCGCAGTTCGAAGCCACAGCAGGCATGGGAAGGACCTTATACTGCACTTAAGTAGATTAACGATGTTGTGTACAGAATTCAGAATATACCGCACTCCAAAATGAAAATAGTACACATCATCCGGTTAACAGTGATGGATAGATGGAAGCGCCGTGTATACTCGCATATATCAAATTATTGAATTTCAAAACAGTTTATTCGAGGAGTACTTCCCAATTAACCTGTGAATTTGGGGTAGTAAAGTCGAACGTTTATAATTTTTCATGTTATATTAATTCTAATATTTCTTGTTTCGTTAAATTTCAGCGATTGTCGCAGATCAGCTAGGCATAAATTGCTGACCCCTGAGGGTACGCCGACCATCGTTTGGGAACCACTATATTAGAGGGCGATTATAACAAGTGATTCCGAGCGAATATTAATGCGATACATACAGCCTTGGCCATAAGTATTTGCCACCCCTGGGAAAACCCGATATTATTATTTCTATTGAATTTCTCGGAACAATACTTGAGGATTATAACAATAAAACTTTATCTATGAGGTTTTATTGCTATTCAGGTATTTTAAGAAGGGTCTTCAACTATAAAATGGTGTTTCTTAAATTTAGAAGTTATTGTACTTTCTGTATTCAGTGAGTAAAGTGCGTTTGTGATTGACTATACTTTTTGAATTTTTATTAATTGTTAAAAATAGTTAACAATATCAAAGAATGCCCAAATTGCGAGAACTAACAAAAGCTGAACGTGCTCAGATAGTTATGTTAAGCTCGCAAAAGTAGAGCGTTTCTAACATCGCGAAAATTATGAAATGTTCGCGAGGGACGGTACGAAATACAGTGCAATGTTATCGAGACTCTAGAACCTACAGAACCAAACGAAGAAGTGGACAAAAACGTGTAACATCTGTAAGCAAAGACCGAATATTGGAAAGGTCAGGGTTGCGAAGTCGGACAAAATCGTCTGAAGATCTCTCTTGTGAGAGAGTGTGTGTTAGAGAGCCATGGAGTCGCAGTATCAGCACGTACAGTAAGAAGGCGACTCGTATCAGCAGGTCTACGTGCCCGTAAAGCCCGGCATAAACCCCTTTTAACCGAGGTACACAAACAAAAACGGTTATCGTGGGCGAAAAAATACGCACATTGGACGGTTGACGACTGGAGTAAAATTCTTTGGTCTGATGAATCTAACATAGAGGTAAGGTAGAAATCATATTTATTATAAATTGTAAACACAAAATATTTGATTTGCTTTAGTGTACAGTGTTTTTTTATTTTGAAATGTTGGTGCCAATTATTGATTTTTGATGCAGCTTTTCGATCAACCTGGTGCAGCATTTGTAAGGCGTAGACCAGGAGAAGCTTATCACCCCGATTGCATAATACCCACAGTAAAGCACGGTGGTGGTAGCATAATGGTTTGGGGATGCATGTCCTCCTCTGGGGTCGGTGAACTGTACGTATGCGACGGGCGTATGAATACTCACCGGTACATTGAAATGTTAGAAGAGGTTCTGGAGGCTTCTACCTTGAAATTATTTGAAGGTGATATTCCAGATTATTTATTTCAACAGGACAATGCACCTTGCCACAAATCACGTGATGCAATATGTTGGTTTGATACAAACCGCGTTAAGGTGTTGGAATGGCCACCACAATCACCGGATCTATCACCAATTGAACATTTGTGGCGCATATTAAAGTTACGAGTTGCGAATTGTAAATATGCTAACAAACGCGTTTTGAAAACAAAAATTTTTGAAGAATGGGAGAAGATTTCCTCCGACGTTTGCTACAATCTTGTGGCCAGTATGCCAAGAATGCTACAAGCTTAATAAAAGCTAAAGGTGGTGCAACAAAATATTAAATTTGATAAATAAATTACATTTAAAACTGATCTTTCACTTGTATTTTTATTTTGTTTCTCTGTTTTTTTATGAAACCAAGGGGTGGCAAATACTTTTGGGCAAGGCTGTATATAGTATCTGAATAATCTGAATCTTGTGTTGCGTTGAAGGGGTAATATCACCTTGTGACCACCAAATTTAGGGTCATTTTCTAAGACTTACCACAAACGCAAAAAAAAACATGAAAATATGGGGTTTTGGGCATATGAAAGATCTAGTCTTTAGGTACAAAAACACTATTAATTTAATTAATTACAATACAAAATGGCGGTATAGTAGCACACTAAAAAAATAGAAAATCGCTGATGATCCACCTGGGCGCACTGCTACAGGTCACAATTCTTAATCTGGGACAAAAAACGGAACGGTTTCTTAAAATATAGATGATAATAAAGTGAACATCGTAGGATTTTTTTAATAAATGAATTTTAAAAGAAATGGCGTCAATTTGAATCTTAAAAAATTTTTTCGAAAAAATGGCCCGTAAATCGATTATAAAATCGGTAAAATTCAACCTATCAAAAAATCCTACGATGTTCACTAGAAAATTATATTTTTAAGATACAGTTAAAATTTTAAGTGAATCGATTAAAAATTGAAAGCGCTACCGCGCCCAGGTAAAAACATGCTTTCGAGAAAAACGCGTTTAAAGTTTCAAGTAGTGCTATTTGAATGAAATGTTCGTTTTATCTCTAATCTGCGATGCCTGCTCCATACAATTGGTCGTCCATTTGAAGATTTTCCACCTCCTCACCCTTTCTTGACGTACAGCCGTGGCCATTTGTATTAGCCACCCACGGAAAAAACCCAACCCAACTTATGAGTATTGCCGCAATTTTAAGAAACAGGGTAGATAAGTTATTTAGGTAAGTACCTAATAATGACACTTTAATGGTCTAATTAGGGTATTCGTTAAGAACATATGATTTATAGTTATAAATTAGGTTTACGAATATGCATTCAATTTATTAGTATCTTTGAAGTACTTGTGTAGTAAACGTCAAATGAAAAGTATTGATAGTCTGAGTTTTATAAAGCACTAGCACAGAGAAGGATGCCAAAAACTCGTGAATTGACGGAAGTAGAGCGCGAACAGATTGTTATTTTAAACAATCAGGGTCTGTCGGTATCTGCTATTGCCCGGCAATTACAATGTTCAAGATCTACGGTTCGAACTACGATCAAACGATACGAGGAGACAGGCCGAAAAGCGGAAGAAAACGCATAACAACCCCAAGAGATGAGCGAGTTTTAGAACGGATGGCCCTGCGTAACCGGAAGAAGGCATCGAAAGAGCTCGCTAGTGAATTACAAATTACAGTGAGTTACAAAAAGAAAACGATTGACATGGGCAAAGAAAATTGGACAGTTGATGATTGGGCGAAAGTAATGTGGTCAGATGAATCAAATATTGAGGTAAGTAAGAAGTAATGTTTATTTATTGCATTCATTCTCATGTAGCTGTTTTTCGTACATGTTTTCTTTAAAAAAAATTTAGAAAGAGGTATGTGATTTTCGTGTTTCCTTTATAGCTTTTTGGGAAATCTGGGGCTCAGTATATGCGACGTAGGCAAGGTGAGGCATTTCATCCTGATTGCATAATCCCTACAGACAAGTTTGGTGGTGGCAGTGTAATGGTATGGGGGTCCATGTCTGCGGTAGGAGTTGGAGAGCTTTTCGTGTGCGAGGGTCGGATGAACAGTCGACGGTATATAGACATGTTGGAAGAGGTTTTAGTACCGTCAGCGGTTAAATTATTTGACAGTGACGAACCTGAGTTTTACTTCCAGCAAGACAATGCACCATGTCACATATCTCGCCAGGTAACGCGTTGGTTTGATGAAAATGACGTCCAGGTAGCGAACTGGCCACCGCAGTCATCCGACCTGTCCCCCATCGAGCACTTGTGACACATTTTAAAATAGAAGGTTGCTAAACACATGTGTGCCACAAAAGAATGTTTAAAACAGAAAATATTCGAAGAGTGGAACAAAATAACTCCAGAGCAGTGTCGTAACCTGGTAAACAGCATGCCTCGAAGAGTGCGTGCGGTAAGAAAGGTTTATGGTGGGAGTACCAAATATTAATGTTTTTCTTATAAACTAATATTAAAACATTTCCAAGCAAGAAATTTTTATTTATTTCCTATATAATTCCTCAAATACAAAAAAATCTTGGGTGGCTAATACAAATGGCCACGGCTGTACATGCATCTCTGCGAGCTGTTTTAGCCTCTTTGGTGAGTGTAAGATGCGCGTCGCGTCGGCTTTTGCGCAAAAATTGTTTTGCAATTGCAATTTTGGTGATGCCCAGTTGATCCATTACTCGCATAATTCCATTATATCCATCATTGAAATGAAGAACAGCTAAATATACAGCTACATCAAGGATCTTTTTGCCACTGGAAATATTTTTAGGTACCACGGACCATACTAGCGAACTTTCGTTAGAAGTCTGTGTAAATCCACCCAAACAACGATAGAGAAGCTCTTCTCTGCTTAACTCTTCATATACTTGCTTTATAGCTTCAAATATCTCCTTCGGCATAGGAGGGTCGTGCTGAAAATCTGTCATATTTGTACATAACGATTTTGTACTTTTCTCGACGCAATACTTTTTCTCTTAGAAACTGATTGACCGTGCTTCCTTTTCCTGACTGATGTTCATTTGCATCCATGGTAAAATATAACAATTGAAACAATCAAATGCACTAGAGCAACGATGAACACTTGAGGAAGCAGAACACAAACTGTTGTGTATTCTAACGGACTTTATACAAACAGCTGTTTTTTCAGCATTGAAATGTTATCAGTGGAGACGTGTTTAGTCATATTTGAAGGCTCGAAGCTCAAATTTGTCGGTACATTTCATACAAATAAGAATCCCGAAACACATACTTCTCTGCGCAACCGAAATACCGCTAATTTTGATCTACGACTATGCTGGGAAAATCGCATTCTTCACACACTTAAAAGTTTTTCCCCTCATAATCAACTTTTTATATCATTCTTGGATAGTTTAGGAAGTGTTTAAGCAAATAAAAAAAACCAAAAGAAAAAATCATAAGGTGATATTACCCCTTAATAGAGTAGTGTTTCAACTATAAGTTGATCTAATTTTCGTTATCAGAACATAACTTAAAATTATTATGTATTTGAAAAATAGATTCAATTACTTTGTCACAATTATTAAACAACAATTTTATAATTTTTCAGGTACACCGCTGTAAAACTAATACTAACAGAGGTAGAAGCATTCAAAGTAAAACAAAAATGTATTTAATAATACTACCTCATTTGGCTGCCTCTGAAAATACACGAAATTCTTGAGCTAACCGGCGAAAAAACCGTCTGTATAGTAAAATATGTGTTACGTGAAGAAAAAATGTCTAACGTATGAATATTCGATGAAAACGAAAATTTGAAAAGCATGTATTTGTAAATTATATGACGCTGGTGTACTTCCATGCTCAAAATTTCATATTTACTTCAATTAGATCGAAACGTCTAACGATATCTCTACTGTTTTGTATTAAAATTACTAAATTAAATTCAAAGTTTTACCATTTCGGATTACATAATATTTACAGATATATTTTATACTTGATTTAATTTTTTAAGTATAGAAATACTAATAGTTAATACACTGTTCAATCATTTAATTGAAAGTTATTTTCAAAAGATAGTAATTTTTTAATAATTGTAAAATAGAAAGCTATGCCATTTATAAAATTAATCACAATACTAGAAATAGAAACAAACGAGTTTTATATAAAGTTTAATAAAAAGGGAGATATAGATACAGACAGTTTATTTCGAGATACTGTCTGAGAACCACTCTTTTTGATTTAGCAAAAAAAGTAGGATAAATACTAATGTCGACTTACCTCTAGTGGTGACAATTTAGCCAGAGAGGACCGAGGCTCTTTGGAAGAATGGAAACCCCGACAATCACATAACCTCAAATTCCTCTGTCTATTTTTAAGCTGAACGTTATTTCTGCCGAATAAATTCCTAATCCCAAAAGCACTACCGGTCTTAGGAAATTGCAATGTTTTCGAAAAGTTTACATTTTTACCAGTACTTAATAACTGCTGCGTCCTACATACTACTACCATTGTAACACATGTACAATTAACGTACTATAAGAATATCTATTTATAGAGGTGTTTTACACTAACACATACCGATACATATAGAAACTCAGGTCTGCTCAGGTCTCAAATCAACTATAATTCACCTTTTTATTTCCAAAATCTATTTTTATCATTTTGAAATTTGACATTTGATTAAATATGATGGACGACCAACCGGTAATTGCAGTTTACTACTTACCGACACATTTAAAAACAGTCCAACCAGAATTATTAATAAAAAGTACGCACAATAGACGCTTTTAATACAAAGATAATTAATTTATCAAAATTTAACATGGACAAATATTATATGATATATATATATATATATATATATATATATATAATGATAACTTATCAATGACAACTTATCATGGAATAATAAAATTCGGAGGAGTGACAGCGTCAGTCCGATTTACACAACTTAATAATACACGTCATCCACTTTTTTAACTTCCTTTCGATACATTTCCAGATTCTCTAAAGCAATTCACAATTCGATATATGTGACGAACCAAATAATTGCAATTAACCTGTTCAGCTTGGAAGCGGATGATGATGAATGATGAATTCTTCAACACACAGATAGCCATGAATATTTCCATTGGCCATCTGGGGTATGTTCGCCATTTCAAAAGTCTGATTCCAAAATAAATTTCTCTTGGTTCATAAGAGTAGAGCATTTTGGAATGAATTCATACTTATAGTGCTTACTTATAATAACAAGTATGAATATGATGAAGAAACTAATACAATATTAAACAATGTCGGCAAACGAGGTGAAAAAGGAATTAACAGAAGTAATGTATGTACTATTGCGACAACAAAAATACGGACAAGTCTTATAAGCTATATTTTGACTATCTTTTAGATTTGATGTAGCCATTTCTTTTAATGTCGTGAATAGTGCCTTTAGAGAGCCCAAATCAATTACCTAGACTAGACACAAATCCTAAATTTGACAGCGCTGTTAGTTTGACATTTGTGCAAACGCTATGAATGTTAGACAACCTTGACGCAGCGAACACCATTCACCAGGAGCTGCCAACAGTTCTTGAACAGCTGTGCCTGGTGAACGCTGGCATTAAGGGCGTTTGTCAGACCAAGCCGTTTATGATTGGTATCATAAACCGTTTGTTATGGCTTGTGGTCTTATAGACCTAAAATTCTTCATGAACGGTTGTGTCTGGTGAATGCGCCGATTGGTAGCGAGTACTGCAGAAAAGTATTTTTATGTGAATTTTTCCCGCTCTCCCGGTATAAGAATTGGGTTATGATTTTGATATAAAATGGAGTTTAGTTAAAAGAGTATTAGGAGAACCATCCCCGAATGCGTCCTTGCTATGATGAGGCTACTGTTCATAAAAAGGGAACAGAAATATTAGTTGAAATTTGACAGCTGTTAATTTGTAACCGATAATGATTTGTGAATATGACAAAGAAGTCGCTTTAATTTCTTTTTGTGATTTTCAACGATAATTTACGAACGATATTCTTGTGCCAAGGTGTTCAATTATGGTTAATTGTATGAAAGTGGTAAGATTACATTCCGTTCTTTATAAAACTGTTTATATCTCATCCATATATTTAGTGGTGTAATTTTGACTTGTTCAAATTGCTAATTGTCAAAATTGCGAAGGTCACGAAAAATACTGTGAACATGCTGTGAACTCAACACGGTAGTTCGATGGTAGTTCGTATGCCAAACACAAATCTCTTTATCTATAATTTGTTATCAGTGATTCTGACTCGCAAATTCATAATTTGTCTATGGGTCACCTGGGCTCGCCTTTCTCACTCTCGTAATGTAAGGATGCATATGGGGTTTGTCATGGGTTGGTCTCTATATTTATTTCAACATTAACCTGATATTAACTAGCTTGTTAGTAAACTAATTCGATCCAAGAAATTGTTTTGCGGACAATTCCATCTGGCAGAGCAATCTATTAATTCACCCCTGTTTAGCTTGTAAGAAGTTATAATTGTAATAATTATGAACATAAGTGAGGCTACCGAAATTAGAAAATTATCTCCCACATGTGCTCTTGAGCTATCAAGATTGTTACATGACAATTGGAAAATATTGATGAGTAAAATACCTGAAAAACTAGAAAAAGAGAATTATAAATGTAAGATTGGAGGCAGCAACGAACCCAAGTACAACTCTGGACATATCAGGTAGTGTACTAAAATTTTTGCTTCAAAATTTAACAATAAACATTCTAGGTTAATTGAGCAGGTTTCAATAACAACTAAAAGATTGCCTTCAGATATATTATTTGAAGAGTGGGGTTCTTCAGGTCGTGTACGACCATCATTGGGGCATTTACTTTATTTATTGCAAGAATGTCGACTTTATGGAGCTGCAGACTATATTGCCAAAATATTAGGTAGAAATCCCCCTGCACGACCTAATTCTGGACCAGCAGCAAAAGTACAATTAACACCTACAGAGAGAAGACAAATTGACGAGTCATATGCAATTGAAAATATATTACATGAAATAAGTTATCCATCGTCAAATATTGAGCAGTCGAATTTTCATGAAAATGAAAAATAACAGTCCTACACGTAATATACCCCAGGTTGTTATTAACCAGGAAAATTGGACGAAAACTGATCAAATGAGTAGTAGTTCTAATTATAGCAGCTCCACTAACAATAGTGTTGAAGTGGATTCAGATATGATCCAGTTTTCAAATAATGTAATTCCTAATATTACAGCCCTCCTAAATACTGTTGAAATTAGTCAGAATACCCAAGCAGGTCCAGTTTTACCTAATTTTCCAGCATTGTTCGCTGATTCACATTCGTCAATTTCAAATTATAATTTACCAAACGTGAGCATGTTAAATGATGCAATTGCTAATGTTAGTTTATCAAATTCCAATGCTAATTTACCAGATTTTGATGCTTTAAAAGTAGTACTCAAAACATCTCTGTAAATCGCACACTTGGTTCTCCATTACCTTCACTGTCTTTGAATACCTTGTTGAAGCATTATCAATATGCAGAATTGGAAAAGGCTACAAACTATTTTAATGAAAGTCCTTATATTGACCCCATATCAAGAGAAATTAGTCAAGAAGGCAGGTTTTTGGGTTCTGGTGCATTTGGATCAGTTTACTTAGCATTCGGAATATTAGATCATCCAGTTGCAGTAAAACGGATTAATTTAAAAGATTTAAATATTGTTAGAGCTGATGACGTCGTTACAAGACAGTTTACTACTGAAGTAGAAATTTTATACAAATACAAACATGTCAACTTGCTATCACTTCTGGGATATTCTTGTGATGGAATGACCTACTGTTTTTTATATGAATATGTGCCAGGCGGAAATTTGAAAGATAGGTTGCAGGTATGTACTTTATTTAATAATTAAACAAATATATATATATATATATATATATATACACATATATAGATGTATAATATATATATAATCAAATCCTTATATTACCCGAAGGTGTACATTGTACAGGAGATGGAACTCTTCCAGGTTTGATTAAATTCAGTATACACATATAATCATCATCACCATCAAGCCTCAATCTCTCTGGATTATGGTTAACGCCTTAGCATTTTGAAATCGATTTGATGAGGTGGATTAATTTCTCTTTTTCATTTTATTTAAAGTTTTGAGTGACTCCTGGGTGCCTGTGTTATTTTTCGATCTCCAGTTTTCTACTTTTAGTGCTCTTGCATTCTCCAGAGGATAACCTCCAATTTGTCCTGCCCCTTCCCTCCTGATTCATATTGGAATCCATAGGGTTATTTTCGTCATTATTTCATTCGATTTGTTTCACATTACGTGTCCTGTCCATTGGGGCTGTTGTGCTTTTACATATATCTTATAATATTTTTCTCTTCGAGTTGGTTTTCCGTTTCTAGGTTTGTTTCCAGTCTTATTTCTCCATCTCCTGTAACATTCGGTCTCAGTATTGTCCCCATTATTTTTCTCTCCACTATCATCAGGTCATGTTTTTTTAATTTATGGCTACCATTTCCATCGTATGTGTAATGACCCGGAATTCGCATTCCGTATAGGGTGACATCAACATCACCACTGCACCAGCGTGCTCTGATACGCGGCAGATTAGATAGCGTTAATGCCTATATATAAAGAAAATCGTCACTATGAAATATGTATTTACTTTATTAAATGAATTCAATTTTATTTGAATTTCTTGTACACATGTGCAGCGTTGAAGACCACAAATATACAGTATTCATAGACATTTATATATTTTTGTAACGTTTTGCAACTTTAAATATATCTAAAATCTAAAATCTGATAGTGACTTGTAATGTTTTATACTCCGGAGCAGGATATATTATAATATTATCTATTAGAAGAGATACTACGTACATCAAACGTTTATTTTATTCTCCGTTACTAACTGTTACATCTCACATATGTATAATAGTACCAACTTAACGTATATATATGTCACATGTCCCTCCTTAAACAAAATCTTCAAATCTGCTAGGCTTTCTTATTTCTCTGGTGCTTCTTCGTAGTTCTGGTTGTTCAATCGGTATCGTCGGACTTTCAGGTCGTACCACTTCTTCTTTTTCTTTTCTCCATCTTCTTCCTTTCCTTCCATATTGGGAATGTTCCTAATATGAATTTTATTTCTTCTATATATTCCTCCTTCATTAGTGTTGATCCAATAAGAGTTTGGGTTTTCGTCTCGCCTTATAATTTGTCCAGGTGTCCATTTTCTTGTATCTTCTTGCATAAATACGTCGTTCTTTATTTTTTCCGTTGTTGTGTCTGTTTATCATAGTACTTCTTTTGGTATTGTTGTCGTGTCAATAATTTATCTCGAATGTCGTTGTTTGCTTCAGTTGTTGTATTTCTGACTATTGGTATATTAGTTCTTATCTTGCGACCCATTAATATTTCTACTGGCGATGGCAAGTTATCTTTAGGTGTACTGTTATAAATAGCCATTAAAGTATAAATGTCTTCATCCGGTGATTTCCTCATCACGTTTTTAAAAATTTGAACATGTCTCTCTATCAATCCATTACTACGTGGATATTTCGGACTGCTCGTTATATGCTTGATTTCCATATTTCTTAAGTATCTTCGAAGTTCTTGTGAATCATATGGTGGTCCATTGTCTGATATCACTTCTAGAGGTAGTCCATGTGTTCCAAAAATTATTTTTAATTCGTTAATTACATCCTTTGCAGCTGTTGTTTTCATCGGACTAATTATAGTAAATTTCGAGTAATAATCTGTTACTAACAAGTATTTCTGATTTTTCCATTCCATGAAATCCATTCCTAATTTTTCCCATGGACCATTTGGTACCTTGTGTGGTTGCATCTCTTCCTTTATATTTCCTCTTGCATGCTTCTGGCAGGTTATGCACAACGAAATATAGTTAATTAAATCTTGACTCATGTTTGGCTAATATACTGATTCTTGCGCTCTTCTAATACATGACTGGATTCCAAAATGACCTATATGAATTCTTCTGATTATTTCTGTTCTCATGCTCGCAGGTATTATTAGCTGTTTGTTTTTAAATAACAATCCCTTTTGTTCGTAAATTTCATATCTTGAATTATAATAAGGCTGTATTTCTTTATTCACTGATGATTGCTTCCTTGGCCATCCATTTCTTAAGTAAAATATTATACCTTTAAGTTCGGGATCCTTTGATGTCTCTTCTTTTAATTCCTCGCATCTTTCTCTACTAGCTACTACGTTAGATTGTACCTTTAATGTTTCTTCCAATATATCTTCTTTTAATATTTCTTGATTACTAATTTTCAATCTTGATAGAGCATCAGGCACTTGCATCTTTTTACCTGGTTGGTACTGTATGATAAATTTATATTTTAATAACGTTAATACCATTTTTTCAAGTCTAGGCGACATATCATCTATTGGTTTATTTAGTAATCCTATCAGTGGTTTATGATCCGTATTAATTATAAAATCACGTCCATACAAATAATAATGAAAATGTGCACATACAGCCGTAATTGCTAGTAATTCTTTTTCTATTACGGAATAATTCAATTGACTCGGACTGAAACTTTTTGAAAAATATGCAATAGGTTGATCATCTTGTTGTATTAAACCTCCTATACATCCTTTACTTGCATCTGTACTTAATAGTATGCTCTTATTGGGATCGAAAAATGTTAAAACAAGGGCTGTTGTAATCAGCCTCTTAAGTTTCTCAAATCCTGCATTTTCATTCATGCCCCATATCCATGCCGAATTTTGTTTTAGTAAATTTCGTAATACTGATGTTTGTTGTGTCATATTCGGAATAAATTTAGCTAGATAGTTAACCATGCCTAGAAATTGTTGCAACTCTTTTTATTTTTAGGTGGTTCCATATTTACTATTGCATTCACTTTGTCATTTGCTATTTGAATGCCATTTTCTGATATTATGAAACCAAGATATTTAACTTCTCTGACAGCCAGTTGCGTTTTATTATCTTTGAATTTTATATTCATTTCTTTTGCTAATTTAAGTATCTTTTCTAAAATATCATTATGCTCTTTTAATGTAGCTGCATAAATCAAAATATCATCAGCATAGGCAATTACATTTTTACTTTGCTAGTTATTTTGCTAATTTCATTCTGAAATATATCTGATGCACAACATAAGCCATATGGCAATCTTTTATACTTATACTTACCAAATGGTGTTGTTATTGTACACAATTTTGAGCTGTCTTTATCTAAAGGTATTTGGTGAAAAGCTGTACTTACATCTAAAACACTGAAGTATTTTGCTTCATTAATTCCAGGTTCTGTTAAAATTGAATCTATTGTAGGAAATACTTGGTTTGGCTCTCTCTGTATGTATTTATTCAAAGGTCTTGGATCCATACAAATTCTTACTTGGTTTGTATTTGCTTTTTCTACTATGACAATTGGATGTACCCATTCAGTAAATTCTTCTGTCTTCTCTAAAATATCCATCTTTTCTAATCTTTCTACTTCTTGTTTTACCTTTTTAACATTGCACATGGTATCCTTCTACATCTTGCAACACTAGGAACATAACCTTCTTTTTAATTTAATTTTATATTCTGTTTTGACACAACCTGTTCCTTTAAAAACATCTTGGTATTGGTTTGTTATTTCTTTACATCTATATTCTTCCTTCTCTATTTCCGTTTCTTCTATTTTATTAATTCTTTGTAATAGATTTAGTTTTTAATAGCATCTATGCCTAATAATGGTTGTCTATTGTGTTTTGTTATATAAAATTCTAACACATTTTTTCTTTCTTTCCTTGTGCATTTTAAATTTTTAACTCCTACTACTACAATCTCGTTATCACTATATGATACTAATTTTTTATTTGTTCTTTCAATACTTTGGTCTACGTTCAATTGTTTAAATAATTTTAATGGTATAATGCTTGCTTGACTTCCTGTGTCTAATTTAAATATAATGTTCTTACCTTCGACATTAACTTTCTCTGTCCATTCTGTTTGTATATCATGAATTATCACATTATTATTATAAATTGCACCTATTTCTAAGATATCTTTTTCTTCTTCTTCATTTAAATTGTCTGTTTCTTTCATTTGATGTACCTTTCTATTCTTGCAAACTCGTGCAAAGTGATTTAAATAGTGACATTTGGAACACCTTTTTCCATATGCTGGGCATTTCCCATATTCATGTGTTGAACCACATTTCAAACATATCCTTCCATATCCTTTCTTTAAATCCTTCTTAACTTTTGGTTGCACTTTATTCTCTAGTCCTTTTTATATATATTGACTTTATTTACCTCTTTGTTGACCATTTGGTTATACTGCTTCGCAGATTCTTCTTCTGCCTTACATATATCGATACATTTAATAACGTTAAATTTCTTATACCTAATAATTTCTTTCGTAACTCATTATTTTTTATACCATCTACTATTTTGTCTTTTATTAAGGAATCTGTCAGGTCACCGAAGCCACAATCCTTTACTTTTGTTCGTATTTCTATTAAAAATCATCAAATGATTGGTTTTCCTCCTGTTTGGTGCTAAAAAATACATGTCTGATATATGTTTCGTTTTTATACGGCGTATAATGTTGTGAAAAGGCTTCTAAAATTTTCTCAACCGTCAAAACGTCATCCAATTCTGGCGTTGTACCATCTTCTAAAATGCTAACCTCAAATTCAAATGTATTATATATATTTAATGCTTCTTCTCCCATTATATGTAACAATATTGCTTTTTGTTTCTTCACTGACTTCGTATCCAATTCAGCAGCCGTCCAATATATTTCCATTATTTGGCGATATTTTTCCCACGCTTCTGCAGGGTTATTTCCTGGCACAAATGCTTTAGGTGGAACTAACATTTTGCCTTATTATATTATTTCTTCACCGCTGTCACCATGTAATGTTTTATACTCCGGAGCAGGATATATTATAATATTATCTATTAGAAGAGATACTACGTACATCAAACGTTTATTTTATTCTCCGTTACTAACTGTTACATCTCACATATATATAATAGTACCAACTTAACGTATATATATGTCACATGACTGATCTTTAGCGTTTGTATATTTTTATTTTGGTCTTGTTTCCGACACAATTTAGTTTGTGATTGAAGAAGTGGGTACGATTTTGCCTATTGTACATGGACCCGTAAATCCCGAAATATTCACAAAAAATTTTCCAGACAACTTTTCTTAGGTAAAATCGGACGCGGAATCCAATGGCGATAGTTTCCACCCCGTACGAGACACCGTTGCTCCACTAGGGGGTGCACTTGGGGCTACGCAATAAAATGTATATTTACGTTTTAATTATACTAAACACACAATCACAGCAAACCATGATAACATAGAATTTCACAAAACACGAAATAAAACATCTACATTTGTAATAAACGCCAAAATTTAATAAAAAAAAAGATTGCTGTGATTGTGTGTTTAGTATAATTAAAACGTAAATATACATTTTATTGCGTAGCCCCAAGTACACCCCCTAGTGGGGCAATGGTGTCTCGTACGGGGTGGAAACTATCGCCATTGATTCCGCGTCCGATTTTACCTAAGAAAAGTTGCCTGGAAATTTTTTTGTGAATATTTCGGGATTTACGGGTCCATGTACAATAGGTGAAATCGTACCGAAGAAGTGAATAATCGCTTTCAGTTTTTAGATAGTATAGTAATTAAGAACAATAATAATAATAATAATAAAGTGGAAGTGTGATGCCTTCGGGCCGTTACATGCAGTAAAATATATGTTGTTTATTAATTTTTTGCTTCATTCTTTAGTCAACTTCCCGCTTTCAACAGCAGATTTTTTGAAAAAGAATTAAGATACATTAAAAAGATAGCTACACGGTTATTGCGTAAAAGACGTCGAAAAACGATTGAAAAAATCAAACGAAAAGTTCACAAGAAATTCAGTGACCCTTGTTCCTCGCGAAAGAACTTTCATTAAACTACCGTATCATAAGAAATTAGTAGCATAGAAAAACAAAAATGAAGGCGTGTTCCACATCGAAGAATATTTTAAAGAATTTATTGGAAAATCCAAAAGACAAAACAAATTTGGATTAACGGTCGGGAATTGATAAAATTGAGTGTAGTGAATGTGACACTCCAGACGTGATTCAAACAAGGTGTGGCATCTTATTGTTATGGTAGAATAGATTCATCGAGTGTAGCAAAGCATATGAACGACATCGGGCACGACATTAGAAAAATCGAGAATTTAAGATTGATAAAATGTGTAAATTCGTAAAAATAGGAATCTGTTAAACAAAGAAGATGGTCCCCTGAGTCGGTGATTACTTTTTGATTTATTATAGGGCAAGATACTTCGCCTTTCGCATCAGGGGTTAGTACATAGAAAAATGATATGACGTGAGTGACCCTTCTCGGAACAATTTTTAGCGCTAGAATGTAAAACAATATAGCCCCGCAGTTGTAGAGGGGGAAGGTTACTTTGCAGGAATAGAATTTAAGAAATCACGATTCATTCGGTAAAGTACAGTTTGAAGGTGCTTGTGTCGTTGTTAGCGAAACACGTGTCATCTGATTTAACCTTCCTATACTCACGCATACGGTCTGTGAGACCGACTTATATAGTAAAGTATACGTGTTTCATATTTTCACGTGAGTATAGGAAGGTTAATTAAATTATTGTGTGGTGAGGAATTTGTCTATATGATACACTGTCAACAAATGATAAAGATTATGAACCGTGGAACACGGTTCAGATTATGAAAGAATGGTTGCAATTCTTTAACCAAGTAAAACAAAATAGCAATATAATACTGTTTTGAGATAATGGGACATGTCACCCATGCCTTGAAAATGTTGGATTAGTCCCGTTTCCTGCAAATACCACCAGTATAACACAAACAATGGATCAGAGTGATATTTACAGCATAAAATTACATTACAAAAAGATGCTAATACATTTCTTGCTGGTAGTAATTGAAACTGAATACAAATTAAGTGATGTTATAAAATTTGTTTTTCTTCTAGCACTTTTTACAAGATCATGTTTGAAAGCTTTTGTGACGTGATAATTATTTATATTTGTATATGTATATGTGGTGGCGCCGGTGCACACACATTTCAGGTAAAACAAATAAGAGTTGAAAAACTTGATGAAACAGTTGAAAGCAGCACCATTTTTAAAACTAAGAATCAAAATTAATTTTTTTAAATTTTTCTTCAAGTAAAGGTAACTTTTTTAAATAATTTCTTGTAATTTCAATATTGTTTAATATTTTGTAAATCAAATATAATGTAATAAAAATATATAGACTTTATGTATAAGTAAATTTTTAAATACATATGTGATCTAAGTTCGGTCCCGTGGCAGCCCGCTATAGACAGGTTCCCCTGTACAAAATTTTCGTTGTCTTTCTGGTGAAATGTGGCTGTTATAAAATATAAAATAAAAATAGTTTCTTAGGAATTCACAAATTCTATATATATTGTAGTGTACAACAAATACATTAACGTGGATGGAACGACTAGGCATTGCTATGGGTACAGCAGCAGCTGTGGCATATCTCCACACAGCTTATTCAACACCACTTATCCACAGAGACATAAAGAGCGCTAATATATTGCTGGATGCTACCAATCAACCAAAAGTATGGTAAATAGTTTCAATATAAAATTTTCAGACTTAGATTTTGTAGTTATGCGACTTTGGAATAATACGAATATCGTCTAGTAGTACAACAGGTACAAATCAGATATTAGGCACGTCTGCGTATATGCCTCCAGAAGCTCATAGGTTAGTAGTACAGAATGTTGAAAATCCATAACATTATAAACCTTTTTTAGAGGCGATGTATCTGTTAAAATGGACACGTATAGTTTTGGAGTGGTGTTGTTAGAGTTGTTAACTGGATTAGCGCCTGTAGATTATGATCGCAATGGTAACGATATTGTAAGTTCAGTTGGTTCACTTTGGGGTGCCCTTTATTTGTAATATCTTTCCTATGCAGCTACGAATTTTGATTAAAACGAAGACAACATAGCAACCTAATGCCTAACCTGTTCTATTCTTTGCTAAAGTTTACATAAAATACAATTATGTACAGTTAAAATTATAACGTAAGGAAACAAATTACAAATGAATAGTACCTTTCTCTAAATAAATTAACTGTACAAAGGACAAGAGTCTATTACATTCTCAATTGTACAGTTACTTACATCTGGCTTTTGTATAGGTAACTTATGTGCAAGATAATGTGGAAAATGAATTGGATTTCCTGGAATTCCTAGATTTAAAGGCAGGAACTTGGAATGGTGAGAATGTTAATTACGGTCTGGAGTTATACAGAATTAGTGTAAAATGTTTGCGCGAAAAGAAAAATGCAAGACCTACCATGGTCCTTGTAAAGAACGATCTGAAAACATTGTATGAAAATAGCAGACTATAGTAAGCACACAAAAAACAAAAGTAAATGGTACCTATTGTTCATTACAGGATTATATATGTCTAGGAAAAAAATAGTGTAATTTTATACATATTGTCTGTTCAATAAAAATAGTAGTGAACATAAATACAAACAAATATATTTCAGGTTGAAATTGGCCTTACTTCTTGTATATGTGTATATCGAAAACTCTAGGAAGTCTGAGAAGGTACAGAACTACTAAAAGGTTCCCCTAATTGTTATACGAGTGCGATTCGTTAAGTAGGTTCCGTTTCCGCCTAGTGAGCAGAATGGGAATATCGGCGCGATCGCAACACTGCCGTGTAGTCTTGCAGTGCTAGTGAGAAAATCCTTTGGACATTCTTTCGTGCTATTTGCGTCGTTTAAAATGGGCGCTGCAATTGAAAATCCCGCCTATCATCCCCTGATTTATAGTGAACTTTGTTCTGTTTATGGTGGAAATGTCATGGCGACAGGTGGGTTAGATGATGATGCTGTATATTTGGAGAAGGACGACCTAATATTCCCGATGAAGAATGGAGTGGAAGAGCAACTGTTGTGGCGGACGAACTTTTGGGTAATGTCGAAGACAAAATACGTGAAAATCGACGATTCACAATCACAGAACTAAATGCTTTTTTCTCTCAAATTTCAAGTACAGTTTTGTATAAGGCTCTTACTGAAAATTTTGCTTACCACAAATTTCGTGCACAGTGGGTGCCAAAATTATTTACCGAAGACCATAAGACAAAGAGCATGGGATCGGCACTAACTTTTCTGACTTTCTACGGTGTAGAAGGTGGAGATTTCCTCAGGCGAATGAGGAAACCTTTCGAGTGCAGTCCAACATTTTTTGCGAGTAAAAGTAAGGCTCACTGTTTTTTGGGTTAATAAAGGCGTCTGTCTTGTAGACTTTATGAAACGAGGGATCACAACAAACGCCGAAGCCTATCGTAAAACTTTGAAGTTCAGAAGAGCTATTCAGAAGAAGCGACGTGGATTATTGAGTTTGGGCATCGTTTTTGTTTATGACAACACCCGTCCGCATATCGCCGCTCGCACTGTAAGCCTACTGGACAGTTTTACGTGGGAAGTGTTTGAGCATCCTCCGTACAGCCCTAATTTGGCTCCTAGCGACTACGATCTTTTCTCTAATATGAAAAAAATGGCTTGAATCACAACGGTTTGAGAGCGATGAAGAGCTGCAGGATACTGTTACAGCATGGCTTAATTTACAGGTGGCAGATTTTTATGAAGAGGGCATAAAAACCGGGTTCATAAAATTTTTGAAAATTTCTTGAGAACGGTTCGGCATAACTTTGACGGTATTTCGTTGATACAGCGTACAATTTCGTCCTTTAATGCTTGTCTGGTCGAGGACTTGGCATAAATCTGATACTTTAGAGAACCCCACAGAAAAAGGCCAAACGATCTTGGAGGCCAATTCCGTTCACCCAATTGGCGAATTCTTTTAACTGTGCATGGTCAGTTGGCAAAAGTTGTTGTCATTTGGACTTTGTAAGGATGGAGATGCAAATCTTACTGCGAATAGTGAAGAGTGGTTGTTGAAATTATCAATTCTTGTGCACGATGATGAACCGAGGTCCCTGGATTCTTGGTCACACTATCGCGAACTGGCGTGATGTTTTGTTCTGAATGACCACTACGACCTTGTGTCGTGTGTTTCACATCACTAACTGAATCAGTAATTTCGAATTTTGCGAGTAATCTTTTCACAGATGATAAATTTGGAACATTATTTCTACTGAAAATTGGACGCACTTTGCGAATCGTAGCAACCAAACGTTCACCATTTTGATAGTAATGTTTGACAATAAAGATGCATTGCTGTATCGTGTAGCGCTCCATGTTTAGTATCTCCTATATGTCTGCTATCGATTTGTTGCAATTATGGACCTATTAAATCATGTCAGCGAAAATGGTAGGCAATTCAAATCTTGCGCTGTTATTGTAACACGCTTTATAAGGATTCGCGGAAAATTCAAGTCAATTAGACAGCTATAGTGAATTTTTAATTGTTGTGATTATTAAAAATATATTATTTCTATTCGTTATAATATAAAGATATCACCTAAAGTACATAGCTCAGATGACTTACCCTGTTTTATATTTAACGACCTTTGAATTGTAAATACATATCTGAAATAGCTTATTTTAATGCTGCTAAATAGCATGGCAAACAGCAGTAACAGTCAGTGTAGTACATAAGGAGATCGGGAGTCAGCGATAATGTCACGCGTTCACAGCGTTCTGTGTATATGTAGGCTGTCGTAACTTATTTCGTAATTGTACGCTTGTTTGCTTTAAAAATGTCGCAGTTAGGTACGCCGCGAAAACGACCAATGGCAGACACAGCTAAAAACTTTATATGGCGCTAAAATTTAATGTCTAGTTTGTAATATCCTTTTGTGTTGGTCCAGAAGCCATTGTCACATCGAAAGCAAACGGCATTCTTCTGCAAAAAGTGGCATACGAGATCAAGAAAAATTAAATTTGATTTATGTGTTACTCTTATTTTATGTAATCTATCGTTTCGTTTACTAGACAAAGGAGCATTTGTCTCTTTCTGAAATAAATATGCGGATTGTAAATTACTAAGTCGGACATCGATACGAAGTGCCATTTGTCCATATTGAAAAAGAATGAAATCGAAATTGAAAGATAAGAAGCTGTGGTTGTGTGGACGAAACAACAGATTGTAACTTCTTGCATGTAACGTGTAAAATCCATACTCTAGTGTCATAAACGATTTCTACATATTATCCAATAGTAGATGCATTAATTGCTAGTACAAAGGCAGTGTTTCTAAAATCACCGGAACGTACCCGACTATTTCACAAACTGTGTCCTGATATACCTGAACCATCACAGCCGATTTTTGGGGAACATGGTTGCAGGCTGCGTTTTACCACAACGAACATTTTGATCAAGTAAAGAAGGCAGTTTAAAAATTCGATCCGAAAGAAGCTGCAAGTATCAAGAAAAGCCAGAAAATATTTCAGTCAGGCTAAAAGAGATTTACAAACAATTCACAACAATGACTTCGGACTAGCGGAGGGAGGTCGTTAGTGGATTCTGTTCAAATTGCGAATGATGTTCACGCACAGTTGTGCGCTGTAGAAGGCGGAAAAAGGAGGTGTGTAATATGTAAGTTTCAAAGTGTTTTAGAGAAGGACTCCAATTTTCTTATATTAAGACAAATTTATGAAGGTGCGTGTGATGTTTTAAGTTGTTTCAAATATTATTTTAAATATACAAATATAACATCACTAGAACTAGAACAGTCGTTTTCGGCATTAGAAAATAGTTATTTCGGACGTCGTACTCACTTGACTTAAACTGCTCTGCAAATATATCTAATGATTGAAATATTTAACAGATATTACCCAGTTTGTGATATCACGGAAGAGTTTTAAAACGTTAAGTGTTTCAGCACATTTTATAATTTATTTCTTACCTTTTACTTTGTGTAAACTTTTATGTGGCCGCCACACCACTGGCTGTTACCGCATATTTGTTCAGTTTACTGATAAAAAGTGCCAGATATGGAGTTGAATTAGCCATATAGTTACTTTTTTGTGGATTTCTGTAGAAATTAAGGAAATTCGAATCCAATTTCAGACTACAATTTTGAATAATTACGATTCGCAAAACTACATTGATAAAATGAATCGATGTTTTCGACAAAAGAAATGTGGTGCAACTGAAAGTTAACGAAAATTAGTATAGAAATAAAAATTAAGTATCAAAGACCAATATATAAATTTTATTCTAATATACATAGTAGGATATCAGTTAGCAAGAGTAGTAATGTTATGATGTTATTTAGAAATAGTAAATACTGTTGGTATATGTATACAAATTAAAGTACAATTCCTTGCAATCTGTTTGAAAGCACCTTTTCAAAATGACTTCCATCCCAATAAACTTTGCCGCAATCTTCGCATACATAAAATATGTCATGTTTTTCTAATACTCCGGTTGGTACAGAATCTACTTGAATTTTAGCACCATTTCGAGTCATTGATAGACCTAAATCTAATTTCTCTTCAGTACCTATAAGAAAAATTTATTGAAGATACAGGAAACAGATATATGTAGCGTCAAATTCTTGTAATAGGTACTTAAATTGTGTTTGTACTTACAAACTTCCCATTTTCTACTGTAAGAGACAGGAGCTGTAGGAAACTCGTCGTCAAATTCATCTTCACTTGAAAATCCAGTTGCTTCATCCACTAGTTCAGAATGATTCATTTCAATGTGCCTAGTTTTTCTACTTGCCATAGATAACGCGTTCATTGTAGATTTTGTAATTTTTACAAAACTGTTACTGTTACAACCCTGTAAGACGTATTTGTATGTTTTAACCACTATTGTTCTGAACTACCGTCGAACTTCTATATAATAAACTTGAAGAATACTTTACATGCAGTTTTGATTAACAAATTTAGTGTCCCTGGTAACAAATTTGTTATAGGAAGAAATTCGACTGTAGTTTCCTCTAAATACAAAAACATTCCACTCATTGATTTATTAAAGTACATGGATAGCCATCATATGAAATTTCCAGTGTAGACAGAAATCTACATGTATGGTTATATAATATTTCAAGAGCAAGTGTTACTAGTTTCTTAGAAAATGAAGTACTTCGCATCATGTAAGTACGTAATTTCTATATCTAAAAAATTGGCTTGCACCATAGGCTTCTGTATAGGGTATGACAGGTTATTTTATGTAAATTCTAACTTAACATCTGGAATCGATTATCCATCAGCATTTATTAGTATTTATATTGTTAGAAATAGCTTCGTGACGATCTATCTCTTTATTATTTTCTACTGACTTTAATAATTAACTGCTCGTAGCGATCATATCTTTTTGATAATATACTAGGCAACACCTTACTTTACACCTTTATTAAAACGGATATTTGTAATTATTTGTTCTTTGTAATTCAGATTCATCTTGATTGTAGCATGTCGTAAAGGATTTTGCAATTAATTTCTAGGTTTTAGCGTGTGGGCTTTTATTCAGCCTGGAAGAGTTCTAATGGTGTGGTGAAATGGTGATTTAAGAAATTCCTCATCTTGACAAGTTTCAGGTGTCAGTTATATCGAATCTTTTGTTATGATTTTAAACGCTTGTCTTTTAATTATACTATCTACTTTTTCCGGAAACTAATGTAATTGTTAACGGAGTTGATATATAATCTAACTTCGCTTAAATTAAACGTTGCTTAAAGATTCATACATTTTCTGGCAGACTGGTTTTATGAGTTTATAGCATATTCAATTTGTACTTACCTGACATCGGCTGAAAACATGATCCTTTGTCACACTAATATTAAAATAATCTAAAACTAGTTTTAACTGTTCATCAATGTCATCGGTTTGTACATGAAAACAGTGTCCTGCAGGCACATAACCCATTAACTGAAAAATTCGTGTTAGTTGGCTTCCTTTACTTCATTATTTTTAATAATACCATATTAAATGTTTGGCCTCGAGTTAGTATGTAACGATGGTCATCTTGATAATATCGAACACATTCCTTGTGATCATCGTTACTTTGCAATATAGCAGTATCGATACCGCAACGTCTCAATGATTTTCCCAATCCTTGAAGCATAGTATCACATACAAAGCAAATTTTATCTGCTGGTGTTGGTTCATAATGCGGACTTAGTGGCTGGGAATTAATTTTAGGCAACTCTTTAGATTTTACTTTGGTCGGCGTTTTAGATTTTTCTTTTTAAATTTTGTCGTGCTCATTAGGCTATAGCAAGTGTCGTCGAAAGGAAATTGACGGCTTCAGAACAGGACTTTAACACGTCATACACTTCTATGAGACAATAAGCATCCAAAGCAGCATATTCTAATTGGGTTTGTCTTAAAGGTCGTTTCTCCCAATTCGAAAACTGATCCGATTTATCTAAAGGCCGACCAAGACACAAATGTACTAATGTACTCAGACTTGGTCCACCACTTTGTACTATAATCAAGAAATGGTAAGTATAACATTCAGTTTTACGCTATTCGAAATACCTTCATAAGGTAGTTTTATGTTGGGGTTTTTTTCAAGTTGTTTCCATAATGTTAATAAATCCAAAAAACCACAGTTTTGGTTAAAATATAAGTGCGGTAGCGAATGAATTATTATAGACATATCTGACGTAAAAGAAAAACCTAAAACAATTCATTAAAAGATCCTATCTTTTTATAAAAGGAGTAGTACCTAATTTTAAAATATCACAGTTATTAAATAAAAAAATTCCCAATTCTTGCCATAAGTGTAGTGCTTTTCCGGCTAGTTTTATAATATCTAAAATATATACATTATCTCTTGTTGCAATTTGCATTAGCGCAAGTTCGCTTTTGTGGACGCCAAATGTAGGTTTCCATTCACAGTCTACCCCCACTAAAGACACATCCTGTATAAAATTGGTGAAGATAATTAGGAATAAATAAGCGCCTAATATAAATTACATCTGATTATCATACCTGCATAGTGTCCAGAAACCTTTCAAATTCTTCAATATTGTCTACTAATATAACATGATCCTGTGCTAAATTTAATTTGTGATAACTTATCTGCACTGCTTGGCAAGAATCCCACGAATCTTCAGATTCAATCTTTAAATTTTGTTGTTGATGTCTAAAACACATAATATAATTTCTGTTGCAGTATAATTTAGATATGTATACCTATCGTTACTGGGATTATCATTCAGTAGTCTAACGGCATGTGGCCAGTACTCTTTTGGTACATTATAAAAATGTGCCCACATTAATGCTTCTGAAATATCACCAAATATGGATATTTGTACTACCAATTCCTGTTGGAGTTTTGAGTCATCTTTTACTGCTTCTTGAATCATTTCTTTCCAACTTTCATAACCTATTATACATAAATCAATAAGAATTTCAATGCAAATTCATTGTACACATTATATATACGTATTCAACTTTTTACTTCACAATAATAATTTTGTGGAATACGAATTTTTGGAGTAGAATAAGAACAGTTTAGGGATACTAGGGATAAGTTGCTCTGTTTTACTTGCACATTAGACCTGCCCTTATTTTTCAAAATGGCGGCGCATAGGAGAGTAGGGTCCAAAAGTTTCCATTTTATGCCACAATGCTCCATGTAAAATTTGGGCTCGATCCGACGACTCTAAGTGGACCCAAAATTGAGTTGAATAATAAGACAAGGTTTTATTATAAGAAATTAGGAACTTTATTCGAGATTTTTGGAAAAAACTCAATTTTGGTAACAGTTTTGTTCGTAATTTTCTTATTTTTATGTTATTCTCCAATAAATTGCACGTGAAACACGCGTGACGTGGAAAAATCACGTCACGCGCACATCTCTAGTGGCATTGTTATTTAGCATAACTGCGTTGCTGCTTACTTCTTAATTAGTTATTACATTTTCCTGCAAAATACCGTGATCTGATTTAATTATTGTGGCAACCCGTGTCGAGACACAGACACACACAACCAGGCCAAGAACGAGAGAACAACTGTCAAACGAATGAGTAGACGTTTTGAGTCAGTCGTATGAGAACAGCCAACCAGTGTGTTACTTAATTGTGCTAAAGAAGTAAACCAAAATAATAAAGTACCAAAGTTAATTGTTGTAAACCAAATTATAATTGTTATTATTTTGGGTGAGTTTATAGGTTGTTACAATTATAATGTCAGAACCATCAACATCAAAACCTGCATCGGCTTCTGCATCAGCCATTTCCTCGGTAGAAACGCGTCAAACCGTTCAATCGCTCTACAACATAGACTTAGTGGGCAGAACAGCGCATCAGATAACCGGTGTCAAACTGCCGTCCAATAGGCAAGTCCTACAGGTCTATTTTCTGGCAACAAGCACGAATTCCAACACGATACGGAACAAGATGCGCGGAGAAATTGTTGAAATTGTACAATACGTGGAAAGATATACAAAAAGTGCCCGCTAGCAAGAGATCTGTGGCTTGGAAACAAAAGGAGCTTGCATTTACCAACGATCTGGACAATTTGTTTGATATTGCGACTGCAGATGCCCTAAAAACCATTCGAATTGAAGAAGATAAGAAGTTTCTCATTCGACAACGACAACCAGGACGCCCGGGATGCATGATTGGCTGCGATATGGTTTTATTTCTGCGAGAAAAAGAGCATCGGAACGAAAGGAGAAAGAGAAGCAGAGAAAGCGGAAATTTGAATAAATGTCCAAGCCGAAAGATAGTGGTTCGTATTTGGCTTTATGTCATTTTCTATCTTATTGATTTATGTAATACATCACACATTTTAAACTTTTTGCAGCCGGCCAATATACAGAATCGAGTGATGAAGGTGAAGTTGAGGTTATGGAAGGAATTGATGAAAAAGCTCAGGACGTGGGTGAAGCGATTGAGGAGAGCACTGCCGATGCCGAAACTGGTGACATCGTTGAACCGCAGAAAAGTATACAGAAGAGAGGGCGTATAAATTTTCTAACGCCACGACTTGCTTCTGCGCTTGACCACGCCAAGCTAACCGATCCAATGGCAGCTCATGTGTTGATAGCCTGCGCCGATGCATTGAATTATTCCGTAGACGAGCTGGCTATTAACCGAACAACGATTAATCAATATCGTCGAGAAAACCGCCGGAAGGAAGCAGAAGTTATCCAGACCGAATTCGTAGAAAACGTAATTTTGTATTATTTATATTTAGCGATATAAGTACTTATAAGTCATTCGTCTCTTCCCCTAAACAACTAAGTAGTAATAAGCCGCTTGTCGTACATTGGGACGGCAAAATGTTGGTTGACCTTGTAGGCAGCGCAAAAGTTGAGAGAGTTGCGGTTATGGTCAGCTATGATGGGCCATCGAAGTTCCTTGGAGCACCTCAAATAAAATCTTCAAGCGGAAAAGATACAGCTGACGCTGTTTACAATCTGTTGGTTCGTTGGAACATTGCCGATCGAGTTGAAGCAATGTCATTCGACACGACCTCCAGTAACACTGGAGCTCTCAATGGCGCTTGCATTATCTTGCAGAAACCACAGTATTGCCATCGAGAACTGCTGCACTTGGCCTGTCGCCATCATATTTACGAAATCGTTCTGCGCCAGGTTTTTGAAGTGAAATTGTCGACAAGCAGCGGTCCTGAAGTTCAATTGTTCGAGAGATTCGCGAAAGTCTGGAAGAGTCTTGACCAGACTGCATTCCAGAATGGTGTCGAGGACGAAATCGTTGGTTCAAAAATTCCCTCCGATGAACAAGCCGCCATCAGAAATTACTGCAATCAGCAGTTGAAAGAACGTCACCCTCGTAATGATTATAGAGAGTTTCTCCAACTGGTTGCTGTTCTTGGGTGAAACACATTGTGGTAGCTTCCGTTCTCCTGGCGCTACCAGCAACGCGCGATGGATGGCAAAAGGCATTTATTCACTCAAAATTTTCCTTTTCCGCAACCATTTCACATTGACGGCCAGAGAACTGAGTGGATTGCGCGACGTGTGCATTTTCTTGGCGCGAATCTACATTCGTGCATGGATTGGTTGTACAAATCCAATCAATGCTCCAAACCAGGATTTCAATTCCATACGAGATTCCATTGAATACACTCAAATTGATGCTCCAGTTTCTGCTGCCATATTGAAGAAGATGAGTAACCAGATGTGGTATTTATCAGCAGAACCAATGGCTTTGGCTTTCTTTGACTCGAATGTTTCTCTTGAACAGAAAAGAAAAATGGTTGAGCGCCTTGCATACGATGAGCCTATTATCAAAGTGGATCAAAATCGGGCCGTTTCAAAACCGCAAACATTCGCGAACCATAGCTTGAGCGACTTCATTTCAAACAAGACTAACAATTTCTTTGTGCGGTTCTGTTTGTCGCCGGAGTTTTTGGAATTTGACCCATCAACATGGGAAACCAACGAGAGTTTTAAAGAAGGCCGCGTTTTCTGCAAAAATTTAGCCGTCGTTAATGACACCACTGAAAGAGGAGTGAAGTTCATGAAGGACTACAATCGGATATTGACCAACAAAGAAGACGAAAAGCAATTCTTATTGCAAGTTGTTGAAGCTTATCGCAAAAAATATCCATCGTTCAAAAACATCTTTAGTTAATGTTTAAGATATTGTAACTTTATTATTTTTTATCAGATTTTTCTGAGTAATAGCTTAGTGAAAAGGTAATTTAGTGAAGAATAACATAAAAATAAGAAAATTACGAAATATTAACAAAACTGTTACCAAAATTGAGTTTTTTCCAAAAATGCCGAATAAAGTTCCTAATTTCTTATAATAAAACCTTGTCTTATTATTCAACTCAATTTTGGGTCCACTTAGAGTCGTCGGATAGAGCCCAAATTTTACATGGAGCATTGTGGCATAAAATGGAAACTGTTTGGACCCTACTCTCCTATGCGCCGCCATTTTGAAAAATCTTCATAGAAATAAGGGCAGGTCTATTGCACACACGTGTACGATGTATGCGGATGTTTAAGGTAAGAGGTGAAGCGAGGAAGCGAGTTAATAGGGTGAGGTTCCACGGTAACCCCTTGAGGCTGAAAGAACTTATTCTAAACGCATTCTCAAACTATTCCTTGTTGGAACTGGTTAAATAAAATCTCATAGCTAGTTTTTAAATTATACATTGTTACCTGTTTCTGTTCACACAGGCGTTCCGAAAGTTGGTGAACCCAAGAACGAACAACCGAATCCTTAAGACTATCCAGAATACGAAAAGTAGAACACGGTGTTCAAGAAGCAAATGGCTGTCAGATTATATCCGATGATGTTGACAAGCCGAAACGGCCCCGATTAGCACAGTGTAGGGTGTGGGTTAGACAGCATCCCGATAGAGTGTTTGAAACGCTGAGTGATGGTATCATTAAAATATGGGGGCCACTGATTCGATAATATGTGAAAATTGAGCATTTCTACACCGACGATAAGAATCAGATTAATAATACGACAGTTCGTCAAACAGAAAAAACGGTTCACCAAATTACTTGAAATTAGTTGTCTTTCGTTTTCTCTAACGGATGTTCTGGTCAATACGTCCGGGTTGAAAGTTTAGTTAAAACGCACAAAGAGAATACAACCGAATTATTGAATTTGTCAGAAATATAAATATGTATATCAGAGATGAATGAAAGTTGAATTTAAATTCTAGAAATAAGTAAAACTCTTAAAAGGTATTTCAAAATAGAAAGCGATGAGTAAAATTTCAAACCGATAGCAATTTTGAAACGAAAGACGTAATGCGCAAATGAATTTCTAATTGACAATGTCAGAAAGCGATAAACTTATAGACGGAATCTAAACGAATTCATACAGTATTCTAGTAATTATTTAAATTTGCATATAAATATCAACGACAAAAGAATAGTGAAATGTCAACTATGTTAAACGAATAAAGTAATTGACAAAGTTAAAATAACTTGACAATAGTTTTTCGAGAAGTGTAGGAACGTACTAATTATAGTACCAAGAAGAGGGATTGAGCTCAAATAACAAAGTTTACCCAATCAATTCGCAAAATACTTTCACATTAATGACTTAATCCTTACAGGCATTAATTTGAAAGGTCCTACTTTGTCTGTGGAGCGGGTCTCCAACAGGTATGTGTCGGGTACAGCTAAATCCTACCCGCGATCGGGCCAACCTCATCCAAACAGAAAACCTCCAAAATGCACCAAATTTTATATGGGCAAAATCTCTATTTTTCTATTATGGCGAAGCCGATTGGAATGACGGTAATCCCGTAATTTTACTGTCACTCAGGCTACGTAGCACAAAAACTAAGTGAAATTAGCGAAAATATTCTTTGATAACGGACTAACCCATGCTTCCTATAAAATTTACGTACACTTTCTCTTCTTTAAAAAAAAACATAAGCATAAATATTCGATCTGGAGGAGATGCGATGTGACAGAATCTATTTTTAACGCGTTCGAAAACGAAAAACAACCGCTGACTAGTGGTTCCAAAAATATTTGATAAAACAAAACAAAAAAAAAAACCGGGAAAATTTGGATATCAAGTCGAACGAGAAATTAAGACCATTCTGTATAAATACGCGCGTTATGTAGGTAATATGCATACAAGAGTGGAAATACAACGTGTTCCAGATAACATTTCCAACATTGGGATTTCGCTTATTGTAAAAGATATAAGTTTGGTTAAATTAGACAAATTGTTCCTAAGGACTAATTATACAATATTCTTCAATTTTCAAATTTCCATGTATTTTAGGATTTATGGTGAAAAAACGACAAATGTCAAATTTCTATTTCTTGTAATAACTTTTTTGTTCTAGTAGATACATAATTTATTTTTACATTTTCTTAAGATACTTTTTATGTAGAATTTAAATATCGACTTGAATTTTTTTTTTGCACTTTTGGTTTTTTAGTTTTGATCCCCAATTAAATTTAAATTAAATTAATTTTAAAATTAAATTTTTCTTATGGGACATCAAGTCGGCTTTGAAATAATTGAACGTGTTTTTTCATCCTCTTAACAGTGGTATATCACATGTACTATCTATTTTTAAAAATATTGAAGCAAATTGAAAAAATGTATTTTATTAGTTTTATTTTTTATTAGTCTAACGAAAAGTAGGCCGTGAAATATGAAAACAGTAGTCTAATGTCACTTAGAAATTATTGTTTCCAGAATATTTGTGTATCAGCAATGGCTTCATTTACTAATACTGAAAAATTTGTTATGTTGAGTTGTCCTTTATAAAAACTTCATAAAAACAGTGTAGAAACTGAACGGATGTACTCAAGGCTGTATCCTGAAAGAAGGCAGTCCAGTCTTCGTACGTATAGAAATTTGGTAGTTAATTTAAAAAAATATGGTCCGTTTTCCAAACCTAACAGAAGTCCGCTATTAGTGAATGACAATGTAGCATTAAATGTATTACAATCTGTTATTGAAAATCCTTCAACATCTGTTAGAGAAATTGAGCTCAATACTGGTATTTCGAAAAGTACAACACAAAGAATTTTAAAGCGTCACAAATATCACTCGTATAAGTACACCATTCTACAGGTACTTAGAGATGGAGATCAGGAGAGAAGAGTACAATTTTGCCAATGGTATGTTAATCAATGTGAAAATAATGATAATTTTCCTGCTACGATTTTATGGTCTGACGAAAGCAAATTTACACATAACGGTCTTTTTAATAGACATAATTAATAGTGGTAGATATCTATCATATAAAATAGACATAATGTTCACTTTTGGGACAGCGAGAATCTTCACGTTCTAAAGGAAAGTCGACATCAAGTGCGGTTTGGTTTCAATGTCTGGTGTGGTATTTTAGGCACTAAACTTATAGGGTCCATATTTTTTAAGGAAACACTAAATAGTGCAAGGTATTTGAATTTAATGCAAACTGATTTAGAAAATAGACTTGATGATTTACCATTGATTGAAAATATTAACATCACCTTTCAACAAGATGGCGCCCCACCCCACAATTCAAACATAATCACCGAATACCTTAATAATCGTTTTCCAACTTTGTGGATTGGTAATCGAGGACCGATTTTATGGCCACCTAGATCTCCAGACTTGACGTCCTTGGATTCTTTTGTTTGGGGCTACGTAAAAGATCTGGTGTACGTGAAAACATTTAATAATGCCGAAGATCTACGTGAAGCTTGCAGCATTCGGTAGCATTCGGTAGCATTACACGCCAAAAGCTACGTAATGCGATTACGACGACAATACGCAGGGCACAATTATGTTTAGAACGGAATGGGCAATTGTTTGAACATCTTTTATAATCAGATAATTATCTCCGTTACTATTACCTGTTTGACTATCTTTGTTTTCTATTATTTGTTGTTCTCTTGTGTACCACGCCTACTTTTCGTTAGACTGTTTAATAAAATATATTTTTTCAATTTTCTTTAATATTTTTAAAAATAGATAGTACATGTGATATATCATTGTAAAGAGGATGAAAAAACACGTTCAATTATTTCAAAGTCGACTTGACGTTCCATAAGAAAAATTTAAATTAGGGATCAAAACTAAAAAACCAAAAGTGCAAAAAATATTATATTTAAATTCTACATAAAAAGTATCTTAAGAAAATGTGAAAAGAAATTATGTATCTACTAGAACAAACAAATTATTACAAGAAAAATAAATTTGACATTTTTGGTTTTTTCACCATAAATCCTAGATGGAAATTTGAAAATTGAAGAATATTGTATAATTTTATTAGTCCTACAATTTATCTAATTTAACCAAACTTGTATCTTTTACAATAAGCGAGATCCCCATGTTGGAAATGTTATCTGGGACACGTTGTATATGTGAATCATTTGTCAATGGTATGGATTATGTCTCGGCAATAATAATATCATTATTAACACTACTTTTTAGGCAAGGTTAAAAAAGAAAAGAACGTTATCTGAACTAAAAAAAGGGAAGATTTAAACAATTCTATCTAGGACAGCATTAATTTATTTTTTTATATACTACTTGATCACCTTATTTTTTTCTCTTTTTGCTGATTATTAATATATTGTTACTTACTTATCCATTCTGGGTAAGAGACAACAATGAAGTGACCTAGTCTTAAAGTCTGGGAGGCTTTTTAAGCTAGGCGTCCACCTATCCGCATCGTACGTATCGGACGCATCGCATCAAACGGATCATAATATTCTTTATATAGGAACCTATCCAAGCGCGTCCACCTATCCGCATCGAACGGATCGCACGAATCTGCCCGTCGGCAATGCCGACGCCGTTGCTCTACAAAAGTCCGATAGTTGCGTCGGCAAATCCAATCGCTGCCGATACTGTGAATGAATTGGAAAAAATAATCCGTTTGATGCGATGCGTCCGATACGTACGATGCGGATAGGTGGACGCCTACCTCAAACGGATATTTCTTTCCAATGCGTTCACAGTATCGACAGCTATTGGATTTGCCGATGCAACTATCGGACTTTCGTAGTGAGTCATCGGCACGCATCGCAAAAGTTGCCTCTCGGGGCAACGGCGTCGGCATTGCCGACGGGTAGATCCGTGCGATCCGTACGATGCGGATAGGTGGACGCACTTCTATGGCTTCCTATGTAAAGAATACTACGATCCGTTTGATGCGATGCGTCCGATACGTACGATGCGGATAGGTGGACGCCTAGCTTTAAATGTATGTATGTATATATATGTATTTAAAATATTTAGTATATATATATATATCTAATGCCGAATTTACAAAAAAAAAAACAAAAACTCCCAAGTGGACATTGGCAAGCTGATTTTCTATCGTATTGCTGCACCTGTGTATGACCCACGACAGTTTCTCATAATTGTCATAAAATTCATAACACATATTCGTTGCTCGCGGAAATGTACCAGCTCGGGGATGTACCAGTGCTGAACTAAATGGCAGCCTTGTACGCGTCTAGAACTGTTTAATAATTCAACATTATTATTTTTTTATTATTAAAGTTTATCATCTACGTATGTACGTATATCGAGTACGTTAATAAGAAATTTCTTCGCAAATTATTGTGTTCAAAATATAAATATTTTTAGTTTTAGCCTTGTACTATGTCGGCGGTTAAAAAAATGGGGTGTGGTTTACACACGTCTAAAGCGAATACCCATTAATTGTCGTATTTTTACTTCGAGGTTATGGCATTTTCGTTCCACGTGTTTTTTGATGATTTGGAAATCAGTAGGATTAGGTTATAGAAAATCATTTTCGGATGTTTTATGTATAATGTTTTATTTTATTCGTTCTTATGCGTCAAATTAAGACGATTTGGAAGTCATTATGATTAGGTTGTATAAAACCTTTTTCGGATGTTTCATGTATAATGTTTTACTTTATTCTTTTTCTGTTTATGCATTTCTGAGCGCAGCACCTATTGCGGTTTAAGGTTAACCGCCTGGTTAGTCGCTTCTCGCTCGCACATCATTCTCTGTCTTTCCTTATCAAGCACACCACGTATCCCCTCTGCGCTGACTGCCCGACTCGCCGCCTCCCGCACGGCCGCACGCACAATGCGTCGCACATCATACTCTCTATCGAAATCTAACGCTTAGGCTACGCTTACTGTGGATGCGAGTTCTGACGAAAATGTGTTCTGAAGAGTACGTCCGAAATCCTCATCAGAACAAAGCGGTTACACTGTGCGGGTGCGGTTTCTGATAGTCAGTACTAGGGCTGGGAAAATATTCGGTATATCGATGAATATCGAATATCGGTTCATCGATATGTCATGATATTGAAATCGATATATCGATATAACCGATATTATATCGATATCACTGATATTTATCGATGTAGTGAATATTTGATAATATAATCGATACAAATCGATATTATCGATATATATCAATATAATCGATATTCATATCAATATATTTGATATTCATATTGATATATTCGATATATATTGATATTGATATATAATGTATAATACAGGGTGTAACTATCGAAATGGTAAAAAATTTTGTCCAAAAGTTGATAGTTATATAATATTTGCTTAATGAACGTAGGGCGCCAAATGTATCGTTCGCACGATATTGATAATTACAGTTTTGAGTCCGGCCCTGTTGTACAATTGTAGCGAGTTTCCAATACGACTAACGATCGAATCATTGATAGAGTAAGCATAAATCATTATGAATAAGCGATCTACTTCAAATTTGCGAATTGATGAATACCCTATTGATTCTAACAACTGTAAATGAACTCCGTATCTTTATGCAATGTGAAAGGAAAATAGTAGGCGAACACCTGACTTAATGATTACATAGACCAGACATGGGCAACCTTTTTTGTAGAAGTTTTATGCTGTGAGTAATCTTGAAAAATATACATTTTTGTAGTATCCTTATGATTCATTATGAATTAAGTTTAGACGGGCCGTGCTAATATGCAACGAAAGAATTCAGTAGCGGGCCGGACAAACCTTACTCGAGGGCCGCATGTGGCCCGCGGGCCGAAGGTTGCCCATACCTGACATAGACGATAAATTTGTTACAACGATTCTTATTACGTCAATCCAAAAAGTGTTATTCGTATCTCCTTTAATGCCAGCTTACCACAAACTCCTGACAATATTAACAAATATTTTCAGAATCTACCGAATATTCTCCCCTAAATCATGACTATGCGGAGAGCCGAACAACGTCTATTACCTCCATCTACCAATAATAGTTAATAATATTGATATTGGTATATACATGTACCATTATTAATACCTATGTCGATATATCGATAATTATCAATATATTTATAAGTAATATCGAATATATCGAATATATCGATATATGGATAAATAATATCGAATATATCGATATATCGATAAATAATATCGAATATATCGATATATGTATATCAATAGAGTCGATAATGAACCGATACTAACAAGACTATCGAATATATCGATTTATCGATAAATATCGATATGTATCGATATATTCGATATTACTTATCGATATATATCGCCCAGCCCTAATCAGTACGTTTCTTCCGCCTAGCAAAGATGGACGAACTTGATGAATTTTATTTTCTCGAAAGTTTGTTAATAAAATGTATATATATATATATTTCGTGACCTTTTTATACTTATCTTATATGATAGATCTCTACCACTAATAGGTCAATAAAACAAGGCTGGTTTGAACGATAGTTATATACCTTCTTCTGAAGAAGGTATTCCGAAAACGTTTGTAAACGTTCTGAAAATATAACTATCGTTCAAACCAGCCTTGTTTTATTGACCTATTAGTGGTAGAGATCTATCATATAAGATAAAGTTTGTTAATGAAGTGATTGGTATTGTGTTTGTTATTTCAAGAACTGTAGGACCAACCGGAAAGATTTTTCCAGTATTTTAGAACGAGACCAGCAATATTTGAATACATACTGGAGGGGATAGAAGAAAGCATCAAAAATTTCTCCAATTTTCGTGAATGTATTTCGGCAAACTGGCTGTAACTTTAAGGTAAGAAAAAGTATAACAATGTATTCTGTTCTTTATTTCAATGGAAATTCGAAATATTCATAAATTTAATTTCTATTATTTTTAGTTATTGAAAATACAAACAACTGAAATAAAATACGCAGCAAAATTGAACAAATGGCACTTGCATTTTCAATTTATATTGTTAGGCGTTACACTTGAAACGAACGAAGCAAGGTCGTCATGTTGTGGAGTATTCAGTTGAGTTTCCACTTGTTAAGCCCATCTATCACTCGTTGATGAACCACATGGTGTTGGATGGTCGATTAGTTATAGTTCATGTTGATCTCTGACCTCCACCTCCTCTCCCCCAAAAGATCCTCTTCGCAAAACACTTGTTGGAGTTTAGTCCTCACAAACATTTCTTTCTTCTGGTACTTCCCTCAAATATGGTAGTAAACTCATCAGAAAATGATAGTCCGGATCTTCGTTTCGAGAAGTGGAATTCCTTTCCTTGAACATTTGTATTTTTTGTTCTTCAAGCATTATCACTTTTTTAACTGCAGTGGGATTATTCATCTTGGCAATTTTTTCTGAGGAGCAGGGAGGTTTTGTGGTGGCGTAGTATCATTGTGTGTATCGTTGTAGTAGTTGAATTCTGGGTGTCTGCATCAAAGTTGGAACATTACCCTGCAATTGTTTTTTTGACATCGGTCCTTCAAAAACTCCATGCTTTTGAAATGGGCCCACTAAGGCTTCTTGATGATTTCTTCTTCGTCTTCACTCCGTTTTTAGAATTCTTGCACAATTCCTTGCGAAACGTGTCCCTCAAAACTCGCCACTTAGTTTTGGCTGTTTCGCCTGAAATTAGTGAAAAAAAAACAATTGATCAATGTCTTTAATTGTAACCTAGTGTTATGTTAGTGTTTTGAATTATTGTTTTAATGGATGGATTTCCTGTGCAGTAGTTGTTTCTTATTACAGAATTCTATCAACTGGGATGTCATCTCGAGCACTAAGTTCCTCCTACAGAATTTCACACTGTGCTATTCGAAACATGGGAGTGCTTCTGCCGTATACACATGTCTTTGCATACTACAGAGGAATGGAAAACCATCGCGAGTGACTTCTACAACAAATGGAATTTCCCTAACTGCATGGGTTGCATAGACGGGAAACATATTCGCATTGAATGCCCCAAACAAGGAGGGTCGATACATTTATTTCAACTATAAGGGCTATTTCTCTGTTGTATTGCAGCAGATGCAAATTACAAGTTCATTGCTATTGAAGTTGGGGCTTACGGTAAGCAAAGTGATGGGAGAACAGATTCAAATGTTTATCAATGGTTTCAAGCAAACACTTTAAACATACCAGAGAATGAAAATATTCCGTAAACCGACATTTCAGCACCCTTTGTTGTGTTGGGTGAAGATGACTATCCTCTAAAAGGATATTTGTTGAAACCATATTCAAGACAAGGGCTTACTATTGAAGAACGGATTTTCAATTATAGACTATCAACAGCTAGACGATGCGTAGAATACGCCTTTGGCATTCTGGTAGCCAAGTGGAGGTGTTTCAAAACTGAACTGCAAATCGATCCAGATAAAGTAGATGTCGTAGTTAAATGCGTTTGTCTTTTGCACAACATAATCATCGATATGGAAGGTCTTACTTCCCTTGATATTCCTGAGGTGGACTTTGAGCTTCTACACAATGTGCCAGTTTCACGGAGATATAAACACTACCGAAGAAGCGCGAATGAGGCTAGGGAAACCTTATTAGAGAAAAATTATTTTGTTAGTCCACTAGGTGAAATTCCGTTTCAATCTATAGCTGTACAAGTCATATTGTTGATAGATAAAATGTAAAAATTAATTCTAATTGTTTATGTACCTAATTAATGTAAACCCCACATGAAAATAAAATTGTACTTACTGCTAGTGTTCAGTTCTGTAGCAACTTTCTCCCAATTTTGCCGGGAAATATCTCTGTTATGATAATTGTTGTTTCTCATATCCCACAAACACCTGTTCTCGTACACAAGACTGATCAATTTATCGTAATCCATGGCGAAATAGCCAAATCACTCGAAATTCAACGCACAAAAACACCCAAACCAGACGCAGGTCGCACGAAAAAATTAAATTTGTTTGAATGCTTAACTGGTTCCGACGACGTCGTGTATGTTCTGACCAGTGTAAACATTCTACTTGGAAAACAGGCGTTTGTTTGTTCGGATGAATTCGTCAGAACTCGCATCCGTAGGAATCGTAGCCTTACGGTCTTACGCTTACGCCAGAGCTGCTCCGGTGCCCCTTAACACGTTGAGTGCGCATGCCGCGTAAACGGGTCGTTGTGTTACCATTAGCTGTGCGCATGACGCGCTAACGCATCAAAAAAGAAAATTGACACGAAATGAATAAATTATTGCATATTATTTGTTTAGTATCTAGAAACTATGCTACTAACTAGAGTTTTATTTTAGAAAATTCTTTCAGTTCTGCTGAAAGTTCCGGTGGGTTTGGTTAGCACTGAACGTGTTAAATCACTTCAAAAATAAAAACAAACGATACAAGTTCCAGATCATATCAAACAAAATTTGATAAACATGGTGTCATTGAAAAGAATAAAACGACTGTGTCTGCAATTTGTAACGAAAAATTCACTTCAAGTACATACAATGTAAAAAGACAGTTTTGGCAAGTTACCTTCTAATCTCGGCTTTTCAGCTGATGAAGAAAGAAGAACATATTTTTTACAAAAGAAAAAAAGTAGTGCATAATGATCCCACACAAAAAATTGAAAATATGTTAAATGTATGGGATTCTTTACCAACTAATTTCACATCAATGAAGAAACTTGCTAATGCTCTTTTAACGATATTTGGGTCTACATATTCGTGTGAGAAATTGTTTCTTTAATGAATTCTGTAAAATTTACCAATAGAAATAAATTTGGAAATGACTTGACCGCGAAATGCGTTAAACTAATAAATACGGAATATGAACCTAATGTTGAGAAACTATCTGAAAATAAACAACAGATTATACTTCAACTTTATTGTCACCTGGTGCGGTAATTCATGGTATCACCCAATTGATATCAATTTTTTTTTTGACGTCGACCTTTATTCTTTGTTCTTCAGTTGCAAAAGTAAAAGTTATAAAACAAAAAGGAAACAAGTACTTTTTAACCACCCTCCCCTCTTCTTTTCAAGTAGCGCCACAGACTTAGTGACCCAGGAGCTAGTACAAAAGAAAAATAATGAACAAAATTTGATCCATTTCTCAAAAAGGTTCGGCATCACTGCTCTAGTTTATAGCAACGGTAATCAACTGGCGAAACAACCTATGAACGGAAAGATAATTCAAAACACCTAACGCGGAGCACTTGTATCGCAATTGGTCTACCTTCCTTAGGCACCATTTGTCTTCATATTGTGGTCATAAGGTCTTTGAAAACGAATTCTTGTAATCGTCCATCTTAATGATTAGATGCATTTTGATTGCTTAGAAACCTTTTTCTCATCCTTTTTAAGTCCATAGTCGGCACTGATAGCTTTCTTGTTTGAAAAACATAGCTTACAACACATTTCAATTATTAAACTACAGTAGAGCGTCGATTATCGGAACGTCAGTTATCCGAACATTCAATTATCCGAACTGACTTCATGGAAAAGAAAATAAATCAGGAAATATCGGTTTTGGCAGAGAATCGTTAGCACTCAATGCTTTTACGGAGTATTTTTTGAGAGCGGTATTCCGGGTTGTCTCAATTTTCGGAATTTTATTTACGGAAATTATTTTGAAAAAATACGTATAGTGAAGTGTTGAGATGATTCACGTATTAAAGGCTTAATTAATTCTTAGAAAGGGGTTGTTAGCTGTGGCAATATTTCTTTTCTAAGAATTACGCCTGTGTAATTTGTTCATTAAAATTTTCACTGAATCTCTTTCCATTCATATGGTCGGTTACCCATCAAGGCTCTCAGTTTCACATCATTCATTCTGAGATGTGCATTGAATTTGTGGTTACATATTTTAAGTAAAACTTACAACTCAAAATGTTGACAAAAAGGAATCGAGTAGTGCTTTTATTAAAAGATAAAATGGAAATTATTACGGGACTGAAGAAAGATGAAACGGATCAGGCACTAGCTACCTAGTTAACTAGCTAACTAAGTTCGGTGTTGGTAAATCAACGATAATGGGAATAAAAAATTATTCTTATTCAATCACTAGGTATGTATTTAATCTTTATAGTGAGGAAGGCAGTTCACATCGTAAAACCGATCTTCCGAATTGTTGGAAGATGCTGCTGAAAAATTTCAAATTGCGACATGGGATTCGGCAAATCACAATTCATGGTGAAAAATTAAATGCTGACGGCCTAGCAGCAGTTTCTTTATCCGAGAATTTAAAGCATTTTTTGAACAGAATGAAAACGACATGGATTTTGTCTACAATGCAGACGAAACAGGCCTCTATTAGAAAGCTTTACCATCTAAGTCGTTGATATCTCCAAGAGAATCCGCAACTTCAGGATACAAGATCAGCAAGGAGCGCATCACACTCCTGGTGTGTTCTAATACAACTGGGACACACAGAGTTCCACTGCTTTTGATAGGAAAATCGAAAAACCCACGTTGTTTTAAAAATGTGAAAGTTCCGTTAATATGCGCGAGTCAAAAAACACGTGGATGAACAGCGATTTGTTCACGAAATGTGTTCAACACAATTTAATTTTTAAAGTAAACAAATTTCAGCACCATTGTGGCAAAGAAGGTAAGGTGCTACCCCTATTGTACAGTGCTCCGTCACATCCACTACCTGAATCTTTGAATAAGGTCAATGGTATGTTCCAGGTAAAGTATTTTCCCTCCAGTGTAACTTCTTTAATTCAACTTATGGACCAGAGCGTCATCGAAACGTTGAAAAAGCTATAGCGAAAACAGTTCATGCGTCGTCTGCCTTTAGGGATAAAAATGACGAAGAAACAATTATTTCCATGTACAAAAAAATCGATCTAAAAGAGTGCTGTTACATGTTGGTCCAAACATGGAACGTAGTAAAAAACAGTACCAGTACCCACAAATCGTGGAATGAGCTACTAAAACCATCTAAAGATGAAATGCAAACCGACGAACCTGACAATAAACCCGCCAAAATATTGGAAACGTTGAGCAACGTTGGTGTTTTCACTGATTGTGATAAAGAGAACGTGAATGAGTGGCTACTTGTGGATAGTGGTGATGCAAGGTATCAGATGCTGACAGACGATGAAATTGTTCACGAACTATTACATGACATCACATAGAAGATGATGATACAAATGACCATCCAGGTATAGATGACTCGGAACTTTCTCATGCTGAGGCCCTTCAGGCACCGGATTTGGCATTCCGGTGGTTCGAACGGCAAGAACAATCCGATCACACCCAGTTATTGCAGCTCAAAACAATTAGAGACCTACCTGCCATAAAGACGAAGTCATAGCTGAACCAGACCAGTATTATAACTTTCCTGTGCCAAATTCATCTTAGGTATACAACTTATATCTTTTGTGTAGCTTATTTTTTCCATATGTACTATGGTTAAATAAAGATGTCTCTTTTGTGTAAAAACGTGGTTGATTATTTTTCCTTTTTTTTCCATACATTTTGTAGTGAATTTTCATTATCCGAGCCACCTATGACATTAGTTCGGATAATCGACGCTCTACTGTATTTAGCTCTTCTCGCTTTGGTATTATGTAGACGATCTTCGCATCTTTAGCAGCAGGACAAATAAGAAAGAGCTTCGACGATCTAGGGAGATAGTAAGACAGAAGTGTCAATGTAAAAACTATCAGCGATAAAATGTTAAAAGCCATAACATGTTTTTCCGATTTTCCGTTTATAATGAAGTCATTATAAGACTCAATTGGGTTTCATAAAGTGGTTCATTACGATACATACGGAACATTGCATTTTGAAAGGTTAGTCGTTGTGGTTGACGATATTCAAGTCGCCAAAATTGAAATAAATATAACACAAACTTAAAAATTTAAAAATAAACTCCCGATGCTAATGATATCAACGATACATGCACATTTTTTATTGCAGCCATTAAATAGGTAAAATAGAAAAATACTACAATCAAATTGTTTTATAAGGCGTTTCTATCGCACTAATCCATTTAGAAAACTGGTTGTGTAATATACTAGTACCTGGTGGACCGGGCCTTGCTCAGAGTTCCCAAAATTTTTTGAATAATTTTGAACCAAATAATAACGCCCTTTATTTTACTTTTGATATTTAATTTATATTGTATATTTCAAGTATATATAGTAGCACATATATATTAAAAGTGTATAAGGTTAAAAGTATGTGAATTTACATGTTGTTGTTAGTTTTCGTAGATATTTTTCTTTTATTAACATACTACTTTCAGCGCCATCTATGGTTTAGTAGTAGTTTTAATTACTTATAATTTCACTTGGCTGCATGTTGTTAAAAAAGTTGCTAACCCACGTTTAGGCCGAAATTGGTGAAAACCTGGACTAAATGGATTGAATCGAGACCGGGACCATGCTACATCGATTTTTCGTCCCCAAAAACTTGCAGATACTAAATTGTAACGAAATCTTGTGAGTAATTTTCAATAACACATTTTATGTACCACAGAAATAGGTAAAAGCGGGACAAAAACTTTCTTGGGACCGGGACCATGCGAGATCAATTTTGTGTTCTCGAAAATCCCCAGATACTAAATTGCATAAAAATTGCATTGTCATTTTCGATAACCAATTTCATATACCGCAATACCAGAAATGTGTGTAAACCGGGTCAAAATGGATTTTCCCGGGACCGAGACCATGCTACATCGATTTCTCGTCCCCGAAAACCCTCAGGTACTAAATTTCATCAAAATCGTTAGACCCGTCTTCGAGAAACCACTTCTATATATATATATATATATATATATATATATATATATATATATATATACAGTCGGTGACAAAATTGAGTGGACACCTGACTGATTCGAGGAGATGGACCAAAATTACGCCATTTCCTGCAGCTAATCTTTAGTAATTTGTTTTTATTAAACGTGATGTTTTTATAAGTGACATCCACCAATATATAAACAATAATTACCATAGTTTTCACGGCAAACATTTATGAACAAAAGCATTGTTCCCAAAGGAGGGACAAAATTGAGTGGACACTATTCAGATAGTGTATCACGTGGTTTACGCGCTTCGACAATGTTAGTAAACAACGTTTTCGTTTTCCAAGAAGTAGCATCTCGTTTGTCATGTCAACAGAGCATCGTTTTCAGTAACATTTACTCTGTTCACGTAGAAATGAGCAACCGCGGAAAAATTTCGTTACAAATTAGAAATTTAGTTCTTTCTGACCGACTAGGGGGTCTCAGTTACAGAGTAATTGGTGAAAAATACAATATTTCTAAAAGCACTGTGCAAAAAGTGTGGAAGAAATATTTAAAATATAATACAACAGAAAATCTAAAAGGTCGCGGTCGCAGACGATGCACAACCGATACATGCGATCGACGTTGTCAGAGAATGCAGACGAGAACCCACTGTTACACGACGTGAATTGATTGAGAGACTAAACCTAAAGATATCGACGAAGACTGTTTCCCGTAGATTGAAAGAAGCATCGTTGCATAGCCGTGTACCTCGACGTAAGCCATTTATAAACAATGTGAATAAACGCAAACGACTAATATTTGCCAAAAAGTATGTGAATCAGCCGATTTCGTTTTGGAAAAAGTTGTGTGGAGCGACGAAAGCAAGTTCGAACTGTTCGGCATGAAAAGAAGATCTAAAGTGTGGAGAAAATCAAGCGAGACGTATAACGAAAAGTTTATTTCTCCAACTATAAAGTTTGGTGGCGGCTCCATAATGGTGTGGGGTTGCTTTTCATTTAACAGAGTGGGGAATATAGTTCTGATCGACACAATTATGAACGCCGATCTATACATCACTATCCTAAATGAGAATTTAGAAGAGTCCGTGGAAAAAATGGGTATTGCTGAGCATTTTATTTATCAGCAAGACAACGATCCCAAGCATACTGCGAAGAAATCTAAAAATTCTTTCAAGATTCGAGGATAAAGATCCTAGAGTGGCCTGCACAAAGTCCGGATATAAATCCCATCGAAAATTTGTGGGCTCTAATCGACAAGAAAATACCGACTAAACAAAGAACAAACAAACGGAGTTTTTCGAGGAAATAAAGTCGTCTTGGGAAAATCTAGATAAAAACTCATTGAAAGTCTTGTGGAGAGTATTCCAAAACGATTACAAGCTGTAATTAACGCTAAAGGAGGACACACTAAGTATTAAATTGTAGTATTCAACATAAAACATTGAGTTGTTAAAATGTCCACTTTATTTTGTCCACCTGCAATTTTCAATATATTACTATTAGTGCATATAATTAACGGTAATCATTTTTATTTTGATGTGTATTGTACCTCAAACGATTGAAAGACTTTTTACAGGTAAAGGAAAGTTATATAGAATGGAATCGGTAAAAAGTTTGACCTGTAATTAAAGGCAAGGCGCGCCTGCCATTCGTGTCCACTCAATTATGTCCCCGACTGTATATATATATATATATATATATACAAGAATTGCTCGTTTCAATATATTTGATTTTGGGCACCAAATTAGTATTCAAAAAATTTAAATTTAAATTCATGGATACATATATAACAACATCAGAAACCACGTGAAAGGGTAAACACACGACAAGAAAGAACAACACATCATACGCAGAAACATCATTTCGCTGTGTAAAAAAAGTGCAACGCCATAGACGGGATGTGTTTTCCTTTTTGTTAAAATGTTTGCAAAATATAGTTCAACCACATATACACCGGGGCGCCATGTGCACCTAGTGGGGAATAAGAATACCGCCAATTAGCGTTACCGCAGCGAATGGTATAATGTCTAAATATTTATATATCCATATACATGTTACAAAAATTATTACATGTACTCACCAAAAGAGTTATCAACAAATCGTTTGTTTAACAGAAATTGTAATGCTCCTTCATTTCTTTTTTATTCAAACAAGGTGAAACATCGGGTGGTAATTTGTACATTTTTATCAGGCGAGTTACTAGCTTCCGCCACGGTTTGTAACATAATTTTTCCCATTTAACTTCAGGTATATCATATTCCCTAAACAATAAAATATTGTAACATAAAGGTATTATGTATGAGAATGTACTTACACAATATAATCTTCTAACAGAGAACGAATACTTAATGGTTTTCCTATTACAGAATCCAAAAAAGTAACTAGTTCAACCTGGTGTATAGGACTTTCGTTTAAAAAATCTTCAACAAAAAACAACTTATCTTGCAGTACCAATGGAATCAGAAACTCATTAATTCCAAACTTATTATGTAATCCAAGGAGGGTAGCACATTGGGAAGCCTGCAAAAAGAATTTTATGGAGATAACGTTGTAAATACATCCACAAGGAGTATGCTTCAATATACTTTGGGAATTTGTCCATGGTTTGTCGAAACCAAAGAATATATTAATAGATGTAATGTATTTTTAATGGAATGATATACATAATAGCAATCGTGAATTAATAATTATGGTATAAAGAGACAAAATCTGTTAAACAAATATGTTGTCTAATCGACAGAAGCAAATCATCTATTCAATCTGGAATAAGAAAATATAAAAACAAGAATACAGTACTAAGCACAGTGCATTCAGCACATCTAAGACCTTTAGCACTGCAAGAAAATTGTAGCATGGCATGTGCAAAAAATTATCCACCTAAAAAATCAAGCAAGTGCAGAAACATAAAAATGATTTGGAGAAGACATTTTTTGGGGAATAATAGAGCCAATATTTTTTAAAGAGACAATTAATGCAGATAGATATCAAACTGTCATGTTAACAGTTTTTATGAATCGGCTGCATGATGATGAAATAACAAGGGGCTATTTCTAATAAGATGGATGGGAATCGTATTATAAGCCTAGGCTTGTGGTCACCGAGTTCAGACTTGATACCACCACATTAGTTTCTTATCAGAGATATAAAGAATGATGTCTATAAGAACCATTTGCATAGTTTGGATGACCTTCTATAAATGATTACTGATTAGGCATGAAATTGAAACCATAACACAGGAGGAGCTTTGCAGTATATTTGAAATATAGACGACGCATAATGTTGTGTTTACATGCTGATGGAGACAATTTTCAACAACTGCTAGATATAAAATTATTTTTTATTCACCAATGTTATTTTCATTTAATAAAGTGTTTGTTATATGTCTACTAACAAATCCACACAAATATAACCTTAGCTCTTGTCATTATTTGTAATTTGTAACGATAGGTTGATTTTATACTAAGGCACTGGATTTCGCCAACTGTAGAAAAATAAAATCGAGACTACCAAAATAATTGGCATACAGCCATTTATAGTCACAGTATATTTAGTTTAGATTAACATATGATTTTCTGTATACACTCTTCAAACACTTGCTGAAAACACTTACCTCCTTATATTGTTTATATTGTATCATTTGTTTTATAATATCTAAAAAGATATCACAGTCTTTTATCATTTCATATGTATCGGCGACAAGTTTCATAAGACCAAATTGGCTTTGTTGTCTCACAATATTAAATGCAGAAATTTTAACATCTGCAGTCAGTAAGTGGATAATTTTATTTCTTGATGTTAAGCTCCATATCTTAAACTCTTCCATTATTGTAAATGACAGTGATTTAGTTTTTGCATATTTGAAATCTAAACAATTGTACATCAACTTTAATGCTTCCTCATATGGATTTTCAACCAATTCCAAATGCACGTACAACATATTCGTTACAGCAGGGCATTTCTTTACTAAAAATTAAATATAACAGATTTGCTACTTTGCTTATTTTTTAACTTACATAAATTCCAAGTATTCTTGAATTGGTTGAACCACAGTTCTGACTGAGTAGTAAGTTCTAAGGAAATTGATATTCTATTTATATGTGAGTTTGGTTTAACTAAATCGCTAGAATGTTGTATTGTCAGACTTGGAACAGATTCTTGTGATCGCATTTGCTTAAGATACACTCCCCTACCTCGGCCTCTACCTCTACCTCGATTAGTAGACATAATTCTATAAAAAGATATATTAGGGCTTCATATTATATAACTACTAACTAACTTATGTTAGTGCTGTGTTACATACACTGATATAAATACTTATAATTTTGACATGACATAACCTAAAAATGGAAAATAAGGTGGTTTTATAAAAATGCATACCTTCTTACAAATTAATTCCAGAACTTGATTTGTACGCTTTCTGTTTTCTTTTTCTAGAAAAATTAATTCATAATAGTTTCACGTTTAAAAAGTATAAACAAAACAAAAACTCTTTAAAAACAGCAATCCTTCTGGTATACATTAACGTGCACTAACAAATATGTTAGGACTTGGGCTGTTTATTTGGCTCCAATAACAAAATCTTCATATCTAAAATAATAGTAATAGTTTGCGTTTTGTAGATTTTGTATGACAAATATTAAAACCACAGAAACACGGAAACTACAGGAACTTTCAACTTAATCTGGATGAAATAACTCAGAATTAGAATAGGATACGAATAGGACGTGTGAGTATACAGCCTTGGCCAAATATTGTCGGCAGATAATAACTAAACCTAACTGGCGAAAAGGGAAGGGGTTAATTTATTTTTTGTTTGGCTCCATAACTTACATCTTTCCTAACAAATTGCATGGCTATCTACTTGCAGTTTATTTTGTAAAGTTTTATGCAATTCTGAAAACTCTTTAAAAATGTAACACAAAAAATAACATTTTTGCAAAAAATCAAGTGTACATTTTGACTAGTTTTAAACATTCAAGAAGAATTATAAGAGTTATTCGTTTCAATAACTGATGTTTCTCCCACGAGTCCTTATGACTAGTCTGGGCAAAGAGCGATAATTACGAAATAAGTTACGACAGCGTACATATACACAGAATTACTCGCATAAAGCGCACTGATCGTATGGGGAGTCGGCAATGCTATCGTAACTTAGTTTGTAATTGTACGCTGTTACCGCTGTTTATACAGACTACTTATAACTACAACTATCCGCCATCCTTTGCCTCTGATGCTATTGCCGATTGTTGTTTTAAACAAATCTTCCCATATTTCAATTAAAGTCCATATCCCAAACATGTTCAATTGGATTCAAGTCCGTGGAACATGCAGGCCATTTCATCGTCGGTATTTCCACTTCGCTTAAAAATATATTTGCACAGTGCGCCACTCACGGGTAAGCATTGTAAGTAAGTAAGAGGACATCTTTTCTGACATGTAGAGTGAAACATTTCAGATGATCTTGCAAGATAGTCCTATTGTATCTAGTTAACCCTTTCCTATCGGCTATGACATAAAGTAAAAAATATTAATTTTTCTTTATTATTATGTAAAGACATTATAAATGAAACTAATTATTGTATTTTCCAAATTTTTATTTTGACTCTTAGTATTACTTTTAAGATCTAGACTTATAAGTACCGTCAGTCTATTAGTGTCACAGATGAAAAAAATAAAATATAGAAATTATTTAAAAAACGCTAATTATTTGCCTCGTGATATTCAGCAAAACAGTTTTTCTTTTCGTTCAGCCATAAAAAAACAACACAGTGAAAGCACTTGGAATGAGGCTTAGATTGTATCTTCTTCGTACTACATATCTCACATCTCCCTCTTCTTTCCACAAACACTGGCTAATGAATACCTCTGTTACCAAGCTCTATATCTTTCAATGCGGAGAAGTCTATTCTGCGCCTTTTGTTTGAACAAGGACTTGAAACATTGTCTTTTAATGTTTTTTACTCAGATCTTTGATAGTCATTAAACCTTGAGCTACTAATCTTCTAAAATCTTTGACTGTAGATTTTTCAATTATAAGTCCATTTACAACATATGCATTTACAAAAGCGATATTGAGCACACCCCAAAATACCATATGCCACCATTTTGGCAATTTACGGTCAACGCAATCCTCTCCATCGATCAGCGGTGTCAACACCTCCTATATATGCGTTATAATCCTTAACGTAGACTTGGTTTTATTTTTCTTCTTTCGTAAAACGGTAGTTTCTTCGTTGCCATTAAAATTTGAAATAAAATGAACTACTTTATTATTTTTCCACTTCCAGTAGCCAATATTGAGATTGGAAAATCTGTAGTTATACTCTCCTCTTTTTTTAGTGGAGTCCATTACCATGTTCCTGGGAATACCCTTACGGTTTGACCTGATTGTACCGCATCCAAAAGTTTTTTCACTTGTTAACTTTTCGAGTAAAGAAAAAGAGGAGAAAAAATTGTCAAAATATATAACTTTTTCTTTTCCCCATTCTTGTTCAGTCAATTCCAATACTACTCTTTCCCCCAAAGTATATTCAGAAAACTTTGCGCTGATTTTATGTTTTTTTCCTTGATATATAATAAATTCTTTTATAAAACCGCTCTCATCAGCTAAGCACCATAACTTGTACCCTCTTTTTATGGGTTTCATGGGCAGATATTGCCAGACCTACCCTTGAATTTTATCATAGATTCATCTACACTCAATTCTCTGGTTGCATGATAACACTCATCAAATTTTCGGTTTAGCTTGTTCACTACAGGTCTTATCTTATTTAACTTGTCCGTACAATTGGGAAGTGTTTTAGAATTGTCATTACAATGTAAGCTTGACAATATATCGGCAAATCTATCTCTCGACGTTGTCTTACTTATAAGCGGGTTGTGTAGATTCGGCGCGAAGAGTAGTAGTCGGTCCAAGCAGGACGAGTATTGTAGCCCATATGAAACTTCATGCAAATAAACGCCAAAACCTCTTCTTTCTTGAGGTTGAGAGTCTTGTCATTTTGGGTGGCATGCAGATTGCTTTGATACACAATGTCATCAAGAATAGTATCAATTAGGACCAGAAATACATCCGTAGGCGTAGAGCATTTACTAAAGGATTTGTCCACGACAGTAGTGTTTTCAGAGTATTCTGGTAAGTATGTCTCAACAGCTCGTTTTTCTATTTCCGATTAGGTTCTGGAACTGTTTTTTTTTTTGACTGCGATGACTTAGCAAGGGTTGTTTTGGAAAGTGGAAGTTCATTCGCCAATTGTAAAAGCGTCAACGTGGAAGAAGTTGAAGCTTCAAGAGTTACATCATCTGCTTCATTTTCAGCTTCCAATGTGTATAAAGATTGTTGTAATGCTTCATCAATAACTTCATCAAAGCATCTCGGGGGCTGATGAATGACATTTTGATCATCAGATGATTCGACATCTAAGTTAAAATCGCAGTCTGGGATATCCTCGGTCAATAAAGCTTCTATTAGAGCAATATTTTTGAAATATCCATCTAAAAATCAAACATTGTAAAAATATACATATAAAGAAGCACAACTTCGAATGGATTCCAAAAATTCCTAAAGCCACTGTCGGTACTTAGAAGTCCCCCACGGTTTTAGGCAGATTTTACGTACATAAAACGTATAAAATACCTTGATAATATAAAAACAACGCAATCTAGGTTGTAATGTTACTATATACAAAAAAATAATATTATTTACCTTGTAAAATCTATATATATATATTATATACATATATATATATTGCAAACAAAAATATTAATTTTTTTAACAATGCACCTGCAAGTACCGAGTTCAGTGTGACACTGAATGGCGATTTCTTATTTTTTTCAACAGAATCTCAATTGTCTTACAAGAGCTCAATTGTTTTAGAAGAGATATTTAAGCAGAGCGAAAGCTGCTGCGATCTCATATTTGTTAAATTTACCATTACAAAAGGTGGTACGAATTAGTACCGTCAGCTAGGAAAGGGTTAAAGTGCTGCCACCAATTGTTACCGAATCTGCGAGTGCTCCTAAACATATTCCATCCCACAGAATAATTGATCTTTTATCAAAAGGATGCAATAGGAAATTGCTCATTGTGTTCTCCTGGACGTTGATATAATGTTTTCTTATTAACAACCGAATTTACGCACAAACGGTTCTGAACAAAATTTAATCCCATTGATCATTATTCCAATTTCGACTTTCTCAAGCAAGACTGGCCACACTACTCGATGATAAGATTTGGGATTTCTATGACCTGCAGGACTACAAATCAACATTGTTAAATCTTCTTACTACTGTATACTTGCTTATTCTGGTGCTACGGGCTTTTCTGGTTTGAATGGTCACTCGACGCCTATTCAGAAGTGTTTGAAACGCTTTAAATTAAACATCTACAGCCGTGGCTGAGCGTTCCTTATATTGACCTCGTCTTCTTACATACTCTCCACTTTGCCTCTACCGTGTAACGATGGATGGTTGTTTTAGATTTAATAATTCATAATAATAAGGACAACTTTCACACGGTTGCCCAAAACAACCCACAATTTGATGGCACAAAAGATAAATTAATGATGCATTATGGATATTCTTCTGATTGATCAGTGATGATCCCAAACATCAAAAACATTATACTTTTTCAGCATCAGAGGATGTTGCAGGGGAGTTCAACTTCAGGTTTCATGAAACGGAAACGTGTAGGTATAAATCTTAAAGCAGATTATTTTAGAAAATTATAAAATTGTTTAAACCTATCAATTTCTTAACTTTTTACTTCTAAAAATCTGAACGACAACTCTACGTATACATTGTGTACATGTAGATCATTTTAAATTTATTTTACTTTATACCTTTGTTTATAGTATTTATTATATTCAAACATATTTTGTATTGAATGTATTCGAAATTCATATCTATGTTTAGGTAATAAAACTACTACATCTTATACAAAATAATCTTCATTTATTTGCTCACACAGTTAAATAATATAATACATATATTTGTAGGTACATATAAATAGTTAAGATTAATGATATCCGTAAAAGCATATTACACAACATTTACAACACAATTAAAAATTATCTATCGAGGATATTAATAGTTGTAACCGGTTTGAGGGCTAAATGAAGGGCGAGAGGGAATAAATCCACCTCCAAATCCTCCACCCTGCGGTCTGTACTGGCCATCGTCTCCACCACCATCACCGAATCCACCCCCAAATGCTCCTTCGGCTCGGTTTTGTTCTATAGATCTGAGAATAGCGTCTGGAATTGGAGGTGGAGTTGGGAGATGGGCACCAACAGGTCTGAAACCGTTCTCATCGGCAGTATAACTAATAGCATATCGTGCACCATCAGGTCCAGTGTATGAAAACGATCCTTGGGCAGTTTGAGCTTCACCAACACCGCTGCCCGCACCTTTAAGATAACCTTGCTCCTGTGCTTGAATTCCATTCCCAGTTTCGTAAGCGTAACTGTAACTTCCATCACCTTGGTTTGGATTGTTCTCATATCGAAGAATAGGGATTTGTGGACCCCTTCCAAAAGATCCTGCCGAAAAATATATACTTTGATAAGCTTCTGATAGCATTTTTTTACAGCAGCATACAAATTGTTCTTGAGGTTATTTAACGCATTTTTAAGTAAGTATCGTTTCGATATAAAAGAACACAAATACATTTTTGTATTTTTATAAGAAAGCCTGTACCTTAACTTACTTTTCAACATAATTTCCACCAATATTAAGGCACTTATCAGATTGTATTACCAGCCTTTGAATTTCATCCCTAGAAACGGCCGTTTTAACGTCATCGTTATCGTCGTGGCGTTAACTGCCTAGATGGTTTTTTAAGTGAAGAACGAAACAAAAGGTCTATATGCAACACCCCCTGCCTATCCCAAAATACAGTGCACATAGTTTTGTGTGCTGAAATTGCTTTCTTGGTTGATATTGAATGCCTTTATTCCATGGATTTCTGTTTTGATTCTGGTGTCACATGAGCCACCCATGTTGCGTCGCTAGTAATAATTTGGCTTAACACCTCATCATCTTTATTACGGTATCCTTTAAGGAAAGTCAAAGCACTCAGCACCTTAGCCAGCATTTTCGGTACCCATCGTGAATACACAACATCCGATTACTTAACGGCTCTCCCACTATTTCATAAGGAACATTCCTTTAATCTTACGGCCGCGACGATGACGTCAAAACGGCTGTGTTGCAGTGGTTAGTAAATCAGGCGGCAGAATTCTATGAGGATGGAATTCAGAAGCTGATTGTACGATATGATAAGTGCCTTAATATTGGTTGATTAAGTAGAGTAGATTAAGGTACAGGCTTTCTTATAAAAACAAAATTGTTGAAAACATTTGCACTTGTGTTCCTTTTATATCAAAACGGTACTTATTTAAAAAACATGCCTCGTAAATACATTTGCGTTAAAAGCAAATAATGCATTGTACATCCAATGAGAAAGACTTTCAGTTATGTGAAAAATGCACCAAAAGATGCAATGTTAGAGAAGTTATCTTTTATTTAAGTAAAAAATATTTCAAAACGATTATCAAAGAATTTTTTATTGCGTGAAACAAAGACTGGATACTTTTTATATATTTCGGAAAAGATTTTGAATGGGTGTCGGAAAATCAAATTTTTCAAATAAATTTTATAGAACTACAAATAAATTTATCTATTTATAGCGTTTTATATAAGCCAAATACATAGATGATTTTACTAGATTACTTGTTCCACTACTACTGTCATATAAGAGCAGCTGTAAGCGTAGAAACATTCTTAATATGAAATTTGTATTTCATTGTCTTGCTCCTTGAATCATTATTTTAGAAAAAATGTTGTACATCTTTTATTTACTAAGTCTTTAATTAGAACGTATTTGAAACATTTGAAAAAAGCGAAACTGTCTACTTTACAATAGCAGATGGCTGAACTGCTGTCTTTTAAATATTACAATTTAGATCGCCGATTGGGGCGTACAATTTTGATAAGACAGCTAAGAAAATACAATAAGATTTGTAATGGTAAGATATATTAGTGCAGTGTTGTAGGACGGTATGTAATCGAGATTTTGCGCTGCTTAACTTTTTACGAAAAGAAGTTGAAGAAAATAAATTTATGTTTATGCGCTGACTTACCCGAAAATCCACTACCGCCACCAAGGCCAGCTCCACCGCCAAATCCGGGTCCAGCACCAAATCCAGGGCTTCCTCCAAACCCAGGGCCTCCACCAAATCCGCCTCCAGCACCGAATCCTCCGGCTGCAGCAGCTCCTATTGGAGGCAAGTACGTTCCATCCAGACGAGCAGCAAAAGAGACACCGAGCACAGATATAAATATTAGCTGTAAAAATATAGATTTAAGTTATAATTTTTGAAAAACAATAAAAACTCCATTATTGTATTACTCATAATATCGGAAGTAAGTAAATCCTTACATATCTTATTAGAGGACACTATTGACATAAAGCGTGACCAATCTACTGAAATTTTATTTAAAGTTTTCTGGAAAACGTAAAGTGTCTAAATGCAATGAATGGTATATTACATGTGAATGGCTTTTCGAAAAGCTTGGTATATAGAGAATTTCGTTATTTGGAGAATAATATATGTTATTGAAAAAAATATGTATAATATATATATATATATATATATGATAATATGTATGCATGTTAATTAATTCATGATGTATGTATTAATTTATGCGAATAAACATATTTAGGCTGCTCAAGGAATACTGTATATGGAGCAGCGGCTTTATCCATTTCATTTTTTAGACTTCATAAAGTAATAAAGTCATTAATTTTATTTAAAACATTTATATTCGTTCGAAACAAATGAAATAAATATTTAACTGCGTATTTAAGAAGATATTAACATTCATGTATGTACATACATACAAACCTTATTAAAATACTTTATAAAAATAATTAATAAATTACATCAAAGTATATTAGCTTTATTTCTTGAACACTTTATAATATAGAATGTAAATTAAATATTTAATATCATTTAAATGAGGAATACTTACAGGAAGCATTTTGCCTTATTGCTGTGGATGCTCTGAGTGTAAATTTAGTGATATTGGCTTAATTTATATACCTCGTCGAAACAGTTATGGATGTTACCCCTCCATGTAAACAAAGATCATCCTCGGCATTTGAAGAAGAAAAGAATTTACTGGTAATCCAGATCATCGTTCTACAACGTACAAGGCTGCGTGAGATCTGCAATTAGATTTTGTTATGTCAGGTGCGGGTGAGGCTCAGAGAAAGGTGGATAAAAGTGTAATAACATCGGTAAGTTCCGTTCGTAGAATTCAAGGATTGCAAAACGGATGGCCTAAAGCTTGATCTGCACGACGTAGTCCGACCTAGGACCAACCCATTTATATCGACGAAATATTTGTGGTTGTATTGCAGATCATCCTTGATAAGGTGTAGGATGTCGAACATAAAAAATGGCAAACTAAAATATACTATACTAAAATTGTGTACAGAATATATGTTGTATATTTTATAATGTACCGCTATCATTAGCTCACTTGCCAGATATGTGCTGATAATATGGAGTAGCGTATTTAAGTACGTTGTGGAAAAGCGTGGTATATGAATCTAAAGAGGAATTAAGTATTTCTTTATTTATTTATTGAACACCTATTTATGGAAGTTCTGAGCTAGAATGGTATTATATTCATGTTCACTGTGAATTAAATCATTGTTGAGTGCAAATTAAGCTGTACTTATGGATGTACAATTTTGCAAAGGTTGTTTAAATTACAGTTGGGAAATAAGCGTTCACAATAGAATGTTACTGCAACTTTGAATTTTTTATTTAATTAATATAAGTTTAATGAAGAACAAAAGGGTATGATGCATCCCAGTAAAGAAGTTGCGTTGTTTGGAGTGAATATGTAGATCAACCAACTTATAATGGAATTGAGGCAGTTAAGTAAACTTCTCCAAAACGTTTCAAACTTGGAAACATAGTGCGAAAGAGAAACCATGTTAGCATATTATCGTGTATGAAAGGAAGAATTGTAGAAATACTTTAAATAGTAATATGAATCCATATCGAAGAGTTACAGGGAGCTTAAACAATTGAAAGTTCTTCACTGGATTTGCTGAAAAGTGAAATAGTTGATAAAATATCACTTTTTTTTTTTGATTGGCATTATATGTACTTCCATAGTCCCCAAAGTTTATAAATTTACAAGGAAGTGGTTTTGATAAAATTTAAACGGGCGAAATATATTTGGGGCAAGTTTCGTGCAGGGTTACTATAAAATAATCATTGGATTTCCAAAAGGTGTATTTTAGAAAGTATTAAGATATAATATTCAATGATAAATGAAAAGAAAGGTATAATATTTCAGTTCTTATTTATACCATCACAAATGTTCAAAATGAATTATCTGCCCTACACGACACATATCTAAACGATTGGGCAGTGCATCCGCATTGTATAAATGTCTCCATCAACGTTTCATAGTAGCATATATAGCATATATATATATATATATATACATATATACTAACTTTTTAAATGTTACCTAAATACTAGTTTTCGGTCAATCAAGTAACAACTCTGGAGATAAGAGCTATATTTTTAAAACGTTAAGAAACGTTCTTTTTACCCGAAAACATTATTTTAACGTTCTGGAAATATACCTATTAACTCCAGAGTTGTTGTTTGATTGACCTGAAAGTGGTAGAGAGGATATTTAAAAAGTAGCAATAATACGCCTCTGAGGTTATCTACTGTTGCTGGATGGTTGCACGTAAACAAGAACTTTAATGTATCTCAAAAGGAAATAACCTAAAACCGTGAGATGGAGAGTCCTGGAAGGTCAGTTAAGGGACACGAAATTCTGTCTAGCACATTGCGCAATCCAGCGAAGAAGTTTTGCTATTAAGATACTAATTAAGTTCACCATACCAATGTTGTGGAGTTCCACCATCTTTTTAGAAGTTTAAATTGCTGGAAAAAAGAAATGCGAAAACAACCATAATTGCAACATATCCAGATACGTTGCGTCCGTTGTAGTTTTATCACTGAAAGAAAAGGGTCCTTGTTGTGTGTAAATGCAAGTTTTAAACTTAAAAATTTTCCCTTACTTTACATATCATCGAATACCATATCTCCAATACTTTGTAAAATATATCTTTTAAAAATCCGATAATTCTTTTGTAGTAACCTGTACATGTCCTGAAAATGGTTGATATGGTTGATTCTTGCAATCGTTAGTTCTCTATAGAAAATTGTGAACGATATAATGACTTATTTATGAATATGAGTATATTTTCTATATGTATCTACATATGTATGTATGTATATACTTAGCAGGGGTATCGCAATTTTATATATTTTTCTTAAGAATACCCGTAAATTGACTTGTTTCCAGAGATAGTTTTTAATTGTCTTGCAATTATTAATTTGGTTCTACATGTATGCCGATATTTGGTAGTAATGAAATTATTTTTATTTTTTAACTACCTTCTGGCGAGTGAGTAATTACCATTTTTAAGCATACATTATATATAGATACATATTCTTCTATATAATAAAATAATCAGAGGCATAAAAATAATTACAGTTGACCAATTTGCGCCAATAATACTACAACTATATGAAACGATTGTACATTGAAATTGAATGTATAGTACGCAGCCATCTGTATTCTTATGCAATTTTACTATTCTAGTACAGTCGTTTCAAATAGTCGTAATACTCTCATTTTCGTAGTTCTGTTTTGCTCTGTATGTTTTTGTAGTAGCATACCTAGATCGTATAGGTTTTATCGTAGCTTTATATACTTATTGGTATACTTCTATCAATTTGCATATATTTGTTGCCAAATATGGTGTCTCACAACCTACTACTTTGTACAGCTTTTAACACTCGTGATTGTGGGTTCTCTTAAATATTTAAAACCCATAACTTGCTCTGTTCGCAGGTTACACCGTCTTGGCTCTTTAGCGTCTCGTGAAGTTAGCAACCGAATTTGTGTAAATATAATAATTCATCGGAACTTTCAAGAGTTCTGCAAAATTGCATGAAAAAATGGAAAATACCAAAAATAAACGTTGTACCCATTTTCGAGAAAAACAGTGCGTTTTAGACATGTTTCTGCACCTCGACCACAGTTCTAGAGTTCTTAACCAATCTTACAAAAATTTCTGCAAAAATTGAGATTTTGCAAAAAATTGTTAATTTTCAAAATCGCAAAACAGTTCTATTCGCGGATATAAATAACACGCTAAGAGTTCTATCGAAAACCCCTCCAACATTTTTTTATGAAAACGTTAGTTTGAAAGATATTTGCAATAGTGTGGGACCCATAGTTTTGGATGAAAAAGAAAAAAATTGGGCAACAGTTCTGATCGTAGTTCTCGCTAGAACCCTAAGAGTTCTATCGAAAATCTTGATAATTTTTTTTTGTAAAGTTTAAAACTAAAAAAATCGAAGAAATGAAGCTCGTCTATATGGTGAAAAAAAAAAATCGCGCAACAGTTCTGATTACAGTTCCCGTTGGAACCCTAATAATAAAATTGCACAACTACTCTGATTGTAGTTTTGGATAGCACACTGAAAGTTCCTTAGATCATCACGTAGTCATTTTGTTTTTGTTTTACTAATAGGTCGTCAAGCGTTTGGATTAATTAGGAACCAAATTTTATTAATCAAAAAAGAATACTTACTCACTTATTATTTAGGGTTCCGTTAGCCTTTCAACAGTTTTACAAGAATTCAAATAAGAGTTTTTACTCTTACATAAATAAATGTAATAGGCTAGAGCCTTTTCCAACTTTGCACATATGCCTCGAAGTCTATTCTACTGTGTGTTCTCTCATGGTCTTTTAACGGTTATTCTAAACCTTTTTGTACATTTTTACGTATATCATATAGCTTCCTCCAGGTTTCATCGAAGACGTATGTCGTGTAGTGTTCAATAAGGCTATTAGAAGGAACAGCGCCGACGATTCCATACTCTTGATTGTCGACTAGGAGTGACTTAGCAATAGTTTGCAGCACACATTACTTCCTTTCTTTATTTCTTCGAATATCTTTTCAATTTTCAACCTTACAAAAAAATGTTATTAGGATTTTCGATAGAACTCTTAGGGTTCTAGCGGGAAGTACGATCAGAACTGTTGCGCGATTTCTTTTTATTTGCTCATCCAGAACTATGGGTACCAGACTATTGCAAATATCTTTCAAACTAAGGTTTTGATAAAATAATGTTGTAAGGATCTTTGATAGAATTCTTAGGGTGCCATTTAGATCCATGAATAGAACTCTTTTGCGATGTTCAAAATTAACAATTTTTTGCAAAATCTCAATTTTTGCAAAATTTTTCGTAAGGTTGGTCAAGAACTCTAGAACTATGGTCGAGGTGCAGAAATATGGCTGAAACGCACTGTTTTTCTCGAAAATGGTCGCTACGTTCATTTTCGGTATTTTCCGTTTTTTCGCGCAATTTTGCAGAACAGAAATTTTCCGCAAAGTACTTTAGAACTATTTCGTATCTACCAGGAACCCCGATGAATTATTATATTTTTACAAATTCGGTTGCCAACTTCACGCCACTGCTCTTTGGCTATATTTGGGAATTATATCTTCTGGATATTGTGTTGTCCAAGCAATAAGGAAGAGGAACCCCTCCTGAATATCAAGCAATGGATGCAGATCTTATGATTGAAAATGAAAGTGATGTTGATTCACAAAAACAGAATAATCTAAAATACACCAGAGAACAACTTTTATAGAATATTTTCCTATTGTAGATTGTCATAATTTTACAATTTACAAGAAAATTATTCATTTTTAAAAAGATCGACAATTGGCGATGAAAAATTAGTTGTTCACAAAGATGTAAACCGAAAGAGATTTTAGTGCAAGCAAAATGAACCAACTAAACTAATACTCAAAACAAGGTTAGACGCCATAAAACATTTTAATGACATAATGACGCTACAAAGGAATTGTGTAGTTTAAAATTTTTCCACACAACTACGATGATCAGAATTGGGAGATCGCAATTATATTGTTTACTACCATAACAATGCAAAACCAGGTATATTTTTGGTCAGTCGGGAAAGAATTATTAGATTTGATTCGCATTTATTACATCCACCATTTAAAAGATGTCTCAACAAGAATATGAATTTTATATATTTGTATATTAAACGACGAATTCTTAATTTTAAGTACCGGCGTTTGTAGTTGTAATTGGTGATAGTGTAGAGTAGTATAACATACCATTTTTTTTTTAATATATAATATGGAAAGTAAAAAAATACCCGCAGCAAATTTTATTGCAATGGATCGATACAGAAGTAGTACAATTGCTGAAAGATATAGCAAATGTTACCAGATAAATAGAAGTGGAGCATTAGATAAAAATGGAAAATTTAGAACTAGAAAAAATTAATTGACTAGAAATGACGCTGCTTAAGCAAAAATTAAATGTTCACAAATATTTTCTTGTGAATTTTTATTTCTTATTTCATTTGGATACATTTTCGTTTTCAATCCCATATATTTATGAATATATATATATATATATATATATATATATATATAATTATAATATATATATAATAGTAAAAATGTATTTCGACCGTACTGTTTAGAGTAGAATATATAATTGGGGTGGTCGGTCCGTGAAATTTCACGGACCGACCACCCCAATAGAGTTTTTCGCTGGATTTTATATATTCTACTCTATATATATATATGTATATAATCGTATATAATGTGCTTATGGTAGTAATAAATAAAACATATTTTAAATAAAAGTATTTTTCTGTAAGAAAACTATAACAATCTACGAAACTATTCCATAAATGTTGTTCTCTGGCGTATTTGGCATTATTCTGTTCTTGCGACTCAACATCATTTTTACTCTCAATCACAAGTTTTGCATCTACGCCTTGATCTTCGGGAGAAGTTCCTCTTCCTCGTTGCTTGGGGCTACATTGTGCAATGCTGTAGTTGCTTCAATTACTGTAACGAAAGAAATGTCAGCCAACTAATATTAGACAAGGAGATTCACTAAAGCCGTTCTTATCTAATTAAGTGAGGGGACGTATAACAGCGGCAACTAGAATTAAGCCGGGATATTAAATGAGAATGCCGACTTAATAGCGGACAACGAAGGCAATCTATAATTATCCGTCAATTCAATAAAATATCTAAAAAATATAGAATGCAAATATCATCCCAAAAATTCAAATGCGTGGTTATATGTTAGCCAAAGAGCCAAGACGGTGTAAAGTGCAAATAGATAACAGAGCAAGTTATGGGTTTTAAATAGTTAAGAGATCAAATTATAAACCCCCGAACTTTATTCCAGGACACACAATCACGAGTGATAAAATCTGCACAAGTGGCGGGCTGTCTGAGACACCATATGACGCAACAAATAAGCAAATGGATGGAAGTATACAGTATACTCCTCGATTGACTTCACTGCAAGAATAATGAATTACAGATTATAGTGATGTGGTGTTACCGATACGCGGTCACAGATTGCTATTTCAAATGTTATCTGGAAGCCCTATATTTTGAATATGTCCTCCTCTGGTGATATCCATTAGATCCATAGTACCAAGAATCTCTAAATGCTCAATAAGATTATCTGCCTATAATTTAACTGACTGTGCTATCTTTGGGGCGGTTAATGCGATTTCTTTCCTCATAAATAGATGTAGGGGAACGAAATTGAGCATCGCCTCAATAGTAGAAATGAGGTAACTGTTGATAACACTTGAAATCCCCAGGTCAATCTGTCTCTGTAATTTTTGCAGTATGGCCTGGATAGTAATTTCTGAAATCTTAGGTCACCACGCTAGTATTCCACAAAAGATAGTTGGTCCCTTATTTTTATGTACGCCGGTATGAAAGTGTATGTTTTCGCCTATACCTTTTCCTCGTTTCAGTTGCTTCAAGTTATAGATATTGTAGTAATCTTTTAATTTTTCAAGACTGATTGCTGAAATTCGAAGTCTCCTTTATCACAAATTATAGATTAATATTGCTACGCGGGTGGCGTAACGCGCAGATAATTTTAATTCGAGGCCGCACAAACAACAAAAAAAAAAGATGAATGATAGTAAAAAGAACTACTGCGGTTGGACTATCGTTACCTGCTGGACTTCAGCCTCTAATGTTTCTTCGGGCGGCCGGACTAGACAGGAGACGGGAGCGGGTCCCGATAGCTTAACAGATGTAAGAGGGCGCCACCACGTTTCGGCCTCTTCGCCCGGAACTCCCGAACGTAGTAGCGAGTGGGGAGCAGGAACTCACCGAACCATAGTAATATTCTTCTTTTAAGACGATGAGAAAAATTAAGGAAACAACTCGTTGTGCATCAATAAATTCTCCAACGTCGTTTATTAAGCATAGTAAATAAAACGGTCAACGCAAAAAAACAAAAAATTAAATATACCCTAAATGTATACTACTTACTAACTTGGAATTAAATAAAACTGTCTGTAGCTTCCGTTCGTTTGATGCATTAAATAGAAATGTAGTGAAATTTTGGGAACTAGAAACGGTTCATAAAAACGCTCCTTATTCTTTAGAGGAGACTCAATGTGAAGAGCATTTCAAAAACACTGTACGTCAGACTAACGATGGGCACTGCGTGGTATCGTTGCCTTTTAAAGATAGTGCCATTTCGTTAGGGAATTCGCGAGACCAAGCGTTAAAGCATTTGTATTCCTTAGAAAGGAAGCTAAATACAAGTCCGGACCTAAAACGTGAGTATTCAACTTTCATGAAGGAATACTTAGAATTAGGGCACATGAGGTTAGTAAGGAATCCCGATTCAAACACAGACGGTAAGACACTCTATCTTCCTCATCACGCAGTTGTCAAGGCTGACAGTCTAACAACAAAGTTTAGGGTGGTATTTGACGGGTCTATGAAATCAACTACTGGCATTTCACTAATTGTAAATGACATACTCATGGTAGGCCCAAAATTACAGGAGGATCTGTTCCATATTGTGGCAAGGTTTCGCTTACATAAGTATGTGTTAACGGCTGACATTGCAAAAATGTACAGGCAAGTTCGCATGTCTGACGACCACATGCCCGATCAACGTATTCTATGGCGTGAAAGTGAAAATGAGGAAGTACAAACATTTGAGCTTGCTACAGTTACATATGGTACTAGATCTGCCTCCTATTTAGCAATAAAATCCCTACAGCAATTAGCGGTTCAAGAAGCAAAGCATTTTAAAACCGGCTCTGAAATCGTTCTACGAGACTTTTATGTGGACGACTTCCTAACTGGTGCAGATACTATTGCAGCCGCTAACAAAATTAAGGACGAAGTAATACAAATCTTATCAAAAGCAACGTTCGAATTACGGAAATGATCTTCAAACGAAAAGGAATTGTTGAAGAATATCACCAATACCTATAGTGAAAACATTGTCTTTAATCTAAATTAGGAGGAGCAAATAAAAACTCTGGGATTGCAATGGAACACAAGCATGGACACTCTTCAATACTCGGTTCAGGAGCAGAGAAGTTGCAAGCGCATCACAAAACGAATGATATTTGATCCCTTAGGACTCATTAGCCCATTTATTATTATTATTAATAATGCTCAACAGGCCTTGCAGACCTTGGGCATGTGCTACACAGTTTTACAGCTATTAAAATTAATCATAGTTCTAGCCTAACTTAACAAAATAGCTACAACTTTTCTAAAACTTCTTCTACTATTTTTTCCATATTACCCTATCCCTTGCTCTTTCTCCACAGTCCCCAACGCTGATCTTCTGCATATCTTCTTCGACGCTGTTAAACCATCTCTTGCGAGGCCTGCCCTTCTTTTTTTCCCAACTGGTTTTCTGCTTAACACCATTTTAGGCATTCTATCTTTATTAAGTCTTTGGACATGGCCTAGCCATCTTATGCGTTGTGCTCTAGCCACTGTTGTTATCCTAGGTTCATTGAATATACTCTTTACCTCTTCGTTTGTCCTTCATCGCCATCCGTCCTTCGTGTTTATTCCTCCGTATATTGCTCTGAGAATTCTTCTCTCCCATCTTTCCAGCTTTCCCTCATCCTCCTTCTTTAGAACCCATGCCTCGCACGCATACGTAACTGTTGGCCTAATTACCGTTTTGTATATTCTCTCCTTAGTTCTTCTTGATACAAATTTTGATTTCATTAGTGGTCTTAACATCCCGAATTTCATACTTCCCTTTGTTATCCGAGCCTCTATCTCCGATCCTTCCTGGCCGTTTTCCTTAACCTTCACACCTAGGTAAATAAATTCTTCCACTCTTTCGAAGGTAAGACTTTTTCTTTTGTTTGCACTATTAATTGTGCATCCATATCATTCTGTGTGTCCCCCATTATCATGTATTTTGTTTTACTTTGATTAATTTCCAGTCCATAACTCTTGGATACATTTACTATTTTTCTTATGGTTCTTTGTAGTTCCCTTTTTGTTTTCGCTACTATAGCTAGGTCGTCTGCAAATGCTATACATTGGTGATCATTTTTCATTATTGTTTCATCCATCTTAATCCCACTTTTTCTTATTACAGCCTCCAGAACTAGGTTAAATATTGTTGTTGACATTGGATCTCCTTGTCTCAGTCCCTGCTCTACTGTGAATTCGCTAGACCTTTCCCCCTTCCATAGAATTTGATTTTTTGTTTGTTTTAAAGTCGCTTTGACTAAACTTATCAGTTTGCTAGGTACCCTCAACTCCTCCAAAGCCTGATACACTTGCTTCCTCCGGATCCGGTCATACGCCTGCTTATAGTTTACGAAGAGCACATATAACGCAGTTTTATATTCATAACAGCTTGCTTGTATTTCCTTAAGTGTAAAAATTTGATCCATTACTAATCTATTTCTCCTAAATCCTGCTTGGTACTCTCCTACAGTATTTTCCATAACTTCGTTTAATCTTGAACGCAACATCTGTGCCAATATTTTATAAGTTGTTTCCAGCAATGCAATGCCTCTGTAATTTTCACATCTCTGTTTATACCCCTTCTTATATATTGGGCATATTTCGGCCTTCATCCAATCCTCCGGTATTGTTTCCTCCTCCCAGATTTTCCTAATGAGTATGTATATTTGTTCTTGTAATAGCTCCCCTCCTGCTTTAATCATTTCCGCCGTGATTTCCGATGCTCCTGGGCTCTTATTATTTTTCTGGTTTTTGATTATTAATACAATCTCTTCTCTGGACGGAACCTCTACTATCGTTTCATTTCGGTCTACCGCTTCCCTCGTATACTGCTCCTGCTCCTCCTCACCATTTAGCACCTGCCGGAAGTAGTTTTCCACCTTTCAAGGACCTCTTTCGTTTCGCTTATCAGCCTTCTCTCCTTGTCTTTGATATATACATTCGGCGCCGTACATCCCTTGCTTACTTTCTTTACCTCTTGGTAAAACGATCTTATTTCTTTTTTTAAAGTTATCTTCCATACCTTTTAGTTTTATTTCAAAGTAGTCTCTTTTCTTCTTTCTACACATTCTTTTCATCTCTCTTCTTGCTTCTCTGTACATTGCTATATTTTTTGGTTTTCAGTCGTTAGCAAAATCTGTCTGGCTCTTCTTACCTTCTCCATCATGCTATCACATTGTTCGTCAAACCATTCTTTTCTCTTTTTCTTTTCATCTTTTACCCCGACCACTTCGTTTGCTATTTCTATCGTCTGTCGTATATTTCTCCATAAATACTCAATGTCCATATTTTCTACATTTGTATTCAGATGCTTCTCTACTTCCCCTTTGTATTTATTTTTGGTGTCTTCATTTTCTAATAACAAGGATTCACTTCTTCCCCTCCTTCCCTTGGGCTTTATTTTCTTTCTCTTTTCCCAATTCCTGGACAATTCAGCCTTACAAACAACTCTGACTAAATAGTGGTCCGAGTAACCTTCTGCCCCTCTCTTTGACTCTATTTTTGTTATTTGCTGCATATCATTCCGCTCTACTAACACGTGATCGATTTGGTTTACGGTTTTACCATCCGGCGACTTCCATGTTCCCTTATAGATATTCTTCCGCGTCAATTGGGTGCTTCTCACCACCATCCTCCTCTCTGCTGCAAAACAAATTAATCTATGGCCGTTATCATTTGTAATTGAGTGGCTGCTATGTTCACCTACAGTGGTTTTATAAAAGTCTTCCCTTCCTATCTTTGCATTGCAATCTCCCATAACAATCTTTAAGTCGTATTTTGGTGTTTTCTCATATTGCTTCTCCAATTGCTCATAGAATAGGTCTTTTTCTCTTCTTCAGCTTCTTCTGTGGGGGCGTGCACATTTATCACAGTGATATTTCTTTTTCTTCCTTTAATTCTTAAGATACACAATCTGTCCGATACTGGGTGGAATGCCATTACTCTTCCTCTTAATCCTTTGTTTACCATAAAACCCGTCCCTAGCATCCTATTCCGTCCTCCACTCATAAAAAAGATACCCCATCAATGGTAGTAATATCCGTTCCCAATTGTTTTATTTCTTGCATTGCTAAGACGTCTACTTTATATTTTTTCATTTCTCTGACTAGCTGTTTTAATTTCCCCGTCTCGAAAGTCCCTCTCACATTCCAGGTTCCCATAGTTAGCGCTTTCTTTTTTCCTCCATTTTCTATTAACATCGCCTTTGTCGTTGCCGTAATCGTTTTCTTATTTTCTGCATCTATTAGTTTTTTGATACTTGTGGTGCTTTCACAAATTTACCTACATTGTCATCCCAGCACCATGTTTCACCATTTATCATTAATTTTTGAAATCCGATCTTCACATTCTTCCCCTCTGCTCTTGCTTCAGATGCTCTTTTCCTTATTTTTGCCTGTAGCTCCTGTTCTTTTTCGTCATATCATCATTTATGTATACTTGCATTTCCCTTGTTTGCCTTAGTTTTCTTTTATTGCTCATTAGCACCTGTTTATCCGTTGAGTTATGTAATTCCATTAAACACGTTTTGCTTCCTATTTTCCTAACTCTTTTTATCTTCATTTCTAACTGCAAGAAAGCTTTCCATATGTTCTTTCAATAGGTTTTGGTCTTGTGTGTTGATCTCCATTCCCTGTACTATCACATTGTTCCGTCTTTTCTCTTTTCCGATTTTATCTAGCTCCTTTTTCATTACTACTATCTTCTGTTTTAGTACCTTATTTTCCTCTTTCATTTTGTCATTGTCTTTCTTCAGCTCTTGCATTTCCTGTCTATATTGCTTTTGCTCTCCTCTTATTTCCTGCACCTCTGCTGTTAAGTTCGATAGCATTCTCAATACCTTATCTAGTTTGTCTTCATTTGTCTCCATATTCCTTGTTGGAGTTCTTAACGTTTTCTTGGATCTTAGGAAGCTCTCTTCTTCCTGGCGTGGCCTCTTCTTCGAGCTATCGTCGGTGCAATATTCGTCACTCTCCATTCAGCGTTTAAACCCTGACTTTTATTTTAGCTTAACTTCGTATTTTTTCTACTGCTGGCTTGCGTCGGTGTGACATTCGTGACACACTTCTCCCATTTATTATAAAAGCAAAAGTTTTGATGCAGCAGATGTGGAAATTGAAGCTAGATTGGGACGAGTCTCTATCATATGACATTCAATCTAGTTGGATAAATTATGTTGTAGAAATGAACGAGTTACCACAAATCAAGCGATCCAGATGTATCATTGAAATTGAATGCCCGTATAAATTTGAAATTCATGGTTTTTCTGACGCTAGTGAAATAGCGTACGGGGCATGCATTTATATACGATGCTATAATCAACAATGGGACATATCCTGTAATCTACTATGTTCTAAGTCCAAGGTTGCGCCTCTTAAAAATACATCTACACCAAGGTTAGAGTTATGCTCTGCATTGTTATTAGCTCAAATAGTCAATAACCTGGTCGACACGTTAGCTATTGCCATTCATAGAATATGTTTTTGGACAGATTCTACGATTGTTTGGATTGTCATGGATAAGATCATCTTCTAAATCATGGAAAACATTCGTTGCTAATAGAGTTAGCGAAATTCATGCCTTAACAAATCCAACCGACTGGTACCATATAGGTACAAAAAGCAATCCCGCTGACCTCGTATCTCGAGGGAGTTCTCCGCAAACTTTAATGAATAACAATTTGTGGTGGAAGGGTCCTGACTTTTTACAAGAACGATGCATTCCATTAGTCAATTTTTAGATACCTGAAACAATAGAGAATGCTCCCGAGCGAAGAGAAACTGTAGTTAATGCCTCAACCACTCCCAATGGTCTCGACTTATTCGAAAGATATTCAAATCTAAACAAACTTATTCGTGTTGTAGCGTTTTGTATACGATTTAAAAACAACCTTTTGGCACGTGCAAAAGAGAACAACGATAGTATAAAGGTTGACTTCTTGACATCAGGCCAGTTAGACGAAGCAATGATGACACTAGTCAAGATATCTCAGAAAGAAACGTTTGTCAATGAAATACGCCAATTACGTGTCAATGGAAGAATAGGATTGGCATCCAATATATTACCATTGAATCCATTTGTAGATGAAAGGGGAATTCTTAGAGTAGGGAGGCGCCTGACGCATAGTACTATACCTTATCAACAAAAACATCAAATTTTATTAGCATCCAGGCATCCACTCACAGAATTAATTATAGTACATGAACATTCCAACCAATTGCATGCTGGTGTGCAATTAACAATAGCTTCGATACGATCCAAATATTGGCCATTAGCCCTTCGGAATCGCGTTAAGGCTGTAATAAGAAAGTGTATTGCGTGTTTTAAAGCTAAACCTCGTTCCTCAGAATATCTTATGGGAGATCTCCCATCCGAACGCATCAACCTTACGCGGCCTTTCCAAACTGTTGGAGTTGACTATTTTGGCCCCGTCTATCTCTGTGATGGCAAAAGACGAAAAGCCGCCAAAATCAAGGCATACGGCGCGGTATTTATATGTTTTGCCACAAAAGCCATACACCTGGAGCTCGTCGGCAACTTAACAACTGAATCATTTCTAGGAGCCATGCGCTGATTCATAGGTAGACGAGGAAGGTGCACTAACATATATTCCGACAACGGCACTCAGTTTGTTGGTGCTCATAAGGAGTTGGGTAGATTGTTAAAGCAATTTTGGAATTAAAACTCTCGAGAACAAATATTTAGCAATTTCGCACAAGAGGGTATCACATGGCATTTTACCCCATCCAAATCACCTCATTTCGGTGGGTTATGGGAATCGGCAGTAAAATTAGTAAAATATCACTTACAGCGTGTAATCTCCAAAACATCCTTGAATTTTGAAGAAATGTACACGCTCTTAGTACAAATAGAAGCCATTCTAAATTCTCGACCTATAACTCCAATATCTAACGATCCCAACGACTTTACTTTCTTTAATCCTTCTCACTTTCTAACTGGAGACGCACCAACATGCATCTTCGAGCCGAGCTTCATCCATCAAAAGGTAAATACCCTATCGAGATGGCAGCACATTCAGCAGATGCGTGATCATTTCTGGAAAAGATGGCGAAAGGAGTATTTGCATCAGCCTCAGACCATAAACAAGCCAGCAACATCGAGACAGCCCCATACGTAGCGTTGGCAATCCTGAAGGAAGATGGCCTGCCTCCATCTAGTTGGACTACCGGACGAATATTGGAGCTGTTCCCAGGAGATGATGAAATTGTGCCAGTAGTGTCCGTAAAACCCCTCGTGGTGTATTCAAAAGAGCAGTGTCTAAACTATGTGTCCTACCCATCGATAATGTGAAGTGCAACAGTGCATAATCTATATTTGAATGGCGAAGCTTTCAAGGCGGGGAGTATGTTAAGGATAATGTATATAACATCTATTTTTGATCAAGTCTGAAAATATGACATATACAAAAATGTAATGACAGTTGCAATCTGTCAATAAGTAATGAATGTCAGTTCTTCACGAAAATAAAAAAGCGGTTCAATTCGTCCAGAGCGGGTTACTGTGTTGCACAGTTATAGTAGAAACAAAATCTCCTTCAAAACAGGGGGAGGCACAATCACTGTCAAAGATAAATTAATTAGGCGTAGCTAAAACAATTTTGAATAAATCAAAACTTATACTATTTACATTTCGTAATTATGAAAATCTGTTAGAACGACGTTAATATTTTTTAGAATGCATGAAACTCGAATGTCGATGACGTCAAAGTCGTTCGTGTTTGTACATAGATTTTACAAACAGGAAAATACTATACTTATCTCACTCTCGCTAATTGAACTGATATATATAATAACAATAAATAAAAATAAATAAAACTAATGGCGTAACTTGAAATATTAAAGAAAAGGTGAAGATATAAAAAAACGCCTTTTACTACTATACTATTTCCGTTCGGAATTATGCGTGGAATACGGCGAGACGATATACGAAAGAAATAGTAAAAGTGAAGGTAGAATAAAAAAGGAAAACGGAAAAGTAATAAAATAAAAGCCTAAAACAAAATCTGCAATCAGGCAAACAGTAGGTACTACATTAACTCGAAACATACCTAAGATCTTGGGCGACTAAAAGATATTCTCCCTGCACGTGGTTCAAGCAGGTTAAAAATCCCCAGTGGGTATAATTTTGGCAATCAAAACTTAAAACTTCCTCCAAAATAATCTAATCGTATTTTCACTTATCCGGAAAATCTTCGGCGGATTCCTCACCAGCAAAATACAATCCTTCAAAATTTAACCAAATAGATGAGGTTTCCAGGAAAAGAAAATGTACGACTAATCTGGTATATTCTCAACGAAAAATGGCGAGCGAGTGGGGCGAGGAATACCAAGACGGTGCGATATAAAGACTCGGTATCGAGCAAAAACTACGAGTCCAAAGACTGATGATTAAAAGGGAAAAGAAACTACAAAACGGAAGGGAAATAACTTCATGCGTAAATGCGATCCCAAACTAAATCTTTACAAATTAAACAAGGGGTTAAGAGAAACTAAAATAAAATTACAGATTCCAACAACAACATAAAGTTCCAAAACGTAGTGCTGCGTGCGGCGCCAGAAAAACGGAATATCGAGACACCGGAAAATCGAGAAATACAGACATGGTCAAAACTAAACAAAACTAAACGAAGAAATTAACTAAATTTGATCTGGGACACCAACTTGAGTACACAACAACTATGGCGAAGGAGCCAGGGATATTCTACCAAACGAAAAGTACAACTCTCGCATGCGCACTTACGACGAAGCTGCCCTCTATCACGAGGTTGAAAACTAAACCAAAAGTCTCTAAAGAAAGCAAACTAAAAATAAAAAAGAACACAAAAGGCTTTAGCCTACTCCATGAAATTGTCGTTGGAACGGGGTCACAAAACTACCATATATACAAAATTATACTTATTCGACCAAACCCATATTTCCGATGTTACGCCAAATAAACAGTTTTCCAACAGAAAAGTTAAAGTAGAGAACAATACTAAAAGAACTATAACTCGAAGTTCGATGCCAAAAGAGCGAAAGCAAATATCCAATAGTCGAAAGCCAAGTGAAAACCCATAAAAACCCAACGAAAACCCTAATCTCAAGGATTAAAGTACAAGTAGACCAACCACACCTGCACACGTGACGGCTTGATACATCTACCACGGGATCCTTCGCCAAATCGGCCGGCAAACGAGGAAATCAAGGAACGACAAGAGAACAAAAGAAATAAACGGGATAAGGGAACGTTATTAAACCAAGGATGCAACGGGATGGGATACGGATAAATAAGGAAAGGTTAAATGCTAATTACAAATGTAGAAATGCGCTCAATCCACCAGACTTCAAGCGAAGAGAAAACGTAGAGCACCCACCCTCAAAACAAAAGAAACGCGAACGGTAGAAACTGTGGCCAAACAAAACGAGAAAGTGACAAGGTTTATAGTCCAGGGTGGCTCACTCCCAGATTGAAAAGCTGAAGGCTAATCGCAAAGTAACAAACAAAAATGACTATCGTAATCAACGTCCGCAACAAAAAAACGCGAATCAAGAACAGGTAGTGCCGGACTCAAAACCTTGAAGGCCCAAAGTGAAGCAGAACAGGTTTTTTGGACTACAACTCGACCTTCTAAGAACGTCAAAGTCGGTAAGAATATCGAAAGTCAAAATCGAGAACGGTAATCGAAAGTCAAATTTAGGAACGATCGCAAAAAGGCAAATCCGTAAAACGATAGCGAAAAGTCAAAATCGGCAACGGTAATGGTACGTCAAAATCGGAAAATACGTTGGAGGGTCAACGAGCTTTCGCAAATAAAACTGCCTAGTAGCTAAAGTAGTGTCTTAGCTAATAGGGCAACCACAAAAACAAAGCTAACGTAACGCTGTGCCCGCGATAATCCAACAACGAAAGGTGCAATCCATAATGAATAGGGGATTTGTACCTCCTCGCTCGAAATGGAAGCGGTAGGACTATTCCCCTGCCCGTACCTAGAGGGCGCAAGAAGTAAAATTACTGATGAACAACAGTAACTCAACCGATTGATGGTGGGAGTTCACTAACGATCTTCTGGCGTATTATAGCCCCAACCAGGTGGGCAGGTGGGCACACGTCTCGGAGAACAACACGGAGTGATTCATGTGTGATTGGTGAACGTTCACTAAAGATCTTCTGGCGTATTATAGCCCCAACCAGGTGGACAAAAACATCGGTGACTCAAGTGGTGATAGTGGGTGGTCACTAAAGATCTTCCGGCGTATTATCGCCCCAACCAGGTGCGCAGATACTGAACTCCCAAGGATCAAATATCATCGGAAGGTGCGGCGCGCGGATGTTGGGTAGTTCACGTACCCGGCAAAACGTCACCATCGCAAGTCTTAAGCTCATATGTATCGGACGACAAAATTTACTTATTCGAAAAGGCCGAACAAACTTGTCCGCGAGTTTCGCTGAGAAATATTTCGATGCATCGGACAATACAAAATTCTTACGCCAAATCATTTGATCAGGGGCATAGTTTACGGGACGGCGTCTAAGATCATAACGCCGTTTCGCGCGTCCATAAGTGGCTTGAAGACGAGACTTAATATCTTTATACAAACGGGAAAAATGTACGTTACGCTCCAACACAGCGTCGGAATCTCTAGTGAATTCGACGTGATCCTCATCAGAGATTTTGGGGATTTCAAAGTAGGGAGTAAAACCGGTAACATCGTGCTTTGCAGTGCGAATAGCGCACGACATCTTTGGAAGCAACAAATCCCAATCACGCTGATTGTCAGAAACATACGATATTAGCATGGTCCCAAGGACCCTATTTACCTGTTCGACGAGGTTCGCCTGAGGATGGTAATACGATGTATACGCAGTTCTAACCTTATAGGTACGCATAAGCTGTTGGTATTCCCTTGAACGAAATTGGACTCCATTATCCGAAATGATAGTACGAGGAACACCAAAAATGAGGAAAACGTTATCCTCGAGGAGACGCACTATAGAAGCAGCTGAAGCCTTCCGTAACGCAAAAGTTAAAGTAAATTTACTGAAGCAATCAGCTACGACAAGAATGTAACTAAAACATCTCTTAGTTCGTGGGATAGGGCCGACAACATCAACGCTCAATACTTCCCACGGTTTATCTATATGAGTATGACCGCCAATGCGTCCAGGTGGTTTACGTTGTTCGGGTTTAGCCTTGATACATTGCCTAACATACTTCATAACAGCACACGACATCTTAGGCCAATAATGATCTTTCGCGATACAGGCGAGAGTTTTATGTATTCCGAGAGGACCGCTAGTCGGAACATTATGACAAGACTGGATAAGCTGTCATCGTTGATCCTTAGGAACTACAATATTTTGTATTTTTCTTTAATGTATGTATCTAATTATTATATTTTTGTCCTATTATTGGTAATTACTGTTGGACAATAAACTATTATTATTATTATTATTATTATTATTAAATAATTGCGAGATGGTTTAACATACTTGCAGAGTCGATTGTTAATTATCTGGTAGGCCGGATATTTATTCGGCTCAGCGATAACGCGACGACACATGTTAAGATACCATTTATCGGTAGTCGTGGCCTCGATGGAAATGTTATCTACAACGGGTACAGATCAAGAGAGAGTATCCGGAACCACATGATCTTTGCCCTTACGATGGACGATATTGAAATCGTACTCTGTAATCGCACGTACCAACGAGCTAATCGACCACTGGGAGCGTTCAGCTTATTCAGCCAAGATAATGAATAATGGTCGGTAACGATGGTAAAAGAAGAACCTTCGATATATGGCCTCAATCTTTCGATCGCCCACAGGACAGCTAAGCAGTCCTTCTCAGTCGTCGAATATTTACGCTCCTGAGGGGTTAATGAGCGACTAAGATAACAGATAACCTTTTCGACACCCTGTATATTCTGCGTAAGTACAGCACCCAAACCAAAATCTGAAGCGTCCGTCTGTACGGTAAACTTCTCTTTAAAATCGGGGCACGACAAAACCGGAGCGGACACCAAATGGTCCCTAATATCTTGCCACGCCTTCGCACAGGCTTCGTCCCAACGGAAAACCTTATTCTTGCGTAGAAGACTAGTAAGAGGTCCGATAACGGTAGCAAAATTCGGAATAATTCCAACCAAACGACGCACCAGAGAAACATTTTTCGGTGTTGGTATCCGCAAGATAGTTTGAACCCTGTCAGGGTTCACCAAAAGACCTTCTCTATTAACGACATAACCGAGATAACGAAGCTCGTCTCGACAAAACTTACACTTATCGCGACTCAAAGTCAGACCAGCCTTCTCTATACGCGCCAATACTTCGAAAAGGACCGCAAGATGTTGTTCAAAAGTCTGTGTAACTATGACAACGTTATCCAAATAGACAAAAGACGTGGGGTTTTATTTCTGGATCAAGAACTTGATCGATAAATCGTTGCCAGGTGGCGGGTGCATTATGTAAGCCAAACGGCATGTGACGGAACTCAAATAACCCACGGTTCGGTACGGTAAAGGCAGTATATTGCGATTGGGCGATTCAGTGGCGGGGATTTGCCAATACGCCGACTTGATATCCAACGACGTCCAATATTTGGCGTCACGAAGTTTATCTAGAGCAGCGGTTCTCAACCTTTTTCCTTTGGGACATACCAAAGTACGTTTCAAACTTTCGCGACCTCCCTACATGTTACTTTTTACCCAGATGCAAAAAGAGCGAACACATAAAGTACCTACAATACTTCTTTTTTATTATGGCACGACTATGAGAAACAAATTTTAAAATTTATTGCGTAAGATTTTTACATAGAAAAATATAAACATAAAAGAAAGTTATGACTCTTAAGCAGGAATGTAAAAAAGTAAACATCAACATCAGAAATATAAAGACATAAATCTTAAAACTAGTGAGATACTTGTCCCTGGCGATTTCTGCAAAGTATATCTATGTGCGAACGAATTCTTGACAAACACACTCTCATCTCGCCGTCCACATCAAGTAGGCGAGACCTGTAGTCACCATTTTAATATTCTTCAATATAGAGAATCCAGACTCGCACAAGTAGGACGTTGAGAAAGGCAGTAAAAGAGATATTGCTTTATTCGCGATATCCAGATATTCATTTCCGATTGCGTCCAAAAAATATCGGGAGCATTTTCTCCAAATTTCGATCTCAGGACTGTATCCGATGATATTTCTATAAGTTGCCCTTGTTGCAGCTGCAGTCTAATTCTGCTTTGAATGCATTTTCTTCGTCAAGTGCAATCAGCCACTCCCAGCCAGTAGTCGAGATCGAGGGAAAGTATTTGGATATCTCTAGTTGCAAGTCAGATAGGTGCCCTATTATGCGTTCTCTTATCTGATTTTTTCCCTCTGTGTTCACCTCACTTGATGTAGTAGCCGTAGATGGAAAAGCAGTTAGATCGTTCTCTACTATGGCCGAGATCCACAGGGCAAGCTTTTTCGAAAATACTCTGATTTTATCACTTGATGATATGATAGTTTCATGCCGTCCCTGCAACCTCGAATTCAAAGCATTAAGTTTGTTGAAAATATTGGAAAGGTACGCCAGCTCAGCACACCAAACGGGGTTTTTAATACATTCACAATATTTAAACTTATTACTTTCACAAAATGCAAGTAATTTGTCTTTAAGTTCTAGAACTCTGGTAAGCATTTTTCCTCTGGAAAGCCAACGGATTTTGCTGTGGAACAACAACACTTTATGATCTGCGATCATTTCTTTAGAAAATTTTTCAAACACTCGCGATTTTACAGGACGATTTTTACATAGTTGATCGCTGAAACAATCGTTTGAATGACGTCACCCAAACGATTTCCGTCCGTAGTCTTCACCACTAAGGCCTCTCTATGTAAAAAGCAATGAGTAGTTATTACTGCTGGGTTTTTATTCCGCACAAAAGTCAGAAACCCTTTTATACTTCCTGTCATTGCAGCAGTGCCATCAGTACATATAGCGATGCAATCCGTCCACTTGAGTCCGTTATCTTGAAAGAAACTATATATAATAATAATAAATAGTAGCAAATGTATCAGCTCCAGTGGCTGTTGTTTCCAGTTCTCGACAAAATAGGTATTGCTCAATAATTTCTGATCCGCAAACAAACCTCACAAAAGCTAATAATTGAGCTTTTGCTGAAATGTCGATGCTTTCATCTAACTGTAGAGCAAATTGCGTGTTTGTTAAGTTTCCTATGACATTACTTTGAATATATAGCTTTATTCGTTTTTCCATCATGACAGAAGAGGCAGGAATGGAAGTATACAGGTGTTGGAAATATTCTCGCGGTGTTTGAGAGACGCTGTGGTGGTTTCGTTCCAAATGCCTTTTCAGCTTGTTACGTACCATAGACTCATTTGACAACACTATGCCACACACCAAACATTTCGTACTAGGTTTGTTCCCCGCGCCTGTCCACGTAAATCCAAAATTTATATATTCTTCTTTACAGTGGCGGTTATGTTGGTCTTTGTTTGGTCGTGGTTTTATGCTGTTCTGATTACTAGATGATGAATACAGCGTAATTTTTTTTCTTTGGAGTATTCGTATATTCATCTCCACTCTCCTCAGATGCAGAAGAGCTGTCCATGTCTAAGGCTTCCTTTTCCCTTATTACAAATCTGTTCATGATAAAAAGAGCGCACTAGCAACTAGCAAAGACACGAAACAGCGAAACAGAAGAAACGCGACGACTGATTACTGATTACTAAAAAATAAAACGACTAAGAAGTTGATATCGGCCCTCTTATTGTATATAACGAACTGACAATTCCTCCTGCTTTGAAGGAATGATGCGAGGTGGTGATGAAAATAATAACGCACTGAATTACTTCACTTATTTATTACCACGACGATTATTGCGACAACTTCGCGGTGGTTCACAAAACTGCTTGACTGAAGACTGAACTGAGATACAACTGATTTTTAACTGCTTAACTGACGATGAGCTGAGCTACGACTGCCACTGTAACTCTAACTCCAACTGATAATGAGCTAAGCTACGACTGCTACTGTAACTCTAACTGCCTGTGTCGGCATATGTTGGTGATATATATATGGTCGGATAGAAAGTGTAGTATCAAATAATGATTAAAGCCATCAATTAGATGCTTCTACCGGTATCTTAATCTACGTATGATGGATTCATGGGACCTAGAAATGCACTTTCGTAACCGTCATAAATTACATGTAAATGATTTCTTTCAGCCAAAATATACAATGACTTGAATGGATCAACGGCTAATCAAAAGGTGATTATATACAATAGAATGAAAGCAGTTAAGTAGACTTTCCAGAAGGGACAATTATTAATAGTCAGATGACAAACTAGGTATAATATGTGACACATAATGTGCACAAAATAATCGAATTTCCGTATACGCCGAAACAAACTGAATGAGGAATACTTCAGAATTTCCGAAAATCCACTTTGAGTATCCACCGACATATTTTACTGACGCAGCCGGCAATACCGACAAAGTTCAAAGGACGCCGCCCGCCGCAAAAAAGTGGAACTTTTCTGGTGAAGATTATTCCCCAAATGGGGGATCGTTTGTTTCAGAGTTGAATGCAAAAAATATATGATTGTTATACGATACATGCTTAAATGCGTATAATCACATATAATGATGGACGATTTCTTGCAAATTGCGCTACTCCAAGAAACGATTTGGCGATAATTTTTTATGTTCTAGAATCTAGAGCGATATTTTATCTGCGAAAGATTAGAAGACATTAAAAATCTCGCGACACATCAGACATGTACACGGCGGTTGAGAACCCCTGATCTAGAGTATTCGTTACATACGGTAACGGATACGCGCCGCGTTCGGTAACTTGACCGAGCTTACGATAATCGACGCAAAAACGATAAGTTTTGTGTTTCTTGGGAACCAACAGAATCGGGGAAAACCAGGGGCTAGTAGATCTTTTTATCACACCCAACCTGAGCATTTTGTCAAATTCACAATCGACGACTTTCTGTAACGCGGGAGAAAACGGATAGTAACGTTGTTTAATCGGGCTACTATTCGTTACAATTCGATGTTCAACGTGAGTTGCACAACCTAACTTATTCTCACGACCTTTCGGGAAAGCTTGATTAATTAATAACTCCAAACGCCCAGTTTGTTGCGCTGAAAAGATGCGCCAAATGTTCACCACCATCCACGACAATACCAGTCGAAAACACACATTCGCCCCTACGGAGATCAGGCACAGTATCCATGATTCTCCAAAAATCCAAACCAAGAATAAGCAAATGCGTTAAGTCCGGTACAACCAAAATATCAAAAACTTTTTCCCATTCACGTAAACGGATTGGTACTGAAACTCCACCCAAAGAGGAACATTTCGCGTCATTCGCGACGGTACACGTCGATAACTTAGTTTGCAAGCAAACTCCTAAATGTTGTAAAATCTCCCAACCAGGTCTACCTACGATTGCACGTGATGTACCAGAATCTAATAAGCCTAAAAAGGTACAGCCAAAAACACTAACAGAAAGATATGGACGTTCGTCGCCCATAGCATTCGCAAAGACAAAATCTAACTGAGCACGGTATTTCGAGTCGACCGACGAAGAGTTAGAACGAAATAGCCGGTCATCTAGTGTGCTCGTTTTCCGTTTGCCGGACAATTCGGACAACTATACACGGTCACGCCAGGTCTGCCACAACTAAAACAATGCTTACGACGAATCTGTTGACATTGAACGGAACGATGATCAAAATGTTGGCAATTCCAGCACTTGATGTTCGTGCTTGAAGAAGCGGGAGTCTCGGCGACAGTAGGTACTCGAGGGGACGCATCAACTCTTCCTGAACGGTGCTACAACTTGGAGACAATGCGGAATTCGTATCAACGTACGCGAGATCAGGTTCCATAACCTTATTACTAGGCGGTGGGCGATAAGCGTCAGAATAAACACGACTGGATTCTAGTTTAGGACCATACTGTAGTAATTGATTAACCGAAATAACGTCCAACAACCCAAATTGGTTCTGATAGAAGGGCGTAACATTCTTTCGCAGAATTTTGAGTAGAGCTGCTTCGCTAATCGGCTCAGACAGCCTGGAACCTAAATTACGCATAACCGAAACATACATCCCTATCGATTGGGGACCCTGAGTTCGATTTTTGACTTCTTCCAAAAGCTTATCGTCGTAATCGGGGGATTGAAATTCCTCTCGAAGTCCCTGCGTTAACTCTTTCCAATTTGACAACATACTGCGATTTGCACGGCACCATATGAGGGCGTTACCCCTGAACAAGTGCACTGTCGATTCGAAAAGGACTTCGGTAGTAGAGTGGCGAGCAAGTTTCAATTCTTGCACACGTTCCAAGAACACGTTAACCGACATATCTCTAGGATGCGGACAATGGCACAGGTTTGCATCTAGATGCTTAGTGGATGGATGCACCAGCCGAAGGAACCTCGTCATCACCCGTGTCTGACAATGGCGGGTCGGCCTCTGCTAGGCTCGTAGCAGAAATCTCGAGAACAGAAACAGGGCGTTGAGTGGATGCACGATTATGAGTTTTCGCCTTAGAAACTAATCGCGAAGGTAAACTGACCAATTCCGTTAAACATTTAGAACGATCAGCCTGCTCGGCTTCAGTAGCAGGTTGCGAACGATTCGAACGACCTATCGTGAACGCAATAGGTGTCGAAATTCTATTAAATAAAGTGAATAACCTCGGGCCATCAAAGTTTCTAACCAAGTCTTCAATTTCGCGCTGCTCCAATAAAATTGCTTCAAGGTCCTCCTCAAAAGTGAAGGGATATTCGGGGAGTGCAAAAGGAACGCTTGACGTTAAACGACGTAATTCACGCAAGGTTCAAGGCATGGTACTTACGGACGCAGTTTCAGTAATGCCGTCTATTTGCAACTCATATTCTAATTCGGAGGGAGTCAGAAAAGAAATATTAATTTTCGAATACATGACAATAAGGATGACTAAGAATAATATAAATAAAATTCACAAAATGTTTCAAAATACCGAAACTGTAAACCGAAGAAGAAGAAAGATCTCTCTTAAAACCAAACGGGCGCCAAAAATTGCTACGCGTAACGCCCAGATAATTTGAATTCGAGGCCGCACGAACAACAAAAAGATGATGAATGATAGTAAAAAAACTACTGCGATTGGACTATCGTTAGCTGCTGGACTTCAGCCCGTAATGTCTCTTCGGGCGGCCGGACTAGACAGGGAGACGGGAGCGGGTCCCGATAGCTTAACAGGCATAAGAGGGCGCCACCACGTTTCGGCCTCTTCGGCCGGAATTCCCGAACGTAGTAGCGAGTGGGGAGCAGGAACTTATCGAACTATAGTAATATCCTTCTCTTAAGAGGATGAGAAAAATTAAGGGAAACTCGTTGTGCACCAATAAATTCTCCAACGTGCTTTATTAAGCATAGTAAATAAAAGGTCGACGCAAAAACAAAAAAATTAAATATACCCTAAATGTATACTACTTACGAACTTGGAATTAAATAAAACTGTCAAAGATGAATTAATTAGGCGTAGCCAAAACAATTTTAAATAAATCAAAACTTATACTATTTACATTTCGTAATTATGAAAATCTGTTAGAACGACGTTAATATTTTTTAAAATGCATGAAACTCGAATGTCGATGACGTCAAAATCGTTCGTGTTTGTACATAGATTTTACAAACAGGAATAATACTATACTTATCTCACTCTCGTTAATTGAACTGATATATAATAACAATAAATAAAAATAAATAAAACTAATGGCGTAACTTGAAATATTAAAGAAAAGTTGAAGATATAAAAAGACGTAATTCCGTATGAATTAGAGGTTAATTTCACAATTACAAAAAATGTAGGTGGAGTTAGTAGTTAGCTGTGTGTTGATGTTCTCGGATCGTCGGTTGCAACGTGTAGCTCCTCCATCCGTCACTCTAGTCACGGCCTGTCCCCAAAAAATTCCTAGCCTTACTATTTCCGTTCGGAATTATGCGTGGAATACGGCGAGACGATATACGAAAGAAATAGTAAAAGTGAAGGTAGAATAAAAAAAAAAGAAAAGGAAAAGTAATAAAATAAAAGCCTTTAACAAAATCTCCAATCAGGAAAACAGTGCTACATTAACTCGAAACATACCTAACATCTTGGGCGGCTAAAAGATATTCTCCCCGCGCGTGGTACAAACAGGTTAAAAACCCCGGTGGGTATAATTTTGGTAATCCGCCATCCAAAATAATCTAATCGTATTTTCACTTATCCGAAAAATCTTCGGCAGCAAAATTCAATCCTTCAAAATTTAACCAAATAGATGAGGTTTCCAGGAAAAGAAAATGTACCACTAACCTGATATATTATCAACGAAAAACGGCGAGTGAGTGGGACGAGGAATACCAAGAGGGTGCGATATAAAGACTCGGTATCGAGCAAAAACTACGAGTTCAAAGACTGACGATTAAAAGGGAAAAGAAACTACAAAACGGAAGGGAAGCAACATCATGCGTAAATACGATCCCAAACTAAATTTTCACAAACTAAACAAGGGGTTAAGAGAAACAACATAAGTTCCAGAACGTAGTGCTGCATGCGGCGCCAGAAAAACGCAATATCGAGACACCGGAAAATCGAGAAAAACAGGCATGGTCAAAAATAACGTAACAATATAGGCAGAGATAAGTATAATAGAACAACAGGAAGAAGCTAAACTATATACAAGGATAAAGATAAAGTTAATCGAAACACTTAGATAATAGGAAAAATACCAAGAAACAGATCGAGAATTTGAAAGGCTGAAAAAGAGATAAGCCATGGAAACTGGAGGACAGATGAGGAGAATTTAAGAGAATTCTGGTAGATAAAGCAATGGGAATATGTAGAAGCTTCGAGATAAAGCCGACAAAGAAAAGAACACGATGGAAGAACAAGGGTAACCATAGTGAGGTAAACAGGAAAATAAAGAACATGGAAATGAACAAGGCACGGATTTATATGAAGAGAAAAGAAATAACGTGAAAAGAATGGCGCGAGAGGAGAGAGGGCAAAGTTGCGAAGAATTTCGAGAGGAGTAGAATGTAAATTCCAATAGGAGTAAGATCAAATTATTAAGAAAACAGAAAGAAAAACAAATAATAGGACTAAGAGACGAAACAAATCAGTTACAAAATTAAAACAGAAGAAATATTGGAAATATGGCGAAAATAGCATAAAGGATAGTTTAAATTTGACAAAGGAAATCATGAAGGAACAAGAGACAGAAATAGTATACTGGGTAAAGAGGATAACGAAGAGGGACGAATAAATCTGGCAGAACTAGAAGATGCTCTAAAAAATATTAAAATAAAAAGCGGATGGTAGTGACAATAGAGAGTCAGGAAAGATTAAATACATACGCAAGGAAGGAGAAGAATGACCGTTGAGGTTACTTAAGGAGGCATGGAAGACAAAAACGATACCAAAGGACTGGGACCAAAACTTAATAACTTCCATTTACAAAGAAAAAGAAGAAGGGGTAGAGGAACAGAGATTAAGACAGATTATTAAGCACAAATTAGAGAAGCGGCACATAGAAAGGGGCGACAACTCACAGATAATATCTTCATTTTAAGAAACATAATTGAGAAAGAACCAGAAACGGGAAATCATGCGTACCATTTCTGGACTTCTGAGAGACTAGGCCATTCCATTACTTGAATTTCATTGCTCCGAAACCAATCACTTACCAACTTTGAAGAGTGTTTTGGGTACTTGCTGGATACCGCTGGCGCCACCAAAGTGGAATATTATCTTCAGGATAGGGTTACATAATATCCTGTAGTATACCTTTGTAAACCTCCTTAGTTATAGTGTGATCAAATGGGTTAGTATATCTCCATTCCAGGAGAAAGAACCCCACACAAAATCGGAAATTAAACTAATAAAGGTGAGTTCTGATTGATTAAAAATAATTAGGTAGGGGGTGTATACGTTTCAGCATTTATCATTTAAAAATTTTCATCATTTACAAACGCCGAATAAAGTGAAGTTGTACTGAGTGCAAAGCGTGCGATAAAATGGTAAGTTAATAATTTTATAAATTACCAATTTTATTGTATTTATTTAATTCAAATTACATGTATATTTTGCAAATTCTAGTCTGTCATACAATTGGTTAAAAAACTTGTTTTGGATTGCTGAATAAAATTATGTTCATTAATAAAAATATTTTCCTTTAATTTCAAAATCATTTCTTATCTTATATCTAAAAGGGTGTACACATTTTCTACTATAATTTTCTTCTTTTATACATCCCATGTAGGAAGAAATCCCAAAATTACTCAACATTTCTCGACTGACATCCATAAACGAAAGTTAGAAAAATGAGACACTCGAAATTAGTGCAAATTTCTGTAGGTCAGTTACTAGCAGATTCATTTTCATCTCCAAAAATCAGAGTGAAAAACAAGTATTTAATTCGAAATTAAGCAAAGGTTTGCTTTCTGCTGATATCCCACTTTGTAAGTTACAAAACCTATTTTTAAAATGTTTTTGCAAAAGTATTGCAGAAATACTGTACCTGACGAAAGTACTTTAAGGAACAATTATGTTACAAATGTATATAAGGATGTAATTAATGAAATCAAGCAAACTGTAAATAACAGTTTTATATATTTTATAGTAGATGAAACCACAAATACTTGTGGACGCTATAGGGCAAATTTATTAATAGGCTGTTTAAATAACAACACTCCTGGTAAATCCTATTTGATTTCATGTCAATAAATTGAAAAAACCAACTATGTAACAACGGTTAGGTTTATTAATGAAACTTTCATGAATCCTTTCCTTCCCAACATTGTTCTATCTAATAAAATTGTGCTCATGCTTTCAGATGCTGCATAATATATGTTTAAAGCTGGTCAACAACTTAAAGTTTTCTATTCCGATTTAATTTACGTGACGTGTTTAGCACATGGTTTAAACAGAGTGGCGGAAAGTATTAGAAATTCATTTCCTATAGTTAATAGTTTAATTAGCAACGTAAAGAAAATATTTTTAAAATCTCCTTTGAGGATTCAGTGTTACAGAGAAAATGTACCTAATACTCCTTTGCCACCGAAACCAATAATGACAAGATTGGGAACATGGTTGAAAGCCACTAGTTTTTATGCAGAAAATAGTGTCCCTATTAAGGAATTTATTTTAAGTTTTGAAGAGAAAAATGTTGTTGCAATTTCAAAGTGCAAATCAATTTTAGAAAATAATTCATTACACCATAAACTTTGATTCATTAAATCAAATTATGATGTTGTTTATAAAAGTATTGTTATTCTCTAAACTGCATCACTCCCGTTACAAGAGTTGTTAATGTTTTAAAATATGCACCAATCACATCAGTTGACGTCGAACGAAGTTTGTCAATGTACAAATCGCTACTAATGGATAAGAGATATAATTTTACTATTGAAAATATTGAAAAACATTTGATTTAATGTAGAGGTGTAAGTGATAGGTATCTGTTTCTTTTAAATCTGTTTAAATTTTCCTTTTCCTTGTTACTTCAAAATATATTCGACATTCTAAAAACATTTTTGAAACATATTTTACATATTCTAAACATTTCAGGAGTATTTTCAACATATTTTGCTCATATTTAAGACATATATATATATATGTACTTGTACATACATATTTTAGTCAATTCTTGAACATATAATCTAGGCTCTGGTCATCAACGTTCAGTTTTAACTGATTTTTCATTATTAATTTCCGCTACAATCGTTTTAAACGAGTTAAAGGGAGCCCGTTTGGCCAATGTTACAATGCAGTTGTCTGTGATACGGAATCTTTTTCTTACACCTCCACATTTTTCTACAGAGTTTTGGGGTTTCAAGAAAATTATACAATTTAATTTGATTTCTAAGATTTAGAATAAGCCCTCCGATATGCATGTGCTGTTCACTACCCATCTAACGATCATATCATTAATATGTATTCTACCCTATCAAATCTACAAAATTAAAACATACCTTTTAAGATAGTGAACTATTCGAGAGCCAAAATTTTAATAAAATAAAACGTAGAGGACTCTCTATAAAGGACCTAATAATAAATTAGGTTCGTTAATGGGCGGTTAACAACCGTGCAAAAGCTTACAAAGTAAGCACAATTTGCATATGCCAATAATCCTGTAGGAAATTTTGACTATGCCAACCGCAAAACGCAACTGCAGACTAATTAGTTTCGTCCTTATTAGGACTCGTTAGTACAGTACATCGTTCTGCGAGCGATACAGTAAAAAATTTCCAGGTGATACGTCGATATCTCGTTGAGATGGATATGGTCATAATTAGAGGTCGGATTATATGCAAAAAAAAAGTGGAAACATGCGCATAAATATGCAGATGTTTTGGCCTAAATATGCACTTTCTTATGAAAAATATGCAGATAAAAAATAGGAGTAATGCTAGAAAATATAATACTATAGAAAAAGAATATTCTATTATGTTTACTACAAGTTTATTTATAACATTTTACAACATAATTAACTATGAAAACAATTTACAATTACATATTTCTCAAAGTTTTCAATAGAAAAATTGTGGCGCTTGTCTGATAACATGTATTTATATATTGAAAAGGTTCGTTCTACGTCCACGCTTGTTATAGGAGCATATTTCAAATTAGAAATATCCTCTATTGTCAACTCAATATTTTCTACTGACTCATCACACAAGATTTTAGCAATATCCTTTAGCTTTTTAAAACCCTCATTTTTTTCTATTACACTTAAAAATTTTTCATACACGGATTTTCTCATCCTTCCTTTAACATCAAAACATAATCTTTCAAATTTGTTTATTACTTTAACGCTCTCAATTAGCGACATAAATTGTTTTTCCAATTGCAATATAGAAGTGGAAATAAAACTGTAGTTGGCTTTAATAAACGCCAACTGTTGAGGTATTTCTTTACTCGAATACACCTTTTGGGCGTCTAGCACAGATTGTGTATCGCTGTTAAGATCCATAATAATTGTCTTTATTTCTTCATAATGATTTCCATGAAAAATAGTAGCTTCCAACCACGTTCCCCATCGTGTGATTACTGGTTGAGGAGGAAGCGGAATACCGGGTAGATGTTGTTTGTAAAACTGAACTCTTAATGGAGCCTTTAAAAACACTTTCTTAACACTACTAATTAAAGTATTTACCAAGGGAAAATTGTTTCTTACTTCTTCTGCAACACGATTTAGTCCGTGCGCCAAGCAAGTTGTGTGAATTAAATTTGGGTAAAAGATTTTCAAGTTGCAAGCTGCCTTCACCATGTATGGTGGGGCATCCGTTAAAGACAATAGAATTTTTTCTGTTGGAATGGATTCCGGTAAGAAAAAGGTTGCCAGTGCTTCCTGTATACATTTTGTTATTGTCAAATTATTTGCCTTTTCCAACTGTTTGGATGAAATTAAATAAGATTCTGCTGGAACCGATACGTTAAGGATACCTATCATTAAATGAACTATGTATCGGCCCACACTATCAGTAGCTTCATCTGCGCATATGTAAAGGTAATTGTTTGACACAGTCTTTTTAATGCTACTCAATGTTTCTGCATAGATACGGTGAATATAATTTTTCTTAAGGTGCTCTCGTCGGGAATATTATATTTGCTGGTGTACTTTTGCAAAAATAACTTGACATTTAAATTGTTTATTTTATGTAGTGGAATATCTGCCGACACAAACATTAGGCACAAATCTTCATTAAATTGTTCTTGTTCCGACTTTTTGGAGGTCGATGGCAAACATTGCGGTAATGTTTGCTGACCCTTCTTCGCCAATTTCATCTTTGATAGTTTTGCAGCATGAGATGGAGTTTTAATATGCTGGTCGACTTGAAACTTTCTCTCACTTGTAACCTGCATAAAAAATATCACATCATCAGTTGTTTTCTTATAAAATAAGTGTTAGTAAAAGATAAAGGAGTAATAAGAAACTAATGTGTAAAGAGTTTGCGAAGCAATCGGAATAAACGACATTTAATAAAATAACCAACACAACGCTTCGACAAATAATTTTATTTTAAAATGATTTTTATTTAAAAATCATCAGCAGAATACGGAATATCAGATATTCCGCATTGTACTGATGATATGCGAAAAATACGCATGAAATATACATCTCATTTTACTCATTTTAAAAATAAAATTTGTCTAAGCGTTGTATTGGTGATTTTATTAAACATCGTTTAAAAACTATAGATTAATAAGAGGAAATAAACTTAAATTTTACTTACAGTCTTGCTGCATGGTACGCAAAATACTTTTTCTCCATCCATACGCAATCCTGAATAAGGTGCAATCCACCCAGGCACAGTCGCTATTTTCGGCATTTTTGCTATTATAATTAATAACAACCCACAAGTTTACACTTCGAAAAACCAACGTAAAATGACGTTTAAAATAAATAAGATTACTTTCGAATATGGGAATAAATTTCGCCGAATAACAAAGAAACACCTGTGCTCCTAATTTTCTGGTAAAATGTATTTTTGTATTTATTTAGAAGTTTCAGGGAATTAGCTTTTCCTTGAATTCTGTCCCGATCTAGATATATGGGAACAGCATTAATAAATTTTTGGAAGCGCTTATCGGAAAAGTATCGAGAAGAGGCTTCAGAGAATGCTATTTCTAATTTAAAGGTGGCTGTTTAACTCTTTGTTTGTTACAACAACGATATATTTTTAGTAATGCCTATCCTATAATAAATTACATCCAATAAATAAATAAAACTCGGATACTTCAAATATGCTGAATTACTACAAAATATGCAAATAATATACAAAATGCATATATTATGCAAATATGCAAATTTATGCCAACTGTATATTATCCGGCTATTAGTCATAATAATGACCCCATGTCCCGAAATTTTTATACTGTGTCACTCGCAGAACGATGTACTGTACTGACGAGTCCTAATAAGGACGAAACTAATTAGTTTGCAGTTGCGTTTTGAGATTGACATAGTCAAAATTTCCTACAGGATTATTGGCATATGCAAATTGTGCTTACTTTGTAGGCTCTTGCACGGTTACTTGTTAACTGCCATTAACGAACCTAATTTATTATTAGGTCGTTTATACAAAGTCCTCTACATTTTATTTTATTAAAATAATGCCTCTTAAGGAATTATTTTTGTAAAATTTATAGAAATGTAATAGATATTTACAAAGTACCTATTTTCGTGGCCCTCGAACATTGGTACTGAATATCTTTAATGCAGACTACAGAGTATATATATATACTCCATGTCAAAATAAACAGAAAGTGAACAAGACCACCATTGCCCACAACGTAATGTGTAAATTATAAATTTCAAATATTTTAATACTTTCATGTATAAGCGATATTTTGTCAAATTGCTCCCTTTGTTGAGTTTTATATTTTGTTAAAAGATAAGTATCGATTTCGAAAACATCTAGTATACAATTGTTAATACTGCTTAAATTTCTCCTTTACTAACTACTTGGTAAATAAAATTCAAAGTGGATTATGTTGAAAATTCCATGCCATTAATATTTTGGTATGCAAAATTGTTCTCCAGCTTTCTTGGAAATGTGTGTATAGTCCCCTTCTATTCTAAAAGTGGATCCTTTTCTATTTGACACAGTCAAATTCAATCCCGTTTTCTCTTTTAGTATGTTTTACTTTTTCTAAAAATTTTTAAATTAAGTTCAAGCGAACATTAGATATTAATTTGTGAATTGCAATTTTACAATTGTAGGAATTTGCACGATAGCAATCGTGTTAACTTTTCATATGATTCAACATTGAAAAACTCACTATCGAGACAATATCGAGACAAAATTTTTACCTTACGGAAAGCATGTAAAATGGAAGTTTGAAAGGAGAGGAGAAAATGTTTTGGAATGTATACACGACGAGTATCCTATGAATTTGCATCTTATATAAACATATATTCACGCATGTAGATATACATACATATACAACCATTACGTTTCACCATTACATTGTAAGATTTCAGCCATAAAAAATGAATAAGTACAAAGTAAAGGAAAAATATTTGACATTTGTTGTACTAATTTGCAATTGCATATCTTTAACTATCCGCAGAAACTTTAAATGTAAATGATTCCAATTTTTCGGTCGTTAGTGCGGCTTTCTGTAAGATGTGGGTGTTTTAAGTGTGATGGTAATTTATTATAACTCGCCGTATAAGTATGATAATCTCTACTATTATCTAATTTTTTAAAAATAGATGGTGGAATACGTATATCACATTTTCATAACTATCTATTTCAGCTGAATATTCCTAAGTATCTAATCGGTGTATATGAAATTCACATTCATGCTAAAGGTGTAATCTAGCTTCTTTCATAATCACATCATTAAAAGCAAATTTCGTAATACTCTGTAACACTCATCAAATGATTCTTTTAAATAGTTTCCCTCTTCGTAAAATATAAAACATTTTCTTCAGAAATTAATTAATTAATTATGGTTAAAAGCACAATAAGCAAGAGACATTTAATAAGTACCTACTTACCCCATTTACGGTCACCGTGCCAATTTTGGAACACTTAGTTATTGAGGGTGTATACAAAAAGTATTGACAATAATTAAAAAAACGGTGCATTAATAATTACTAGGAAAAGCTATGGTTATAAAAAATGTAGAACGAATAAAAGGGATTTATTTTTAATGGTATAATAATCTAATTAATTTCATCGATAATACAGATGTGGAGGTAGGTTTTGGTTAACAATAATTAAATTTTCTGTGTAAAATTTAAAGTCATAAATTCCTTTATTTGATCAAATTCAATACATAACGAATCATACAAAATTATTTTTAGTTTGATATTTTATATACTGTGTCTAGCTAAGTTCGCGACAAATGGAAAACTTTTTTATTCTTGGGTTTATGAAAAAAGTTATTCTTTATAAAAAGTCCTGCTTCATCCAAAACTTAAATTCAAATTGTCAGATTTTAATATTTGTTAGTCATATACGAGATATGACAAAAAATATGAAATTAGTATAAGAGTAAAGTACCTTTATTTTCAATAATACTTAAAATGTGATAAGGAATGGTCGTTCAGAATTGGAAATTATACAATTTAAATACAGCATTTACACAAAAGAAAGCATTGAAAATGTTACACAAATGCTTCCACATATCCGCCTTCTCGTTCCATACATGTAACGGTTCTATCACAAAAATGCCTTAAAATCCTTCTAATTGTTTGTGGAGTTATTTTACGGATTTCTTCTCTAATAACACGTTCTAGATGGCCTACATCCGTAAACGGCGCTTGAATATAAACATGTTCTTTTAAATAACCCCACAAGAAAAATCAAGTGGGGTCAGATTTGGAGACCGAGGTGGCCAACGTATTGTGGAAAAGCGGTGTATAACCCTTTCGTTAAAACAATCTTCAACACATTGCCTTACGTCCAACCTGCCATGACAAGGTGCACCATCCTGTTGAAACCAAATATGTTGGCGTTCCAGCAATGGAAGATTGTCGATAAAATTACTAATTTCACTTTGCAAAAAATTTAGATACCGGTCGGCATTCAAAGATTGGTGAAAAAAAAGATTCGGTAGCTAAAATTCTAAAACAAATTTCATCCCTACAAGCCTACATTTGTACACACTCTAAGACCAGGTGATAATGACAGACGATTGGAGTTTTGTGCCGACATTCAGGCAATATTAGCAGATAATCCTTTTGTGTCGAGACAAATTTTATTTTCCGATGAAGCAACATTTACATAGAACGGAACTGTATCGAGTCAAAACTGCCGTTGGTGGACAGATGCCAACCCACATTTTACAATAAAAACTCGAAGTCAATATGCGTTCAAGACAAATGTATGGTGCGGAATCTACAAAAGTTATGTAATTGGACCTTTCTTTTTCACCAATCTTTGAATGCCAACCGGTATCTAAATTTTTTGCAAAGTGAAATTAGTAATTTTATCGACAATCTTCCATTGCTGGAACGCCAACATATTCGGTTTCAACAGGATGGTGCACCTTGTCATAGCAGGTTGGACGTAAGGCAATATGTTGAAGATTGTTTTAACGAAAGGGTTATACACCGCTTTTCCACAATACGTTGGCCACCTCGGTCTCCAGATCTGACCCCACTTGATTTTTCTTGTGGGCTTATTTAAAAGAACATGTTTATATTCAAGCGCCGTTTGCGGATGTAGGCCATCTAGAACGTGTTATTAGAGAAGAAAGCCGTAAAATAACTCCACAAACAATTAGAAGGGTTTTATGGCATTTTTGTGAAAGAACCGTTACATGTATGGAACGAGAAGGCGGATATGTTGAAGCATTTGTGTAACATTTTCAATGCTTTCTTTTGTGTAAATGCTGTATTTAAATTGTATAATTTCCAATTCTGAACGACCATTCCTTATCACATTTTAAGTATTATTGAAAATAAAGGTACTTTAGTCTTATACTAATTTCATATTTTTGTCATATCTCGTATATGACTAACAAATATTAAAATCTGACAATTTGAATTTAAGTTTTGGATGAAGCAGGACTTTTTATAAAGAATAACGTTTTTTCATAAACCCAAGAATAAAAAAGTTTTCCATTTGTCGCGAACTTAGCTAGACACACAGTATATCTGATTTTATAACGCATAGAATAGTGCTGTGCCAATTTGGGTGTAATGGTTACAAGTACAATATTAAAATATACGCAAACACACGAATGAGTGAACTACTCGAAAACGTCAGTTGCTGTGTTTTTTTTTTTTGCTGACTATGTAGTCTTAGTTGTTAGAACGGTGGCAGTTCTTTAAAATGAAACAAAGTTATCTATGTATGTGCATAAACAGGGAAATCCCCAAATAAAATCTAAGTATATTTTCTTATATTACATTCATTAGTTGCTGGGACGTTGAAACAGTACTTGAACTAATATATTAGAGCTTTTAACACGCTTAGTAACTTTACTAAGATGAACCTACATTTTAGCTCCAGTAATCGCTTTCGCGATTTAGAAGAAGCTGTTAATACGATTATAGAAGATAGCAATAATGGCTTTGAGTATGATTTGGCCATACTTCCATCAGAGCCTAGTGTTGTTACTGATGAAGAAGGGGTTTGATGACAATATAAATTTATCAATCTTGCCAAATGACGTTCCTGAAGAAGTCGAGGGTTTTGCTCGCAATGTTGATACTCTTTTGGATGCTGAAGATTGCAGTGATGATGAGCCATTATCTGCTAAAAGGCCTCGCATTAGAACCAATATGCCACAGTATGCAGACCATGAGATTTCATCAGCATTTAATGTTCCATCTTGGCGAAAATTGGCTCCGAATTATTCGAAGCCTTATGGGGAGCTGACGACCGGTTGCTAAGTGAAAACTGTATGAAACAGGCAGTAAGGGAATTGACACCAGTTCAAATATTTGAAATTTAATTCAACGATGATGTTTCTAAAATTATCGCTAATCTTAGCCAGTTGTACGCGAGTCAAAATAATCGACACAACTTTAGGGTCACCCTTGCAGAGCTAAAAATTTTCTTTGGTATACTTTTTCTAACTGAATACCACAAACTGCCAAGGGAAAGCATGTATTGGTCTTTGGATGAAGATATTGGAGTACAAGTTGTCTCAAAGGCTATGTCCAGGAATAGGTTTAAAGAAATAAATAGAAATTTACACCGTGTCGATAATAATGCTTCAAACACCACTGACAAAATGTTCAAATTACACAAACTTTAAGATATTCTTATCAAAACGTTCAATGAATTTGGCATTTTTCCACGAAAATATTTCTATCAATGAGTCTATGGTTAAATATTATGGTCGTCATTCAACAAAGCAGTTTATTAAAGACAAACCAGTTCGGTTTGGCTATAAAAATTGGGTCGCAGCAGCAGTTCCTCTGGATACTGCTACTCTTTTGATATTTACTGTGGCAGATCAACTAACTCTGTTTCTGAGCCATTGGGTACTAGAGTTGTAAAAATGCTGCTTGATAAATTATCGACGAACCCTGCCAATCACAAAGTTTATTTTCATAACTACAGGAACAATCAGAGATAATCGCACTAACAATAAGAAATGTCCTCTGACAAATCTAAAGGAGGTGATGAAGAAACCAAGGGCAGAGTTTGATTATAGGTTTGATAAAAATAACGAGATATTATTGGTCCGCTGGTAGGATAACAGCATTTGCACAATGATGAATTATGAGCCAGCAGGATTTGTTCGAAGATGGTGTTCCCAAAAAAGGAAAAAACTGATATGCAGATTCCATACACGTTTCAAAATTACAACAAGGGTATGGGCGGAGTTGATGAAATGGATCAATCCATATCGTTATACGGAATCGGCATTCATGGCAAAAAATGGTGGTGGGTGTTATTCACTTACATGATAGATATGGCTATGTCAAATGCTTGGCCCTTGCATGTATGTAGTAAAGAAAACAGCATGGATCAGTTACTATTTCGACGAACAATAGCTAGATTTTACCTCAAGCAATCACCAAAAGGACGCGCTGCTCGTCCTTCGTCATCAAATATTGAAGGTTTACAGCTAGACGGCCCCGATCACGTTCCCCAACAGTTCCTCAACAGATGCCGTTGGAGTTGCCAAAAATGCAAGAAAAGCCTTTGCATTGACAAAGTGTGCTTTTCAAAATTTCACTCATAAGTGGCCACTTTGCCAATTTGGATACACCCCTTTTATGTCCTGAAAAAAACTATTTTCAGCTTTTCTGTTTTTTTGTACTCCTAATTTTATATAAATAAAGAGTAAGTTTTCCTTGTCGTTTTGGTCTGGCTTTAAATGGGTTAATTATGATACTAAGGCACGTACCCTAAATAATCCAGTGACTTCTAAGAAAGCAAAGGTAAAATTTTACTAGCTACTCAAAGGTAAACGCAAAATATTAGTATAATTATAGTGGAGAACTATAACACTAACAGCCGTCCAGATACAATCACGTACGACGACCGGCGTATCGTATGGCAATTAATGTGTTAAAATGAAACAGTTATTTCAGGTCAGGAAAATATATAAATATACTACATGACATGCAGATTGCAACACCAAGAAGGGGTGCAGTTCTTTTTGACCAAAGTTGGCAGAAGCGTTTACCAATTCAAAGGTGAACTGATTAAAATTTTGTTGCGATGGGTCAAGTTTCTAGCGTCATTGTGAGCTGTGTTTCTTTCGATTTTGTATTCAATTTTCATCGTTTTCTCTTGTTTGAATTTTGTTTAACTTGTTATGTTTAAGAAGTTTGATTATTTCTAGGGCGCGGCAATATGAAAATTACCATTAGTCGAGCGACTATAACAGAGGTCGAACTATTTGTTTGAACGAAGGTGGTCCTTCATTCCAGATAATTGCAAATCGCCTTAACCGGTACCAATCCATTATCATGCGCTGCTATCGGTCATGGAGTAGGAAGGGTCAGAAACGTCGCCGAAGAAGAACCGGTGTTCGAAGAAGAACTAATGAGATGCAGGACCGCCACCTTCGTCTAATTGCACTAAGAGACCGATTTTCCAGTATCAGCCCAATGGAGGATCAATGATTAGATAATGAAGGTCGCTGTGACCCTTCGAATCGATCTTCAGCTTGCAATCCTATCAGCACCGACTGCAACTTTTGTGGTGCAGGTTGCGAATGCACTGGAACGTGGAGTCGTATAGGGTGGTCTTCAGTGATGAATCCCGATTTTGATGAGCATCCATGGTGACCGCATAAGGGTCAGATAAAGACCCCATACTCTTCCATATCTTCAATAAATCGAAAATCCACTTTTTCGGCAGGATAATGTGTATTTCTTTGTAAACTACTTCTTTTCTGCTTTTTGTATTGAACCATTGTATTTAGCTGAGACTACTTGGTAATAGCTGGCGTTCCTTTTACTTTACAATGGTATTCAGTTGTGAGATTTGTGCGTTGTGTTTAATAATACGATAACACTGACCATTTACTAGCTCTTGGAAAGAATATTTCACACCATATTCTGTGTTCTCTAAAGTTTTTTCTGTCGGTATTAGATAGTAAATAAATACATAAGTAATAGTTTATTAGAGATAATCACTTAAATTTAATTTTGAATTGGTTTAAAATTACTGAACAATTTTTTCTACCAAATGCATCTGTAAATCCCTTTACTACAGTAAATACGTTGGCAAAATACCTCACCACACAATTGTCTGTTACTTCTGGGACATGATTTTTGCTAATAAAAGATAAAATAGTACAAGAAATGCTCTCTTCGTTGCTAACAAAATATGTATCTCCGAAATAAAACAATTGCGTGGAAAGCTCTTTTACAGATGTGATTTTGTGTCAGTATATAGAACTTATAATACTTTTTACATATGTATTACATATTATTACAGTACTTGCTTAAATATTATCTGTGCTATTCTCATATTGCTGCGGAATTATCCGTTGTATTATATAGTCTAATTACCATTCATATATGAAATATCATCTTTGTTGTTCCTGATTGCATAATTACAGGAGATAAATGTAAAAATGATTTTTCTAGTACCTTCATCGGAAAATCTGGATACGTATTTCGACAACAAAATTGTTGTCTTCTTTATCCACAAAATCTACAAGATTGGTGAGCTACACATAAATTTTGGTCGAATATTACATTCAATATCATGGACAATAACAATAACAGTCTACTCGGCATCTGACGCTGGAGAGAGTTACACTCGCCCAAATCCCATTTAACACTACAGCAGTAGCTTTTATACGATATTTAAAAGTTATTGTATCTAGCTCTCGTTAAATCTTCGCAGGTGGGCACTTTACATAATTATTGAATAGCATGCTCCTTGTTTTTTATAAATGTCGAAATTCGCACACTTCATCCTTTTTGGAAATAACATTCTCAGTAGTTCTTTCAAAACTGCCAAATAATGTAGCAAGTATTTTTATATTTATATCATTGGGTCGAATCATTTGTATTTTCCTTCAGAATTTTTTATTGGACTGCCCTTATGTGAAAAAGTGTTTTATTCTTTGCAACAGTAGTAGTAAGTATAGTATTTCTTAAGGAAAGTTACTGAAGAAGGGTCAATGAGATATTCCAATAGTAAAAAAAAAGAAGGAAAATAGCATCCATAATAATTGTGGACGTTAATTACCTATTAACTTTCGTGTCCCTGATATCTTATGAAAGGAACATTCCAAATAAATAAAACTGAATGTGAATACGTATGTGGATCGCAAACGTATCGATTATCGTCAAACTAAAGCCAACTTATGCATGCGTATGTATGTACCAAATTATAAATGTCATGGACGATATAAAGAAAAGACCGAGAGCAAGACGCGATAAGTACATATTATTCGATATCTTACAACATGTGTGGATTTACTATTTATAAAGCTGCATGAATAAAATGTATAAGGCGAAGAAGGAGCAGATGGTTCGAAAAATTTAAGTAGAGGGATATAGCCAGGTAGACACATTAGAAGAGAATGATTAATCATCAAAACTTGAGAGAAAACTCACTGTAGTCACCGTCGAAAATAATATAATGTATACCTATATATAGATACATATGTTATCAATAAGATCGATTAAGAAAGTTAAGATGAATTCTATATTGAAAGATAATCAAAGTTATTCAGTATTATTATTAGATCCAACAAATAAATTACAAAATGAAATAAATCAACTAATAAATAGTTGGTTTTAAAAAATATATCATTTACAAATTAAAAATTTTTGAACATCTAGAACTTATGGAATTCCCACAACAGACAAAAATAATATTTCTTTACGTCCGATCGTAAATGGTATAATTCATCCGTTTGCAATATTGTAGATAAAATTACATATACATATATTATGTATTGTAAAAATTCATGGGAATTTGAAGATTCAGATAGAAATCAAACAATTACTAGTAATTTCGAATTAATCAGTTTAGATGTTGTTTCTTTATTTACTAATATTCCTGTGGGGTTGTCACTAAAAATATTAGATAGAAAATCGAATTTCATAAGAGATTTTACAGATCCTGCAAAAGAAGAGTTTATCTTATTGTTACCTTTGAAATTTTCTTTAAATTCGACATATTTTTGATATTTATGAACAAACTTTCGGTATTGCAATGAGTTGTCCATTATCAGCAGTTGTTGCAATTCTGGACCTGGAGGACCTGGGCAAAATTGTTTGATAAATTTAAATTCTAGTGTAAGTTTTTACCGGCATTATGTGGTTGTTTTTGTTCCGTAAAAAAGGGTAGTGTTGATGAGGTATTCGATTCCTTCAATAGTTATCATAATAGATCAATATTTACAAATGAGAAGGAGTCTATTAGCGCATTAAATTTCCTAGATATGACAGCCAAGCTAAATAACGGCATTGTAAAAACATATTGGCATATAAAGTCTACTAATACAGGTAGATATCTAAATTATTTTTCAGAAACCTCCGAATTACACAAAATTAATGTAGTTATTGGGTTAGTTGATGAAGCTGTTAGATTAGCTAATCTAGAGTTCAGAGTAAAGAATTTAAACAAAGTTAGAGTATTGTTTTAGTTTTGAATCAGCTAAGCTTGAAGCTTCAGGGAGCAAACGGTACTACGGTTACTAATTACATCACACTCAGAGTCTTATACACAAGTTTCAAATTTGACTCACAAACAATTAAAAATCAAAGACTGGAGAGAGAGTTGGAAAGTGATATAGAATCTCATTTGCAAGCATTGGGACACCGATATTATAGCGACATTAGTTTGGGATCACGAATATGGCACATGAGTAGAAATTCATTTGTGGTCGGTGTCTTACAACTACCAGAAGAAGTTCTAGAAGAATTTCTAAGAAATGAAGGCCGATTTGACCGTGAAAGATGACTTCCACCTCTTGACATTGGAGAAGTTTTGGATAAAACGTTTCCTTGTTAACCCAGAATTTGCCTCTTTTATTTTGCAAATACTTCTGCTGTTTTCATCGACTTACTTATGTAAGACAAATTTTTCAGCTTTGGTTCAAATCAAAACTAAACACGAAATCGTCCTGGCGTCCATATCGACTTGGCTCTGGCAAAAACTGAATCTAGTATCAAACAGTTGGTTCAGAACATGCAACGCAAGCATCGCACAAAAATAATTATTTAATAATATTTAATCATTTTTAAGGGCGAGCACCTAATAGGACCAAAGTTCAGTTGTATCACTTATTTGATTAGATTATAGTTGTAATTGAGAAACAAATGTCGTTAATGACATGTGTTTGTTCTTTGTATCATTAGAACGTAAACAAATTTAAAAGGAGGCATAAAAATATTGTTTATAATCCAGGGGAAGCCGACGCAAAAAAGGTTGCGACACAGTGCTCTAAATAGTGACTTTGGTGCAATGACCACTGTAACAACACATTTCAGCGATTTAGGTCATTGTTTTGATTTTAAAAGCACAATTATTTATAAAAAGGAAAATAATTATAACAAAGGGCTACTATACGAAATGATAAATATACAACTTTATCAAAACTATTAATTTCAGAACCGATACTCAAATTTAAGTATATACCGGGTGGTCAAGTGGAACTGTCACGATTTAAATTTCGGTGGGAATTGACTACGAATTTGTAGTGGTACCGCAAAAATATACCTATCTTCATTACCTATACCAGTGCCGTTTCTTGTTGTTATTTTATTATTTTCTTTTCTTTGCTAGTCTCGCCTTTCGATTTATTTAACCCCTTTTTTACCTATTTTATTTGAAGAAAGAAAACAGCACTTTTCAGAGCTAATTCGTTGAAACATCCAATTGTGGTTTGTAGGTTATGTTTGTGTATTACAATATGAATTGTAAATCTTTTTTCTTTTTGATATATAGATCATGCCGTTCTCACAAGAACACGATATTTTTATTTCACTCGCTTACTTCCGCACAGGAAGACAAAATGACGCAGGAAATTAGGAGTATTCACGTCAGAATAGTTACGAACAGTTTAGAGAAATGTATCCCCAGATGGATGTGAACTACAACACATTTTCACAACACCTAAACAGAGTTGCTAACCGATATTTGAATACGGGCAATGTAAACGAAGCAAAGCACACAGGCAGAGAGACCACTTTAACAGAGGAAGTAGTAGAAGATGTTCGACAGCGTTTACTCCAACGTCCAATAAAGTCAATACGTTAATTATCTCTACAAACAGGTGAAAAGGTTTAATTCAAGTAATACAGCATAATGTAGTTTTTAATATTTATTAGGCATTTCTTGTGGAAACTGTCAAACAATCCTAAGGAAGAAATTGCATATGCATCCTTATAAAGTCTCAGTTGTCCATCAATTGCAGCCTCATGATCCGATACAGCGCATTCAATACTGCCAATGGTTTAATAATGATGATGTTTTAGATGTCACATTCTTTTTCGACGAAGCATGGATCCATCTCAGTGGCTTTGTGAACTCACAAAATTATAGAACATGGGCAACAGAGAATCCACATACTCTAATTGAAGTGCTATTACATCCAGTGAAGTTAGGGATATGGATTGCCATGAGCCGGAGAAGGATTATCGGTCCAATCTTTTTAGTGATAACATTAATGGTGAAAACTATCGGAATTTAATATTGCAACCATTTATTATTATATCATTGAAGAAGTTAGAAATATAAGTGTTGAAACTTTGCAAAATGTGTTCGATAATATGAAACGAAGATGTAACATTTGTATACAAAATAATGGTAAGCTAGTGTGAATAAAATTTTATTTGAATGGTTTTGTTATTTCTTTTGACTCCTAAATAAATTTGACATTTTGCATTATTTATTTCTATTTCAAAACAGCTATACTTCCATAAAAGCCAAGCATCGTATCTTATGCTGTTTAGTTTCAGTACGTGCTCAAATTTAAAAATAATTGCAATTTGTACACATTTCACATGCAAACTGCCTTCCTAAATGTGTGATGCAGAGAAAGTAATTTCCCGTTGGCACGGCACTGAATTTTGTTCAATCTTACCCAGATTCACCAATAATTCAGTGTTGCCACAACAAAATTTTGTGACAGTTGCACTTGATCATGGTATGAGATTTACATTTCACAAAAAGGATCTTTGGCTAGGTTTCTTTTTTGCGTTATTCCTAGTCGCTGGAAAGAGTTGTTAAGGTTTCGACAAATATATTTGGATACTAGGATTTATTTTGTTTTAATGTTTGCCATAAGTGTGAAGACGCACATAAATAATATAAAAAATATTAGTTATTTTTTATATTAGAAATTTCAAGAAATTCTAGTTATTTTGTTGATAGTGTCAAAATAAAAACAGTTTCACTGACGAAGTTTATACGAAAACGTCATTTATTACCGTTCGGAAAATATCTATAGCTGTTGTATCCCTATCTGTTGTTTGATTTATCTTACAGTGGTAAAGAGTATTTGAAAGATATAATACAACATACATATAATATAATATATGTATATACTACCTGACAATATTGCACCAACTAGAAAGCGTTGGATCTTTTTTATAGAATGTAGCAACAAGCTGAAAAGTAATAGGTGTAAATGATTACATTAATTAATAGCAGTAGTTAAAGTGATGTTTTTTAAATAACAATTGATTGTTCGTCGAAAAGCTTTTTAAATTCTTTTTATGTTACTTTAATTTATGGGGTAACACCACTGTAACAGCCTAAAAAGGGCGCCTTTTTGACATTTATTTCGGATGGAAGAGAAGATGATAGGATAATAATATTCGAGGAAGTTATTAAGCATATATTTAAGTATTAAAAAAGAAAAACTATCATCGATGAATATTAAAAAAATGGCAATGTCGGAGACATTCTCTCTAGGCATGTTAAACTTGAAGCGGTTCGCAGCACGCAGTGTAACTGGTGCAAATTTCAATTCGGAATAATAAAAAGTTCATGTAATATACATAGCTATAGCTAGTGACATACGTAGGGAATTTAAAAAGTATTGATTTTTGTGTGATTGCCGAGTATTTGAAGTAAAACATTCCATTTTCAGCCAAAAAGGGCAATCATTAGTTAATAACTAATTTTAATTTAACTTATCGAAAATCCCGTATGTATTTCACTAGATATTGTTATGCTAAAGATATGGTGAAAAATTCGAATGACTAGAATAAAAATTGTTGGAGTTATGTTGTGTGCCGTTTTGGAAAATCGTGTTTCGAGGAAAGCGTGTTTAAAGTTTTGAAATGTGTTATAGACATGAACAAATGGAAAAATTTGACTGTTTACAATTTTTACCAATAGCATGATATCCCAGAACCACAAAGCTGCCCTTCCATGTTCAAATATTCTTCTTCATTCTCTTTCCTCGAAGATTGTATGCTAGAGCGTGCCTCTTTTGTCGCATCTGTCAAAGATAGCTCGGCATGCGTGATTCGCTTAGCATCGGCTTTAACACAAAAATTGTATGTAAAAATTGTATCCAACACTTACATGATTCGTAGAATATTTGTCAGACCATCATTAAAATTGCACACAGCAATATCAGCCGCTATATTTAAGACTATTTTGCTACTTGAGTAAAATTTTGGAGCCAAATTCCAAACAGTAGCGTTGAATCTTACGTTGCTACTTTGCGTGTAGTCTCCCAAGCAACGGTTTAGTAACTTGTCTTAATTTTGCTCGTCATAAGTGGGCATAAGCACTGACTTCTTTCGAATATCTCTCACAAGGGGAACACCAGGATTGTCCGACACGGATTTTCATGGGTCTTATATATGTTATAGGGGTACCTCTCCTGAGTATCTAGGTACAAGCTTTTAGCCTAACGCGCTCTACTTTTTGAGAAAATCGTTGAAAAAGAAATTGAAGTTTCCTATTTGTCCCTTATATCCTTAATTTTAAATACTGTTCAACGAAGCGATCGTAGCGCAGTGGATACGATGTAGACTTTACACCCCTGGGGGATGTGTGTTCAAGTCTTGCTCGTGCGCTTTTATTTTTCAATCTCTTCTTGCACAATATTAACAAATATATTTCATTTCATGCAAAATTATTCAAAAATGATATTTTTTGCCATGGTAATTTTGCATGAAATGAAATATATTTCTGCAGGAAGAGATTGGAAAAAGAGCACAAAAGGGAAAGTTTGAGGTTTTGAGGAACCTACGAAATTTTCTGGAATTATAAAAAAATAAAATTCAGAAGATAAATGTTTCAAAACTTCAAGTTTAGAAAATTTGATTTTATCGACAAATTTCCAGAAAATAAAAAAATAAATAAAATTGTGAAAATTCTGAAAATTCCGGTTAATTCTGAAATCCTGGAACATTTTGAAGTAGTTCGAAATTTATTTTTGTCATGGAATTCTTTTAAACTTTCCGATTCGATAAAAGTTTGGACAATTTGAATTTTCGATAAATTTCCAGAGAAAAAGAAAAATAAAATTCTGAAAATTCCGGTTAATTTTCGAATATTTGAACTTCATAATACATACAATAACGCAGATTTGCTTCCAATTTATTTCTTAATAAAATTATCATGGCAAAAAATATTTTTCTATTTATCTATGGTTGAAGGTTGTTACGGTCTCCTTGGTTTGGAGAGAGCACCAAACAGTTACCCGTTTGCGTGGGGATATAAAATAAGAAAACAAGCTTTTCTGTTTTCATGCCGGTTTATTTGAACAGATAGACATATATTTTTACAATAAAAGACATTTAGATAGATATATAACATATAACACATTTAGACAGACATTTAGACAGATCATATTGATATTTACTAGGAAATAAAATAATTATAAAAATACGTATTCATATATATATATATATATATATATATATATTGTTTCAAGATCAAATTTTTTTCTTACACAATGTTCGCAACTCACTTATATTATATTCAATATCACGCACTTGGCGTGTATTCTATTTGTGTCTTTATTTTCTGATATAATGACATAGAATTGTACTTGTGTTTCCCACTTAACACACGTTTGTGACTAAACGTTTCAAAATGCGTTTTGTTCAAATTAGCTCAAATAAATATCTTTGCCTTGTTCTTAACGTTTTAAAATAAGTTTGTCTTAAACGTTTCATATTCTATGGATCTATGTATTCAAAGATCGAATGATCGGTCTCTGCTTTTAAACCTGGGGACGGCCGGCCCTAATATTTTTGTACATCACGTACATAGCAGCGGTTTACGAAGAAAGCTACGAACGTCGTGGGTGAGGCGGGTCAGTTCTAGACGACATTCGGGTGATATGGTTTCATGCTAAATTTCTGATATTGTTTTCTTCTAACGCACTGGCCTCACCTAAGTAGGCGACAATTCCAGGGAACGTTACTCAAGTAGCCGGTCGGTCCTTTTCGACTGGTAGCCTGCGTAATGGGCCACATGTATGTAGTCGACGCTTGATGAATAACTCTTTGTACGTTCGTACTGGTGCCGATCGACGAAGTTTCTTTTTATCTGTATGCTAAGGATTTTCGGTACGCATTATCGAAAGCGTTCATTGTTTGTCGGCGATGAATTTAAATAATGTTTGATACATAATACAAGCATTTACAAGAAGTTACACATAAAACTATTCTAAATTTAGTACATACACAAACAGAAATGAATATTAATTTCAATACATTGATACAAATAAAAACATCTATTGAAATTAAAACAAATGAATAATATTAATATATAGAAAAACTATTAATTTAAGAGTCTATTGAAAATGTCTTTAAATCCTTAACAAAGGTGTTGTCCCGTTGTATGGGTAATAGGTTGGCTTGGCAGTGTGGTGCAACAGCACATCGTTATCTAATATATAATTGTCCAAGACGACTCCATTGGTATTGTTGAGGTGGTATCCCCAGCGCTGGTGCCTAGCGTTTAAGTCACCGGCGATGATCACTTTGCTACCGAGCGCGAAGATCGCGTGCAGCAAGTTGGGAGTTAGACGTCGTCTGGGGCTGTTGTAGAGGACTGTCACCACTATGCCGTCAGCGAGCTGTATTGCAACAATGTTTGCTTCGTTGAGAGGCGAACGGTCTAGGCGTATGCGGCGGTAAGACACAGTTCTGCTCACCAGGGCCGCCACACCTCCATGCCCATTTCGACCATCGCGGCGCTCGATATCATAACCGCGCACCCTTACATTGTTACACGCGCGCACCTTAGTTTCGCACAGCAACATTATTTTTGTTTTTTCCCGATTAATATAGTCAATTACCTCGGCAGTTTTGCCGATAATGCCTGAACAATTGCAGAGGCAGATTGACTTATCCATCAATCGCTACGTCCAATTCGGCAAAGTCAGTGAAGCAGTCCAAGACTGAAGCACCATTGATCAATTTACGTGCAATTATTTGCAGTTTGTCTGCTAGTTGTTGTAAATTAACATACCTGCCTATCTGACGTAGCGACTGACTAATATCTTTCAAGCTGTTGAACTCACTGGGACTATCTTGGCTGGCACTCGCGTTTCGCGTAGGTGGATTGTTCGCGCGGCGCTGGTATCGGTTTAAGTTGGTATTGCTGTCACAGTCATTTGCTGATTTCGTTCTGCTGCTGTCAGGCGCGCGGTCATACATGTCTCTAACAGTTAAACTACCACTACCGCCATTGCTGCGATTTTTGGTCGCGATTCTGTCGTAGTTATCGGTGGAATCACTGGAGGAGTTACCATCACTATCCGACCGTACCGGGGCACGTGCGTTCCTCTTTCAACGCAGTGGAGGGATGTCGCGATTTAGGAAGTTTACATCGGGTTTTTGCCTGCTGCTGGTAGATTTTTCGGTCCAGACGTTTCTTGAAGGTTGAGGTGCATCTGCGTATTTAACTTCTTTAGACTGGCTCTTCTGCGTGTTTTTTGTGTTGCGGTTTTTTATGATTTCCAAGTGCACTGGACATTCAGTGCTAGATGCAGGATGATCTCTCCGACAATTGCAACAGAAGGCTGGTTCATGTCTTGGTTTAGTGCATTCCCTTGTGTGGTGATTATCGCCGCATTTTACGCACCTTACTACGTTGTAATAGCAATTTGCGGTGGCGTGCCCCCACAATTGACAAGTTTTGCACTGTATCACATGCTTCTTAGTAATGTGCCTTTCGTAGTAGACTTTGTTGCGCTGGATGTACTGAGCTCGCGTTCGTAGCTCGTCCAGCTTTACCATTTTTGTGACAATCAATAAAAACATAGGATACCTAGTCTCTATTTTCTGAATTCTAATTATTGGAAATCCAAGTTCGTTCAGTTCAATTTTTATGTCTTCTGCCGTTACGTCTTCATGCAGTCCTTTCATCACGTAAGCATAGGTGCGCTCTTCTTTTGGAGTGAATGTGTGGAACGGTACACTTCCCTTGAACTTATCTATAAAAATTTTATAATGATGTAATTTTTTAAATTACACCGTCATATTCGGTCCAGAAAAGTTTATATAATATTCAGTGGAGATCTTGTCCACATTGTTTCTAAACTCGGCATATTTTTGGCGAGCCTCGAGGCGATAAATATTGGCGGCGGTTTTGCGTTTTTTCCGCCGCCATGCGCGGGTTTTTCGTTTGTGTGTTTCGGGTTCAGGTGCCTCGGATATGCCGGAGAACATCGGCCATGTTTGGTTTGCTGCTTGGTGATCGTCATCGACGTGCATTTCGCTAGTTTCGTCGATATCGGAGAGTGCATCAAATTTGTTGCTAATTTCAATTTGAAAAAGCTCTTACATTCAGAGAGGTGCGATTTACTCATACGTGAAGCTTGGGTTTTGCTTTTCGCAATCTTTCTCGGTGGTTCGCCTTCGTTTCTTGGCAATTTAACTGAATTCTCACGGTTGTGTTGTTTCATTTTGACAATTACCTGTTCGTCATCTAACGACGAACGCGTGCTTTCGATTGTAGCAGATCTTTTTCTATTTTCGGCTGAGAACTGAGTTAAATCATCATTGGTGTCACTCATCAAATCAAGAATTGTCAAAGCTAACTTATATACTAATTTGATATGTCCATTGTCTACTTACACTATTCTGAGAGATAGGTTATGAATCACAACGTTTTGGAGGATTTATCACGCGGCCTCAACGGCCACGCTTGTACCCCTGACCCGTACCGCGTAGCCAGATAATATTAAAGATATACAAGGAAATCTTTCACTAATAATAAGTGGTGTTGGTTAAGTAATCTATTGTGAGAGAAAATGAATCTACCGACGCTGTCAAATTTGACAGTAGACTGCTGTAAACCCTACATCTTATCCACTGCGCTACGATCACTTCGTTGAACAGGATTTAAAATGAACGATATAAGGGACAAATGGGAAACTTCAATTTCTTTTTCAACGATTTTCACAAAAAGTAGAGCGCGTTAGAACGAAAGCTCGTACCTAGATACTCAAGGAAGGTCCCTCTATAACATATATAAGACCCATGAAAATCTGTGTCGGATAATCCTGGTGTTCTCTTGTCATTCTCAAATCTATTCAACGGTTGTCTCGATGTGGCATTGCTCCGACGATATGATATATTCTGAGATTACATACACACTATTAAAAATCGACACTACACACAAATACCGTGATTTCAAGCGAGGAAATTATGTCTTTTTTGTCCATGTACTGACGCTATATTAACGTACCTCACTTCTGAACTAAACACGGAAATACTCCTAACTGAACATAAGCACTTTCTAACGACTGCTGTTATTAGTTTATTAGAGGAGTTATAAATCGAGAGCTAAGACCTTTTGAACTGGCATTTATTTGGCGCACGTAGTCATTTCGGAGATCGTCTGGCGTGCTTCGGGAAGAGCTCAAAATTTCAAGGAAAAAACTTTCTTCCGGGTAGAAAACTTTTTGCCCCATATTGTAGAAGGTACAAAACATCTATTAAGTCAATAAAAAATCGATTTTCTGAAAAATTTACAGTGGTGTTACCCCTTAATGTCGTTTTCCTTTATTACAATGCCTAGAATAAGATGTCATGCAAATTATAGTCAAGAAAGCGATTTCGAAAGAGATCGAATTATTGGTTCGCGTGAAGGCTGCTTCTTATGCAAAGAAATCGCTAAAACAGAAGTGATGCTGCGATAACAAGAGTTTTGATTTTTGGTTTGAACTTCTACCGACCACTTTTAGGGGTTTCTTTTACACCAGCAACAACGTTTAGTCTAGTATAAAAAGATATTAGGGGATAAAGGATTAGGGGATGTGAATGACGATCTTGTTTGGGAATCCATGATGGTGGTTAGAAGCTTACACAAACACGGGCAAATGTCCCAACATTCAATTTTAAAGGGGAAGAAATGTGAGATGCGCTGTGAATGCTATGGTTTTATTGCTTATGGCGGTAGATTTATTTTGTTTTTCATTGTATCAATATGATCGCTCAGCGATATAGTCAGGAAGTAATGTAGCGCTATGTTCCTCCATGTTTTCAAATGACAGAGAATCCTCTGTTTAAAGAAAACAGTGTTCACCGCAACATTGCAAGGACTAAGTTGAATTGTTGTAAAGAGAACCATGTCTACTGTTTCCCTTAGGCACTGAGATCTCCGGGTCTTTCGCCAATCGAACATGTGTGGGACATTATGGGTAGGAGTCTAGGGAATTTACCTAACCCATCGTTGACTTTGGAAGCTGTGCCCATGAAATGCACATTGTTGGGTGACTAGACCGAGCTGATGTCAACAAACTTTTATATTCAATGCCACGATATGTTACTTAATATGTAAATAACCAAGGTTCAACACATTATTGGTGGGAAATAAAAAATTACTTCATATTATTATTTCAAAGTTTAATCAGTACAACCCTCACACTAACCCTTTATGGTACTACCGAGGAATAGGCCAAACACAAAGTTTTCTACGGTTCCTTAGTTGTACGAAGGCCATTGAGAATAATATAAGTGCGTCGAAACTTACCTTTTAATATTTGTGCTATATAAGCGCAAGCATTTTAAACTAAACATGGATTCCGTTTTATTCTGTAAAATCATCAAAATTACAAAATCACGAAATGGCGCTAATTCGATTACCACGTACTGTATATTAAAAAAGAACATATGGAAACAACGTTTTCAAGAGGCATATGTAGATATAAAGGGGGCACAATTTGCTTTATTAATTGCCGACAAACATTTTAAGGATTTTATTCCAGTTTGAGAAACAGTAATTACAGAAATGTGAAAAACGAAGCATCTACTAATACGTGGTATCAGCACACACCGCAAAGAGGTTAAGTTTTACACCAACTTAAGAATGAACGAATAGGGTACAACATATGTATGTCGTACATTATTTTGCAATACTGTGGAAAAAGAAGTTAACGAAATTGTAGAAGCTGTCAGCTTCTGTTGTTAACTTTCACGATCACTTGAATAGCCATAATTATACTGTCAATCGAGATTTCGAATCTATATTATTTTGTAACCTTCGCTTTAGGTAGATCCTTACTGCTTTACAGGTTTTAACGCCTCTTCTTCATGAAAAGGTCAGACATATTTGGTAATCTATTTTTTTGCTTAGTAGGAAGTAATGTGTTTAAATATGTGTGTTCATTGAAAAACTCTCCAGGCGCCCTACATACGAAACTTTATTAAAAAAGTTATTAAAAAATGCAAATGTTTTGAGGGAGAGCAAGTTTGATTAATATATCATGATTTTAAACTCATCCTTTTAAAAACAGCATCGGAACGCAATTCGCCATAGATTCCATGGACAAAAGTCTGAAATTACATAAATACCATCCTTATAAGCTCCATATTGTTCAGTAGTTCTCTGAGAATGATTTTGAAAGGAGAATGGAGTTTTGTGAAAGGATGACAAGAAATTAATAACAATTTGATAAGATTATTCGATGTTTGTTTCAGTAATGACTTGACATTTTATGTAAGTGGTTTTGTAAACCTTTATAACTGTAGATACTGAAACAATGAAAATCACCATTTATTCAGAGAAGCTTACCCTCAAAAACGGTCCTGTTACCATTGATCAAAACCTGATCGGCGAACTATACTTTGAACTATTACAAAATGCAATTAATCCCCTGGGTAATACACAGTTTGTAAAACCAGCAAAATTAAATGGGAAATTTATTAATCAACAAAAATGAGCTTTTTTCAACAAGATGGAGGCCCTCCGCATTGTACTTTACCAGTTAGAAATTGGTTGGATAATAATTTTCCAAATCATTGGATAGGGCGATGAAGATCAACTGAATGGCCGTCCGCTCTCCAGATCTGACATTACTTGATTTGCTCTTGTGCGATCAGCTGAAAACAGTTATGCACCAAACACAAAAGCAGTATATTGCCGAATTTAGACTTAGAATATTGGTGAAGAATGCGGGCATATATCTTCATAAATATTTGAAATGGCCAAAGAATATTTACTAAACTAAGTTGAATATTTTGTTTGAATAATAGTTTACCTGTCTAGCATTCTCTCTCTTATAATCGCCAAAGCTTGACTAATATCACCGTGTGATATATTATTGCAAATAACTTTCCAACAATGTGTCATAAATCATCATCATTCCATTTAAGATTTTTGTTAGGAGCACATAGCACAACAGACGGGTGATGGCGAGAAGGCAGAATGCGCAATTGACCAAATCACAATAGGCTTTCCCATGTGCTCGGCACTGGTATTGTGCGAAGTACTTCTTTCTCTCTCTTTCAAATCCGTATAAGCAATTATATTTATTATTATTATTTTTACCCGTCTATCGGACATCTGTACAGCTCTCGCAATATAAGTTGGCGAGCGGTGGGGATGCGTTGAAAACGTATTTAGGACACGTACCTCCCACCTCTCTGATTCAGATAGTGCATAGGAATTACCATTACGTTGCAGGACGAATGATAGGCAATTTATCCCGTCTCTATCTGCGCGAACTCACTCTCACCCTTCGCCAACTTATATTGGGAGAGCTGTAGATACATAAACATTATCCGAGCATTTGGAATAGTTTGCCAATTAGCTTATAATCTTTTACTACGAATGTATATACATACGTACATATGTATATCGTTCGTACGTATCGCAAGAATATTTCGTCATTTAAGGAGTATATAGGATATCGTTACTAAGTTTAATAGGAACATATCCACAGAGATGCAATCGTTTCGTTAACATCTATTCATTAAATAATGAAATAAATATTCTCTCCTCAACCACCATTTCCTAAAAATGACATAATTTGTTTGAAAATAATATAAGGTAATCTAGATGCTAAACGTTATCCAATGGTTATTAAAACTGTTAGTAGTTTTTAACTTAAAAATGTAAGTACATGGACAATGATCGACAAATGCTAAAATACTCCGCACGGACTAAAATGTAATATTTATATCATTTCCCCGACCAGGATATGACTTTGAGTAATTTAATAAATTCGAGTAAAAAAATGGGAGGATCAGTTTTTTTTTTAGAATGGATTGATTAAAACTTCAATAAAATTATCACTATCGTTACAATATCGATTTGGATAGCTTGGGTACTTCGCAAGGTTAGAAGTATATATCGGTATCGTACTCGCAAAAATGAATTGGTAGGCCAAACCTAAAAAGATGCTACACGAAGTTATCTGAAACAATTATCAAAAACAACAATTTATTAACAGTAGCAATGGAGTGGTGGTTGTATGAAATCACATGATCTAATGAGCATAGAACTTTTGCAGAATAGTTATATTCATATAGTCACACAAGAAATAACGTTTTTGCTAGTCAAGATTTTTAACAGAAATAAGTTGATTAAACAAGTGACCGTGTTTGTAAGTATCTGACGGGTATCAATTAAATAAGAAAAGATAACGGAAAGGCAAACTCTTGGTACTGGATTATAGCAAAAGAGAAAAAATGATAATAATAAAAAAGTTGGAAATGTGACCCACTTAGTTGGTTATAAAGATGGAGATTCAGGCCGTACTGCCTCAATTGAAACGGCGTAGGTTTAAGTTCGAGAACTTTTAGTAACAAGGCGCCACTTCCTTACTATGAAACTGGATTGCATTTAAGTTTCTGAAGTCAGAAAGACCCTCTAGCTTTGTTGGTAAGTTAAACGAGGTTCCGAACCGTCTGCGTTACTGATTCTTTTATTTGGTTGTGAGGCGACCATCAAAGTTACTCGAAAACTCTATTTACAAAGAAAATAAAAGAAATAGAAATAAATTGATGCGAGAGAATAACGTTGAACAGCACTGTATTCGTCACTGACAGCACTCTTGGGGTGTATAGGCTATCAATAAAATTCAAAGAAGCTAGCTTCGTTTCGTATTTAAATAATGCTTACAAAACTCTCGGTAACCGTTGGAATTCCAGACATATTACAGCTATAGCAGAACATAATTAGAAAAATATGCGCAAGTGACAATCAAACATGGTCCCCCGTTAAGTACTAAAAAGAATTGAATGTCTCGTTCAGCAAATATCTAATTAAATTGTTAATGGTAAGATAGCTAAATCTAAATTAACATATAATTAATAATAGTAAGTCGGACTAAATCTAAATTAATTAAATAATTATAGGGACTTTTTCCCAAAAGCTAAACAAGACAAAAATAAAATAAAGACGTGAATTAGCGTGGTTCCGGTTGTAGTCGTTGTCGAGACGGAAGCTGTCAAAGATGGCGGGTTCCTCGCACTCGGTGTTGAAATGTCGGGTATCCAGCCGGACACAGCAAATTTAAGGCTAAGTTGGCGATATAAAGCTGAGGGTCGGTACTAAGCGAATGGAGACCAATGTCCTTCTAGCTTCTGCGATATTTCTTAGATGTTCTCAATGTTCTCAGATGTTCTCAAATAATCTTAGCTCAACCTAGCATCTACTAGGTCCTACTAGCAATCTTCTAGCATCCTACAACAACCTGAAAGAGAAAATGACGGCATCGTAATTAACAAAAAGAAAGACTCACCTGCAATTGAGGGAAAAGCAAACGCACAACGTGGCCGATAGTTCGAACAGTAAAATTGGGGAAGCGTAACTCCCAGATTTACAAAACGATGGTATTAAACTTTCCACATTCGAATTCGTATTTAGATCCTCGACAAGCGAAAACGGAATAACCTATTCACGGGAAACAACCTGTTCAACCGAACGCCATAAGCCCAATTCCTAACACATGCATCCAAAATTCGCGAGTTGTATCAAAACTACGGTAGCGGGGCGCCATCTACATTTGAGAGTTGAAGCGAGAGGTCAAAAGTAACAAACTGGAATGCTGTGACCAAATTGGCCGTAACAAGCTCGTCAAATGTAAGTTAACGTTACAAAGCCACCCGTTGTGCATAGGGTGAAATAAAATGGCAAACGTGTTAAGCGGGACAGTAACAGGCAAAGTGTGTAGATACAGTTTTAGATACATATTGAGGAATTAGCTACACACTGTACAACAATTAAAAATACATTATTTTTATCTCTATTTGTGCTGTCGATTTGAAGGTCAGCGGCTTTTGACTGTCGTTCTATTGCGCATACAGTCTTGCAATGTTAACTTATATTTGACGAACTGTACTTACTTATGCTTCTAAAATATTTGTACATATTCACACAGCGTGTTATCAATTAAATCGTTCGGATTCTACCCCTTTCGTAGAACCATAATTAGTTTAAATTTACACAATATTTTATTTTGTGTGTGTGTATCGGTTTTATACCAACAATAACATATTTTTAATTTAGGGCAGTTGCATGTGTCTAAGTTGGAATAGAGAACTTAAATAATCGACAAGACAATCTAGCTTGCTTAGAGCCCAATCTTCTGATGACAGTTCGGAGGTTTTGCATTTTGCAACGGAAAAGAATTTTTCTAAAATCTTTCCAAAACATTTAGAATTTAATTAAAACACATTTTTTTTTTGTCCATATCTTTTTCTCATTTACAAATAGTACTTAGAGCAACATCGAGAATAAGAGTTCTTGAATTTTGCTCTAATACACCATTTTTGTGCTTCCTTGAATGGATTTGAGTTCGATGCGTATTTTGTATTTGAACCGGTGATTATCGTACAAGAGCGAAGCGATCAGGTAAAAAACCAAAAATTTATAAATTACTGCCCACCCTTATCTGAAGGGTGACGGTTTGGGGTGCAGTAACATATGGTAGCGGGTCATCTTTGGCTTCTAGTGATAAAACGCAAATTGTTACGCATAAAATGCTCGTAGGCAGTGGAAATTCTTATACAAAAGATAATGTCATATCACTTAAGTTTGCATAGTTCATGATGACATTCTCGAGGACACCATAAATCTTCTTTCATATACCTTGGAACAAAAGGTTTCATAGGAGATCCATTTAATGTAAATACTTCCCTAAGTTAAATTAAAAACATTTTCTGTAAACATTTCATTAAAATGGGTGATAGTACTCAACATCATATACAGAAGTACCGGTAAGTTCTAAAATATATTTGCACCGGAATCAGATTATTCTTGGAGTAGAAAAGCAAACTGCTTCTATTAATTGTGTTCATAATTATTAACACATATCACAACACAAGCTACGATTGTTTATAATAATAATAATAATATATTTAGTACCCACAGGAAAATTCCAATTACAGGTAAAATACATTTCATAAACTAATATTAAATCTATATATCATCACAAATCAAATCAAATCAAGCGCAGCAAGCAAACATTTGGCCGTGATACACACAATGCTGGAATGAATACGTGTCTACGCAAGTTGACTGAAGTGGTGGTAGGCATGGTTCATTATACGGGTCAACGTATCGGCGAATATGTTGCAAACTTCGGATATCTGATTGAAGTAGGCACACAATTGCGATATAGGAGATCTTACTAAAACGTTAGTCCTATTCGCATCAATGTAAAAGGTTGACAAACATCTAGAGTTAGACCTAGGTACATGAAAATTTAGTCTGTTTAACAACATTGCACAGTCAACCCCACCCTATATCAGAGAAAAGAGGAACTTTATTAGAACGACTATCCTCCTGACCTGTAAGGGTAAAGCGTTGAATCTAGTAAGTAGTAAATTATGGTTATAACCTCTCACCGGGTAACAACCCTCAGCCTTAAGAAATAAAAATTTAAAAAATTTTCTTTGAACAGACTCGATCAGTTGAATATGGACATTATAAATCGGGAACCATATAAGAACAGCATACTCAAGTCTAGACCGAATAAGAGAAGCGAACAAAATGTAAATGGTGCGTGTGTTTCGGAAGTCTCGACAATTTCGAAATATGAAACCATAAATTTTAAAGCAAGTGCTAACCACATCGTGCACATGACCAGTAAACGATAATCTTGCATCAAATAAAACACGTAAATCCCTTATTGAAGTAGAAACCCTTAAACCATGATCAGATATTTGGTAGGAATATACGATTGGTAGAGTTTCTTTTTTGTGTAAGTAACTACTACACATTTCCTTATATTCAATGCAAGTCCATTAGAATCACACCAGGAAGATATACAATTTAAACTGCTCTGCAGCGACAAGCAATCCTGGACGGAACCCACGACTGTATAGAGCTTCAGATCATCCGCAAACATTAACTTTTCACAATACACATTGTCCAAGATGTCATTAATAAAAATTAAAAATAATAGTGGCCCTAGGTTCGAGCCCTGCGGTACACCTGATGTCTGATCAAAAGACTGGGAAACATAGTTTCGATACCTGACAGAAAATGTTCTTCCAAATAAGTAAGGATGCAGTAAGCTGACCAGGGACGCAGAAAAACCGTAGTGCTTCAATTTATGGAGCAAGACATAGTGATCAATACGATCAAACGCTTTCCGAAAGTCTAAATAGATCGCATCCACCTGGCCTCCACTATCCACAACCTCCGACACAAACTGGGTAAAGCAAGCTAAGTTTGTAACAGTTGATCGCTTTGGTATGAAACCATGTTGAAGTGGTGAGATATAGTTTCTAATTGCAGAATACAAATGGTTATGAAGAATCGTCTCAAAGATTTTAGAAAAATTACAAAGCAAAGATATTGGCCTATAATTTTATACGTCTGACGAGTCACTCTTCTTCAAAACTGGGCTGACGTACGCGGTTTTCCAGATAGCGGGAAAATTGGAAGTCTGCAGTATTAATGCAAATATGCGATGCAGAGGAGCAGCAAGCACAGGCGCGCAATCCCTCAAAATGAAGCTTGGAATTGAATCAGGCCCCGACGTATTAGTGTTTTTGGAATGACGTAAAACATGTTCGATATTGTCTAGAGATAACATTGGAACCGTAATGATCGTATTAGCAAATTCATTAAGTATTGGTAAATGCTGATTTTGAGATGCAATGTAGACAGTGCTAAAATATTGTCCAAAGGCTTCTACAATAGTCTCCGGGGATCTGTACTCCCTGCCCTCGTGCCTCACAAGACTAGGTATACGAGAATGTCCCCTTTTACTGTGGACATAAGACCAAAACTGTTTAGGCTCGCTAGTCAAGACTCCCTCAACTCTAGCAATATATATCCTGCATAAGCAGTGTCTATAAGTTGTTTAGATTGAGAGCGGAGACAACTAAAACGATTATGAAAATACACTGTTTTGTATTTTTGTACTTTTGGTGCATGACAGATTTCTGCCGCAAACAGGTAATAATCTTCCGATCAAACCAAGCAGAATACCGTCTATGCTGACTAAATGAGGGCTTAAAAGTAGGAACAGACTGGGAAAAAGCATTATGCAAGGTAGCATACATGAAAGTACAAGCTTCGTCGACATCCTCAGCCGCGTCCAAATCGCTCCAATCTGCAGATAGTAATGTATTATATAACAACGGGAAGTTTGCCTTTTTAAAGTTAAACACTTGTAAGTGATTATTCATTTTAAATTGTTGAAAAGGCAAGCGTCTAAACAGAAACTCAATAGAAAGTGCAGGATGATATACGTCTTCCCCCACTATGGGATGAGGAACTGTATGCACGTTACAACGAAGATTACCGAACACCAAATCAAGTAAGCGATTATTAATATTAAAAGAGTTATTGTATTGTAAGAAATTGTTAAATAGCATGAAATTATTTAATACTGCGCTTGATCTGTCAACAATATCCGGTTGAAAAGAAGGTACATTAAAATCACCTATAACTAAAACATTATCGTACAAAACATATTCCAACGTATTAAATAAATCAAAAAATAATTCAAAATCGTTGAAAGCCAAATTAGGAGGTATGTACCCCGTGAACAAGAGTTACTTATATCCATTAGTTTATGGCTGTCCATCTGTGAATTTGGTAAGCAATTCTTTGTCAATATACAGGCGTTATTAGTTTCTGTTTAGTCAGTGCAGAGGAATTTTCTAGTCGAACCTATTTGTGTAAAGTCCCGCCTCTGTCCGACAAATGCTTCTGATGTGACTATGTAAGCATTCAATCTGCATGTGTTCTCTTCGGGTAAAAGTAAAATAGAACTATAGAACCTGTCTTAGATATTGTATTGTAGTAATTAAAATAATAAATGCGGTAATAAAAATATGAACTTAATTGTTTGATACATGCAGTTAGAGGTTTTAACATGCTTAACAAATTGAAGTTCATATTGTAAAGTATATAAGCGTTATATATCTTATTTAATTGGTTACGATAAGTTAACATAAGCATGTTTATGTAAGTTAGGAAGCGAACAACTCAAGCTACATTATTGTTAATTACCGGATTAGAGACGTCTAGTTAACATTTCTATTTCATCAAAAATAAATATGATTTTGAATTACAAAAAATTAATTATTTCACTTGCGCAATATTCTTTAAATCCACTGCCGCATCTTTATGCATGTATTTTCTCATCCTTTTCTCATTACGTAGAGAGGTCGATATTGCTTAGACGCGCGGTACCGCATTCTATGATGTAACAGCAACCCGATGGATTGCGATTATGCTGAACTAATATCTACATACATGCATTTGCAACTTCTTAGTACAGATGATTAAGCGAAGATCTGGGTCAGGCGAGCATAATGATGATTATGATGATGTTACTCTCACTGGATTCTCGACATCACGGGCGGCGACTTGCGAGGTATGGAGGTTTAGTTACATCAAGGAATTTAAACTGTTATATATATCTTGTGCAAAAACACTCTAATTAAACTAATAGATAGATATTAAATTATTGTGTCTGCATTTTATGGAGAGTGATTAATAATAATTTATTTATTTACGTCAATAAGAAACAAAGTTCTAATTGTTTCGGCTACAACACCTACAAGTTTAAACTTGAAAAGCAAAAAACTATCTCTACCATATGCTGTCCATTAATTTAAATAGACATAAAAATGGTTTAGTATGTAGAACTTGAAGTATACGCCTTGGATATTTCCTCTTGAAACATAAGAACCTATACAAATACATATTTGTTAACAATTTCTTGTTGAACATTATTTCTATGTAAGTGATAAAATATTAAGATGTCTGTTACACATTACTATTTTTGTTTTATTGATGTTGAGTTTCAGATTGTTTTGTCTGAACCACTCATTGAGCTTTTCCAGTAACATTTCTATGGTTTTGGTCAAAGTTCCAAGCGTAATAGCGCGCACTACCAGCGAAGAATTTTCGGCAAACAGCACCATAATTCACTCGCTATATCCGGCAGATCGTTTATATACAGAATACAGAATAGATCCCTGAGGGACAGCACTTTCCACATTCCTCCAATCTGATCTTATTTGTTTTCCCAATTTATTAGGCCATATGACACTTTTCCTTTTTCTCTTAGGTAGGATTGTAACAAATTAAGGATCTTTCCTCTGAATCCGATTCTTTCCAGTTTTGTTAGTAGGGTGTTACGATTTACAGAATCAAAAGTTCTTAACACCTCCATGAAAACGCCAGCAGTTATTTCTTTGTTATTTACGTCATTCATAATTTCTTCCATAAACTGAAAGATAGCTCTCGTCATAGATCGATTCTTCAAATATCCATTTTGGAAATAATGTATTATATTGTTTTGATGTATCAAATTAGTCATTCTGTTATGTACAATCTTTTCAATTATTTTTTAAAGATTAGAAATCAGAGCTATAGGTCTATAGTTTGCAAACGATGATTTTTCCCCCTTCTTATAAATAGTTTTAATAACTGCCTGCTTAAGACCATTGGGAAATTTTCCACTTATGAAGAAGGATATATCAATTATTTGTCTTAACGGTTTTGCTAGAGTTTTCGAGCATTCTTTTAGCAACGAAGATGGAATTTTGTCAATGCCGGTAGCCTTGAAATTGTTGTGACCCTTGATAACGGATTTTATATCGATTCCATCCGTCAAAAACAGTGAGTATTTTTAGATATATATTTTACATTTTCGATATTTAAACCAGTGTCTTTTATATTCTTTCTTATGTTTCCTAGATAATTGTTTATGTCATTTATTACATCGTTTTTGTCAAGATAATTATATTTAAAGGTATTAAAATTAAAACTTCCTTTTCTTCCTTTTCCTGCAAATGATTGCAAGTTGTTTTATTTTTTGCGTTCTCAATCGGTTCTGTATATTTATTATTCTGGATTCTGTCAATTACATTTTACAACAATGTTTATTAATTTAAATTTTTCAGATGTATAAAATATTATTTCTACCTTAACATCATGTTTAACATCATTTATCTCAAATGACACCAATTCTCCATAGTGATCGGAAAAGCCCATGACTATTACTTCGCTGTCATAATCATTTTTATTTATGAATATATTATTTAGGGTAATTTTAGATCAAGTTGTGCTTTTGTTGGTTGTGTGATGGATTGATTTAAACCATAGGTCGTTAATAAGTCTTTTTGTTGACGTTTTTATTGCTTGTGTCTTTCATACTTATGTATATTGAAATCACCAGTCAATAGCAAGGTATATGATACCATATTGTCTGATCCACAATATCATCCAACAGTCTAAAAAATTCATCGATGTTGCCCGATATATATTAAGGATCATTATTTTTAATTCTTTTATCTTCATTTTGTACATTCTAATACTAATTGTAAGCTTTTTTGTTACAGATATTTCAGTTCTTCGTACCGTATACCAGCTTTTACCAAGATACAGGATCCTTATTTGAGAATGATTATCTGATTCTCGGCAGAAGAATTATGCAAATTCATAACCTTCAATGACTAATGAATGTTCTGTTAAACATATAACTTGTATAGGTTTATTTAAATCATTAATGGCTTTATTTTTTGCGCTTCGTATATTTTGGTGAAATACACTAAAATTTGATTTTTTTGCTCTTCTGATTTCTTATTAATGTATGTACGTTACGTATCGAGTATTGACGCTGTTTTTCTTCGAAAATTTTTATAGGGTTTAATTATTACGTTTTCTGGACATAAAACCTGATTAAACATATCTTGTTAGATGTTTCCTCGTACAGCTATTTTAAAAGCTGTTATATTCGTCGATTTTATTTGCACTTTATTACAAGAAATAATGTCTATTCTATTATCTTATTCTTTATTATCTTTCTTATTATCTATCTTATTGTCTATTACATATTTTTTAAGATCTTCTGTTGTACTATTTCTCTGCTTTCTTGTGGTCTTTATTTGTTCGTTTGTCCGCCTTTGTGGATTTACCACACTGGCATGCGACTTTTTATATAATAATAGTTTACCTTTACGCGAGTTTAAATAAAGATCAACAATGTAAAACCTGGCTTTTATTGACAATTCAAGTATTTAAATTGTAGGGCCTTTATATGTATTTAAAAAAGTAATGTGTGCTATGAGAAATATTTATGTAAATCAAATTGTTGATGTAGATGCATCGCTTTTATGACGCAATGCCTACATTGTTTAGACGTCAATAATTGGTCAAAGCGATGCTATTATTCTAATAGGATTTTGTTGCTTTCTATCCGACGTTGTCTGTAAGAAAATGGTAGGGAATCAAGAATTATCATCGTTTTGTGAAATATTTCGAACTTCACTGCTACATAGGTCTAGAGATTGCGGGATTGTAAAGAGAAGAGGGAACTATCTTAGGAATCAATATTATTTAAATCTATTGACGATGGAGCATATTAAGTTTCGATGTTGAAAGAAGTCAATATGCAGAACTGTTACATACAAAGTTGGAATAGGAGCGTTTTTATTAGTTGATTCTACGTTATTGACGGTAATTTCGTTAGTTGCCCGTATTAGATGAAAAAGAAAATAATGCAGTCGGTTACTTGTAAGTGATTTTCAGTCCCTGTGATACCGTAATTAAGAATGTTCTTTTAAAATACTTGTATAGGCAGTTATGTTAAAAATACCAAGTATTTTGTAGACCACATTCTCACAGTGTAGCAACTAGAACTTAAAGGAAATAAATGGAAAAAAAGCTACAGAGGATGAAGGGTACTACGCAAAAAGAAAGACGATGTAGCACTCAAAGAAGTGAATGAATTAATTTTTTCAAGAGATGTGACGAAGGGAAGAATATACCTAAATATATGAATATATAAAACAGTACTGATGCTTGCTTTATACGATTGTGAGATACTGGTAGAAAATAAAGTAGAAGCAAAGTTGCTGAAATGGAAAAGAAAGGTATTGTGAGGACTATATAGAAAAAAAAAAAACCTGCATGAAAGGTGAGGAAACATGATATTGATGAAGAAACCAATGTATAGGAAATTGTAGAGGAGAGAAAGCTGCAATGATGAGATAAAGTAATGGATCATCTGGAAAATTTTGGAAAATATGGTGGTCCATGGATAAGTTCTGTAAAGTATGGTATTAGATTATATAAAAGAGACGAAGATAGGAGAGTGGAAAAGTAAAGCGAGACATTTCTATTTTTAATTAGTTGATAAGTACTTAATGATAAAACAATGATAAATTAGCAAGTTTATGTATATCATTTTCCCTTACTACTATCGGTATTGTTTTAGCAGCAAGACATTTCTATTTTTAATAAGTTGATAAGTACTTGATGATAAAACAATAATAAACTAGCAAGAGAAAATGTATAATAAATGAACGGCCAAGAAGAAAAGCAGCTTTAAAGTTTAACATGTATGGTAGCATTCATAATATCTCTGTCCAATGTGTAATGTAAATGCGGACATATCGTGGAAATTGTTTCCTATCCCTTTGTTGTAATAATTTACACTTCTCGACATTAGTATTATGAGCTGTAGATAACTTATCGTTCGTCTAGGAATGTCGTCAGTAAATTGCATTATTATCCTATTGCGAAGTTGTTCTCAAATTGGCTGTCCTCGCCTAAGGGGACTGAATTTAATTTGGACTACGCAAGTTAGTCTGCTCACTCCTAATCGATTACGCAGCGTTACTGAATAAAATGGAAATGCAGTAGTTTGGTAATATTTTACGTGTAATTCATGTAACATCTGTGGAATGTGATAACACCTACCTATGCACTTTGTCTGTATTTAATTATGCATTCGTATCTTATTTCTATTTGACTTTTATTGTATAACAGTAGTATTTATTGTAAGCTTTTCAATTTTCAAAACAACTTTAGCCAACTTTCTCAACTATGTTTAATTTGTTGAGTACTTGGTATTAACAATTGCCTATTATTACAACTGTAAATTTTTCTGTTCGGAAAATATGGCCACATTTTTGGTCAAATCCGTCTCCACGAATAAACTTCATATCTAGCGGCCTATGCTTATTAATCACGGACAGACTTATACAGTATTGACGAGTCCTAATAAAGGAAACTATAGTCTACGGTTGCAGTCCGCGATTAGTAAAGCATAATTTCTTCCATGATTATTGATATAAACAATGTGTGCTTGCTTAGTAAGCCATTGCACACCTAATTTATTATTATTATTATCGATCCGAATAAAATGAGTAATTTGAATCTTGTGAGTGCTAAATCAGTGTTTGCTGGTTATTCTGACCATATCTTTTGAAGTGTGTCATTTTCAAACTATTCTCAGGCTAACACTTGTCAATATAAACAATTGCGTGTTTTTTCGAAGCAATGTATGGCTGACGTTGTGAACGACATATCTGGTGAAAACCAGAATGAAGTTTATACTAACCATGATATCAGCGATAAGTTTAACTTATTTTGAAGTACATATATTTCTTAGATATTTTAATGCACATTTTCCTGTAAAGCCAACATGAATGAAATCTCACGTTTCCACACCACTTTTTAGAGTTAAAAAATTCATCTTTGTTCGACAATGAATATACGAATACTTATATTTTCTATAAACAAATTTATGACAATCAAATATTGCAACATAAACGAAATTTTTATAATGAGCAATTATTAATGTCACCCGCCAAGAGTATAGCTATGTGGCAAATAATTAATGCTCATATTAGTAAACCTGTTTATAGTAACTCACCTTTGACTGATGATGTGCTTGCAAGTGATTTTAACGTTAGTTTCGCTTCTAATGTTTGTCTTAAATTCATATATCAATCTTAACCAAACACTTTTTCTTTTTTCCTATAACAGAAAATAAGCTTTCTACTTTGGAGACTTACCAAACCATTCTCTTTTGGTGTAGAAGATATTCTAGTAAGTTACTTAAAGAACTGCCACGAGAGGTATATAAAACCGCTAACACATATTGTCAATTGCTCTTTAACGATGGATACTTTTCCTTGTACCGACCCATTATCAGTCTTGTCGTTCGTTACCTAAAATTGGAAATAGAAATTTCCGTTTCCAATTTCATTTCAAAGTCGTAAAATTTTTCATTCGCCTACGTGAAAGAAATTGTAAAACTCAAAGTACGATATTCTTTTACATAGGTTCTTACATTTTCTTGTTGTCTACGTTACGAGCCACGAGTATAAAAGCCTACGAACAGCGGCCCTCTACCGCTTGCTTACCTACCATCTCTACACTAACGTTTTCCATATTACTTCGCTCGTATTATTTTCTGCTTCTGTAATTATTGTTCACGCGTATGTGCAGGGATTATTCGACCGCTCTATGTACGTTGTAGCACGTAGTTTCTCAGGTTGGAATCTTCTTTGAGTATCGGTGTAAGATGATGATTTTGATGTGGTTTCGATGTAATTTGTCATATTGGATCGCGTTCGGTATCGCATGATGTGCTTACCTATTTATGAAGCTGTCGCTAAGTTCACAGTTATTTTGATAACCCACTCGTTTATCGTCGCACATTGTTTTAATTAGTCTATCTCCGAATCTTATCGAAAAGATTCCTTTTATTATTTCTTAGCCTCTATTCAATGCATTCAAAATTTATACTAATTTGCTCTATCAGCTCTTGTTTTTCTTATTTCACCACACTGTAGATTATCTGATTATCAATTATTGTGATTTCTAATCATTTTTGAATTTTACTACGATATTTGAGTTTCTTAATTTATCATATATATTTATGCATATTTCTCTGTAAAGCAAATTTGTATTATTTTCAGTTATAGTTTACGATTGATTTGGTAAGTATTGTTAGTTGATCGGTCTGTCTTTGAAGTTAAACATTGAGCTGTGATATTATGAAAGCAATTTTTTTGCCGTTTGACTGTTTAGCGAAAGAAACCACCAAGGTAGGTCGCACTCTGATCATTTAAAATGGACCATTGTCAAGCGTCTATATAAAAGAATAAATTATAGACCGATATAGACCTATCTGAGCAGTTTTTCTAAATTATTTGAGAAAACAGTTTATAATCGTTTATTATTTAATACATATATAATTTAATTGCCTAGTTCCAGTATGGATTTTTAAATATAAAAATGTACAGACGGCTTTATTTTATCTTATAGAAGCAGCTTTGGCTGCATTGGAGGATAAACAAGTAGCATATTGAATTCTTTTAGATCTAACAAAAGCTCTTGATTACATTAATCATGGATATATCACCTTAGAAATTTGACGAATATGAAATAGGAAATACTTTGTTGTCGTCCACTTCTTGCTTGTCGGACAGAAAGCAGGCAGTTTCCATAAATGATACAGAAACATAGTATACTCAGATCAATTTATCTTATTGAAAGGTGTTCCACAAGGGAGCATCATAGGTCTTCTTAATGTAAAATGACTTTAGCAATTTTTATGCAATTTAGTATTTGGGGATTTTCGAGAACACAAAATTGATCTAGCATGGCCCCGGACTCAAGAAAATTTTTTTGTCCCGCTTTTAGATTTTGATGAAATTTAGTACCTGGAGGTTTTCGGGGACGAGAAATCGATCTAGCATGGTCCCGGTCCCGGGAATATCCATTTTGACCCGGTTTACACACATTTCGGGTATTGCGGTATATGAAATTGGTTATCGAAAATGACTTTAGCAATTTTTATGCAATTTAGTATCTGGGGATTTTTGAGAACACAAAATTGATCTAGCATGGTGCCGGTCCCAGGAAAATTTTTTGTCCCCTTTTTAAATTTTGATGAAATTTAGTACCTAGGGGTTTCCGGGGACGAGAAATCGATCTAGCATGATCCCGGTACCGGGAAGATCCATTTTGACCCGGTTTACACACATTTCTGGTATTGCGGTATATGAAATTGGTTATCGAAAATGACTTTACCAATTTTAATGCAATTTAGTATCTGGGGATTTTCGAGAACACAAAATTGATCTAGCATGGTCCTGGTCCCAGGAAAATTTTTTGCTCCGCTTTTACCTATTTCTGCGGTACATAAAATGTGTTATCGAAAATTACTCCCAAGATTTTGTTTCAATTTAGTATCTGGGAGTTATTGGAGACGAAAAACCGATTCAGCATGGTCCCGGTCTCGATTCAATCCCTTTAGTCCAAGTTTTCACCAATTTCGGCCTAAACGTGGGTTAGCAACCTTTTTAAACATCATGCAGCCAAGCGAAATTATAAGTAATTAAAACTTTACTACTAAACCATAAATGGCGCCGAAAGTAGTATGTTAATAAAAGAAAAATATCTATGAAAACTAACAACATCATGTAAATTCACATACTTTGTTGACAGTTACAAAAGTAATCCTAGCTGAGTTTTTAAATCAAAATTAAAAAACTTATACACAATTAGTTGGCGTTGCAAAAGAAAGTGTGTAAATGTTTACTTAAAATGTGTATTTCTTAAGAAAGATTTTGAGCTTGATTTTTTTTTTTAAGTATTTAAATATAACTGTAAATATTAATTTTAATACTACTTTTATAAACTTTTAATATATATGTGCTACTATATATACTTGAAATATACAATATTAATTAAATATCAAAACTAAAATGAAGAGCGTTATTATTTGGTTCAAAATTATTCAAAAAAATTTTGGGAACTCCGAGCAAGGCTCGGTCCACCAGGTACTATTATTTAAAACAGTTAACTAAGAAAATATCGGGGCAAGTAGAAATGCCCTCAGACTGGTTCAAAGCAATATTCAAGAAAGGGGACAAGAGAACTACAGAGGGATTGCCATGCTTGACACGTGTTACAAAATATTAATGATAGAGATAAGAAATAGGCGAAAGAACTATGCCGAGAAGTTGCTGGGATAATACCAAGCGGGCTTTCGAAGTAACAGATCAGTAACAGATCAATTTCTTTCACTAAAAGAGATTCAGACCACCTGCTATGAATTAAAATCACCATTGTATGCTTGCTTTATAGACTTCAAACGCCTACGATACAATCGACAGAAAGAAAGATATACCAGGCGCTAAATCAGTTAAGCACAACAGCACAGCTTTTAAAGTTAATAAGAATGAGTTTGAGTGATATTAACAACGGAATATTTTGGATGGGTTATAAATATGAAGAGTTTTAAAAAAATAGGTGGTTTAGACGGGGCGATCCTTTATCCACGATACTTTTCAACCTAGTACTAGAAGTCGCCCTGAGAAACAGTAATATAAAAACAGAAGATTCTATCTTTAGTAATGAACACCAGATGCTTGCATGTCGTGTGTTTTAATTTGCCACGCAATCGCTACTTGTAGTTTCGTTACAAAAACCTAAATTACCTATTCCTAAAAATGTAAGACTCACTGATCCAGACTTCAAAACTTAAAAGAGTTGTGGATCTATTAATTGGTGCAGAACTGTTTTGGCAATTGCTATGCGTGGGTCGCATTAAACTAAATAAATCAGGATTATGCTTACAAAAAAAAACACATACACTTCGGGTGGATAGTCTCAGGAATGATATCAAACTCTCCCAGATATATGTCAGTTATTAATTCTAATGCGACTGTTAAAAATAATTTAGGTATTCTGTTAATAAAATTTTTGGAAATTAGAAGAAAGCACTAATACGTCTCCTTTAACTTTAAAAGAAAGGAAGTCTGAAACTCATTTTGTAAATACACATAAGCGCGACCGAACTGGTCGATTTGTAGTCAAATCGGGATAACATGCAGCAAAAATAAGGTGAATCAAAATCAATGGGATTAAACCGCGTCTATAATTTAGAATATTGATGTTTGTACATGTGAGAGGGATTCGATATGAATTCTCTCACAATGCACGTATTACGCCTTTTTTACAGTTATATTTTCTAATTACATCCAAACAGTTGGAAAAGGCAAATAATTTGACAATAACAAGGTTTATACAGGAAGAACTGGTAACCTTTTTGTTACCGGAATCGATTCCAACAGAAAAAATTCTATTGTTTTTAACGGATGCCGCACCATACATGGTGAAGGCAGCTTGCAACTTGAAAATCTTTTACCCAAATTTAATTCACACAACTTGCTTGGCGCACGGACTAAATCGTGTTGCAGAAAAAGTAAGAAACCATTTTCCCTTGGTAAATACTTTAATTAGTAGTGTTAAGAAAGTGTTTTTAAAGGCTCCATTTCAGTTTTTTCAGTTTTACAAACAACAGCAGCTGCTATTTTTCATGGAAATCATTATGAAGAAATAAAGACAATTATTATGGATCTTGACAGCGATACACAATCTGTGCTAGACGCCCAAAAGGCGTATTCGAGTAAAGAAATACCTCAACAGTTGGCGTTTATTAAAGCCAACTACACTTTTATTTCCACTTCTATATTGCAATTGGAAAAACAATTTATGTCGCTAATTGAGAGCGTTGAAATAATAAACAAATTTGAAAAGTTATGTTTTGATGTTAAAGGAAGGGTGGGAAAATCCGTGTATGAAATTTTTTTAAGTGTAATAGAAAAAATGAGGGTTTCAAAAAGCTAAAGGATATTGCTAAAATCTTGTGTGGTGAGTCAGTAGCAAATATTGAGGTGACAATAGAGGATATTTCTAATTTGAAATATGCCCCTATAAGTGTGGACGTAGAACCATCTTTTCAATATATAAATACATGTTATCAGACAAGCGCCATAATTTTTCTATTGAAAACTTTGAGAAATATGTAATTGTAAATTGTTTCCATAGTTAATTATATTGTACAATGTTATAAATAAACTTGTAGTAAACATAATAGAATTTTTTTCTATAGTATTATATTTTCTAGCATTACTCCTATTTTTTTATTTGCATACTTTTCATATTAAAGTGCACATTTAGGCCAAAACATCTGCATATTTATGCACATATTTACACTTTTTTGCATATAATCCGGCCTCTACTAATTAGTTTTGTCTGCTTTACCCCTTGCGCTTTTGACTTGCATTGTGATTAGTAAACAATAACATAAGATTTGCGATAATGATTCTGACAGATTTAATAAAAGCTGCACGTGAGTAATTGACACGTAAGTTATAATTTACATATCATGTTTGATTGGTTTTACCGGTGGCAACTTACATGACCAATATAAACAGTGGAAGTTGTTTTGCATAAACTATTACATTCGTTTAAGAATTTGAATAACAAGTTGTTAATTTACTTTCCCAACATTCTATGACATATTAATTATTTTATGTAGTATTTACACTTTACATAAATTTCTTTTGGTTTTATTGAATATTTCAATAAATTTATTGCCTCTCGGTAGTTTACACTGTGAGAATAAGCTAATGAAATAGAGATAACTGACAATGAGTGCAGAAGGATATTCTCTAACGTGCATTCAATACGCTTTTAGAGGATAAATGTATTTAAATTTAAGTGGGACTTCAATAGGATGTGCACTTTTTTACGTATATAATTGCGCATTCATTGATTTTATTTGCGTCGTATTTAGATTGCGGATGAATTTCATTAAGTGAATGGTAGCCAAGGTCTTTTATTTAAGTAATTAATGCCTAAGTATACTGAGCATTTACGAAATGATAAAATACTCGAAGAGTGGTCGCTGTATTTTAGATATTTTCTATTATTCCCTTTAATATACATATATTTCTGTATTACCCCTTGTATAATATACATCTTCTTCTTCTTAATCATATTCCTATCTACCTTTCGGTGTAAGGCTGTATAATATACATATGTAGATAAATTAATATTGTCACTGAATCAAACAGGAAACTATAAAATATACATATATAGTCACGAAACAATAACGCTGTTTTATTTTGTCTAATGTTCACCTAACCATTTAACCCTCAGGCTAGGTGCACACGCATCGATTTCGATCGTACGGAATAATATCGTACGATCAAATTCTTTTAGTGGAACAAAGAAGAGCATTAGGAGCGTGCACAAACTTCGAACTCAACACGATACGGCACGATCTCCGTGTTGATTGCATTGCCATTATGATCAACTTGCCGTGAATACAGTGGCGTATATGATCCCACGAAAGCTTGCATACTCCACGATTTTTATTCGTACGATAAAATAACGTACGATATTTTTTCGCACGATCGAAAATCGATGCGTGTGCGCCTATCCTTACGTGACTGTCTCCACTAGACCGAAGTAATTGTTCTGAATAGTTTTTAAATCCGTTTTAACCGGATTACCTTGAAATTTCGACTGGCTTTCCTTGATAGCCGCAGCTTGATTTGGATCGAATTTTAAAACCACGTTCTTAATATTCTCCAATTATTTATGATACTAAAACGCGGCCTATAATCATGTTCCCCAACGTATAACATTCGTCTCTGGTGGCTCAGGCATACCGGGACACAATCTGTGAAATTGGCGATGTGACAGAAACTGCCATTGTATGCGCTATTAAAGCGTTTACCTCAGGATAACATTTGTAATACTGTCTGCCACAAGACTCAAAGCATGAATCTTACACGTAACATGTAACAAGTTAGCACAGTGTTTTTAAGAGACCGGCCTATAGCAAGCATGTTTGCGGCACCATCACCCATAAACATTAGCAGTTGGTTTGTTGAAAGTTGGAACTTTTTCAATGTATTTAACAGTAACTCTAAAATTACTTCGGCAGCACATTGTTGTACTCCTCCGGAAGCTACTAGAATTGCAGCTGACAATTGATGTGGTTCCATTGTACGCACGATTACATTAAACACAGAATGCCTTACGATCTGTTGTTTCGTCCACAGATAACCACATTTTTTTATCTTTCAACTCAAAGTTAATTCTTTTTCAACATGTTCACGAGCAGATGGCACAAATCTTTGTAACGATACCGGTATCGACTTAGTAATTTCCAGTCCGAATATTTATTCTAAAAGAAGACAAATCCTTCATTGTCTACTAAATTAAAGGGTTGATTACATAAAATAAAGGTAACACATAAATTAAATTTAAAATTTTGTGTCGTAAGCTACTTTTTCTTTAAAGAATGCTGCTTTCTATTTACGTAACGTGGATAATCACTTTTGGACCAACACATTAAAGGGATATTATAAAGTACAGATTGAACTTTAACGCCATCATGATTTGGGTTAGGCAGTTATGCTATAAATTTTGTAGCTTTGTCCAGCATTGGTCGCTTTGGCGACGTAAGCAACATTTTTAAAACAAACGTAGAACTTCGAAATTGTATTTACGGCAGCGTACATGTACACACAACAAATCTCATTGAGACTCGCAGTTATACAGAAGGTTGTACCGAATCTCCGCCACTGCTGGTTGGCGCTAGTGAGCAACTCTACTTATAAATGATAGGTTTCGAAATACTCTCTTTATAAGCAGTTCACATAAAATCACGAACTATTGCTTAACTTTAATGCTGCGTGAAATTTTAGTAAAAGCGTTACTCCTTGATTTATGTAGTGCCTAACATTTGCAGGTATATATTTTGATTCCTGTTATAAACAGTAATTCTTACCCTTCAATGAAACGGTTTTATGTGAAATATGACAGACATGATTAAAGTTCAATAAATGAACATACTAGATTGGATGATGGCAGCTTTTCCATAGTTGTTAATCTATTTATGTATGAATACTTTAAGGTATAAATAAAGTATGTACATTCCTGGTTATTACTTAATTAAAAAAATTCAACAGAAAAGAAAAAATACATTGATATATTGACTGGAGAATGCCACTACCTTTTTAATTGGATTTTAAAACACTCATTTAATAGAGTATTTATAGTGTTTTCACTTTGCGAATTATCTACATATTTTTAATTGCACAGTGTCAACTAATCTCATGTTACAAATTTCAATATATTTTCTCATAACACTATATCACATCGGTAAACTCCTCACCCCACAATTGTTTCGTAATTAATTCGGAGTAAGTAATATTGCTCATATGCTTTAAGGAAAGAAACTTTTTGCTCACTTCGGTTTATGCGGTTGTCATATTACTTGTCTCGAGTTAGTGAATGACGAGAGGACTGTGTCAGGTACTTCAAAAGTCTTCATTATCCCACATAAAACCTTAGATTGGTATGTTAAAAAAGCAAAAACAAATAACAATGAAAACAATACTGCCATATATATACCACATGTACACACACATTACTTCAATAATAGACAAATGAGTTAAAAAATTACAGTGGTGTGTTACCAGAATATTTACATATCCGCATATTTTTACTTAATTGTTGCGCCAAACATTTTGTTTTCATTGAAGGTATTTTCTTTGAAGCAAGAGCTTGATTTAATTGAATATGTAAAAAAGGCATCTGATATTTATTATGGTTTGACACCGAAAGAAATAAGAAAACTTGCTTATCAGTATATATGTAAAGGCGAATAATATGGTGGCTGCGGTGGAATGGCTAGAACACCTTCTTAAAAGAAATTGTAGTTTATCGCTAAGAACATTAAAAGCAACCAGTTTATCTCGAGTTACTCTTTTCAATAAAACTAATGCTTCTGCATTTAAAAACAAATTATGTAGTTTATGAACGTTTAAAATTGGAACTATCTGATATATGGATAATGGATGAGACTGGAATCACAACAGTGTTCGTTCCGAACAGAATAATAGCTTGGAGAGGTTTTAAACAAATAGGAAGGACAATATGTGAAAGATGGTTTTGTGACCATTGAAGATCATTTAGCCAGGTTGGCAAAGAATTTTAAAAAGTATTTCCTTGCTGACGACAACCTGATAGCAAGTTACGACTGTATTAGGAACCAATTTTAAAATGCTCGGGAGGGTCTCTCAACTCCCGAGGAAAAACTCTTCATAGAATTCACGGCAATTGTCGAAATCAAGAGGCAATTTAGTAATAAATCACTCTTAGAATTTTGGGCAGGGGTGGACGATGAGTTTTGTGAACTGAAAACAAGACCACTTCGTATACAATTACCATTTTCATCATGCTACCTTTGAAAAACCGAATTTTCTGCGGCGGTTCCTTTGAAGACAAAATATAGATCTCGGCTAAATATGGGAAGAGAAAGCATAGTGTCGATTTCTAATATTAAACCTTCTTTGGAGAAAACTTGCTCCGTAAGACAGGCCCGAGGGGGCCACTAATAATTATTAACTTGTTTTTAATTTAATACTGAGTATTTAGTATTTAATTAAATTAAATACATTGTGCAGTACTTATATAATCCTGTTTTACCAGCCCTAAATGAGTGAATGAATGAATATTTTTTGTAGTAACTAAAAAGGCGCCCTTCGTAACAAGGCAAATGGTCTTGTAACTTCGCCTTTTGTTTATTAGCATTGAAAACCAACTTTGTTCACTACTTTTTCACTTATTCCTTTAAGACTACCGGGATATTTCTCTATTGTTTCTATAGCTTTCCTAACATGCTCTTCTACAGCATCGATAACATACTCAACTTTATCCCTGGAGTTTCGTTTCCCCCGCCTTTCAGAATAGATACAGTAGTAGCATTTACGTATGTGTTATACTGTTAGATAAACTTACAATTTCACCTTCCTATAGTCAGCTATAAAACGCCAGTTTTCCTCCAATGATAAATGATTAACCATTGCTATCAGTGAAAGGTGTCATTACTTATTTTAGTATTCCGCAGAGGATTCCTAAATTCTTGATTATCTTCATAATAGCGTTTCCAACATTGGACTCTATTTCCATTTTCAATTTGAAGATAGGCTGTGATGCAATAATTCCTTGATATCCGTTAGTGTACTGTAGGAGATCGATGGTCGCTAACGCAGTTCCAGGAACTATCTTTTACTTCTTCCGTCATGTAAGGAGTTCACCTAAGCTACCAGCTACTTAATCCACCGTCCGCTCAGATGGATTTGTCATTCCTATAACTCTGTTGATTACGTACCCTTTCGGCGAGTTGCCTCTTGATCTTGCGGCGCCCGTATAGTGATTATCCTTGGTCGTTTGTATCAGAGGTTTTGGTGACTACTGAGTTCGGATGTTTCTGTGCTCTGCTGAAGGTGGCCACAGCAGTTCTTTGAATGAAGTCCTGGAGTGGCTCCATTCCGCTATCGTGGTGGAGGGTGTTGTTCCGATTTGCCTACATCGCCAGGTTGATGTGTGGGATAGTGAGAATGTCACTAGTATGGGTTTTGAACAGTAGTCGAGAGAGCAGTATCTTGGGAAACCCCTACCGAGTAGGTCCGGATGCGGGAGCGATGGTGGGAAACTTCGATTGGGAAGAAAGGAACTCGCGAGACAAACGTAACCGATATAGATAACGACCCTATGCATCTTTTAGATTAGATCCTGGTATGAAACCTTGTCGAAGGATTTAGATAGTAGTTATTGAAACCACCTTTGACATATTTGAACTAGCAGACAATATGCAGCGAAGTGTGCAGAGCTTTTCTAAATCCAAATTGGTCATGGGGATGATGTACTCGGAGATAAACTCCTGGTAGAGGTGCAGTAAACGTTCTGCTATTCTGCCAAGGAGGGAGAGAAAACTGATGATGCAGTAATTGCATGGTGTATTACAACCTTCCTTTACCCAATATATGAGCATAGTAAATGGATGACATGTTACCTGGATTATTCAACAGTCCTAAACTTGTAAAATATCGACCGGATCGTGGTCCTGAACAACTTCTTTATAAATGTATACGGAGTTGTAAAAGAAGAGAACTAAAAGAGGGACAAAAGTCTCTTTATGTCCTGATAACAGATTTATTACAATTGGTATCGACATCAATATCGCACAAAGAACAAAGAACATATTTCAATGACGGATGCCTTAATTACTTCGTACTAGCCGTAATGCCGACGACGGAGACGTAGAAAAATACGATGGGTGAAATGATAACGGAAATTATCTTGACATTTGTAAGCCACGACAGCAAAATAATCCTTCCTTTTGTGGTCTACACTGACTTAGTGTGCTAAGACCAATACAATTCTGCCAACCCGAATCATAAACGAAATACACAAATACCATGCGCATCCCCGCGGCGTACAGTTTTTCATACCGCATACTTAATGAAATGGGGATAAAGCGGCTGGCCATTGTCATTCGACAAGCCAATTCAGAGCTGCAGCGCACTCCTGCTGTAACATCAATTACTAAATTCTCAAATTCGTTCCGATTTTCTCCCATAATTTAAGTGGGCATGACTGTCATCTTCTGATGCGCTAATTAACCCATAGCAGCAAACATCGATGTTATCCGATCCAACAAAGAGAAATACATCAGCTTTGCAAGTTTAGAATTGTCGAATAATGCGGGTAACATGTCGTCCTCCATTTATTGTTTTCATATGTTGGATGAAGGAAAACTATAATGCACCATGCGATGCATGCTTCATCGTGCTTTTGAATATTACTACACGTATTTTTATCCTTTATTTATTTTAGGACATAGATGTACGATGATTTTCAAAATGATTTATAAATATTTATATTAACATGGAGATGTGACACGGAAAATGTCGGAATATCGACATCGGAACTTTATATTTCACCATGTTATTTTTCAAACTGACTTTTATGACGAAAATACCCTCTTTTGGTTTAAGAACAATGCTGCCAGGTGCGCTTGGAAACGTCGGAGCCGTCGGGAAAGTTTGGCCGCAGGACCGAAGCTAGCTACTTGCTAGTGGACGGCAAATGTGTTACTCTTTTATTTTTCAGTTACTTCTCATCCGGAGCCTTTCGTTTCTCGTCGTTGGAATCGATATTATGCATCTTTTTCATATGCCGAGTCAGACTATATGTATAAGTTGATTTACACGTAAAGCATGCATAATTCAATGGATTCAATTTACGTATTAGGATCAGCAAAATGTTTATTAAACTTAATATAAATGATTCCTTTTATTAAATACAGATAACCAGCGGTGAAAATGGGTTGCATGCAACAAAATCAATCGAATAGAATCCTGAAGTAAAGGAGATGAATCGATCCAAACAACATCCAAAATTAATAATCATGTAAAGAATATTATCCGTTTGATGAGACTAGAGATACATAGGTTATATCGTCTATTTTGCAATTTTAGTACGGAACGAAACAATCATTTTAGATGTGTACGCTGAAATTTACTGAATATCTTGAAAAGTTTATCAGTGTTAGATCCATAGCACTGATAAACTACTATTTATCAAATAATTATTACGTTGTAAATTTTTTTGCACGATAATGAACTAATTTAGGAGATCATGCATATATGCGTATATGAATGTAAGTCATGAAACACAGAAAGGAGAACAACTACTCATCAAGTGAAAGGCATAAACAACGCGGATTTATATTTGATGCTCGTATTGTATAATCTTTATAATGTAAGGTCATTGTTGTTTTGTGATTCATTTCAACACACATAGTTCATAATATTGTAAACTAAGAATGCAATCTCTTTAAAGTGCCTGTAACTCCATAAATTCCATATAAAGTAATGACTTCGTATATTACTGATTCACTAATAAGAAAAACATCGCAAATTAAAACGAAAAGAATTTTTGTCCTATAATAATTATATTATGTACATATACATATAATTATATGTAATTAATTATATATTATATTTTTAAACGGAAGCAAATTTAATATATATCACTTGCTAGAAATATGTACGTAGATTGATAGGTAGATTTTTACACACACTCGGCAACGATTTATTAATTGTAACTAAGCACAATTGCTGGTGTTGATACGCGACGATGAATTATGTTTGATTAATCTTTGATTATTACTATTTGATATTATTAGTTTCGTCCAATTCGATACTCATCAGTAGGGTAAGATAACCGAGTTACCAGCATTCGTAACAATAATTTTTGGAACTGAATTGATTGAGCGACATTTTCTATGCTGCACAATTTCAATGAAAAAAAAAGCAGAGCTTGAAAAAGTACATTTCTTTTGTTAAAATCCCCGATACTTAATTTTATAATAAACAAATCCCAATTGTGAGTCCGGATTCCCAAAGAGCACACCCAAAAACACGCGGAAGCATTACCTCTATTCACTTATTTTCTTATTATAAACATAAAGATGGAATTCGAAAAGAAGGTTAGAAATCAACGGCATTCGCCGTTAATGGGTTAAAGAGCAAAAGTTTCCTCGTTATAAGCATTAAAATATACATCGTGTGTCCAAAAAGTCCCTTAATCAAGTATCCTTTAGATGTTAAATCTATATTTGTTTTAAGTACGTGTATACATGCTACGTACTAAATATATGTGTATTGATAGTTTAAGATTAAATGTTTAAATATTAGCGGTTCAAACTTCTAAAATAAATTGAAACATACATTAAGTACAAATAAGTTGAAAAATATTTGGATGTATTAGCATTGAAATTTAACCAAACAAGGTATATATTAAATGTTGAACGTGTTGTTGGTTGTTTTCAGTATATACATTTATCCATCGCTTCATATTATCAAACGGATTTAGTAAAATGTTTGCTCACAAAGTTGTCTAATGTTTTCTGGGTCACTAGGGAACTAGAGATAGAATTCTTTCAATATAGAAATAAACGAGTCTAAAGGCGTTAACTCTTTCCGGGGCAGTGGTATGAAAACTATACCACTTATCTAATAATTTTCTCTACATTTTGTGATCGCTGTTATATTTTATATACCACTTTTATGTGTAAATTGAAGCTTATATTTTCTTTAATAATACTAGAGCCTATAATCAACATGTGCTTAGAATATGGAACGTTCCCTGACAACTTAAAAAAATCAGTGGTTACTTTAATATATAAAAAGGGAAACAAATCAGAATTAAGTAACTACAGACCTATTTCCATACTCTCACACTTCGCCAAAATACTGGAAAAAATAATCTGCATCAGAATATATGACTTTTTATATAAACACAAAATCTTATCACAACATCAAAATGGATATATAAAAGGTAGAAATGCAGATAGAGCCATATATCAAGTTGTGAAAGACATTATAGAAGGTATTAATAATGGCGAAACTATAGTAGGAGTATTTATGGACTTAACAAAAGCTTTTACAATGTTAATTGCGATAAGTTGCTTGCAAAATTGGAAATTATTGGTATAAGAGGTATCGCACTAAGGTTCATAAAATCATACTTAACAAACAGACAACAAAAGCTTAAGGATAGTAGCACTGGAGAGTTCTCGGATTGGATTACACTGGAGAAGGGAATACCGCAGGGTTCGGTGCTGGGACCACTTTTATTTTTAATTTATATCAATGAACTACCTACAATCACAAAACATAGGCCTATACTGTTTGCTGATGATACATCAGTAATAATCAAAGCTAAAGTGGATATTTCAGAAGAAATCACTACAACATTGAGTAAGTTCAATCATTGGTTTGCTCAAAATGATCTAATAATGAATAGGGCAAAAACGTCACTACTTGAGTTTTCATATTACAAAGTTGAAAAGAAAACGATAAAATTCAAAGAAGTAGAACTTACCACACAAAGTCAAGTAAAATTTCTTGGTCTCCAACTTGACTCACAATTGAACTGGAAAAGCCATATGGACGATTTGGCATCAAAAATAGCTTCATTTAATTACGCCCTACGCACAATATCTGGAACAGTTAGTGTACAAGCGAGTAGAGATGCTTATTATGCCTATGTTCACTCTCGCCTCAGATACGGCATCATTTTCTGGGGGACGTCAGTGGAAGCCACAACAATTTTTAAACTACAGAAATCCTGTATTCGAAGTGTGTTTGGCCTTAACCGAACGGACTCATGCAGAGATGTATTTCGCGGTAACGATATACTCACATTAACTTGCATGTACATTTACGAATGCGCGTTGTTTGTCCGAAGGAACTATGACTTCTTTATTGGTGATGAACTTCAGCACCGATACAATACAAGATTAACTCTGGATACATATATTCTTCCAATTCAAACAAAAAGGGCTACTGTGAACAAAAGTGTCGTCTCGCAAGTGATCAAAGTTTATAATCATCTACCTAAATAGATGAAAGAACTAAATGAAAAGAAATTTAGGGGAACACTATTTAAGGTTCTTAGTAACAGTGTGTTTTATAATTATGACGATTATTTTAATTTTAAATTTTAATCTGGTGTGTATGTTGTATCACCGACTGAAGAGGAACATTTTAAATATGTATGTATGTATATATATTCGTTACCACTTTTATCATTGTGCATTTTATATATTTACAATTAATTTGAGGTTTTCTATGCATCTACTATGTACTACAGAAATTAAAAATAAACTAAACTAAACTAAACTAACTAAACTTTAAAAAAATATACCAAGTGGTTGAAAGAGATAGATATATGTATTTTAAAACTTAAATTGAATGCTTTCAGCCAAGTGAAAAAGCTGTTGCTCCATTCAGTAAGTTAAAAAAACACGGGCATTGTACTTGTACTATTGCTACAATTCCTAATAAATAAGATAACATTAAACATGCTTAAAACAAGTGACACCAAAAAAATTGGAAAACGTTTGAAGTGGTGAAGGTTTAAAATATATGGCATAAAAGTTATACCACTGAACATTAGACTACACTTATAACAATGGCAAAAAAACAATAAGCTCAAGGACAGTGATATTTCGCACATATTGGAAATTATCGAAAATGAAATGAATTTTGAGATTCCATCAGATGTTTAATCAATTGTAGATGACATTGAAGGCTTCGATGATCAGAACCATATACAGGAACTTTTTGATCACATCATTGCAGTTGATGAACATGCATGCATTGATGAAGGTAATAATCTGGAATGCAGTGAAGTTTGTGACTCATATGAACAATTTGGTAGTGACGACGATATTCCCTTATCCATTTAAAAAGCAGCTTTGTGCCATTCGCTCCACCCAAATGGAGCAAGAACTATTCAATACATGCACCAAATGTATTTACTGGCACGAAGCAGGGACCCACAGAAATTATTGAAAAGATGCCATCCCACGACAACGTTGGTATTTTTAAACAAATTATTACAGAAGAAATTATTGAACATATTCTATTTCAAACGAACTTCAATGCTCAACAAAAAGGTAAACGCTACACTCCAACAAATACTACAGAAATACATGCTTTTATTGGAATTAAGTGTCTAATGGGAATAAAACCCGAGGCCAGTTATAGAGACTACAAGTCGTCTGGCCCAGAACTAAACGATAGCTTTATATCAAATATAATGCCTATGAGAAGATTTGATTGGATTTTAGGTATTCATCAAACGAATGATTCTATCCAAATGCCAGAAAAAAGGATCCCCTAAATTCAACAAACTGTACCAAGTTCAACCGTTTCTGGATATGTTGCAGAAGAGATTTAAATTATGCTTCAATGCGGGGAAATATCTAGCGGTGGATGAATCAATGATTAGATTTAAAGGTAGGTTGTTTAGAATTCACTTTATAGGTCTTTCAACTCTAGTTCAGTATATGCCTAAAAAGCCAATAAAAACAGGGTTCAAAACTTGGATGTTGTGGCTACGTTCAACGTTTTGATATTTATACTGGCAAAAAAAAGGAGAACTAATCGAAAAAGGACTTGGAGAGCGTGTTGTTCTTGATTTAGTGTCAGATTTTGGTGGAAAAAATCATAAAGTATATTTTGATAATTTTCTCACTTCCTACAACCTTATCTTGAAACTAAAAAAAAATTAATAAAGAGTTGCGGAACAGTGCGAAGTAACCGAACATATCTCCCGGCCGATATGAAGCCTGATAAAGAATTAAAAAGGAGAGAATATGACTGACTAATATGTGATAGCGGTTACAGCTTTGTCTAATTTCCATGATCCAAATGATTTAGTAAAGGTGAATCAACGTCAAAAGGATGGTACGGTGGAGGAAATCAACAAACCAGGCTTAATTAATGACTACAATATGCCCAGGAATAATGTTGACAAGTTAGATCAACTAAAAAATACTACGAGTTGAACAGAAAAAGCCGCAAATGGTAACACAGAATTTTTTTCCATTTTCTCGATATGGTAGTCGTCAATGCTTTCATTATCGCCAAAAATATGGGGTACAGCTCACCACTAAAAGACTTCAAGCTTAAATTAATTTCAAATCTAAGTCAATCAAGCTCATGTTTGTCACCGACTGCAACAAAATCATGGAGAAAACTAACATTTGGATCAAAAATAAACCTTTTGTCGATTCAAGAATGCGAGCCTCATCCTCCCACCAACCAGTAAGAACCACACTACGTAGATTTGCCCACTGTAGCAAGACGGGTCACCAGAGAAAAACTCAGTGGATGTGTTCCAGTTGCAATGTTCCACTTTGTCTAAGCAAAACGAAAACTTGCTATAATGGCTTTCATAATTAAAGCTTATTTTTATGTCGGGTGGTATAAAAATCATACCACATCCTTGCGCGGAATCCTGCAAGGATACAAATTTTCTTAATAAATATTTTTCATTAAATTACATTTATAAACAAAAGCAAACCGTTTCCTTTTTTAATTTTTACCAATTTCTTATAGCGTCCCGGAAAGAGTTAAAGCACGGAATTGTGGTGGAAAACGGTCCGCACTGATTAATATTTTGTTAAGAAATTCTCTCAGGTGTTTAATACTGGCATAAGTTACATAAGAGCGAGCAAAATTTTGTGGGAAGTAACTATACCGCACTTCGCCATCATGAAATTCGTCAATAAAAATGATATTTCTATAATTTTTGCCATTTCCATTCCGTTAGAAAAACATGGGACCAATTACTCGTCTTCTAGACTAATTTTAATCGACTGCAGTTTCTTGAAAATAATGATTATTAGCGTTCCACATTTGCATATTCTGAGAATTTACATAATCACATAAGCGAAACCAAACTTCCCATGTAGAACATTTCATATCCAGTAACTTGTGGTAAAATTTTTTATTAAACAATTCGTCATATACTGTATACAGAAGGCAACAATTCTTGATACATTACACACAGCCTTCTGATGGATGTGTAGTTGCTTGATCTTATATAACGTCAGTTACAGCAACTAGCTCTTATGTCGGTACACGGGCTCTTCCAATTTATTACTTTTTAACTACAGAGATATTTTGTTGAAAACGTTCATTTAAATGAACTACATGGTTTTGAAATTGACTGCCATTAAAAGCATCTAAAGGAAAACATTGTGTAAAATTGGCCTTAGAGACAGCAATATTATACTGATGTTCTGCATTTTCTAAGCGCTGTTCATTGCGAAAGTATGTTTTCATTAAGCAAGCGTTTCGTTTTACAGTAAACATAGATAACAGTTATTACTTAAACATCAAAATATATGTACGTCTACTAAGTACACATGTACTTATTAGAGACATAAGTTTAACGTACAAATTATGACAATATTACGGGACCTCTTGAACATTCGATATTATTTAACAAAAATAAAAACACTGTTGTGGCTTTTCTTCCACAAAATTTATAAACAAGGTTCAAATTAACTATTACAACATTTTCCAATCCATAAAATGATTACCAATGTTCATTCATATTAATATTTTCGTCATTACGAGCTGTGTAAAATTTAGAAAGTTATTAACATCTAAGCATTTCTTCCATTATATTAGAAAACACATTTTTTGAAAAGTGACGAATTGAGAAGGCACCTTCTTATTTGAACCAACTTAAATAACCATAGTAAAATTAACAATTAAAAATTAATCTACTTCTCATATGCTTCTGACATGATCAGAATCTTTTATATTCTTTGTATATTAGCTATGGCGCGCTTTTTGTTCCATGAACCAATGAGTCTTCATGTTATATGTGGTCTCATGTTACGCATATACATTTTTATTCCCCATTTCTATCTGACGCCCTACACGACAATGCAAAAGAGGGAAACGTAAAAGACGAACTCTGGGAGGCGATCTTTGCCAACGAGTGATTTATTCGATGAAAGTCGGGCATAGAATATCAAACAGAAGATTACCGATAGAAGGCAATCATTGAACTTTAAGAAACTGTTTCATGTATAGGGTCACCGATCACGTATGCATGTTTTATTTCAATTATATCAACCTTTTTCATGCGTGATCAATGGAGAATGTTGCTTTAAAACCGCATTTGCCGCAACTGTTATTGAATTCAACAGAACAACATCTACTTTGCATAATTTGGTGCAGCGCACGAGATGATGAATAGCTATTTAAGTTTTAAGCTGGTAATTATTTATAATGTAACAATTTATGTAAGGATTGCATTACAATTCAACTCTACTATGTGCATCACATTTGTTTAATCCTTTACTGACTCGTAGCCTGCTAGACTACGGCGATTTTAAATTTCCTTCTAACTCATTTATTTTACAAAATTTAGAGCTCTCCGTCGCTGCACTTCCATTTGATGTCATAAGTAATGTCTCCTATCTAACAGACAGCGCGTTGGTGATTATATATCTACTTCTGGAATTCTCCTAAATTACCTAAATTATATACCACAAGTGTAAAGCATTTATTTGTCTAACGTGCAAAGAAGGTTTGTGTTCGCGCGTTGTATAGAATATCAACAATAATGTTTTATTTTGGTTTTAATTATTATAATTTATTTCTTCTTTGCTCTTGTTCTACTAGTTTAATTTTATATTGTTATACAAGATACATGTATACTTGTGCATGTATAGTTCACATTTCTTGTCCTTCTAATTACACTAGAGCGCCCATTATCCAAACTAATGTGTTTCCATAGTAAAAAGTTCGGATAATCAAAATTCACTAAAAATGAAAGAAAACCACGTTTTTAAAGAAAAACACCTTTATTTCACTATAGTACATATTAGAAAAAAATTAAGTTTTCCCCTTTATAGGAGCTAGGTCTCTAATTCTTTTAAGCTGCAATAACTGAGTGTAATCGGATTTTCTCGCCATTTGAACCATCAGCATGCCAAATCTAGTGCCTGAAAGGCCTCATGAGATGGCCCGGAGTCATTTCCGTCTGGATCATCATTTGTTTGACCAGCCTCTGTGTGATTGTTATCATGTAATAATTCGTGAACAATTTCGTCGTCTGTTAGCATCTAATACCCTGGACCACAACTATGAACAAGTAGCCACCCATTCACGTTGTCTTAATAATAATAATAATAATAATAATAATAATAATAATAATAATAATGATCTTTATTGTCCAACAGACAGAATCTATTTACAGGACAAAACAACATAGACATTACAGTACAGTACAAAAGTTAATATTATCTAAATTATGAGAACAAGTTATTTATTAATCACTGTAAATTAAAAAGGAGAAAAAGGAAATCAAATATAATGTACCTATATTGTAACATTACAATATAAATATCTAATGTCTTCATCACAATTAGTGAAAACACCAACGTTGCTCAACGCCGCCAACATTTTGGCGGATTTATTGTTAGGTTCATCCATTTGTATTTCCTCTTTGGATGGTTTTAGTAGCTTCTTCCACGATTTATGCAAGGTGCTGCTTTTTACTCCACATTCCATATAACAGTAATCTTTTCCATCGTTTCTTTTCTACCTAGAAATAATTGTTTTTTCATTATTTTTATTGTCTAAAAGCAGAAGACGCTTGATCTGTTTTCGGTGTAGCTTGTTCAATGATTCGATGACGTTCTCTTCTATAGGGTTGAATTACAGAAGTTACAATAGGGAGAAAAGACTTTACCTCGAACATATCATTGGCCTTATTCAAAGATTCAGGCACCTTGCCCTCATTGTCCCAATGCTGCTGATTTTTTTTCATTTTAGGAATGAAATTGCGTTCAAACCATTTTGTGAATAAATCGCTGTTCATCCACGTGCTTTTTGGCTCATGTATATTAACCGAACCTTCACATTTTTAAAACAACGTGGGTTTTTCGATTTGTCTATCAAAAGCAGTGGAACTTGATTTGCCGCAGTTGCATTATCACATGACTGTGACACGTTTCTTGCTGATCGTGTAGTCTGTAGCTGCGGGTTCTCTTCGAGATATCAACGACTTAGGTTATAAATCTTTGCAATAGAGGACTGTTTCGTTTGCATTGTAGACAAAATCCATGTCATATTGATTCGGTTCCAGAAATCTCTTTAAATTCTCGGAAAAAGAACTGTTGCTGGGGCGTCACCACTTATTTTTTAGCCACCCAGAACTTGCGACGAATGAGGAGTCACCACCAAGCATCATGTTTAATTCCACTACTTTTTCACACAAAATGGGGTCAGATATAGGATGCCCAGCAGCCCGTGTTGCAGAAACCAACTGAATGCAGCATACTCTAACAATTAAGATGTAGGTTCTTTCATAGTTTTGCGATATAAACTTATTATTGTTTATTCCCCTTAAATATCGACATAGCTAACAACCCTCTTTCTAAGAATTAATTAAGCTTTTTATGCGTGAGTCGTCTCAGCACTTCACTATACACATTCTATTTTGCTGTTACCGATTTCCGTAAATAAAATTTCGAAAACTTAGAAAACCAAAGACTGAATTCGTTCCGGAATACCGCTCTCAAGAACTTTCAGAACTGACATTCCCTATGATGTTATTTTCTTCCATGAAGCCAGTTCAGATATTAGATGTTCGTACATATGAGAGTTTAATTACGAAATTCGGCCATAATGTACTAATTACGCATTTTTGCAGCTATTTGATTCTACAGAAGCAGACAACTTGTTTTGCCACAAACTCCTGTAGTAGCTGCAATCGCGCACTCGGCTAGCCCGCCGTGGGAAAATTGTGCTTAATTAGAAAACTACTTTCACTATTCGCAGACGCGCGTTTCGCGGTCATACCGCTCATCAGTGCGACTGTGTGAAGTAGTTTTCATTTCTATAGAAGCTGTATATAAGCCCGGGTGTTAGATGTTCGTACATATGAGAGTTCAATTACGAAATTCGGCCATAATGTAGGTACTAATTACGCATTTTTGCAGCTATTTGATTCAGATAATTGAACGTTCGGATAACTGCCGTTCTGATAATCGACGCTCTACTGCAATAATTTTTTCATACTCAGTTGTTTCTTTCTACTTCTTTTATATATTGTTATATTGTGAAAACTGTGTTGAATAAATTGCTAAAATACATAAATTATAAATGATTTAACAAGTAGAAGTCTGACATATTACGCGTCAGTGACTATGTTCTAGAAATTGTGTGCCATCAGTTGAGGGTTAAATTAATTGATCTAACATGTTATTATTATTATGTATTCATTCATAATCTGTGGTTTAATGAAGTTATTAATGAATCTTGAGCACAACAGTGGAACGAAGCCTGAACTTTGTGGAACGTCAAAGTTGGAAGCAAAACGTCAACAAGATAAGAAGAAAGGCCAACATGATGCAGCTTTTGAAGAAATATTGTCTGATCAATGCGACTAAATGCTTTTGAAATGTCTGTTTGAATACCTTTATCTAGGATTTCAAATATAAATTGTGTTATAGTTGGAAATTTAGTAACACCAGAACGCTTGCTCACAACCCAATGTTGATCAACGGTCAGTGTGTGTATATACTAACTGAAATGTGCCGAAAGAATGAGCTATCCATATTTTTAGTGTCTGCATATTTTGAAGTGTATTTTTGATTGAGCTTTATTTGTGTAAAAGTAGCAGATTCCTACCTAACTGATTAAACGATAATAACCCTATATAGCTCTCAAAAAATGAAACGGAAGGGTAATTATGAGTTCTTGATGATGGCAGATGACTAATTTTTCTAATTGATTTCTTTGTAAAATTTATCATTTAACAGTAAAACACCACATATTCGCTCCTATTTTGGCTCGTCATCAAAGTGACAATTGTTAAAAAATGAATACAGTCGGCCCATCGAAAGCTTAAGTTCAGAACAAAATATTGCAAAAATGTACACATCGAATTGACGATGTTCGAGTTATTAAAATCAATATGATGTGACTAAAATGAAGGGGTATCAACACAAGGGCGAGTAATATTGGCTAACTTATAAAAGTGATGTATTCCGGAATACGTTTAAAATGTTAGTACAGTAGTACAACATATCTGGTATAAGGGTGTAAAATAAGTCTTCTGATGGAGTTTTCATGCGGGGAGGAAACCATATAAAACCGTATTTCAATATACTAAATCAAAATAAACTGCATTTAAATTATCAATATCTGGAATTTTTGGAATAATTTTTTTACTCTTTATGGTTCCTTTGCTATTTTCTAACAGTATTAATCTTTTAACAGTTGTCACCTTGAAGAAGCGAAAATTTGGTGTTTTACAAATATGAATAAATTAGGAAAAAGGAGTCTTCTATCTTTGTCTTTCTGTTTCGTTTTTGGACGCAAATATCGCATTATTATCATTTGATTAAGTGTTATATTAGCAATATAGGCACATACAAACCATGTGTACCATATTTGTATCGAATAAAAACTAAAATTCAGATCCTGGTAGTAGTGGCATTTATTAAACAATTATGACAATAAATTTGCTTTGGTTAACGATGCGACATTATTTCGTCTTTATTAAAAGCCTTTGTAATGCTATGTTTAATAGGTATATAATATATATCTATTAAAGTTCAAGTGTTGTTGGTGTTATTATTCATGTGACCGTCAATTTTATTAAAACTGTGCATAATCTGTCGGAAATAACGAGTACTTGACACTGTACATTTCGTCGATAAGAAGATATTATTTGTTCAGGCAAAATGTAAGGGCTAAAGAAACTAGTATTTATTTTGATCAGTCGAATTTTTCTTTTAATATTGAAGGCCAGTCCATAATAATTTAGTTGGCGTGACAGCGGACTACAAACTCAAAAGTAAAAGACAAAAAAGAGTTTAGGAAGGCATATTCAAAATTTTGTGCGTTTTGATGTCGTAGTATCTCCAACATAACTTGAAAAGTGAACTGATTAATGTTGGTCGAAATAATTACTTCCAAACTATTCACTGTCGAAACAAACAGTAAGGAAATAATTTTAAATAACTACAAAACCATAACATCCTATTTAAAAATAACAAATCTAGAAATATTACCTTGTGGTGTAGGTGGAAGTGATATTTTCGGAGATTATCCGAGATACCAAAGTTTCAAATATAAATAACTGGTAGAACATCAAAGACTCCTAATGAATAAGTTCGTGAAATACTCTGTCTATGTATATAAATCGAAAGTATTAAGAGAAAAAAATCAATTGCAAGAAATGCTACGCAACTATAAATCACTTTGGAACTCCCGTAAACATTTGTCATATAATCAATCCATACATATGTGTAACACTAAAACACACATTATCTAGCGGATGGTTCAAAAGTTGATACTTTTGTTTTAAAAGAATGTAAAACTCGACAAAACGTCATTTGGCGAACTATCGCTCATATGAAAGTATTAAAATAATCGGGATGGAAATTTACAATTGCCTTATGAACTAGTCACAAGCGAACAACTACGTATTCGCATAAAATGCTCGGGCGAAGTAATTTGACGGGATGATACCGAGGTCCTTAACTAAATCGTGGATATTAAACAGAAACTACACAAGACGGCAACTGATCACTGTGTAATGTGTGAATTGTAAATTTCATTATTCACATTTATATCTGGGATGTTAATATTTTCATATAAGGGATGTTTAGCCAAATGACTTGTTTCGTGAAGTTTTACATTTTGTTAAGAAGAAGAGAAATAAAGAACAGTATCAATGTTTGATACACCCTGTAACACCCACGTAACAGCATACAAACAAGCTTTATCCGTATGTATTATTGAATAATAAGTATGGAGTGGTTTCTCTACAGTGAGCTTAAATAATATTATTATCAAACAATCGCTGAGCAGTATATCGTAGTATTATTGCAGCGTGTTATTCATTTTTATCTCTTATTCGGTCGTTTAAAACTTTTCTAACATTATTAATTACTTACACTTATGAAACAAAATTATATTGACTTTCAGGATTTTGGAAGTGGTTTTGGATTTTTTTGCAATTATTAATTTAGTTGTATATGCACATCTATGTATGTATATTTCATATTCGTTAGACTGATTTTGCACTTTAATTGTCAATTTTGCATTTACTCAGACAGCTAGATAACAAGCAGATAGAAGTTTAATGTGAGAAGAGTATACAGAAGGTTTAAGTAATAAGATAAGTTATTTCTTCTGTCATTGGAAACCTCAATAAACAACAACTAACAAAATTTAATTCATCACTAGTAATGCCATTCCTTTGTTGGTCTCACTTTTACTTTCGTCGAATTGAAGATACATTGAGTCTCTTTTAAACTTAAGGCTATTTAGTGATCCAAACTTGATGCCACAATTTCTCGTGTAGTTGAAGTATACTTTGTATCTCTTTCCAAAATTTTTGAGATTCTTAATAAAACTGCGCATAATACATATATGTAACAGTGAATATATGTTTTAACACTTGCCGGCGCCAAGGATCTCATCCAGAAAAAGACCGAAATGGAATCAGAATACAAAAAAAATTGAAAGTCACACATAAGTAAATGTACGATGGTTCAACATTAGATTCTTGCCTCTTTTTGCAAGAAAGCAGGCTAATGGTTAAGATATAATTAGTACATCGTTTTTGTTTTGATCATGAGAAGGGAGTTGCGACAGCATATCATTAAAGACTGAGTACGATCCTAAACAGCGTTAGAAATCTCAGCCAGTAATACGCATACACTTTTGTTGTAAAAAGCGCATATCTGCGTTTAGTAGTACCCTTAGTGCGAGAAACGTACTTCTGTGAATTTGGTCGAGAAATCTTTGAAACAGGAGATGTAACTTATGATAAATCAAAGACTTTGTAAGTTTCAAATTATTTAAATCATAGTACCACTACAATATTTTTCGCCACACTGTGACTTTATCAGGTGGATGAATACCACCTGATGAAGAAGGTACTATGATTAAATAATTTGAAACTTACAAAGTTTTTTTGATTCATCATATGTTATTTGTTATGGAGTTTCAACAAGTGATTCCCGCATCAATTAATTAATAGGAGGTGTAACTGCTTGATTTTAGACCCACAGCGAAGTAACACACTTTTTAGGAATCTTTCCCTTCTCAATCTTTTATCTTTAAAGGTGAGGTTCGGGGACACCAAGCCGTATACCATTCGATCACTAACTAAAAAGCACCTAAATACGCCTTTAGAAGCGGTTCAACGTAATCAGTTTCACGAGGTGGATATGAACCATCTACATACCTTGTAAAACAAAACCTCTGGAATTCTTTTAACAGTATGATGAATGTACCAACTTTGATCTGATAAAAGCGCAAGATAAAGTTTGTAACAGCAATAAGGAATAGTATAAGTAATATGATAAATAAATAAAGATGTTGGGAATCGATAATAATACCAAGGTATTCAGATGTTTTAGATTCTAGAGAAACGTTGTACTCGAAAAGACAAGATTTGTTGATTTCAGTAAAGGAAATGACAGGACATTTGTCAATATTAAGGCATATTTCATTCTTTTCACATCGATCGCTTAAAATCATGTCAATCTTCTTTTTTGTAGAATATGGCAGTCACTTATTAAACAATACTTAAATAAATAATAAGGCCGTTAGTGCAGTGTAGAACGTTGCAACACGTCGTTAATATAAATCAGTTTTTCATTATTTTCACTTTAAAGATAACAATAATTTCCCCGTCCGGCCCTCTAGCTTGTATTCTCTTTGAAAGATCTGAGCTGAAGGTGGTGTCACTTCCCAATTTTTTTACATTCATCCGCGGCTAAAATATACTAATGAATGGGTGAGCTGTGCGCAACCACAAAGTTTACGGAACCCCAAAGTTTCGCGGAATATACTTTGACTACTGGGGGTAGTTTAATACTGGGGTATTAAATAAATAAGGGAGGATCGAAATTACAGCTTTGTGCTATACCAGTTACTACATTAAAAATGTTAACAATAGTCCGTCAGGGTATTAGATCTAATATTTTTAAGGTTATTGGTAGTTGTAATTTGTACAGTTGTAATTTGGCTCCTCTTTTGTTTAATATCTATACTAAGAACATATGTTTGACTATTAGTTACTATAACTACTGAATATAGCAAAACTGAATAGTTAAATAAGATGCAAAGAAAGAAGCAGTAATGTGAGAAATTTTAATGATCATTATAACGGACATGCCATGTAACAGGCATTTTTCCTATCCATAGTGATACAAAAAACAGTAAAAGTTATTTTGTCAATTTGAATATTTAGTAAAACACGTTATAAAAACTAAAGCAGCTATTTATTTATAAAATATATCGAGGGAACCCAACCGTACCGTTAAATCATTAATTTAGATATTAAATTGAGTGATCAATGGTGCTTTATTGAAGTCACTGTGTCTATTGTTGTCTAATAAATTATATACAACGTGATAAAGATACAAGTTTGGTTAAATTAGACAAATGGTTCCTAAGGACTAATGAAATTATACTATATTCTTCAATTTTCAAATTTCCATGTATTTTAGGATTTATGGTGAAAAACGAAAATTGTCAAATTTCTTTTTCCTTGTAATAACTTTTTATACATAATCCCTTTTCACACTTTCTTAAGATACTTTTTATGTAGAATTTGAATATCCACTTAGATTTTTTTGCACTTTTCGTTTTTTAGTTTTGATCCCTAATTTAATTTTTTCTAATGGAACGTCAAGTAGGCTTTGACATAATTGAACGTGCTTTTTCACCCTCTTTACAATGATATATAACATGTACTATCTATTTTTTAAAAATATTAAAGAAAATGGAAGAAAATTATTTTATTAAACAGTCTAACGAAAAGTAGATGTGGTACACAAGAGGACAACAAATAATAGAAAACAAAGGTAGTCAAACAGGTAACGGAGATAATTATAGTACAAGTAACGGAGATAATTATCTAATTATAAAAGATGTTCAAACAATTGCCCATTCCGTTCTAAACATAATTGTGCCCAGCGTATTGTCGTCGTAATCGCATTACGTAGCTGTTGGCGCGTAATGCTATCAAATGCTGCAAGAACAGCTTCACGTAGAGCTTCGGCATTATTAAATGTTTTCACGTACACCCGATCTTTTACGTAGCCTCAAGCAAAAAATCCAAGGGCGTCAAGTCTGGAGATCTAGGTGGCCATAAAATCGGTCCTCGATTACCAATCCACAAATTTGGAAAACGATTTGTAAGGTATTCGGTGATTATGTTTGAATTGTGGGCTGGGGCGCCATCTTGTTGAAAGGTGATGTTAATATTTTCAATCAATGGTAAATCATCAAGTTTATTTTCCAAATCAGTTTGTAGTAAATTCAAATACTTTGCACTATTTAGTGTTTCGTTAAAAATATGGGCCCAATAAGTTTAGTGCCTAAAATACCACATCAGACATTAAAACCAAATCGCACTTGATGAGAACAATTCCAGCAGTCAGCATGCCACTTCTTTTGTGAATTTTTATGAATTCTCGCTGCACTATTCCCTTCTGCCTAGAAGAAACGGATAATACTTCGCAAATCACACTTCGCGGGAGAATCAATAGAGACAGCCATATTTACGTGACCGCAGTTCAACAAGAAATGGGGTGTTGGACTCGACAGTGACAGAGCGTGTGGAGGGTAAGATGCGCAGCCACCAATAGGCTCACCGGCCACCTGCCGCATGCCTGGTCTTCATACCGTGCGATCGGAGGTTCAAAAAAAAAAAGAACAGCCCCCGTATATAAATGGTATCCTATTTTGATGATGATGAGAAGTTACAGACGCAGATCCATACTCCATACATCTGATACACATACATATTGTATATGAACATATGTACTTACATTGTATAACGTACAAGCATTTTTAACTTCTTAAAAATCAAGGCCGTCCTGCCAATTGAGAAAAGCAACATTTTCTGTTAAAGTAATGTACAATCAGAGTCAAAATTATTGTTTTATTGTATCTATATAATATTGACAAAAAGATGTAACCATTCTGCAAATGTTAGGATAATATTTATTTCTAATGATAGTGGCATTACTTTAATTTTCCATAATTTATTTATTTATATAGTTTTGCAATGTATTGTAGTTACTAGCATTTATATTACTTAATGGTTATTCGTATGTTATTTTTGCTGTATTTAACGAGAACTGATCTGGTAATTATGTCATGTAACTGGTCAATATACCCATAAAAATTTTAAATAACATGTAGCGAAAGTGGTCGTACCGTTCAACTTCATTTTATTCGCAATCGCAGAAATACAAGTTGTTTACCTACATTATTGACCTTCTGTATTATATCTTATTAATAATAGTCGGTAAGATTGCATAGTTTGAATTGTGATTAAGGTGTAAAATTATATGAACAGAACTGGCAAAGGCCAAAGAAAAATTTGCTTAAAGAGTTACTTTGTAGTTAATTAATTTTTAACAAATGGAATGGCTGTATGGTGTTTTGATTATATTGTTGAGCGAAGAAGTTTACATTTTCTATTTTGGGGTCCCTTTTGTTTGTTTAGTAAAACGTCATCGACAGCCTATTTTTGTTGTAAATAACTATTTCTTGTATTACACTTGTGTCGATTAATGGCACCTTATAGTCCAATAATAGGTCTCTATAAAGATATTAAAAATAATTGTGATCTTGTAGTAAGTAGTAAAAATTGGGTTTAGATTAGTAAAAAAATAAGCACAGACACATAATAGAACCGCTTGTTCATGACGGTGTGTTAAATTAAAGATTTAATATTAGATTTATTGTTTGCTATTTTACTTATCTAAGAAAGGAAATGCAATTTATAGATACATCTAACAAAAAATTATGTAGGCAAGTTATAGATTGTGAAAGAAAGCGTGAGAATATATTTATCGGAACATGCATTTACTAGCACACAAAATCCGTTTTCTTTTTTAAATTTACATTGTGTTAAACAATTTTATATTTATAGCGAAGTTAAATTTTTAGAGAAATACAAAACAATCGTATGAAAACTGAATACTCAAAAATTATGGAAATATATAAACTCAACAGGGAAATAAAAGCTTAACATCAATGCTAGCAGAAACAAAACTCCCCGATTTACTCGCAGGGTTAGCAAAGATAGATTACTTAAATTATCGGAGCTTCTCATTGGAGTAAGAAAAGTACAAGATCATTCATTAGAGAGAACTTATAGTTTGCTATTTTTGATCATTTAGCTGCAAAAATGCACTTTTAGGTACATATAGGTGGAATTTCTTAATTGAATTCTCATATGTACAAACATCGAACGTACTAGCATATACAGTGGTTATTTGGGAATGAAAGCTTCTCCTTACAAAGTCGCACTGATGAGCGGTATAACCGGTAAACGCGGGAGTCTGTGGCAACTTAGTTGTCCACTCCTGTAGAATTAACTAGCTGCAAAAATGCGCATTTAAGTACATGTTTAGGCAATTTCTTAATTGAATTCTCATATGTACAAACACATGTAACAAACAGAAAAGGGAATGAAAATCGATTTTGCGTTGTTTTACAAATAAAATCCTGCAGATTGCCCTAATCTTGTCGCTAACCTGTTGTGGTGAAATGAATTCAATGAATTCAACTCGTTCGCTATGGACAGAGGAAGCGGTACCTTGGAAATTTTATTCTAAGACTTGCCCAACCCTTCGTTAATAATTTTCCAGATTCAATAAAGCTGATTGGAAGGACTGTGGTGTAATTTACTGACACAAATATCACATCGGTAAAGTCCTCACCACACAATTGTTTATAATACAATCGGTGACACGTGTTTCGCTAGTTCGAGGTAAGCATCTTTACCAACCCTATAAACCGAAGTGACAAATTTCTAACATTAGAAATTCTACAACATGCATTTTTATCCCACTTTTTACTGTGACCATGTGTGTGCATGCACAAATATTTTCCCCCTCGGTGACGGCTCGGACGCCTTTCACCCCCGTAAATTCCCATATTAAGTCAAGTGGACGGCCAAGGGAAAAGTACCTGCGAAGTTTAAACGTAGATTTACAAGTACATTGTGTGAATTGGTTAATGCCCGAAGAAATTGAATTATAGTTAAAACTCTTTCATTTGATCATAATAATCGGAATAAACTAGATTGAATCGGTCCCGCGTCCCGATTTAGAAGATTTATATTTTTGTGTATGTGTATGGCTTCAAATGCATCGAGTTCTCGCGGTGAATCGACCTGTCTTATTCGAATCGATGTCACAATCGAAAGCTCTACTAATATCACAAAAGGCAGCCCCACAGCATTCTCCGTTTTCAAGACATGCCAGCGTAGAATCCACAAAATCTATAACAGCCGCAGTCGTGGACTTCCCCTGTCTAAAACCAAACTGATTCGGACAGAATAATGAACTCTTCTCAAAAATGGGAACAATTTTATTCTTAATTAATTTCTCAAAAACTTTCGACACAACTGGCAAAACAGAAATTAGTCTATAATTACCTACTTCAATAACATCCCCCTTCTTGATTGAATTGTAAACCGCGCACTGGGACAATCAAAGATAACTTTAAACAAAATTAAAAGATTCCCCTTTTATTCCTTACTTACATAAAAAATATGTTCCACTAACGTATTTAAATGGAAGTCTTCAAATTAAAAATCGTAGGAACATACACACATTTTTAAAAAACGGGTAAAAATGAGATAAGGGTTACATGTACTACAAAGTTTAAAAGGTTGTTATAAAATTTAGAATGAAATAGGATTTTAGGTTGTAAGCTGAAATAAGTTTCAATCACTAAATAACTCCTCTTACCAGAATTGCACGATAGGATAGTAGGAAACGTCATTATCAGCGCCGATAGAGATACATACATTGGCGAGCAAAAATGAGTGCATTTTCAGCATAATTTGTGTCATAAAATGGTAGATAATAAAGGAAATTTTATGAAATTTTTAGCAATTATTCTTTATTGTATTTATAAAAATATCATATTTAATAAAGTGATAACAGAACAAAAACAAAAATTCAATATAAAAACTTATGGCAACACCATTCACTTAGTTTTGCACGTTATGCATGATATGAGTAAATGTAGGTTGTAATTTTCTGAGCAATTTAAAATTTACCGTTACATGTGGCTGGTAGCTTTCCGTTGCTAATTTTGCTATTTGCAACTGATTTTTTGTGTTTTGTTCTCAGTAATAGCGTATGTGAATAAAATAAAGGAAAAAATGAGCAAAATCAACATAGACACTGAAAATAGCATAGTAGCTTTAACTGAAAGTGGATACTCATCCAGTGTAATTACTGAGAAATTAAAAGTGAGCCAACGCACCGTGATTGCTGTAAAAAAAATGACGAAATGTTAGCTCTATGCCGAATACTCGAGCTCGTCCCAGATTACTAAAGGAGTCAGACGCTCGATTAATGCTGCGCGAGATAGAAAAAAGCTTAAGAAACACCCTAGCAAACTGCTAGTGCTATAAATAAACATGTGTGTAAATGGACTGCTCGTAGAGCGCTTCACAGAATTGGTTTAGTTGCATCAATCAAAAAAGACAACTCTAACCGATAAGAATATAAAAGCGCGTCTGAAATTCTGCAAAAAGCAACGGAAACGGATTATTTGGTCAGATGAGACTAAAATTAACCGATTCCAATCTGATGGTAGGGAGTTCTTCTGGAGTAGACCTCATGAAGCTATTCAAAAGCATCATGTGAATCAAACAGTCAAACATGGCGGAGGTAGCTTGATGGTTTGGGGTTGTTCCACTTGGTGGAATTTAGGACCACTTGTAAGAATTTACCGATTTTGTGGACCACAGCGCCTATCCCGAAGATGCATTTCCAACATTGCATTTTCCAACAGGACGGAGATCCCAAACACACGGCAAAGGTTGTCCAAAATTGATTGCCTAGGCAAACATTTCAGAGGATGAAATGGCCTGCGCAAAATCCAGACCTCAACCCCATCGAAAATTTGTGGTCTATAATGAAAAGGCGATTGGGACAACACAATCGAGCACCTACTAACACAGAGGAGCTTTGGAACCGTGTAAAAATAGAATGGGAAATATTTCAAGTAAATTTAAAGAAAATTTGGTGGAAAGTATGCCGAGGCGTATGAAAAATGTTATTAAAAACAAAGGATTATGGATATCGCACTAAAATGAATAATTTATAGCTGCACCCGAGAAACGTGCAAAACTGAGTGAATGGTGTTGCCATAAGTTTTTATATATTGATTTTTTTGTTTTTGTTCTTATCATTTTATTAAATATTACATTTTTTGTAAATACAATAAAGAATAATTGCTGAAAATTTCATAAAATTTCCTTTATTATTTAGCATTTTATGATACCCTAAGTAAAATTATACTGAAGATGCACTCGCTTTTGCTTGCCAGTGTACAAATCGGCATTAGTAGGTATCATAACATAGTTGTTCAGTTACTCTGTTTGTAAGCCATACTTTAGTAAATAAATAGTAATACAAAGCGGTGTTTTACTAACAAGATACAAATACAATTTTTGCTTGTCCTTCTATAACAGGGCAATACCAACACGAAACTGGTAAAAGTGCCTTTCCATTTATTCATAATCTTGTTGGTTAATTGCTTGCTAAAACTTCAATCTCGTTCACACAGTTGCCTAAAGAACATGTGTTGATGGTATATTACAATGTTGTCAGATAGCGGTATTCCTTTTTGACAAGCTGGGCGCGAGTACAAACATTTTTGGACCTCCTCTTGAAGCCGTGCTGACAAAGATATTTTTAGGCCAAAATGACGGATTGATCGTCCCCCACTTCGATGAGTATATCAATTTTGAAACTGGTGTAATTTTATCTAACAATTTTTGGACTATATATCTGTTCAATTGCGAATTCATGCTCCTCTACACTGGTTAAAAAGTTTTGACATTACCAAGTCAGGTATCTGTATTTCTGTATTTTCGAAGCAAAAATCTACTTTCTTTTTCGTTTCCGTAATTAGTGATAGGTTGGAGGTATCGCCAGTTCCGTAAAATGTAAACGTATTTCTATTTCGTTTTAGGGTCATCGTTTCATCTGTATTTTCATTATTTTGTTTGTCTTTGGCGTCCGCAGCTGATAAGGCAATTAAGATAATGAGCCCGCAAACTATTTAGTTTGCAGAAGACCAATATGTTTAGCAGCTTGCTCTTACGTATAGCAACCACACTTTCATCTATCGTTAGCGCAATAGAATTGCACGTGGTTGCGTTAATTTGTCTACATCTCTGCCATTTTGTTTGCACAGGTTGACATGACGTAATATATACTTCTGAAAGTGTGGTTGCTATACATGTTTGTTTTGAATTCATTTCTTCTTTTCCGTCATTGGGTTTAAGTTGCTCTGTTTTCTTGGATTTTGAGGAAAGTTTGTTAAAGTATTTTTTATAAACATATATATATATATATATATATATATATGTTCTATCTATATCTATATATGTTGTAAAATATTTTTATTTTAGGTATTTCTTCTGTTAAGATTTTATTTTGGACTTTTTAATTATGTATTTCTGTTTGAAGCTGATTAACTACTGAATGGCTTATAGCTTTAATATTACCCACTTTTTCTGCTATGATATACACATATAATATTAACACAAGCTGCTAGTCCAATATCTTGCCTTTTGCTATTCTGAAAGGATATAAATAAAGAGTTACTGCGTTTGAATAATAGCGATTATGGTTGTTGACAAAGAAGGATTTATTTATTATTGAGAACTGTATTGTGGGAAAGATTTGATAATGCGAACAATGATTTCTCTGATGGTAACTGATACTTTTGTTTATACTGCTAATTTTTTATGGATCAGGGAACATGATAAAGTTTTGTAATAGACAGTTTGAAGGCATACATTTTAGTCTCCATTAAATCGTAAGTACTTGACATTCTCGTTTTCTCAAGAACATCCATCACATAAATATTTATGAACAGCTCTAGATGTATTTAAATGATGTAATTAAAATGATATTATTCATTGAATACCATATTAAATAGTATGGAAGATCCTTCAAATATATTTAAACTTTCACTACAAAGTATAACTTATATGTATGTATACCTTATATACGGATACATAATCATTAAATCATTAAAAGTTTAAGGACTGTAGTGCAGCGTCAGTATTCATATTATTCACCCTATAATTAATTATGAAGGAAAGTAACTGATTATCTTTTAATGTTGTCGAAAAGGCGAGAAAGACAACATTTTCAAATCAGATGCAACTAGGTGTATATACACGATGAACTATGTATGTTGTTTTATATTAACTTAATCAGCATCTAACCGGAACTTGATCTTATGATAGGTGTAGGAATTGCGATGTTTAGATGGTAACTATTTCATAGTAAAATTATAGCCAGACCGAAGTAAAGACATCTTCCTACGATGTATGTAGGACAATTTAGTTAGTTCAGTTCTGATAACACTGATAAACAAAATTTCACTTTTTGCGTGTTTCTTTGGTCAAATAGGAGCACAGCATTTTCCCCGCTGATTCTGAATCTGTTTTCCAAACTTGTGACAGGCATAGTTTTGGAGTAATACGCGTTTACAATATTGAAAAAGTTTATTTTAGCATTTTCTTACAACTTAAAATAGCTTAAATTCTTATATTAATAACTATTCAAAAGGTATTTTTTTAGGATTTTCGTCTGTAGTTTGCTTTTCAATGTACAACAGTAATCGACCAGCATGTTTCAGCCCAGCTTGCCTTGATAACGCGATCCCATGATGGATATGTCCCGGTGGAATCGTCCACCGTGTTTGTTGCTAATCTAGGTCGTCTACGTTTTCCCAGCAAACATTTAAATGTGAATGGAGAAAATGTATCTTTAGTGATATATTACAAGCAAGATCTTTATATGTAGTTCTGAAGTACTTCCTTCCTTTTATAGTTATCCGTCCGACAGATATTCTAATACCTTCAGTCCGACGGGTGGTGTCTGGCCAGACCCCTATAGATTAACATGCATTTCTTTGCATTTTGGTGCTAATTAGTGGTACAAAATTCATTTTAATACAAACCAGGTATACATATATTTTTTATTTCTTACTTTTCTCAGAGTTAATATCAATGTTTTTTGATGTTTACAAGAAGGGATTACGAAGTTTTTTTATTAATTATGATTCGAACTCCCTCATGAGTTCTTAGAAGTACAAACAATGCATGAAAAACATGAATATCGAACTTTAGAATGTTGTTGACATACCGGCGCTGAACACATTGAACAGAAAAAACGAGTTTTTCGGCGAACTATTCCTCTCCGTGTTAACAAATTTTGCAGTCTCTCTTGGTTGTGAGTGTATCGGCGCCGCTGGCAGGAGTAGCCACAATACTTCTTGGAATGATCATTGATCTACCGAAGAACGATTCAATAGCCGAACGAACAGTAAAATGCTTCATTACGTGAATATTGTTCATGCGATTTTCAACATTTGGAAGGACCAATGTTCTGGATAAAGTATATAGAAACGTGTGTCTAGCGTCATTTTTATTGGTCCCATCGACTTCTTTGCAAATGCAATAGGCAGCCAATGCCATAACATCCAACATGTTGAAGAAAAATGCCAAAGTCCAACGTCTGGTTGACCGTTTTGTTGTAAAATGAGTAGCCATTTGGTCCATACAAGCGACGCCGGCTTTATTCACATTGTAAAACAAAATTGCCTCTGGTTTTATTGCCTTGTCTTCACAACATTTCGTATAATGCACAGTGGTGAGCAAATACACAGCCCTGTTCCTTCTCGGCACGTAGCTCCAAAGCGAAACCAAGTTTTCATGAAAACTAAACACAGATGACAGCATAGGACGAGAAGCAATGTTCTTCGCTTCTTCAGGGAGAAATCTCTTAGTGGACCGAACAGTGCCGACGAAAGCTAGTCCAAAGACGTCTCCGCAAGTGCATCGATGCAGGAGGGGACTATTTCGAAGAATTTCAAACATTTGTACCGGTAAGATCAATGAATCTATTTTTCCCAAAAAATGCGCATTACTTTCATAACGGACCACATATATATATACGAGGCCCATATGCGTGAACACAAAAGGAAGTTAGAGTGGATAATTACAACATAAAAGTGCAAAAATACCAAGCAGAATCACCAAAATGTATCATATTTCATGCATTTTCATACAAAATGTATGGGATCCAGCCAGATACCATCTGTCGGACCAAAGATGAGATTTCAAAACGTCCTTTTTTCGTCCTTCGCGAAGACTAAAACCTTATTGCTATATGTCTAGATCGATAGCCAATAAAATTCCAGGAAGGTACCTGGAAGCCCAAGTCGATAGATAAACAAGAAATATACTTAATTAACGATTGAAAACGAAAAAGGTCTGGCTGGAACCATCGATCGGACGGAGGGTTAATAGAAAATGTTGGACTACTTTCTTGAATTTCTCCTATGCTGGTGTTTCTTACTGTGTTGGGGTAGCATCGAACTCAGGATCGTTCATTAAATCTCGAATTTGGGGGCCAACGAATATGCCTTCCTTGATTTTTGCGTCATTGCCCCGTGGGAATTTGTTTTTTTAGTAAGCTGAAACCGTTGCCGTTTCTATTCATTCCTTTAACAATGTTTTTATCAATTCAAGTTTAATGTGTATCGGTGGCAGGTAGACTTTCTGGGTATACATCAGGGACTGACTGACGATATCTTTTGTTTCCGGAACGAGTTGTCTTTTTGGTGGCCATTGTTGTCCAACTCGTACAAGAAGCAGTAAAATTTGGTATGTCCTAGCTGAAGGCTGAGTACAGGGCCGTTGCAAAGGTAAGGATTGTATTTCACATGCGGTGCTATACGCGTTGGTCGAGGAGCAAAAGTTAACTGGCAACAATGGGAAATGCAATTGCGGAAAACATGTGCTTGATGGACGATTTCTAACGACGTATTCAAAATCAGTATTGAAAAATACATAAGAAACAGTAGTTAGCATCTAAGAAACAAAAACACTGTTTACCAGTGTAATTTATAAGAAGCATGTCTACTTAGTTCATTTGTGAAGCATGTTTTAGTCTAATAGAGTATACAGGATTTGACATAGTTAATGTATCAAATTTATTTGCAAGATTTTATGAGTCAGTGGGTGTAAAACAAAAAGATATTAGGTAAGAATTAGACAAACAAAAGTATTGTTTTGTACACACTAAACTGTGTAACGTCGAAACATAATCAAAAACATGTCGTCGTCGAATTCTTCGCTTGGATATACAAAGGTAAGGTACAGGGACTACAAACTAGCGGAAAGGAGTTTGCATTGGGTGCACTAAACGCTGAAATTAGATCTTGTATATAGACTAAGAATGGCTAAAGGTGGCGGGGTACTGGAGATGGTAATTGCGTCTGTGTACCTTCCCATAGACTCGCCACAACTATCAGGGCCTAATATGGAGACCTTGCCAGCATTCACAAGTAAAAACAAACTGGAAAGGATTATCGACGCTGATACCAATGCTGCTTCTTCCGTAAAGGCCTGGGGCAGCTAGGATAATACGACTTTAAGGGAGGAATCAACTATAGATGTCGAATAATATCACTGTCCGACCATCCTATATATCCTGCAAACTATACACCGATGACACTAATATTAGGACATACAGGGATTCTAAAAGAACAGATTGGGGTTTTTATAAAGAAGACTTGTTGTAATTCCAATAATAATAATATCCTGGTAGAATTAGAAGTATGAAAGAATTAGAGTAGGCGGTTGTATGATCGCAACAGTCCATTATCTCAAGTTATAAACCTACCTGTGCACTAAAAGAGTGTCCCTTGCCAAGACATGTTGTTTGGCGCAACACAGAGCTGAAGAGGAAAAGGTCTTGAGAAATATTTGTAAGGATTAACAAAATTCTCAAGAGAGACTCTTTAAACGCAATTAGATCCTTGCATAAACCAGCCAGGCCGTTAACATCACCGTGGGAGGGACCGGAAACTCTCAAACGATATTTTCAAGCCACATCTAATATGATGTGCGGTGGAGTGGTTTGAACCCTATAAATCCGCAGGACCGGATGGAGTGTTTAACCTTCTGCAGGAGGAAATTAACGACATCATGGATCCTGTTTTGGAAATATTTAAAGCTAGCTATGGCACATATCCCCAAGGTATGGAGATACGTAAGAGTGGTAGACACATGTGCTCACCCTGAATCATTCAGATCAATCACTCTTACATCTTTTATGTTGAAGACTATGGAAAAAATCATACATTGAATATACAAGAAGGAGCACGTGCTAGTTCTCCTCTACATCCTCTGCAATGGGAATACCGTTTGGGGAGACCAGGAGGGACTGCCCTACATAGTTTGGTCGGGTAAGATATATGCTTCAAAGCACAATAGTCCAAGCCCAAATGAAGAATAAAACTGTGACCATGAGGATAGCAAGAAAGTGCCCTCAAGGGGGAATACTATCACCAGTGCTGTGGAGTGTTATCATATCATTAAATGATCAAAGAATATGGACGTTACGAAACACTTGCTAAGACAGTTGCAGGGATCATGCAAAATGCTTATTAATCTGTGGAAAGACGGTGCCTAAACTAAGGCTTGTATGTTAAAAAACAAGCAAAGATGGTAGCTTTTACCAAAAAGATGAAACTAGAAGGCTTGGGCAGTGTAAAATTGTTTGGTCAAAACCTAGAATTAATCAATGAAGTAAAATATTTGGGCATTACGCTTGGTGTCTTGTCAAAGTGATGAACAGGGCTACACGGCTATTCTGGCGATGCAAATGAGTTGTGCCTAAGACCTGAGCATTACAACCAAGAGTGGTACACTAATTGTACAGTATGGTAGGAAGTGTTCTCGGCAGTAAGCACTGGATCAATGAAGAGTACGACAATCGCTGCCATGGAGGTCATAGTGGGTCTTCCTCCATAGACTGAAAGCTAGTTGCTTATGGTATCTTAACAACGTAATTAGCGGACACACAGATATAACTAGAACAGTACTGGACGAGCTATTATTACAAATGTTCACGGACAGTTTGGCGCCAGAAATCATTTTCACACAAAAATTTATCACTTATACCGACCAGGGACTTGGTGGGAAATCATCTGAGAAATTCAGGTGTCAGCGTCTGGTTTATGGACGGATCGTAATCCCTGCTCTAGAAAGAGGCTATCACTGAACTGGGGAAACATGTAACGGTTTCTCGGGCATAGGTATTTGCAGTACCAGGCTACATTGAAGAAATTAGAGGAAAAGCTACACAAGGAAAAACATAATGACTGATAGTTAGGCGACTATTAAACTCATTATGGAACCTATTACCAGGTCCAAATTGGTAAAACACTGTAAGGAAGTACACAATGAACTGGTATGGGACAACATCGCGTTGTTAATCTGGGTGCCAAGACATAAGGACATTCAAGCAACCTAATTGCCGATGAATTACCCAAGGAGGGCTCCAAAAGAAACTTCCTAGGACCAGAACGGAAGGAATGCGAAATGTCGAAGGATTCTGTCAGACAGGGAATCCGCTTTTGGCTAGAAAGAGAACATTTAAAGAAGTGGAAAAGGACTAAAGGTGACTTCTGCTGTAGAACACTATTGGGTGGGTTAGGTACAAAATTCTCAACTAACCTAATCAAAGGAAGCAAAAAATATCATTACCGGTCTAGTAATCGGGCATTGCCCCTTGCATCTATGCAACATGCAGATTACAAGCGAACCGTGGTCTAGCAAAAGAAGCAAAATAATCGCTGTTGTAGAGGACACAGGGTTGCATGAAGGGAAGTGAGAGTGTTATTGGGGAACCGTACAAAGATTATAATGCTTAAGTAGCTGATCTATTGGTGACTAATCATAAAGGGATCAATGAAGGAATGGGCGTCCAATGAAAGCATGAACTTCACCTTGCTTGACATGTGGTACGAATTTTAGTAACTGCTACATTTCTTTGTCTAAATTATACACATTTATTTGCCTTTCTTTTTCAATCACATATTCAAAGTTCTTCGACACATGTGATTTCCGCATGATAAAAGACTTGACTTTGTTTCACATATGACTAGAATTTTACCAACGTTTACATTTCTACGTCTAAAAAATAAACATCGCATACTGTTGGAGGTTCTCCATATGTTTCTTGTGAAATTTGGGAATCTTTAAAAATTAATCTCGGCTTTCCTGTGACTAGGAAATATTTACTCTTACAAATTTTGTTTGATTTTGTTTGAATTATCTTTTGTTTTGAAAAGATAAAACCAGTAAAAGTTAAGTGAAAAACAAAAATGTAGAAAATAACGATTATATAAACGCGTATTGCGTAAAATATTTTTTCTTAAGAACACTCAGTAAGTCACTGTTTAAAATATGTTACCTTAGTTTTGAAATACTTACCATATCTTAAACCGTTACTGTGAAAAAATATAAATTATTTGAATCATACTAAATAGTTCAAGGAAGTAGTGGTACTCCCCTCTACTCTCTTTCTAATCTAAAATTTAAATTTATCTACTTTAATTCGTATTTTATAAGTGTAGTCAGTTCAGTTCTGAAGCATGTTTTAGTCTAAAACCATATATGCAGCGAATATAAGAATTTTACATGTTTTGAATTCTGAGGAGAAATTACAAATTATATCGTAATAATTAAAATGTGAAAGAAGAAGGTAATCAATACATAGCCACCATGACGTTTAAACTAACTTTTGTATTATCTATATCTGTATGTTTATAACAAAAGTTATTAGTGGAGTTGGCCAAAATCGGTTTAATTCTATTTCATCAACTTATCTGTAGGACCATTTGGGTGACGCACGAAACATATACGTTATCAGTAAGGTTCGACAAATGAGTGCATGATAAGTTGTGTAAACCGGACTGATGCTGTCACTGTCCATAATTTTAATGTCAAGCTGTGGAGTGACAAAATTTGCAGAACCCATATAAGTGTGTCTGTTAGTGACGGATGGAGTTTTACATATACTAACGCTGGTGGGGTACTAAAAATTTCTAATCTCCTCCATATAACATACTTACGGCATGGTGTGCATTTTGCAATAGAATTTGTTAGATAGCGTTACCCTGTAGTTGACACATTAATCAATGAAACCCACATATTTATATGAGTAAAAGTTCAAGTACAAGTCCATAGTTGCTCCCTTCTGTGACGCCGATGTAATCGTCCCGTGTTAGTCAACGCTAGTTATTAACGTATACTTAAATATCTAAATATTTAAATATATATAATAATATTTTAGTGATCTATTATAGTAAAGTATATTGTAAAAGTAATGAGTTTGTGCCTGAAACTTATAGGGATTGCGACCTTTTCATGATCGGCATAATAATAACTTGGGTCGCAATATACAAGCTTCAACGATACCAACCCACATCTAAGACGAATGCGGTGCGGAAGATATCAAGGTTCTTTAAGAGGTAACACCACTGTAATAGCCTAAAAAGACGCTTCTTTGATAATTTATTGTGCATGGAAGAAAAGGTGATAGGATAATAATAATCGAGGAAGTTATTAAGCATATATTTAAGTATTGAAAAAAAATTATCATCAATAAATATTAAAAAATGGCGGCGCCGAAGACATCGCGAGGCATGTTGAATATGCGGCGCTCCGCGGCACGCAGTGTAAGTGCTGCAAATTTGAATTCGGCATAATAAAAAAAGATCACCCAATCTACATGGTTATAGCTAGTGAAATACATAGGAGAATTTAAAAATATTGATTTGTGCGTGATTGATGAGTATTTGAAGTAAAACATTCAATCTTCGGCCAAAAAAGGCATTCATTTCTTAATAACTAATGTTTAAATTAACTTATCGAAAATCCCACATGTATTTCACTAGATATTCTTATGCTAAAGATATAGTCAAAAATTGAAATGAATCGAATAAAAATTGTTGCAGTCAGGCTGCGTGCCGTTTTCAAAATCGTGTTCCGAGAAAAACGAGTTTAAAGTTTTGAAATGTGTTATAGACATGAACAAATAAAAAATTCGACTGTATGTAATTTTTTACCACTAATCTGATATCCCAGGAACATTTTGCCGCATCGGTCAAAGATAGCTCGGCGTGCTTGATTCGTTCAGCATCGGCTTCAACACAGAAATTGTATGATTGGACGCCAATATCCATCTCCAAAGTTTCATGATTCGTAGAATATTTGTCAGACCATCATTAAAGTTGCACACAGCAATATCAGTCGCTATATATAATAGTTTAAATTAGAATTAATGGATTTTGTTAAACAGGGAGACTTTTTTGTACCATATTCTAGAAGGTTCAAAGCATCTATTAAGCCAATAACAAAAATCGATCTTCTGAAACAGTTATAGTGGTGTTACCCCTTAAGTCTGTGAAAATCTGTTTGTAACCCTCACATGGCGTATATTACAAAAGGATTTTGGTTACATCTTTACAAGATGTAGTTGTTGCAAGAAGTGAAGCCATGTGCGTCATAGATTCGCTGATTTTGCTCATGAATACCTCGCTACTGATGGTCATTTCTATCGCAATATTTTATTCAGCGATGACGTTTATTTCTCGACTGTGAATAATTAAACTTGCCCTATATGAAGTGATGAAAATCTACAGATGATGCACCAGTCTCAGTTGCACCTTGACAAAGTGATTCTGATGTGTTTTACATGCTAATCAACATTATTGGCTGTATTGGTGAAATACAATAAATCGTCCGAAGAAAGCGATCAAGAATTAGGTCCATAGAATGCATCACGTAACCCGTAGACGTGGCGGCCACTTATTTGAAATGGTATTCTATCTTTAACCTTTTCAATGAAAACAAAGAAAATATATATTTCCTACAAAATAGTGACTTCATTTACGTCCAATTTCGCTAATAATTTGATTAAATTTCATTAATGTAGCTGCATTCTGACTGAAATCAATTGATTTCAACAAATAATTCTATTTAACAATGATTACAAGGAATATGATGTACTATAATTCGTTGTTAGTGAAACATGTGTCCCGCATTGCTAACCTAATCTTATTCTTCTAGGCGTAAAACTATTGAATAGAGTTGGTTTCTTCCTTTATCGTATTCTTTCAGATTTTTCTATATATATCTTTAAAGAGGCGTAGGTAATCTTATAGGGGATATGAATTCGGCAACCGAAGAAATCGCAGTTTTGAAGAATTTACGTAAACACTTAGACAAACAAGGAGCGTATGCGATACACGAAACCTTAGCATTGTTTTGTGGATTGTTAGATTTGTAAGCATACCAAGCATTCCTAAACACTAACAGGAACACGTGCACTGGATATAGAACATTATATATATCTATCATATTATAGTATTCCAAAGGCTAGGAGTGCTTGCAGTCCAGAAAATGGTATGATTGGTATAACAGAATCTAGTGTTACTATAAATTTACTTTATTTTAGATCTCACTGTAAACCGTCTTGTAATGTTTTTTCGGGTCTTTTAGAGAGTAATGTCAATACTTTTAATAAACGGGGGCACGATGAAAGTTCAGGATAGAGTAGATATAAGTAAAAGTTCTCTAATATTACGCATGATGAATATTTGTTCGTACTGTCATTTGTACCGCAACAAATGATGATACAGCTTGTGCATGGCAAAATTCTCATCCAGCATCAACGGGATATCGTAGACTAATCAAGTTTATGTTTAACAAAGAATTTGATGTTCTTACACGCGCTGAAGCTAAATTAATACAAGACCAGATAGATAATTTGTTGCTGTCAAAAGTAATTTTAAATTAAAAGGTAATAATTGTCCGTTACACTATTATTACCTATGGTTGAAGGCAAAATTTGTGACGTGTTAACTAAACATTGTTCAAGCTAGACTTGCTAGATTAGCGGAGCCAAACCTTCAATGATGAATACAGATTTGCAGAGAAAAGATCGTACAGAAAGTTATATTTTTGGTCAATGTCCCTTATAAATCAGCTTGATAATAACAAGTAGCAAATTAGAGGTGAAGTTGATAAACGAGTTCTAAGCTAATTTCAAAAGGGAGGTTGGATTGATAGTGGACAGACCAAAACTTGGCTACAGTAACATAAAGTTTGAATTATATCTAAATGAAACAAACGAATTGTACTTAAATCTCTCGAAATAAATATTGTAGACGGTTAAAAAACCCACACGGGAAAAAATGGCCACAGTACAGACTTAATTCTTTAAATGTTTTTAATCACTTCCGATCCATTCGTAAATAGTTACAGGGAATCACTCTGTAAATCAAAAGGGTGAGTACTTAATTGCTACTAATGTTTCAGACAATGTTAGTTGTAATGAAATGTATACAGTTGAGGAATCTTCTGAATACGAATTTGAATATAACTCCGATTCTAGTAAGTATTTTTTTGACGACTAAGTAAATATATATGTATGTGTATTTACAAATTTTATTTACAAATCTTAAAAAGTTTTTTCTACTCATCATCCCATATTTATGCACACTTTTTGAATTTATTATTCTTTTTGTTGTTAGTAATATATTAGAGCAATTTCAGGAAAACTCGTTGACACTATAAAAACGTTTCTACTTAAAATACTGGCGTATTCTCAATTTAACTTTACGTGTGTACTTCGAATTTTATGATAAATTATTGTAAACTTTGATGCAGGTGTAAAGAGTAGAATTTAAATTTTATTCCTCGCTTATTTAGCTTTAAATATTTCGGTACAATGGTGTTGCAGGATGGAAGGCTAGACGAAAAATTAAGGCAAGAATAGTAGCAGCTGGAAGACTGTAAAATAGAAATAACAAAATCAACAAAAACGCAATTCTTTAAAAAGACGGCGACAGCAATACTCATATTCGGATCTGAAGTGAGGACAACACAAAGTCAAAATGCAGAATACAAAGCACCGAAATGAGATTCGTTAGAAATATTGAAGGAAAAACAAGATTGGACAGAGTAAGAAATGACAATGACAACGATGACAAACAAATGACTGTTGGGTCGCGTTACGATAGTGAGTCACCCGAGGATGCTTAAAAAGTCTACGAGGTATGTACAATAAAGAAGAAAACTAAAGGAAGATCACGAAAAACTTTGGTTGAAGAGGTAAAAATGGCAGCACAAGAAAGGGGAATAAAATGGAACGAAATCCGCAGAGAAACAAAAAATTGGACTCTGGAAGAGGGAATCATGGGAATAGTTCAGGATTACGTAGGTAAATAATACATTTTATATATACTGGCTAGAAAAAATTTAGGCCACTTTGTAATTGTGATGTTTATTTGTTATTGTCTGTTGTATGTTTCTATTTTAAAATTATAGTTAATTGCACTGGCTTTTGAAAGCTAAATTCAATAGTGAATATTGAATCGGAAACTATTCTTTTGATTTTAACGATTTATTTTGTAGATGTAATAAATTTACGTTTACCAATGTAAAAAAGCAACTAACATTAATGAGAAAATTAATTTTTTAATAACGTTTGTTTCCTCCTCTTGCGTTACCGACTGCTTGAAGTCGACGAGGCATACTTTCAATTAAATGAAGGATCACATTCTGGTCGCTGTTATTCGACTCCTGTAATAAAAGCTCTCTCGGCTCCTGGGTAGTTCTTGGGGCTGGTATATGGCTTCGAATACGTCGTCTCAACTCATCCCAGATATGTTCAATGGGATTCATGTCTGGACTGAGTACTGGCCATACTTGCATGAAAATGCCATGCTTGCCCATGGTGAACATGAAAAGCATGACATGGTCTTCTAGAACTCCCGTAATGTATCTGTGAGCTGTTAGGGAACAATTCTATATGAAGACCAACTCTGTGCGTGCATGTTAAAAGATTCCTGTCCAAACCATAACTGACCCACCACCAAATGGAACTCGATCGTAAATACAAACTGCAGCATATCTTTCTCCTGATCTTCTTCATACTCGCCGACGTCTGTCTGACCCATTGAGATAAAACTGTGACTTATCTGAAAACAGAACCTTGCTCCAGCCCTCATTATTTCAGGCCAAGTGATTTCTAGCAAAAGCCAATCTTGTAATTCAATGCCGTCGTTGCAATGGCGCACTTGTGGTCATCTTTCTCAATGGCAATTCAGCAGCACGAAGCCTTCTTCTCACGGTCCATTCACTAACATTCATATTTCTCACTTCTTGGAGTTGATTTCGCAGCAAAACCGTTGAAGCTGTTTTATTCCGCAAACTAGCAGACAATAAAGAACCGCCATCTCTTGGGGCAGTGACTCTTTTTCGTTCGGCTCTCACTTTTCTGGTTATTAGGCCAGTTTTCTCAAAGAGCTGGCGCACATTTTGTACAGCACATAAGCTTTTGCTAACAATTCTTGCAGTTTCACGTAGTCTTCGACCATTTTGTATCAACATTACAATTCTTGCTACAACAATGGGATCTAAAGGCATTATGATCTGTTAAATCAACGCTACAAATATTGTTCCATGCAACCGATAGGTTCTATAGACAGAAATCAACCCCAAACTGAAACATAAACAACCCAATGTGAATTTTTAGTTAGAGCTAATGCGCGGTATTTCATAAAAAGTCCTAAATACCGTGACACTATATGTCAGATAACACCACAACAGATATGTTAGATAACATTTCTCCAAAAACACATGACTTAGCACCTATTAGTACAATGATTTACAATTTGCAAACTATGTATAAACTTAAAACATCACAATTCCAAAGTAACCTAAATTTTTTGTTTGCCAGTGTATAATTGCAGCATTCGCCATTGATATATTTCTCAACAGAAAATCTTTCTATAGTATTTGATTGTTATTATTAATTATCGAAACTGAGCAGTTGAATGATGTAGAGAAAATTTAAATAAAACATTAGTAAAACTAAATACATATTAACACGAAATAGAAAACAAAGCGGTCTTTGACAAAAATGAAACTGACAAAAACGATTCCCAAGCTTAAAAAGATTCAGATGATGCGTAATTTACTATATACGAATTTGAAAGCTCTTCATCTAATAGTTTGTCACATATAACAGCATTTCCGTACATTTCACATGTAGATTGCTGAAATCCTTCACTTGACATATAATAGGATTGGTATCTTTTGGTGTCGAATGTTCATATTTATTGTACACAGTCTATAAAATAAATATGTATCTGTTAAATCTATTAACAACCAAGTTTAACTATTATTTGACTTTTCCTTTAAACTCTATGTTGCTATAGTTATTTCTGACTTTATTTCCAATTATTTGCTGTTTTTCACATTGCCTTTCGATTATCTCTATTTTCGCCTACACACATGTTTTTGCACCTTATCAATCTTACTGCGTTGTTTCTGTTGCGTCCATATACTCCCCAGTAATATTCGTTTTTCAAAATTTGATATTTTTGGTAGGATGCATCTCTTATTTTGCTTACTTCAAATGTACTTCTTATGAGCCAGAATCTTTTGTTGCCCTCGTTAAGGATTTCTTCTCTAGATATATACTTATCTAAAACTCTTAGTTCGCTATATTATACTACGTATAATATATTGGTAATTCTATAATTCTAATTATGAAAATATATCACGTTTCAATGTTACCGTATTACATATTCTTTCTAGTACGATTTTTTTACTTGGCTCAATTCTGAAGTTTAAATTGATTTTCACAGTGATCCGTAATAATTGGTTGCGTTCGATAATTGATACTAAGGACATTCCATTTGTTATAACTAAATCTAATATTGATCTTCCAAATATATTTGAGAAAAATGTGTTTTTGGAGACCAGCTGGTGTATTTCATGGTCATTTACAATTGTTTTGAATCCATTGCAACAGCAATTATTGTTATCCTAGTTCAAGTTTGAGTCCCCGACTAATATCGATAAGCTTCTACATTCAGTGATAAGTTGCAGACACTACTGCGCCGATAGGTCCAAGAATATTGCATGTGATTTAGTAGAAGAATAATGCATAGTGCTAAGATTTCTTTGTTTTGTACGCTTCGTTTAACTACAGCTAACCAGTAATTCATATATACTAAGTTCTTACTTAGAATACCGTATTCAATGTAATTTAACAAAGAACTCTACCTATGTACCTGCTGCTGGAATTGCTTTGAATTCCTCTATTTCTTCTGTTAAATGTATTTTCGTACATTATAATTTTTATGTCAGCCAAATTATTTAAATTATTATTAAACTTTGGACATTCAGTAACATTATTTCGCCTTTCAGATGTTCTAATTGCTATTTATTATTCCAATCTCATTTATTTTTGATTCTTTGCACTTCCTTTTTGCACACTGGCCATATCCAACCATATACGCTATAACCAGTTTGTAAGTCAAAAGTCCTAGTTTTTCGTTTGCCTTAAGGCAGGTGATTCTTTATTTCTGAATAGTTTTGGTAGTAATAGTAGGTATACTGGGATTTGTTCAAGAGCTTATTTTAGTTAAAAGTACATCCATGTAACTCTTCTCCATTCGTAGTATCGTTAAGTCGTACTTTAGCGTTTAAGGCTTACTTTGATTGCTTCTGTAACTTTAAGCTGGCTGCTCACCTTCTTATTTCATTCATATTTTAATATATTTAATTGGTCTTTGATTCTTTTCTATCTCGGTGTTCGTAGTTACGTATGATGATGTTTCTAACACACCTAATCAAATGTTTCCTTCTTATGAAATATAAAAGACATTTACTTACTTAATCTTTAAGCATTTTCTACCCCTGTCCTGGGGTGTAAGGCGTGTGTGGAGTGGAGTTCTCTAAGATTGACTTATTGCATATTTCCCTCCATCGCTTCCTATCTTCTACGGCTTGTTGGGCTTCCTCCGAAGATGCTGCTATTTTACCCAATGCATTTATTACGTAATCTAGCCACGTCCGTCTGGGCCTTCCTCTTGATCTCTTCTTGTTCGACCTGGCTTCAAATACCTGTTTAACTATTCTCTGTTCCCGCATTCTTTTCACATGTCCATACCATCTCAGCTGTGCTATTTCGATATTTTCCTCCATTGGTCTCAGTTTCAGATTATCTCTCAGTGTCATATTTCTAATTCTGTCCTTTCTTGTTTTATTTACCATTTTTCTCACAAATATCATTTCTGTAGCTGTTATTTTTCTTTTCTCTTTCTCAGTCATGGTCCATGTTTCCCCACCGTATAAAAGTATTGGAATAGCTACTTTTTAAATACTTACTTAAATACTCTAACCTCTTTCGGTATTTCTTCTTGCTCCAGAAATGTATTTTTTATACAATTGAACAGTCTTCCACCTGCTGTTATTCTTTCTTTTATTTCTTCCTCTATCTTGCCGTCCTCTGATAATATTGAGCCCAGGTATTTAAACTTTTTACGTGGTCTAGTACTTTTTCTCCTACTTTTATTGTATGTTTTTGCGGATTCTTTCCCACTATCATTGTCTTAGTCTTCATGGTTATTTCCTCCAATATTTCCTTGTAAGTCTGTATGTTTATATTAAGTGTTTCTTCGTCCTTTGCAATTATAACCATATCATACGCATAGCATATCTCCGATATTTTTATATTTTTGATTTTCCAGTAACCTATTTTATACGCTCTTATTCCTTTTTTCTTTACTCTCTTTATTGCCTCATCTAACACCAGTGTAAAAAGCATCGGGCTCAGAATGCATCCTTGCCTGAGACCTCTAGTTGTTTCATACATATCTGATTTGCTCTGCTTTGTTCTTACATAATTTGTTGTTTCTTTATATAAGCTTCGTATTCTACTTATTAATAATTCTGGTATTTTCCTATTTCTTAGTATCATCCATATGTCTTCTCTATTAACTTTGTCAAAAGCTTTCTGTAGGTCTATAAACCATAAACGGGTCTCTTTATCGTCTTTTATTGCTTTTTCTCCTATTTGTCCCATTATAAATATTGCACCATTTATCCCTCTGGCCGGTCAAAATCCAAATTGTGTTTCCTCTAAACTATGTTCCAGTTCATCTCTCGTACGTTTTGCTAATATACTGGTATATACATTTGATACTATGGTAGTTACAGTTATCCCTCTATAATTGCCACAGTCTTTTGTATCTCCTTTTTTGTAAATTGGTGTTACTATACCTGTTGTCCAATCCCTTGGTGCACTACCTAACATTATCCTATTCACCATCATCGTAAGTTCTTGTAAGGCTATCTCTGGTAGTGTTTTTATCATATGCTCGTGTCTCTGCTCGTATGACATACTTTCTATTTACCTATGCCGCGCACCAACGTCCTCAGATATTCACCTTTTTACTGGATCTGTAATAATTGTAATGAAAATCCTTTCATTGACATATTCAGCAGCAGTACCAGCAACTTTGCGGCTACTATTTGTATGTAGTGCTGTCTTACCTGTAAGTGAGAGAAGTATTAACTTCATGCCTGCACGTTGCTCTCTTTTTTCTGTTTCGTGTTAATTTATTTGTAATTTGAAATTTTTGTATTATTTTGTATTATTTGTATTTCCTTATTTTCAATTGCCCATTATAAATTTTTATGTTGGTTCCTGATCTGTAAATAGACATGTCTGTTGATCAGTGTATTTAAATAAATAAATAAATAAATAAATAAATATCTGCTGTGATCCCATCATGTCCAGGTGCCTTTCCCAATTTTAACTCTGCGATCGCTTCCCTTACTTCCTTCATACTTAGCTCGTCTGTTTGTTCTACTTCTATTCCGTGCCCTAGTCCTACACCCAGATGTTGGTTTTCGGTGGTTATGTCCTCCCCTTTTAGAAGATCTTTATAATATTCTCTCCATCTGTCCATAATTTTATCTTCTTCTTCTATGATATTTGCTTCATTGTCCTTTATATTTAATATTGTTCCTGCTCTTTTCTGTCTCATGTTTCTAATTACACCGAAGAAAAGCTTCTGGTTCTCTTTATACGCGTTTTTCATTTGCTCTCCAAATTGTTGCCATGATCTTTTCTTTTCTTCCCCTATCACTCTTTTAGCTTCTTTCCTTCGTTGTTTGTATTTCTCATAGTCTGTTTGATCCCTTGTTTGCAAATATTTTTTCCACTTTCTCGTTTTATCCCTGACCGCTACTTTAACTGTATCTGTCTACCAGTTTTTCTTTTTGTCATTTCTATTTACTATCCTTGATACGCCGCAGGTGCTCTCGGCCACGGTTAAAATTATATCTTTAAATCTTCTCCAGTTTTCTTCTATTCCTATATATATCCAGTCTATTCCTCTCTTATTTCCTTCTGCCTTAGTTTATAGCATTTTATTTTAGAGTTTACAATCTTGTGTTTATTTTCTATGACGTTTTCTTTTCCAAATTTTAGTAACATCTGTAAGAGGAAGTGCCCGCTCTCCGGGCCTCTTTTTACTTTAATATCTTTGACATTTCTCCAAATTTCCGTATGTATCAAGAAGTAGTCTATAATAGAAGTTACCGTTCTTGATATCACTTGTCTAGTTATTTTATGGATTTCTTTTCTCTTAAAATGTGTGTTGCCAATCTTGAACTCATTTTCTAAACTTATTTCTATTATTTGTTCGCCATTATTATTTCTCACTCTCCCCTTGTTTTCCCATGCACCATTCTATTCCTTCATTGCCTCTTCCAGCTCTTCCGTTTAAGTCACCCATTATTATTACCTTGTTATGTTATATATCTCTTCTTGTAGATCACTAAAAATTTATCTTTTTCTTCAACTGTCGCACTGTCATTCGGGCCGTAGCACACGATTAAGGTATATTCTTCGTTTCCGCCATTTTCTTTAATTGATACCGATATTATTCATTCATTTACAAATCTTTCATTTTTCATATAATTTATCTTTTCCTCTTTTATCACTAGTACTACTCCCGCTCCCGCATTTTCTTCCTGTTTCAGTACCAGTACATCCAATATCCATTAGGTAATCTTTTACACCCTTTCCCTTTTTTCTTTGTTTCCGTAATTCTTACGTAGTGCAATTTTAGTTTTTCCAGTTTCTCTGTCAATTCATCTTCTTTCCCATTTATTCCTTTAACATTCCATGTTCACAATCTAACAAATCCAGATAGTAATTGCGTCGTTTGCATTTTATGTTTGTGTGTATTTCTAATTGTCTTGTTCATTTTACTTTTTGGAAAATTATCCATATTCATGTCATTGTTTGCTGCCAGGGTCGTCCTTGTTATTCTGGCTCTCTGTATTTTTATCAGTTCTTTGCTTCCTTCCTGGCGTTAAATCTCTTCCATTCTCTCAGTTCTTGGGTTTCATTATCCTATTTCTACTCCTTTCCATCCATTATAATCTTGTTATATCCAACCTTTACTATTCGACCTTTGCCCTTTTCGACGTCCGCTATTCGTTTAAGTTTATTCCGTAACTCGCGCTCCTCCTTCGTTAATTCATTGTTCATAAAGATTTTCTGTCTTAAGTCCCTCAATTTCTTTTTGTTTCTCACGATATTATCTTTTTCTATGGTATTATCCAGTTCAATTTTACAGATCTTTGTTCCAATTTTTGTGAGTTCCTTAATATGTATCTTGACACCTGCATTTCCCTCTATGAAGTTCTCCATACCGATTCTCATATCTATTTTGTTGTCTGTGTCCAGTTCTGCTCCTGTTACAACAATATTATTCTTTACTTGTTCCTTCTCCACCCTCCTCACTCTCTTTTCCATGTTTATCAAATCTTCTTTACATTTCCTATTTCTTCCTTAAGCATTTCGTTTTCCATCCTTAGGTATTTCAATTCTTGCTGGTATGCCTTTTGGTCTTGCTTTATTTCCTTGATATCCTTCATTAATTCGCGCACCATGTCGGTTAGGGCATCCATCTTATCGTTGTCTTCTTGTTAAGGGGATCAGTGTACCTTTTAATCCTTCCGAAAATTTCCTCCGCTGATTAATATTTTTCTAACTCTTTAAATTAATCCTACCACTTTTGTTTATATACTTTACAATCTGCACTCTAATGTGTAAATTGTATTCGCCGGTACCTACATACGTAGTAAGACTCGCACACGAGTTTACTTATTGCCGCGAGCACGCCGCGTTCGCTCCGTTTACCGTTCGGAACTCAACTCCTAACTCAATTAAGCCAAAAAACTTGTGGGTGAACAACGGTAGCAGTATTAGCAGTATTCCAGCAATGAACGCAACCTGCAATTCCTATTGTCCTATTGAACAATGCTTCATCATATCCATCACCTAAATCTTTAACCTTCCTATCTATACTCATGTCAAAATGAAAGACGTATACTATACTATATAAATCGATCTCACAGACCGTATGCGTGAGTATAGGAAGGTTAAATAAGGTCAATGATATGTTCGAAGTAAAGTCCCTTCGCTTCTGTCTGATTGTGAGCTTCTTAGTTAGAACCCAGCACTCACTTCTGTACATTGGTATTATAATGCTTATTTAAATGCTTTGTTTAAACAGTATTATATTTTACTCACGACTCACGAAGTCGTATGAAAAGGATATTATTTACCCGTAATATAAGCTGTTAAATTCAATTTATTTTAATTCGCCTAAAAAGTGGTGGAGATTATTGAGAAGCATAACATTCACTTAGAATACCAGTGGACCCCCTTGCACTTCCTAATCACCTTAAATTCTTGTTCCGTAATTTTCGCACACTTTAATCCTATTATCTTATCACCGTCAAATTGTTCTCATATTTTCTATAGCTTCGACCTTGCTAATTTTATCTTTTATTTGATAATGAATAATTGGATAAATTTCAGAGACGTTCAGACGACGATGAGTACAACATGACATTAAATCATAAAGCAGATGCCGATTGGCATTCTTAATTTTGATTCTTTTTATAATAAGATTAACTTTTGTATATGTGTCCATTTGCGCAAAAGAATTTCTTTACCTAGCTTAATTAGATTGAGACCTTCTGTAAATATATTAGTAGTTGGAAGTTATAGCTGTATACTTTAATATAGATAGGACACATTCTTACCTTAAACTTAATGCAGTTTTTGGGAAATTTCTCAGTGAAACAGTATTCCTATAATAAATGAATGTATCAGATGTCACAAGTATAACCTTCACGGAAGATTGTCTTTTCCTATTTCAGTTTCTTTTCAATTAATAAGCAGATAGCATTTTACATTTACTACTCTATAAACTCATGCAATTCAATTTCAAATGAATTGCGCTACTAAATGTCAAGTTGAGATTGAAGATTGCGCTGTTGTTATTTTAAAAGAATAATGATATTGTAGTTAGTTAGTAGAGATAAAATAACAAGGAAAGTAGAATCTTTTGTGTGCCGATTTACTACGTATATACATATTTTAATCAATGCCGATAAGGACATATCTTCGTTATTAGTGCCAGCAGTGCTAGTAGTAGCTCAAAAAAAAACTAATTTAGCTTACCATTATATCTATTGTGAGGGTGAACTTTTGATACCTTTTGAAACAAGCAGTCCTTTCCGCTGCGTGCCTGACAGAAAAAATCTTGCCCTTTTCAAACCGGTCCAAACGAAAAATACGTCAAGCCGATGCGTGTTATAACGATAAACGCTGTTAAAATACAAGACTTACAAGAAAATGGTCCTGGGTATTATTAAAACCTGATTTATAATTCCAATTATCTAAAAGACAAAAGTGGACGTAAATTGTCTGACATATTCTTGTGCAGGATCTTGTCAAACAATAAAGTTATAACAGAAAAAATAAGGAGTTAAAAGAAATGGGTTACTATATTTTATTAAGAAAACTTTGTTTTTGTTTTTGTTACAATTTTTTTAGCGATTTAAGCAACGTAAAACTGAATGGTTTTGGTTTTAGTTACTGGAACCACTTAGGCGAACACTTAAAGCTTCACGAAAAAGTAAAATGGCTTAGCGGAATTGACGTACTTGATTAAATTTTTTAGAACGATTACGAAAGTAATGATTTATGCCATCAAATTTTTAGCTGAATAAAATTTAGCCTCTCGAGGTTCCAGGAACAAATTATTTAGAAGAAATAATGGTATTTTTTAAGTGTATGGAAATAATCGCCAGATTCAAACTCCCGTTCGACGGGTAGGCCTACGACGCCACGGGAAAATACTTTTTTTTGAAACCTGAAACAACCGAAATTTTACACTCCACATTTAAGTATAGTAAGGGTTTTGGGTCCGTGGGTTCCTGTTATAAATAATACAAATGTAAATACAGTCGAGTCTCGTTTATCTTCAGTCCTCCGAAACGAACGAGTTTCATTTATCTAAGTCGGCAGGGTTCCCCACTACCGCCACCGTTACCATGCCAACTGGAGTTGCGTCACCTCCACCCCTCCCATTTCTTCCAAGCTCATTTTAGATTCTAGCGTGACGGTGAAATTGTGGAACATGGATGGGAGTATGGAATTTAAAATAAACGAGACTCCCAAGTTAGATAAATTAAACTCAAAATAAACAAGACTCGACTGTATATAATGTAAAAAACAATTTGTGCGTCGCTGACTAGTTAGTTTTTCTAAATATTCTAAATATGGCGTATTATACAATAGACATGTTTTAGTTTCTTGTATTTTGCTTTTGAAAAAGTAACACATCAAACCGTTAACACCTTTTCGATATATTTGTTGTTTGTCATCTGTGTTATTTTCAATTTTGTTCTTTTATATGTGAAAAATAAGTTGTTGTTTCTGATTAAAAGCATAATATAAGAATTCATTACCTTTATCAATGGAATAAGACAAGTAATATAGGACTTGTCAGACCCAAGTCGTGTAACTGTATACCTTCAATCCGCCCGTGTAGCGGATTAAGCCTATCATGTCTGGACATATTAATAAAACAAATTGTGTAGAATATTTCTGACTTCAATAAATACTCAGCTCAATTTATGTCAAACAGCGAAGAAGAAAAATGGAATGATGCATTGCTAATTGAAGTTATATTGTTCCCAATAACTTAGCTCGCTCCTTTCCTAACATTCACCTTTTCGCATTAACAATAATAAAAATTAAAATAGAATATTATTTATCTACATTTCTATATAACATACATACATATCTATAGTTTTAACTATATATCTTTGAATTATTTAACATATTTTTTTTTCTAAAAGAGATGATAGCGTTTAAGCATTATATTAAGAATTTTCCCTAAGGTATAAGATCCTTGTACAACGGCGTTGATTAGGCTTGGCGTGATTCTGGCTGCGTGGTTTACTTATTGGGCTTCATAAAGTAGTTCATTTCTAATGGTTGGTCACTGTGGCTAATGGCATTCAAATTGTCAAATCTCAAATAAATATAACACTAATTAAAAAGTTTAAAATTCAAATGTCGATACTAACGATACTAACCACCCCAAACATATACGAAACTGCATAAACAAGCAAAACAGAAAAACCTGTATGAACAACCTGCTTAATAACGTTATTTTACACTTACAATTAGACCCGTGCGATAGAAACGGACCTTATAACACTCATTGTTTAATATACAGCGTGGGCAACCGGAATTATTCACCACATGATCTAAAACTTTTAGTTGGGCCCACTGAGATGTTAGTAGTAATGGCAGTAATGAAATTTGACAAAACGTGTAAACAACATAATCGACGATGTCAATGCAATATCCCGCATCTACATTATTAGCGAAAATGGGCTTATTACAAGTTGCTGGTAACAAACACATGTTCAAGGCTCCAAGGCCTCACATCTCTGGTATGGCGGCTTCTTTCTTGCCGCCTCGAGGTTGTACAAAGTAAAAGGAGGGTGTTAGATGTTCGTACATATGAGAGTTCAATTACGAAATTCGGCCATAATGTACTAAATGCGCATTTTTGCAGCTATTTTGATTCTACAGAAGTAGACAACTTGTTTTGCCACAAACTCCTGTAGTAGCTACAATCGCGCACTCGGCTAGCCCGCCGTGGGAAAATTGTGCTTAATTAGAAAACTACTTTCACTATTCGCGGACGCGCGTTTCGCGGTCATACCGCTCATCAGTGCGACTGTGTGAAGTAATTTTCACTTCTATCTAGAATCTTCTTTCTAGAATCAAAATAGCTGCAAAAATGCGCAATTAGTACATTATGGCCGAATTTCGTAATTGAACTCTCATATGTACGAATATCTAACACCCGGGCTTATATATTATTTTCTAGAAATGAAAATTACTTCACACAGTCGCACTGATGAGCGGTATGACCAGGAAACGCGCGTTTGCGAATAGTGAAAGTAGTTTTCTAATTAAGCATAAAAGGAGGGTATTAGGAATCACGGCGTGGTACGCGAAATTGACATATCGCAGGCGAGTTTACTTTTTCTACCCTATCTACAGGACATCCTGGATAGCTTTCTCGAATCGCCGTACCCTCACCCGAGGCGGTAGATAATCCAGATTCAACATCGCCAGTTCCTTGACCAGACGGTGTTCCGAGTCTTCTGCTCTGCGTCAGGTTGACGCCGGAATGGTTTGTAAATATTCTTCGAGAGGAGGGATATCGAGATCTAGGTGTATCCGGTTATTACGCATGAACCATGGGGCGGCGGTGATCACCCTGAGTGTATTGTCTTGTGTCTTGTGTCTTTAAATTGGCAGGGCGGCGATGTGTGAGCGGCCACCGTCGTCCACACCAGTGCGGCGTAGGTTATAATGGGCCTCAGCATTCCTAGCTAGAACGTCCTCTTTGCCCTCAGCGAAAGTTTACCTTTCCGGCACAGCAATGGGTATAGGGTAGATAAAATTTATATATTATATATATATGCAGTATAATATTATTATATTGCTGATGTACACTTACTTTATAAATGCGCTTGTGTAAATGTTTATTCAATGTTGTGCTGAACATCCATATGATATAACTATAAATTATATTATTACATTCTTTCAATATATGCATATATGCATGTATTGAGATACGATATATATATATATATATATATATATATATACAGGATTAGTTAAAAGTATGGAGACGGCGATTTATTGTCGTTATTATTTATTTTAGGAAATTATGTTCAATACAAAAGTTTTTATGAAATTTCTATCTACATTTTAGAACGCCTCAATTTCTTTTTCTTCAATTATTTTTGAGTTGCGCCTGGCCGCGTATTTTCTTTAAATGCGACTGTTAATTTTACTCTACCGTTCGATAGAGAGCTTTTTCTCTTAACAATAGATATAGTTTTCGTTAAACCGCGTGGAGCAGCTGGCTTTTACGTTTTGGAACATACTTGTTTCCGTAAACCTCTTGCTAATCTATTCCCATGGCTGATAAATATTTTGTAATTAATTTGCTCGTTAGGCAATTCATCAGAAAACTAGTCTATGTAAGACCGAACTGAATAGGTTCATGTATCATCTTGAGCACCCTCACAATAAAACGTCTTGTTTAGTGTTAAACAACATCTTTTCAACCAGAAACGAGAGCAGAAATGTCTTAAAAGACGCCTTTGTATACGAATAAGTAAGAGGCACCAAAAAATAAATGGAAAAAACAAGCAGCAGAGAAAACAATGAACAACAAGACAAGGGAAAGACAGAACCGAATAACTTGGAAAACAAAAATATTCGTATTTAGGGTTTTTAGTGTTGGCAACTCGGGACACTTCCGGTTGTTCACTCTATACTATGTTTATTTCATAACTAGACACACCACCCCGAGAAATTATTTCACATCGCAAATAGTAAATTTTTGTGGCAAGAATTTTGAAAATGCGATGGATGTCGGTGGTATAGTTTAATCATACATAAAATGTAAAATAGACTTGAATCGATTTAAATATGTAGACATAGTTAACACATTATGAATGCCGTTATATAAATTTAATTTGTCTAGTTTTACAAGTGAAACAAGTAAGGAGTAAATATTAAGAAAAGGAAATATTAAAAATCATTCGTAGGTCTATCGAGTGCAGGATCTAATGTTGGCATTGATGACGTTGGTTGATTATTGGTAAACTGTATAGCAAATATTATATATGTATATATCATCATCAGAAGGCCATTCTTCAAACTTTTTTTATGAAAGCCTACATCTTTCTTTGATTCTTTCCCCAACGATCACTAATTTTAGAGGAAACTGGCTGATAGCAGCTTTTATTTCCTTCACACTAGCATCTGTAACCTTTTTATACTTATCTTTTATCTCTAACATTTTCTACCCCTGTCAGATCAAGCCAACAACAAATTGAAAATCAACAGCTACATTTGTAGAACGTTAATAAATAACGTTTTCGTATAACCTTCGCCAGTGAAAATAATATAATGTAATAATAATAATCAAGATTTATAAGACTTTAATAAGGCCGGTCATCACGTATGCAATGGAGACTACAGCAATCACTAAAAAGAACAAGAAGACCTAAAGATAGCAGAAAGAAAAGTTTTAAGAGCAATATTAGGGCCGCACGTCACAGAACAGGGAGTAATAAGACCGAAAACTAACAAAGAGATAGAGGATCAACTTGGGGGAGAAAATATTATAAGATACACTAAAGCTCAACGGCTCCAATGGGCAGGCCACATCATGAGAAGGAAACCAATGGATATGATAAGAAGTATAACCCAGTGGATTCCGATATGGCCCAGAAGGTAAGGGACGACCAAGGAAGAGATGGAGAGATGCCGTGGAGGAAGATGTAAAAGTGATGAAAATAACCGATTGGAGATCAAAAGCAAGGGACAGGAAAGAATGGAGGAAAATAACACAGGCTGCCAGGACTTATAGCAAGCTTTAAAATACAGGGAGCAAGAGGAGTAGTTCACCTCATCAAATATAACTTCAAAAAACGTCATAAGACGTTAGCCATAGCCCAAAGGGCTGAAAGGTTCGATGATGATAAATAATAATAATAAATAATAAATAACTAAAAAATAATTATTTAATATCCTTGATGGGATCTCTGACTGACAGATAATTAGGAACCACTGGTATAGCTAATAGTTAGTATGATCAAGATTCTAGATATTTGATTTCAAGAAGTTTGTAAATTTTTAATATTATCAATGGATATTTGCTTATTATAGGTTTTTACGGGTAAATATATAATTAAATTGTAAATACAAAATAATTGCCACAATATATAGGCCCTACGAATTTCATTAGGTACTATCGTTAGCTTCATATGACTACATGCGAACGGTTGTGTACTGTCTATTAAGTATTACTAAGATAATAAACGCATCACCCCCAAGATCGACCACCTACACGTGTAAAGATTCATCGCCCAGAGAAAGAGAAAGATAGAAACACATTATTACAACAATTACACAGGCCTACAACGAATTACCTTTTTAAAGTTAGAGAAGCGATTTTTATAGACTTTTATGTGTTGATGACAGGCAGAAAAGGTGAAAAAGTTCCATCACGTCAAAATTTGGAGCAATTATAATTTCTAATTTTCTGTCATTTCTTTATAGGAATTGAGTTTGAAGGCGATGCATCTAGTTAAACTTATAATTATGATGTAAACCCGAGCCTGTTATATTGTAATGGTTCAATTACTATTTAGGAGTTTAAAAGAATAATAGTTCATTAAGATCATTCAGTAATTATGATTAGATTGGTTTAAAGCCACGCACAAGTGCACCTCATTAGAATGTCGAAAAGTTAAGAAGGGTATCTTACAAATAATATTTCTATTTACCCCTCCGTCATTGGTTTATTAATCAAGTAACTAGTTTCATCCATTTATAAGAAAGTTGTAGCTAAGATTACCATCAGTACGATTTTGTAAATCGGACGTAACGCAAATACTTTTGACATCGCTTTGCGTAAAAATATTAACCTCCGCGAGATTTTGTTACATACATGGTAAATATTTGTTGTCAAAACAAAGCCAATTACGGACTTTCTCATAAACATATACAACATTTACTTTGGTGTCAATATTCATAACTTGGAAAAAACTTGGACACCAAAATGTCAGTGGTCAAAAGGCAAGGACAAAAGTTTTAACATAGCCAAGCCCGTGGAACGGAGTGAACTAAAATGGTCTGTTCAAACGGTCAATCACTGACATATCCAGTATTTCGAGAATCAAATGAAGATTAGCCAATACCTCCACATGTGGACACAATACATTCCAGAGATTTAACTGCAAGTGCTAGTTTGGAAAATCAAGTAAATCTAGATCTTGATTTTGAACAATCTTCTGAGAATCTACAATTGTTTATCCAGTCAGAATTAAATGACTTGACAAGAGCTTTAGGACTACCTAATGCGGCGGAACTTTTTGGTTCGAGATTAAAAGAGAAAACTTACTTATTCATGGAAGTTCATTTTTCTGGTAACGTAATAGAGACAAGGATTTCTTACAATTTCTTGCCTAAGATGCAGATCTCGTCTATTGCAAAGACATTCTTCGGTTGGCGAGGATGTATGATATTGAATTCGATATTAACGACTGGACACTTTTGGTCGATTCTTTAAAGAGAAGCTTAAAAGCAGTTCTACTTCATAATGAAAACAAATACTCTTCTTTGCGAATTGCTTATTCTGTACATTTAAACGAGTGTTACGAAAATTTGGTAGGAGGTCCCAAACCCCGATAATCAGCGAGAGAAAAAAAGCTTCTAATGTGCAGGGCTGTTATTAATAATTGGTCGCTGTTTCAAACTGCAAAACGAGATTATACAAATCAAAATCATGTACAGGTTCAGCGTTAGGGTTCGGTCTCCGACATCGAAAGAACAGTTCCTTTAAGAAAAGTGGAGAAATATTAACAACGATAATATAAGAGATTAATTGATAGAATATCGAGAATTATAGCAGCAATACTAAAGTCGAAGGGAGAATTTTTATGGAAATAAGGCTTATATTACTCTTTTTTATATCATATGTTTTGTAATGTTAATTTTCGGAGATAAACATACAAAATTATTATTTGAATGAAAAACTAAATGCTTATTTAATTTCTTTTTGTTTTATCTCTTTTCTTTTCTTTTTACCATTTTGTGTTTGCCAGAACTTCCATAAACAGTAATGAAAATTATTTGTGGAGTATTATAGATTATTATTAATTGAATCCTGTTCCCTTTTGGTATATGTATATTTAAACTTTTTATGAAAAAATGTAGTTTAAGTTCAACTACAGAATAACATCTAGGTGGTTGGAAGCGTAAGATGAAGATGTACGATGGAAGTTTATAATTATTAAATCTAAGTTGATCACATAATCACGAAAAAGTATTCCCATAGTTCCATTAAAATAACAGTACATAATGTGCCACTAATAAACTACGTAATAATTTTTGTATGCACATAGATCTACGTAACCTTTAGGTAGTACGATGTGTAATAAATGTATAACGAATTTAACGTGCACGACCTTGCCCTGTAAGATAATTCGCTTCTATAGGTAACACATTTCAAATCAAGATGAGCACGGGTTGGGGGTAGGGAGGCATAAATATATATACACCGTCTCTCATCACTAGTACCATCATCACTTTTACTCTCTTTGGTCAATTAGATCTAACCACCTGCAGTTTGACATGAAGCATGTGAGTTCCCGTTACTTGCACAAATGCGTAAAATGCTTTAACATTGGATCGTTTATTTTTCTAGCTGTTATTAGCCGTAGCATTAGTAAGCGCGGCCACATGTGCTCGTTTGGATAACACGTACTTGCCTCCTGCTGGAGGTGGCCCTGGGCCGTTCCCCGGTGCAGGTGGTGCGCCTAGGTTTCCAGGTGGAGGTGGCGGTAGACCCGGCGGGTTTGGTAGACCTGGTGGTTTCGCTGGAGCTGGCAGACCTGGTGGAATTGGTGGACCTGGTGGATTTGGTGGTGGCGGACCCAGTGGGGTCGGTGGAGCTGGCGGACCCGGTGGGTTAGGTGGTTCCGGTGGGCTTGGCGGAGCCGGTGGACTAGGTGGAGCCGGCGGACTGAGTGGAGGCGGTGGTGGCGGTGGCTTCTCGGGTGCTGGAGGCCTAGGAATAGGAGGAGGTAATATGCAAAACTTATTAAACAAACTAACTCACTTAAGAAACCATGTCCGTTGATTTGATTGATTGATTAATCTAATTCATTGTTAGCGCTATCAAGATAGCAATGGTATATGTTAGATATTAGTTGGTTCAATTACAATTTATGCGAAATTTCTGATTTCAAATATTTGTGATATACTATTCATAGAAAATGGTTTGGAAAATGTTCTCAGATGCCAATATTATATATGATTATTATCATTTGTACATTTCGGTTATGTGCTTAACGAATTTGTAAGCAGTCGAATAAGTTACGTTACTTTCCACTAACACTGCTCTAAAGCCAAATACCTTTCATTTTTCTTTTTGGTGATAACTAAGTTCCTAATATAGAGTAATCAATTATGTATGATATGTTTCTCATCAATTAAACTAGACGAATCATTTTATGCGGTGATTGTTTTTCAATGACTGGTTGGAAAACAGTAATTACGCAATAAGGTTTATAATTTGCACACTAATTTAAAAATTGCTATATTTATTCATGACAAGGTGTAGTTCCTATATTTACATATGTGTTCACAACCCAGAAAATATATTCTCTATGTATAACAGCTATGTGTTTATTTTCATTCTTGATTGTAATTGCAAAGTACTTACTTAAAGAGCAATTTTTAACAATACTACTGCGGTAACTTCGAAGGTTGAATGAAATCTTATTTATTTATTCTAGGTTTTAGTGGAGGACCTCAAATACCCATCTTGAGATATGAAAACAACAACAATGGTGATGGCAGTTATAATTATGCTTACGAAACAGGAAATGGTATCGCGGCTCAAGAACAAGGCTATCTCAAAACTCCTGATACTCAATACGCTGAAGGATCTTTCTCGTATACCGGAACAGACGGTGCACAATACGCTATTAGTTATACTGCTGATGAAAATGGTTTCCAACCACAAGGTGCCCATTTACCCACCCCGCCACCAATACCAGAAGAAATTCTTCGCTCCGTTGAGCAAAATTTGGCCGATGAGGCTAGAGGTATAGTAGATGATGGTCAGTATAAAGAAGAACCTCAACGTCAATACGGAGTACCTGGTGGAGTCGGTGGATTTGGTGGACCCGGCGCATTCGGTGGGGCTGGTGGGCCCGGCGCATTCAGTGGAGCTGGTGGATTGGGTAGTCCTGTAGGGGCTGGTGGAGCTGGTGCGTTTGGTGGGATAAGTGGTAGTGGCGTTGGAACTGGAGCTGGCGCTTTCGGAGGACCTGGAAAATTCGGTGCAGCTGGATCTGGTGGATTCGGTGGACCTGGTAAATTTGGGGGAGCTGGTGGACCAGGTGGTGCTAGTGGAATTGGGGGACTTGGAAGTGGAGGTACCGGTGCCGCAGGATACAGATACTAGTCTAGTGCAAGCAAGATGGATAAGTCAATACCTACACGCTGTATATATATTTTATATTATAGTTTATAAATAAATTGATTTTTTTAAGTAACAGTTTTTATTTCTCTTTGTTTAATTTTACTAGGCACTTGTACCAGCGCAGATAGTACCGAAAATATAAGCAATATTATTACTACATGGAGTATAAAACTCATTATGGTTAGAGTGATCTTGTTGCGTGTTAATTAGCCAATCATTACTAATATAATCGAAACGTTCAACTAATAAACTTTTGCATGTTTGGTTTTCTGCAGAATCATCCTCTCATAGAATCAACTCTTACAATAATATTTATAACGAATATAGAACTTTTTATTAACTGTCTGTCATCTGTTCATTTAGCAGTTTTATATATCCCTTAATGTCTGGAATGTACAGGGTTAGTTAAAACTATGGAGGCGGCGATTTATTGTCCTTAATATTCATTTTAGGAAATTATGTTCAATACAAAAGCATTTTATGAATTTTCTATCTACATTTCAGAACGCTGGAATTTTATTTTCTTCAATTACTTTTGAGTTACGAGTGTTATTCCAAATAATTATATTTTATAAACATGTCAAACGAGTAGATTTGGGCTATGAGATTATTTTCAGCTACTTCAAGGATTTCTGTGTTTTTGCTGCGAATTGGATGTTAGTTCCATTAAGTTATATTATTCGGCTTTATTAGTCATTTTTAGAAAATATTGCCTATAACTACTTACATTTCCTTTATTCGTAATTATTCACATTAATATTATTTGATAAAGTTTATTTACTTTCAATTTATTGAACCACTGTACAATTTTGAAGAAACGATCTTTTAGCAAAGGTTTGGTTTCGAAATGTGGCTGAAACATGGGTAGGATTAGATACGGATGTACCATCACGGACTTTGGTTATGTCTTTTGAGGTACAGCCTGTGCTCCTGTTATTGTATCGGTTTTAGCGTCAAGCTAATTTCGCACATACACATCAAAAGACCGGACATAACCAAAGTCCGTGACTGTGCATACAATATGTAAGTATTATAAATAGACCTTTATTCGATGTATGTATGTACGTAGTTTGGTAAGAGATTCCTGTCAAACATTCATTGTTTACATGTTTCCTCAGTATATATTTGTATACAAAAGATTATTAAAATTGAACAATACATACCGTGTGTTCGATCCTGTAGAGCAGGTATGCGCAACCTCCGGCCCGCGGGCCACATGCGGCCCTCGAGTAAGGTTTGTCCGGCCCGCTACTGAATTCTTTCGTTGCATATTAGCACGGCCCGTCTAAACTTAATTCATAATGAATCATAAGGATACTACAAAAATGTATATTTTTCAAGATTACTCACAGCATAAAACTTCTACAAAAAAGGTTGCCCATGCCTGCTGTAAAGAATACAACGCTCAGGACAAGTAACACAGTTACTATATTTTATGAACTGCAATAAATTATCCTGTTGAACCTGCCAAGTAAACGTTATTTAACGAAATAAATGCTAGTACCGGCACTGACATTTCATTGGCAGTAAACTATAATTCTGTACCAGTTTCATCTTATTAACGACCATCATCACGGTGTGAAGGTTGTACATTTGTTCTTCGACGAACATGAGATAGTTCTCTGGAAGAACCTACCGAAATGGCACTACTTACGAATTGTTGACCAAAGTTGGTTACGAGGTATTAAAGTCTTGGTAGACTTAAAGTTGTAGTACTCATGAAATACATATGTACATATCAAAATAATATGAAAAATTAAATTTTTATATCAGCGATTATAGAGTGTAGAAGATCTTCATTATTTGAAAGTAATTCGAAATCCAAATACCAACATGTAAAGTGTTAAATGTAACAAGATTGAATGTTTGTGCTAGTGTATGTATTGTATTATTCTTACCGCCTATTTTGTGGAGAACTTAATGACTTAACTTCAATGAAAACTTGCTTTATTCCTAACAAAAAGAATAAAAAGTGTATGTGTGATGTATTTGTATTTTGTAATAATAAGTTCTATCCAAAACTAACATTCATGTTCTTCCGGTGCATTTAAAAAATAACTTGATGATGTTATATCGGAAACGAAACATCGTAAGAATTTTTTCCACGCCATGTGATGCGAAGTTAAAATAAGTAGTAATGGCAGGGTGGTATCTTTTTTGATATCACTCACAATAAAATCGAAAATGAAAATATCTCCGGAAGGAAGGCAGATACATGTTTGAAATTTTTACGTCGTGCTGGTACTCTCCTAACTTTGCAACTTTCCTTCCATTTAACCGATTTCGTAACTCTTACAGTTTCGAAGATCTCCTTACTTTGAACAGATGTATAAACGAGTTATAATAAAGAAGATTATGAGAAAGCTATTGTAGAACTACACTCGTAAAATATTTATTTTTCTTGATTTATACACGCACAAATCGTATAAATCTAAGCTTTATTAACCCCTTTTCTCGCAATAGTGTTTCTGTATTTTAGTTACACCCGTACAATTGGCCATAAAGTATTGCTTATGATTAGATATACAGATATAGTTGAAATCGTATGTTTGGTATGTTTTTAGAAATTGTGTATTAATAATTTTTGTAACAACACTACGTACTGTTGTCATACATATATTAACTACCGCTCTGTTAGTAGTTATGTAGATTTTTTTACCAATGGTGGGATTGAAACGATAAAAAAGCTTTTATTTTTCAGCTTATTAACAAAATATATAAATAAAATACTAGTATTTAAGCCCTTAAACCTTCCTTCTCCAGTCGAGTTGCGCAAAAAGGTTTCTAATCTTTCTGAAGTTGAAGCAAATCGTTCTACAGTACACGTTGTTTAGTATATATTATATATGTAACTATTATCGCATAAATTTTTAACAAATTTATATATGGTAGTAGTTAGCTTGAAATATTATCAACAAAATGGACTACAATACTCACTCTATAGTACATTTCATTCACTTCACTCTGCCCTTCTAGACTCAGCTAATGCGTGGAAGTTTTACTTTCCATTTATAGACTTACGAAGTTTCCATGTTGGTTGGAAAATTTCGCTAAACGTTTCGTGTATGTTTTCGCGACAATCTCCAAACAGTGGTTAAACGACTTCGATGTGTTGCATTGCGCTCGAAGACCAAACTAGATGACCGTAGAGTCTTAATATAACGTTCGCAAATTCTTTCTACAATTTTCTTTGGAATTACTTCGCCACAAACTGCTACTAATTCGATTTTCATAGCAGGGTTTAAATACCTTGCGTTTCTAGCACAGCTTTTAAAACGACGCTTCGCGTTCTCATCTCCAGTGAGCCAAAGTTTCAATTGCTGAGCTTTTCAAAATCATCAGCTCACAAAACCGACTCTTGTTCACCGCATAGTTTTATAATTTCGATTATAGGGATCAGGTTAGTTGTGCTTTTTTATTATTTGTTCAGTACGTGTCGAATCCAGTCACGATCGAATGTCGTGAACTGACTTACTACACGTTTACACTTTACGGTGGTGGCAGTTTGAATGCGTTTCAAAAACTTAATTGCATTAATAGCCTTCCATTTACGTAATGGCGCGCTTAATCTTAACTTTCGGTGGTGTTTAAACAATATACAAAAAGCTCCCTGTCCTTTAACTTGTGTGTAAAAGAGCTGTCAATACATGTATAATAACATTTTTTATTGATATTTAATAACTTTAATTTGTATACTTGCCTCTTCAGCTAGTGAAATTGAAACTTAAGATTTATTTTGCGTGTTCTGAAAAAACTGACGGAAGTCAGAAGGTCGTATTCCATATTTGTCTCAATCGGCATTTCCAAAAGAGTACTAATGTCCGAACGTCTATCGTTGTCAAAGTTTTTGAAGGAGCAACTTCCTCGGCTGCGTCTACCACGTTTGCTGTACTGCCAGCTGATTGCTCTTTTAAAATCGCACTTTTATCACTATTATTTTCAATTCTTAGTCTGTTTAAAGCTGAACTCTAACAATGATTGCGGGCTTGTAAACGTTGTAACTTTTTGTCGTTTTAGAAAACAGTAGCTGAAAATTATTGTAAGATGTAATCGTGCTCCAGTTGTAATGCTTAGTTTCTCCAGTCGTCTAGGGTATCTTTATTTATACTAAAATTGTTAAACAATGCTCAGGGTACTACACAGACACAACCGTCATTAAAGAAAGCCTTAATGTGTACTTTTTGACCTTCAACGGATATGTCCCGATTATATAATGAGTTTAACAATTATCCTGTCGTATAATCATGTAAGGAGCAACCTTCAATTTGTATAAACAGATATTTGCATAGCGCGTACGGTTGTTTAATGCTATTCAGATACCTGAATACTGTGTGAGCCTTTCGAGCACAGTTAAGATCGGAGAACAGTACTACAACAGTAGTCGTGCACAAAAATTTTATACAGGCTATTTACCTTAACCTTAATAAATAATTTCAGAAGTGAAAATTTTCCACACTTCTGGAGAAAGGGGAGGAGGGGAAAGAACATCCACAATCCTCCTCTCCACACATTGGTGATCTAGAATAACTTACAAAACGGAATGAAAAAAGCATTTTGACTACAAAATTAAATCCTAACGTGATGTATATCCGCCTACGAAAAATAGCAACAAAAATAAAAACAGCAACATCTAACATTTTGTATACTACCTCCTCCTGCTCTTTACAACTCTGAGATCAATATTAACAAATTCCATTAATTTATATGTAAGTATGAATTCGTTTTGAGTATATTCTCCTCCAAAAATATAATTCGTTCCATAAGTGTTTAGTAACATTCCAATCAGACGATTGCTATGGTGTTTCTAACATTTCTCTACAGTTGCACAGTAACTATTTATGAGCTATTTTAATATTTGGAATTTAGAATTTCCTTGTGTTCCTCATACTTTCAGAATATGCTTTCGTAGGCGTATCTACTTCTAATTCTTTAGCTAATTATGATACATTCTTTTTGAAATCATTTGTGATGTTTCTTAAATCTATTTTGATATTAATAATTAATCCTGCTTTCATAAAATATATTTGCATAGTATAGAATATACAGGGTGTAACTATAAAAATGGTAAAAAATGTTGTCCAAAGGTAGATAATTAAAATATATTCAATTATTGCTTAATAAAAGTAGGGTCCCAAACGTACTGTTCTCAAGATATTTATAATTACAGTTTTGATTCCGGCCCTGTTCTATAATTGTAGCGAGTTTCCAATACGTCGACGATCGTATGCATAGAAACAAATGGCGGACACATTGAACAGCTCATATAACAATTTCTCTTTCACACTGCTTGCACAGTACATACATGTTATCTCCGTTTTGCTAATCATTTTACTTTAAACATTAAATCATATAAACATATGATTGTCAAACAGATTTAATCTTAGGCATTTGTTGTGAAACTTTCTATTTTCTTAACTTTACATTGTTTGCCAATAAAAAAATCCTTTTGAATATCATTACCAATAAAAAATGGTCGAACTTTCCAAATTTAGGCCAAGTTCATGGAACGACAGCGAAATAAAACATCTGTTTATTTTTCTCTAATAGTTACAGAGAAGCATCATTCACCTATCGATAATATGCTATTTACTGGCGGGGCCATTTAAATGAAACCATCTGCTTACATTGCAGAATACCTGAATACTGACTGACTGCCTGATTATTTATTTCGGCTTTTAAAAATCCATTACCTCTCCAATAAACGTCTACGAGGAACTCAGTACCGTAATGTAAAAGTGTAGGGGGCAAAATTTTATTAAAATTAAGCAAAAACATTTCGCGTGATTTGCCATTGTTTTTGCTGATTACGTTAACTATACCGTACCAGCTTTACCATATTAATAAATTTACCATTTTTACAGTTACACCCTGTATAGATGGTACCAATTGAGGTAAATTTTTCAAAACAAGGAAGCTGTAGTCGTATTTTTATTGTCGCATGTTGTGTGCAGCTCTGTTAACAAAGGCCTTTCAATGTAGCCAGTGTTCCCTTTAGTTTTCCATCTATCTTAGTGCCTTATCTTGCTTTCATAAATCTTTTCACAGCATTAACCATCAATCGAGCTTTGTATAAAAAATTATACATTTCGTAGCTTTGTTTCTAAAAATGCGAGATTCAATACATATTGGGACTTTGTAAATATTGTTAACGTCATTATTTTAAGCAACATATAAAAAATAAATTTCAAGTAGGCCATGACAAATTCTAAGTTATAATTCTAGCCATGTGTCATAAGTGATACATACGGCATTTTAAGTGTTTCTATACTATTGTGCAGGTCATCCGCGACCAAGTTCTCTCATTCTTGTGAAGTGTTTTCTTGTTATTTTACAACGAATTATTTCTATTTGAAAATATAAACTTCAAAATAATTGTGCGAAGTGTAAATAATGTCTTATCCGCGGTATTTGATCTTAGAAGAACTTGTGAATAAAGTGTTTTACGCTCAACAGATCCAAAAGTGAGACTTTACATGATTTGTTCAATACTACGGACGGCCAATATTTCGGTCAATCATGTCTGAAAAAACATTTTTATATGCATACAAAATCATTCGGTTTGATGATGTGCTAACTAGACGTACCCAGAGAAGTAATGACAAATTTGCGCCTATTAGAAGGCTCTGGGATAAATGGTCTGAAGGTCTTTCAACGTTTCATAATTTCAATGACTTTGTTACTGTAGACGAACAAATACTGGGATTTCACGGTCGTTGTAAATTTCGTCACTACATTCCATCGAAACCGAAGAGATATGGTGTGAAATTTTGACTACTTGTTGGTTCACGTACTTGCTATGTGGGGTTGTTCTTGATTTAGTATAGGGACTAAAAGGACATGTCACCATGGACAACTTTCTTTCATCACATTGCCTTGGCCAAAAACTTTTAGAAAAAAAATGACAATGGTTGGAACTATGCGAAAGAACAAAAGATTTTCCAACATAATTGATATTTCTGCCTTAAATGCTTATATCATATACAACGAAATCGATCCCAATTGGAAGCAAACTCAAAGACACACAAAACGTAAATATTTTCTACATGAGCTGGCGATATAATTGGCAACGCTCTATATGGTAAAACGGAACAAACGCCCAAGAAATGAACTATCTGTGGCGTTTCTTTCAAAACTCCCAGCACATAATATCGCTAATACAAATAATAATGAAGCTGACCCATTTAAAAACAGAAAGCCAAGTCTCCGAAAAGAACCGTGCTAGCCGTAACAAATGCTACCATTTGGGAGAACATAAGAATAAATGGACATCACCATTCTGCTTCTTATTTCAAAAGCCATGCTGTAATGAAAAACACGCCAAAAACATTTGTGTGGATTGTATAAATAACATATAGAAATATAAACATGTATAAAATACATCAGTATATATAATGTATACATAAGAACTTTTGAATAAAATGTCTTAATGAATCAATTATTTAGTTAAACTGTAACATGTATCAAAAACGATACATAGCTAGAATTATGATTCTTTTTCAAAACTCAATCTACGGTTAGCTACTGAAGTGTACGTAAAATAGTGTGCAGTGTGATAAGTACATATTGAAATTTAAATAGCATCAGGGTGCTAAATTGAAATTTGATAATTATATAGGAAACGAATAAAGCATATTCAATTTCCTCACAAAATTCATATAAATCGGTTACTGCGTCCTGTTTTCTTTAAACATAATTACAGAGTTCGTAAGTAAAACATATCGAATGCAATAGCATCTCAGATTTGACCCACTCTGTAATTCACATAATAATGTGGTGTACAATTGCTGCTACAAATTTGTAAGTAAGTGAGTTTAGGCAAAAAGAGCATCATTTCGCAACAGACGGGAACAAACTCTCACATTTTGTGAGAATGAAACGTAATGAATATATTTTCCAGCTTAAACAATAAGCGAATATCCGCATTTCGGTACCGGTGTATTTAGTAAAATCAACAATAGAATTAAGCATAATTAAACTGAGGCAAGTGAACAACGTAATTATCTGAAAGAAAATAGTGTAGGAGGACGATATGTCTATCCGGACCTACATAACGAAGTGTATTTCATTTAGTTTCCATAAATAGACGCATACTAATAATTTTTTCTAGAATAAATTAATTTAATGAAGCAATGTTTCACGGTTCAAAGGCTGCCTTCAATTCTTTGCGAATGGGTCGTGTGTTACGCAACATTTATGCTCCGCAAAGAAACAGAATTACGTAAACTATAGTATCCTTAACGTCTGGACACATTTACAGATCTCATCTTCCCCGCCGGTGTAACATTTGCCGTTTGGTATTAAGCTATTTCTTTTATTGCCTTTATCGATTCATATCAATGTTAATATCAATGATATAAATGTTAATGTATGTGATTTTTGAGTCGTGAAGTTCAAAGAACTTGAGCAATAATTGTATCATTCCCGGTACTATACTAAAGCGGAGTGTTTTACTCAATGTTATTATCAATCATATTTTATACGTGACAGGGCCAGTCAGTAGGATTTGAATCACACAATAGTAATACGAGTTATGGCGGATGACCTGGGCTAGATAATCTAGTATTAAATAATAACTAGACAGTTTCAGCGTCCAGCCACTAAACATATGTATATTATTTGATTTTCAATTAGTTACTAAATAAATGTATAACATATAATGCGTGCACTCATATATTTATATTCCCGCTCAACTTATGTCATGTTATGTGTATTTTGTCCTTGTTAACTTTCTTGATATTATTGTCTAACAATAAGAGTTTTTTCTTTATATTTATATCTAGAGAAAGTAAAGTATCTATATGTTAGTCATAAAGAAATGAAAAGATAAAGTGATAAGACTTAATCTGAAATTGAATATATGCCGCAGAAATAAAAACTTTTACATCTATTCTTGTAAACGTCAGATATTAAGATCATAACTTTTTATAATATAATTATATTTACCTGTGTGTTGTTTAGATAGCACAATAAAATTGTAATTACAATATAAAAGGGGATGTAAAAGCTGAAGGGACTTGCTAGTATATATTGTACGGGTGTCAAACTTTGAATATTTCTGACATCCTTATGGGAGGCGTTTGTTGAGAGGAAGCTATTACTAGAACAGCCTACTTTTCAAATTACAATTACCTTGAAAAACCTTTTCAAATTGACTTCGTTGCTGAAAAGAAAAAAATCCGCTTTTGGATCATCCATAACTGGAGTCGGAGTCAAGAATTTGTACCAGCAAGAACACTTTTCGGCAAGCTCCCAGAAATTGGTGATCTCATTAAATTCTAGCCAGTTTTATTAGTAAATTATTGTCCCACATTAATTATTTGCTTGATTGTCATACAAAATTCCAATCTCCTAATTTTTCCATATCCAGGGGCTAATTTTCGTGGGGATAGGTCTTTAATTTTGGGGAAGGGGAATGTGTGTAATTTATAAATCAACGTCCAAGTTTACCTGTAATCATACTAATGTAATTATGATCGTATATAGTTCCTAGAATAACCTACAGTTTTTATTTACAATTTCGTCAGTTTATGTTTTCTCTAGTTTATACTAGTACACGAACAATTTCTTTGAATTTTCTTTATAGTAATTTTGCTACTTATGTTGATAGTTAAGTAATTTACCACAAGGATCGTGAGTAATCTATAAAATGTTCTGTAACATATTGTGTTCAGAAATTGTAAAACTGCTTATACTTGTTTACCGTTCAAAGTTAGTGCGTTTTAAACATAAATAGGGATAAATTGTTAGTAGAATATTTATTTAGTTGCACAATAGGCACATACAAATATTAAATTTTGATTTGTTTGACACAGAAAGTATGAAAAGGCAATATAACGGGAATGTTACAGTTTAAATTTTAAAATGAACCCATGGAAATACGTACTACAGAAATATTACTTATTGCTTTTTTATGTGTATTAGGTGGCGGAGGGATATGCGAGTGCACATCTTAACTGTGCACTGTGCTTCTCTAGGGATGACAGAATCGGTGGAAGGTTTTCGAAGGTATGGTTTGTTGGTATCGATACTGTATTAGTATCGGAAAGAAAGTATCGATACCTAGACGTATCGAATATCGATATCGATAGGAATGAAACCATCGGTAAAAGGTATCGGGTATCGATACTTAGCATCGGTATCGTGTCCTAGTATCGATACTGTACTAGGTACAAAGGTATCGAATAATAAACCGTAATTCTTTTCATAATTGAACACTTTTTACATTAAGCTTAATAAATATTATACAATCTAATAGTACAGGATGAAAAGGAATTAAAGAACGTGTAAAAGTCAGATTGGTAAAAAAATATTGTTTTTTCTGTCGACTCGCCGTAAAATTAACATTCGGGTGTTGTTTCAAATATTTCGATAAATTTGAGGTGTTTACTCAGTGTTTAATAGTTTCCGTGCAAACTTAACACCATGCAGAACTATCAATTTTTTTATAAAAAGCCCAAGCTTTTTGGGCGCGACATGATAGCGAACACGAAGTTAGCAATATATCTGTAGTAACCAAATACGAAGTGCAATAATTATAGCAATAATCTGTAATATTAATTGTTTATCGTAAGACGTATGATCAGAAACAACGTAGCTAAAAGTATTGCGTAAACTTCTCTGGGCATACAACCTCAAATACAAATCTCATTATTCTGATTAACATATGTTTAAAATTATCATTGCAGAAAGTCTACTTTACTTATAGGTTTGCGGATAAACGTATAATGTGTACAAAAGAATATATTAAAATTTTTAAACAATAATACCGCAAAATATCTGGATCCAGGTGCGTGCGCCGCGAATGGTACCTTGATATCTTTTCTTTCGATACCACTAAAGAAGTATCGATATTAGTAAATTATCGAAACAAAAGTATCGGTACCAAAAGTACTTGGTATCGAGAGGAAAGTATCGATATAGTACTGGTATCGATAGTAACGAATCATCCCTATGCTTTCCTAGTACCTCACCCAGCGTTTGCGTGACTGTGTAAACTTTGGCCACTCATGGGTGTTATTTCTAGAGCAAAATTCAAATCAGACCTCGGCAAGGCAATAGGCAAATGTTTGCAATTAATTGACGCACGAAGGGCTGTTTGCTTGAACGTTATTTCCAAATGCGTTGTAGGTCATTTTGGTGTTCGTTGTAATGCTACTTATAAATACAAGATAAGAATTTATTTTCTGCTAAAACTACAAATCCACAAAGAACGATCGTATAATTTTTCTGAACACCAAAATGACCTACAACGCATTCGGAAATAACGTTCAAGCAAACAGCCCCTCGTGCGTCAATTAATTGCAAACATTTGCCTATTGCCTTGCCGAGGTCTGATTATTTCATTTCGTATTGGTATTGATTTGACTCTGACTGATTCTTGTGAAGTGTACAGTGCTAAAATGACTTAACTATTTATTAATCATTGTTATCTGTTGACATAGACTCGATCAAGTTTTTTTACCTTATAATCGCCACCTATAGTTTCGATTGGGTTACGGGTAACCCATGGAAGTAAATTATTTTCCTCTTATCCAATCTTGAACTATCCTTGCGTTGTATAGCTATGAAAGACTTGTCCTGTTGCAATACGAAATAATCTTCGTACACTACACTTACCGATGGAAGCATTACAGTGAACAGAATACTACGGTGTTGTAAACTGTCTAAATTGTTTTCTACAATATTTTCCATGTTATACTAGGTCCATCAAAATATCCAACCCCACACTGAAACGTGCACTACGTGTGATCTCTATACAACATTTTGTAAAAGAAAGAAAGAGTTCTTACATCTATAAATGCCTTTAGCCTTGGTTGCTTATGTACCCCCTCAATTAAGGTTTATCTGCCGTACAATAGTATTTAATATCTCCAGCTACTATTCGTCATTTACCTGTTCGTTCGCCAGGAATTTCTGTGGCCCTTATCGCTGTACCACAATCGGTGAAGGCACTGTCGCCAACATTGGTGACGAAACCATGATCTTGATGTGTAGTGGATAGTTTTGATTGTGGCCTACGTACGGTGTCCTGTCTTTCAATTTTGTAGTGGATTTCCTTATTGCGATGCAGCTTGTTGATGGCTGTACGGCTTGCACTCACCTTTCCTAGCCACACTTCGTGCTAACCAACCACTCTCCAACATACTTATTCCTCGCGCTCTATTGAGTGTAAGAACTTTTACATATCCCACTTCCTTTTGTATTGAATATGTAACAATAAAAATAGGAAACTATGATATCTGTCTGCATACATATGTTAAGAAGTTAATATTTCTCGAAGGAAAATAATATAACGCCGTGAAGGAATATAATAATAATGCGTTGGCTGAGAATATAAAATCAATTACCAATAGTAAAGTTTATAATATCCTAGAAAAAAATCCTACTTGACATGGCATTTTATTATATTAATTAATTTTATTGATTGTGTATTGTTCTTATCTTTATTTTTGTATACACTATAAGAAAGAAATAGATAAAAAGATAGCTACAAGACGAAAAAGACATGATACTGTGATAAATGCTGCGGAAATGAAGTACCTTCGGAAGAACCAAATTTGACAAAATTAGAAATGAAAAAATAAGAAGCAGCAATCTATAATAGAAGTTATTGAGAGGAAACAAATAAAATTGGTTTAGACATGTATGTAGGATGAGTGAGGATAGATCAATTAAAACCATATATGAAGCAAACAGATCCAACAAAAGAAGAAAGGTTAGACGAAGGAAAACATGGGCGCAACAAATACAGGAAATAGGAGAAAAGAGAGAAATATCAATAAGCGAAATGAAGGATCTCGCATAGGATCGGGGGCGATGGACGAAATGGAACAAAGAACAACTCCGACGCTTTACCAGGACATCAGGAGATATTGCGAACAAAAAAGTATACACTTTTAATTATTTATATCTTATTCCTTTATTTATAAATTTCAATCTACAATAGAAATACTGTTTGAAAAGACTATCTTCAATACCTTTCACGTCCTAAAAGGAAATAATAATACCCATGGGGCAAATTCCATTCGATATTAAGTATTTACGTATCTTTCGCTTATGTTTATTTCAGCACCTATGTGTATCAAACTAATTAGTGCTTCAAACTATGGTTTTATGAAACGCTCAACGATTAGAATTAACGCATAATAGTTGACCAGCCTACGACGAAAAGTTTTATATTCAGAGCGTAAACTTAGATCTGCCGGGTGCTGTACGTGGCTTTCTATATGTCACCTGGAGATAAAAGTTGGCACGTATGACCGTGTTCGGGGGCACTGCTTTACGACAGCCGTGTTGCTAAAATTCAAAATTAAATACCCTCTATATAAAGTTTATGCAATTCAATTGAATGAAAACAAAATAATAGTGAATTAACAATTCGTATATGTAACCACATGTGATGATAAAAATACCACTTTCAACAATTATAATTATGTAGTTAATAAAAGACATACCCTATGCGTTGTATGCTCTATTCTAAAGAAAATATAAAAGTTCAAGATGGTAGATGAGAAGAAAGTAAATTATATAAAATACTGGAATCCCATTTAGAAAAAAATAGAAAATAGGAAAATTTTGGGTAATCTTCATATACCTAACAGTAACATTTACTTCGTAATAGAATACTTTGTTAACGCAATACATCCGCGTGTTTTAATAGGTGTTTATATTGTAGCTGCCTAAATATGTAAAACTCTATAATAAATCACTGATTCGGTAGTCCAGGAAGTTACGCGATCTACGCGCTACTATTCTTTTTTTTTTTCACGAAGGATTTCTGGTATCATTTATTGAGATGAGATAATTACTACGTTGTATAATTAATTGTAATGATTTTTGGTCGTGATTCAAGTAATGATTACTACATAAATTATGTGCATTGCTTAATATGTTTTTCCCAAGGGAATACGTTTACGAGAATAAATAATTGGTTAAGGAAGAAATTTATTTGAGCAATAGTAACAGCGATTAGTTAAGAATTACTAACAAGTACATAATCTGTAATGAATTAAATTTTATTAACTTCCTAGGTCAGAAATGAAATGATCAATACCCATGTATTGCGGCGTAAGTGAAACAATTACCATCCTCGAATACTAAAAGGCAAAAGAAAATAGTTTTGTGAAGTGGCTGTAAAATAAGAGTTGAAGGATCACATAATGACCGCTGTTACCTAATATTTGTAAAACATAATGTAAACATTCAGTAGCTCAAATTTTACTTGCTAACCTAAAAACTGTTGAACTGTCAGATATAGTTGTTTGATATTTTTTTATTTATTTGGGTCCTTTTAGTCTTTTATCAATATAATGTAAGGGATACTAAGCGGCATGGTTGGTATTAAATGAAAAAGTAGAGAACATAGTAGTACTCAATATATACGTAGATATCAATGAAGTTGCTTAAACTAGTTGTATGTAAATCTAAATAAAGTCAAGCACCTTCATAACCCCTTTCCAAACCTAGAGATTGATTTAAAAGAATGAATGTTAAGGAAATTAATGGATATCGGTTGCTTGTACAATTTGGTGTACCTACAAATTGCAAACAAACATTTCAATGTTCATTCCAATTTTAGAAACAATGATTAAAAAGATTTGAAAAACAAAGATTTAATAATCCGAATGTTCATTAGCCTGGGCAAACAGCGATAACAGTGTACAATTACGTAATAAGTTTCGACAGCATCGCCGAGACCCCACTCTAGTCAGTACCTACTAAAACGGCGAGCAGTTCTGTGTATATGTATGCTGTCGTAACTTATTTTGTAATTACCGCTGTTTGCCCAGACCAGTGATCATCACTGCTAAAATTAGTGCACACCTGTAGGCATGAAACCAATCCAAGTTTCTTTTAGTAGCAGTTTCTTAAAATATCCGCTAAGTGTGTTGAACAATATAAAACAACTAGTGACAGTTAATGAATGTATTTCTTGAGTTTGTAGTACCTAACTATAGTGTTAATCTAGTTGGGTGGTCCAAAAAATTTTGACTTCAAGTCATCGCCGATATAAACATATATGTACGAGCAAATGGTATTTATTTTATTTCAATTACTTGGGTTCTTGCCTTTTCCACAAAGTTACAAACTACTAATCTACATTTGGTGATTTTGTTACAACACGAGGACAAACTTTTGGAATATTTTCGAGTTCTAAGGAATAAGAACAGAATAACAGAAATTGATAATTTGGTTAATAAACAATATTTGAATAACCTAAAGCTATCAAGCTAAGGCAAGTGAGTTAGCTATAGTGAATCTGTTGGATCTCACATCTCTTAATTGAAAGACAAGAGGCGATGCATTAAATATCTATTCCAATCAATGGAAAATAGATGCCATTTCTCTATTTAGTGAAAGGGAATTTACCAAAGTTTACCCAAAGCGGATTATGTAGCCAAAAATTCTTTATAAGATCGGAGAGCTATTAATGCAGTGATACACTACTACTTGTTTGCCAGAAGTAATCTTCGCGCTCCGAAGAACTAACCTAGAGCAATAAATCATCCTCTACCTCCAAGATAATACAAAATCATGTACAATTTGGTACTTTGAAAAGAAGGCAGTTACAGTCTACCTACTGTTTGCGTTTTATTGCTATGTATGTTCAACAGCAATCATACTACCCTCGTATTGTGTTCCACCGTAATAATGCAATGCCAGAAATGTCAATAATGGTATAGTGGAGTTCACCATACGTAATGTCACGATCTCCCAGGAAGCAGTCCGAGAAATGGCAATGCGATCATGTTAAAAGTTATCAAAATGTTGTCGTTTCATAAAACAATATTCTTTTATTAAGAAAAAAGGAAAAGGATTACTTAGTTGCCAAACCAATATTGGTTCTTGTTCATAAATGGTATTATACCTGAAGAAATCTCAAAGAAAACGTTATATAACGTTATGACATACATTCCCTTAAAATAATTTAGGCATAGATTGAGCTAAAAGTGTATTGATGGACTCCTACAAAACAATAACCTTTGTTAGTGAAATTCCAAATTACACTAGAACATCAACTATGGGATGTCAATTAAGCGAACAGCCAATTATTTGAACGACAATTAACCGAAGTGTCGATTATCCGAACTCGTTATCCTTCGAACATAAAACAAATATCGCCCCTTTGTGAATCGAAAATCGCGCATACCGCTGAAGGTGGTACTTTCTTTATTTGTCGTCGGTTTTGCTAGACTTTACTTAAAAGTCGAATTGCGTTTTTATGCTGTTTCAATCCATCTTGGATGTATTCTTTATAATATACGTGCGGCTCCCTGGACGGACAAATGCCCGATTAAACACTTTGCGCATTTTTCAACTGTGACTGCTTGGAATATAGATACATGCGTTTGTATTTTATCAGTGTCTTTGATGTGGACGTCAATAACTATTTATGTGAAATTTTGTATAAAGTAGTTTTCTTCTAAACCTGAACACTATTTATTGACAAATGATGTATACTTTTTCATATGTCTTTGTGAAGAGAGTCGATAATATCAACAAATTGTGCGCTAATAATAATGTAGCAAGAAAACCAAGACGCCGCGCCAGCCAATGCTGCCAGTACAATAATTTTGAATTAAACTAATAAGTAATCATGTAAGTTTTTATTTGAAACGAAATACAAATAAATCGAACATAATTTTTTGTTTTGGGTTCGTCATTTTGAATTTAATACAGTTATTACCGAATTCGTAATTAGGCAATCGAAAATCACCTAGATATCAGTTTTCATAGAAATCGAAGACAATGTTATGTTTTGGTTCGCCATATTGGATCCGTCATTCTGAATTTTGAAAAACTAATACAAGATTCGTAATCAGCAATCCCCAAGACTCCTATAAATGGATCACCAACAATAACGCATCACGCAAATTCATGCAACAAAGGGTTAAGTATACTGGAGATATTCATATTTTATTTTGGTTTTACGCTAATTTTAGTATGCGCGAATTCTCTGTTCTTTATTAGTCAATTAGGTCCATTGAGGACATAGACTTTGTCAATATTTGAGAAAACAGAGGTTATACCTAGCATTGAGAAGTAAAACACATATATATATCTATATATATATATATATATATACATACACACATACACATTGACCAAATCCGAAACATGTTGATGCTCCGTGTCACAACACTGCTAAGTCAAAAATTTAGAGACACTATAGTAACAGTTCCCGGTATAGTACCTTTTCATTTCTTTTTTAAATGTAGGCATTCCAAAATGTTTAAAATTATGTGGTAGCTTATTATATATTTTAATACAGATATAGCGAGGATTTCTCTCAAACAACGATGTTTTATGCGATGGGATTGAAAACTTGATACGGTTCCTGGTGTAATATGTTTTATTAAAATCCCCATTGCAGGTAAAATAAAAGTAATGTTTATGAGGGAACACAGCACATTCAGTGAGGGCAATGACATTATGCCGTGTTCCTTGAAAACTGGACTGCACGATTCCGTTTTTTTAAAGAGAACATAGTTCTTACAATTTTTCTGAAGTACGAAGCACCGTTGAAAATGTGACGACATACCCCAGAAAATTATGCCATATCTGAGCCTGGAGGATATATGAGCGTTGTAAAACATTATCAATGTGCTAGAATTTACGCTACTCTTCAATCTATTGACTGCATACACAAGTGAACACAGCTTTGTGCATAAGTGATATATGTGACTTTCCCATGTCAAAAAGTTATCAATACAGCAGCCCAGAAATTTGGTAGAAGTTAAAAGCGGAATATACCTAGTATCCTATCGTATTAAAAGTAATGTCCGACCGAAACAGGATTTGCAGCCGAAACCGAAACCGAAACCGAAACCGAACCTTCGGCCTCGGTCTCAGTTTCGGCCGTAACCGAAACCGAAACCGAAACTTATTTAAACATATTAAAATTTCAATTGTATGCTGAAATCTAGTGTATGTTTTACATGTTATATAGTTCATTTGTGTTAAATGAAATAAAAAAACAACAATTACGGTATGTAGGAAAAGGAGATATTTATGTATTTAGCTATTAACTTGCTGACTCTGACAATTGCGACACACGAACTCGCTCGAACGAAGCACGACAATTCACGGACACTGAGTTTCGGTGCGGCCGAAGTTTCGGCTGAGTTTTGGCCGAAACCGAAACTGTGGCCGAAACTAGATTTTTGGCCGAAACTGGCCGAAACCGAATCCGAAACCGAATATTCGGTCGGCCACTAATTAAAAGTGATCTGTCAGATAAGCGCCTCATTGCATTGAACACTAATAGCGAGGTTTTAGTTTCATTAAGTTTCAGACCATTACCAGAACACCATGCAGATACTGCACCCGCGCTCCGACTTCCAAGACTCGATAATTCATGTTCAGTGGATCCACTTATCAGGATACTTGTATCATCCGCAAACTGATACAGAGAGGCGTCAGAGAGGCACGAACCCAAATCATTGACGAATAAAATAAACAACAAAGGTCCGAGCACCGAACCCTGAGGCACTCCCTGCGCAGCGCTCATAGGAGACGAGTATACCTCACATGAATCGCTCTTAATACAAACAATCTGAGAGCAACCAGCCAAATCAGAAGACATCCATCGCAAGCAAGGGCTCCTAATACCAAATTTAGAAATTTTATCCAACAATAATCTATGATTAACAGTATCAAATGCTCTTGATAAATCAAAATAAAGACCCGCCACACGCTTACCATTATCTAATTGCTGATAAATATAGTCCATGACCTCAAACATAGCATTTTGGGTTGATTTACCACTGAGAAAACCAAACTCATAGGGTGAAATTAAATTAAATCTAATCAAAAACGGCATTATTCGACAATACATCACTTTCTCAAAAATCTTCGAAAAACATGATAACACAGATATTGGTCTATAGTTAGAGACTAATTGTTTACTTCCACTCTTATGCACAGGAATCTATTTAGCAATTTTCAATATTTCAGGAAATATACCATCAGTAAATGATTGATTAATTAATAATGATAGAGGAGAGGTGATAGAATGAGCAACATGCTTCAATAAGTTACAGAGCACACCGTCAATGCCTGAGGACGGTTTACTCGAATTAGTTAAAATAATGTTAAAAACTTCATTTTCACTAGCAGGATATAAGTATAGAGTATGTTGGCAATTGAAATCACTACCACTCTCCAAATTGTCACAAACAGTAGACGAAGTATGGAATTTACTCGCAAACAACCGACAAATTGTCCCAGGATCAGTAACTAATTCGTCGCAATGCTTCAATGTGATATCTTTCCGAATTGTAGTATCATCAGTTTCCCTTTTAATGATGGACCACACACATTTTGATTTAGTTTTTGCATTTTTCAGCAAATTGTCATTAAACTGTTTCTTAGTCTCCGTAATCAATTTATTATATATTTATTATATTATAACAATCTATATTGATTAATTGAGAGAAATCCAAGCCTGTACAGTTTATAACTAAACCTTAAGTCAGACGATGTCCTACGTACCTCGTTTGTTACCCAAGAACCATTAATACCTCTCTTGGTTGCACCAACTGGAGTCAGTGGAAATGAGTCATTAAAATAATACATAAAGGTATCAAAAAAAAAAAACTGAAAGTTATCATTTAGAGTACGGTGGGCGGAGATATCATTCCAGGTTTCTCGCGATCTTGAATGAGTAAGTAAGTAAGTAAGAATGTAAGTAAGTTTTTCTGTATTAAGACTAGTGTTAGTCAGTGCACAACAAAAAACAAGCTGACCACGGTTATCAGATAGCAAGTCCAGTACCAAGGCGCTGTAACACCGAGCATCAAGGTTGGTGACAATGTTGTCAAGTAAAGTGTGACTAGTTGCTGTTATTCTTGTGGGTTCAGAGATAGAAAAGTGAAGATTAAAGTCCGCACAATATCGGCGAATGTATTACGTTCTCTACTAGTCTTAAACAAATCAATATTAAAATCACCACACAGATAAAAAATATCACATTTAAAAACAGTTTAACGTTCTCGAAATGATCAAAGAAAACACCAATATCCGCACCAGGTGATCTATGCAACTATTATAGATCTATCATTGATTTTGAACTGAATACAACAAAATTCAAACACTTTATCAATGCAAGACACAGCAATTTTCTTTTCTTGAATAGGTTTACCCTGCCTAGCAAAAATAGCTGTACCACCCGCTCTAAAGTCTTTTCTACACGAGTATGTAATTAATGAGTAGTTAGCAATTGCAGCGTACTCGCACTCAGCCTCTGTGAGCCAATGCTCAGTTACACGGAAAAGATCCGGTAACAAATCGTTTAATAATATTTCAATTTCAAGGTGCTTATTGCAAAGACTCTGCACATTCAGATGAAACACACTCAAATCGCAATCTTTACATAACGTCTGCAATGGAATTTCATCATTAGTAGTAACTACCGTAGACTGAAAACTGTTTTTGCACCTAAAAAATCAGTCGTTGCGCTATTATTATTCATGCAATATTCAATGGTTTCAGAAATGAGTTTAAAAAGTTTTTCTTACCTTTGCGATTCAAGTGTATTCCATAACGAAGCTTATCATAATTTTCAAGCAGCACATTAACATCCAAAAAAGGTAACGTTACAGTAAAATGACCTACAGCAAACATTGTACATATGAACATTAAAATCATACACAGACTTATTAAAATCATGAGAATCATTGCGCAAGGATGGAACCGATATAAATACTACATTGGTATTTGTAACATTTTGTAAAAAGGAGGATATAACATTACTAGGGAATTCAGCATTTAGCAATACGTCAATTGTTCCACCCATAACGACAACAAAATCCGACATTTGAAAGTCCTTAACTAAAAGATGAGCATCCGATAATATTATCCGAAGAGAAGCATTAGACTTTACGAATGATGTAACATCATAATTCTCGCTGGCAATCGTTCGCATAAGGTATGCTGCGTAACGTCCATGACTATCAGACAGGATGAAAACTCTTGGGCGTTTCAAAATAGCTTGGGGACAATCGTTACCATTATTCGTTATTAATGGCTGATCCAAGTTTCGGACCATACTGTCAACAGTGTTATCTGCCTCGGTACATTCCTTTCTTTGTCATTGTCGGTATGGCAATGTGCATCAATCTGAATGCCCACACTGGCCACCGTTCCATTTTTAAGATCCAAACTGTATACAAATTCATGCACGGTTTTCTGAAGTCGCTTAATAGTAGTCTCTCTATCAATGATTATGTCTCGTGCGCTTCGCAAATCAACCGCCAATTTACTCTTCTCATCACACAGTTCCGCAAGTGCAAATTCAGTTTTGGCAAGTTTATCCCGCAAGTCATTAATAATGTGGAAATTATTAATTTGATTTTCACTTCACATTTACTTAATATAGTAATATAACTATTATTAAGTGGTCCTAAGCAAGAATTTTTAATATTTTTGTCTGTTTGAGATCTTGTAGTCGCCATAGTCTATTATTATAGATATTGTCACAGGATATAAAACACAAGCAATCATTCTCTGTATTAATTTCATTGATTTGACTGTATGTTTGATTATTATCTGAATGACGCTCGACGGTCTACTGTATTCGTATAAATTATTGGCAAATACATCTTTCAGATATTGTCCCAAGAAGATGAATACCTTCACATTTCAACATGGCAACGAAGTTGTTTTGGATAATATTTTCGACTGCTTAAGGCATCTTGTTACTAATTACTTTATATGCGGTAATAAGCGAGGCATGTGAAACATGCGAAGTGAACCTATTCGCTTATTATGACGAATTCACTCTCTGCAAATGGGTGAACGTATATACGTTGTTTTAGAAGAAATGATTTACGTAACGATGCTAACAAACTTTAAAGGGCAATCCATAAGGAGAGAAATTGTGCACACTCGCTCATTCAGTCGGTGACCTAACAAAATCGTTGTAAAATAGCATGGCAGTTCGCAGACTATACAATGTTTTTCGTACAACGTTAACGTAAAGATTGTGTATGAAATTATCGGCGAAATACTGCTGCATATTTACGTACATAATGCGTCTGTCGGTTGTAAGTTTTATTGTTATTACTTAAGTAACTCACTATATACGTAACTTTCATTAAATAATAGATCAGGACGTTACGGTTAACTCCTCTACGTAAAAGCGGGTCATTTTGATCCAAGTGCAAACTCTCACTGTCGATCTAGAATATTCTCCAAATAATCAGTGATATTCATAAAAGCCCTAAAGTACGATTCCACTTCCACTTCATTGTACTTGATATATCTTATGTACACAAACGTAAAAGTGGGTTATATTGACCCGGGAATATAGTTAAATGTATTCAATGCTAAACACGACATTCTTGTTCGCAACTTAATAATAAAATTAAATTATTTTCAAATAAGAAACCTACATGAATTATAATCAGTAGAAACGTAAAATGTAACATTATTTTTTAACAAGTGATAATGCCGTTGTAGATCATTTAAATCTGCCAAAAATCTATGATAATAGTTGACTAATTCAATAGAAGTTCTAATACAGGTTTATTGGTTGGTAATATTTTGAAGATGTTTCTTAAACAAATGTACGATGCATTAATGCTACTGCAACACAACCGTCAACTTCTGCCATTTGCATGGTTAATAATAATGTTTACAAAATATTTTTCTCGTAAAATATCTTTGAAGTAATTAATATGCAAAATTACATCACCATGTTTTGATTCATTAATATAATCTATTTTTAGTACAAAGATTTGCAATGTAACCTTTGATTTTACAATAACTACAAACTATACTAATTTTGGCACATTTATTAGCTAAGTGTTCTATTGAACCGCGTCTGTAACATCTTAGGTTTATAATGTTCTGTTATTTATGTAACGCTTAATTGTATTTGAATGACCTGTAGTTTTCTGTTGTTCCAGTAACCGAGCTTGTACGTCTTATTTCTAAGTCCAAGGACAAATTCATTTCTGTATGCTACTTTCAAGTAGTAGTTATTGTTAAATGTAAAGCTGTTTCGTGTAACGCGGTAGGAAATTTTTGTATCGGCTCACCTTCTACTTGATTTATTTCCCCAAATTTCCAATTGTCCAAGTTCGGGATTGTAGTAAGTCTGATTTCTGTCGTGATAATTTATCGTATGTAAATGTATGTATAGCACGCCTTAGGTCCTATATAATGTAGTAAATAAGAAAGTTTCATTTCATTTAGACTTAGCTTTGCAGTGGTGTGTCAAAAATCGCGTTACTAATGTGGAAGAATCACTTTGTCACAATTGTTTCTTACTCCCGCAGATTAAACAAATTAAATTCAATTATCACAATAATTAATTATCTCTGCAGACAGTTTCCATTTTTATCCAAAATTCTTTTTTCAGTTGCTTTTAAGAAATTCTTCACTTTGGTCCTTTACGTCTTGTAATTACCGTAATCTTATACATATTTAGTTAATAAGTTTCCCACTTTTGTTGTTTCCAGTTCTTCTTGGTACGACTAGTGCCACATGCTTATTTAGCAGCGTTCGTTAATGATGGATTTATTTTGTCTCATACACAATTTTTACCCAGCTCTTTTATTCTGTATTCCCATATTGTTTCCGCCCACGGTTTGGTCGTTTTTAAGACTTTCTTTGTTTGACCATTCCATGTTGTCTACTCTGACTCTTATCATGAAGTGATCTGAACTCTACTTATACGTCTTTGTTTCTTTCGACTATAAACGTATCATGTATTGTTGGTTGAGCTCGGGAGAATTTATGTACCATAAAACTATATAACTTTGACCTAATGTATTACTTTGATCGCAAGAAAAGAAAATGTTTCTTCCCTACATAATTTAAATAGCACAACTGATAATTAAATCAGCAACAAGGTAAGTAATGGATGCCCTGATCCAGAGAAAAGCGATTATGCTATAGTAAAATTTGAAGTTCAAAATTCCGATAATGTCCGATGTTATATAGGAAAAGTTTTGAAGAAGGGAAAAGAGATGTATGTGTCCTGTTTGAGACATAAGGCCAATAAATTTGTATGGCCACAAGTAAAAGAAGAATCTGTCTAACTAAAGATCAAGTACCACAAGTTTTGTTGGGACCAAGGATAACTAAACGTGGCATATTACTCAATAAAACTGAACTACAAGGCTATACAACTGTTGTAATGCGTGGTTTGTATCGCTGTAATTTTTATGATCCACTTTTGAGTACATTTGATTTTTAGGATTGATGACTATATTATGTATTTGAGATTATATTTGAGAACGCCTTGTATTTTTAATTAATTAAACTTTTGTAAAATGCTCAGTGTATGTATTCAATTGAATTGGCTGACCTCGAATTTGAGCGATTTGCTGTGTATTTTGTAGGAAATTTTCAATCTTCTTCAAATTATGTTTAAAAGTCTTGTTTCAGCGTATGGTCCAAAGTTACATAACCTGCAATTTAGCATTGACCACACGAATATTTCCTCTCTATCGAGAGGATTTCATGTTAGCGAACAAAAGAGTTTTAGTGAGCCTCCTGGATTACACTATAATAACATTCTTTATGTAAAATACATTTAATTAAATTCTTTCCTTCCCAATAACAAAACTACAAAAAAATAATAATTGATAGAAAATAAAATATAGTGTGCTTGTAAAGTATGGAATAAAATGAATTAGAGTTATACGGTTGATTTTGGATGGAGAGATTTTTATTGTTTACTAAAAATGTGCTTCTTTTGTTAGATTAAATACAACTTTGTATCCAATATGGGGGTGACGCAAGAGCGGCAACCCATTTCTAAATGAAAATGAATGTCAAGTGATATATTTTGTGAAAGGTATTTTTATTCTCCATTAATTGGCAAAATGAAATAAAATATTGCTTCTCGGGATTCTGCTAAGGCTTTTGTTATTATTGTAAATTTTCATTTAAAGGAAATGCTAATTATATTTTTTGTATTCATTTGATGTACATAAATAAAAGTAAGAAACCTTCTCAAATGATCTTTCCTATATCTAAATATTCAGTTGCATTTCATAAATCGTTTGTTCATTGTAGAACTTCGAAATTACTTTATTATGAGATAGGAAAATTCTCGAAAAATATTTTCGATGTAATGAGCAGATTGCCATTGAAAGAAGATGGAAGGACCTTAGCAAAATATATCACTTAACCTCTCTTGCTCTGCACCTGTATTAGAGACAAAGTTGAAATTGATGTCAAATTAAGTACATTTTTACACAAAAATCGAGGTGTTAGAGGATTTTAGATAGAAGCCAATAGAATAACTTATCCTCTTTAGTTTTATTTCATACTTACATTTACATACTACGTAGTGATTTATTGCGTGTGCGTACAATGTACACTTAAGTCATTTGTTTTATTTTATATAACAAAATAAAAAAGCTGACTGAAAATAGGGTAAATAGTTTCCTTGTTGTGTTGCAAGTGTTGAAAATAACGGTTCCTTACATAATTTATTGCAGATACATACAATTTTTGTGACTGATGTAGGTATTTTGTCTGTGCTGTTTTTATGTGCTTGTTCTTAGTCTTATCTGTTTCATTTATTTATATAAACCATAGTTCAAAATCATGATAGAAATTATATATATATATATATATATATAACTTCTTTTTTAATATATATTTCTTTTATACTAATTTATTCAGATATTGCATGTGTTCTAGAAGTTGAAAGAGGCTGTATTCTTGAACAATAAAATATAGGTATTTTTAATATATATTTCTTTTATACTAATTTATTCAGATATTGCATATGTTCTAGAAGTTGAAAGAGGCTGTATTCTTGAACAATAAAATATAGCTATTCTATGCAAGTTGTAAAACAAGGTTACCTGTATTACGTTATGAAATTATTAGGACTAAATTACTATGGGTTGGTTTACTATGAATAAGTAAGCATTTGTGAATCAGCATTGATAAGCAATTGTAGTGCCATTCCAATTTCCAACGTAGTAGAACGTACAAAGTGTGACTGAATGTCAAATAAAAGAATGGAGGATGAAAATAACTTTAACGAATGATATCACATGACCCCTTACTATTTCAAGATTTTGAGTGGCCCCGTATTGCGTCGCCTCTGGATTAGACATAAACTTCAGGAAGGGGTATTTAAAAAATACAATTGACTTGTTCAAGGATTGTTAATTGGGATCAATTGTATGGTTTTAATTAATTTTACCCATACTTTAGTGAAACCCCGTACATATTTTATTTAACATACACATATTTAAAAATTAAATTGGTCAAGAACTAATTTCATATTATATATTCTACTTAATACAAATTTTGCAGTAAATTTTGTTAGAAGTTTTGCATATTTAGATTTACACTCTATATTGTCCATTAAGTTCCATTAGTTATACCCAATGTTCTTGGGAACCACTTCAATTTTTATAATTCAAAAAAGTCTAAAATATAAGTAAAACGTACAAAATATTACAGGAAATTGTGAATATTGCTCATTATTTTTATTTTGTTTAAAATAGAAGTGGGAAGAGTCAGATGCCACAGTGGACTTTTGTATTTCCTTACATTTGAAATTAAATATTCTCAACAGGATATTCTCTTCAAGCATCATCCTAATCAGTAATTTTTGTTTAAATAATTTTACTTTTTGCATTTTGCACGTCGTTGCCATTTGCTGACAAACATATTTTTAAGTACACCTTTAACTAATAAGTATTTCTATCCGAAATGAGAAATTTGTTGTATAGAGGATGATGTTAACTGACTAAAAGTGGTGATGCAAAATATTGAGTAACTCGTTATGCAATAGGTAAAATAAATATATTCAAAATTTTATTTTTATATATTCTGGATTTTTCATCTTGTGCCGAAATCCTTACAGTAACCCTTGTATAAGCTGAATATACAATTAAATGTATACACTCTCCTTGTATATTTAGTTGCATATAGATGATTGGCGGTGTTCTCAGTACATGCTGCCATCTCTTGTATATAACTCACGCAAACGAATGCTGCATTTGTAAGGGCGGTACTAATAGGCCGAATGTGATTATGATGTCAAAGTATGTAAAATAATATTTAGTTAAATTACAAGACGATGATCTTTGCCTTTCGTGTAATTTTTCAAACTCTAAAAAGGCCTGAATTCTTTAATCATTTGGATATCACGCATTAGACAACACTATTACTCATGGTATTAATATAATAGGTATGCCCTGGTTCATAATTAATGACGCTAACAAGAAGCACTGACAGCCAACAACATCAATGAGTGCATCGTGAATTATTATTTTCGAGAGCCAAAATATTAATTCACAGATTCTAGGTGATGTCCATAGGCACGGAGGGAACTATACTTTGCTAATCGCGGAGTGCAATCATAGACTACAGTTTCGTTCTTATTTCTCAGTACGGTATAGCCACCGAACTGTACCTATAGCATATAGACATTCGTCTTGGATAGCGATGTAACCGGGTATACCAATATATCTTCTGCTTGGGAGATGGAGCCATATTTTTGGTCAAGTCCATCTCTACGAGTTATCTTCATATTACATATGGTTAATCGCAGACTGTCAATACAATGTCATCGATCTGGACTAAGGCAATTCCCACAGGTTCCTCGACGACCATCATCGTCCTCTAAACGACTGATAAACGGCTATTTTTCAGTCTGAAATCCTCGTATGTGTTACAGGTGAAAAGTCATCTTCCCCAGTTAGCTCTTCGCTAACCAACCTCATCTCTCCCCAGGCTGCGTGATCGAAGCAGCCTACACCTGAAGATAAAAGGGCGTAAGGAATCCCCCACCGGCCCTAGTATTGACTTGAAGTTCCTAGCGACTGTCAATACTGGTCAATACCATAGTGAGGTATCCTGAAGCGGATGAAACTATATTGGACAACTACCTAGTAATTGGTCAAATAAAGCCGCTGATTATTTAATTGTTTGTAGAGAATCATCTAGATTCTATGAATTTAATAAACGAATATACCAAACCACAGTCATCGCAGAAATTATTGTGGATGTTTCTAAGTTATACCCAGAGACCGGACCATGTTCGGGATTTGATTAAAATGTATTTATATATGTCTTAAATATGTAAAATATGTTTAAAAAACTTTTTGAAATTGTCGAATATATTTTGGAGTGCCAACAAAATTTAAATAGATTTTATTAAACATAATACCTATCACTTACAATTCTACCCTAAACATTACATTCCTTACTGTAAAAACAATTCACAATCAAATGTTTTTCAATATTTTCAATTAAATGTATATATGTATATATATACAGTAGAAGCCGCTTATTGTGATCAATTTGGAACAAACCCTTTTTGATAACATTAACCGAATGATAACAGTAAGCGGAAGGTAAATATAAATGTATTTTTCTATGCTGATGTAGTCAATAATAAATATGTATGTATGTAATCAAATTATTTAACGACTTACAAATAAAATTCAAGGGAAAAATTAACGATTAATCAACAATTTTTAATATTTTACCAAATTTGTTTATTTCCCAATCGGAAAATTCGCTTTTGGACAGACCTTGAACTACAAAAAAATTAAAAAAATATTAGATGTACAAAACAAGTTCTTTTTCATACCTTCTAAAATGTCAGCGCACGTTTCATGGAGATCAGGTTCTTCATCACCAGTTTTGGAAAAACCTCCTTTTCGAAAACAGTTTCGGATCGTTTCTGGTTGAACTTGCCTCCATGACTTCACCAGCAAATGCAGCGCATCTAGAAGACTGATTTTTTGCTATCGCATCTGCAGTAGGTGCATCTCGATTCTCATCAAGTTCTTGTATAATTTGGGCTCGAATTTGCCCTCGATAGTATTCTTTGAATGTTCGAATGATTCCTTGATCACATGGTTGTATCAATGCCGTAGTGTTCGCAGGTAAGAAAATAAGTTGGATGTTCGTCAAAACAGCATTCACTTTGTGCGCAGTACAATTGTCTACTAATAAGACGATTTGGTTTCAATTTTTTGTCCCACCTGAGTAACCACTCGCTGAACAAGACACTTGTCATCCAAGCATTCGCATTAGCAAAATACTCCACGGGCAAAGTTTTAACACCTTTAAAACACCGAGGATTCTTACTTTTTCCTATCACTAGAAGTTCTTCCTTTTCACCTTCCATATTAACAGAACATAACACTGTTACTCGTTCTTTCGAAGATAAGCAACCTCTTACTTTATCGTTTTTGAACAAATAAGTATGATTAGGCATCGCGCGAAAGTAGAGTCCTGTTTCATCTGCATTGTAGATGTCCCGAGGCGGATATTTTGCAATAATTTCTGGCCATTCCGAACGCATCCAGTCAGCGGCTGCTAACGAATTAGCACTTTTTCTTCACCGTGCAGAGGTCTATAAACGATGTTTTCTCGCTTTTTCCACCGATTGAACCATCCGTCTGTTGCAATGAAATTTTCTTTCCCCATAGCTTTGGCTATATCTTCTGCTTTTTGACGCATGATAGGACCATTCACAGAGGCATTTTTTCGCGAACATTTGTAAACCAAATTTTTAAAGCTGATTCAACTTGATTATCCTTTCCAGATCTTTCCCTTTTTCGTTTTATGTTTTCATTCGAACGCGCACACGTTTCTATTTCTGTGCGATTTTTTAAAATTTTACACAACAGCGGTTGCGAAATTTTTAATTGTACCGCAGCATTCCTTTGACTCATTTTCGGAAGTTTATCGAAGTTATCGAGAATTTGTCGTTTTTCTTCGTTCGATGGATCGCGACGTTTTTATTCACTTCTGCCATGACCACGGTGGTTTATGCGAAATTTCAATAATTTACCCGTACACAAGACTGTAGAACGTGAGATTCGTAGAAGAGTATAGGAGAAACTGAATATCATTTAAACGAACGGACCTTTTATACATAAAGTACATCAAAAAAAAAAGATGACCTCTTCATAATATAGAAATAACAATTCGTTAGATTGTAATATGCGATATGAGAGTTTTAATTGAAATCGGCGAGAAAAAGCGGCTCGTTCAAAGGAGTTGCGCTGCAGACACCGTCGCCTGAAGAAACTTTCCGACAAAGGATACTATTCATAACTAATAACATTAACCTTCCTATACTCACGCATACGGTCTGTGAGACCGATTTATATAGTATAGTATACGTCTTTCATTTTGACGTGAGTATAGGAAGGTTAAGCGGCTTTGATTACAATATGCGGCTTTCTTTCAATGAGTTTTAAATAGAGTGATTTGGGACCAACGGTTTTCGATAACAATAACCGTTTGATAACATTAACCGTGATTATAATAAGCGGCTTCTACTGTATATATATTTCGTGACCTTTCTATACTTATCTTATATGATAGATCTCTACCACTAATAGGTCAATAAAACAAGGCTGGTTTGAACGATAGTTATATTTTCAGAACGTTTACAAACGTTGTTGGAACACCTTCGTCAGTGAAAATATAACTAGATAAATATATAAACAAACATTTGTTTTTTATTTGGGAACTATCAACAAAATAACTAATGACTAGGATTTCTTGATATAGAGGATGTGTAACCAACTTTTATATATATATATAAATTATAAAAACTAAATTAATGTGTAAACATACATGCAAATTAAGTAAAACCTTATATCAAAAAATCTTTGTCGAAACCTTAACAATTCTGTTCAAGGACTAGGGAAAACCCTTTGGCTAGGTTTTTAAAATTGGGTTTTCCCTAGTCCTTGAACAGAATTGTTAAGATTTCGACAAAGACTTTGATATAAGGTTTTACTTAATTTGCATGTATGTTTACACATTAATTTAGTTTTTATAATTTATATACTGTGTGTCTAGCTAAGTTCGCGACAAATGGAAAACTTTTTTATTCTTGGGTTTATGAAAAAAGTTATTCTTTATAAAAAGTCCTGCTTCATCCAAAACTTAAATTCAAATTGTCAGATTTTAATATTTGTTAGTCATATACGAGATATGACAAAAAATATGAAATTAGTATAAGAGTAAAGTACCTTTATTTTCAATAATACTTAAAATGTTATAAGGAATAGTCGTTCAGAATTGGAAATTATACAATTTAAATACAGCATTTACACAAAAGAAAGCATTGAAAATGTTACACAAATGCTTCAACATATCCGCCTTCTCGTTCCATACATGTAACGGTTCTATCACAAAAATGCCTTAAAACCCTTCTAATTGTTTGTGGAGTTATTTTACGGATTTCTTCTCTAATAACACATTCTAGATGGCCTACATCCGTAAACGGCGCTTGAATATAAACATGTTCTTTTAAATAACCCCACAAGAAAAATCAAGTGGGGTCAGATCTGGAGACCGAGGTGGCCAACGTATTCTGGAAAAGCGGTGTATAGCCCTTTCGTTAAAACAATCTTCAACATATTGCCTTACGTCCAACCTGCTATGACAAGGTGCACCATCCTGTTGAAACCAAATATGTTGGCGTTCCAGCAATGGAAGATTGTCGATAAAATTACTAATTTCACTTTGCAAAAAATTTAGATACCGGTCGGCATTCAAAGATTGATGAAAAAGAGAGGTCCAATTACATAACTTTTGTAGATTCCGCCACCATACATTTGTCTTGAATTTACGTTTACGGATGTAGGCCATCTAGAACGTGTTATTAGAGAAGAAATCCGTAAAATAACTCCACAAACAATTAGAAGGGTTTTAAGGCATTTTTGTGATAGAACCGTTACATGTATGGAACGAGAAGGCGGATATGTTGAAGCATTTGTGTAACATTTTCAATGCTTTCTTTTGTGTAAATGCTATATTTAAATTGTATAATTTCCAATTCTGAACGACTATTCCTTATAACATTTTAAGTATTATTGAAAATAAAGGTACTTTACTCTTATACTAATTTCATATTTTTGTCATATCTCGTATATGACTAACAAATATTAAAATCTGACAATTTGAATTCAAGTTTTGGATGAAGCAGGACTTTTTATAAAGAATAACTTTTTTCATAAACCCAAGAATAAAAAAGTTTTCCATTTGTCGCGAACTTAGCTAGACACACAGTATATATAAAAGTTGGTTACACATCCTCTATATCAAGAAATCCTAGTCATTAGTTATTTTGTTGATAGTTCCCAAATAAAAAACAAATGTTTGTTTATATATTTATCTAGTTATATTTTCACTGACGAAGGTGTTCCGAAAACGTTTGTAAACGTTCTGAAAATATAACTATCGTTCAAACCAGCCTTGTTTTATTGACCTATTAGTGGTAGAGATCTATCATATAAGATAAATATTTTCAATAGTTAAATTATGTCTCTTATCCGTTAGTAGCGATTTGTACGTCGAAAAATTTCAACGTCAATTGATGTGATTGGTGTATATTTTAAAACATTAACAACTTCCGGATTTAAATCGGTTTCAGCACTAAATTGCCATGCTATTTCTGTTTAAAATATCATTTTTTTAATTTATTAATTGTCCTATCTTTCCAGGAACTTTCTGAAGTATTTCCCTTAAATTCATCACTCAAATGAAGCGACTTGCAACGGGAGTGATTTAGTTTCAAGAATAACAATAGTTTTATGAGCAAAATCATAATTTGATTTAATGAAGCAATGTTCATGTTGCAGTGAATTATTTTCCAAAATTGATTTGCACTTTTAAATTTACCAATATTGTCCTCTTCAAAACTTAACAAACTTAAAATACATTCTTTAATAGGGACAACATTTTCTGCATAGAAACTGGCAGCTTTTAATTATATTCCCCATCTTGTGATTATTGGTTCCGGTAACAAAGGAGAATTAGGAGAAATTTTTCTTTAACACTGAATCCTCAGAGAAGATTTTAAAAATATTTTCTTTACGTTACGAATTATTCCATTAACTATAGGAAATAAATTTGTAATATTTTCTGCCACTCTGTTCAAGCGGTGTGCTAAACACGTCAGGTGAATTAATTTGAAATGCAAAACTTTAAGCTGTTGACCAGCTTTGACCATGTATGACGCGGCATCGGAAAGCACGAGCACAATTTTATTAGTTGGAACAATGTTGGAAAGGAAAACATTCATGAAAGTTTCATTAATAAACCTAACCATTGTTACATGGTTAGTTTTTCAATTTGCGTACACAAAATCAACAAGGATTTACCAGGAGTGTTGTTATTTAAACAACCTATTAATAAATTTGCCATATAATGTCCAGAAGTTTTGTTTTACATTTGTTTTATCCCTATATGGCAAAATTTCTTATGCGTGTTTCCTATTAGCTTCTTAGAAAACTCTTCTGACAATACGATCTTTTCTTTCTTTCTTATTCTTCTATAGTACAAATTGTCTTTATAAATTAGTTTTATTATATTATTATATTTTTGCACGAAGTACATAAAAATACTTATTCTAATTACAAATCGTACCTGCAATAACGAAGAAACAACATTCAAGATATCGTTCACAGAGGATTGTAGATTACTTTTTCACCAGTCACCTGTCACCTCTGGGAAAACGTCACTCGTACCACAGGAGGCTTGACTTGCCGATTTAGTTTGTGCGTCAAGTTCAATAAAAAGAAAGGATATTTTCCTTACATATATATATAAAATACATAAAACTGTTATTTACAGTTTGCTTGATTTCATTAATTTCGTCCTTATATACATTTGTAACACAATTTTTCCTTAAAGTGCTTTTGTCAGGTACAGTATTTTTGCAATGCTTTGGTAAAAACATTTTAAAATTTAGGTTTTGCAACTCCTACTAAAGTGGGAAATTAACAGAAAGCAAAGCTTTGGTTAATTCCTAATTCTGTTTTCTCTGATTTTTGGAGATGAAAATGAACCTGCCACTGACTGACCTATAGACATTTGTGCCAATTTTGATTGTCTATTTTTTTCTAATTTTCGCTTATGAAGGTCAGTCGAGAGATATTGAGCAATTTGGGATTATTTTTCACATGGAATCTACAAAAGAAGAAAATCGTAGTAGAAAATGTATACTCTTTTATATATAAGATAAGAAAATGATTTTAAAATTAAAAGGAAAATATTTGTATTAATAAAAATAATTTTAGAATTTGCAAAATAAACATGTAATTGGAATAAAATAAATAAAATAATATTGTTTTGTAAAATTATTTTTATCGCACGAAGAATACTTCTTTGTTCAAAAGCAATTCTGGAACAGTCTTGATCCAGTGGGCTACTAAATCGTTTTTCACTTTTGGCATTTATGGTTCACACTTCACTTTACTCGGTGTTTGTAAATGATGAACATTTTTAAATGATTAACGCTGAAACGTATACACCCCTACCCAATTACTTTTAACCAATCAGAACTCAACTTTATTCGTTTAGTTTCCGATTTTTATTCTTAGAAACCGTAACACAATAGTCTTTGATCTTCGGTATTGAACATGATATTTTGCTTGGAAGTTTAAAAGCAATTAATAATATCTTAGAAAAATGTAGAAACATAAATTTTTAGAAAAAAGCATTAATCCCTATTTAAGTAATATTTATTTTATTATATTTAACGAAACATTGGTAATCGTACAATGTATAAAAAAATGAAAAATATTTTAAATCTGTTAAATTAATTTAGTGCTAAATGCTTTGATTTACCCTAATTCATATAGACAAAAGACATAACCCGGTCTCTGGTTATAACATTCAGATTAGCTATTGGTTTTACCAGGTCAAGGTCACCATAGTTAGCTGAATAATCCCATAAAACCACAATCGATTAAATTTTAATAATAACAAATAATTTACATCTTCATAAAAATAAAATCAACATTACAGTACTATTCTTGTTAGAAAAATGTCGCATTACTTTAGAACTTATATCAGAACAGTCTGTTCACCTTATCTATTATATGTATAATTATCTATTATATAATTGAAGTATATTGGTAAGCATATTAACGAAATTATTTTTATGTGTTCCCAATAAAGTAATATGACCATCGGATACGTTGGGACTTTACCATAGATGTTATGCTGGGTTGTCCATACATGTTCAATACCTCACTGTTGGATCTTCTCTCCCACTTCTCGCCCATCTTCTTACCACCGTGGATCCATCTTAGGATTTTTCTTTCCCACATTTCCAAACGATCCTTGTTCTTTTCTTTCAAAACCCACACATCACACCCATACAATACAACCGATCTTATTAATGTCTGATATATACGCACTTTAGCGCTTCACGACACATTTTTTGACTTTAATGTTCTTAACAATCCGCCTGTACACCTATTTCCCCTTGTAAGTCTTTCACTTATTTCGTCACTTTCGTCTACATTATTTGTAAGAGTAACACCAAGATATCTAAAACTTTGGACAGGATTAAACATATAGCTTGTTCCGTCTACGGTACTCTTTATTTCAAGCCCTTTTTCGCTAGTTCCCCTCATTACCATATACTTTGTTTTACCTGTTTAGCCAGCCCCACTCTTCTTGCCGCGCCTTCTATACGTTTTGTTATTTCTTGCAGTTCTTCCTTGGTCCTTGCAATTAGTACTATATCATCGGCATATGCCATACACTGATGCCTGTGATCATAAATTGTACCTTGGGTATGTATTCTTGCTTCTCTCAATACTTTTTCTCAAACCAGGTTAAACAGAATAGTCGAAAGAGGATCTCCCTGTCTTAGTCCTCGGTCAACACTGAATTTCCCCGTTTTGTGTCCGTTAACCATAACCCTACATTCTGTATTCCTCAGTGTCATCTGTATTAGTGATATCAATTGTTTCGGTATTTGAAATTCAGTCATTATCTCGTATAGTTTGTTCCTGTTTATCGTATCGTATGCCTGTTTAAAATCTATAAAGAGGATGTGAAGGACCATATTATGTTCATAGCTATTAGCCATTATTTGTTTAATGGTAAATATCTGACCAGTTACTGATCTACCTCCTCTAAAATCGCATTAGTACTCATCTACTATTTTTCTGAATATGGATGTAACCTATTCTTTATACAGCAAGCCATTATTTTATATACAACATCTAGCAGTGCAATACCTCTGTAGTTTTTACATAATGTTATGTCACCCTTTTTATGTATCGGCAGTAATACCGCTTCCCGCCATTTCGTCGGCATCGTTTCATATTTCCATACCTCTTTAATCACCTCGTGTAAAACCATATACAGCATTTCTCCTCCTTGTTCAATGAGCTCCGCTATCATTCCATTCTGTGCTGGACTTTTGTTGTTCTTTTGTTGCTTAATTATGAATATCACTTCATCTAGGTTTGGTGCTATCTCTTGGTTTTCATCATACTCCGTTACCATTTCTTCTAAAATTTCCTTCTGTGTGTTTTCCATTCCGTCTTCGTTCAGAATGCCCTCAAAATATCTCGTCCATGTAAGTAACCGTTCTTCTTTGTCACTTGCTAGTTCTCCTTTTTCCTTTCTGCAATATATTAGCTGTTCCTTATATCCCCTCTTTTCTTTTCTTATTCCTTTATTTTTTTACAGTATTAGTACTGTATAAATTGCTTTGGTTTGAAGATGCGTTATATAGATTGTGAACACTGAGAATTCTCTTTTTGACAATGCAATACGCAGTTGCCCCAGAGAGACTGGGGAGAGGGCAACGATCGACAGCGCTCTCCCTAAGATTAGCTTATTGACTTCAGTCTTGATTTACTTATGTTTGATTGTTAGTTCGCGTAATATTTAATTCGTCTTCTACCAATGTGTTAGATATCTATTTTAAAGCTGCCATGTGGCGCATAACAAACAGTAAAGGGATTCTAAATTAAAAAATAAAAGAGAATTCTGATATAATTACAAAAATAAATAAACGTAATCATTATCTACACAATAAATAAAAATTCTAAGCTTTAACATCAAAATGTCACTTTATCAAGGGTTCCAAAGTGCCACCCTCCTTGGCTAAACAATAACCAAGTCTGCCGTAAAAGTTCCATCTCACTCCCGGGAATTCTAGGGGTCATTGTCGCGAAAACTCTTAACTCCATTACTAATCTGGTGTTATGCGCTGAAGCACCGTCTTGTTGGAACCAAATTCCATCAAAATCTGCGTCAATATTACGAACTGCACGAATAACCTGAGTTCGCGGCAAATCCAAATAGCTCCATTTAAATTGGCGTCAATAACAGATCATCCTATAATAATGTCACCCAAGATGTGCGACAAACGTTTTCGGGGTACTGAGTTCTTGCGTTGTGGGACAGATATTGATTTTTCGAAACAACCCATAACGCGTGGCTGCACAATTGTAATGACCATGACGTGGAAAATATGACTTGTCCGGAAACAAAATATTTTTAACAAAATGTTTGTGTCACTGAGCCTTCTTTAACGCGGACTCACAAAACTACTTTCTTTCAAATTGGACTCGGGAAAAATTTCCTTATTTCTGGAACTTTGTACCAAGTTAATTGATTTGACATTTATGCAATAATATTTCATTATTTAATATATAATATTTTTCGCAACTTGCAACAAAAAATTTGAAGAGAAATTAAGGTTGTCAAAAATGTACGGAAATGAGAGAAGTCGTATTGATTGAGACAGTTGGCGTTGGGGTCCACTGGACCCCTAGTGTATACGAAGGCTTAAATCGAAATCTTTCAAACCTTTCTAGAACACAAACATTTTTGCGTCTTTTACCGCGCATAGTTGTGCATGAACATGTTGCACTATTTGCGGAGATTCCACTAACGACACCGAAGATTTTTTAACTTTTGCCTTCATTAGTTCGAAGTAATTGTTCTGAATAGTTTTTAAAACCTGACTATCTTGAAATTCCAAGGAGTGGGGACAGGAATAGTGGGGCCTAGAACACACCGGTCAATAACTTTAAGCAAGGACACCACAATCTTCCAAGCGGAACTATACGCAATCTTGGAAACTGTAGGAATCCTATCCGAAAGGGGACACATGGGAATACGAATCAAAATATTCTCGGATAACCAATCACTTTTTAAGGCCCCGAGCAGTTGTACAATAACGTCCAAAATTATTGGAATGTCACAACATGCTTAACGACCTGGCTACTCAGAACCAGATTACTCTGGTCTGGGTGCCAGGACATGAGGGGCACGGAAGAAATGGGATGGCAGACATCTACGCAAAAAAGGGGCTGAGAGGAACTTTACTGGACCTATCCCATCTTATGGGTTTAATAAAGGTCTCCTTAAATGGGAGATAAAGAAATGGACAGCATCCATCACAACAAAACACTGGAATGATGCAAGTGGGCTGGAACATTCCAAAAAGTTTCTGAGCTACGACGCTAGGAGGGCGGACCTCGCCCTAAAACTGAACAGGAGAAGCTTAAAGACACTGACGGGGGCACTCACAGGCCACTATACCTGCAACAAGCACCTACACAAAATGGGCTTATCCAACACGGACACTTGCAGATTCTGCGGTGAAGAAGAGGAGTCAATGGAACACTTGATCACTAATTGTGGGGTACTAGGCCACAGGAGATACATAATACTACATGCATATACGCTTAGTGAAAAGGACCTATTAACACTCCCTTTGAAGGAGCTGATCCTGTTCCTAGACGTATTAAATAAATAAAAAACAAGGGGAAGCACAATAGATCAACGTGGTCACAGTGCAAAGGGCCACTTTGGGCCAGACCCCACCCCATTACATTACATTACATTACATCTTGAAATTTCGACTGACTTTTCTTGATAGACACAGCTTTCTTTGGATCGAATTTTAAAACCACGTTATTCATATTCTCAAAATATTTATGACATTTTCTAATACAATGTTTTTTAACAGACCGGGCTACAGAAAGCATGTTTGCGGTACCATCACTCATAAACATTAACAGTTGGTTTGTTGAAAGTTCAAATTTTTCCAATATACTTAACAGTAACTTTGAAATTACGTCGGCAGTACTTTGTTGTACTCGTCTGGAAGTTAATAGAATTTGATTGATGGGGCCAAATTTAGACCCAGAGTTCGCGGTAACTTATTCCAAGTTTTTTGATATTTTTCGATATTTTTTACAATTTATCAGACATACTATTACTACTACCATATATTAGGCACACAACATAAATGTTGAAAGGTCAAAATCAGGAAAATTAACAACCGAATTATTTACGAAATGGTTCATAAACTTGTATTTACACCGAATTATGAGTGGGACACAATCAACTTTGTTGCTAGACTCTTGGAGTCGTCACTGGCCTGGCACATTGCAAAAATATACCTGCATATATGTATACCTGGCGATGAAAACGGGAAATCATTTGTGAGAACGTTTTTCCGATCAAGTTATACCTAGCTATATTGATACTTATTTACATTAACGAAATAACATAATAAAGTTACAATCTTTAGTTCGAAATCAACTATCGTAATTTATTTTTATATTTCTGATACAAAGTGGTTATACAGAAACTAAACCAGATAGTTTCTTCATTCATCCAGTAAAACATGCTTTCTTGAACTAGAATGAAGAAACTTTGCACCTGTGTTCTACATATATGCGGGGAGTCTGTTGTTATAAAATGTTCTCACTGTAATGAATATTATCTTGCGACTTTCAGTACAATGTAAAGAACAATAAATGCTAGTAAATGTGTGCTTGTGATAATTTTTACATATATGTATGTATTAAATGTATATATATATATATTTCGTGACCTTTTTATACTTATCTTATATGATAGATTTCTACCACTAATAGGTCAATAAAACAAGGCTGGTTTGAACGATAGTTATATTTTCAGAACGTTTATAAACGTTTACGGAATATATTCTTATGAGAAGAAGGTATTCCGAAAACGTTTGTAAACGTTCTGAAAATATAACTATCGTTCAAACCAGCCTTGTTTTATTGACCTATTAGTGGTAGAGATCTATCATATAATATATGTATGTATGTATTCGTATTCGTATCGTCCATACAATCTTCTCTTATGCACCATAAAATACTACGAATTGAATCATTGATGAACCATTAATCAAAAAGATATCAAACGGCTTTGATATTGTGTATATATCCCTAAAGGCTTAAAAAATGAAAAAAACGTAAAGAGGTACGAACCCTTTTGACAGTAAAGTGAAGGTCAGGTATCTCAACCCAAAATAATGTTTTTGATTACATAAGCTAAGATTGCAAGAGCTTTTATTGAAGTAAATAAAAAGAATGGAATCGTTTCATGGACCCCCAAGGGGTCCGTAGGCTGGAGTTTAAGAACTTCTGCTGAAGTGGTACTCGGAGTATGGTTGTTACATTGACTAATTCGATAAGTAATTCTCGTTTGAACTCAAAATTACATTTTCTTGGACACTACTGATTTGGAGTATCTCATGCATTTACCTGGTCAAATTACTTGGAATATTCAATATCTGATAGTTTTTCATAATCAGTAAATAAAAGCTACATATGTCTTAATAATATGAGATATGCGTTCATATTAAACAAATAGTTAATATTTACTAGATAAATCACATTTTTATAACGCGTGTGTGAGGCATACTATTAATGGAAGTTGTAATTGTTGTTTCTATGTCAGTAATATTTCCATAGATTCCTTATATTATTTCTTAATATTGCCTTCATAGGATTTTCTCTTCCATATACTTTACTTTTACGCCGCTTCCATATATGTATGTCCGATGGAGTTAGTAGAGGTATATCGTTCTTCGCGAAAACCTCTGAATCTTTTTGCTACATGGTATAGGGCATTATTCTGCATAAATATGTCTCCTGTCGGTATGCGACGTCCTAGCTTAAAATATGGCAACAGTACGTTTTCTTAGGACATTTATGTATTGTAATGGCCGCATTGTACGTTCTACAAAATAAAAGGGGCCCTGTCCGTCTCCACTAATCACGTTCCAAACCATTACTGTGACTTGTATTTTACAGTTCAAAGAACTGTGGACTTTATGAGACGTTCGCCAGGTAGTCTGCAGACAAATTGCGGTCGCTTCTTTAACACACAGAGCAAACTCTCGTCACTAAAGAAAACCTGTGAGATGATATAAACATTCATAAATAAATAAATACAACAAAATAAAAACTAACTAAAGAACAGATAACTCTTGCCTATAAATCGTACCTGAATAAACTCCAGGAAAATATAAAATCAGATCCAAAAGCTTTATGGCAATATATTAGCACGAAGAGAAAAGGGTCACGTATTCCTGGTCGATTATTTCATGGAACTGAAAAATATGATGAACCTCAAGCCATAGTTGATGCCTTCACAAACGTATTTAGCAGTTACTTTCTTCCTGAAGCTGAGATTAATATTCAAGATGCACACTCACTTCATCATGCTTTTCATTTTCAACCTATATCTGAGTCAGAGGTGGATAAAAGAATTTATAGGCTAAATAATCCATCATTCTTATTGAAGGATTGCCGGAATGTTTTAGCTGCTCCTTTAAGTATTATTTTTAATTTATGTTTCCAGTACGGTACATTTCCTACTGTTTGGAAAACTGCAAAAATTGTACCTGTATTTAAGAAGGGAAAGCCTAACATCGCAACGAATTATCGGCCTATTTCTATACTCAGTAATCTCTCGAAGGTTTCCGAACAAATCCTGTATGACATTATCTACAGTAATATTAGAAGTAGGATATCAGTTAATCAGCATGGTTTTATTTCGGGTGGATCGACCATCACCAATCTTTCATGTATCAGTCAAAACATCTGCGAAGCTATCGATTGTCGTTCACAGTTGGATGTGATATACATCCTCTGTCCCAAAAGTAACCGCAATGCGTCTATAAATCAGAAACCAGTGGCGTCATCTCTTGATAGTTGATTGATTATTGTAGTGGGACTATTCCTTACCAACCTGACAAATTTTCATGACATTTGGTGCATAGTCAGCTGATACATCACGCATCCTGTGAGAGTGTTTTTCGTAAACGGTCAGAAAATGAGTCACGAACAACGAGTCAATATTAAGTTTTGTTTTAAACTTGGAAAAACTGCAACCGAGACGTATGAAATGCTGCAAATTGTTTATGGCGACGATTGTTTGTCGAAGAGGCAAGTGTTCGAGTGGCATCGACGATTTCGTAAAGGCAGAGAAGATGTTTACGATGACGAAAGAGCCGGTCGTCCTTCGACAACTTTGGCCGAGGCCAATGTGGAAAAAGTGCGCGAATTTGTGAAAATTTCGAAGAAATCGTCAGTGAGATTTATGGAAATGGAGCTTGGCATCCCTAAAACAACTATTCAGCGCATTTTGACTGAAACCCTTGGTTTGAAGAAAGTCAATTCGAAGTTTGTTCCGCACAAATTGACCGACGACCAAAAAACGGTTCGAATCGAACACTCCAAAGACATTATTGCACGAGCCCGTGCAGATGAAAACTTCTTGAAAACGATTGTGACTGGTGACGAGACGTGGTGCTTTCAATACGAACCAGAAAGCAAACGTCAAAGCGCAGAGTGGAGGTCACCAGAAGAAGGAAATCCGAAAAAATCACGAATGGAGAAGTCGAAAATCAAGTCAATGCTGATTTCATTCTACGATTCCAAGGGAATTATCCATAAGGAGTTCGTTCCATACGGCTCAACGGTTAATGGTGCATATTACCTCGATGTTATGAGGCGTTTGCTGGGTCGCATTCGTCGTGTTCGGCCCGAATATCGCGAGCCAGACAGCTGGAGATTACTGCACGATAACGCACCGTGTCATCGAGCAACGATTGTCACCGATTTTTTGGAGAAAAATGAAATATATTCGATACAGCACCCACCGTATTCGCCTGATCTGTCCCCATGCGATTATTTCCTGTTCCCTCGTCTTCATTTGAAGCAGAAAGGAGTTCGTTATGCATCCGTAGACGCCATTCAAAGATCGACGACCGGCATCCTAAAGGCCATCCCAGAGATCGACATGAAAAAGTCGTTTGAAGCACTCGTTGACCGTGCAAATCGATGTATTGTAGCACATGGAGAATATTTCGAATAAATACAATGATTTTTGTGGACATAACATACATAGCGTGCTTTATTTCGAACTATTGCGGTTACTTTTGGGACAGAGGGTGTATACCGATTTTACGAGAGCCTTTGACTCCATTGACCTCTCGTTGCTCATTCAGAAGTTAAGCAATATTGGCTTTGCTGCTGCCTCTTTACAGTTAATGGGATCTTATCTGACTGGAAGGATAAATTATGTGTCATACAATGGATTTACCTCGAAGTTATACGTGACTACTTCAGGAGTGCCTCAGGGCTCTAATTTGGAGCCGCTGTTGTTTCTAATATTTATTGATGACCTGCTGCAGCTTTTGACGTGTCAATTTCTAGTCTATGCGGATGATTTAAAAATATTCAATAGAATTGATTCCCTCTTCGACACACTACTCCTGCAAGAAAATCTCGAAATTATAAACGAGTGGTGTGTGGATAACAACTTATATCTCAATATCCAGAAGTGTAGTGTCGTCAGGTTTACTCGCAAGATCTCTAAAATAGTCTTTCATTATAATGTTTTGGGTCGAACTCTTGTGTCGGCTGACAACGTGAAAGATCTTGGAGTACTTTTTGATGAGGCACTTTACTATTACAACCAAGTAACTTCAGTGTGCAGTGACGCGTTTAGACTGTTAGGGTTCATTATTCGTACTACTAGAGCATTTACCAGCATACCTGCTATTAAAACTCTTTTCTGTAGCTTACTTAGAACTAAACTGGAGTATGCCGCTGTCGTGTGGTATCACTGGTACCCCCACTACGCATGCCATCAGGTGAGACTTGAAAGTGTACAGCGTCGGTTCTTGAAGTTGTTAATTTACAAGGAGACTGGTTATTACCCGGAAAGGAATTGCGACCTCAATCACCTTCTGCTATCGCATGACATGTGTTCCCTGCAGGAACGTTACCAGCACACATGTGCAGTTTTTATGTATAAACTTATTGAGAACTTAATTGACTGTCCAGGGTTGCTTTGTCGCGTTCCTTTTTATATACCTCCTAGACAGTCACGCAATATGTCCACCTTTTATTTATACCATATGAGAACTAACAAAATGCATCTAGCACCAATTACGCGTATGTGTCGTTGTGCCGATCATCTGTATAGGGACGTTTTCTGCGGAGAACTTGTTTAATACTATGTAACCTTTATATTATCTTGGTTTCTGTTATTACTTTTTAATTACACTTTTCTTTACACTTTCTTGTAATATATTAATTAAGAACTGTGTCTGTTGTGGTAGTTACTGTTGGGCACAAATAAATATTGTTATTATTATTATTATTATTATTATTAATTTAATAAAAATCGCTTTATTAAGTTATGGGCTTTTTTCCAACTCTCACATGTAAAAGCTTGATATCTTCTTGCAAAACTAAGCTGATTTTATTTTTGCCACTAAATGCATCTTTTTAAATGTTTCCAGCCCATTAGTCAACTTTCATATAGTCGACGACTAACAGTCTTAGTCGAAACTTTGCCTTTTTGTTTTTAATTGCTTCTACCCCAGCAAAATAACTACCTACAACCTGGTGAATAATTTCATGGTCAGATATCTATGAGGTTTTCTTACGACCACATTTCTTCCGGTTATATGTAGATATTCTAGCTCCTTCATCTAATTGTTTCGCTAAACGGGATACAAAACTAGAAGTTATTTTCTGTAATTTTATAATTTGCCGTTGTGGATGTTTAGCCAACTGTAAAATAGGTTGTATATCAACTTTTAGTTCTTCAGTCAAATTTTTACCGGGCATTTTTTATCAAATTGAAATACTTAAAATTTGTGGTAATGATAAATAATTATATCAAGCAAAGGGAAATAGAACAATAACTGCTTTCATAATGAACGAGCAGAAAGCAATCAACAATACAGTATAACCTGGTTTCTACGCGATTATAACGAAATAGTACCTGGTGGACCGAGCCTTGCTCGCAGTTCCCAAAATTTTTGAATAATTTTGAACTAAATAATAACGCCTTTTATTTTAGTTTTGATATTTAGTTTATATTGTATATTTCAGGTATATATAGCAGCATATATATATATATATATAATTATATTGGGGGAATTACATCTATAAAATAAAGAAAATTCTTTTTCTTAACAAATTCACACTTTGATGTAATACATATATATATATATATATATTGTATATTGTAGTATGGTAATACTCCATTAGTAAAATTATCAATAAAAAGATGTAAATTTTATAGAAAGCATTCTTTAAGAAATAGAAAAGCGTTGTAAACATTTACCACACACATACACTTGAAACATTTCAAAATCTAGAATTCCAAATTGCTATAACGACGTGCCGAAAAAAGAAAGTTTGTTTATAAACGACGCAATGGGATGATCGACGAAAAAGTCAGATAAAAGGTTATATAAAATACCAGGGTTGAAAAGAAGCAGACCACATCAAAAGAAGTTGTTGTTTACAAACGACGAACAGACCAAAGCAAAAAGAAATACAATAAAAGGAAAAGACCAAAGAAAAGAAGTGAAGAAAGAATTCAAGAGAGGGAGAGAAAAGTTAAGAATTAGAAAACAAATTACACTTATACACACACTAGGTAATATATTTTGATTATATTGTTCATTATTTTGTTAATATAATACCAAAATTTTATAAATATTATTTGTAATAATTTTTGCTTTCTATAATATTAACTAAATATCATACTACAATTATTGGCGCACAAAACGTGGGGCGAACCTAAATTCATTCATTTCATTGGCGAACCTAAAGTTAGTTTTTAAATTGATTTAATTTCATTTCATTATATCATACACAAATTTAGAATTTTAAAATATCAAACAAACGTCAAGATGACACAGAGAAGGGTGAAATAGAAAGGGCGTTAGAAAAACTAATGTCTTCGTTAAATAAGTTATCATGCGCTATTAATGGTTAAAATATACAAGTAGAAAGTACAAGTAAATCTAATGAAATAAATGTAAGGTTAGAAGATATCGAGATTACATATGAAAATGAAAATAGAAGTATAAACGAATGTACAAAGAGAAATAGGTTTAAATTAAAAGAATTGGTAACTATTGACGCTTGTTTATCTGAAAATAGGGCATTAAAGGAAGAGAATTCCTTGCAATTAACACATTTGAAAGGTGTGAATGAATCGAACTTTAAGTTATGTCAAAATTCAAATGAATCTACGAGTTTAAATATAGCTTTGTTTGAACAAGTTAATCAACGTAATGACAGGTTATTGCAAAAAGACGCGTACCAGAAGGAAAGGGAACTTGAAACCGAATCAACAATTCAACATCAAACTAAATTAATTGATTTTCCTCAAATAAAACTCCAAATGGAAGAAGAAAAGATAAAAACTATAACAGATAAAATATTTGGGAATTCGGAAAAGGAGAATCACCCACCCTTATATGTTGTGCTTAACTATAAAGATTTAGAGTACCAATTGAATAAAGAAAGGGAACTTAGAAAGAGCTTAAGACAAGAGATAGTAAATTTGAAATCGCAATTCTGTTCAGATAATTTGGAAAGAACTAATACCACAGGAAATATCAAGGATCATATGAGGGTGTTAGAACAAATCACACAATCTCCTGAGAAGAACGATTTATTTCGGCAGAGTTTCATTCAAAGAATACATTACAATATACCGCACAAGTTCGATCCCGGGATATGTACCAAACCATTAAGGTGTGCTAATTACAAAGATCAGTTTCCGCTAAGCCCATATCCAGTCTCTGCAACGAATGCCAAATTGTTGTGCATCCTCAATGTACATCAAATTTACCAAGAACTGATATCGTGAAAGGCATTTACAATGTAGAGAATATTTATTCGTATAAAGTTAATTAAATACATTTCCTATTAAAACGATTTAAATAAAAAAATAAATAGAATAGTACATTTTAGAGATTGAAGTTGTGTTAAGTACTTATCTTGTTTATTTAAAACTGTTCTTTTCTTCAGTACCATTTTATACTAACCAATTGTTAATCTACAATAAGACACTAATTTCTTTTAATGATTATCTTCTAGTTTCATTTACATAAATAAAACCTGGATTTCTTAAATGATAGTAAAAATTTTCTGTTACAAGTAACAAAAAATTTGTTAAGGGGGCGGTAGTATAATTGTAGTATGGTAATACTCCATTAGTAAAATTATCAATAAAAGATGTAAATTTTATAGAAAGCATTCTTTAAGAAATAGAAAAGCGTTGTAAACATTTACCACACACATACACTTGAAACATTTCAAAATCTAGAATTCCAAATTGCTATAACGACGTGCCGAAAAAAGAAAGTTTGTTTATAAACGACGCAATGGGATGATCGACGAAAAAGTCAGATAAAAGGTTATATGAAATACCAGGGTTGAAAAGAAGCAGACCACATCAAAAAAGAAGTTGTTGTTTACAAACGACGAACAGACCAAAGCAAAAAGAAATACAATAAAAGGAAAAGACCAAAGAAAAGAAGTGAAGAAAGAATTCAAGAGAGGGAGAGAAAAGTTAAGAATTAGAAAACAAATTACACTTATACATACACTAGGTAATATATTTTGATTATATTGTTTATTATTTTGTTAATATAATACTAAAATTTTATAAATATTATTTGTAATAATTTTTGCTTTCTATAATAACTAAATATCATACTACAATATGTACATATATATCTTGTTTTGGTAATGCAGGTTTTGCATGCAATGCAAGTTTTATTATGTATTTTTATAATGTGTAGATTTTTGTAGGGGAAATGTAGAACTTTTAAGAATAAATAAAGCTCAAAATCTTTATTAAGAAATATACATTTTAAGTAAACATTTACACACTTTCTTTTACTTTTGTAACTGTATACAAAGTATGTGAATTTACATGTTGTTGTTAGTTTTCGTAGATATTTTTCTTTTATTAATATACTACTTTCAGCGCCATCTATGGTTTAGTAGTAAAGTTTTAATTACTTATAATATCGCTTGACTGCATGATGTTAAAATAGTTGCTAACCCACGTTTAGGCCGAAATTGGTGAAAAACTGGACTAAATGGATTGAATCGAGACCGGAACCATGCTAAATCGGTTTTTCGTCCCCTCGCAGACACTAAATTGTAACAAAATCTTGAGCATAATTTTCGATAACACATTTTATGTAACGCAGAAATAAATATAAGCCGGACAAAAAAATTTTCTTGGGACCGGGACCATGCTACATCAATTTTGTGTTCTCGAAAATTCCCAGATAGTAAATTGCATAAAAATTGCTAAAGTAATTTTCGATAAACTATTTCATATACCGCAATACCAGAAATGTGTGTAAACCAAGACAAAATAGATTTTCCCGGGACCGGGACCATGCTAGATCGATTTCTCGTCCCCGAAAACCCTCAGGTACTAAATATCATCAAAATTGTTACAGCCGTTTCCGAGAAACCAATTCTATATATATATATATATATAGTAACAATGTATATCGACCCTACTATTTAGAGTAGAATATAATATATATGTATATATATAAGAATTGCTCGTTTAAATATATTAGATATCGATGCGTTTTCTAAACTATAAACTAATTTAGGTCGGTAATATCAACTTTGGTTGTGAAAACGTTACGCGAGAAATTCAACCTGGCGGAAATTTATTTCAATTAGTCGGTATATGATTATAGTGAGCTTGTACCGTTGAGGATTTTTGGGACAATCAGAATTGACACAATAATTACATTAAACACTATTCTTCATACCTTAGGCCGATCGGGTGTCCTTTAAAAGCTTATTAAACAATTTTTAATTTTGAAAAAGAAGTACTTTGTGCTTAAATTTTAGACATAGAATGGAATGTCTATGCTAAAGGGGAAAATCATCCTAACAAGGAGAGAAGAAAAAAGTCATGAACAAACTTCGCTGGTATAAAGGTCCTCTGATAAAAAAGTAACTATCTTATTTTATCTTCAAAAACGAAAATATGGAGGAGAAATGATTACATTCGTTGGACAAAAATATTGGATGTAATTATTTATATTTTTCTATTAATTAGTTACCCAATAATTTGGGTAGCTAAAGTAATCTCCATCTACAGAAACACATTTTATTTGAACAAATGATTACGAATACACTCCCTGTGGCTAGATATAGATAATAAAAACCAGTAGTGGCTTCATCTATAAGAAGCTGGGAAGAAGCAAGGATTATTTTCTATTTTACAGGGATGTTTCAATTACTATTACAGATCCGAGAATATGAACGCGAATGTATTTATTGCCTTGGGCAAATGCAGTAGATACCTCTAAAAGTATCTATTAAGTACATAATTTCATTATTTAGTACATGTATATATACAGCCTATTTCACAGTAAGCGGCTTATTTTTTAGCCACACTATGGGTACTACTTTCTAAATATTTGGCAGTAATATATTTCAGGACATTCTCTACGCAATGGTGATATCAGATTTTCAATTGGGCGAATTATTTCAAAACGGCGATTTTCAATTTTTTTTTCTTAAATGGAATGCCATGTTTTTTTTTTATTACTGAGACCCTAAAAACATTCTTTTTACGATAGTATTTCGTTTTTCTTAAAAATTCATTTCTTTCACTATCAAAAAGCAAACTAACGTTTTAATCTAGTAGCGCATGAATGTTTTACACTCGATGTTACTTTTGTCGTTTGAATGATAGTTATATCCCCAAAATATTTCCAGAACGGTTACAAACGTTCTGGGAACACCTTCTTCAGTGAAAATATAACTAAATAAATGTATAAACAAACATTTGTTTTTTATTTGGGAACTATCAACAAAATAACTAATGACTAGGATTTCTTTATATAGAGGATATGTAAACAACTGTTTTATATATGTAAATTAAAAATGACTAATTGAATGTGCAAACAGACATGCAAACTATGAAAATACATAGAAAAACCTTATATCCAAAAATCTTTGTCGAAACCTTAACAATTCTGTTCAAGGACTAGTTCTCAAATAAAAAGCAAATGTTTGTTTATAAATTTATCTAGTTATATTTTCACTGAAGAAGATGTTCCGAAAACGTTTGTAAACGTTCTGGAAATATAACTATCATTCAAACCAGTCTTGTTTAATTGACCTAATTATGGTAGAGAACTATCATATAAGATAATTATTTAGTATGCAGGTTGTACAAGTTGGAAAAATTGTCAGTTACTATGTACAAAAGTAGTCAACAATTTTTTTAAAAATGCAACCATTTTAGAAGTGTTTTGATTCAACAACAATATGTGGATACACTATTTTGCTTTTTAGTGACAAAGTAGCGTCCAAAACCACGATTATTGCCGACTTTCGGGATCCAAACTTGGTTTTGTTGCAATGCATCGATGCTATGCACCAGATGATTGTGCCGAATTGACATGTGAGGTCGTGAAATAGAGTCGATTCTTGCCATTGAAGTGAAACAGGTATCAACGATGTTGCATAAACATTCTGTTGGTTAAAAGTTATAAGCCCGATGAGTTCCATAGTTTGACTAAAGCTCCGAATATTAATTGTGATAAATGGAGTAAGGAAATACTTCATATTTTAATCTTTATGCTTCGAAATGGTTTATAAGATCGTGTTATTGGTGATGAAACTTGGATTTATTTCATATAAGCTTCAAATGAAGTAATAATGAAATGTGTGAATACATATTTCAATATGAACCAAATTTACGAAATACCTTAGAAGACACACCTATGAAATTTTCCCAAAATTGCTGCAGCCCTGGGCGTAACAAACACTTTGACATTTGGCTTTATAAAATGGTAAAAATATTTATTTACATATAATGTCTTGAATATAAGATACATAAAGCTATCTATAACGGTCGGGATATTTTAAGCGGAAATTATGAATTTATAAATCGCTGATGTCATTATAACTAGAGTTGCTCAGTTTGCGCCAATAGCACTACAACTATCGGAAACGACTGTATTAGAATAAAATAACGTCACGCTTTACGAATACAGATAGAGTGAGATCGATTCATACTATATATGGAAACTGAGAACGTGTATGCCGATGTTATTTTATTCTAGTACAGCCGTTTCGGATAGTTGTAGTACTGTTGGTGCAAACTGAGCAATTAATTAATGCTAACTGCCTCATATGTCAATAATATTTTTTACCATTTTAAACAATGTCTGTTAATCAGTTTTATTTTAAGCAATAGAATAATTTAAAAAATGCAAATAATTACAAATTATTTTCGAAAATAAAAATAACAGTTTATAAACTTTCCAGAAAAAGCAATAGAATTAGAACGCAGGTTTTCAGACACTTTTACGTTTTTATTCAGAGTCGGATGTCATAGTGTAGGTCCTGATTGTTCATTAGATGTAACTTTAAAACTAGCAAAACTGCTTGCCTTATTTTTTCTCAATGTTTGTGGAAATTTTGTTTCTAGTTCGGTCTCAATACAAGTAGGCATTTATTCATTTACAACGAAGCGGAGAAAATGTTTAATGAGCTTAACAAAATTGTATTGGGTAGTAAAAAAGGTAATTTATTTTTTACAGTGTTTATTGTCTTATTTTATATAGTTTGCTTATTGGAAAGTGTTTTACTTAATACCAAAGGTTTTCAGCTATTGTTATTGCTGTGCGTGTACGAAGTATTAGGAAAGATAATGAAAAGGATAAAGTTTATTCTGATTATATCGTATGTGTTTAGTGCGTACATCATCCTTGTTGGTTCGATTCGAAGTTCCTGAGTGATTGAAGTCGTTTTCACTGTCGATGACATTGGCCTTGTCAGTATTATCAGCGCCTGAATTATTAAATGTTTCTTCCGCGTTGTGGTTTGACGGAAAGAGAGCTTGAGCTGCGGTTGTAGTCGACATTGAATTCTCATAGGTGATAGAAGCGTCGGCAATAGCAGCAGAATTTTCCTGTAGTCCGCTTACGCCAGCGCACACTTGTGCGTTTCCACCAGTTACCGACTGAACGCTTTTCAATTTAGACGGCGTCATTCGAATCGTTCTCGTCATTGCTTCGACGTCGTGAAGCGGCAATACGCGAACATCCGCGTTTTCGTCTTTCACTTCGATTTTCTTTTGGGCCTTTTGCAATGATTCAAGGTAGGATATTCTGTTAAATGTGAATAAATAAATTAATTAGTGGTTGATTTTGTATGAAACAAATAATAATTTAATCATATGCAACAAGCAGTCCTGATTTCTAAAATAAATATATGTGTGTACATATTAATTATAAAACGCACTTTCAATGAATGAGTCTAGATAGACTTAATTATTCTTGCGTGTAAATATGAGTTATAGTTCACAAGTAATACAGGTGTTTTGGAACTAGTTCATGAGAAATAATTGCTCTAAAATAATACTATCCCAATATTCTATATTGTATTTTCTTTATAGTCAAACACTGTTTTTCATTTCGCTAATTATATGAAAACAACACACTGGAGTAATGTAGATCAGTACAAAGAGGTGGCTCTAAATGTTATTTATGTTTATTTTTGATTTATTCTAATAAATAGATTGAAATTACCCAAATCTAAACCATAATGCTTTAAGACGACTGTTTGTAGAGATGTATTAAATTTTATTAAATTACAGAAAACATATCGCAAGACTCCGCTGTCTTCAATCCACAAATATTAAACAAGGTGTCAACCGCATTTGAAGTAAAACAACATTCATACTTAATTCAGTATATTTCTCAAAATAATAATAAAGTGATCTATACGCAAAGCATAAGTTTCACAGTTAAAAAATATAAGCCATTAATCAAGTTGCTGACAAGTATAAGTAACAGTATATACATATGTACATATGTATGTATGTACATATTTGAAGTCAAATATCAAATCTAATATATGAAGACGTCGCGTCGTTGTTATGCTCTTGGTTCCCATGGTTTCAGTAATCTTAATATCCTTTGTGAAAATTAAACTAGTATCTTCAATTAAAGGAAATGAGAAATTCCTACTGCTCTTTGTAAAAATAATAGATTTAGTTTAGTGCCTTTTTTATATAAGTAGCTTGTTATCTTTGCGACGTAATGAACATGCAACTGTCTTTAGCTTCAGATTTCGCAAGTATGCGATTTTCAACATTAAATGCTGCAGTATATAATTTTTTGTCAGTGACATCGTTTACAGATTCATATTAAATTTTCTCACAATCTTGAAAATGTTTGTTATCACTCACGTGGAGAGATGTTCATCAAGTGAATTTTGTTGCACTGAAAATTTTGTTTACAGCGATCGGTATACGAACATGAAAGAATTAATGCTATCCTGGTAATCGCCTCCCCAAAACATTATCGGCTACTGTTGATTATGACTATTGTACCTATAATGTAATGAAAGATCAGAAATAATATTCCGGCTGTCTATTTCAAAGTTTTCAGTGGTCTGTATGTATCATCTTTTTAAAGGTACGGAGAGGGAATCAAAATGATCTTACAAGTTTAATGTTATCCCAATCCCACGAATTGAAGATATTCTAAGTAGTATTTTTCGGTTAATCTTAATGTTTCATTAACAATTAGTCCCAGGATCTGACTATCCAGTATCCACAATATTCCCTTTTTGTCTAGCATTTGCAATTTTGTCAATTTACATTTAAATAGAACGTTGCGTTATAAAATATAATAATTTTAGTTCTTCGTTGTTCTTTTAGAAGGACCTGTTTAGTGCTCAAGTTGTTTCTTCTCTATATGTCAATGTTTAACATCTGATTTGTAAATCCTCATTTTGCTATCAATTGACTATATTTCGTCTTCCATATAAGTTTTGTCAGACATCCTCATAACGTTCAGCTTCTTGAATTTGTCTTCAATCGTTTGTTACTTCTACACCGAGATATTTAAATTCACTGACCAATTCTAGTATTTGCTAACGATTTCGAATTTGCAGCGATCCAGCACTTGGAAAAAGTAATGCATTTGTATTCTTTGACCTTGATGACGATCTTTAATTTCTTGGCGGTCATGTCAAATTTGTGGAGCTAACGCTATAACTTGTCCCCAATATTTGCTATCGGCACAAGAATATTTCTTCAAGTACCTTGGGTAGGTAGCTTTTAGGTCAATCTTTAGTTTAGCTTGTAAGTAAAATGTGATAACTTCGTAATAATCTATATATATATATATATATATATATGCTTGATATGGTGATATGGTTTCAAAGTCTATAACGGACATTGGTAACAATTTTTGTGTTTTATACATATATATATATATATATATATATATATATATATATAAATAATATGATTGGAAAACTACCTCCCACCATTTGCAGACGCGTTTCGCGGTTTACCACTCACCAGTGCAACTTTTGTGTGAAGTAGTTTCCATTATCGACTTACGTCTATAAATAGTAGTATGCTTGATGTTTGTACATATGAGAAATTCGATTAAGGAATTCCCCAATATGTATCAAACGTGCGTATTTTGCAGTTTCTACTCTACACGAGTGTACAACTATTTTTCGTACACCCTCACGCAGAGCTGCTGTTACACTTATTCGGGTAATCCACCGTGGAAAATGTGATAAGTAATATGATTGGAAAACTACCTCCCACCATTTGCAGTTTGATACATATTGGGGAATTCCTTAATTGAATTTCTCATATGTACAAACATCAAGCATACTACTATTTATAGACGTAAGTCGATAATGGAAACTACTTCTCACAAAAGTTGCACTGATGAGTGGTAAACCGCGAAAGGCGTCTGCAAATGGTGGGAGGTAGTTTTCCAATCATATTACTTATATATATATATATATATATATATATATATGTATAAAACACAAAAATTGTTACCAATGTCCGTTATAGATTTTGAAACCATCCAACCGATGTGCCCCAAACCGGTTTCATTAGACTGGCAATAATGTGAAGATGGTTTTAGATCACTAAAACAATGCATTAGGCACATTCGGTCCATTCATGAAGTTGATTTTCGACTTTTTCCATAAAAAAGTTTTCCCGAATTTTAAAATTTTGAAAATTTCAATTTTTAATATAAATATTTAAATTTTCAAATGACACCAAAAACACATAAATAAATGAATATATAAGTAATTGCTGGTTTGAACTTAGAAAATTCCTCTTTTTCGCACGGCCAATTATATGTTGCTTGCTCCAGAGTTGGAACACCGAAAAATCATTGTTTGTACACCTACCGAAAAAACTCAAAATATTGTTTATCCGCCAGCATTAAGATAAAAAAGTTAATAAACAAACACAATTTCCTTTTTTCCGACAAATAAACAAAATGTATTTCTCTTTTTAGCGTAGTAGCACACGCCGGGTATCCGCTAGTTTAGACTGTATTAAAAAATAATATTTGTAATGAATTAAAAGTTTTTCTGTAACAGAGTTAGATAGAAGCCAGTGTAATTGAAATACGTAAAAATATATGTATATCTAATTTAAAGTTTAAAAATTGACACAATTTTCAAAAAAGGAAAGTGGGTAAGATTGAGTTTATTGGTACATTAAACAATGTTTATTCAAACACATAAATCAACCTATTTCATGAAGATATAAATATGAACTAGCCGAATGTATTAATTTCGTCGTGAACGCACTGTACTACAATTATTTTAAAATTTATCGCTGAGATATTTGCTGCGTATTGTTTCTTTTAAATACTTATTCTTCTTCTTAATCATATTCCTATCTACTTTTCGGTGTAAGGCTTGGATGGGGTCAAGTTTCCTATTTTCCATATAATTCTCTCCACCGTTTTCTGTCTCCGGTCTGATCCTTTATTAAAAATACATTTATTTGCTTGAAATTTTTTCTATGATTGAGAAAGGAACTGGCAGCAGGTTCTACGTCGATAATAATGCACACCAATGATTACATTACACTTCCTGAATGTGGTTGTTTTTATTTTTGAATGTGGTAAATGTTTCTATTTTTAAACACACAATATTAATTATCACCAATTGTAGAATGCACTTTGTTAATCACATAGCACATGGTAGAGAGAGAGAGAGAGAGAGAGAGAGAGAGAGAGAGAGAGCGTAAATACAAATTATAACATATTTAACATTATTTCAGTAATAATTGTGTTCAATAGCGACTAAAATGGCATTAATTAGTAGAAATTATATTCTTTAAGCGATATAAATTTTAAATATGATGTAAATGTTAAGTACGACTGAAAATATTTGGTAGCTATTGAACGGTTTGTAAAATAACTACTAAAGCCATTCTGTACTGCAACATATCTACAGTGAATTGTTTAAATACAGTAAACGCTTGACTATTCGTTAGTTAAATGAAATTTGTACGTCAACGAACAGGATAATATAAAGACATATTCAAAATCCAGCTAGTGCCGTCTGGTGACACTTTTCCATCGGTCCTCAATACAAATCGTCTAATTAATCGAAGCAGGAATAACTTGTTGAAACTCCATAATCATAACTTGTAAAAATCAAAAAAGAGACTTTGTGAGTTTCAAAAATTTTTTAATAAAATTGTCACTACAAATTTGTTTCGCCACACAAAGTTACAAGTTACCAATCGTCTAGTGCAGTGTTGACTATTTACCTTTTCCACCGCATTTGAAAGTTTTTTTGGTATCTGGTAAATGTCCCAGCTGTAGACAACGTAGAAAGTTCCCCACAGTTAATTAATTTGCCTGAATTCTTCATGTGACGCAGTACTAAAGCAGTAATTCTAATATTTTTTGACAATCTTTCCTTTTGTAGTTCTCTTCGTAGTTCTTTAAATAACTATGTTGCTTTGATATCTCGTACAGGTAGTTACAGTTTCGTACTTTGGATTTGCCTTATTGGTAGTACCATTGTTCTTGCTACATCACTGCTGAATTCCACATTTCATCGGTTTTGTTTTGGTAATTTTGCGCTGGCGCTTCCATCTTCAGCAAAACTTTGCTAACTTTTATTTTGTGGTTCCAATCTCTGTTGATTGTGTATAACATCGTAAACGTATCCTTATTACAAAAATTTTCCTAGTTAACTTTTCTGACAGCATTCTGTCTATGCAATATTTCCCGCTGGGAAATATGTCACATGTCGAAAACAGTTAGATTTATCGCTGAAACTAGTACAGCGAAATTTGACTTCCGGAGATTAATACTAAATTGTGGGCTTCAGTGATGCAAAAATTTGTTGTTTTTGATTGATCTTGATAAATTTTATTTTGGTATTTAATATCGCAATAAATATGTACTTTCTTAATTCTGAGTCATTTTATCTTTCGATGTTGGATTATGAAGTAAAGTTGTTTTCCGTTTCCATTTTTGTATTTTTCATATTTCTCATAGCTTCCTACTGATCTCCTCTTTTCTCCACCACACTACATATCTGTTCGTCCCATCTTTTTCGTTGTCGGTCTATATTATTTTCCCCATGTATTCTCACTTCATATACTTCCTTCGTTGTTCTGCTCTCCTCCAATTTCAACTATTCCACCCACCGCAGCTACCTCTCTTCAACTATTTCAACGATTGATGCGCCTGTTAGGTTTATTATTATTGTTGTATTTCTGATCTTTTGTTTTCTCGCTTATCTTCAACATTCCATAGAAATCTCATTTCGATCACGTTTTGTACACTTCTGTTTTTATTTATTATGATATTTTCTTTGCTTCTAGTCATGGTATTTTAATGTATTATGTAGTGCTCCTGCCTTACCTAATTTCTCATTTATATCTGTTTTCCTCTTTCTTCTACGATAGTATCTAGGTAGTTGAATCCTTTGACTTGTTCTAACGTCCTTCCTCCCTGCTTGATCGCGTGGCAATTGCCATTATTTTTGTTTTGTTTGTATTAATTTTCATGTTTATTTGTTTTAGTTTCTTTTGGTATATTTAAGTTTGTTTGTAATACATATTCCAGAGTCTTTGATTAATACGTACCATATCACCTGCAAACATTGATTCTGGAAAGACTACTAATGGATGTTCGTTTTCCAACCTTTACATCTACGACTACTAAGAACAGTAAAGGACTTAACACACATATTTGGTTTAGTCCCTTCTTTGTTTAACCTTCCTATACTCACGTCAAAATGAAAGATGTATACTATACTATATAAATCGGTCTCACAGACCGTATGCGTGAAGTATAGGAAGGTTAAAACGATGTAGAGTCCTTGTTTTGGGTTCTTATCACATTTGTGCTTTCCATATAGAGCACTTTAGTAATTCTCATTTACGCCTCTCCATATTTCCTCTTTCCAAACTTTCCTATAATTTTTTACGGTACCGAAATCTACCGCCACGAATAAGACATTATTAACCTTCCTATACTCACGCATACGGTCTGTAAGACCGACTTATATAGTATAGTATACGTCTTTCTTCTTACTCAATTCAATGACAATATGACAAAATATTTACCGACATATGAAGTCAGGAACAATTATAGAGCAATCGTTTGAAATTCAATATTTAAGAATAGATCAATGAATAATATACATCTTCGTTCTGTCGAATAAATCTATGTTTATTGTTTATATTAATAATAATATTACTTTAGAGAAGCAAAGAAAGGGAAAAGGCTTAGGCGTTATTTTCATTTTGAACTTTACCTCCACACATCAACTTTTACGCTGGCAGGTCCACTCCCTTAGTTCTTTCAATAAGTGCCGTAGTATTTCCGTGATGTAATTTTGCTTCAAACGCTATATTACGGCATCGTTCTCAGCGAAGTAGAATATTAGCTTGGTATCCAATATACGTATGCGAATAGTGCGATCATTTGCCTCTAGAGCACATTCACAGCAAATTTGTAAAATGTTTGTAAAACGTAGTCTGCACAGTATGCAGTAGATGGAATTTTGCAATTTAAATTGCAGTATCGTCATAATATCACCACTTTGCGTTTCGCCGGGATAGGATTTAAATCAGGTTGATTTCGATAGTACGTGCATATGTACATACATCATAATAACATAGCCTGTACATTTTCTTACAATGTTTAAGTTTCCACATACACAGTATTAATTTCAGGAATAAATGCAAATCGATATTTTCATTTACAAGAAGCGATATCTTTAACCGACACTTCTTGCAAATCAGTATTTCACGATAAGATAGAGGGTAGTGACTGATTACTTCAATTCGTTTGATCAATTGATCATTGGATATGTGTAAGTTTGCCTTATATAGATATAGAACTTTTCCAAAGAGATCTTCGCTCAACTTTTTGATAATATAGCTGTTGTTGAATAATAAATTCTATTAGCAAATAGTTTAGCTTAAAGTACTATATATATATATATATATATATATATATATACATATATATATATATATACATATATATATATATACATATATATATATATATATATACAGGCTGTCGCAAAAGTACCGGCACATCTGGATGTTTCATTTTTCATTCATTTCATTTTTAAGTATTTTATCAACGAGGAATCTAATACAGCTTAGATCAAAAGCTCAAGTTTCCAATTTGACTTGGCCAGTTTAAATACAACAAGAAAAGTCAAGGGGAAAAGTGCGCGGGGATCCACGCTAATCAAGCCCTCTGACACGTGAGAGGCAAGGGGCTCATGTTAATGAAGAATCCCAAAGCAAAAAGAGTTTACTATTTCCACGCTGCCGTTCTCGGACAATGCTGAAAGTAAACCAATTTTCTTCCGGAAAAATGTATTGGACTTGACCGAATCCTTTAATTTATAGGTAAAATTTTTCTCTCAAAAATACACTTTTCTATTTGAAAAAGAAGACCTTCAAATTACTTTAAAGGGCATGATCAAGGTTAAATTTGAGGTTCCTCGTTAAAAAATACTTAAAGGGTGATCTTAAACCTTTAGAAAAATATCTTACTTGACGAAATATCCAGGCGTCCCAGTACTTTTTCGACAGCCTGTATATGTATGCTTCTTCCTGAATGCGGTGTTTCAGATCTTGATCAGAATTATGTGCGGTGCTGGAGCTATGCAGATTTAGGATTTCAGATACCCCTTGAAAAGAACACCGTGCGCTGAAAGATAAAGTAATCTATAGTCTCTAGATCTGGACATAACATGGTTAGGAAACTAGTTCTTCACAATTGCCATGAAAGTACATGCGGTACGGCGGCTACCCCTATTTTGTTGAAAATCGTTTCTTCATTGCCGGGAAGAAAAGCAAGCGTAGGTGCCAGGAAAATCTCCAACATGTGAATGTGACGTGGTCCAGTAACAGTTAGAGCCCTTTACGATATGCGTATGTAGTTGTTTCTGCTAGTTCAGCAGTTAATGATTCTAATGGCATCTGTAATTTTACTTACATTAACTTTTGCCGTTACTCACTTGAACGCTGTTCAGTATTTTCCAGCCTCTATAATCTAGGATATTGCCAATCACTCCACCGAATATTTCTTGACGTCATCGCTTCTCCAACATCTACTTTTAACTTCTGGGTGTCTGGTTGTCTTTTCTTCTTTCTGGGTCTATTTACATATTTTCTTCGACTATCTATTGTCATTCTCTCTCTTTTTATGATTTCTATATCGTTTCCTTGCACTCCCATGACTTTTATATTTTTCCCGTTTCTTGTGTAGGTACTTCAATCTGAGGGTCCAGCGTTTAGTCACCAATAATCTACTTTCAGGGGATAGCAACCGATTTTTACCTCATTTCTTCTTTCCCAGAATTCTGATCCATATGTATACTACCGCTGGATGTTTTTTGGTTTTGTTTGGACTATTGTTACTGTAGAAGATCGAATTTAATTATTAAATGACGTGCTTCTCTTATTCTATCCTCTATATAATATAATTAACCCGTTCATTTCGCAGGCAAGGTTATATCTAGATTATCTAGATTAAACTTGTTGTATCTTTCAAACAGCTTCATTAGAATATACTCATTAGTGGATAGAGGAGAGTACAGTTTATCATCGATTGATAATATGATTCTCACCGAATTCAAAGGACTTCAGGTCGATGGACGCAAACAAGAAAACTTTTAAAGCTCTGTCTCTATCTCTTATTACCTGTGTATTAAACAAACATAGTTGCAACTTGCACATAATACACATAAAATAAGAGATAGAGAAACTAAAGTTCGTTTTTGTATGTCTATCGGCCTTACATCTTAATTGCTCAATGCATTTGGTGTTGAATATACATATATAAAATCACGTTGTATTTAGAAATTTAACTTACTTTGGCAGAGAAAGATGCCACAATGGGGGAAAATCTATACGCTTTGCTGGAAGCATCATTAGTACTGGATCTTCATTTGCTCCTTGTTTATTACTAACAAGTAGAAGTTTTCATATAAGGTTGGCAATTATTCGCTTCCGCTATTTTTATGTTTAAAATACACTGCTTCATTAAATACGTAGCTGATATAATCTTCTTACGGTTGTGTCAATAATGAGTAGGTACTCGGTATTACTCCGTCTCTTAATTGCTACGATCGTCAAAAGGATTTATTTGAATAGCAGTGCTATAATTTATAGTATCATGGCTTCCGTAGGAAAAATGACAGTGGAAGATTCACCATCTAACTGCACAATTTGTCAATGAAAATATTGTTTAACTGATATTTGTAGCCACCTCGAGCAACATTTATTGGGAAAAGTTTTAAACAGGTTGTCGAATATATTTAATAAAATGGGACAATGGCGTTTTGAACCGTTGACGTTAGAAAACAGTTTTCAAACTTACAGAACAGATTTACTTTTTTAACCAATAAAATTAATAGACTCTTCTCCCATTCTTCCTTATTAGCTTATAACTCGAGTTATAGAGGTTAGTTGTTACGTAGTCAGGCAAGAGTTCAGGCAAGACACACGTTTTAGTGCCTTCTGCGGTTTTTGCAGCCCATTGTATTTCACCTCAATCTTTCCCAAACACTGTTTTATCCTTTCTTTCCTAATCGTGTCAACGATAAGATAACTTATTCAGTTATCCCAAACGAAATTTATTTTGCCATCCATTTACTCATTTTGTTTTAGTTTTCGTGAACTGAAGATGGTCCATTTTAAAGATGATTGTGTTTTAATACTAGGCAATATTCCTTTAGTTCTTCCTGCGCTATTCGGTGAATTGCTAGAGCTGAATTTCATGTTTCTCGCAATACTGCTCTACGTTCTCATTTAATTTTGCTGAATTCCGTAGACTCCCTCGCTCGTGGATGCTTTTAAAAATTAGTTGCAAGGTTTTAATTCTCCGCTTTCCTCTTTGCGCTGAATATTATTAACACATAACATTGGTACAATAGATACAACCTGATTTAATGTGCGTTATTACTACAATCGGTTGAGATCTATTGACGGGGCTACAAGTTAGATGTCCTAATTAAAATTAAGCTACGAATTAACACATTGCTCTACTTGTTTTTCTTGGTTTAGTGGTTTCATTAACAGCGAACCAATTTGTTTTATTATATAAGTCATTCTATTTGGCTCAAGTAGTTTGGCAATCGATCTGAACCGGACAGGGTACCGAGAGCAAGGAAGGAAGCGTTCAAGTGAAGTTCAATTTAATGTTCTTGAAACTTTGGTGTTGTATAGAAATGCTACTAAAGTAACTTGCCTCCTATCGTCAATACATAGCACTCTACCAAAAAATGTCAAATTTATGCGATAACGAAATTTACAATTCTCCGACAATAGGAGTATCCTATTTCTGGAATTTATGCAGCAGCTCATGTACCAATCCACGCTACTCGTATTTCATGGTGAAATTATCCATGTGAATTCCCGCCCACAGAAGTTTGGATGCTTGAGTGAATTTACAAAAAATACTACGTTAAAGCCAAAACAAGATTTATTACCTCACTCACATTGTTGAGACTGTATGCTAATAAAATAAAAGAGGAAATTATTCTAACGGCATGATTTTTATTGATTAATGTTTAAATTTGTTCTCATCAAAATACCTTCCCGTTGTACTCATTACAGCTTGAACTAAACGGAGCATTCTTGGAATTAATTGTTTCAGAACTGTATTTCGAATATTATTCAATTAAGATTGAAGGATATTCCACAAATTTCGCTTCGAAATTGTTTACGCACTTTTCTATTTAATGAATCCCATAACAGTTCTATTGGATTCAGATCCGGACTGTGTGGGAGTTACGCCGCTACATTTACTGCTTTATAAGTAGTAGGTACGATACATTCGGACAATATTTTTCCATGTTCCGATCTTCAGACATTCTTCTCTTTTCACCCAAGGATTTCGAATTTGAATTCATGGATCCAAATAACTTGTTTCTAATTATGTATTAGCCAATTGTGATGTACTTGTGCTCTTTGAAGTCCTCCCCCACTGTAAGAGCGGTTTTCCAATTGCCACGCTACCATGAAGATTTGCTTCTTACAATCGCAATGAAAAAATTGAAAAATAGTTTGTTTCTGGCGATTAAAGTTGGTCGCAGTTAACCTACGGTTACGTTTGCTAATCAACATATGTTGATAATTAGTCTTTGACGTGATTTTGGAGGGACCAGGCTGCACACATGTTCTAAACTGTTCGTGGTTTGATATTGAAAAATAAAGATTATCGGTTGATATCTTCACATTTAATTTCTCTGTAATTAAGTGTAGCGAATAACAACGTTGTGGCTCTTGTAGGTTTTCTCCTACCTATTCGTTGCACAAACTCTATTAAATAAGGCTGGTACTCTAAGTAATCTAAGCAAGTCAATTTCTGGTTTGATTCAATTCTATAGAATAGATAACTGTATTCAGAAGATTATACATTCCAAATAATCCTTCTTGGAATTTCAATAAATTTAGCGAGTAACAAATTTAAAATTATTGTACCTCATAAACAATGTAGTTATTTAATATAGTCATTATTTCGAGATTACTACTGCTTACAAGTAGCTTTATGTTTTTTTATAGTGCCCGAACTTCTGTCTGCGGGAATGTATCGTATCTACTTTAAAAAGCCAGGCTTACTTTCTCAGGGGATAATTATGCAAGTCTATTATAAAACGCTTTCGGGTTGCTACTCATGTTTGTCCTGTTGTTAAAGGCCAGGAAATATTTGAACCGTGTTAATAAAGTGCTAAATTGTAATTTTTGTGTACCTTATTGTATAACTGTTTCAATCATTCTTGTTAATCAGTACAGGATTTTCTTCAACTATATTAACAGAATAAAGTTACAATCTACCAAAAAAGATTATAACAGCATGTGTTTCAAAGTGCCCTTGCTTTAAATATAGTGTACCGCTGACATATTAGTTTGTCGTCATAACTAAATCTGAAACTGCGTTCCTATCTCTCAATTACACGTTTTACTATTAAATTTAGACGCACGATATTAATATGCGGAATTAGATGTATGCCGCGTTTACTTCTCAGCTGATTTCGTAACTGGCATCAGTTAGAAGTAGGCAAATATAAACCAGATTTGTATGAATGTAATAGTAAGCTTTTATATATTTTTTTGGAATTGGTAACCAAATTGATTAACATTTCAAAGTATTTATAATATATTGGATGATCTTGGTTTTGAAGAGATTCTTGATGTGACATCAATACAATCAAATCAATTTCTTCTTTAGACAATTCGTTACAATCAAATTGAATTATGCATTGCATATTCGGCACAATTCGAACAAAAAGAAATATTTAATAATCACGACGAAGGGCGGATTCTGGTACAAATTACAAATAATCCTGAGATGAATATGCTACAGATTATAAACGTAGAAGAACAACTTGGGAAAATGTACATTTTCGTTAGACTGTGCCAAGAATAATACAAATAAATACCTATCACGGACAAATTGCAAGAAGAAATCCATTAGTTAGCGCAAAAAATTGAGGTATGCACGAAACAAAAATGCGTTTTATTTTGGAAGAATGCCCCATTTACTCTTAAAACTTAAGTTAATATTTATGAATTATATGGAATGGAATAAACCTTATATGGGAAAAAACTCTGAGGGCATTTACTTTTAAAACATTTAATTTCAAGTGTGAAAGTGGTTCAATGTTGATGTGGGGGTATATGTTGGCGATAGACACAGTAATTACATATATGGTCTATCGAGGGTATATTTTTCCAAAAATTAGGTGTTTCAGTAACACGTTTTATTGGGACAACGATTTTTAATCAAATTTAGCATAAACCTTTGATTATTGAAAAATAATAAATGATTAATTTGAAAGAATAACATAAAGTAGATATCCCACCTTCCTACCCATTATGTCCCACGTATAGGCTCTACGGGGATATGATTCAGAGCTTGGTAGCCAAAACAAAAGATTCATTTGATTCACAGTTCAACCTAGTCCCTGTAATGAAAAATGGAAGATGGGTCTGCACTTCTTCCGAACTAACGGAGGGCTACTGCCATGGGCTTCATATCAAAATTCATTCAGAACAGTGCGCATGTCTTCATACCACGGTAGTGTATTCCCAAACAATGTCTCGATTCATTATTAAGGAGGACATGATGCCATTCTATATTCCATCGAAGTCTGGTCGTTGAAAAATGATATCTAACAGCCACTAGTTTTAGGTAACGATCCTGCTGTTGGGCTGTTTTTGTTTGCGGTCCTGAGATCTTCGATAACATTCCTACTCTTCAAAGCACCCTTGACTCTAATTATCGTAGCATGATTTCTGTTGAACCAGTTTGGAATTTTTCAGAATAAAAAATACTTTTCGTAGAAATCAGTAATCCGACGTCTTTCGAAATGCCTCATCTGATTCTAATTTAACTAAACAAAATGCTGTGATTTTACTATAGATATTGTAATAATGTACAAAAGACAAAAAGATGGATATTTGATCAATTCATATTCATTGTCCCTATTTTATTTTCGAAGTCTCCAAATAACAGCCCCGCTGCTTCGGGAAATGCTTCTTTTACTATCGTCCCATCTTCGACGGGTTTTTGTATTTCGCCAATATATGAGTTATTTTTAAAAGATGCGATTATAGCAGCTTTTGATTGTTTGGATGATCTAGTGAATATGCTCTGCTCTCAAGCTACTTTACAAATCGTTTATTCTTTGTTTTCTTAACTCACTCGTTGCTGGAGAATCGTTTTTATAGATTTTATGCAAGGTTTTATAATGCCTGTTCCCACATTCAGACAATGCCACTGAAGCTCGATAAACGAGACAAATACTTATCTTTGACTATGGTAAACAAAAATTCTTAAATATTGTTGCGTAAGCGCTGTTCTGAACACACAGATAAAACACCACATAAAAGTACTCTTTCAACCCCACTGATATTACTCGCACCGTTTGTTGACCAGGTACGTTTAAGTACAATGATACAACACTCCAAACATGCTTTTAACACTGTAGTTCTAGATTAGATCGGTCTACCTATCTCCATTAAATTTTACAGAATTCTACACTAACTCGCGAAGGCTAAAGGAATCACGCTTTATGGTCCTCTAAAAATAACTAGATTTTGCAAGTATATTCCACACAATTGTGGTAATAAATAGGCAATAAATCACTCATAATTTGATGTAAACAAGTACGACAGACAACTAAACCCGAACTCTAATTCAATTAATATAAGCGTCAATATTCAATGCACATGATCTCGACGTATTCAAGGACGCTGAATCACAATTGCATCAAAGTAATATGGAGTCCCATCGCGCAACAATTAGGTTCAAATCATATACCAGATTTAAAATAGCAAGCTATCACTTCTTTATTATTATTACGGTGTCGTCATACTAGTGATCGACGGAAGGCGGTTATTAGAAAAAACAACTTATCTACGTGGGTGGACAAGACATATTGGGCAAATATTTATTATTATTGCAACTGGGTTTTCGATATAAAAAGTGTCATAATAAGAGAAAATATAAATGGAAAGATATGATGTTGTTGCTTGGCGTGCTCGATACTTCAAACAATTAAATTATAAATAATATAATAAATTATAAAAATTATTGTGTTGACCAGCTTATGAAACAGCATGGCCGCAATGTTGTATCAATGTGAATTAAATCTTATTGAATTCATTTTTGAGCCTGGTTAGAAGAGAGGTTGCTAGGATAATGTATCGCACTCTAGCCGTGATATAGAGCAATTAATTAGAACTGCATTTTCAGAAATTACTCAAGCGGAGTGGGAGAAAGAATGTAACTACGTAAACCATATTGAACCAGAAGTGGGGAAGGATTAACCGATAATATTATGGAAAATTTAAGTGTCACAGGCTTTCTAGATGATGATTGGACCAGTGAGGATGATATAGATTCAGATATAATGTATTTTCATTGATAGCTACTACTACTAATTAATTAATATTATTGTTTTCAGTTATCTACCCATCCTATCTACTAATCTTTTAATCCCGAATATTTTATTTTTGATTTCCTGAACTCGTTTACTCTTTGTCTTACTTTCTTCACTTCCATAACCGATATAAGTAAATCAATTTTCATCAAGATGTAAAATTTTTCGACTGTCGATGTTTGAACTCAAGAATACAGATTTCCATTCCTAATGGATAGTTTCGGCGTACGAGCGCCGCAAAGTCCAACACGCGTATTGGCCAACAAACTCATTTCCACACCACCATGAGGTAGAGTTCCTGACGCGTTTGTTTTTAGTGGTATCCCCATTAGGCCTAATCCACATGTGGTGCACTGTTGACTTTGGCGCATTCTCCTTCGCTTCGCTACCGCTGACGGACCAGCTTTTGTGAGTTGTTCGTCTTCAGAACTACGCAAAATCTCACGGATAGGAAGTTCTTCGATTTCATCACCTTCTTCCTCGATTTCGTCGAAGGTTTGCTGAAGAACTGTCTCCGTATCTTGCTCTTCATCACTGTCTTGCAGATCAACAACCGAATTATCGCAGGTACCATTGCAATTCACGCAAATAACGGAGCACTTTAGTCCAGCCTTTCTGCATCCACAAGCCCCACGACATCCTTTTTGCATTTGCAAGAAATGAGTTTTAGCAAGTTTGCTGGAGCTAGGCCTCGAGTGTGGTGACAGGAATTAGCCCATTCTGCTTTTTTTCCCATCCCCACAGCTCTGATTTTTTACTCCATACCACTGCTAAACCTGGTGATAGGTTCGGAACAAATGCTGTCGTGTTGCTGCTTCTGTTGGTGGCAGCGACGCAATATTAAATTTATTTTTAAGTGCTGACTGCGTGAAACATGTATGTACGATACATACGATACGACATACTTTTGACGCCACTATAACCGTATAACGCAGGAACCGTTCTCCAGCTTCAGCAATGCTTTCCGGGGCAGCCTGAGTGTTCCTTTATACCGGCGACAGACCGTACAGGCATGGACAGGTCATCGTAGGCCGTTTTTTCAACGCGTAGTAAAATATTTTTCATTGATATACAAAATACGCGTGTTAGAGTAGACTTTGCGGCGCTCGTACGCCGAAACTATTCACTTTACAAAAAAGGTTGATACATAAATTATAGGAAATATTCTCTAGTTTAATTTATTACATAACTATTTTCACCCTAAAGTGAGTTGGAAAGAAAATACCGCCAAGAAACTGTTTCGGAGCGCCTTTTTCAAATATGGCGGCTTCTTCCGGAAAAAGGACGAGGTGACAAAGTAAAAAATTCGGAAAGCGCGCGTCAAAATTTATAAATATACTAATTTTCAAAACTCCCCTAAAACTTCACAGGCAATCCCCTTCTTGAGCGCCAACTGATTGGACTATTAGGTTTGGAAAAAATGTACTTTTAGTATATTGATATTTATGGTAAGCACTTATAATCAATCCATTTCAGTCACTTTATATTATAGTATTTCTTTGAACCGTTATTGCAATATTAAATAATTTATAGATAAATATATATTTATAACAATAAACACATATATTAATGACAAGTAACGTTATCGTTTACTTATATCTTTGTTATTAACTGCCTAAGTCTGCTTTACAGCATCGTTTTCTACATAAAACCAACTTTATTTGTGATCAATAAAAATTTTTAAAAATCGAACGAAATAGGCGCATGCGGTAGCCGTTCCCCTGTTTTTAACCTTTTCCGAAAATAGTTAGCGTCATCCTTGAGACTATACAATACACCTTGTTTGTGAAAAACAAAAATAAAGAAATTAAAAAAATGGGCACTATGGACTACTCGGACCTCCGTTACTATTTTTTCCGAAAATAATTTGCGTCATCCTTGGGACTATGTAATATACTTCAAATTATATTTTACAAAACAAACGAAATCTGTTATTGAGATATATATGATATTTACAAAAATTAAAAATCCTTCAAATCTTTGGAGGGAGCTGTAACCCGAAATCGGAGGATTTCGCAGAAAAGGAAAATGGTGATGTTCTTATACCAAGGTACTCTGTCAGTCTCTGTAATTTCATCGAAACCTGGAAGTGCCGATGGCCAGTGTTCCCTTGTTAGTGAATTATATACTAAGGTTTTCCGTTTAGGTTATGTTTAATCATAGTTATCTTTTTTATCAGGAAGAATACAAAGTAACATTTTCTTTAATACAAATATTTATTTTACAATTAAATCTTGGATGAACATAGATAGAAAGTCAAAAGAATAAGTTGAATAACAGAAAGTTAATTTCACATTCAAGTTGCTTTAAGTTAAACAAAATAAAAGTTATGACTAAGTAATGCAAAATACAAGACATACACTATCTATTAGTAAGATGTTAAAGCTGAGAGCTGGGCTAAGTGATATTTATATTAATCATAGAAAGTTATTCTGCAAAATAGTAAACTTCTTGTCAGTTTTGTTTATGAGATAGGCTCTAATAAAGAGGTATCGTATATGTACTTTCTTCGAAACGATTTTTTTGCGACTTACCTATGTTTAGGGATCGATAAATAGGAGGCAACCATCGTAATGTAATAGAGAAAATCAGCAGCATAACAGTAAGACTTGTAAAGAGTGCATATATATAAAGAGCAACATAAAGCGCCACGAATGATGATAGAAATTCCTGAATTCAATTATGGCATTGCTACATCCCCTATGATATACTTTTTCTACAATTGTTGAAACGGTATTAAGAAATCAGATTTCTGCTACCAGTTGAAAGGGCGACAAACTAACGTTTTCAGGAGACAATCGAATGAGTAACCAAATTACAATAGATGAAATTATAAAGATAAACAATTGTTACATATAATTTATTCATTAATTCAACGATTGATGAATAATGTGGAATAAATATATATCTTGATTGTAGTAATTACCATATGAAATGAGACTGTACATAAATATATATGTATGTAATATTACAAATTGCTTTGTCATGTCAAAAAATGGCAGCATGCAAACAGTATTTCATTGGTTATGTGTAAAAATGTGGTGATAAATTGTTAACTTTTTTTGCTGACAATCTCGTTTTTCTCTTTTTGGGAATTCTAATCAAAGATTGTTTATAATTAATTGTCGCTCTGAAGGAATATGTAAGAGTTTTTCTTGCGGTTTGTATATGTAACGCCGTCGAAATATTGACGTTTCAGGAATGCAGACGTCAACGGGAATACACCTATTAAGTAACTGACAAAAAAATGTATGGTTGTAAGAAAGCCAGATTCAGTTCAAGACATAAAGATTCCTACCTTCCTGGGGCTTACCATGAAACGTGAAGTACATATTACGACCGTTAAGTGGCCACCCTCAGTGGACAGCAAAAAGAGAAGGAAGCGCCGCTCCTGAACATTGCACGAATGACGCTTAATTATCAGAATTGGAATATCATAATTCACAATGTATCTTCTGATCGATGCCGCTTTCATTGGAACTCTCCAGCCCCCTTCTACCGTTCGGTGTAGAGATGCGTTTGTTTATAGCGGCTTGTTGCTTTGGTATCCTGAATAGACTTACCGATACGCAGCTCCTACTTTTGTAAGCTACAATTATTGAAAATTAATTTTCTCGAGAATCTGGGTGTACAGTTTCCACGTTTGGCTTGGAATTTGATTACTTTCTGAAATAAATTTGAACGAGTTCTTTTTTTCAAAATCAATTTTCGAGTTGGTGACTTGAACTGGCCTGTGACTTGAAATATTACTTTTTTTATATAAAAACATAGATGGTAATGTAATCCATATTTGTTAAAAAAATTTTACATGGACTTAAGTTATAGGTGGATTACAACTATATAAATATAGTTTAAATGTTTGTATAACAAAATGCAATATTGTCTCAAATTATAGGTCGATTTGTGGTCACCCGACTTTACAGTATTTGAATAAAATGTAATTTGTACAAGGCGTAATTATTTATCCTAGGATAGCGTGATTATTTGCTTATTATTTAATTTATGACAATGTTATGGCTTCAACGCTGATCGATCTTTTGATGTATGATAGACATTTTCCTATCTGAAAATTTGTAAAAATGGAAACGGGAGAATTTTGAAACCTATTCAGTAATAGACATCCTGTCCTGGTTAATTATTAATACAGAGATATAATAAGATGTAAGACGTACTTAATTCTATTTCACAATTTCCTGAGCTTTGTGTATTTAAAGCAAAGTTTTCATCATGCCATTATGTTAATATTTCGTTTCGTGCTTACTCTTTCCGTCTGTTCTTTAAAGTTAAAGGCCGGATACCGTCCTTCGCTAAATTACTGGTTACAATCATAGATATTATTTAAAATTCGGAATTTTTTGCTCTGATGGCGCAAGAAAAAAAGTCAATCTAAAGATGCCTAAGAATCTGAGTGATTGCCAAGATCAAAGAGTCCATGTTTTCAACTTTTGTACATAGCAACATAAATATGAAAGCAAATGAATCGACATCTTTAGCATAGGTACTTTCTATGATTCTTTATAAGATGTAATACATATCAAAACAACAGTGTCTAAATAATGCAAGCAGAAAAATAGTTAAAATCATAGCGTCCTTTGTTTTCAGTTTTGCACTTTAAAAAGAGAAACGCTAAATATAATGAAAAAGCGTAGATGGGGCGCATTAGGAGTTTTACCGTTATATTCCCGCTTACTGTGTCACCTGATTTGTAATTTATTTTTATTATAATTCCGAGTTTATGACTGTGATTTGCTTCAATACTAAGAAATGATACAGTTGAAGCTAACAATTTAAATATTAGGTAGCCAGCTGTTATAGTGCAAAAGGCGAAACGCTAATGCAAGGGAACACATTGGTAGACGTTCAAGACTGCTAACTGATTCAGACGCTCGTCTAATGACGCGTGAAATCATGAACGATGGCTTCAAAATACCAAAAGAGACTGATCGAGCAATAAATAAGGAGGTAAGGCCATAAATGCTCGGAGGACACTATACAACATCGGCTACATATCAGCTGTCAAAAGTCAAAAACCAGTGCTATCCGCTGAAAACACCAAAGCGCGGCTAAAGTTCAGCAGAGAACACAAAGCTTGAACTGGAAATGATTGGGAGGATGTCATTCAGTCAGACAATGTTAAATTTAATCGTTATTAATCAGATGGGAAGGAGTACTGCTGACGTCGATCCGACAAAATTATTCAACCGCACCAGCTCGTACAGTGAAGCATGGTGGAGGCAGCGTAATGGTGTGGGAATTGCATCATGTGGTGACATGTTGAACCGTTACATAAAATTGAAGAAATTATGAAGAAAGAAGATTACCTACATAATCTTGAGAGCAATCTGCGCTCGATTTCATCGACATGTGTGCGTATCCTGAAAGGGAGATTGTGTTTCAGCAAGATAGCGGCTTTAAACACACCCCCAGAATAGTGGAAGCGTGGCTATCGTAACAAAAATTCTAGCTACTACAATGGCCAGTTCAAAATTCCGATGTCAATCCTGTTGAGAATTTGTGGTTAAAATACAATTGGCAAAATATCGAAGAGCTCCTTCAAACGTGGAGGAAGAATGTGGAGAGTATGCCTAAGCATATAGAAAGTGTTATAAAAAATAAAGGGCTATGGACTAAATATTAAACCATTATCACAAAATATACATTTTTTGAAAAATGTAGAACAGAATACATTGATTCATACGGAAGAATCCTAATAAGGACGAAATTAGTCTATGGTAGTAGTCTACGATTAATAAAGCAAAATTACCTACGTGGCATTTGTTGGCACATGTAATTTGTTCTTGCACTGCAAGGCAACTCATTACACATTTTTCATGGAGGTCTGCCCAATTAACGAACCTCTGTTTAAGTTCGTTCAATTGAGAGTTAAACTTCTACTTATTCTTCTTTTACTTCTAGTAGAATACATGGATTATTAAATTGCTTTGAAAATTTGGTTTCATTTGCTATACTATTTTAGGTTTTATGAGTTAAGAAATGCGCAAACAGCAAATATGGACTCAGTTTTTCCCTTTACTATATATTTAAGCACTTTAAACAATGTACTATCGGTGAAAGGAATCTGTTCACACTCATTCACCTCCTGTTACATTTACCGCAAAATTGTAAATTTATGAAAATAATTCTATTATTTTCTCCTGTTATTCTTTTAGGCAAACAAATGTTAGTTAATAATTTTTTTGATATTGTTTTATTAATTCACAGCTGGCAGTCGCTCAACTGAAATGTATTTTTAGCTAGTGCAGGTGGTTTACTAAAGATATAGAATAAAAACACATATTGTTTGTTTTTAAATTTTTCGCACTCATTTTGGAACGATCCATCTTTGAAATCTATATATATATATATATATATATATATGTATATATATATAAATGGATCGTGGTTTGTTCGGATGCTTAAAATTTGAAAACGACTGCGGATTTGTTCGTAATTGCTACGTGAAGGTTTAGGGAACTATTAAAACATTTAAAAATTAAGAAAAAAAATTAGAGATTAAGCAAATTGATGACGTTTGGTGGGTCAGGTTATGACATTGTCATGGTGCGCGCAAAGACAATTAAGGTTATGACATTTGTGATTGTGCGCGCATGAATAATTGTTATGTCATAATAGAAGCAAAGTGCCGCGAGCGAGAAGATCGAATCTTTTACAACGAAGCCATAATGCAATTAGACTGCGGAATATTGCGAATCTATCCACTGCAGATGAAGAAGAAATCGCACGAGAGAAAGGCGCCGTGTTAGTCCGGCCCGATTTCGTGTTTCCAAACACAAGAACAAAGAGAGACTATACGTGAAACGGCTCGGTTGGCAATGAGAAATCGTCGAGCAGAACACAGAGATCAACAACGTCGAGCTGCAAGAAGAAATGCTTTAAGTGTTAATTTGAATCGAGGAGCGTTTGAATGCGATTCCACAATTGACTACCGCTCGCATCCTTTCGTTAGAATTGGCCCTACGGCATTAAAGTTCGCTGGAGAAACGTTTGGATTGTGCTGTCTCAGTGGAAAAGTTAAATTCGCCATTGTCATCTCCGCCACCTGAGCCATTGTATTCATTGCTTCGTGGCGAAGCTCAAGAATCACGACATTTTCTTTCGAACGCTTAAAGGTACAACGCATGTTTCCAAATGACTTCATTTGGAGCAAATATTATTGAAGAACGCGGATTCAGTCCGACATCCAAGGTAATGTTTGTTAATAAGAGAGTAACCTTTATTTTTGGTAATCATAAACCACTAATTATCACTTCCCTTTCGACTATACAGATATAAGGACAAATTCACCATAGAATTGGATCATTACAGCCGGTTGAAGACGCACAGTATAAAATTCTTACAAATTTACTTCATGGCCAATATGGAGGACCAACTTGATCGGCGTCAAACGATCAATAACGCAATGAAAAGAGAAATTCTTGAAGATTTGCAGGAAATACAACTTCAAAACTGCGTTGGATTGCATGCCAAGTGATAACTATAAAGTCATAATCAAAACAAATAAACGCCCCGCTGGAACACACGAACGACAATTCAACGATCCGACAATAGATAAAGTCGCAAAATATAGTATATTACGAGGTGCTTCACTGAAGACAATCGACATGAGTGCAACCCATTCAGCAGATAGTTTAACAGAAAGTTGTCCTACAACGATGCGCGAATCATTTGGTTTACATTCAATAAAGCAAATGCTTCGCTCCCACGTGAGTTTACGCCTTTTTGAACTTTTATTCAACTTAATTAATTTTATCTTAATATAAACAAGTTAATAAAACTCAGGTAATAACTTAAGACAACATTTATTAATTCTAAGGCGGTACGAAGTTTGCTGGGTCAGCTAGTGTGTATATAATATTGGATATAAAGTTTATATTCAATTCTTTATGAGCCTAGTGCTCTCAATAGGATTTGACTGATATCTCATTGCGTGTATGTATTTATACTATGGGGTTTTTGTAAAGTAGTTATCAAGCTTTTCGCTGATAGCGAGGGCGTTTAAAAACAGATTAATAGTTTTCAGAAGAAAAGTAAATGTACATTTCAGGGCGCATTTGTATTGAGACGACAATAAGTGTTTCGGTGAGGCCTTACGAACACAATAAGTATATCTTATTTGTAGTATTTTCACACAAATATCTGTTTGGCGTGAATGTTGGAAGCGAAAAGCTAGCTCCTTCTTGGACTGTGTTCCTGTGATTTCCACAGTACTGGTTTTGAAATCATTTACAGTTCAAAGGATATAATAAAGCACACCCGGAAATAAAAGCTGTGTTGTACTCTAATCTATTTTAATAATTACATTTAAAAGCACTACCAATGTTTGGTATGCTTTTACAAGGGAATATAAATGTTTGTATGCGTAAAAAGTTCTTTGCTCACGAAAGCCGATCCACAGATTTTTTACTTGACATGTATTTATAGTAAAATTAATCATGAATCAACCCTTTTCAGAACTACGAGTGATGACAGTATTTGTCGAAGAGGCAAACAAAAATATCTTAATCCTTCTTGCGAGAATTCGCAACTAACTATTAAGAGTACTGGTACAAAAATAACCGAACGTATTACGATATTTTGTTTTGAAACCTTATTTCTTAGGCACAAGGTAAGACAACAGCAACATGATGAAGCAAGGATACGCAAGAAAGCTGACGCGCTCCTGTTTGAACGCGCAAGCTATTGATAAGGCTGGATATCTAACATAACCTATAATTCCAAAAACGTGAAGCTTATCTTGGGCTGGTAAAGTGTCAATGCTAGGGTATAAACAAAAAATGCTTTTACACTACCAAGATACCCAATATGACTAACAAGAAAACAATAAAGTATCGTGATGAACGAAACAATATCCTTATAAAAGTACTAGAGACTAATGCTAAGGTTGTTTTTTCAGTGTAGTATACTTGTGATATACTATAAATACAAAACAAATAGTAGAGTGACTGAAACTGCTTTATTGTTTTTCTCCACAAAGATATATACACTTCTGTCTGAGTTTCTCTAGATTCCTGTATCTGTTATTATATGAATTACATTACTACACATATTACTGTACCACATACTTGATACCACATACTATTCGTCTACAATATTTTCCGCTCTTATACTAATCTGTTTACTATGTTTCTCCCCTCTTTTCTGTTTTTCGCCTTATACTTGAGTTACTATCCCACTCCTATGACCTTCATGTCCGTCTCCACTATCTACAGTCTCCAGCCATCTATCCCTCAATCCTTTCCTATCCCTCTCTGCTATCTACCTTCTGTCCATTATCAGTTTTGACTGCTACTCTCCCTTTCTTCTTGCTATTTGACTCACTTATCTTGCTTTTTCTATTTTTGCACAGGTGGTTATCTTGGATCGGCTGTATAATGAGTATATTTATTGACTAGATCTTGTTTGCCACTCTTCCTAGGTAGAGTAGTGTAATTATTAAATTATTTTCTGACTATTTCTTTGAATATGTTTCTCTGTTTTTACGGGATTTAAGTGATTCTTCAAGTGATCTTTCCATATCATTTAATTAGATTGCTAGTGAAAATGTCCGGTCTTTTGAATCATTCATCAGCAGATTGATTTTCTATTTTATGTTAGTATCGACAGTAACTAGGTTATTCAAAATGCAAACTTACAGGTCAATTAAAATGCTATTACATCTTGAGCTGCTCCAACTGAAATGGTATGTGTTCCTTTGAATTCCATAATTCCTTAATTGGACATTCGCACTACACCACATTTTTACTGCAATAGTCAATTTTCCCACTCCTGGTACATCTCGACGATTGTAATTGCTCATGAGGGATGATACTTATGATCTTAGAATGCAGTGGTATAGAATGAATTTTTTTACAGTGACAATACCTTTTGGAGAAATTTTTCGAACCCTTCAGTTTAACTAGCACTATTTTATATATGTAGGAAGGTTGCTTAGGCTTCTTGAATTCGGGTCCAAAATCGATCAAGTTGTAGGGCGGATGAATCAAATTACCCATTCGAACGCTGGTTAAATCCCACACCTGTTTGATGGTGGCACATTTGAGGACCATGGAAGCAGTGTGACGTTATTTTATTATAATGGCCTTTCTTATATGAAAACCTTTGTTATTTTTCTGAAGATGAGTTTGAATTAAGTGCAGTAAGCGCGAAATTGCATAGCACCCAGTACATATTTTACGAAGTCATTTCTATTCGCTTGTAATAAGGACTTTCTATACCTTGTACACCAAATCATTGGCTCCCCGGATATTACTTTCATGTTATTTGATAGCAAATTGTAATTTCTATGTTTCTCTGATACATGGATATTACGGAAATTCTTTGTTTTAACGATTCTAAACGTTAATTCAGACGACGATCGATGAATTTGTTCGCAGCCATCCAGATTCATTGCGACGTGTGACGGTTAGAGAGTCTTTCTAAGAACCACTTGGGCAATCGCACACTATATACTTCACACACTATACACCTTATCAATGGAAGATCTTTGATTGTAAGCGTTCTATTTCAAAGTTATTTATCTGATGCTAATTGTGTCCATGCCCTAGATATAATAAAGCAGTTACTTGTACCAAATACAAGTGACTCAGTTGGGCAGCAATCGCTAAGCACTTGAAATAGAAAACAAGTTTTCATATGAAAAAAGTAAACATACGCGTATATGAAATGCCAATTTCACCTAAAAGCGCTGTAACATAGACGTGCGTAAAAAACAAGCTCCAATTGAGATTATAAAGATCTCTGCAAGCCTCTTCCATCTTCTTGTCGGAATTAGAAAAATGTAAATCTAAAAATATCTGGGTTTTGTAAATCAAATGATATGCGCTGAAACAATAAAATACCTGACTGCAAATGCGAATATAACTAGGCGTTCACAAGTAGGGTGAATATCAATAATACATCTATGCACTTCTGAATTATGGTTCATGCTCAGATAACACTAAATCATTTTCTTAAAGAAACAATATAAGTATTTCAAAAAATTACTTTGAAATTGAACATTCATTCTTCGTATTTTGAATTTTTTGTGTAGTAGAAGGTGCGCGACATCCACTATTTTCTCTCACTATTTTAGGTGGCAGTATGCAGGTTTACATACACACTTTTTTCCGATCTGGCACTATAGCGGATTAAAAGAGACATATTCTGCCTGCAGAGATTTATACCATATGTACCCCTTTTTGTTGCAATATAACAGTAATTTGAATCGTATAACAGTTGAGAAAATATTAACTAACAGAAATAAAGGTATACTCACAATAATGCAGTGCAATTTAGACACATGGAGGTTTTATTGTTAATTTATGGGGTCTATACTGGAAATTTTGATAATTCACGCTGACAAATACAAGTGACTTTAGCAATGACAAATTGGAATAAACATATTTTCAGGTTAAGATTTATTTATTAAAAGTAAATTTGAAATAGTTTAATTTAAAATGATTTTTGCACTGTAATCATCCAACTGTCTGATTTGCTAACTATATAACTCCCAACCTTTGTCGATAAAATTCTAGAGATTATTATATATATTGTATGTATATTTTATATTATATTATTATGCGTTAAAGGTAGCGTTAGATCACTAAACGTATAATTACTATCTTTCCTTTCGGATTACCTCTACTACTTTTCTAGATTAATCAAAAACTAATTAGAAATTCAGATTTACATTTATTTCATATATAAGCATAAGCTGTATATTTCAAGTTTGTCTTTGACCTAGAAAAGTGGTGGAAGTAATCCGAAAGGAAAGATGGTAATTATACATTTAGTGATCTAACGTCATATAATAGGTCACGATTTATATGTATCATATATATATTTAGTATTCTGTTTGTTAAATTGGATTATCGTTTGAATTTCACAATCGCTTGCGCCCTATTTATAACTTATCAAATTCCTAATTTATTGCAACACTCCAGAGATTCCAGCAAGTGTAGATTTTTTGAAGTTATATATTTTACATAAAATATATATATATAGACTATGTGAATGGTAGTGCCCTCATCAACCGAACATTTAATAGCTTCATTCGTAGTAAATGGCCACTGATGCATGGAAATCATTTAATATAAACAGTGGGAATTGGAGTATATTTCAAAGGACATGATGAGTCGGACTCGAACTAGATAAAGCAATACATATACATATGTGTATGCAGAGCAGAATTTATTGTTATCCTCAAAGGTGACTAGTCTAACAGAAGAATATTAAGAAATCTTTTCAGATTCTCAAAGTGCTCTAAAAAGCTCAGTCAGACAAGCATAAAATCTGATCCTAATAAAACAACCCTACTTATTACAAAACTATTTGTAAAGACTGGAAAATCAAAGCAAGCGACAGAAAAGTATGGAGAAAACAGTGGGAGAAAATATAGAGTAGAGGTGGGGACTGATCCACCTCAGTGAATGCATCTACAGAGCTCTAAGGAGTGGCGAAGTTCCAGATGGGGCATTTCAGCCATTATATATCTATATTCTCCGAACTTAAAAATCCACATTTTTATATCAAATTCATTTGAATACGAAGGCATAGCTCGATCATAGGAAATAAAACAGCAGACTCCATTACAAAAGCTGAAGCAGACTTGGATTCGGCGATACTCACCTATAAACTAACGGCATCTGGGATTGTGAATAATGTAAATAAAGAAAGTGTTGGGGACTGGCAATGAGAGTGGGACAAATTTGTTAGAACCAAGGTAAAACAGTATGCAGAATTTTGTTTTTCTAAAAATTGTATCACGATCGTGAATAGGATACACTTCAATTATTGCTTAGCGTAGTTTACTTACACAAAACCAATACTAAAAACTCCTCTAACGCAACTGTAGAAAATATAGAGCTGTAGAACATATTACCTATGAATGCGATATTTACTTTGCAAAATCTACAGAGCTCTACTACAACCTAATTAAGACAAACCTTTCTCCGCCATTGACCATGAAAACCTCTTTAGATAGCTTAAACAAAGAAGAATTGTATGAGTTGTACAATTCCTGCAGAAATTCTATCTGAAGTTATAATCGTGAACTGACATTTTCGAAACTCTGAAGAATATTAGTTTAAAAGATACCATATTTTTGTTGGCTAATACTTGGGACAAAGTGACTCCTGGTTCAATTGCAAAATGTTGGTCAAAACTATTTTCATTGATTCAGAATGAATCAAAAGTGAACTATGATAAAGCAATTCAATGTCTCAGTAAAGGTTCCTATATGCTGGGTTGGAGGCTATGGTATTGAATTAAATGCGTTTTTGCGACTAGTAGGATAGGGAATACGAAAGTGGTTTAATAGAAAAGTGACTTTTCAAAGGTTGACAACACTTTCGCGACGGTGATTATCTTGTTGGCTTTCGTCATGTTTCTGATGTCAACTGTGAAGATAGGTTATGTTCTATACTCATTTAAAGAAAACTGATTTCGTTGTTGAGCAAATATGAAAAAAAAAAGAATTTCGAGTGTTAATTAAATATTATTTTTCAATTGGAAAAACAACTCACTTGAATTTACCACTACAATGGATGAGACTTCTCATTCACACTTATCAATCGATGCACGATATCAGTTTTGCTTTTTGTAAATCGATACAAATGTGATAAAAATCCCATCCGAATGCATTTTATATCCAAAGTTAACGAATTTGGCTCCCAAATTGTCAATAGCTTTCTCACGCAGTCTCATCAATGGTATATGTCATTCGTTTATTATTCAAAACCACATCATGTATACGTAGAATCAATAATTTCTTCATTAGTTGCAGTGTTTGGACGTTCACTGAGTGCTTCATTACTGATGTCTGACCGCCCACGCTTAACTTCAGCAAGCCAGTTAAATACTGGTGTTTGTGAAGATTCATTGTTCTCTAATATATTTAACAAATAAAATTTCATCTCCCTTCAAACCTTTTTTATATAAATATTTTATCACTGTACAAATTTTCAATTTTTTTCATTTTTAATAAACAAGCAAAACACGTCTAACTCAAACAGCTGTAAAGAAAAAGCTATTTGACAGTTCGGCTTGAAATTTCACATGTGTTCATCAGGAGGATGGAACATTCCAGCAATACGATATTTTTTATCTTTGAGCCAGTCTAGAAACTTTCTAAATCATCTGTTATTTCAACCGAACGGGTATGCAATATTTTGCGTGAGCGTTTAAATGTGAAAAAGCTACATATCTACCAGATGGGTGCCGCGTTTGGTTAATGCAACCGTAACGCTAGCGAATTTTTCCGTCGTTATATCACAGTAGATGAAACTTGGATACACCGTTGTAACCCAGAAATAAAAATACAGTGGAAATAATGGATTTCTCTCGAGAAGTGTGCCCCCAAAAGAGGCAAAAACCATTTTCTTCGGCCGATAACATTGGGATTCCAAAGATGTTATTTTTGTTGATTATTTACAAAAAGGAAAAACGATAACTGCTAAATATTATGCTGATTTGCTTACATGTTTTGATATCGAGCTTAAGAAAAAACGACCGCATTTGTTAAAAAGTGTTGTTCCATCACGATAATGCACCGTCTTATTCGTCCACTGTTGCTGCAACAAAATTAGTCAAATTGGCTTATGATTTGCTGGCTTATGCACTGTAATTCACACTTCCGCGGAGTGCAGTGTCAAAGTACCTTTACTCTGATCTGGAAATTGGTAGTGGCCACCGCTTCTCAAAAATTGCATTGACGTGGAAGATTTAAAAGGTTGTACTTAGAATATAATGCCAAATAAAATAACAGCGTGTGAGCCACCTTAAGCCACCACCACAAGTATATTAAACGGGCGTAAATGCACTGAAAGTTTTCGGTTGAAGATTGGAAAAAGGTAAATGACTACACAATTTATCATTAATAAATATTTTTTTCACAGCATAATTTTTATAATAAATGTCATTTTTACAAGTCAAATTCTCTTTGCAACAGGAATGAAGACAGCGATGAATGAATGAATAAAAATGTTAATTTGGTTAGACGAAGACCCGGGAAATGTTATACTGATGAAACTGAAAAAATTCTACAGCCACTATCAGTCATGATCTACTCATGCACAATCGCAAATGGTACCGGAACTTGTATTTCGTGGAGGGCACCATGAATTAACTGTAATATAAAAAAGTTGTTGACATTGTATTTTTATCTTTCCTACCGGAAACCGGAAACTTACCCGTTCTAAATCCGATCGAAAATGTATGGAGCATGTTGAAAAAGTTTATGCACTCATCCCCAAATCCAATAGTAGTTGTTCTGAAACATAATATACACGGTCATTGGCCAGTACAGTATGCCAGCTACAATTAGTGCAGTTATTAAAGTCAAAGGAGGATTAAAAGATATTAATGTAACTTCTTCTATAAAGCATAAATAGACACTTTGTATTTGTGATATGTGTCTGCTTTTGTTTAGTTTATGATATGTTTGAAAAACATACTAAAATCAGAAAGTGCCCTTAATTAAATGGCCAGGTACTGTAAGTGCAAGAAATACATTTGCCGCAAAAGAATCGCTCTAAATGCGTTAGCAAAGAAAAATTTCCGAATTAAAAATCAAGATACCTTGTCAACGATATAATAAGCACTTCAAGATTTCATCTTCGTAAAGCTAAAACCTTTTGCATTTTAATTCTATAAATAGTCTACCACAATCTCTTACATAAAAGGCATAAAATTGAGTAGGCATACAAATTTCTAAAGGTTTGAGACTTCAATGGAGATTTTTCTTTGAAGCTAAATTCGTGGACTTTTCAGCAACGGAACGTTTTTTAATTACAATACTTAATTCCATTGACTTTTTCATATTAAAAAAGATTTAGAAACAAAATGTGCTATCCTAGTACTTTTTAAACGGAATATTCATGCATATTAATTAACTATATCACGTTTACTGTAACAACTATACATATCTAATATCACACATAAATGAACCAGATACCTCATCTAAAATATTTACCTAAATTATGAGGGTTGTCTAGACCAGGGGTTCTCAACCGCCGTGTCGCGACACATTGGTATACATGTCAGGTGCGTCGCGAGATTTTTAATGTCTTCTAATCTTCCGCAGATAAAATATCACTTTAGATTCTAGAATATAAAAAATTATCGCCAAATCGTTTCTTGGAGTAGCCCAATTTGCAAGAAATCGCCCATCATTATATGTGATTATACGCATTTAAGCATGTATCGTATAATAATCATATATTTTTTGCATTCAACTCTGAAACAAACGATCCCCCATATGGTGAATAATCTTCACCAGAAAAGTTCCATTTTTGCGGCGGGCGGCGTCCTTTGAACTTTGTTGGCATTGTCGGCTGCGTCAGTAAAATATGTCGGTGGATACTCAAAGTGGATTTCCGGAAATTCTGGAATCTTCCTCATTCGAAATCCGATTATTTTGTGCACATTATGTGTCACATATAATTATACCTAGTTTGTCATCTGACTATTAATCATTGTCCCTTCTGGAACGTCTACTTAACTGCTTTCATCCTATTGTATATAATCACCTGCTAATTAGACTTAAGCTCTATTGTAGATTTTGGCTGTAAGAAATCATTTACATGCAATTTATGAAGGTTACGAAAGTGCATTTCTAGGTCTCATGAATCCATCAGACGTAGATTAAGGTACCGGTACAAGCATTTAATTGATGGCTTTAATTATTATTTGGAACTACACTTTCTAGCCGACCATATATGTATATATATATCACCAACATATGCCGACACAGACAGTTAGAGTTATAGTAGCAGTCGTAGCCTAGCTCATTATCAATTGGAGTTAGAGTTACAGTGCCAGCCGTAGCTCAGCTCATCGTCAGTTAAGCAATTAAAAATTAGTTGTATCTCAGTTCAGTCAAGCAGTTTTGTGAACCATCGCGAAGTTGTCGCAATAATCGTCGTGGTAATAAATAAGTGAAGTAATTCAGTGCGTTATTATTTTCATCACCACCTCGCATCACTCCTTCATTTCAAGCAGGAGGAATCGTCAGTTCGTTGTATACAATAAGAGGGTCGATATCAATTTCTTAGTCGTTTTATTTTTTGGTAATCAGTAATCAGTCGTCGCGTTTCTTCTGTTTCGCTGTTTCGAGTCTTTGCTAGTTGCTAGTGCGCTCTTTTCATCCTGGACAGATTTGTAATAAGGGAAAAGGAAGTCTTAGATATGGACAGCTCTTCTGCATCTGAGGAGAGTGGAGATAAATATACGAATATTCCAAAGAGAAAAAAATTACGCTGTATTCATCATCTAGTAAACGAAAAACGAGGACCAAGCAAAGTCCAGCATAACCGCCACTATAAAGGAGAATATATAAATTTTGGATTAACGTGGACAGGCGCGGGGGATAAACCTAGTCCGAAATGTTTGGTGTGTGGCGTAGTGTTGTCAAATGAATCTATGGTACCTAACAAGCAGAAAAGGCATTTGGACGCCTGTATACTTCCATTCATGACTCTTCTGTCATGATGGAAAAACGAATAAAGCTCTCAGATAAAGCCCTTTTCGCATCATTCAAAATTTCTGAAATGATTACCAAGAAACAGAAACCCCATAACATCGGCGAAGAGCTTATATTACCGGCATGTAAAGAAATTGTTGCTATTATGTTGGGACCCGAAGCAGTTGAACAGATTTCAAAAGTACCTCTGTCCAATGATACAGTTCATCAGCGCATTAAGGACATGTCACTTGATATTCAAAGTAATGTCATAGAAAACTTAACTAACACGCAATTTGCTCTACAGTTAGATGAAAGCATCGACATTTCAGCAAAAGCTCAATTATTAGCTTTTGTGAGATTTGTTTGCGGATCAGAAATTATTGAGCAATACCTACTTTGTCCAGAACTGGAAACAACAACCACTGGAGCTGATATATTTGCTGCTGTTGATAGTTTCTCTCAAGATAACGGACTCAAGTGGACGGATTGCATTGCTATATGTACTGATGGCGCTGGTGCAATGACAGGAAGTATAAAGGGGTTTCTGACTTTATATAATATAGTAGTAGTAAATAGTAATAACTACTCATTGCTTTTTACATAGAGAGGCCTTAGTGGTGAAGACTACGGACGGAAATCGTTTGGGTGACGTCATTCAAACGATTGTTTCAGCGATCAACTATGAAAAACTCGTCCTGTAAAATCGCGAGTGTTTGAGAAACTTTGTAAAGAAATGGCCGCAGATTATAAAGTGGTGTTATTCCACAGCAAAATCCGTTGCTTTGGAAAAATGCTTACCAGAGTAATATCATCAAATGATAAAATCAGCGCATTTTCGAAAAAGCTTGTCCTTTGGATCTTGGCCATAGGAGAAAACGATCTAACTGCTTTTCCATCTACCGCTACTGCATCAAGTGAGTTGAACACAGAGGAAAAAAATCAGATAAAGGAACGCATAATAGGGCACCTATCTGCTTAAGAGTCATAATTTTCTTTTATGCTTTTATTTTTCTATTTAAGAATCTTACGCAATAAATTTTAAAATTTGTTACTCATAGTCGTCCCATAATAAAAAGAAGTATTGTAGGTACTTTATGTGTTCGCTTTTTTGCATCTAGGTGAAAAGTAACATGTAGGGGTGTCGCAAAAGTTTGAAACGTACTTTGGTGTATCACAAAGGAAAAAAGGTTGAGAACCGCTGGTCTAGACTATAGCTATTTCGCATCTTGTAATGTATGATCTCATTGGAATCGTTTCCATTTGAAGGCGATTATCGTTATCAAGTCTCTCATAATAATTATCTATTTGTTTCAGGAATCTGTGTTCATATTCTCTCGAAAAGGTGATAATTACAAAATAGTTGAAGTTTTGAATTTAATCCTTTGAATATTTTTATTGTTTCGTAATGTGCGTGGAGATAAGCGTAAACAAATTTGCTGTGAATATATAGTTATAGAACATGTATGCTGCTTACAAAATATACAAATTACATGTATTATAAATCATCGTGTATGATGTGCCCTACATAAAGTAAACATTATAGGAATTTGAGTTTACATCAAATAGGAGGGATTGTGTAAATAAAGTTCAGAACGTACGTTATTGATTAAAAACTCGATATACCATTCTTCCCTTGAAGTGCTGTATGGTGTTACCCATTTTTAAATTGAGCAAATTGACTATTGATTTGATTATGTTTAGCATTAAATATTTATAAATGATTCTACGTAGTAAACATCTTGGTTTACCTTCATGATTAATTCCTGAAAAATTAAAAACATGCAGGCTATAAGTCGTAATTTTTGATGTAAAATAGATATAAGTATTTGACTGTACATGTAAGTACGGATGACAAACCGTACTTACATATGTAGATAATTTTCAGAAGAAGTTCATAGTGTGATTCTGATCTATTGACGAATCTGCCATTTCATGATAAATCTGTATCAGGCGACAGACATACCCGTTACTGCTTTTGGTAATAACAGAGTGTTCCACGAACTTTGTCTATGTTTAGAATGTCCACGGTTCTTCGTGTTGCTGTGTTGATGTTGGCTTGTGCTATATTTCCTGAGGTGTAATACTCGTAGAAACTCCAAAATCTCGAAGAAAATTGAAAATGGTATCACATGTTACGGAATTGACCATTCCTTGGATTAGGTTTCTAAGAGGACGACACAGAATCTACATGTTACCGTTTCATTGATATCCGGCATCTGCTCAGTCATAACATCGAGCAACTCGCATTAATCATTATTTGCTTTTGGGATAAAATTAATAGCGGTTTCATTCCCTCTTGAGTATCAGTTAATGAAACTATCAACCACCTTTGCATACCAATTAATACGCTGATTAGAACGGCAGGAGTTGCGTATCGGCAAGTCTTTTCAACCCACACCAGCTTTGCACTGCCTGCTATAAACAGGTTCAGACCTGATCGAGGCAGGTCACGATGTTCAGCATATTCCTAGAAATTCCTACCTGAGGTGCAATTCTTCAATATTTGACCAAATTTCGGTATACCTGACACTTAGTTCTAACAAATAAACACATTTTGTTTTCGTCATTTTTGTGGACGTCTCACCATTAAATATGTGAAGTGAGTTTCAACCCGGTGGAGGGGTAGGGTATGTACAAATGATCTGTGATGCCAAACGTAGAGACGTAAAAGGAACAAACAATATAGTTTCTCAAATAGTTTTCTGTATATGGTCTATTAAAGTAAACGTATTGTATGTGCGTCGTTGAAATGGATATCGTGCTGTCATAAAATGCTTTGTTTTGAACGGGTTATCGCCAACAGAAATGCATCCAAAGTTGGTAAAGAAGGAGTCTACTCAAACATGGTCGGATTTCCCTGGAAGATGATTTACGTGAAGAACGCTTAAACATTGCTATCACAAAGGAAAATGGCGAGGAGGTTCTTAAAATGATATTGGGCAATCGGCGATTAAGATATGGGATAGCTAAGCCCCTGGCATATCATAAGAAGGAGTGGAACTGTGGATCGTTTTCAAAAGAATCTAACGGAGTTTTTGTGGCGAGTTGTGACTGTAGACAGTACGTTGACCCACCACTGCACACTGGAAACAAAGCAGCAATCAAAGAAGTGGGCGGATCGACTCTCTACCAAACAAGCGAAATCGATTTCATTTACCGAAAAGGTAATGACCAGTGTTTTCTGGAATGAAAAGGAATCTCTTTCTATTGACTGCATCGAAAAGGATAGAATAATGATTGACGAATACTACGCAAATTTCAGTGACCAACTAGTTGGAAAACTTTTTGGGCGGAGGTCTCCATAATGGCAAAAATAAATTGTTTCATCAGAACAATGCACATGTGCGTAAATATGCAATCGGAAAACTGAGGCACTTCAAGTACGAACTATTAGAATATTTATGTCTGGAAAATGTCGTAAGTCAAATGAAGAGGATCATCATCGTTTTCCCGAGTTCAGTGGATAGTTGTTCCAGCGACATATGTACGTAGTTTTACTCGCACTAATTTTTGTCGCTACTCATTTGAAGAATATACAACATCATTTCTAGTATAAACAACTGAACGTTGAGTATTGTGACATATACACCTATTTGTTTGCGAAATAATTAATGCCAATGTTAATCATAAAAAACAATCAGAAAAGGTTTTATACGTAAATAAATTGGCAAGTGTTCAACTATTACGATAACATAGGTATTAAATTTGTTTCATAATTTATCTTATTTTAACTTCATTTTTATTTTGTTATAAATATAGATTTTCATAATGTCATAAATTCTACTTGGAAATCTTCCCGAATTCAAAATTTCTGTAGTTTCGACTAAAATTTAGACAGTAAATAAAAAATGAAATTTTTATAGGGTTATCTATATTACTACAAGGTCAATGAAGAAAACAACAAATTGTTTCAAACAGAATGTATTTCAGAACAGTGTTTGAAAAGTTTTCGTAAATTCATTGTCGCACAGAAAATTTCCTGGAAGAGCTGAACAGAATATTTATTTTGCGTTCTAATTATTTCGCCTATCGTTTCTGGTTTTTGTCATTATTAAATATTGAGCATATTTTAAAACTAAAACACAAGGAAAGAAGAATATAAATATAATGAAACAAAGATATAAAATGTATGTTATGCAAAAAATAACTTAAAACTATACTATATAGTAATGTAGAGTAGACAAACCAAATCCATAAGGTTCTTCCTTACTGACTAAGTTTTCTAATTCGTCACTCATCATCTGGAGATTAGCACCACAAATATAACATTTTTGTGCAGAATGTGTCAGTTAAAATATTGCATATTTTTCCGTCTGTTATGGTCAATAACAGTTGGTGTTTTATAGAAATTTGATGATCAGATAACACTACAAGTTGTTCGAAGAAGATGAGATATTTCTTCAAGAACTTCGTTGGTCTGCTACAGTTAATTCACTTGTTCCCGTTGAAAAAATAATTTGAATTGTTTAACAATTTTGTCAAATCATGTATTGGCCATCACTTAAACTCACGGGAACAAACGAAAATACGAATAGAAAATTATCAATTCATCACTCAATGATGAACGAGATGACGCATTTTTTATGACTTCACCTTGCGCTTCGAATAGCCGTTTAGTAGTTTTATCCAAAATGGCTTCAAGTGGTATTTTCACTCGCATTTCTGCCAGAAATACGTTCGTCAAACTTTATGGACTTACATAGGTTATATGATAAAAACACTTGATGTGGCCTTGTCAGAACTTTTTCTGACCGAAGTAGTAACGCTTCTGCGGCTTGACAAACGACTTGCAACTTTTGCAGTTGTGATCCATTCACTAGCACTGCGCGATTGCACTAGGTCTTCAACCCAAGGACTCTGATCTTGTACGACAAATCTTCAAAGTCGTTTTGTAGTCGACCTTAAGGTCGATTGAGGGCCGATGCATGCATACTGAAACTTTTATTTATTTATTTAAAAGTCGATTCATCGTCATATTCGATGCAGCTTAGTTTTCGACAAATTTTTAGGAAATACATGAAAATTTTAACTGAATACCCCTCAATGAATCAAAAGTTCTATGAGTAACATTGAACTTACGACTAACATAATCCATTAGAGGAGCATTTCAATCTTCTTTACTAGGCTTCCGCCATTCTGCCAAAAAGAATTTTTTAAATTAATAAAAATAACTTCAATTATGTATTATTTAAAAGATAAATGTTTGAACTATATCATACAAAAAATAAGATTAGATACACCTGGATAAAAAAGCTGTATTCAAGGAAAGTTTAGAAATGTAAAAAATAGCATGTATTTTCGAACATCTTTTTCAATATAATTATTAGACTACACACCCTCTTACTAGAATCTAATTTGAAGTGAAATGAGAAAAACTTATCCTTTAAACTAAAATCCATGGCAGTATAAGCTACTGAAATATTATAAACCACACATTTTAGGAGATGTTATCAAAAACACGGCAGAAATGTCATTAAATTATTCACATTAATGCAATTACCTTATCGCTTACCTGCCACCATCTATGACTTATCACTGAAATGTTTGTCACCCTTATTACCTAAAATTGTGACTTGTGGGGTTTTGTTTACAACGTGTGACCATTAATTAATCGATTTTTAAAAATGCCTAGCTTGTTCCAGGCGATTCACCGTGCGTCGCGTCGCTGAGAAATTTTTATTTGTCTACAAAATTTTTCACTAAATTTAAGTTGTGTATTGACACCACAAAGTAGAAAATATGAAGATCATAATGAATTTATCTCGAAAATTTGTATTAGTTTGACACATATATGGTGTGTACAGTACACAAATACAATCATTTTTGTACACCATGCAACATTAATATACATGTTGTTCCACGAAGGCGAATCAAATATAAACCGGATTCTTCAAATACGAATTGGATGTAATTTGTGCTCCGAAAAAACTTTTCAACCTCTACAGTTTTTGTAGATAATCCCGAATTAACCATTGCATAATATAACAACCAAACTTGAAATGCTGTGGTATAAATTTTATCAGATTACGTAATTTTATTCAAATGTAGTATTAAAACATAATATAATTTCTTCTTACAAAAATGTTTCAAATTCATTCAGAATTTTGAAAATATACAAGCTGTTCCATAAGAAGGAAACAAGTTTGGGGTGCCATGGTGATACGGACAACCTCAATACTCGAAAGTAATTTTATCTGATGTACTTATCGCATAAATTTGTTCTTCTTTCTATCTCTCATAATTATAGTTGTTCCATTTGCGCGCTAACAGTAGTACAACTATCTGAAACGGCTGTACTAGAATAGCAACACTGCGCTATATGAACGCATATTACATAATAGTTTCAATGTATAGTATGAAGCCATCTGTATTCGTATAGCGCAATGTTGCTATTTTAGTACAGTCGCTTCAGATAGTTGTAGTACTATTGGCGCAAAATGAGCATGTATACCCATAATAACTACGTAATCTCCCAGCCATGGAATCTTGCACCATTCTGTATATATACCAAACGTAGTTTTATTTAATTTATATTAGCAAATTTTGCGGAATATTCATATTTCGTATGAAATTTTAATTGCAATCTAGGACAAGGTCTAACTGAATAGAGCTTTTAGTTGGGATTTACTTATATCTGCGTGTATTAAATTATATAGGAACCTACGGCCTGTAAAGTAGCCAAACCTTTGTATGTTTCACATTTCAGCGTCCTGTACAAATATACCGCATTTTCGCTGTGCTGGAATTGCAAAATTGTTTCGCATATTCCCAACGAAATAATCTCGTTGCCTTGTTTAATTAGATTTCAGTGTAGCATAATACCAAGAAAACAAACTCTACAACCACTGGCCTGTAGTGAGTTTAATATTAGGTATGCAACAAAACTTCCCCTACTGATTTCATCTGATAAAGGCTGAAGAGCGAACGTATCGCGTGTTAAAATATCGTGTTGCTCTTTCTTTACTTACGTTTTTACTTTGCATGTATGTAATATACTTTTGTGTTCGAGATACGTTTTAATCAATGCTAATTTCTGTTGCTTGACGTATATGTACATGCATATGAATACGACGAAACTATTTTTACGTATCCTTGTTATTCGTTTCCTTTGAAAATGTATCTTGTATGTTTCTACAGTCGTTGGTTATTGAATTAGGACCACAGGGAAAATTATTAGTAAAACATATTTTCACAAATTATTTTATTAAAAAACATTGATATATAAAACATTTATTTCTATTATTAATATTTCGTTTGTCCGCTTTTGCTTTAATGACAGCAGCAATTCTTCTTGGCATACTCTCAATTGCTATAGTTATAGAGTTTTGAATTCTATTAAATCCTGCTTTCTAGTACACTTCCGTGATGCTATAATATTTTTGAATGTGCTTCGAACATCTTCAATAGGGTTCATATCCGTAGAATTTTCAGACCAATCCAATAACTGTAAATATACTTTAGTCAAGTGATTTTTCACAGATTTTGCTCTATGGCATAGATCATTATCGTGCATAAAAACGTATGGTCCTTTGCTTCCATACAAAGTATCAATACAAGGCATTAAGCACTCAAGTATAACTTTCTTATATTGGTCTTGATTCGTCGTATGGTGAACAAAATGAAGTGGCCCTGGACCCACTGCTATGATGCAATGCCATATCATCAAGAAAAGACCATATTTCGCCGTTTTTGCGGTGCATTCTTCTTTGAAATGTTCAGATGGTGGTAATCTTCTCACATACTGAGCACGTTCTGTTAACGAGTCTGCTGTTTATTCATCATTGAAGATGAACTATGAAAAAGTTGAAACATTGAAACGTTGCAACGTTATCAGTAAATATGTACAAGTACGTTAATAAATTGGTATTGATGTTTACTCTTTTCCAATCGTCTGCTGTGTAGTCTTTGTATAGTTTGGCAAATCTGTACTGTGCTTTCTTCATTCTATCAGTTTGGAGTTGTTTACCGGACGCCCACACCTTAGTCTGATCTCCTACCGATGTCTTCGAACAGTTTGCGGTGATATGTTTAAACTCTTCTCTCCCAGGATTGGGTGAATCAACTGAAGTGACATTTGTCTGTTTCCTTTTGTTGTTTTGGCAATCAAACGATCATCACTGATTGTAATTTTCATTTTTTGCGACAATTCTGTCGAGATGTGCTAGTACAGGGAATATTTTCTTTGACTAGTTTTACATTTCTCGTTACAGTTTGACGAGAAACATCTTTCCGTGCTATTTTACATTGTGAACGTATTCGTGTTTCCAATAGGATACTGACTTGTTTTTCTCTGGTGGTACGTCACTTGTTTTATCCATGTCGGAACTAACTTAAAAATACACTAAAATATATTTAATGTCACGCACAATAATGTTGATTTTAATATTACTGTAGATAATTGTCATTCGAACAGGATCAGAAATAAATTAAACCACACTAAATTTAGATATTTCTACAAAGAAATCTAGTTGGAAAGCCTCGAAGACGAGGCAGTTTTAACAATAAACGATAAATTAGGAGACAACCATAAATGAAGTATTAGATAAAATGTTGTGCACAATGACAGTATATACTTAAAAATAGATTAAATGTATTTGCCAGCACAATTTGGAAATTATTCTCAGAAATTTAAAATTCTCGCAGTGGTCCTAATTTAATGGCCAGCGACTGTATACACTAAGATTAAAAACTTTACTTCCTTTGATTGCTCTTTTGTTGTCTAGGCATCTTATCTACGATGTTCAAGTCAAATTTAACTTACAATATATGTAAGAAAACAACGTTATGAAGAAACCATAATTAATACATGTTCATGTAATTTTTACAAGAAATAACTCCGAGTATGTATCTCAAAAGATATTAAATTATGTTGGTGCCGTAATGGTTTTTAACAAGGTAATTGTTTAACAAGTAAGTAACTACTTGGGAAGATTCCCCTCACTTAGCAAATAATTAACTTTTTATCATAGATGTGAATGGAAAGAATATTTATTACTCGATATCATTGCAGACGAGACGTTGCAAATGCAAAGTATTAGTATATTATTTTTCAATAGGTATCAGAAATAGTATCCATTAATTTAACCTAATAGGTAAGAGCTTATTTTTCGTCGAAGGTTACTATATGGTTTAATTTTTTATTGTAAAAGCATATTTATAATTGACTTTTCCTGAGAAAACGTAGTTGTTAGTTCGTCATGCATAATTGTCGACTAATCAAAATACAAAGTTATTAATCGTTTTAAGCAAATGTCTACTCTAACACCAATTACTCGACTAAATTGACCAAAGTCGTTTAATCGAATAATCTTGTAATCGGTTGAAGTCGAATAGTCGACTAATCGACTTAATTCTATATTTATTCATTTTGAAATGTTCTACGTTGTCCTATGAATTAAATACAATTCACACCTCGTCGAGACTTGAGCAGATTGTGCGCTATTCTGTCTATGCTCAACTATCTGCTTGTAAACGCTTTTGAAGTAGTGGCAACTTTTTCACTTTTTTTCTCTAATGGGGCATGTTTCGTGCTGCAAACCACGGGATTTCCCTTTATTTATTTGTTGTTACCTCATCTATTTAAAAAAAAATCACTAATAATAATACGAAACTATACGTTTTTCTGGCCGTAATTACCAACAGACTCCTGAACGAAAGAGCTTTTTAAAACAAAAATTCAAATATGTAGTTGAGAACTATCGATTTCGAATTGATCTAAGGAAACTCAATTTAGATGCAAATCGCCTTTTTGAATATATATTTTTTAATACTGTTAATTAGGACAATCTTCATTCGCCAAGTATTAAGAAATTTTCAATATATAAACTACAAATAAATAAAAATTGCTTTGAATTAATGAGTAATTAAAGACAAAAGTAATTTAGCACCGCTCGTCAACGAACCTCTTGTATGAATTACTATTGATCGAATAGGGATCGTTCCTTATGCGAAATATGCCCTGCCTTTATCTAATAATAAACATGCTAAATAATAATAATAAAGTTGCTAGTGGTTAGTGTTAATCGTATTGTGAAAGAGTTTGGTGTCTGCGTACTTATAAATTTAGGAAAATGCCAAAAGCGAAACCAAGGTCCTCAAAACAAAAACTATCAAACCGAAATTAATTTAAAATATCAAAACAGCAAGGTAAGTCATTAATTTACTTGTTTATATGTTTACATGTTTATAAATTACTTTCCAAAACCATCGCTGACCGATGTTAATGTAAATCTGTATCTGCAGATTGGGATCTATAGCAAAGTCATCGACTCATTCAGTAGAGAATAGAAGCTGTAGCTTTTATAACCTATAAATCCTAGAATAATTCAATGAAGCAAACATGGAGAAATTTTTGGTATAATTTTAAAATTGTTATACATATGAAAAAGATGTTTGATTACACTGGGAAGCACTGTTTTTGTTTCTTGGACGCTGAGTACTGTTTCTTATGTATTTTTCAATGCTGATTTGGTATCCGTCGTCACAAATCGTCCATCAAGTACCAGTTTTTCGCAGTTACATTTTTCATTGTTGCGAGTTAGCCTTTTGCTCTTTGACCAATGCGCATGCCTGGCACCTTGCGGAAATTGAAAACTCATTGCCCTTCTACTCGCTCTTCAACTAGGATATACCTAATTTTACTGTCTCTACGTACTGTACGTTTGGGACAGCAGAGATAGACAAAACCATTATATAAAAAAACAATAAGAAAGCAGCTCCTTCTGGGAACAAAAATGTCAGTCAGTCCCTGGTGGGGCCGGCGTAATGGTGGAAAATGCATTTGTTATTCTCATTTTCATATCGTCCGGTGTGGTTGTTGTCGAATTGTGTGAAAGATATTTTTTACATATCCCAATAAAAAAGAATCTATGCTTGTCAAATCGGGTGACATGGGCGGCTATTTACAGGATTCTTTCCTTCCGATCCATTTATTTAACATTAAATTTAGATAGTTTCTAATACCTACGTGAAAATATGCAGGGGCCCCGTCTAACTGTAGCTACGTTTTGCTTCTTCCAAAAGAGTCCAAAAATCTCCTTGCAAAAATTGTAAGAAACGGTGACCATTAAATCGTTTTTCGAAAAAGTAAGGTCCAATAACATAATCACCAATACTTCCCGTGTATATATTTAAATTCAGCGATTTTGGCGATCAAGAGTCTTATTGTTAAATATGGGTGGCTTTTCTGTATCATAGTAATGAAAATTATGTCTAAATATCAATCCATTATTGTGGAACGTAGATTCAACAGTGAATAAAATATATTCAGAAAAATCCTCCTCTTCTCCAGCAGGATCCAGAGCCCACAAGCAAAATTCCAGTGGTTGGTCAAAGTCCATCCCGTATAAATGTTGGTGTATTTGAATATGATTAGGGTGATACTTGTGTTTTTTATGATCGTCTGTACACTAGATCTACGTATATCGGTTTGTTGGACAATTTTCCGTGAACTGGTACTAGGATTTTCAGCAATTGAACCTAATACTAAAAATTCATTTTCTTCCTTGTCAACGACTGATTTCCTTTCTTTTGTTTAGAGTAGGAAGTATTACCTGTCTTTCGAAAAGGCTTTGAAACGCTCGCTTTTCAGAATGTCTTCGTTCTGGATACTTTTGCGCATAAACCCTGACAGCCAAAAAACATGGCATTCACCTATGTGACATTTATTACAATACATGTCATTTAAAGCCATATGTGTTTCATTAGCAACATTTTCAGATAGTTGAAATAAAAGAAAATTGCACTTCCAAATTCAGCAGCTTCGATTTAATTTCAATCTAAGTAAAATTTAACATACCTTCCAATTTCTCCGAAACCACAAGAGATAGGAAAACCTAATACAGCTTGGGTAGGAATTGAGAAACCTTTCTCCAAGTCTAAAAATATACAGGTGTTCCATTTGAACTAACAAAGTTATACACTATTGAAGTTGAGACAAATAAAGCTGATCTATGGGATCACCCTTTACATTATTGTAAAATTACACACCTGAAAATAAGTAGCCCAAGATATACCAAATTAAGGCTAAAAACATGGTTTGAAAATTTTAATTAGTTTCTGTTATGTCCAATGTCCATTTTGAAAACATCTTACTCTTTCGAAGAACCTCGAATACTTCGAAAACGGTAGATGATAGGTATAGCGAATATTGAAGTAACTCACCTTTATTTTTCTTTACAATTCGAAAAAGAGCAAAAATATATAGTGTTCCGTTAGAAAAAAACAACTTTGATAGCTAGCGTTTTTTGAAGCAGCCTGTACATGGCAATATGTTATAATTATAACCTTTATAAACATACTCCATTCTGTCAATAGAGATTAAAAAAGAAATTATTAGTTTGGGGGCTATAGTCTGACGCGCTAGTTGCGAGTCACTTGTGTATACTTCACTACGAGCAAGATGTCTTTTATAACAGGAACATTTCAAATTTACACTTTTCTTGCGATAACTGTGAAAAGGCGCAAATTATTTGTACCGAACCAAAATGGGATGATATTAATTTAAATATCATTGAGAATGGTAATATTTCTCTTATTTCTGTCGCCCTAGATGGCTTCAGGTGCATAAATAGTGGTATTAAGAGGACGGGCTAGTCTCTCACACAATTTTCTCAGCAATCTCTAGCTATGGTGCAAGAAAATTATTTCATGTCGTGTTAAACTTTCATACCCATCCGATTCCCCCGATCTTACACCACCTGATGACTACAGATCGGGAATGATAAAGCAGGCGGTTTTCAGTTTTATAGATCCACACAGGTTACCTGCATTGAGCGAGAAGATCAGAGAAGATTCATACATCATCATACAACAACCTGTATACCATGATATGTTTAAGAACTTGCGAGCGAATACTGGAGTGCACATTTTGAACACTTAGGTAATGCTATCCAACATACATATGTATATAACTGTAATAGTACTGGACAAGCAATTCTTACAGATGCCCACGGACAGTATGAGGCCAGAAATCAATTTACACACAAAATAAAAAGTCTTGTACCGACCAGGGATTGGACGAGAAAGTCAAGTGCCCTAGAATCTTGTGGTGCAATGTTCACTACCGTTCAGGGGCAGATTTTGTTGGGCTTACTAGAGCAATGACCAGTACGAGAACCGCTGGAGGTTATAGTGGATCTCGCTCAATTGGAACTAGTCGTGAAGCTAACTGTCTGTGGTGTTCTAACAACGTAATGGGCGGACATAGAGACATAACTGGAGCAGTACTGGACGAGCCATTATTACAGATGCCTACAGACAATATGACGCTAGAAATCATTTTATTACCAGGTGAAAATTGGGAAAACATTGCAAAGAAGTCCTCAATGAACTGACACGGGACAACATCATTAATCTGGATGCCAGCACATGAAGACATTAAAGGCAATCTAATTGCCAACGACCTAGCCAAAGAAGGTTTTCAAGGAAACTTCTCAAGACATAGAACTGTATGCGGGATTTCGAAAAATTCTGTCGCATAGAAAATCCGGTTTTGGCTAGCAAGAGAACATTCAAAGAAGTGGAAATTGACTGAAGATCAATTCCACACTTAGACGCTGTTAGGCGCGCTAGATACCAAATTCTCAGTTAACCTAATCAGAAGCATCTATACGTTGTCAAAATTAACAGCCGATTTTTATCATGCGTGACGTGAAACTCGTACCACAAGAATTTGAATCAAACAAAAAATTTAGTGACATTTGTTTTCATATGCTTTTATAATTTTGTACGTTGCAACATCCACTAGTACTATTGACATTAGAGGATATTTTTTGGTTGCTGATATTTCAGCAGATTTCTTCGGTTTTCGTTATCTCGTTTGTCAATCGCCTTCGAAATATGTCCTTTTCAGAACAAATAGTGAACGTCGTCTCCAATTCTGCGACTAAAAATGTCTAAAGCCTTTAGTCGGGAGATGAAAAAGTGTATCGCTTCGATGATACACGTTTATGAACAAGAACGTGATAAAGGCATTAACAGCTGCAAGGGAGGTGACTTACATAGAGTGTTTTAATTAATATTTTACAATTTCAGCGTGTTACTGCGATAGATAATCTTAACCTCAGCGCTGTTTCTATACCTTGTTCTAAAAATAGAAAGACGCATTTCTGAATTGGGGTTCGAAGCCCCACTATAAAATCTGGAATAAAATTTACGCGGCAGATGAAAGCGATATTCAGACCAACAAAATGCATGCGGCAGAGGAAACAGACAAATATAATAAACACTACAATAACTAGCGGTAATAAACAAATGTCAATACATTTGCCAGAATTACGTACACGATACGATTATAGCAGGATTGATGCTGTTTGGTGCTGCTTTCGACCAATCAGAATTTTCTATAAAAATGGTGTGTTCAGAAATTCGTCTATTTTTGAAACAAGGTATGGTATATGGAAGTCTATGAAAAACAACAAACCACCTAGGTCACCTAAACTGGCGCTCAGGCACGACAACAACAACGCAGTTGATGATGCAACACAGGTCGCAATAAGAAATACTATTTATCAAATGTATGCACATCGCAAGTAAAATTCAATCTGTCATGAAATCGGCAACATGCGTCAAAATTAATTTTAGATGAACACATTACCTTTAACACATTAGGGAGAAGATTGCTTGAACTAAATGTATTTTCTGGATGCCGAACATTATTGCATGCTGTCCTAAAACAATTTGTTTTAATGATTTGGAGATTTATTAAATCTTTTAAGTTATCCATCCATTATTGTTATGGATAATGCTCCACACCATAGCACTTTGACATTTAAAGTGCCAAATTATGGTTCAACAAAGGCCGAAATCAAAGAGTGGCTAAATAATAATAATATTGTATATGACGAAAGCTCTTTGGAAAAGCAATTAACAGTTTACTGTTAATTGACCACCTTTAGGTGGTCCTGTATGTAATGTCTACATATATAAATTGTGACATTATTACTACAGCATTATTTCTTAGACATAAACCACTAAAACAATATGTGGGAGATACAATGGCTGAAGTAGCAAGACATAAAGTATTTCGTCTACCTCCGTACGGCTGTAATTTCAACTCAATCGAGTTAGTACGGAGCATTTGCAAAAATGATTATAACCGATATATTGGTAGAGATGGAAAATCTATTCAAGCATGCCTTAATATGTGGGAAGAAGCATTACAATAAGAGCATGTGGAGAAGGAAATCGATATGTGGTGGAATCGTGAAATTAGATTTAAGCAGATAGATGTAGCACCATTTATTATTAGTCTAAATGATGACAGTTCAGACGAATTAAATTTCAAATAATTAATGTCTGCTTATATAATTATGTGTTGCATAATATATTAGATGCTATGTATTGAATACGTTTGCGTAGCATTTATATGCTAATGCTGTACAACATACATATAATCTCTAGTAGTAAATTTTGAAAGTAATTTAGTTTCATGTTAGTACATGTTAGTACATGTTAGTTGTGTTATATGTTTGTTTGTATTTTGTTTTCTTACAATTCCATTTATACATTATCTTAGTTATTATTTATGTATTATTTTCTTTTATTCCAATTTGTATTTCGCATCAACTAGTCATAATTTATATGCTAAATAAAGCACTACTACTATGTTTACTACTATTATTATCATCTATGAAACATATTATATTGAAAATACTTACACTTTGTTAGTCAAAGGGAGAATTATGAACTTACTAAATCATTAAAATTGATATAAACTTGATAATGCATTGATGCATAATTTCTTAGTTATTTAGTAAACATTTTGTTTTTTAATAAATGTATAAAATATGCACTTATTAAAATCGGACATTGGAGTTTTACATTTCCAATTAAAAAATGATCAGATAAATAAAGATACAATGAAAATATTGAACATGCTATTTGGTATCAATGCTAGAATGAGACGTCATAACTATGTATGACGAAAGTCGGCTGCCTATTTAAAACCCTAATGCAACATAGGAATAGTAAGCGAAGTGTGGTGTGAGAGATAATAATAATAATAATAATAATAATAATAATAATAATAATAATAATAATCTTTATTTCCCAACAGGCTTTAAAGCCCAAAACAGGGTTAAGAAAAATACATTTGTGTGTATATACAATACATACGTAATAAAATAAATAAGCATTCAATATTAATAAAATATGTGTATATATATATATATATAAAAAAAAAAGAAAAACCAAAAATACAAATCGCTCTCAGTTGAAGATCATGCTGTCCCCACAAACACGTCTCCCAGTCCATTAGCTACACGAGAAAGCGTGTACGCAGGTGCCCTTCTCATTATATTTGTTCTTGCAAGTGGAACCAAAAACGTACCATTATATCGAGAGTTAATACGGGGTACTAGAAATAACATCGAGTTGAGGATGTGCGGGCAGTCAATATTGTTATTTAGTAGTTTATGAATAAATCTTTCACAGATAGCATCTCTTCTAATATTAAGTGACAGCAGACCATGACGCAGTAAAAGATCATCCTGCGGTAAGCCTCTCTCGGGATAAAAACCATCCATTTTGAAGGACAGAAACTTCAAAATCTACGGTGGATGCGCTCCAATGCCAAGCAATCACATGCATAAAGAGGGTACCAGATGAGTACAGCGTATTCAAGCTTACTTAAAACATAGGCGGAGTATAACGATTTCAAAAGCTTTACATCCCTGAAATACCTTGAAACTCGCATAATGAAACCCAACGACTTACATGCAGCTGTACATATATTTGAAATGAGAGAGATGCGAACTACAAGAGAAAACCAGCGCGCATGTTATCTGTGCCTGTGAGGAATTGAAGGAAGCATTTCGTCAAGGATCCATTGGAGCCCACGACAATGCTCAGACATCCCTTAGCAAGATAGTGACCTTTTAGTCCAATCAGCTGGAAGTTTTACCTGTGAAGTTTTAGGGGAGTTTTGAAAATTGGTATATTTATAGATTTTGACGTGCTCTTTCCGAATTTTTACTTTGTCACCTCGTTCTGTTTCCGGAAATAGCCGCCATATTGGAAAAATGGCGCTCCAAAACAGTTTCTCGACGATATTTCCTTTCCAACTCACTTTACGGTGAAAATAGTTATGTAATAAATTAAACTAGAAAACATTTCCTATAATTTATGTATCAACCCTTTTTGTGAAATGAATAGTTTCGGCGTACGAGCGCTGCAAAGCAGCTAAAAGCTACTTTCTGTTGAATATACTCGTTGCAAAATCGTTCCTTTTCCTGGTTTCAGAACATATATATATATATATATATATATATATATATATATATATATATATATATATATAAACTTGCTTGCTTGACCATGAAATTCACAGCTTCAAATTTTGTTTTCAGCATTCCAATGAAGCGGTTCTTGTTTGCATCATTGTCCAGAAATTTGTCCTGCGACACAGTTGGGATCATTGTCTCGTCACAAAGTATATCCACTGAAGAATGTTTCCGTAATCGTCGGGATCGCTGCGCATATTTGGTACTACGCTCTGCTACATGTTCCAGATACCCGTCGAATATGATGATGGCATTGGATGTATATTTCGATTTAACGAATGCGACGTAGTTATTGGAAATGGATGAAAACGACTCACCCCGATTCCAAACGACTCGATGTAATAAGTATCCTCCGTTGATGACATACATGACGGCTCCAAAGTTGATATCTCCAGAATAAGTCTCAAATGCCTTATATAAAAAGATTTGACGCATTTGCATTTGAAAAGCGATAACGAAAACGGAGCAAGTTCGTACGCAAGGAACGTTTCAAGTTATTTATCAGATTCTTTTGCGAGGCACATTCTTTGAAAAATGAATAAAGGATTAATCGGGATAATGTCGTCATCTATCCGAACGCCTACATTCATAAGGCCAAGTGATTTCCACTCTATCATTCCGTTTGAATTTTACGTTATACAAATTCTCACCGACGATTTTTGAAATGCTATCAGTACCCACTTCTTGAGACACATGACATCCCCGATAATTCCAGTGCTTATTGACATGAGTTCCTTTACTTCTGGAAACCAATCCATTAGTTTTCGTACGTCGCCATTGTCACGACTAATCCGCGAGCTTGTCATCTCGACATGCTGTTGGGAAGTCGAAAAAGCTACATTACAAAATTGCTCAACCTCGTCGCAAACATTATGTAGGAACACCATTCCTAAAGTCCACTTGGAAAGCACGCTGTCCTTGATTCCTCGACCATGAGTAAGGCCGCCAGGAACTTTCATCGTCCTCATCAATGATTGCTCAATCGTCATATCTAACAACGTACCACAACAAAATTTGTCGGAACGTCTAATGGTAAAGTATCCTTCACTCGTGAAAAAGTCGTATTCTTCGGCTGTCATTCTTTCCTTCAAATCAAGCATATCTTGCAAATATAAGTGGCAAGACTTTGCATATAAGTGGACACTGCATGAAATTAAGGCAGCATTTTTCGAGGACGAAGGTGATGAAGTCGAGATTTTGCTCAGTTCTGAAGACGAAGAACTTGCAAAAACTAGTCCATCAGGGATAGCGAAGCGAAGGAGAATGCGCTAAAGTCAACAGTGCATCACATGTGGATTAGGCCTACTGGGGATACCACTAAAAAAACGTGTGATGGAGTAGACTTTGCAGCGCTCGTACGCCGAAACTATTCATTTCACAAAAAAGCGTTGATACATAAATTATAGGAAATATTTTCTAGTTTAATTTATTACATAACTATTTCCACCGTAAAGTGAGTTGGAAAGGAAATTATTATTAATAATGCTCAACAGGCCTTGCAGACCTTGGGCATGTGCTACACAGTTTTACAGCTATTAAAATTAATCATAGTTCTAGCCTAACTTAACAAAATAGCTACAACTTTTCTAAGACTTCTTCTACTATTTTTTTCCATATTACCCTATCCCTTGCTCTTTCTCCCCAGTCCCCAACGCTGATCTTCTGCATATCTTCTTCGACGCTGTTGAACCATCTCTTGCGAGGCCTGCCCTTCTTTCTTTTCCCAACTGGTTTTCTGCTTAACACCATTTTAGGCATTCTATCTTTATTAAGTCTTTGGACATGGCCTACCCATCTTATGCGTTGTGCTCTAGCCACTGTTGTTATCCTAGGTTCATTGAATATACTCTTCACCTCTTCGTTTGTCCTTCGCCGCCATCCGTCCTTCGTGTTTATTCCTCCGTATATTGCTCTCAGAATTCTTCTCTCCCATCTTTCCAGCTTTTCCTCATCCTCCTTCTTTAGAACCCATGCCTCGCACGCATACGTAGCTGTTGGCCTAATTACCGTTTTGTATATTCTCTCCTTAGTTCTTCTTGATACAAATTTTGATTTCATTAGTGGTCTTAAGATCCCGAATTTCATACTTCCCTTTGTTATCCGAGCCTCTATCTCCGATCCTTCCTGGCCGTTTTCCTTAACCTTCACACCTAGGTAAATAAATTCTTCCACTCTTTCGAAGGTAAGACATTTTTCTTTTGTTTGCACTATTAATTGTGTATCCATATCATTCTGTGTGTCCCCCATTATCATGTATTTTGTTTTACTTTGATTAATTTCCAGTCCATAACTCTTGGATACATTTACTATTTTTCTTATGGTTCTTTGCAGTTCCCTTTTTGTTTTCGCTACTATAGCTAGGTCGTCTGCAAATGCTATACATTGGTGATCATTTTTCATTATTGTTTCATGCATCTTAATCCCACTTTTTCTTATTACAGCCTCCAGAACTAGGTTAAATATTGTTGTTGACATTGGATCTCCTTGTCTCAGTCCCTGCTCTACTGTGAATTCGCTAGACCTTTTCCCCTTCCATAGAATTTGATTTTTTGTTTGTTTTAAAGTCGCTTTGACTAAACTTATCAGTTTGCTAGGTACCCTCAACTCCTCCAAAGCCTGATACACTTGCTTCCTCCGGATCCGGTCATACGCCTGCTTATAGTCTACGAAGAGCACATATAACGCAGTTTTATATTCATAACAGCTTGCTTGTATTTCCTTAAGTGTAAAAATTTGATCCATTACTGATCTATTTCTCCTAAATCCTGCTTGGTACTCTCCTACAGTATTTTCCATAACTTCGTTTAATCTTGAACGCAAAATCTGTGCCAATATTTTATAAGTTGTTTCCAGCAATGCAATGCCTCTGTAATTTTCACATCTCTGTTTATCCCCCTTCTTATATATTGGGTATATTTCGGCCTTCATCCAATCCTCCGGTATTGTTTCCTCCTCCCAGATTTTCCTAATGAGTATGTATATTTGTTCTTGTAATAGCTCCCCTCCTGCTTTAATCATTTCCGCCGTGATTTCCGATGCTCCTGGGCTCTTATTATTTTTCTGGTTTTTGATTATTAATGCAATCTCTTCTCTGGACGGAACCTCTACTATCTACTATCAAGGACCTCTTTCGTTTCGCTTATCAGCCTTCCCTCCTTGTCTTTGATATATACATTCGGCGCCGTACATCCCTTGCTTACTTTCTTTACCTCTTGGTAAAACGATCTTATTTCTTTTTTTTTAAAGTTATCTTCAATACCTTTTAGTTTTATTTCAAAGTAGTCTCTTTTCTTCTTTCTACACATTCTTTTCATCTCTCTTCTTGCTTCTCTGTACATTGCTATATTTTTTTGGTTTTCAGTCGTTAGCAAAATCTGTCTGGCTCTTCTTACCTTCTCCATCATGCTATCACATTGTTCGTCAAACCATTCTTTTCTCTTTTTCTTTTCATCTTTTACCCCGACCACTTCGTTTGCTATTTCTATCGTCTGTCGTATATTTCTCCATAAATACTCAATGTCCATATTTTCTACATTTGTATTCAGATGCTTCTCTACTTCCCCTTTGTATTTATTTTTGGTGACTTCATTTTCTAATAACAAGGATTCACTTCTTCCCCTCCTTCCCTTGGGCTTTATTTTCTTTCTTTTTTCCCAATTCCTGGACAATTCAGCCTTACAAACAACTCTGACTAAATAGTGGTCCGAGTAACCTTCTGCCCCTCTCTTTGACTCTATTTTTGTTATTTGCTGCATATCATTCCGCTCTACTAACACGTGATCGATTTGGTTTACGGTTTTACCATCCGGCGACTTCCATGTTCCCTTATAGATATTCTTCCGCGTCAATTGGGTGCTTCTCACCACCATCCTCCTCTCCGCTGCAAAACAAATTAATCTATGGCCGTTATCATTTGTAATTGAGTGGCTGCTATGCTCACCTACAGTGGTTTTATAAAAGTCTTCCCTTCCTATCTTTGCATTGCAATCTCCCATAACAATCTTTAAGTCGTATTTTGGTATTTTCTCGTATTGCTTCTCCAATTGCTCATAGAATAGGTCTTTCTTCTCTTCTTCAGCTTCTTCTGTGGGGGCGTGCACATTTATCACAGTGATATTTCTTTTTCTTCCTTTAATTCTTAAGATACACAATCTGTCCGATACAGGGTGAAATGCCATTACTCTTCCTCTTAATCCTTTGTTTACCATAAAACCCGTCCCTAGCATCCTATTCCGTCCTCCACTCATAAAAAGATACCCCATCAATGGTAGTAATATCCGTTCCCAATTGTTTTATTTCTTGCATTGCTAAGACGTCTACTTTATATTTTTCCATTTCTCTGACTAGCTGTTTTAATTTCCCCGTCTCGAAAGTCCCTCTCACATTCCAGGTTCCCATAGTTAGCGCTTTCTTTTTTCCTCCATTTTCTATTAACATCGCCTTTGTCGTTGCCGTAATCGTTTTCTTATTTTCTGCATCTATTAGTTTTTTGATACTTGTGGTGCTTTCACAAATTTACCTAGATTGTCATCCCAGCACCATGTTTCACCATTTATCATTAATTTTTGAAATCCGATCTTCACATTCTTCCCCTCTGCTCTTGCTTCAGATGCTCTTTTCCTTATTTTTGCCTGTAGCTCCTGTTCTTTTTCGTCATATCATCATTTATGTATATTTGCATTTCCCTTGTTTGCCTTAGTTTTCTTTTATTGCTCATTAGCAGCTGTTTATCCGTTGAGTTATGTAATTCCATTAAACACGTCTTGCTTCCTATTTTCCTAACTCTTTTTATCTTCATTTCTAACTGCATAGTTCTTTTAAGAAAGCTTTTCATATGTTCTTTCAATAGGTTTTGGTCTTGTGTGTTGATCTCCATTCCCTGTACTATCACATTGTTCCGTCTTTTCTCTTTTCCGATTTTATCTAGCTCCTTTTCCATTACTACTATCTTCTGTTTTAGTACCTTATTTTCCTCTTTCATTTTGTCATTGTCTTTCTTCAGCTCTTGCATTTCCTTTCTATATTGCTTTTGCTCTCCTCTTATTTCCTGCACCTCTACTGTTAAGTTCGATAGCATTCTCAATACCTTATCTAGTTTGTCTTCATTTGTCTCCATATTCCTTGTTGGAGTTCTTAACGTTTTCTTGGATCTTAGGAAGCTCTCTTCTTCCTGGCGTGGCCTCTTCTTCGAGCTATCGTCGGTGCAATATTCGTCACTCTCCATTCAGCGTTTAAACCCTGACTTTTATTTTAAAAGGAAAGGAAATATCGTCGAGAAACTGTTTCGGAGCGCCATTTCTCCAATATGGCGGCTATTACCGGAAACAGAACGAGGTGGCAAAAGTAAAAATTCGGAAAGAGCACGTCAAAATCTATAAATATAGCAATTCTCAAAACTCCCCTAAAACGTCGCAGGACACCCTCTGCTTGAGCGCCAACTGATTGGACTATTTGTGAAAGGGGTTGCGTGACCGGTAGTGAGAATATTATTGGGGAACGGTACAAAGAGTATAATTCTCAAGTGTCTGGTCTATTGGTGACCAACCCTAAATAAGTGAATGCAATCCATGGTTATTAAAAATTAAAACAGCTTCTATGGTACGTTCGAAGAGATTAACCAATTTGTACTCGCGGTCCTCATTTTAGTACGGTGAACTGTACCCAAATGAGTACAGCGGCTACAAATGGGTTAAAGTGAATTGATAGCATTGCTATTTCCGAATTGCTTCTTTTAGATCAATTTCATTGCTAATCTTCGAAATTAAGTTATTTCTTCCTTTAACACAAATATATAATTATATAATTATAACGAGTGCATACAGCATCGACTATTAATTACTATTAACTATTAATCAATTTTGATAGAGTAGTGCCTGGAATTGCATACAACGTTTGCCGCCCAAAAGATCGAGCACCATGCGAGGTACAATGTAACTTCTAAATTTAAATCAAAATTTCAATAATCATGACTTTATGTAAATCAGATTATATTATAGTATTTCTTTGAGCCGTTGCCGAAAGAATAATTTCAATTGTGTGTGTATGTTAATCAAAGGCAAGTGAAGCTTTATTATTGTCTTTCGATATCTTTAATATTAACTGTCTAAATTTACTATACAGCGTTGTTTCTTACGTAAAACATACTTTATTTGTGATAAATAATAAAAAACAAATTATAAAAAATTGGCGGTACGGGGTACCCGGTTCCACGTTATTTAATTTTTCCGAAAATAATTATGTTCTTAAAAAGTATCTCTTATAGTTGGCAAGGTATTGGTAAAAACGTAAATTTGGTGCACATTTTTGGATGGGGATCGAGGGAGTTAGCCGTTAAAATTTTTTATTGTTTTTACGCCAAAATACTTTCTGTCTACAGTTCCATCGAAATCTGAATTTGCGGGTTGCCGGTGTCCCTTGTAAGTAAGAAATAACATCATATCTTTTAAAACTGAAATGAATTATCAAAAGTGATTAATTTTTCAACTAGTCAATAAAAAGCATTCCAAATTATAAAAGGGTGTTATTTTCTTTGTAAAAGTATTTAATTGAATAAAATAAAAATGCCCTTCAGATTTGTTGGAACACATCTTGCTATTGTGTTTGATTTCAGAGTATTAGGGCCACTTGTAAATAAAAAATATGTTATTCTATTATTTTAGCTCAATTCGTACTTCTACATACTTGAAAAATGTTTTGCACATATCAGGTGTTAAAAAGAGTTGAATGATATTTCAATCAATATGTTGGTGAGGCACTTAGCAGTCGAGGTCAATTAGATGTTATATACATATGGTGATCCTTAACATACTACTGAACAAGTTTTGACTGCTTATAAACTGTCTGAAATGGAATTCGCAGCGTCATTCGTATGTCTATTTAAATCCTGTTTACCAAATAAAAGCCATCATGTCGAATATCGCTCAGTTAAATCAATTTTATTTCATTCTGCGTCAGATATTTCACAAGAATCAAACTATTATCTGTATTAACAATGTTGTATACATTATGGTAGTTCAAAACCGGGCCAACGAAACATTATATTTTACACAATCGGGAATCATTACGAAAAGAATTATGGACAATATTTTATAAGGAATATAAGAGAGAATATACGATATTAAATTGAATAAAATGTTGATGAGTTTTCTTTTTCATAAATTGTAAAAGAAAACAAAGGCTCGTTCCAAGATCCATCCGAAAGCTAGAAATTGTAATAGAAAAGCAATTCTAATGCCCTTTTCCAACTCGCCCGCCATTAATATAAACACATAGAATTGTCTTTCTTTCTAAGTAGTTCTATAATACTTGGTTTTTTGAGTCTGTTTAATGATCTATTCGATACCTCCCCAGATATAAAATTTAGTCTATTATAATAACTAGAGTTGCTCAATTTGCGCCAATAGCTAGTGGCGTGCGCATAAAAGTTTACACCTAAAATAAATGGTCAGAAATAAATTATAGTACGTGCTCAAACACTTACCGTCTTAAGAGTCATCCGTGAAATCACAAAGTGAATAACATCTGTAAAACATAAACGTTCTACATTGAATGACGTTATATTAGCGTATTTAAAATAATCTTTTGAACAAGTTAACGGTTCTGTTAACGCACATTCACAAATTTGTGTTAATGTTTTTAGTCTTCTACGGCGCATAGCTGTGCGTGAAGATGTTGCACTATTTGCAGAAATGCCATTAACGACACCGAAGGATTTTGTAATTTTTCTATTGCCTCCACCAGTCCGAACTAATTGTTCTGAATAGTTTCTAAATCTGTTTTAACTCAACTATTTTAAAATTTCGACTAGCTTTCCTTGATAGCCGCAGCTTCCTTTGGATCGATACTGATACTCGCGAATACGTTTGGCGATTAGACAAGTACTGCTTTTGTATGCGCTATTAATGCGTCTACCCCAGGATAACATTTTCTAATACTCTCTGCCACAAGATCGAATGTATGAATCTTAACATGTAACAAGTTAGCACAATGTTTTTTAAGAGACCGGCCTACAGAAAACATATTTGCGGCACCATCACTCATATACATATTAGATTTGACAAACGCGCGTCTTGGCTTCTTTTAAAGAATTTGCTAACTTCGAATTTGATTGCTGGAAGACAACTGCTGCTTGTGAATGCAAATTCCCGAATTTTAAATACAGTCTCAAACAGAAACATATAATTTTTACATGTACATAATAAATAACCTTAAATAAAACCTAAACACATTATTATCGTAAAATATATTACACATATAGGCGCAGCAATTACTACGCCTATGGCACCCTAAATTATTGCCTTACATAAACCAAGCCAAACTTCGACGTAACAGATGTTCTATTGTAACGAGAAACGTAGACCCGTACGTAGCAGCACGAATTGTATTTATAGTTTTTCTATTTACTATGTCGCATTTTATTGAAAACTTTCTACACTATATTGTTTTATGGACAAAATATTTTGTTGGGTTACTGGTGATAAGCTTTCCAGAAGTTGACGGTTTATGTACCACATTCGATAACTCACAAGTCAATTTCACTATGAGGTTTCTTCAACTATATTTAAAGAACGTTTTTCGAATGTGACCACACCAGTCAGCTTCCATTAGTGAAGATCTGGCAGAGACAGAATCATTTCAGGTCTTTCTGTGTTGTTACAATGGTACAGCTCTCGCAATATAAGTTGGCGAGCGGTGGGGATGCGCCGTAAACGTATTTAGGACACGTACCTCCCACATGTCTGATTCAGATAGTGCATACGAATTACCATTGTCGTATCAATATAAGTTTCGTAGAGAAGGGACGACTGATAGGCAATCTATCCCTCCTCTATCTGCACGAACTCACTCCCACCCTTCGCCAACTTATATTGCGAGAGCAACAACGGACACGAATATAACGGTATAACTGACGAATCATAATACCGATCATTTATTTTATGTACAAATACATACATTGAAGATTGAAATACCTTATAATAAAATATAAAGCAAAACAGTTGAGGAATTATAACGTAATCAAATTAAATTGATTTGAAATTTTATATAAATTTAATTTTTGATTGACTGACTAACTGAGGGCTTCAAATTGGCTTCCAGAGCTGCAGTATATCTCCTTATTTTTGCATGAAAGCAGCTACAACGTGACGCGCAAATCGTCCTCATGTAACCTCTAGGATGTAGAAGGCGAACCCTTGATCGGCCACTCCTCGGAAAATCAATCCAAGAGATTCGTGTTGGTTCGTGGCGACTGCTTTAACCTTCCTATACTCACGCATACGGTCTATGAGACCGACTTATATAGTATAGTATACGTCTTTCATTTTAACGTGAGTATAGGAAGGTTAATCGTCCAGCTTGCAGAAAAGGACAGTGACGGGTTAAGGTGAATTAGAATCTTATTATGGCATATGAACCCAAGGTGTTGCAGCCGTGATGCGAAGAGTGTGGGTGTTCATTCGCCAAGCACGAAACATCGATTTTGCATATCATACGACATGATAGGATGGAATTTGTTATGTACAAAAACCGCTCGGCTACTAGGAGTATCGAGCTGCATAGGTCAAGGGAAGGAAGAAGTGTTCCTAGATTAATCATCGGACAAATTCTGCTCGTGTTATGGAGTGTTGCACATCCAAATAAATACAGAACCAAATCAAGACGATTGTTCCCATACTTCTCAAAATCCGATAAACAATCGACGTTTGGCAAAACAACATTGCAGTTGCCAGTCAATTTCCCTCACACATATCCATTAAAATGCCGAAAAGAGTATAGCCACATGGAGCCGGAGTGCCTATAAATATTGACTCCTCAAAGATGTTGTTTTTAAGTCTCCATATAATTTCATACGTTTTAATAAGTTCCTTGTCACGTTGAAAGAGGAGCACTTTATTTTTCAATCGCTTGTATACCAGAGTTGTATACAACAATCAATTGTTAGTAAGTAATCAGTGGTCAAAACCTTTTTCGAGATCAGTACTCACACTAGTCACCGTTAACTTTTGGAAAACATACAATTAATAGCGGTGTCACTAATTCTTGGGTATTGGTTAATAAAGGTAGCAAGCACTTGGAATATTTGGACCAAAATATACTGTCGCTTAGAAAAGTAGGAGTTGCCTATCGGTAAAACTATTCAGGACGCCATACCAGCTTTGCCCTAGCTTCAATAAACAAATACATGTCTTCAGCGAAAGGTGGAGAGAGAGCATTGGGGAGCAAACAAATTTAATAAGTACAATTGCTGTGCTACATATTGCTACTAGAGCGTTGCTTAGCTATCATTTAGAAATTACTAAAATTAATAATATCTTCCTTTAAAATTATTTCTTGTCTTTGGAAACGGTTTTCTATTTTCTTATTACAATAGCGATATAAACTATATGTCAGTCTTCAGTACATAAATGATATGTTAAGGTTAGAGTTCTAAATTACCCGCCCATTTATAATTTGAATAAATTTGTTTGGAAGCTAATGCTATTTACTGTTAGTTAATTTTGTACATGTCTTTTACATGAAATATTAGTCACTGATTTGATAAAACTATGAAACTCACAAAAATCGTATGATGCGTTAGTGTTAATCCGTATAGCATTAATTTTGTTTCAACCGATCTCCTCTTCCTATACTGCTGTCGTTTCACATAGTGTATAAGAAGGAAAGCAGCGGCGGGCCTATTATGTTACCAATTCTTGGTACAATAGGACGAGGGGCAGAAAACTTTATTTACTTATATTTGAAATTCGGCAGATTATATAACCACACATTTTATTATTTTTGGGTTCAATTGGTGTTCAGAAATTGTTTGCACATATTGAGAAAAATCTGCTCTTTGGAGGTAATTATATTTACCATGAGAGTGTCTTAAGCAGACAAAATAAGTCCATGATTTTAGTCCGCCGCTAATAAAGCTTAATGTCGCCGTTGTAACACACACGCCTTGCACACTAAGGCGTCCCTCAGCTATCATTATGGGGCAACACGTTAGTGTAATTAGTGCTAAGTATGGTGTACTACTCTTAACACATGTTTGCACTGCGTACAAGTTAGCAGTTGAAAACATGCATTTGCAACTAACCAAATCAGTTTGGTAAGGGTAAGAATAGCATAGTGGTTTTTAAAGGTTTATGGCGCGCTGGCGACTGGTACATGTACAACAGTATTGCAGTACTGCATCTACTTTGCATAATAGAATGGAGCGTCTACCGTGCCTACTTCGGTTTGGCTTGGCTAGAATATTTCTATGCACTGACTAAATAGAAGCTGATGGAAATTATTCTTCAACCTGTAATTCTTATAAGTTTGTTCATAAACGTCATAGTACAACAAGAAGCATATTATGTAGTAGATACATATACGCTATCAGTTAAAAGTATTTGCCCTTACATATTTTTCGGACATTAGGTATTTAGAGACAGAATTATTCTGTAAAATGATTCCAATATTCTTTTAATTGATACCCCAAATTTGTCTATAAAAAAGAAATTGTCGCTGTGGTCAGTAAATTTACGGAATTTTTTGGGAGAAGGTTGCATAGATACCTAATCCAAAAACCATGTACCGCTTGCGGGTGGGATTTACCGAAGTAGATAATCTAATCTCTTATTCTTTTTATTATCACAAAACGATACTGCACTTTAGTTAGGAATGCTTTGAATGTTTAGTTTATCTTTAGCCTTTACGGAGAAAATATCATTTAAAATTTACGCTGTCTGCGACGTGACCTTCTTTAAGAATTTTGTCGTGCGAATCGTAAATATGCCGAAAACGAAGTAACTTTGATTGGAAATACGCTCCATAATAATTGGTTATCATAAAAGTGGCAAAAGTAATCGCCATATTTCGAGGAAACTAACAGTACCAAGAAGAACAGTTGACTATGTCTTAAAGAAACTTAAGACCGATGAAAGTGTTAGAAACAAAACATGTGGAAGACCCAGAACCTTGAAAATGAAATTTTGCCATCTGAACTTCGTATTTTTCGACTCGGATCAAGATTTCGATGTGACAATGATCCGAAGCACTCTTAGAAGCTATGCAGAGAGTAACTTGGATAAATTATCAGTTGAGGGAATGCTTAATGTTATGGTTTGGCTACCGCAGTCCATCTCCTTCCATTGAGCACTTGTGGGATGAGGTTGACCGAAACGTCAGAAGAGTTTGCTTTACTTCTACCGAATACTTGTGGAATATTTTGCAAGCAGAAGTGGTTATTAAAAATAAGGGGGACACATTGATAAGGCCCAAATTTAATAAGAACATTGTTATTTATAACCTGTGTTGCTAATTTTTTATTTACTTCAAATATATTTTAGACACTACCCAGGAGAAGTTTTTAAATCTATTTTGTCATCTCGAAAATACTCAATTCTCGTGGTGGGCAAATACTTTTGAGAGTTAGTGTACGTACATGTAAATATGTTCAAATATGAAATTTTTGGCAGCTATTTGAGTTTAGTTTTGTTAGATTGGTGGTAATGTTTCTCATAAGTATAATAAATGCTTACGCTTTGATCTACATGTTTGAAAATTGGAATGTATACATATATTTTTAAATTTTGAACGCGATTGTAATTTGTATGAACAAACATAGTTTCAGCTATATTACTGAAACATAATAAACTATATTTATAACAATTCAAACGTAGGAAAATATTCAAAATGCCATATGAAACGTCTCGACAAAAGGTAACATAAATATTTACATAGATAAGTATCAATTTAGAATTACGGTTGAATGAATTAGTTTTAAAGCAAATATTTGAATTTATAATAACACTATTGTAACTGTCGGAGAATATCGCTATGGGAATTCCTGTAATTGCTATGTTTGTGTATACCGTCCGGCGTCATTTGCACAGTATTTTTATATTTACAAATAAATTAATATTCCATCGGTTTTATTTTGCCATTATCAATTTAATCATTATTTCGGCTAATACCACTGGGACTCCCATTGTTGCAAATGTAATTAGAATAAAGTAAGGAAACCGTAAAAGAACATATTAATTACTTTTTCCGTAGTTGTATTATGGTGTGTGTTTTATTACACGTAAATAAATCTAATTATGTTGTGTTACTTTTGGGAGGAGGATAAAGAATCCAATTTCTTTGATGGTTTTCGTTTCGCTTTAACTGTAACCCGCAAAAATAAATTTCTATTTCTACTTTAAACAAACAAACAAAAATTATCCTCTAAAGCCCAGACCGTTGAGTCCTGTAATAAATAATACTACTATAAATATACATACTGGGTGTTTCGGAATTCCACGACCTTATTTTAGGGATGTGTTCTCCAGCGCGCAATAAACATAAAGTTCATTCAAACATATGACATTGAAAGTAACTGTTCAAAGTGGTCTCCATTTTGTTGCATGTAGCATTCACTACGACGATTCCATGGTTCCCTGGCAATATTATAATATTAGAATCACTCTTGACAGTTGCTGCTGCTTCCACGATGCCATTCCTGAGCCCTTTTTGTGTGTCAATAGGGGTAGAATGAACCATAGACTTCATCCAGCCTTACACAAAGTAATCTAATGGTGTTAAATCAGGAGATTGTGGTGGCCATTTAACAGGTTCGTTTCAACCAACCCATCGATTACCATGTGTTATATTGAAATAGTCAGTGACAATATGAGAAAAGTGAGCAGGGGCACCGTCATACATAAGCCACGTCCTTTGCCTATTGGTTATCGGAATGTCTTCTCGAAGGTCATACAAATCATTTTGCAAAAAATGCAAGTAAGATATTGCTGAAAGCCTTGATGTTAAAGAGAAGGGGCGGATGAGATTGTCTTCAAGAAGACCACACCAGATTTTTGTTGAAATGGTATGCTGGTATGGATACTAGCAGTCGTATGAGTGTTTTCTTCGTGCCAGGTATGGGTGTTTTGAACATTAGTAATACCATTTCTTGTAAAACAAGATTCACCGCTAACCAGCAGGCAACTCAGGAAGTTAGGATTTCGTGTGCATTGTCGTGAGAAATTTTTGCACTTGTTATATCTTCTAGTAACATATCTTGCACAGACGTAACGTGAAATGGATACAATTGTTGTTCACGCAATGTCCGCCATACGCTTGTACATGATAAATTGAAACGAAGTGACAATCTTCTGGTGCTAGTATTAGAAGATAACTGAACAGCATTGAGTGTCGCTTCTTCAACGTTTGCAGTTCGTTGAAATTTTTGCCGATCAGCGTTTATTCGTTTAAGCTTTAGCGTGCCACTTTCCTTAAGACGTCTCTCAATGGTGTCAAACGTTTTACCTTTTGGTATCCTTCTAGTGGGAAATGATTCATGGTATCTTCGAACCGCAGCAGCGCCATTTTTGTGTACCTGATCGTAAATTAGAAGCATATCTCTTTGTTTTCCAAAACTAAACAAATTTGTGGAGTCTCCAATGAAAATAACAAATTAAAGAGTCTTCAAAGTACTATTAACTCACACGAAAACGAGGGTGAATTAGTAAAACAGGTTAGTTACTGCTAATAAAAAGATTTAATGACAGATGTTTAATCAACTATTTAAAAATAAACGATATCCAATAATTGACGACTACTTGATTAACTTCAGACTTTTAGCTATTTATCTTTAACTTTGAATATCTCGATAATAAATTATTTATTACTTTTTTGTTTATTTCGCGCTGGAGAACACATCCCTAAAATAGCGCCGTGCAATTTCGAAACACCTGGTATAATGTAAAAAATCATTTGTGGACCGGTGATTATTTACTTTACTTATACAATAGTTTTCTACCACTACTAGGTCAATTGAACAATGCTACGCGCGTGGCGTAACGCGCAGGCAATAAATTTTGAGGCCACTCAAACAACGAGGAAGGAATAAAAGGAATCAACAAAATAATTAAAATAATGAATAGTATAAACTACCGCGGTTGGTCTACGTTCCTGTTGACCTTCAGCCCCAAAAGTTCCTCAGGGCGGCCGGACTAGTCAGGGGGACGGGGTAGGTCCCGATAACTAAACAGATTGAAAAGAGGGCGCCATCACGTTACGGCCTCTCGCCCGGGACTTCTAAACGCAGAAGGAAGTGGGGAGCAGGAACTCACCAAATAAACTACTATCCTTCTTATGATCAGGGAATATCTAATCAAAAAAAAACTCGATGTGTACTATTAATTCCTTTGACGAGCGTCGTTTATTATTAAATTCAGCTAACAGTAAATTTAGCTAACAGTCGACGCAACAACAAGAAAAAAAACTATATTATATCTTCAATCACGAAATTCAAATATGGTATGTTTAAACAATTCAAAATTCTCATATAAACCGGATAGTCGTCGATGTCGAGACGTTCGCGTTGTACAAAAGTTCTTTACAATTATTATTCTATTGAATTGAAACCAACAACAACAAAAAACAAAACAAATGGCGTTCTTACAATGTAAGCGTTATTCTGTGTGAAATAAGAGGTTTAGTTTCCTCGTTTTCAAGAAAAATAAAATAAAAGGAGAGGGAAGAAAAGTGGAAAAGGAAAAAATACGTAGGCGAAGCTGGTACTTAGCTGCGTGGCGCTGTGAGGCGCTGCGAGACGGACGTACCGGGTAGCTCCTTCTCACCCTCGACACGGCCGGTCTCCCAAAAATACTTCCAGCCTCCCTACTTCTGCTAGGATAGGTAACGAAAACGTAGACGTAGACGAAAGCGAAAACGAAACAAAAAAGGTAGACGAAAATCCTAAACGGAAAGCCTAAAAGAAAACGAAAAAGAAAAAGCAAAATCACCAACCAGGAAAACAGTATTAAAATAACTCGAAACATACCTAAGTTCTTGGGCGGCTAAAGGATATTCTCCCCGCACGTGGCTTTTTAACAGGTTAAAATCTCCAGTGGGTATAATTTGGAGTTCCAACAATAACTCCTCCAAAATTATGAAATCGTAATTTCGTTTATCCTTAAAATATATTCCTCACCAGCAAAATATACAATCCTTCAACAATTAAATCAAATAGATGAGGTTACCAGAAAGAAAATGCATGACTAACCTGTTATAATCTCAACGACACACGGCGAATGAGTGGGACGAGAAAAATCAAAACAGACCTATATATAAGCTTGTTATTGAGCAAAAACCCAAAATCCAAGGGTTGAAGATTGAAAAGGAAAAGAAAGCACAAAACGGAGGAGAATCATCAACAATCAGAAATACGACTTCAAACTAAACTTTCACAAATTAAACAAGAAGTTAAGAGCAATTAAAATAAAATTACAGATTCCGACAACAACAAAGTTCCAGAACGTAGCGCTTTACGCGCCATTCAAAAAAAAAGGAGTATCGAGACATCAGAAAATCGAGAAATACAGACATGGTCAAAAGTAACGTAACAACAAGAGTGATTGAAATAATAGTTATATTCCCAGAACGTGTACAAACGCTTTCAGAACAACTTCATCAGTGACAATATAACTACATAAATGTATAAACAAACATTTGTTTTTTATTCGGGAATAGGATCAAAATAGCTAATGGCTAGTATTTCTTGATATATAGGATCTATAATTCTTTTTATATTATAAATAACTGATTTAATGTGCAAACACATACAAGCAAACTATGAAAACAAGCCCAAAAAGACCTTATATATATAAAATACCTTTGTCGAAATCTTAACAATCAAAATAACATAAAATTTTTAACAAATGTTCGGTACTGCAATGGGTCCTCCATTATCAACAGTTATCGCAATCCTAGTAACGGAGAACCTAAAGCAAAATTTTTTGACAAAACTAAATTCTAGTGTAAGTTTTTACAGGCGTTATGCGAATGTCTGTTTTCGTTCCGTAAGAAAAGGTAATGTTGGTGAGGTATTGGATAACTTTAATAGTTATCATAATAGATTAAAACATACATATGGGAGAGAGTCTATAGCTCATTAAATTTCCTGAACGTGACAGTCATGCACAATACAGATATTGTAAAAACGAGTGTACCAATACAGAAAAATAGCTAAATATATCTATAAAATTAATGTAGTTACCGGATTAGTTGATCAAGTGGATAGATTAGCTAATCCCGAGTGTAGGAAAAGGAATTTAAACATAATTAAAGAAATCTTAGATAAAGATAATTACCCAAGTAGTTCTTACGAGAAAATAATAAAAAATAGAATGAATAAATTATATAATAGAGGTATTAAAAATAATAACAATAAAAGTGATAACGGTATTCCTTCTAAAAAAGATTTAAGAGGACAAATAAAAAAGAATTTAATAAAAACAATATAAACATGACTTTCATTCCAAATTATAGTAACAGATCTCTTTTTACTAATAATAAATCTAAAATAAATAAACAAAATCAAAGTAATGTAGTTTATAAAATAAACTGTAAAGATTGTGATGGTTATTACAGCGGCTAGACAAACCAATAAAAAAAGAGATTGTATAACCATAAGTATTCTTTAGATAATGATTTTGTTGCAATGACTGCTGTAACAAGACATTACAAAGATCTGTGGCATTATTTTGATTTTGAAGACACAATTATATTAAAATAGAAAATAGTTGTGCAAAAAGAAGAAATGATAAATATACAGAAAGATACTAAAGCTATTAATTTCAGAACCGATGTTCAGAATTTAACTAATGTATATGGTAATTTATTAAAATAACATTTACATTTATTAAGAAGGAAATCTTTGGTTAGGTTTTTGATTCGGGTTTTTCCTAGTCGTTGAAGGTCTTTAAGATTTCGACAAAGATTTTTTGGTATGTTTCTTTTTGCGTGTTTTCATAGTTTGCATGTATGTGTTTGCACATTAAATCAGTTATTTATAATATATTTTTTTACAGATCCTATATATCAAGAAATCCGAGACATTAGTTATTTTGTTCATAGTTAAATAATAATAAAAAACAAATTTTTGTTTATATATTTATCTAGTTATATTTTCACTGATGGTGTTCCGAAAATGTTTGTAAACATTCTGAGAATATAAATATTATTTTAATCACTCTTGCTTAATTAACGTAATTGTGGTAGAAAACTATCATATAAGATAATTATTTTATACGTGAAATATAAGTTGTTTTAAATATAACTATTATAAAAAAAAATTAATTAAACTTTTGAACGGAATAAGACAAGTACATGTAGGGCCTGTCAAGTCCAAGTTGTGGAACTGTGTAACTTCCAGTCCACCCGTGGAACGGAGGCTTAAAACATTCCCAAAATTCCCATTTTATCCGAGTTGTTTATGTCAAATATAGATGGGAATCTAGAAGAAAACGGGTTCAAATCTAAATTCCGTGTTGAAAATATAAGAACATCAATGATATCTGGTTTAGTTATATATATTATGGTGTATATTGCATATTGAAATATGATAAAACGATAGCAATAGCCATAACTTTTGAATATAACAACGGATCTTCATCGGCGTTTCTAATGCAAAACTACTGTTGCCGACTGTTATTAATTAATAATAAACTATAAAATCAAAATTTTCGATACATTCAAATATTAGATATATTTGTAATAGAAGTTGTGTTTTTTTGAAGAATCTCAATTGCTGTAAATCAAAAGTCCTTAGTCGATATCTCAGGCGAAATAAATCGAGTCTGGTCTATTTCGTTTTTCTGTAGCTCCAAACTTTCCGAATTTCGGGTATGAGACAATTAAATATATAAATTAGAAAATTGAATTGGTAATTTAAAATAGATTGAAATATCAATGGCATCGTAAAATATTACGTTTCAACAGAGTTAAGGTCTAATTTGCAAAGATATTAGCAATAAATTTTTAAAGTTTGTTCTGTTTGTGTAAATGTTTTTATCCAGAGCGGGAGTTTCACGAATACGACATTTATCGTCTCCAATGTATCCAGATAAATAAGTCAAATTTAATGGTTAGATAGTTTTACGCGTCCGTTTTTATTTTTGCTGTTAGGTCATAACAGTATTAATTTGCTTATATCATTTTCATTCCTTCATATTTTGCATATAAAGCATTTCCTAATATTTAGATAGCGGATGTGACAGATTTCTTCCTGGCGAAATCCTTTTTATATGCAGCAAAGATAATATACTGCAGATTCTCGAAATATCAACTATTTAGTCTTAGTAACGGATTTGAAAAAAAAAAACAAAACACAGCAAAATATTTTGCTTGGAATATATAGATAAAATAAAAATCTTTTTGGTAGTATTAACATGTATACCGAATCACTGGATATTGCATCGGCAACGCATAACGGGAGACTTTAGTCATAAAATGACGATGACGTATTGAAAATGTTAAGTAAACTAGTTTTAGCTTTTGAGTTATAACTTATAATTATAAGTCTTGGTGCCAAAAGTTTTAATTTTATATTCCGTTAGAACAGTGATGGCGAACCTATGACATGCGTGTCAGTGGTGACACGCGAGCTCATTTTTGGTGACACGCATCTTCAAAGGTAAAAAAATTGTAATTCAAATATTTGTCTCTCATAACGGCCAGAGTTGGCCATTAATAATAATATTATTACTTACGTTAATAATAATTAGTAATTTAATTCTGAAACCAGACGTGCGTGTACAAGTATAATAACATTGTGCAACAAATATACATATTAAAAACATTTAAATACATTGTTTCAATATTGATATTAATATAAAAATGCCAAATTCTGGAAACATGTACTTCGGGTATGCATCGAGTGCGCTGGGCTACATTCGGCAAACGGACGCACTTGATCGCCATGTTACGTGGTTGGAAGAAAAAGATTGCAACAATACTGTACGAGACATTCTCTGTGTCGGAGAAATATCTTCGGTATGTTTGAATTTTATGATACCAGTAATCACTGCAACAACGTTGCAGAAAGTTAATAGGTAAGAAACCTATCAACTTTTTATAAAAAACGCCTAGATCTATATTGATATGTTTTTGCAGGCCTATGATGGAGAATAAAAAAATAAAAAACCATAATTAGCAGTAATTAGCAGTAGCCGTCCATTTCAAGACATATAGACCGAAATGTACAGGATTGTTGACAGAAACAACATGGAATATAAAGAGACAATTTGAAACTAATCATAGTCAAGATTTGAATAAAAGTATCGATGAATGGAAGGAATACATTTCTAGGCATTTACAACGCTATAAAAATCAAACAAATTCAATCTTTAAATTTGTAAAAAGCTCTACAAATTTCACATCAGCAAGTTACTGTGTAGCTCACTCCATAACCCGGCATGGGAAACCTCTCAGTGACGGAAAATAAAGATGAAATTATTAAAAGAATTTCTAAGTTACTACTCAGTAGAAATACCATCAAAGACAGAATAATATATCTAAATAAAAATGTTCAAGAACAATTAAAAAGATTTAACTAGTTGTAAATATTTTTCGATTTCTCATGATGAAACTACTGATGTCACATCAAGTGCTCGATTGGCCATTATTGCTAGATATTTTGATAGTCTCACAATGAGAGAGGAGTTAATAAAGTTAGAATCAGTGCCAATAGGTACATCGGGAAATGAAATATGTAAGGTTGTTACAAAAACATTTAGTGACTTCAACGTTGATATCTTTAAAATTGTGTCAGCCACGACAGATGGGGCTCCAAATATGGCAAAAAATGTGGGGTTTATAAAATTGTTTATGAAAATTATTGGACATCCAGTTGTTCCTTTTCAATGCATTATCCATCAGGAAGTGTGAAGTGTGCCAAATCTGGATTTTCGGAACTAAATGATATAATATTAGTTGAAACAAAAATAGTGAATTTTATAGCTGCCCGGCCACTTCGCAAACGACAATCTTCTGCACTTCTACTGAAAGTTGAATCATCCTACAGTTGACTATTAATGTTTAATAACGTGAGATGGCTGAGTCGAGGAAAAGTATTGGAGAGATTTATTGAGTGCTTTGACGAAATTTTATTATTTATTGCAAATAAAGATCTAATAAACGTTCCTCAGGTTAAGAATCATATCTGGAGCAATTTAATGTCCTTTATTGACTTCTCTGTTCATATGAATGAACTCAACTTAAAATTACAAGGTTTGGGTAAAAATATTGAGGTTATGTTTAGAAACATCAAATTTTTTGAAAGTAAACTTCAAATTTTCAAGGGACATATTGAAACTAAAACATATGTATCAGTATTTTCCTCGCATAAAAATATTTCGAAAAGGCAACAACACCATGTGAAATGGCGTCCATACTTCTGTACCAGAATATAATAAACTCATTAATTCAACAGTTCAGTGAAAGATTCAACCAGTTTAGAAGCCTAGAACAGACAATTAAAATAATTAAGTATCCTGATGTAGCTGATTACAATACTTTGGAATTAAAGGATTTTCAATGGATGCCAATTGACGATTTAGATATGCAATTGGTAGATTTTCGGAATAGCATTTGGACTCAAGGATTTGTCGAATTAAGGTCAGCAGTTAAAAATATGAAACGAAATCGTTTGAAGGATGAAAATGAGTACAACTGCGAAGAAGAAATTTTGAAATCTTGGAACAGATTACCTGATACTTATACCAACTTGAAAGATTTAACAATGGCTTTGCTAACAATTTTTTCATCCACATATTTTTGTGAGACATTGTTCTCCGCATTAAATAATATTAGGACAAACAAACGGAATCGGTTAACAGATAAAGTCAGTGGCGCTTGCTTGGTTTTGAGATGTACCTAGTATAAACCCCAAGTAGAAGATTTAGCAGACAAACTTCAGCACCAAAAAAGTCACTAATTTTATATTGCTTTTTTGTTTTTGTTCAATCAATTACCTTAAGAAAATTATAAATATTTCTACTTTTTTAGTTTTTACTTTTGTGGTGTGTGACATGCCACGAAAATTATGTTCCGATTTTTCAAATTTTGACACACCGAGCTCAAAAGGTTCACCATCACTGCGTTAGAACGATTTATATTGTGTTGAAATTTGACAAACGAGTTTATCCACCCTTTTTGTGATATCGTCAAAGTGAAGTTCTATCCTGGGTATTCGCCAAATCCTCGCAATTAGTTTTATAAAGTTCAGAAATTATTTTGAGGTGGAAAGATTGATAATTTAGTACCACCATATAGAAATTCAGTTCTATTAAACAAAAGGAAATTTCTTGAAACTCCTTAAATATAATGGAGTAATATAATAAGTAATATATTTTGGTGTAGATGGAGTTTCTTTTGGCACAAGTCCAGTGGACCACTATTACGTCTGCTACAGATAAAAGTGATTGCCATGAAAAAGTTACTTTAACAATAAGTTCTAAATATCTTACATTTTAGTTTATTTATTTATTTGCATAAGTTATTGAAGTAACCTTGTTGACACTCTTGTTATTCTTTTGTTCTTAGTTCATTGTTATTGTTGTTTATTGTGGTATCAACTGACCATTTTCCTGTGTTTGGAGATGGGGAATACATTTTATGCACCTGATTTCATGTCATTTCCTGTCATTATGTATACTTTTTACATTGGAAGGTTTTTGATCGGGTTATGCCGGATTACGCCGACGCCAACCGTGCATAAACTACATACGTTGTCTAACATTCAAAGGAATATCTTCAAGATGTGCAGGTAAACTTTCCCCTACAAAATTGGAACAAGTGCCACCCCCGTCGATTATTTCGGCTCGTACATTCAATGAAAACTACTGCTAGAAACTTCTTGGGCGAGTAACATGGGGATCCTCTGTTGCGCAGTAATGCTCACTGTGTGTGATTGCCAGCCCAGGAATCGTTCTATATAAAGTCCACCAGTGGTCCGCGTATTCTAATGAAGGTCTCCGTAAGTTAACAACATATTCGTCAGTTTGATAAGCAGTACGTGTTCTCTACATGTTCCTTGCAAAATTTGGAAGACTTCAAAAGTAATTTCGGCTTTTCTATGATAGGAAAATATATTCTTTTACAAATTTTGTTGTATTTTATTTGACTTTTTCTATTTTAATTTGATGGATAACTTGTAAAAAATGGCTCTACATCGTTTTTCTATGTTTATTGTTTTTCTTTGTATTTATAAAAGTGTCTACGCAACGTGCCATGTGTTAATAAATTAATATAAAAGGCAATCTATTTTTATTTTTTCTACCTAAAACAATTGTATGAATACACAGTACACAAAAAATAAAGATGGTTTGATTTAAATCATGATTTAAATTCTGATTCTATACAAATGATTTAAATCATCTCAACGGGGCTTAATTTGCTTAAGGGTATTTTTGTTTCACTTTAGAAATGCTTTTAGTAAATATGAAAACTATTTATTTCGCCATATTCCTATACACTTAAAAATAAATTTGTTAAATTTGGTTATAGTATTCACCGATTATAATACTTTGAGTCTTTCTAGATACAATTTCCAAGTCGCAAATATAAAAATATATAAATAATCTCGTTTGCACTTGTGATAGTACCATGGCAATGCAATTTATTATTAAATATTACTGTAATTCTTAATATTTTTGGATGTGTATATCGACTCGGTAATGTATGTATAGGCCATAGGAAGCACCCACTATGATTATTTTCTTAATACCGCATGCGTGATGTAGGTAAATGCAAGTAAACAAATTTCAATAAAACATAAAATTTTGTAATATATAATTACTTAATATATTTGTACCCTAGAAATTGTAATTAATTAGTGACTGAACACGTAATTAACCTACTACGGGTGGAAGATCGGTAACGTCTAGAGCTAATGGGTAAAGAATATCAAATTACAAACGTTATTTATTGTTCGGATCTAATGTTACCGATATTACAGTAACTGGGGGCAGTGTTTATCCTTTACGCGAGTTGGGTTTATATCAACTTATTCTATCCTTTTATGTCATTAAAACTTGTCAAAAGCGATCTAAGGATTTTACATATTATTCTTTCTCACCGTTCAATCAATAGACCTCTAATGAAGGTAAATCCCTCCTCTCGATGCCTTGTTGAAAGCCATCGTCCTAATGGAGTTTTACGATAAGCATGTCAAAAAAGAGAATTTCGCACAACCTTTTATCACGATCCTTCACCTGAATTGCTTTTGAGTGGTGAAGGGAAGAATACTTCGCTATAATTAGCATCCCCCTGTTTTACATATTCATGATCACTACTGCGAGTATAACAAACGGGGCAAAGGGAAAAATTACTTGAAGTTTTTGTATAGCAGTAGCACTGATAAGTAGTAAAATCCTTACAGGCGAGTGGCAGCGGCCAACGTTGAAAATAGGAAACGAAATTGGGAAACGAACTGGTTTTACCAAATCGCCCAAATAATCGGGAACACTGCGATCAATCAATCTGAAGCCATCGGACGATGCAAATGCAGCGCCGCGTTTGGATAATCATACATATATTTAAGCAGCGGGTGGTAGGAAATATACAGTCGCTCTCAAAACGGAAAATATACTAACAAGACAACAAAACCGTATTGATTGTTTGCAAGAAACCTCCACATAGTATATAAAATACGAATAATATGTTGTTACATAAGAAGTGAAATACATATGTATGTATATCAATTTTGACAAGAGCAAGTAAAACATGATAACAGCTACGCTATTGCAATGTAATTTTGAAAACAAACGCACTTTATACCTTTTTTATTGTAGATAGATATTTAATTCAAGCTTTGTAACTTGTGCAGTTCTATTTGATAACATCCTTTTTAGTATCTACCACGTACAATAACGTGTTGTAAGTCAGAGCGCGTGACAGAAAAGAGATTATGGGCCAAGTTAGTAATAAAACTCAGTTATAACTAATCTGACTGTGTGTCCATTAGTGATAAACTGCTAACGGGGCACTTCATAGTACGATGGTCAATACTAATATTATGACTTATCTGCGGCAATAGATGGGCACAGTACTTCGAGGAAATACTTGACGAAGAAGAAGACACCTCACAACAATTAATCACAGAGGGGATGACAGACCAATCAAGAGTGGATGAACGAGAAGAAAGAGAACCAACAGAAGAAGAGATAAAAGAAGAAATAAAAATATTCAAAGTGCAGGAGAGAATGGAATACCAGCGGAAATCATTAAAGAAGAGGGAGAAAGACTCCACGAAAGAGTACACCACTTAATACAAAAATATGGCGAAAAGAGAAAATGCCAGAAGGATGGAATAGTGCCGTCATATGCCCTATCTTTAAAAAGGAGACAAAACACTATGCGAGAATTATAGAGGAATTGCGTTGTTGGACACAACATATAAGATCTTAACAAAAATAATACGCAACAGACTAAGTAAATATGAGAAAAAGATAATTGGAGAATATCAGGGAGGTTTCAGAAGCGGAAGATCTACAATAAATCAAGTGTTCTCATTGAAAATGTTGCAAAATGGAAGCTAGGAACAAAATTTGAGCTTACATATGCTCTTCATAGAGTTTAAACATGCATATGACTCCATAGTGCGTAGAAGTTTGTATGAGGCGATGGAAACACTGAAAATACCACAAAAATTAGTAAAGCTGATAAAAATGACATTGACCAACACGAATGGTAGAATTGTGGAAGGAAGCTACTCAAAAGAATTTAATATCAAGAGAGGGTTAAGACAGGGAGACCCCCTGTCGACGGACCTATTCAACCTGGTTCTCGAAATGATAATGAGAAAAAGCGAAATCCAGAGGACAGGATTGATTTTGCACCATAAACTCCAAAGCATAGCATATGCTGAGGATGTAGTTCTACTAGCAAGGTCGAAGAAGGAATTACAAAGAGTATTCAAAAATTTGAGAAGGAAGCCCAGAAGTATACGGCTTACTAATAAACGAGACGAAAACAAAATATATGGAAGTGGGAACAGATGTATCTAAAGAAAATGAATTCATAAAATTTCAAATGGAAGGAAAAGAATACAGAATAGAAAAAGTAAACCATTTTGAATATCTGGGAGTAACCGTAACAAATAAAGGACAAGAAAGCGAGCAAGTAGAAAAAGAATTTTAAAAGGGAGCAGAGCGATGGGGGCACTTACAGCAGTACTGAAATCAAAACCATATGTAGAACAGCAAAAATAAGAATATACGAAGCCGTTATAAAACCAACAGTCCTGTATGCGTGCGAGACCTGGACCATAACAAAACAGGATGAAGTTAAATTGGAGATGTGGGAGAGAAAAACGTTACGAAAATTTTTTGGAGGCATTAAAATAAGAGAAGAACTATGGCGCAGGCGAACAAACCAAAAAGTGATGGACATGTGCAATAGACCCAAAATAACGCAAAAGATACGGGCACAGAGAGCCAGATGGCTAGGCCATGTAATGCGATTGCCAGAACAGAGATGGGCAAAAAGGGTCTTGTTGGAGGGGAGGCGGAGAAAAGAGGAGATGACGATCAAGGAAGAAATGGTTTGCATCTGTTAAAGAAGACGTAGAGGAATTGGGAAGGAGCAACTGGAAAGAAAAAAACAAGAGACCGGAAGAAATGGAAACAACTAGTTAAGAAAGGCCTATAGCGCTGCATATATATATATAATAATAATAATAATATCTTTATTGTTCTCGAGATCATATAATGATATAGAACGTGTCATAATATAAATAACAAAAACATATAATAGTAAAATATAAACTCATACATATGTATATACGTAGTATGGCGTCGCAGGTTACATATAATATACACATAAATGTATGTATACGTATATACGTCAAAAAAGAGAGAATACTATTGGGGAGGTTTCCATCCGAAATCAACATCACTCTCAAACTCGTTAAAAGAGTAGTAGCACTTAGAGATCAATATACTTTTTAACTTTGTTTTAAAATGTGGCAGTGACAGACTTCGCAAGTTAGATGGAAGCTTATTGTATGCTACAGTGGCCAAATATTGTGGGCTTCTTTTATAAAACGTTAATCTGTGTTTGGGTATCTCACAACTGTTACCATTCCTTGTAGGATAATTATGGTATTCACCCAATTTGACAAATTGACTGTGATTTTGTTTTGCATACATCAAGATCTGGAAAACAAAAATGGAGGGAACAGTCATAATCTTTAATTTTACAAAATAAGGCTTACATGCATCGCGACTACCCACGCCCACCATGTTGCGAACAGCCCGCTTTTGCAACTTAAACACCCTTTCAACACCACAACAGGAACCCCACGCTACAGTGGTGTATGACAGCAATGAATGGAAGCTGGCAAAATAGTAGGTCTTTAAAACATCTGGCCTCACCGTTGATCTCAGCATTTTTATCGCAAAGCACACTGGTCCCAACCTTTTACACAATCGATCTATGTGTGTTTTCCAGTTACATGCAGAGTCAATAGTAATCCCCAGATATTTTGTATGGTTAACTTGAGCAATACTACTTTTACGCGTATTTAAAACATACCCAACATCCCTTTCTTTGTGTGATATATTGAAATGTATCCAGGCTGATTTTTCGTTATTTAATGCTAATCTGTTTCGGACAAAATATGCGTCGATGGCGTGTAATTCGCTATTAGTTGTTGTTTCGAGGTTATCGGCTTTATCAGTGGACACGAAGATGGTTGTATCGTCTGCAAACATTACCACATTTCTTGATGGTATATCATTAACATATAATATATAAAGCAAGGGACCAAGTACAGAACCTTGCAGAACGGCGGTTTTCAGCGTCAGTTCACACGATTTACCAGTTGCAATCTGTACATAATGTCTACGGTCCTTCAAATAACTTTCAAACCAGCACAAAGCCACTCCCCGGATACCATAGTTATAAAGTTTATTACATAAGATACTGTGATCAACTAGGTCAAATGCCTTACTTAAGTCCAGAAATATAGCCAGACAGTCCCTTTCCCCATCCATATCCTTATATAATCTGTTTAGTAGCGCTAAAATTGCATCCGTGGTAGATTTTCCCTTTCTAAAGCCATACTGGTTTACGCTCAGAATATTGTTTTTCGTCAAAAAGGATATTAACTTATCTGCTACAAGTTTTTCAATTACTTTAGAAAATGTGCTCAATAATGAGATGGGTCTATAGTTTTTTATCAAATGTTTGTCTCCTTTTTATGTACAGGAAGAATTTTAGCTACTTTTAGGATCTTTGGAAATACACCTGTTGTAAGTGAATTGTTAACAATTAAAGCAAGGGGAAAAACGAACGAGTCTATGGAACACTTTATGAGTCTGGAACTAATCTCGTCATATCCTGTGGATGAACTGGTTTTTAGTCTGGATATTATCTTTCTAATATCCAACTCAGTTACTGGAGTAAAGAAGAACGTTGAATCGTTAGTTGGAAAATTTAAAGTTATATCATCATCCTGATCATCATTGCCGTTTATTAAATTATTAGCAACATTTGAAAAATATTCATTAAAATATTCAGCAAGGGCGTCCAGATCAGTAACAATTTCATGATCCACCTCCAATCTTGCCCCATTTGTCTTGTTGGGCGCACCCCTAATAATGTTCCACACAGTTTTGTTCTTATTTTGCGAATTCAAGATCTGTTCGCTGTTGTACATTTCTTTTGCCTTAGCAATAACATTTCTATATACTCTCTTATACTTTTTATACCATTGCAAAATATCATCATCACCATCCAAAGACAAAAGGTAAAGATCTTCGCCGATATTCTGATACCAGTTGTGACCCAGTTTTTGTTTCCTCCGCATTTAGTAAACTTTTTCTGTTTAATGGGGAACGCTAAGTTAAAATTGGTGGTAACAACAGTAATAAAACTGCCATATTGTTTGTCCACATCTGTCTCGCCCACCATGCCAGACCATTGCTCCTGTAGCATTAATTGCTTAAAATATAAAAAGTTTTCTTCTTTATTAAGTTCTCTGTATACAACACTAGCACATGAGTTTGAGTCGTTTTCAAAGTATATAAGGAGTTTCTGTCCAGCATGGTCAGAAAGAGCATTGTGTACAACAGAACTCTTGAATATGTAGAATGGATCATTTACACAGATGTTATCCAAACAGTTGCGTCCCCTGGTAGGTTCAGTTATAGTTGGTTTTAAACAATAAGAATTTAGTATGTCAGTGAATTCTGTAAGTTCTTTTGATGAATTAAGAAAATTGATATTAAAATCACCGCAAACACAGATTTTATGATTTTTTAATGTCGTGGCTAAATTAAGAGCTTCCGTAAATCTATCAAAAATATTTTTATATATATGTATTTATGATAAATAAATGATAATAAATACCCTCCATTCCTATATATATATATATATATGTCGTTGTCGGTCATAAATAAAACGCGATCAAGGTGCAGTACAGTGTCTCATGGCATGAGGCCATGTGACGGCCCAAAGAAGACCCACAACACACAAAAGAAAGAATACAATACGATCACGCCTTAGTTCGAGGCGGCTCAAAACTAATATCCCAAATCAACAGCCCTAAACTACAGAGAAAGAACGGCGATGTAACAAATATTCCGTTAAGAATAATAAACTCACCCTTGGAGCTATAGCGATGGTATCGGATATCGATTCTAAGAGTGGCGAAAAAGATTTGACGGTTCGTCGCTACGCAAATTGTATTTCTGCAATCGGAGGCGACACATTTTCCACTAGGCAAGAAAACGGGAACACAATTCGGCTCAAATGGAACTCCAATATTTTCCCTTATATTTTCTCAAGTACTAAGATAATTTTCACAATCTTAGTAACGATAATGCGAACGCATCGACGACTTTGATTTAAACGACCACTGAAAATACTGAAAAAATTAAAATACTGAAACTACTGAGAAATACTAAATATTCTCTACAAGTTTGATAATATACATTTTTTCGATAAGTATTAAGGAAAGAGATGAAACCCCGAAAACCCAGATCGGATCTTTGAATTTTTATCTATTTTGTTATATATTTCAACAAGTAACAATGATAGATGAAAGGCTTATAGGACTTAAATTGTAGACCGACGGAAGAGAAACAAAAAATAACCAAACGACAAATTTGCATCTCGACGGAGAATCGAGTTATCGCGAAAACCATAATTTACCGCTTTGTTCAAGATGGCGGCGCGCGGAGAGAAAAATCGAAACTTCGCAGCGCGATAGGACACGCAATTATCACCCTAGAGAAAAAACAAAGATACCAAATTGTTCGTACAAGCACCCCCTATAAGTTTTATAACAGATGTTTTCGATAAGTACTAAACAAAAAGAGAAAAATCCGAAAAACCAGATCGAATTTTTGAATTTTTGTCTATTTTGTTTGATATCTCAACAACTAACCATAATTGGTGAAAAGTTTGTCGGATCTAGATTATGGATCGTCGAAAAAGGAACAAAAAACAACCAAACAATAATTCTGTATATCGACGGGGTACCGAGTTATAGTAAAAGCAAAAACTCACCCCTTTTCCAAGATGGCGGAAAATGCACATAGGAAATCTTGGTCTAACATCTCAAGTTAAGCTTTTCTAAGCACCCCCTCCACAAAATTTGGCTTTCCCGGTTCACTTTCTTTTCCAAATGTACAGAATGACTAGACTAGCAACCAATCCGAACTTTAATGTAACAACGTTCCAAATGAAATTCGGCGATTGCCAAGGAGTACATATACATATACAATTTTGGCACATTCTGGAACAATAGAAAATGTTTGGTTCGTATTATTATCTTATTGATAGGAATACACAGTTTTTGAAAGACTTCTAGCCGACCACAGATATCTTCAAACGCAAGAATGAGTCGGACAACTAATTCTTCTTCGGTTATAATAGGAACCTCGTAACTATCGATTTAACATGAGCTCAGATACAAAGATTTATAAGACTCATGGCCCGCTGACGTGTAGGCGAATCGATAAGCCTTCCTCCGCCCATCCAATGGTTTGAAAAGTATTCTTTGAAATACTATTTTTCAACAGTTTAATCCAAAATGTGCTTTAAGCGTATTTTGCAGTTCGAAAAATATTTTGATAGTCTACTACTTGTTCACTAATAATCCAAGTCAAATATTAATGGAAAATTTCAATTGGATACGTCCATATTCAAGGCTGTAAAAATTTTTGTTCGAAATAAATAAATATAATAATAATAATATATTTATTGGCGAAGATTCATAAAAAGAGAATGCCGACATTGTCAAAATAACAAAAGGTACAATGAAAACATTAATTGCAAAATTACAAAACACAAAACTTTATACAAAGAACTCATGCAGAGTATAACAATTTGTTTCCAACAGAAGCTGTTTCAGTCGTCTCTTAAAAACAGATGTGTTGGGGGATGACTTAAGGCAGTCATCTAATGCATTGAAAAATTTACACCCCATATAGTAATAAAACCGCTGTTAAAATGAAGTGCGATGGGGAGGGGGTTGTAACAGGTCCTTCCTACGTGTTAAGTAGTCGTGAATTGCCCTGACCAAGCAGAAATATGTTTAAATTGTTCTATACATAACAAGTATCAAAAATATAAATACTCGCAGCAGTTAAAATTCGGAAACCCCTAAAAGCAAGCTTGCAAGATTCCTCTCTTTTCAATCCAGCTATGATTATGATTGCATATTTCTGTATTAAGAAAACTCTTCCAGCTTCTCCACTATTACCCCAATTTATGATTCCGTATATTATATGTATTTCTACTGTGGAATAGTATAGAGTCAGTAATATTTGTGTACTGCAGCGCTGCGACATAAATTTTAATCCATAACAATTCATATGTAATTTACTACACAGGCTCTCGACATGCATGTCCCATTTCATTGAAGTATCAAAAGCTATCCCCAGAATTCTGTGAAACTGACACAACAGTGCTTTATTATATGAACATAAACTAATATCAAACATAGTGTTTTTTACAAGAGCAAAAGGAATAACAAATGTCTTGTTTTCATTTAAAATTAAGTTATTTATCTCTACCCAATGCTCAATTTCAGCATACCATCAGCATGAAGCAATATGATTGTATCATTCGCATAGCATATAACATTACTATCTGGAGAACAGCGTATCAAATGATCTATGAAGTGGTTTGCAAAGATTATATATAATAATGGTCCCAAAACAGATCCTTGAGGAACACCCCTCTATAGCGTATATATCACTATACTATCACCATTAACTTTTAGATATTGATGCCTTCCGTCCACATATTATGCCAACACTTCAAGAGGTATATCTTGAACACCATATCTTTCCAGAGATTAAAAGTTTGCAAATGCATGAGTCAGATTTATGCTCAATGCAGCAACTAATTTTTCCATGATCTAAGGCATTAACAATTTCATTATGAAACTCACACAAAGCCGTCTGAGTACTTCTGAGTACTTAAGAAATCCATGTTGATGATTGGACAAAATATTATTATGTAAAGAGAATCTAGTAAGCTGATCACTAATTGACATTTCAATGATTTTGGAAAAACTTGACAGCTAACTAATGGGCCTACAAGTATCATAGTCATCAGGGTCGCCTCTCTTATACAACGGATTGACAACAGCCACCTTGTATTTGTCTGGGAATTTTGCACCTGATAATACTAGATTGATAATATGTAGTAATAGCCCGTCTAAAGAATTTTTACTTTTTTTAAATCAGATAGTTTGAAATATTGTCAATCAGACAAAAATCGGAACACTTCAGTTTATCTATCAGATCAGATATATTACAGTTCGACAAAGGGTATAGAAACATGGACTTAGAATGCAGACGAATCTTATTCAGCAGTAGGTCAAATTTTTCAGGAGCAAGACAATGTATACTATGAAATGATGTAAATCGTTCATCGAAATTATTAGCAATCTCATAAGAGGAAGGCCTAGTCTGCGACATTAACTTTTCGATGAGACATCCGGATTATGGGCTTGGCAAACGCGGTCAGCAGATCGTAACGTCCGATGTAGTTATTAAGGGGTATATGCAGGAGAGTAATGCTCTACATCACTCTTCAGTTACTATTCTCTTGTCAGTAGCATAATGAGTAGAACTGCTCAATTTGCGTCAATAGTCCTATAACTATCTTAAACGACTGTATTAGAATAGTAACATTGCGCTATACGAATGCAGATGGCTTCATACTATACATTCAGTTTCAATGTATAGTATGAGGCCATCTGTAGTTGTATAGAACATGCTACTATTCTAATACAGTCGTTTCAGATAGTTGTACTACTATTGGGGCAAATTGTAACCTGTGATAAATTCAATGGCAGTTACGGAATACATTTTGAATACCATCCCTTCAATTCCGATTTACTCCCATATAACTCAGACACATTTGTTCTCTTGAAGGATGTGGTAGAAGGTGAAAAATTCAACGATAATGGAGAGGTTGAGCAGTAGCTGAGCAATTGGTTGTTGAAGCGCTTTTTTTCTTTTTTTTTTTTTGTTTATAATAGAACCAGTAGGCTTTCTATCCGATGAAGAAAATGGATTTTATAAGGAAAGTATGTATAAAGATAGCATATTGCTTTGGTAGTTTTACTTGTCGCCAATAAATTTGTAAAAAAAAATGCGATCTAAATTTGAATGACTCGTGAATGTTCGTACTTGTTTGTTCAATGTTGCTGATCAATGACAGACATGTTATATTTCTTTTCACGCAGTTTACTGCCTTTACTCCGTGTATTTGCTACTGCGGGACAGCTAATACAATATATCATTATAGTATAAACAAAGCGTACGTATATTTACAAAATTGACTTATTGTCAATACTTTGATTGGAGTAAATGGACTTCAGGTATAAATAAATCTATTTCATTAACTTGGTCGACCTATCGGCAAATTTAAATTGAGATTGACATCGATTGCTTTCATTTAGTATTCTATTTTAGTCTTTGGAAATTCATAGTTGCGGTAGGAATGGATAAAAACGGATAAATATAACTAGATTTATGAATTAATTAGTGCCAACTGGTGCAACCTTTTGGCGTTACGTACGCATACATATTTACTTTTTGCACGTGTTTCTAAAATAAATTTATAGCTTCCAAAATCTTACATACTTATTTTTAAAATTTATTTGATGTTATAAAATGAAGTAAGTAGCAATATAATATTAATTTACGAAAAATTTAATGCGGAGTATTGATAAGACATACATAGTTTATGTTGCGGAAAGAATTCACTATGATATTTATATTCTTGTCATGGAAGTGCTTATGTATGTATGTATTACCGGAATGTCATCGAACTGTTTAGTAGAAGCTTTTGGAAGATACAGAGAATCCAGTGCTTCTACTAACAATAAGTTGGATGGCGGTGGTTCTTAGCCTTTAAACAATGTATTAGTATGGCTCTATTACCTCATTTGCAAAGATCTTTGAATGCATGTGTTTCGCGAAGGTGCACTCTGCGTGTATTAGTAGGCGATTTTAATTTACCACGTTACTTGAACGCAGTCACATAATAACTCATTAAAACAGCTATCTAATCATAATGCGGCTATAGAATTTGCCCACACATTTTCTCGTTGTAACTGTCTTCAGGTCTGGTCCTGGAGTGTTTGACGGTGTGTGTATTGTCGGTCTGCTCCGTGTTTATACCCAAGATTCTTGGAGGATTTTGATCTTTTAATTGGTAACACAGTGATAAATATAAAAACAAAGTGAAAGTGATTATCTGGGAATCAAAATAACAGGTAACATTAAACAATTTATTCCAATACATTGATAAAAGCCAGACTTCCGACGGGTCGACCGGGGCTCGGCCTTTTGCGCGGTGATAAGAAAAGAAAACAGAAAATACATATCCATAGAGAACAGGGGCGGAATAGAAAATTGTATATATCATGGATACGGAGGAATACAGCTCGGAAAATAGGAAGAGAAAAGGGAAGAGGATGAAGAGAACAGCGAAAATATTTTCAAGAAAAGTAAAAAAATAATAAGATCGCCTATGAAGTCCCAGAAAAAGCTGGAAGAAAACATTGGTGTAATGATGAAGATGATTTAGGACATGGGAGCGAAGATGAACAATTTATCAATAGAAATAAAAGAGATGCGGGAGGAACAGAGAGAATATAGAAAAGAAATGTCAGAGTTAAGAAAAGAAAATGTGGAACTCAAAAAGCAAAATAAATTCATTAATGGGGTAGTGATGGATAAGGAAGACAGATTGGAACGAGTAGAGAATGAGAAAAGACGGAATAATGTAGTGATTCAGGTTCGAAAAATAGATACAGAAGATAGAGAAAAACTAAAAAACGCAATGGAAAATCTCATAGATAAAGAGTTACAGATAAGAGTACATATAAAACAGGCCATAAAATTAGGTGAAAAAACTGTCTAGTTCAATTAGACAGGTGGTGATAAGGTGGAGAAAATGAAAAACAAAAAGAAATTAAGAACAAAAATAGGAGGATGGATTTTTATTAACGATGATCTATCTAAGCGGGACAGGAAGATACAAGAACAAATTAGATTTAGAGCTAAAACTGAGAGGGAAAACGGAAAACAAACAAAAATTGGGTTCAGGAAGTTGTATATCGGGAATGAGGAATGGAGATGGGATAGAGAGAAGGATAAGTTGATACAGGCACAGAGATCAAAAAACTAGAAGGCGTGAACGAGCAGGGAATAGAGAGGACGTACCTGGCAATGAGAGCGGATACAGAACAAACTCGAACACAAAAATACATGGATGTGAGGATGGGAAATTGGAACAACAAGGTAGAGACAGAGAGAAATGCTAACACGATGACGACCACAGCTATGAACAAGGAAAATGGAAAGCGTTGGAACGTGCAACATAACTTCCCTAACGGGAAAAGAATACGAACTAGCAGACGAAATGAACAAGTACCAAATTCAAATACTGGGAATAAGTGAAAGAAAGAACACCGGAGCAGGAAGAATAGGGGTAGGAAGTCAATATTTTCTGTACTATTCAGGAGTGAGGCCGGATCAAAGGAAAAAGAGGGAGTAGGGATATTGTTAACAAAGGAACTGGATAGAAGAGTAACTATACATCAATCACTCTCATCAAGGTTGATGCGCTTGAGAATAGAATTGGAGAAGGAATCGGTTGACATCATACAGATGTATGCACCAGTAGAAGGAACAGATGGAAGTACAACGGAAGAGTTCTATGAAAAACTGCAGGAACTGCTGGATGAAATAAGAGAGACAAACTCAAAAGTAATATTAATGGGGGACTGGAATGGTAGAGTGGGTAATGATACAAATAAGGGACTGGGCTGCTTGGGAGCATATGGAGAAGAAACGTTAAACGGAAATGGTTGGAAAATGATTGATTTTTGTATACGTAATGATCTCCTAATAGGGAACGGTTTCTGGGAGCAACGACTGGAAGAGAGATACACCTTTGTCGCGGAAGAGAGAAACGCGAAGAGTATAATAGACAACATAGTCTATACCCAAAGTATGAAAACTAATATACGAAACATAAAGACACAAAAAGAGGCTGAAATGGGAACTCAACACAGATTGCTAACGGCAGAACTCCAAGAACAAATTAACACAGAACAACAAATAGCTGAGTATCATAAAATAGCAATCTGCAAATTAAGAAACGAGAAGAAAAGAGCAGAATACCAACAGAAAACGAATGATTTACTAAAGAGACATGACCAGGAAGAAATGACACTAGAAGAGACGTGGAGAATTTTCAAGGAAATTATTTATAATTCTGCACTAGAAGTATGTGGTCAAATCAGATACAGGAAAAAAACAGAAAAGAACAAAATGGTGGACTAAGGAAATACAAAAGGAAGTCAAAAAGAAAAAGGATGCGTGGAGAAAATACGTTTTAATAAAGGAACAGCAATACAAAGAACAATATGTTAAAATAAGAAACGAAGTTAAGAAGAGAATCAAAGAAGCGAAAAAGAAAAGTTGGGAAGATTTTGGAAATGATATTAATGAGGAATATAAAACAAATAACAGGAAATTTTGGAACTTAATAAGATCAATCAATAGAAAGAAAAAGAAAGAAATAAAACCAATTAGGAATACCGCGAATGAACTAAAAACAAAAACAGAAGATATACTTGAAATATGGAAAGAATTCTTCACGAAGAAATTAATAGATGCAGGAGATCATACAGATTTATTGCCAGAATCAGGAACACGAAATGAATATAATGAAGAACTTGAAGAGATAGATATGGAAGAGGTAGAGAAAGCCCTGAAAAGAATAAAAACAGGAAAAGCCTGCGGTGCGGATAATATAGAACCGGAAATGGCAAAATGGCTCGGACAGGTGGGAAAGGAGTGGATCCTTAACATCTTTTGTAAGGCATGGCGAACGAACACAATTCCTGCGGATTGGGGAAATAACCTCATCACTCCCATATATAAGAAAGGCGATCAAAGTCAGTGCGAAAACTATGGGGCAATATGCCTATCGACAGTACGCCTTAAGGTCAATACCAAAATAATAGCGGAACGACTTACATATTAACTAGGAGACAAACTGGGAGAAGAACAAGCAGCCTATAGAAAAGGGAAACAAACGAACGATAATATCCACATAATTAAAAACATCATAGAATGTAAAATCGAGACAGGGGAGGAAATCTACTTCAATTTCATAGACTTGCGAGCAGCCTTCGATACAATAGATAGAGGGAGTATAGATATCTGTCTAGAGAAACTAGAAGTTCCAAGAGAAATGCGCCAAATCATCAATAGTCTATATTGTCAGGTTAGGGGAATAGTACAAGTGAATGGAAAAAGATCAGCAGATTTTGAAATGCAAGTGGGAATAAAACAAGGAGACAGCTTAAGTCCATTAATATTTATTATAGTAATGGACAGAATCCTGCAAAATACGAGGAAACGCACCGAAACTGTGAAGACACTGTTAGGATATAACAGACTGGAACCTGTAACTGTGGATGCATTACTGTACGCCAATGATCTGGCACTAATAGCTGACAGTTATGTGAAAATGGAAAAATTAACAAAAATATGGACAGAAGAAATAGAAAAGATGAAGATGGAAATAAACGTAGAGAAAAGCAAACTAATGGTGATAAATAATAAAGAGCCAGCCAGTAATCTAATAATTAAAATAAACGATAAACAAGAAGAAATTGTCGACGCATACGAATATTTAGGTACTATTATATCGAAGGATGGAAAAATTGATCTAGACATAGCAAAAAGAGGACGGAAAGCCATAAACATATACTATGCTCTGAACCAAACCATCTTTGGAAAGAAAGATATAGAACCCAAGATCAAACAGATAGTATACAATGCAGTAGTAGCCCCCACAATAATGTACGCAAGTGAGTCCTGGACAATACAGCAAAAAACACGAAAGCAAAATAACAGCTATGGAAATGAAATTTTTGAGAAAGATCGTGGGGAAAACAAAAATGGACAGAATAGAAAACGAACAGATAAGGAATATGATAAATCAAGAAGATATACTAAAAAGAATTGAAAAATGTCAACTGAATTGGTACGGCCACATAATTAGAATGGAACAAAAGAGTTTAACAAAGAAAATAATAGAAGCCAAACATAACGGGAGAAGAAAAAGGGAAGACCAAGGAAAAAATGGATTGACAGAGTCAACGAATTGGGACGAAAGCGAGGGAAGACCATAGCAGAAATGAGAAGTATGAGTACAGACCGGACACGATGGAAAGAATGGATTAAATCGTCGTAAGATCCAAAAATAATCCGACGCTGAAAGGCATAAGGATTGACGAGAAGAAGAAGAAGAACTATCTTCGCTACGAAGACCTACGAGTACCCTTAGTTACGGATGTCGTCAAAACACATGCAATACATTGCAGAGAATGAAATTCAGATCATGCGAATCCTCCAGTAAATCAACTACTAAGTCTACATGCAAGTAGAAGACCCAGAAGACCTACACGACTAATGGTAACCATCAATGGACGGTATTCCAACTCCTGCCAACCTGTCGACAACTCATTTACTTATTACTATTTTATTATTTGAGTAGATTGTAAATAAGCAATTAATTAAAAGGAGAAAAAATCGCCAATAACAATGGCAGAATTCTTAATATAGTATTAGCGCATAATTATTTTGCTGAAGGTATTATGGAATGTTGGCCACCACTGTTTAAGGCTAATGCTAATCATCCGGTCTTAGACATTTCTCTAAAAGTAATGGGTGTGAAACAGGTCGGCTACAAGAATAATACTATTAGATATCTTGATAAGACGGATTATGAAATTATAGGTGGTGTTCTAGCGGATTCCGAGTTGACTCAACGTGCTTAGTGACCGGAGTTGTTTGGAAGACACGATTTCTAAATTTTGTGGTATATTATGTTCGGTTGTTGATGATTTCGTTCCTTGCAAGAATCGAGATGGTAGAAGGTTCCTTGTATGGTTTTCTGCTTCACGTCAGTGTTCTTAGAGTTCGATCAAAATACAAAATCTGGAGGGGAATATTGTGCTCAGTCCTAAAGCCATTTGCTAAACCCAAACGTAAGATCTTATTTGTTGTAGGCGTGATGTATTGTGATAGGGTGCACCCAAGTTATAGTAGCTCTATTTGGAACCTGTTTGCTGACTATTCCAGTACACTTAATGACCTACACCAGTTAGTTATTAGAACTTTTTGATAACAGAATTGAGGTTACTTCGATGTACAGCGACTTGAACAAGACCTATATACTAATTTTGATACGTACCTGAACTTCGAGATATAAATGGTGATTTGGTGATTTGGTGATTTGGATGGCGTCTTATATTTTTAGTAGGACCCAGCTAGTTAGTTATAACAAATTTCTATTTAACTCCATACCTGTCAAAATGCTTTTCTCTTATTTTTATTAATTGAATGTATATACAGGGTTTGTAATACATCAAATACATTTATAAGATTATTTGAGGTAAAAGCAATTCAATGATTGTAAACGAAAATACAGTTGATAAAAAAGGTGGGCAAATAACACCATTGTTTTAGAAGCACCGAATTATGTATCGCAATAGGTAAAAGAAAAATAATTACGGATTTCGTGTGTAGTAGGAAAATAGTTTGTCTTACAAATTTTGTTTTATTTTGTTTGAACTTTCTTCTTCGCCTTAATTTGATGCAAAATTTGTGAAAAATGGTGTATATATATTTCGTACCCTAGTTAGCTACTTATCTGATGGATGATTCTTTTGGTTTCATGAAAAGACAGTAGCGTGGATGAAGTATTAGATTCTTGTGATAGTTTGAAGTACACCATTGATAATTCTGTGAAAGAAATTAAAAATTAGACTTCATACATAAAAGTTGTAATTATATTCCTTATAGAAAGGGATTAATTGAACAAATAAAAAAGTAATTTAATAAAAATCATGTAAATACAACTCTTATTCTTAATTATAGTAACGAATTCCTTTTTACTAATAGTGTGTAAAATAGAGCGGCATAATTAAAGTAATGCAATTTATAAAATAAGTATTAAGTGTGATGGCTTTATCCGCCAGTTCAAGAAATATTAAAAGAAAAGGTAGTATTCTTTAAATAATTTGAGAAATAGTTTACAAGAGGTTGGAGATAGTTTTAAATATTACCAAAAAGAAATTAAATAAAATTTCACATACTCTCACATAAATTATCTCACTGAGATGTATTTATTTGGCAACTTTACAAAAAGTTGTGCAAGGACCACACTGCGGCCTACGTTGCATATACCAATAATTATCACGGATGGAATTATGCTTTGTTTGCCGCGGACCGCAACCGTAGACCGGTTTCGCGCTTATTAGGGGCTCATCAGTACGGTATAGCACTTTTTTTGGTAGTATTTAAAACTCTCTCCAACCTCTTGTAAACTATTTTTCAAATCGTTTTCAGTCGTTTCCGACTTATCGAGGGCGGTATACCAATAATTATCTCCGTTCATCAGATGGAGCCACCGTTCTGGTGTTAAAATCTTGTATGATGAACGTGTGTATAACATCTTGTGGTAGGTGGCTTTGTTTGTCGTGGAAGTGATATACCGTACTGATGAGCCCCTAATAAGGGCGAAACCGGTCTACGGTTGCGGCCCGCGACAAACAAAGCATAATTCCCTCCGTGATAATTATTGGTATATGCAATGTAGACCGCAGTGCGGTCCTTGCAGAACTGTTTGTAAAAGTTGTCAAATAAATACATCTCAGTGAGATAATTTATGTGAGAGTATATGAAATTTTATTTCACTTTTTTTGGTGGTATTCTTTAAATAATGTTTTTGGTGAAACGATCCTCGCTGTAACAAAATAGTATAGAGTTTTAGGCCATTGCTTTGATTTGAAAATACAGCTGTTGTAAAAAAGAATATAATTACAAATTATACAAGATTTACCAAAAGAAAGTAATGCGGTTAATTTGTGGATACGTTAAATTCGAGTAATGTAGGTAGTAATTTATTGAAATAATGTATACATTTCATAAAAAGGAATCTTTTGGCTAAGTTTATTTCAGCAGTTTTCCCTAGCCCTTGAAGAAAATTGTTTAGGTGTCAACAAGTATTTTTTTATAAAAGGGCTAAATTATTATATATGCTAATGGTGTGGATTTATGTAATACATCTTTGAATAGTTTTAAGTTTATTTATAACATATAATTGAAAATTAATTTATCATTTATGGCCTTCTAATGTGTTAAGGCATTTTTGGCATGCTGATTGTTCCTTTTGGTATCCGTATCAAATACTGTACATATCTAGTGATAGTGTTAAAATTTTCGAGATTCGATTAAATGCCATTTCTATTTAACAATTTCTTCTTTATATCATTTACTTTGAAGACTAAAAGTACGTATACATCTTTGTCTGTCCCTAATAATAATATGAAATGTTTAGTTTACGAAGCAGAATATATTGTAGCGCTTTTAAATGTTTTAAATAAAAACATGGACCCCTTTTAATTGTTGAAATATGTCCTTTATCCAAATCAGTGAGTACATTTGTGAGAATTTGTAAATAAATCTGAGTATAATTGATACACTGTCAACATTTCAATTAGTCAATGACAGCATCATACCACTTTTCTTCGATATAAATACAAAAGCCATTTTCTTGGTGTAGACACTTTTGGACCCTCCCTCTGTGACTTTTTTTTGTAGCAGATTTATTATACAACGAAAAATATATTTTTAGGGAACTAGTGGAACAGAAAAAGTAAGTTCATCTGCCGCTGTTTCTGCGCGTGATTTATTTATGTTTAAACTCTTTACAAAAGCTCAATGTTGTGTACGAGCGGCGTTTGAGGGAACTAGAAACCCATTCAAAGGCTTTTGAAATATAAATAAAATTCTACTCCTACTTGAGGAAGCAGATAGCGTTTCCGTGCAGTTTAACATCCGGACTAGGTAGATGAATGAAATAAGGTCACGAAAGCAAGGTTCTTTTTAGCGGTGGCTATTAAAAATAGACACATATTTACTGAAGTGCTTGACCTATTTTATTTTGTACTTGTATTCTATCAATTTGGGATCTACCGGTAAAGTAAATTTCACCATGAAAGTATAAAGGGCTCATAGGTTATCACCATTTTTTGGATTGCAAATCTTGTAGAAAGTTATTGTAATTAGGAATATATATTTTTTGTTAATTTAAAATATTGCATATCTGTTTGGAAACAATTGTTACAAATCATTATATTATTACGGTATGGTTTTAGAATAAAATGTCGTTAATCATCTTTATTATTAGGTTGGGAAGGATTCTTCCAAATTTGTTGCACTTATTATTATATATTATACCGATGTATGTATCTAAAAACTTTCAATGATTTTGAACTATTTACGCTTATAAGATTATTTTATAATTGAAAAACGTGATAACGAGCTTTTTTGAACTGCATAGTAGTAATAATTACCTCAACTTTTATAGTTTTTGGAGATAACCGTATCGTGTTTGAGGCTAAAACTGTCGGTTTTATAAGATGTACCTTAAAGTGTTTTTAACTTCAAGTTAAAGTTGACTTTAAAGCGAATTTAAAGTTGTTGTTTCATAAAGGTAATAATAGCCACATATGACTACCACGTCTTTAACTATAGCCGACTCTTTTGTATTGCGTTGTAATTGATTAATTAACTAATACGGCCAATAATAGCTAAGAAAGAATGGAGAAGTTCGTTTTAGAAAAGAAGAGGAATTGGTTGAAGAAATCCAACCATATTGTTGAGTGAAAACTGACAGGTTTGACTGACGTTTTCAAACATAGGTTAAAGACAACTTTAAGTCTTAAAGTGCTAAAGTCGGTACTTTAACTTAAAGGGTGGTTTAAAGCTACTTTTTGTTTAAAGTATAATTATTAAGGTTTGATAAAAGAGTGGATAACGTATTATCATTCAGTAGTGTAAATCGGTTTTTGTCTCCAATTACGTGCAAGGCGCGACATTAAAACTCGGGGGAATAAGAGCAACAATCCGGTTTACATTACTTAATGACAACACGTCATCCACTCTTTTATCACACCTTAATTACTATGAAACCAATTTTTAAGGTTACAATTGACTTTTAAATTTAAAATCACTTTAATTGTATTATGCAACCGGCTGTTCATTGAATATCTCGTTGGCTACTGTTTGATGTTTTGGTATTGACTTTTTGAAACACTCTGTTGTTTGGTAATAGAGATTTAAGAATCAAGTTTATTTCTTTTCTTATTTCATTGCAATATTAATATTACACATACACAGTATGTCTGCCGTATGAAAACGTGGGACTTGAGTAGGCTCGTTCATGGTGAAATACCTCGTTAAATTCTTGAGGGAAGTATGATTTGGTTTTTGTGTATGTAATAGGGTTCTACTAAGATATAATTAGTTTGATATGTATAGAATTCACTAAAATGGAAAAAATTATAAAGGAAATGGTTTGACTCTCTAGTGATGAAACTGAATACAATGGTATCCAAGATTATTGGATGAGGATTATTCTTCCGAGTAACTTTAAATCTCTTTCAATCTTTTGTTTCGATATATTTTTTTATTAGGCATTTACTTACGCAGAAATTAAATCAAATTTCGCAGTGAACCGATATAATTCTGAAAACAAACTAAACATTAATGGGGTTGACAATTGGTCAAGTATGCTTTTTATTCGTAATTGTAATTTTGCTGCTCAAATATATTTGGATCAAATTTATACATTAACAATTGAAATAGATTATTATTTAAATTTATGGATGATAACAGTTGTCGGATAAATATGCGTGCGGTTTTGTGAACTGATTGTAAACAATTTGCAATGGTGTTGCAGATAATGGAAATATGAAACCATTTTAGTGGCAACTAAAGTAAATTTTTCGCATCTTAGGGCTGATTGTATAAAATAAAGTTAGCGTTTAACGAAACTGGAGTTTAACCAAACTGAAGCTTAAGTTTCGTCATATATTGTACAAGTGTGGTTCAATGAACCCTCAGCTGAGCCATGAATGAGTGTACATTGGCAATACTTTAGAATAGAACAAATTCCCTAAACGTCTTGTCACTTGTTTTCTCGCTAACAGTTCATCTGGAAATTGAGTGTTGTGTTGGTATATTAACATTTGCTAGTTTTTATTCAAATCTTTTTAGTTGCTATAAAATATAAGCAGAAATTAAAAACAATCCATATCTATCCTATCTATATATTAACCTTTCTGTTAAGTTCAAAATTTCTTCTATTATGTTTTCCAATATGAAGCAAACACGACAGATGAAATCTCTTTATAATATAATAATTCCATTTTCTAATATGGTTTTTACTAAGCCGAAATACTTTTGGCATTCGCTGGTGATGCACTACACTCAGTAATTCAATCGTATCTTGATCAGTCAACAAATTAAGATATTCCTCTATGATTTACTAAACAAAATTCTTAAAAAATTCAAGACACTAAGAGACAAATGTTTTGAACTATATGTCAAAGTAGGTCTTTAAAGTGTGTTATGGTGGTCAGTCCAACAATCCGTTGGTATTGTTTTGTGACTTCTTCCTCTTGTTTTAGTATTCCACTATTCTGTTCATCTAACGCTTGTCTCCAAAATCACTCTTCACATCTTTTTCTTTTCTTCTTCTTTCTTTTCTCTTTGCATAATTGTGAGAATATTTGTGTTTTACTTATTATCTTCTTGTTTTAGTTTTTTTATTTTATTACTCGTGCATTGACTCCGCTTCCGCTCAGCGGATTTAGTAAGTTCAAAACACTTGCCTGTGTTAATTGACATTTCACATAGGTTGGCTAAACATGAAAAATCATGGGGAATTGCGAGCTCTTGTATTATACCACGCAATACGAACGCACAAAACTCCAGCATACTTATAAAGTAAAATTACATGCCGGACATCCATACACAATTTAACTGCTCGGTTTTGCGGCTTCATCCCTCCTCTTTTGGGGTGTTCTAGAGATTTTTCTCATATATGAAATATAATCCTTTGCAGTTCTATAGTTCCGATCTCCATTTGGTTTTATGCTTTGTAATTTGCGTAACCTAAGTTGATGAGTATGTATTACAACTAAAAATATATCAAAATTTACAGTAAACGTTGGGTTTGAGAGTCATGGAGGTCCCATGTTCAAATGTCATTTTGTTTAATTTTGGGTTCTATTTATACTTTTCACAAACTAAAAAACTTTAATAAACAAAAGTATCGTTACTAATATAGTGAAGGTTTGCAACCACCTACCACATAAACTAAAGAATGAAACAACGAAGCAAATTTAAAAGAACATTGTATAAACACCTTGAGAAGGACGGATACTGTACTATCGAAGACTTTTACACTTATAAAAGTTAGTGTATTTTAACTTAATTTTGTTTTTGTGTCTGTATCAATCAGATTTGTGTTACTCATTGAAAATGTTTTAAATGTTTGAAATGTACGCCGAACAGTTTTTATCGACGTTTTCTATATTTTCGTATTCAAAAATTAAAACTAAAGTAAACTAAACTAAACAGACTATATTTTACCGTATTCTTAATCTATTTATTATTTATTGTTATTGTTTTAAAGTTTATTGAACATTGAACAGTGGCTCCGTCATGTTTTCTTTTTATCCGTATTTATTGAGCACAAGAAAGGCATTATTATTATGTATTATTTATTATTATTATTGTACAGACCAGCTAGGCCGATTCGCATTTCAATTAACCAGCCCACAAAATTAATAATAAATAGATTGCAACCGAAATCGCAGATTTTCATGCGACAAACTTTAATATGGTGAATTGATACTGGTTGTAATTATGAAATGCGAAGCTTCAAGGAATGCATCACTTGCTTTGACCGCAAGATTTTAGATTATAATATAGCCATTGACTTTAAAGGAGTGTTGATATATATAACAATATAAACTGTAATTAACATCCGAAAAATTATATTGCGTAAATGCAAGACTAGTCCGTAGTTGATATAAGGGAAGAAAGGAAATAACATATCGCAGTAAGATTTACTGGTCTAACAGGATAGAGATGCAGAGAAAATGTATCTTGTCCCAGTTACATAGACCTTCAGCGTACATACATATGTATGTACTAAGAAACTAAACTTAATGGTGAGTTCTAATAACTCGCTAGTAACCTTACTTCTACCGATAGTAATAGCATTTAAAAACTAGTATAGTATAAGTAACTGTAGTCTGGGAATTCATCCAACTATGTTATATATTTAACCCTGCTACTACGTTAGGGTCTTTTGATGACCCAAATCGTATTTAACATTATCGTATTTCTAACTGGTGGAATATATTTGAAAGTTCTTACTACTCAGTGCATCAATTGTTGAAATATATTGAATTCAATTAGTTTTATCACAATTTTAGGCCTAGACAATTTTTATTGCAAGTGTTTACACATATCATGTTCGGATCATTTTATGACCCTCTATCATTTTTGTAAAACGAATAATAAATATATAATATAATATGTCTATATTATGTTTTTTGCATTTGTCTTTCACCTCTTTGGTGTTTTACATGACAACAAAACAAACAAAATAAGAATGACCGACAAAACGCCCAAAAAATAACGCATGGTTGTATAAAGAAAGTCAACAAAAACCCTTAGTGCAGAGTCATCGTCTGGAACACCTCTCTGTTGCGAATGTACTGGAATGCGTTTACAGTTATAATTTTTGTATTCAATAACAACGAAGCCAAATACTTCTAGTTCTGTGCTAAATTTCATAGTGATCAGTTGCTATTGTAAATCTAAGTTTATAGACGATAGATTTTGATAAAACATGGAATCTAGACATACTGTAAGTATATATAATCTTACTTTTTTTCTAAATTCATACTAGTATTTATACGATAAAATTCTTTTTGCATTTACTTGGCCATAATGTCAGCGTGGGCAAATGACTGAGCATGACATTGGTGCATTCTTGAGTGACCTTGAAGACGATGCAAGTGATGATGGTGATGCAAATTTTGTACTTGAGGAAGACGAATGTTTATCTTCAGAACAATCCATTTCCAGTGGCACAGAAGCCTTCAGTTCATTGACCGTAACTAATGGCACAGAATTTTTTGATAAAGATCGGAAGATAAAGTGGACAACAATACCTTCTCTGCAATGTCTAAGCCGTGCAGCAAGTGAAAATATTCTTCACGCAAAACCTGGAGTGACTTCTTATGCTATACATCGTATTTCGAAAATTCGTGATATTTTTGATGTATGCCTTACAGAAGCTATGAAAAGGGATATAATTCACTACAGCAATTTGCAAGGAAGTGCTGTTTTCGAAAATTTTCAAGCTATAGATGCTATTGAGTTCGATGCTTACCTTGGACTTCTTATACTTATTGGTATTTATTTACAATATATTTTTTCTATTATAATTGTATAACGGACATATTATTCTTTTAGGAGTCTACCGGTCATACGGTGAAAGTCTTAACTCCCTGTGGGACGAGTTTCATGGACGTCCTTTTTGAGAGCAATCATGTCTTTGGAGCGATTTAGCAATATTTCTCGTGTACTAGCATTTGACGATAGGCAAAGAAGATGATCAGAACAAAGAGGAGATAAACTTGCTCCTATTCGCACATTTTATGAGCAATGGACTCAAAACTTGCAACTGCTTTACGTTCCAAGTGCTAATATAACGATTGACGAGCAGCTTATTCCGTTCCGAGGTAGATGTCCTTTCAAAGTATATATTCCAAGTAAACCTGGGAAATATGGCATGAAAGCGTGGATAGCAGCTGATTCTGACACCGCGTTTTGCTTACAGTTCCAAATATAATTGGGCAAAGTGGGAGACAATGCTGAAAGGAACCAAGAAGAACGGATTGTTCTAGACTTAGTGTCTTCATACCGTGGACGAAATGTGACTACCGATAATTTTTTACGAGTCATAATCTTGCATTAGAACTGCTAAAGCAAAAATTACTATTGTTGGCACAGTGAGGAAAAACAAACGTTTTTTGCCGGTTCATGCAACAACACAAGAATTGCGTAAGCTTCCAATACACTCAAGTAATTTTTTTTTCATGAAAAAGAAACTGTAGTTTTGTATGTGCCTAAAAATACAGAATGGTTTATTTGCTTAGCACTCTACACCATAACAGCAACATTTTGGAAGATCATCCAAAAAAATTCCGGAAATAATTGAATACTACAACTCGACAAAAGGCGGAGTCGACACATTGGACCAAATGGTTCGTACATAATCGTGCAAAAGAAAAACCAATCGGTGGCCAGTTGCCCTGTTCTCTAATTTATTAGATATTTCTCCTCTAAACGCTTTTATAATATGGACCGAAATATATCCTGAATGGCAAAAAATAAACTGCACAAAAGGCGCCTATTTTTGGAGCAACTCGGTGAAGTTTTAGCTCAAGAACATATCAAGAGGCGTAGTCGGCTTCCTCGCGCAGAAGCCTCTGCATCATTGGTACGAAGAATTCGAGAAGAAGACGAAGAAGTGTATCACCATCTACGAATTCGCCTTCTCCAAAACGACAACGCGCTAGTGAACGGAAAAGGTGCAAATTTTGCCCGTCGAAAAAGGAAAAAGAGACCTTCACTGAGTGCATAACTTGCAAAAACCTGTTTGTCCGTCACACCGACACACAATCACTCTAACGACGACATATTGCATTGATCACAAGCCTTAAAAATATTTTTGAAATGTACAAATTTGAATTTTCTCAATAAAAAGTGGGGTCAAAATATGACCCGAACATAACATGTGTATTTTTCTTCTAACATAGTAGCAGGGTTAAACGGAAAAATACCCTATAAGACTTAATAAAACGAATGTAAGTTCATTCAAAATCATCGCAAGTGCTTTTAAATATTAGGTAACTAACCTAACTCTTTTGCGTAAATATACAAAAGGCTTTGTCGGACTGGAAACAAGATTTAGTAATTTGAATAGATAATGGAAGAAATACTTTATGCGACAAAGATTAAAACTACGTTTGTTGTATATACATATATTTCAATTACTTGCATTTGGGTTTAGGTTATTGATATATTTTTATACCATTTACAGAAAGCTATTCCTTTCGTCGACTTTAATGGTACAGTAGGTATCTCTGATTTCTTTGAAAAGTTGTACTGGAATTATAGGTTTCCTAAGGGAATTTTACACTCTAGCTAAAATTTCAGTAATGGCCAATCATCTCTCTTATTTCCTTGTTCGCAAACTGTTATTGGATAAGTTTCTATGTTCGCGATGAAGTTTTACTTCTTGATAACGTAAATTAAATTTGCTAATAGTGTGATTTGCTGATTAATATATTTATTGTGCGAAATATCTATTGTTAAATTCCTTTGAAAAATTGACAACAAAATAATATGTAATCAAACATTATACATAAGTGGATACATATCTACATATTGATGTAACACGATTCTTTAGTAGACAGCGTGTTTAGTAGTTTTTACATACAATGTTCTGCTCATTGAGTGCTTTCGGAATTCTTCAATATAATGTTTTCTTTTCATAAATACTAGTACGACAAGATGCTGAAAAATTATAATTTCAGTATTACAGCTTTACAGTTGGTTTGTCTTCTTATCTTCATAAACTATTTGCATAGCCAAGATTTTCAGGAAACCACCATAGAATAGTAAATTATTTTTAATATTAATTTTGACATTACATTTAACATAACAATAGAAATCACATTCTTCACTTGAAATTAAAAACGTAATTTATAAAAATACAAAAGACTTTAAAATGCAATATCAACAATTTGCGCACTTATACTTAACATTTATTAGGATTACTTTTCCTATGCGATTAATACTTCGTATGTATTTCTTTTGCATTCAGTACTAGCAGTAACCTGTTTGGCATATGTGTTACAATTATTCATGCTCATTCTTTCCCCATTGTCAAATTAATTAGATGGTAACTTCTTTTAATGAGATTTACCATTCATAATATTGTCGTTGATGTGTAAATTATCCTCCCCAAACAAGACTGTTTCCACCTACATGCTTTATAGTTGGAATTAAATTTAGTTCCCAGCTCTGTGTTTGGTTTTCCCCAAACCATTCTTCTACTATCCGAAAATAAACTAAACTTACTTTTATCCGAAAATAAGATGGCTTTTCTTTGACAAACTGTAAACATTTTACCCGATTCTGTTCACTTAAAAATGGTTTTCTTCGTGTTACTCTCACATTCTAGCCAGCATTCCTGATTACCTTTCTTACAATTTCTGCACAAACAGTTTCTCCTTTTTCGTCTGCGATATTAGTTGCTAAAGTTTGCGCATTTATTTTTAGATTTTTTGTACGTCTTTTATAATAGCACGCTTCTCGCGATCATTTAAAATCTTTGAGTGACCTGATCTAGGAAAACTTTCTATACTACCCGTCTTTATGTTTGTTTATTCTGTAGCGAGCTGTACTAAATGGTCTCTTAACAATTCTTTCAATCTCTTGCAAAGACTTTCCTTCATTATGAAATGTTATTATTCTTGATCTTTCAAATATACTCAGCTCTTCACTTTTCGAAGTCATTTTTGTAACTAGCAATAAGTAAAATGAATACTGATTTATAATATTAGAACATATGTATACACAAGTCTTTGTAAGTATGTCACTGTTGTAATACCTGCTTTTATTTCCAAATTAAAATATATGTACATACATACTACGCGTGTGCAAATACTTTATTGTATTAGCGTTTTAAGGTTTTTTATGTTATAACTATTCGTTCTTCTTCGTATACCGAATGGTTTTTACTTGAAATTCTAATGTTGAATATAACACTAAAAGTGAAAGTAAAAATATTTGTTTGTTACTGTTTTTCTGAAAAACTTAGCTATGTAAATAATTTATTGATGCACTGTATATGTGGTTAACCTTTTATGTTTTTGGAAACTCACACTTCATTCGGTTTCTGGTGATAAAATACCCTCCCTTGCCAAAATTCATAACTAGTTTGCAGAACTCAATGCGGTCGTGAAGGCGTCGGTGATAAATTTCCTGGTTCTTTTCTGTTATTCCATAAAATATTGATGCTGTACTTACTGAAATATACTAACAAGTAACATGTTAGACAGAGGCGACGTTGGACATTATATATAAGTTAAACATTAACCTGAGAAGCAGGTTTTTCTAGATGAATTCCATAGGTATGCTGGACACATGAAAAAAAGAGAACTGTTTAAATAATTAAATATTGGTGTACAACAATTTGTTTATTCGATATACGGGAATTAAGCAAAGTCATTCGAAATCGCTGAATTATTATACGTGATTATCGTTTTTCAACGACAAAAAGTAGCATTTTAAGCATTTCTTTTGACTCTCTGGTATTTTTTACCATTTCTACCAAGATACCTTTACTTTTACTGCTTTCTTCTTTGCTTTCCTTTCCGGCGTTTAAGGTAATTCCAGACAAAGCGGCGATCAGATTTCTTAGGAGAAAATTATTTGTCTAATATTGTGTTATTCAAAAGAAGTTACCATATTTACTTCCAAATTTTAGTTATAATTTTGGGTTAATGCCATCAATGCGGTGGATGTTTTAGAGCGCTGGTTTGACCAAGGTTACTTTAAATCAAACACCCTGAATATAAAAGCCACACTTCAGGGAGTTATCGGTAAAAACAATTAACTTTTCCATACGAGTGCGAGTGCCTTTTTTGTTGCTTTAGTGAATCCACAGGTTACCTAAAAATCACGCGAAAGGAGTAGCACTCGCACCCTGTTAATCTATTTATGCAGAAGCACACTTACATAGATCACCGACTGCATATGCATACTGACGCGTATTGAACATGGACTGCCAATGCAAAATCTAAATAAAATATTCTTATCCGTTTTCTAATGCTTAGTTCCCTACTACAGTTTTATTTAAAGTGTTATGCTTTAGCTTTTGCACTACTGATGGTTTGTATAGCTTTTCCTGAATCATCGACATGGCATTGCTCGGTATATCTACTAAAATGATTATAGTGTGAATTAGACGCTCTTTATACATGTTATCTGCACTTTCGTGCATGAAATTCTATTTTATTTCTTCCTTTCTTGACAAAGTTGATATGTTTACGATCAAAATTAGCACTTATATATTTCTTTATTACAATGCATACAGTATGGAATAAATGCAGTCAAGGCGAAATAAAATTTTGTTGGAAGAAATCCTCAAATAGATCAAATTTATTACATAAAAATACACATATTTGCATGACAGTCGATTTTTTACAGCGTATAAAATTATTAAATAAACTAATAAACCCAACTTTTGTTTTCGAAGTGAAGGGCGCACCTAACGTGTTTGTTGAAAGAGGCGATGCGATGGTTCGTTAGAGTATAGGAAACATTGGTCTAATGCAGGGGTCTCCAAACTTTGGTCTGCGGGCTAAATCCGGCCCGCCAGTGTCATCAATCCGGCCCGCCAGTGTCATCAATCCGGCCCGCGACAGCTAATAGGTTATTGTTGTTGTGATAAGTTGGATAAAAACACAAAATGATAATAACTCGTATTTATTTACTTGCTAGGTAAAGCTTAATAACAAGTATAATACGCAGAAAACTCACTGAAGTAATCAGTATGGCCCCAAGGCTGAACAGTTTGGAGACCCCTGGCTCTATGCACCCAATCGAGACGTATTCGGAGGATTCTCTTCCATACTTCATGATGCAGATCTTCACTAACTTTTGAAGGTGCAGATGTTTAAATAGCTTTAACATCACCAATTTCTCAAAATTTCAACTACATCTTATTGCCTGTAGATTGGCTAATGAGGCGATCTGGATATTTTGCATTAAACAAATCGCAGACTTTCTTCAGAGTTCCTGTATTATCCCTACATCCGATAAAAATTAAAGTATCCTGTGTGTAACAGTTAAATGTGTCATCATACTTAAATTGCAACAAGATTTCTGTATCGCTAATATTAAGAAGTCAGTGAAAAATAAACGATTTAATTTGATGTATTTGTTTTATTTGTAGTTCTATATCTAGTGTTCGTACTGGCATAGCAAAAAGTCAAAGAGATTAGGAATCCAAGATCGATCTGTACTCTGCATTATTTCCAGTGTTTATAAATATATTACTCTGGTTAGAAACCCTGCGTATGTATAACATACATGTTTTCATTAAATGTTTGGCTTTTAAATTAGGCTCTAGATTTAATAGCTATATTTCATATATGAAAATATTTGTTGGAAGTAGTCGCTCAATTTCACGTAAGTGGCTAAAAATTTTAGAAAATATGCTGTGTTAATTACAGCTCAAATTATATTAATTTGTATGAAATTTGTTTCAACTGAGTGACTGTTTGTTAACGTAAATAGTGGTGGTATTCAGCATAATATTCTACACATAGATTAGTAAGTACCCACTTCTCGAGAATAGAGTTTTATTGCTCATTTTGTATATTAGTATTTTTAGGCCGACAAGTGGCCAATAAAGTTTTGTGACTGTCGTGCCTATTGAGGGTCACCCGTACTCATCCGTTTCATTTCTAATCAATACATTCCCTGTAAAAGGCGTAGTGAATATCTGTCAATGGAAATTTATTCTTCTGAACCTAAATTTTAGTATCTCTCGCATCGAAAACAATAGCGCAAATCAACATTATTTACAGAACGTTTATCTAGATTAACGCGTTACTGAGGTTGACATGTATACAATAAACCGTGCTATCTTATAATAATGATTGATAATTGGATAATGGTTCAGTTAATTGCCAATATTGTCTTAAAAATGCTTTTATTTCCCTTATTACATTTTCTGTTACTCCTACATCTTCTTTGCACAATTTTTACTCATTAACTTAAGTAGAATGATCTTAATTTCTCATACTATTCCATACAGCAATAGGTGCTGGTTTTGAAGCGTTTACCAGATTCTGCTGTCTAATTATTTCAATTTAATTCATCTAGTTTAGCCTTTTTGTGAATGTGTACCGAGAAATTTCGTAGTTGGCGGTATGGGGTAGCTGTTGTACCCCACGCAAATACACTTGCGAGCAAAAAGAACGACTCAGGCAGCACATTCGCAGTAAAATGTCTCTGACACAAAAACTAAAACTGAAATTCCATTTTTACTTTTAAAACCTTTAAGTTCAAGATCTTAGCTTTAAAATGAGTGCACATTCTTTTAACTTACCCTTCTTATTCGTGTAAAAATAAGGTTTAGTTCTAGGGTGCTAAAACTAAAAAATTACGAGGAAAAATTAAAAGAATAGGTAAGGTTTTGTCAATATCATTTTTAATTTAATTAAAAAAACATTATCAATAGTTACTGTTACCCCCTCTTGCTCTAATTACCGCTTGTAAACGGTTTCTCATAGACCGAATAAGTTTCCTCACGCTGTCCTGCGGTATGGCGTCCCATTCCTCGGTAAGTGCTGCTTGGAGTTCTCTTCTCGTAACTGGTGCAGGATTTCTAGCCCTGACTTTCCTTTTGAGTTCATCCCACAGGTATTCAATAGGATTCATATCTGGGCTATACGCCGGCCAGTCCATAACTCTTATTTCAACTTCTTGCAAGTACTGCCGTACGGAAGCTGCACTGTGTGGATGGGCATTATCTTGCATCAGGATGAAGGTTTCCCCAATAAAATCGACATAAGGAACGACAGAATTTCTTCGATGTATCGGTTCGCACTCAAACCCCCTGCTCGACCGCCAGTTACAATAAAAACCAGCTCGGTTTTTGCGTCCATAGAAATGCCAGCCCACACCATACAGGAACCTCCTCCAAATGCCACTTTTTCTGCAATGAAACATTGTGTGAATCTTTCTCCCGGTCTTCTGTACACTCGTCCTCTTCTGTCGCCGCCGTGCAGACACACTCTGCTTTCATCCGAGAACAGTACAGAGCGCCATTGCTCGTTTGTCGTTTGGGGTCAATTTTGGTAGCTGACCTTTTTGGACTAAGATTAGCTGCTTTGAGTCGTCTTCTAATTGTCCAGCCACTGACAGCCACTCTCCGCGCTTCTTTGAGCCCCTGTTGAATTTGAACGCTGGTGAGAACCCGTTTACTCAGATAGGTGTGGACAATGAATCGGTCATCTCTCTCTGATGTGTACCGCTTTCTACCGGAACCTCTTCTCCGACAAAAGTTACCAGTCTACTGGTATCTTCGGTAAAGTCTTGACACGACAGACTGACTCATGTACAAAGCGCGAGCGACTTCACGTTGGCTCTGGTCTTGTCGCAATAACACAAATGCTTGAGCCGCTTCTTCGGTTGTTGTGTCCATTTCCAGGTAACATTAATGAATGTTGATGACGAAGATGTGTACCGATTGACGTTTGACGGCTAACTGATAATTGTTGATAAGGTAGAGGCCCACAATTACCACCGATGTCAGGGAGTGCAAACTCTTGTGTTTAGTGTAGTAGTGTAGTTTAAGTGTAAAAGAAGTGTAAGTTAAAAGAATGTTCACATATTTTAAAGCTAGGATCTTGAACTTGAAGGTTTTAAAAGCAAAAATGGAATTTAAGCTTTAGTTTCTGTGTCAGAGATATTTTACTGCGAGTGTGCGGTTCAAGTCGATTCTTTTGTTCTTAAGTGTATTAGAATTGATAATAAAGAAAATAAAGCGGGAATAGAATTGTGTTGATTTTAATATGTTAATAACGCATTTAATGTAACGAACTGAAAATAACATGAATAACCATTTCTACAAAGTATTAATAGTAATAATAATAATAATAATAACTTTAATATCCAACAGGCCAAGCCCAATTACAGGATATGCAAAAATACATAATAAAGATAATAATAACAATCACAGTGTAATAGTGTCACCATGCACAAAAAAGTCAAGTTTCATTGAATGCACTACCCGGCTGTTTGTTTCCAATTCTGGAAAGGATGTATGTTGGAACTCGTTTTATCGCAGCTGTTCTGGTAAATGGAACTGTGAATGTGCTTCCATATCTTGAGTTAATCCGTGGACCAGAAAAATTCATACGATTTAATATAAATGGGCAGTCCATTTTGTTCTCCAAAAGTCCATTCAGAAACTTCTCACAAATAGCATCTCGTCTTACACTTAATGGTCGCATTTCATGACGCACTAGCAGTTCATTCTGAGGAGTACTCCTCGCTGAATATATTCCATCGATTTTAAATGAGAGGAATTTTAGAAATTTACGATGAACCCGATCTATTGACAAGGAATCGCAAGCAAATAAAGGATACCAAATCAGACATGCATATCCAATCTTACTCACGACATAAGCGTGATATAGTGATTTTATTGACAATATATTTTTAAAGTATTTGGAAACACGTAATATGAATCCCAGAGATTTAAAGGCCTGAGAACACATATTAGTGATATGTGACTTGAAGGATAGAGTAGAGTCAAACAGTACTCCCAAATCCTTAATTTCTGTTACGCGGTTTAGGTTGTTGCCATTAACAGCGTAAGTTCCCATACAAGGTGTGTAGGGCCTAGTATAAGTAACTATGCAACATTTGTCAATATTTAATCTAAGCTTAAATAGGTCGCACCAATCGGTTAGTGTATCTAGATTGTATTGAAGTTTATTTACATCATCTATCGAAGAAATCTCCGAATATATTTTAATATCGTCTGCATATCCACGAATCGGACAATCGACCTTAAGTAGCAAATCATTAATAAATAATACAAACAACAACGGACCGAGGTTCGATCCCTGAGGGACACCTGATGTGGGGATGAATTCATAATTTATACATAACATTTTCTGCATTGCAAGTATGACCTAAGAAGACAAATAGAGGCAGGAACGAGTCCAAAGGAGCCCAATTTCGACAAAAGCATTTCGTGGTCAATTAAGTCGAATGCTTTAGATAAGTCTGCGTAAATTACATCGACTTGAACCCGTCTGTCCATAGTTTCACCGATGTACTGTGACACCGTCGCCAGATTGGTGATAGTAGAACGCCCGGGAATAAATCCATGTTGATTAGGTTAAACGTAGGATTGTGTACTATTGTAGATATAGGAATAGAGCACTTTTTCGAATAATTTCGCAAAATTAGGTATTATGGAAATAGGCCTGTAGTTTGATAGTAATCCACTGTCACCTTTTTTAAATACCGGAACAATTCTAGTCTGTTTCCAACGTTCAGGAAAAATGTTAGAAGAAATGGATAAATTTATAATTATTTTAAGTGGCAAGGCGAAGACATATCTGCAGTCACAAACCAAAAAACTAGGTACTAGATCATCTCCTGCAGTGTATTTGTTGGGAAATTTTGCCATTAATTTAATCAATTCTTCCTCAGTTACAGGTGAGAAACAGTAAGGGATGGGATTGTAAACCGTGTCGCTGCAAGGAGAATTAGTTGTAACGGTGAATGCAGAGGAGAAAGTATGTGCAAATGCATTGACAATGTGATTAGGATCGGCAAAAACATTTCCTTCATCATCGTGGGGTCTACTCGGTATTCTTGTAGAACGTCATTTCGTACAGATAAATTTACATAAATTGGAAGGAGTTGTTTTGATAGAATTTTCTATGTTAGCAAGATAGTGATTGTAATTCTCATTTATTTTGACGTTAATTAAACTTCTGAGGCGTTAAAATAAACATAAGATGTCATATCACCAGTTCTCATCCACTTTTTATGATAATAATTTTTATTTTTAATGTTAGATATGATGTCACTCGAAAACCATGGCGGATAACTAGAACTGGATTGACGCTTACGAGGAACATAAAGATTAAGGATGGAATATATAGCTAGAGAGAAAGCATCTAATGCGTCATTTACATCCACGTAATGTGATAAGAAAGACCAGTTAGCATCTTGAAGATGACGGTATAAAGAAGAATAATCTGCTCGATTAAAGTTATATCTAAGGTTATCAGATGACGGGAAACACTTTTGGGTAATAGCACGGATAAGTTGAAACGAAACTTCGAGGCTGGGATGATACGGATCTTCAGTTACAACGGGATAACTAGATTGTACTACTTCAAAGTTGAAATTGATATTGGAGAAAAACAGGTCAAGCATTATGCCTATTCTTAATAGTGTTATATTGTTTACAACTGAGTATGTTCAGGAAGTTTTGGAAAACTCTAGTCTTATTACAATGTTGATCAACTGGCAGAAATAGATTTGGAAGATTAAAATCACCAACCAATATAAAATACTTATCTATTAGAAGCATTTCAAGGGCAGACGTGAAAGTGTCTTATTCCTCTGAAGATGTATCAGGGGGAATATAAGTAAATGCAAGGTGAAAGGACATGTCGGCAATATAACACTTACAAACCAACAGGTCCACAATGGGTACTAATGTATTAATGTGGCTAGTGTCTATGATGTTAAAAGTAATATTATGCTTAAGCGCAATCAAAACTCCGCCACCCCTACAACGACCTGTCGAAGTGAAATTTCTATCTTTACGTAGAACATTATAGTGATTTGTAAAAAGTTCACCGTCATAGACTGAACCACTTAGCCATGTTTCAGTAATCAGCACTATGTCAGCCGAAATATTAAATAAGTTGTTATAAAAATATGTGTTTTTGAATTCAGATTCCTAACATTCTGATAATAAATTTCGTAAGGTGAAGTTGGACTGTTGGATGTATTTAGTTTTCCGAATTGGTTGGATAATGGTTGGAATGCACTAATAAATAGCCGTTTGAAAATTAACTGGAAGCAAAAATGCGTATTAGTATTATTATTTTTATTTCAAAAGATATAGCGAAACATTTTGAGATATCCCTCATAGCCCCCTTAGTCACAGAAAGATTATAAATACGCTTCGCGTACAGTTGCTAAACAAAAATTTATTACGTAATATTAATGAACTGCTAGGGGTGACAATCCAGTGGACGAAATATACACTCGAAGTTATTCCAAGTACACGCTGTGTTGTAACGATAATTTTATATTTTCTTGATAATACAAGAATATAGTAACATTAGATATCTTGACGATTATTGCCAATATTTTGATATTGGTTCCTTTATATTGCAAGTGCAGCCAAAGTTTAAACCGACAATATATAACTAACTTTATCACTCCAGAACTGAACACATAAGATATTTCGGTGCACGGTTGATGCAATAACGTTACTTTAGTTATAAGACTGCTGTAGCACATGTTTTTGCTCAATTTAATGGGTTTTGTGATCTTGTAGTAAGTACCTAATATAAGTGGTCTCACTTCCAAATCATTGCATTGCCTTCATCTAAATATTCAAAAACGACGTTGTTTACTGAAATTGTAAGATTTTAGCGGATATATAAATAAACCAGCCTATATTTATTGCGATCCGAATTTTTGTGGAGGAATAATAACGTCGCCTTCTATACTGTCGTCTAATTATAGTCTATTAAACGGCTCCCGCTCTGCGATCATCACAAAGATTTGCCAGTTTGCATATCGCTCGTTATATGTATAGTATGTTATTGTCTTTATGTGAGTCAATTAGTTCTGGTATCTAATTTTCTAAAATGTTTGACACGGTCATCTTTAACACGCGTAAACAAGTTCGAAACGAACGATGTTAAACATTTTCGCGTGCTGAATGTGTTTTCGTACAATTTTGCACCTTTACATTACTTATTTTTAAGTATTATCAGGATTAATTAAGTATTTATCATGAGGTAGTGATGTCAAGGTCGGAAAGGTATGTACTGTTAAAATGAAAGATTGTAATAATCAAATCACCAAACTCATTTATCAGATCTAGTATTTCAAGATGAGCTGTTTGCTCTAAACGAAGTGAAATTAAGTTTCAGCATAAGTCCAATATTTAAATTTTAAACAAAAGCAGCTGTATAAAGAAATGATAAATGAATAGTAAATAGAATAGGGCTAACATATTATCGTTATCTCTCCCCGACGCTTTTCTTTTTGTTTACTTATTTAATTTTTTTCAACTTGTGTTTTTATTATTGTAGTTGTCCTGTCTTGTTTTTTCTCTTGTTATTGTAGCTAGTGGTTTCCCTGTTTGTTAAAATAATAACGCAAACTTACTTACTGCGGATAGCAACTAAACTATTTCCAAAATTGGACTGTGTCATAATATAAATAACAAAATAATAACTAGAATAATGCACAAAGCAGTAAATGTCATAAAGTATAAATACGAATTCCGTGTTTTTCTTGTAAATTCTTCAGTGCTTCTTTATTGCACCTTCCGAAAAAGTCACTTAGTAGAGTTGAACGGTGAATATATCGTATTTGCATACTAGGTGATCCGGCATACTTCGTTTTGCCTAACATTTTTTCGACTTTTCTTTTTCCTAAACCTTCGGTTAGCAATTACGAACAAACCCGCAGCAGGAAGTATCCAAATTGGTCCAGTCGTTTTCAAGTTTTAAGCATCCGAACAAACTACGATTCATGTTTTAATATACAGATTTTGTTTTATATCTTATTTTATTGATATCATGAATGGTCTAGTATTAAAAACAGTATGGTCCTCTGTTTGCTCTTACCTTTGTTCTTCTTGATATACATACATACATACGTACACTAGCGTCACTAAGTTTGGAAGCAATAAGCAGCTTTACAAAAATATACATGTATATATCACCTTTTGCCGAAATTATTATTGAAATATATAAAGAATACATACAAGCAATAAGAAATACAAGTAATATTTAAAGGCTAATAATGTGAGATTAATTTATAAATTACTTTCATCGATATGTCCTCCCTTAGCCCCTACTATAGCTTTGCAAATTCTGGGCATTCTGCCAAATAACTTTTCTAAATAGTTAGCATCAATCTGTTGCCATACTTCCTGTAAATAAGTCTACAGCTGCTAAGAATTTTGCGGTTGTCCTTCTTTAGCTTTCCGGACAAAGTTAATTCCACAAAACTCAATACACGACTCAGGACTCTGGGGATAACAGACCATTAGTTCTTATCTCACATGCTGTTTCTTTCTCCTCTAGAAAGTTTTTATATACTTTTGCTGTGTGATTTGGGTCGTTGTCCTGTTTGAAAATGAATGATTGACCCATAATACGACTTTCAGATGGCAAAGTGTTATTTTTTCAAATATCCAAATATTGTTCCTGCATTATATCATCATCATCATAGGTTACACGTGTTTACACGTTTTACGTGTATCTGTTGTTTTCTTTGGTTTTGTGATAGTTATTTAACAGTAAGTAGTGTAATATTTATATCTCTGTGAAGATATTTTTCTCATATATCCGCTGATAAAACTAGTAATTGGAATTAAGCATTTATTTCGTAATTATTACGAATTTCCTAATATCTCACCTTAATTTCTGTGTTTCTTACCCGTCCTTTTTCATTTTACTTTTTTATTCGAGTGTGTTTTGTGCTCCTCCAAGTTCTTTAGAGTGTTAGGTACCATACTTTTTCTTGGTATACATAGATTACCACTGCTGCAATCTAATAGTATACAGAGTCTTCGTAAAGTAATTTCTCTTTCTCCTTTGTTATATCCAAGTATACCATACCGTGGCTCTGTTGTTTATGTCTCTGTTAGTCAGCATGACGAGCCGTGTACTGTGAATTCCATCGTTCCGTTTCTTTTGCTGTTGTTCCTTTTATATTTGGTGGCATGGCTTCCCCAACGTTATTTAATTGTCACTGTTGCAACGCGCCAGTTGAGAAACACAGAATGGTGACATGCGGTGTATGCAAGAAGAATTTTAAATACCAATGCGTTGATGTTTCTGCTTCTGACGTACGTGTTATTCGTTCCAAGAGGGGAGTTTCATGGACCTACGAGCGGTGTGCAAGCATTGGAGATGATATTGTCGATCTTAAGACTGCCATTGTTTCCTTGGGGGATGAGATCAATGAGTTGAGGAAGCAGCGTTCCATCCCACATGCACAGTAGTTAAGTGCCTGTGACTTTGAGGAAGTGGTTCAGGAGATCCAGGAACGAGAGAGAAGAAAATACAACGTTATCTTCTATGGTGTTCCTGAGGACAAAACTTTGTTTGCGCAGGATCGCCGTAGGATGGATGATGATATTTGTTTCCAGATTTTGAACCAACTTTCTGCACCTGCTGACGCTCCTCACGTAGGTTTTGGCAAATTGGATCCAAATAGGAAGATTCCTAGACCGATTAGAGTTACTTTTCGGGACGACAGCCTGGTTCGAAATATTGTTTTGAGAGCTAGGAGATCTTTGGAGAACAGCGCTTTTAAAAAGGTCCAGATTGCCTTTGATCGAACTCCGCGTCAGCAACAATATTATAATACGTTACGAACTGAACTACGTCAACGCCCTGAGGCAGGCGAGCCATTGAGGATTAAACATGTTAAGGGTGTTCCTAGGATTCTTTCAGTAAACTAGTGTCACCCAACAGACAGATTCTTTGCTGTTATTATCAGAATGTGCGTGGATTAAGCTACTGAATTTATACCCTCTGTTATATCGTCGCCTTACGATATCATCGGTCTGAGTGAAACTTGGTTTTTGAGTGACAATCATGATGCTGAATACGTTGCTGACTCCTTCTCCGTTATCCATTGTGACCGTCGATTTGAAGAACTGCAGTTAACGCGAGGGGGCAGAGTGCTTCTGGCTTACAAAAACTGATTTTGGGTCAATTTATATTTTTGTTTTGTATATACCACCTAATACTTTTATAAATGACTTTGAATCCTTCTTAGAATTATTTGAAGAAGTAACTTCGAATTTTTCTAACCTAATTATTCTAGGTGATTTTTACTGCTCCAGTTTTCTAAGTAATTGTGGATATGATGCTAAATCGCGGGCAATTGCGTCATATATGGACATGTGTAATCTCAGGCAATATAATAGTGTAACTAATTTTGACAACAACTTGTTGGATCTTGTATTTTCCGATATGGACTGCAATGTCCACCGTGATGATTTACCACTAGTTCCTGAACACAGTTTTCATCCTGCGCTATTTGTCAGCATTTCTACTAAAGCAAACTCTCCTACCAGTTTTCCTTCTAACTATGTTGGATCATTCAGTCGACTGTTCGGAGATTTTATTTTTATTTATCTTCCTGGTGTCACAATTCTTCACTCGTCCTTCTTCAGCTTTCTATCTTCCTTTTCCCAGAACCAATTTAATGATAAAATCACCTATCTATATGATGTCCTGCAACTACAATCAGATGTCTTCCTATGCAGATATTCATTTCAACTCGTTATCTTCATTTAAGCATATCATAAACGAACACTGCAATAGATATGCTTTATAAATATCTTCTACATATATGTATGTTGCTTGATTACCATACTTTATTTATATTTCTGCCTTCTATTTTTATTATTTTTTATACATGATCTTATTTTATTTTATTTTATATTTGCTTTACCTATGATTAAATTTAGTTATTATTCAAACGTGTTGTCCTGTGATGGGAATGTCTGTTGGGCAAAGAAATAAATAAATAAATATATATGTATTAATATATATATATATATATACGTATATATATATATATATATATTATTCTGATTATTTTCATCAAATCGCCCGTTCTTACACCACCAAAGCAACGCCAAATCATAACATTTCTACCACAATGTTTCACAGAAGGTGTTCACCCGGTCGACGGCAAACGAAACCTCTGTATTTAATACCAAATAGTACGAATTTCGACTAGTCAGTCTATAACATGGTTCCCATTCATCTACTGTCTAGTTTGCACGTTATCTTGCCCAAACCAATCTTTTATCTTTATGCTGACGTTTCAATAACCGTTTTTGCGGTAACGTACCCTCTCAATTATTTTCACAACGATAGAAATGGTTGGCTATACAGTCTAACTATTACTTGAATACCCCACTATACTATTTTACGCACGCTCGTTATTATAGCACCCCAGCCGTTACCATAAATAACCTGATTATTTTACCATTCTAAAGCAATAAACCAATTTAAACCTTTTTTGTAATATTTAGAATTTGTAACAAATTCTGATTGATAACGTTTTTATACACTTATATTTAAAATGAGGATTAACAATTTTATTCATGTTTCGAAAAAATTCGTACTTGCTTCCAACTTAGTGACGGTAGTGTATATACATATGCAGGTCTTCAGAATATTGAACCCATGATCATCTGTCTAGTTTATTTTTATCAGTTGTTTTTCTTAGCATTTCCCATACTTTCTTTTGTGGTCTGTATAACACTTTTTCCTTTTTCTTTGCAAAGTTATTCCAGTAAGTACCTGTTTTTTGCGTTATAGTTCTACGTTAAGTCTAATTCTCGATATGGTATATCTTAATAATTGTTTATCTGTTTCGCTGTCAGTGTATTTCGGTAGTCTTCGTTATTTCTGTTGCTACTTCTTTCATCATCGCAAATCAAGGTTCTTTATCCGTTTATCTAATGCTCCGTGAACGGTGTGATATTTATTTCTAGTTTTAGTTAGACTTTCACTTACGATATTAAATTAAGCTTCCGTGAATTTTCCGTGATATTTGATTTTTAGAGCGAAGCTCTTTTAGGGAAGTTCTGCGGCGAGAATTAATTTGGAAGGAGTGAGACGCTTGAAATCGCCAGATAGACGGTTTTCTTCTATCCTTCTTCTTTCATTAGTTCTTTCTCACTCGCGTCACACACTTTGCGTCTTCCTCCATTACATGGCGCTAATAAGTATAATAATAATGTCTTTATTGCAGCATAAACAGAGAGAAAAAAAAAGAAAAATACATTCTAGATATGGAAATAAAAATAAATGTATAAAATTAATTAAATATTTAGAGCTCAATTAAATTAAATTAAATTAAGTTAATAAAGTAAATTAATATGCCACAATCACAAGGCGAGATTCAGTGCCTGCGTTCAAGTCCCACCACTGCTCTACCATCTAAACCTTGGCAAATAAATTATTATTCGGACTCGAATTTACTTCAAATTCTTCAACTTATTTAGCATCGGTTTCGAAATGAAATACTTTTTCTTTATACATTGTTTATTCAATTATAGAAATTTACCTTTTATTCAAATAAGCATCAAATGCGTAAACAGCTTTGCTCTTGTCGGGTGTGCTACGAAACGTCCCCTTTTTTTTAATTTATTTATGTATGTCTCACTTCTCTCTAAACTGTGCTGCTGGTGCTCACAAATTATACGAACAAAATCATTACAGAATATTATTTTTAGAGTTGCCAATCACTTGCCTAACGGTGTAATTTACGACATGTATACAATTAGTAAAGCGGTAAAGATACTAATAAGTGTTATCTACTTAAAGAAAAAATAGTTACCATTTGAATAACACCAAACTTTGTAACTTTACTCACAATAATAACACAAGCATCATAATCAGACGTCGGAAACTTTAAAGAGATTGGCTCCAACAATTATCTCAGGAACGTTCGTTCTATGCGCTTGCAAAAATCGTATTAACGCGTCTGCATACCAACCTTCTTCGCAGAGGTTTGGAGGTGGATCCTTCATTAGTACCAAGAATGGTTTTCTGACCAACCTCCCCAAATTTTTCGAGGTTTAATCATAATATACGTATAAAGTTTACTTATATATAGGTGCTAAGACAATAGTGCAATTAAATTACTCACCGTATATGCCCTAAAATGTTGTTGTACTACAGATAGTAAATCATTTAAGCGATAATAGTGCTTGTGTTAAAAATATTAAACGATTTTTTGATTGTTTCAATTTGTTTTAGTATTTGTCGTCTGGTAATGCAACAGTTGATCATTGACAATGGGATGCAGAATCGGGCATACAGATTTATTTCTGTGGGATAAATATCGTGACAATTGATGAGATGTTTTGGATTAATTGCTCACGGCTCTATTATCGAAATTTATGCCAAATAGAAGTGATGTACATGAATTCACGAAACTGATAGAAGTAAATTGAAAGACATTCCTCCAATCTCAAAGAAACAACTTATCAACATGATAGTTTAATTAGTTTAATTTTTCAATTTGAATTTTTTCTTTTCTTTTGATCTCATTTTTTATGATGCGCAGATACTCATTAGAGAACTAGTTTTCGTAAGAAATCAAAATCTCTTCACTAGTTTGCTAAATCCTAATCAACTAATTTTTTGCAGAGATCTTTAAAAGAATATTAATACCAAACAGCAGTTTCACAAGAACGACGGAGGTAATTTCTGCTTCCACGTCTTGGGCATAAGGTCATACGAAACGTGCTTGCCAATTTAACCGACAACATGCAGGGAAGATGTGAAGGTACTGTGATATCGTTTTAGAACCTATACTATTTATAAAAAATTCTTGATTAACTTTCTGATAAAATCAGTTTGTTTCAAATTTTATTCAGCTTAGCTTACTTTGGAAAATATATGTATGTATATATAACTTTATATATAGATATATATATACTAGCTGACCCGGCGAACTTCGTACCGCTTTACAATTACTAAATGTTCTCTTAAATTATTACCTGAGTTTTATTAACTTGTCTATGGTAAGATAAAATTAATTAAGTTGAATAAAAGTTCAAAAAAGAGCAAATTCACGTGGGAGCAAAACATTTGCTTTATTATTATTAATAATAATAATAATAATAATAATAATAATAATAATGGTCTTTATTCGTCCAACAGCGTTTAAGCCATTTACAGGACAATAAAAGAAAATTATAATTGATAATAGCATTAAATATATAAACTAAATATACATAAATTCATTGAGAGACAAACTAGAATAGCTGTTAATCTAACAAAACGAAAGTAAATAAATACATACACATCTTATACACCGCATGTGCTGGTAACATAATAATGTATAACCACAATTGTTGTACTGTTACAACTCCAAAATATCATTGAAGTGATGAATAAAATTTTTGATCATAACATTTACTGGTGACTTAGTTAAAATATTTGTTCTAGCCCTAGGCAATCTGTACAACACAGTAACGCGTATTACAAGGACGTACGTTGAAGTCAATACAGGCAAGAATCATCGGCGAATCGATTGTATTACTTAATATATTTTTAGAAATCTACCACTATGCACATCACGCCGTGAAGATAGAGAATGCATATTATGTTGATCCAGTAGATTTCCATAATCTGTATTACGGCCAGGATATATGCGAGTTATTTTAAATGTTAGATATTTTAGGAACCTCTTTTGAATTCTTTCTATGGAAATCTGATGATACGTGTAATAAGGGAACCACACCAACCAGGCATACTCTAATTTGCATCGAATAATAGCACAGTATAAGATTTTGATAGCAGCAATGTTATGGAAGTTCCTACATGATCTGATGAGAAATCCTAACGATTTCGAAGCTGATGAACAAATGGAAGCAATATGTTGACGGAAGCTTAGTTGATAATCAAAAGAACGCCTAAGACATTTACCTCAGTTCTTCTGGTAATTGAATCGGTTCCAACCAAATAATCAAACACCAGCGAATCAATGCATTTAGTTTAAGAGACTATACAGCATTTAGATACATTCAACAAAATTTTATTTTGAGTGCACCATTCATCAATTAATGAAAGATTAATCTGTAGCTTGATACAATCGGACTTTTCATTAATATTGAAAATTTCATCAGCCAGGTACTCACAATTTAATTTCAGAAGAAGATCATTTATATAAATGTTGAAGAACAACGGGCCAAGATTTGACTCCTGGGGAACACCGGAAACTATTGAGAAAAACTGACAAGAAAATCCATTATAAGACACATAACCAGCTCTACCCTTAAGATAGGAAGCTATTAATCAAACAAGCGATGGACAGAAACCAATACATTCAAGTTTTGCCAGAAGTATATTATGGTCTATGGAATCGAACGCTTTGGAGAAATCTGTATAAATAACGTCAACATGCTGCCGATTATCAATTGCAGAAGATAGAAATTGGGTAATATGTACAAGATTAGTAATAGTAGATCTTCCAGACATAAATCCATGTTGATGGATGGATATAAATGATTTGATATGGATGTATATTTTACGAAATAAACTCTGTTCGAAGACCTTTGCAAAATTGGATATAATACTGATGGGTCTGTAGTTGACTATGTTTGATCTATCACCCTTTTTAAACACAGGTATAACTTTACTGATTTTCCAACAAGTTGGAAATTTAGAAGAACTAGTAATTAAATTATAAATTACAGCTAATGGTTCACCTCAAACTAAAGCACAGTCGCGCACTAAGAAGCTAGGTAGCATTCATGTTCGATTTAAGCTTAGTTGCACTAATACGCATATCATCCGCTGAGATAGACCCAGCATTGAACGAAGGGTAGTTACCAAAGCAAACGGATGGAATAGAGTCACTTTTACGGAAGGCCTTAGAAAACTCCTGAGCAAACTTATTCACTATTATGTTGGGTTCTACAAATTCTTCCCCTTGATATGTCATTTGACCTGGAATTCTCGAAGAAGAGCGCTTGTTGTTGATAAATTTCCCGAACGACTTCGGATCATTTATAATATCTGTTTCAATACGACCTTGATAAGTTTGATATGCATGTCCAGACTTTCGTTTAAGCAGCTGCCGCACTCTTTTAAATTCAAAGTAGTCACATGAGTTGTTAGTCGACTTTTTCAAAATAAAATTTCTTCATGCGTATTAGTTGCTTTATGTCGTCAGTAAACCAAACAGGATATCTACTGCTGGAGGTCTTAACTTTTGGGATGCAATCGTCAAGTACAGCATAGAAAGCTTTATAGAAAGCGTCTACCGCTAAATCAACATCATCGAACTCCGAAAGGAAGAACCAATCATAATTCGTTAATTCAGAATAAAGCTTTGTCAGCTTTGCTTAAGTCAGCTGAACGGAAGTTGTAACGCAAATTATCATTGGATGGAAAGCTATCTATTTTCGTTAATGAAGTGAACTCTATATTAATGCTAAGAGTAGGGTGCAGTGGATCCTCTGGAACCAGTGGTAATGGGTCTCTGCTGACTGTGATTGGAAAATCCATATTAGTAAAAGCCAGATCTAGTAATCTGCCCTGATTATTCGTAATTTTATTAAGTTGACGTAAATTAAGCGCTTCTGCAAAGTGTCTCAAAATTGTAGATTTCCGGTCTTCAGATCCGGTAACATTAAATTTGGGAGCATTCATGTCGCCATCGTCATGATGCATAACGCACCAAAAAGACTTCGAAATCGTCCAGCTCAGTGTCAGGAGGTATGTAAATATTAACCAAAAATAGTGGATTATGCCAAAATTTACATCTACATAAAGTTATATCGACATTTGGGGTCAAGGCAGTCAGATTTGTAGCGTCAACAAGAGATGCATTATAGCTATCAGTAAAAGCGGAGATGACACCTCCGCCAGTAGACCGGTCCACCAAAGAGAATTTCCTATTGGATCGAAATACGCTATAGGTAGAATTAAAAATTTCCGCATTGTCAATACCATCATTAAACCATGTTTCCGTAAGTAACACCATATCAGCATCTATAACACCAGAGGAAGAATATATTTTCTCAAGTTTTGTCCTTAGTCCACGTACATTCTGATAGTAAATATTAAAAGTCCTTTTAAATATGTTGGACGATACTAGTTTAACGAATCTGTAGATTTAACAATTTTCGGAACATCTTTGATATATTTTATTCTGTGGTCCGTTTCCCCAGCAAGCTTACGAGTATTTAGCTCCTGCTTGATCCTCCGAAACAATTCAAGCTGAAGAGGCGTTTTATCTTTAGAGATTATGACTGCTTTACATTTGTCCACATTCTTTAAAAGTCCACGGTTCTTTAGTGTTTTCGTAACATCAGCGTCGCCAGATAAAGTGATTTTAATTGGTCTTTTTCGATCAACCTTAGTTGGATCGAATTTTCCCAGTCTTATAGGTTTGGGATTATCCAAAGTAATATTCATAGCCGATAAAATATCCCGCGAAGCATTAGTATCCTCTGCCACTTGATCTGCCTTAGATCTGGTTGCATTTTCAGGACAGTTAAACAAAATGATATTAGTTTTGCGACTTTCCCTGTCCATGACCTCATTGACCAATCTCTCAGTCTCCAACAAATTGTCCTTGGAGGAATGAAGAGCATTCTGCTCTTTAATTGCAGCTAGATCCTGTTGAAGACTATGAACTATCGATGTTAACTCATGTAAGCTCTTTAGTTGAGCCTTAATATCCGAACAGTCTGGATAGTAAAAGCTAATCTTTCTATCTTTATTTCTCACACATTGCGCCTCCGATCCAGACAAACCAAAGCAAGTAACGTGCGAAAAGTTTTTACACATGTCGCACCCCACATCCCTATCAGGACGAATTTCGCCCCGATATACGAAGCAACGAGCGCTCATTATTTCAAAGTGGAGGAGAAAATGAGAGGAAGAAGAAACAACTAGTGGAAAACAAAGGAAAAGAGAAAAGAAACAGGGACACTTCACTTCACACCAAGGGGCCTATCATGGTGATTAACAAAATAAACAAACATAGAGGGCCACGGGGTTCAGGATGGGTGGAGATAATAACTAGTGCTAATATATTACCTCAGCAGTCCCTGTATATCGAACGTATTAAGAAAAGTATCTCATGCAAGAAACCAATCAACAAAAAGATTGTACCGAGAACAAAATAAAAAGCGAAAAGAAGCAAAAGGGTAAATAAGAGATAATACTTACTACTTAAATTTATCTAATGTCCTTCAACTAAGGTCGGAATAAGTAACATTAACAGAAAGAGTAATTTTAGCTCTCTCCGCTGATATAACACTCAAATTAGTACCTCAAATAATACCCCAGAAAATACACTGCAATAAATGCTGATACCACTATTCTCTACTCTATCTATCTATGATTATTGAATGCAAACCAAATGATTGGCGTATCGCTGTAACACAACTTTCTGCTAAACTATTTGCTGAATGGATTGCACTCGTGTCGATAATCTTCATTGAAGCATCTTGTGATATACTATATTTTGCGCTCTATTGTCGGAGCGTTGAATTGTCGTTCGTCTGTTCCAGCGGACCGTTTATTTGCTGTGATTACGACTCTACAGTCATCACTTGGCATGCGATCCAACGCAGTTTTCAACAACCGAATCAATATATGATGTTCATGTAGTATTTACTGCAAATCTTGAAGAATTTTTCTTTTCATTGCGTTATTGATGGTTTCACGCCGATCAAGTTGGTCCTTCATATTGGCCATAAAGTAAATTTGTAGCAATTTTATGCTGTGCGTCTTCAACCGGCTGCAATGATCCAATTCTATGGTGAATTTGTCCTTGTATCTGTATAGTCGAAATGGAAGTTATAATTAGTGATTTATGATTACCAAAAATAAAGGTTACCCTTTTATTAACCAACATTACCTTGCATGTCGGACTGAATCCGCGTTCTTCAATGATATTTGCTCCAAATCAAGTCATTTGGAAACATGCGTTGTACTTTTAAGCGTTCGAAAAAAAAATTGTCGTGATTCTTGAGCTTCGCCAGGAAACAATGAATGCAATGGCTCAGATGGCGGAGGCAACAATGGCAATTTAACCTTTCCACTGAAACAGCACAATTCAGACGTTTCTCCAGCGAACTTCAAGCCACCGCAATGTACGCACACAACCTCAATAGGGGCAATTCTAACGAAAGGGTGCGAGCTGTAGTCAATTGTGGAATCGTATTGAAACACTCCTCGTTTCAAATTAGCATTTCCTCTTGCGGCTCGACGTTGTTGATCTCTGTGTTCTGCTTGACAATTTCTCATTGCCAACCGAGCCGTTTCACGTATGGCCTCTCTTTGTTCTTGTGTTTGTGAAGCACGAAGTCGGGGCGTACTAACACGGCGCTCTTCTCTCGTGCGATTTCTTCTTCATCTGCAGTGGATTGATTCGCAGTCTAATTGCATTACCGTGTCGTTGTAAAAGATCCAATCTTCTCGCTCGCGGCATTGTAAATAAGACTGTGATGGATATTGCTGACTTTGCTTCTATTATGACATAACAATTATTCATGCGCGCACATTCACAAATGTCATAACCTTAATTGTTTTTACGCGCACCATGACAACTGTCATAACCTAACCCGCCAAACGTCATCAATTTGTTTAATTTCTAATTTTTTTATAATAAATAAATAATATATAATTTAATAATATATATATATAAATAATATAATATAAATATAATAATATATAAAATAATAATTTAATATAATTTAAAATAAAATAAAAAGAATTTGAGAAAGTTACCGGAAAAAATTACATAAACAATGAGATGACGAGAGAAGAGCGAGGAATACAAGGAAAGGTAAAACAGATAGCAGAAGGGCAGCGGAGAAGGGGAAAACGAGTAAGAGTAGGTCACCAAAAGCGTACATAGACGGTAAAGAATGGAAATGGGACGAAAATGCGGGCGGCTTGAAAGAGCAAAAGGATAAAACAACAAGTAGCTCACCAAAAACTAACACCGAAAGGAGAGAAGGACGGAAGAAATGGAGGCGACCAGGCGACGATGAAGGATATGAGTAAGATTATAAACAGGAGAAAAATAAACACAAAGTCTAAGAGATCAGGACAAGAGGTGAAAGAAATAAAAATAGGAATCTGGAATGTTAGAAGCTTGAAGGAACAAGAAATGGAGCTAATACAGGAGATGAAAGATATAGAAATAGATATACTTGGCATATCAGAAACTAAGAAAAAGGGGACAGGTATGCAACAGCTGACAGAGGACTATGTGATGTGGTGGTGTGGAGTGGAAGAGAGAGAAAGAGCAAGTGCAGGAGTAGGGTTCATCATAAACCAGACTAGAATTAGAGAGATTGTGATGGTTCAAGACATAAACGAAAGAATCATATATGCTCAAATAACCCTTGGCAAAAAAGTATTCCATATAATAACGATATATGCGCCAAGCGAAGATGCAAGCAAAGATGAAAAAGACCAATTCTATGACGAACTGCAAAAGACTATGGATGATACACAAAGCAACAACATAATATTGATGGGCGATATGAATGGTAGAGTGGGGAACCAGAATAAAGGAAAGAAAAGATGGTTAGGTCAAGAGGGCGAAAAAATAAAAAACGAAAACGGGCGGAGAATAATAGATTTCTGCATAGAAAATGATCTCATCATATTGAACACAACATTTAAACACAAATGGATACATAAATATACAAGGGGGAACCATCTCGGAATGAAAAATCTATTATAGACTACATAATGACTAACAGGGGTATTAGACGATATGTGAGAGATGTAAAGGTAAATACAGAAAAGGAAATCGGAGGCGACCACTATCTGTTGCTGAGCAAATGGAAAATAACACTAAAGGAAAAAGAGGATAAAAAGAGAAAAATAGTAAAAGGAAAGATTAATTGCTACAAACTAAGGGAACCACAAATAGAAAAGAAATACCAGGAAATACTAGATATAGAGTTAGGGAAAACGCGGACGAAAAGAGGCATAGAAGAAAAGTGGAAAAAGCTTAAAGAAGGCATGATAGAAGCAGCAAGAGGAAGTTGCGGAGTAACAAAACTAACAAACAGGAAAAGAAAAAGAACGGCATGGTGGACAGAGGATATAAAAGAAGCAGTAAAGGGGAAAAGGCAGCATGGAAAGCTCACATAAATGCAAAAGATGTAAGAAATTACTAGGAATACAAAAAGAAGAGGAAAAGGGTGAAGGAATTAATAAAGGTAAGCAAAGAAAAATCCTGGAGAGAATTTGGAGAGAAAATTACTAGAAACTACCAAGAAAATCAAAAACTCTTCTATGGAGCGATAAAAAATATGAGAAAGCCAAAACAATATACATTGAAGAACATGAAGGATGAAAACGGTAAGGTAGTGACTGAAGAAGACAGGATAATGGAAGTATGGAAAAGATACTTCCAGACACTACTACAAACAGAAGGAGAGAAAAATACACAACTAGAGCGAATATATCAAGAAAAGAATTTTATAGAAGGGCAGGTACAACAGGACATAACAAGGGAAGAATTAAAAAAGTCACACAGCTGATGAAGAACGGAAAGGCACCGGTACACGACGAAATTACTGTGGAAATGATAAAGGGACTTAATGAACTAGGATTTAAACAACTACTGGAACTACTAAACGAGGTCAGAATGGAGAAAGTGACACCTGAGGATTGGAGAATAGGAATTATATGCCCAATTTACAAAAGGGAGATAGTCAACAGTGTTCAAATTACAGAGGCATAAGCCTGGGTAGCACAGTAGGGAAATTATATGCAAGGACATTAGAAAGTAGACTTAGGAAAGAAATAGAACATACATTAGAAGAAACACAATGCGGATTTGGAAGGGACGAGGGACTCAAAATCAAATATGCATTTTAAGACAAGTAATAGAAAAAGCAATAAAAACAGGTAGAGAAATACATATATGCTTCATCGATATAATAAAAGCATTCGAAACTACGTGAGAGTAAGAAATGAAAAATCGGAGACGTTTATATGTAGAAATGGACTAAAGCAAGGCTGCGCGCTGAGCCCATTATTATTTAATATAATGTTGGACGAAGCGATTAAGAAGTGTAAACACCAACCGAAGCCATATAATTTAGGATACTGGAAAATGGAGAAAATACAAATAACTGAGTTAAGCTATGCGGACGATATGGTGATATTAGGAAACACGAAGAGACATCTGCAAAAAAATGTCAATATAATAAATGAACAATTAAAAGAAATAAACATGGAAGTTAATATAGACAAAACAAAAACAATGGCAATAAGCAGAGAAAGTCTAACACATAACTTAAAAATAGAAGGACAACAAACTAACGCGTTTAAATACCTGGGAAGGATTATTAACAGCGAGGGGTAGAAGATGAAATAAATGAAAGAATATCAAAAACTGCAAAACTTTACAACATGATAAAAACACCATTCTTAAACAACAAAGAAGTACCAGAGATAGTAAAGGCAGAAGTGATCCGCAAGGTAGTGAAACCAGTACTGACACACTCATGCGAGTCATGGACTACAAACGAGAGACAAAGAAGTAGGATGAGCAGCGTAGAAATGAGGTTCCTTAGACGAATAAAAAATAAAACTAAGTTGGATAGGATAAAGAACGCAGAATACAGAGAGGAGCTCAAGATAGAGCCAATCGAAATAACAATACAGCAAGGGCAATTAAGATGGCTTGGCCATATTATAAGAATGGGCGAAGAAAGGTTGGCAAGACAAATATACGAATCAAAAGAAATGGGAAAAAGGAGAAGAGGAAGACCGAGGAAGACATGGGAGCAAGAAGTACGAAGTGCATACGAGGCAAGGGGAGAGAAATGGGAGGATATGAGAGCAAGATGCAGGGAGAGAGAAGAGTGGAGACAAATATGGAAAAGGGAGCCAGGAAACTCAACTCCACACAATCCGACACTTCACGGTCAAACGGATTTCAGGATTAAGTATATATATATACATATATATATATATATATATAAAGCGGTATTGAATATATATGTACATATATACATATATATATATATATCGATTAACGTTCATTTCTTTTTTGATATAGAACCCTTTCTATCTTCATTGCGACATAATTATCTATATAATTTATTGCATTTCATTTTATCTACTAGCAATAGGTACTGAAGTGAATATTCTAAATCAGATTTCCGTAGTAAGTAGTGATTCTAAGGACTGTGGTGTAGTATTACCGAAATTAGACTACATCGATAAATTTGCTCAATTAATTACTTCCAGAAACATCGTCAACCCTCTCTTATCGAATAAGTTAGAAATGCTGTACCGCTACATGCAGAGGTAACCTTTTCCTCCACTTGAAACTTTCAGAAAACTACCTAAGAGGCGGTAGAATACTACCATCCAGCAATACTGCGAAGAACCACCTAATTTGATTTTAGAAGCTTCTAATGTATGTACTATTTAGATTAACAAACATTTAGTTCTCGCGGTCTATTAATGCATTCGATTAATTTAAAATTTGTGGTTTGGATGTTGTGTGCTGTTCTTCAATGCTTTGCCCCATTAGGCGAATCCATCCTTCCATAACCGTAAGGCAGTACATATTGTAGTATGAATTTTAGTTAATTTTATAGAAAGCAAAAATTATTACAATTAATATTTACAAAAATTTAGTATTATATTAACAAAATCATGAACAATACAATCAAAATATATTACCTAGTGTGTATAAGTGTAATTTGTTTTCCAATTCTTAAGTTCTCTCTTTGTCTTGAATTCTTTCTTCACTTCTTTTCTTTGGTCTTTTCCTTTTATTGTACTTCTCTTTTCTTTGCTCTGTTCGTCGTTTGTAAACAACAACTTCTTTTTGATGTGGTCTGCTTCTTTTCAACCCTGTAATTTATGTAACTTTTATCTAACTTTTTCGTCGACCATCCCATACCGTCGTCATCAACAAACTTAATTTGTTTTTGCACGTCGTTATAGCAATTTGGAATTCTAGATTTTGAAATGTTTCAAGTGTATGTGTGTGGTATATGTTTACAACGCTTTTCTATTTCTTAAAGAATGCTTTCTATAAAATTTACATCTTTTTATTGATAATTTTACTAATAGAATATTACCATATTACAATTAGTATGTTTTAATTCTCTGCGACTTCAGGTACAACTTATTGTAATTTTCGTACTCGATCTTATTCCGTTAGTTTCGCGGCCTTTTTCAGCATCTTCAGTCAGGTTCTGAATACTTTTAGATATAAAAATGTTTTCATTTTGTGTAAACTCTTCAACATTCTATAATACATATAATATATATAATTTTATTAATTTAGTTTCGAAACTTTCCCAGGAACGGGTGTCGTTAAATTTCTTCTGTAGTTGTCCTGGTAAATTTTTCTTATGGACTCATTTTTTTCTCCGCATCTTTGATAAATTAGCATTGAATATATGCACATATGTATGTATGTATGTAACTATTATCTTACTATATTGATATTTTCTCTGAAGCTTACGTTCGATTACGCCACAGCTAATCGGTTAGTGAAAATTTGTTTGCTTTATTGCATTCAATGTATTGAATCCCTTTCCATCAATTCTCCTATAAACAGCTACTTAGTATTCGTTGTTCTTAATAAATAAACGATCCAAAAGCGAAGCCCTATCACCTCTTCTTCGACTATAAACCTGATTCTACCTAGTTAGTTAGACTAATATTAATTACTCCTACTACTATAAGGTTTACACACAGCTCATCCTTCTCACCTTAGTTTGAAATTTACTTCGGAAAAATTAGGGATGGGGGAGCAAACCCAGTTTCCATGGCTGTACCTTCCCACTATATGTAAAATTTGTTACTAATAATTTCGAATCATACGATGGAAACCTTTTATATTTTATTATATATTTTCTTTATCTTTATGTCATCGATATTTATTGTAAAATATCCTAAAAATTTTCTATTTTCCGGTTTAACAAATGTATTCACGTCAAAAGTTTTTATGTACGAGAGATGTTTTCAAAATTCCAGGAATTTGGCTATAACTTTTTTATTTCATCAAATTTATACCAAAATTACAATGTTGTTTCTCAATAAAATCGCCACTTAATCGAATAAACTTATTCCAACGTGAAAGTAATTTTTAAACTGTCCTCAAACAACTTTTTACGAAATCTCTACAATTCACTTATTTATAGCAAGTTTTTCCTTATTTACGGTCTCAAATCTAACATCCCGTAGTGGTTCTTTCAAATTTGGGAGCACATGACAATCACTAGAATCCAGATTCGGTGAGTGGGGTAGATCTGGGCCGGTATAGAATTCGGCGTTAATTGTAGTAGCCTTTGCTAGATAATCCATAAAAATAATCCCCTAAAAATTCCAAAATACTTTCGACTGACTTTCGGTTTCGGGATTGAAGTAAGGAATCCGTGTTTCATCAGTAGTTATTATCCATTGTCAAAATTGGTCGCTGGAACGTACAAAGAGCTCTTGAATTTGGCGATATGTGGCAAACCTGTTGAGTTTCTGTTCCGATCTCAACAATCTAGGTACCTAGCGGGTTAAAACCTTGTTCACAACCAAATGTACGTGGAAAATCCCATAAGCTTATCATGTATCTATTCCTACATTAACACTAATTTCACGAATAGTTGTTTGCCTAACATCGTTCAGTAGGTTCTCCACGGCAGCAACGATTATTTCATTTACAGGGATAAGGTTCTGTCAGATTTAAAACGATTCTCCAACGACTATCAAGATATGCCTTGCAGACGTTTAACGATTTCCGAAGGTTTCACAACCTCTTGAAAGATAGCCTGTTGTAATTTAGCCAGGACTAGTCGAGACTTGTCTCTGATAAATACCATGACCTATAATATTTAAGCAATTGAACTAGAGCCAAATCCCTAGAAATAAGAATTTTTAAAAGCAGTTTTGCAGTTGCTGCAATATTCAGTATATGTTTTATTTCTTTTGCTAATTTATTCTCTGATGTTTATACTAATGATGAGTTTCCAAGGTAGCTAATTTTTAAACAACGTGCGCTGATTTGGTCATTGTAGATAACCTAACCTAAACCAATTACAAGGCAAGAAAATTGATTACATGAAAGAAAAAAATACTCAAACAAAACTACTCAAAATATTTAAAATAACAGAACAGTACAGTAAGGATATCATAACATATACAAAATAAATCATACGCAGTATTAATCAAGATATAAGAAAACTAAATGAAAATATGCGTGCCCAAGCAAAGAAAAGAAAATGTCAATTAGTAAGAATACAATGAAAAATATCGCATTTTAAACTAATGTCATTATACGTTGAACAAATGAACGAAATCGGCGAACGGAGCAATAAGTTACTTCCAGCCTGATCAATATAAAATGTTCCGAGAAGATTGAAGGGGTATATACAAATTTAGCTTTGAAATAAGTTGACTAGAATCAATCTGATTGCGTAGTAATTTATATAAAAAGGCCAGACCTATATTATTACGTCGAATTTCCAGAGAAATCCATCATCGAAAAACGAAACCTAACATTCTACCAGCTGATGTTACCACATCCTGAACATGATAATTTGAAGTTAGACGAGAATCGAAATGAACGCCTAAGTCACGGATACCGTCACAGCGAAAGAGAACAACAGAATCGGCAGAATAATCAAAAAGTAATGGTAACCGTTTCAGAGTATACGAGATAGCCTTACATTTAGAAATATTTACGCACCAACTGCAAACCGCAAGCAAGTTAGACTGGAGATTATTACATCATCAGCGAACAACAATATATTACAATCAACATGTTCAGCTGAATCATTAATAAATAAAAGTGGTCCAAGATTTGATCCTTGGAGAACACCAGAGATAATACTATGAATGTTTGCAACAAAACCATTATAAGACACAAAAAATTGCCGATCCTGTAAGTAAGACACGAAGAAGTCAATAACTGATGTACTAAAACCCAACTCCTCCAGCCTGTGCAACAAGATACCATGATCAATAAGATCAAACGCCTTAGATAGATCAGCATAAATGACGTCCACCTGACCCTGCTTATAAAACGACCTCAGTAGCGTATTGAAGAAAAACACCCAAATTGGTGATAGTAGACCGTTTGTTAACAAATCCATGTTTGCAAAGGTACAGTAAATATTACAGCACAATCCCTTAGTAAAAAACTGGACACTTGATCAAAGCCAGAACAAAAACCATTTTTAAGTGCCTTAATACTAAAACTAATATCAGATTTATAAAATTATATAACCTGTATGGCTGACATACAGCTATGTAGGGTGTCACCAAATGAAAAGGCAGTGGAAGGACGATACACGCTAAGAAATTGTTGCGAAAACGCATTCACTATTGATTCAGGACCATCAAAGGATGAGTCACCGCTATGTACAAAAGATCAAAATTTTTTAGGGTTAGACTTAATGGAGCGCTCAACACTGTCGATATGCCGGCGATACGCTCTCTTCACTTGATACTTGATAAGTTCAGGCAAATATTTAAAATTCCGAATATCGTTGGGAAGATTATGCTTTTTGTAACTCTCATAACAGTTAGATTTTAGCTTATTGTATAATTTCACTATCATACCGGTCAGGCTAAATGTGTCTGTACCCTCTATGGCCCCCATAAACTGGCAGAAATTGATCAAACATATGATAAAGTATATCATAGAAACAATTACATGCATCATTAACGTCACTGTAACTGCTTAAAATTGATCAATCTACAGATGCAAGAACACCATAAAGACTGGGAAAGTCAGCCTTACGGAAATTATACTGTTTACGTGTATTATGAATTGGAAAGTTAGTATATTTAATTTCGTGAGAAATGCAAAAAGATACACGTAGCGCAAGATAATAGGCCAGATCTTCGCGAACCAGAGGTAGTTCACCGCGTTCAACTCTACAGTATACATTGGGAAAAAGAAGATCTAACATTTTACCATCAGAATTACGGACATTGCTGTATTGTACTAGATTTAGCATAGTAGCAAAATTACGAAGGGCCAATGTTAATTTACAATATTTTTTGGTACAAAAAGTAGGTATATTGAAGTGACCGACAATGAAAACCTTTTATCACTAAAGAAGTACTGTACAAAATAGTCAAACAAAACTTCAAGTTTTGAAGAGATGGCGTTTTAGGCAGGTGTAACACTTATATATACACAGTGAATGAACCCAGTGGAAGGCGTGATCCCACCACATCCAGCGACGGCAGCTCCAAGATCAAAGAAGACACATCAATCTGATCAACTGCGTAACAAGCACGATAAGCGAATAGCACACCTCCACCCCCTATAAAAATCTCCGCTGATGCAATGTTTCATCCTGCCTAATATAAACATTTCTTAAATTATTGGAATTTTTTAATTCTCTTTGGTTTTTCACTAATGATTTTACCGCAGAAGAATTACTACATTTAACACGAATTAGTCGAGGTTTGTCACCACCCCGTTTACCAAGACGTTGCCCAGTCACGGATCCAACATCCAAAGTTTCAGCCGGTTTAATAGCGGTGAATGTTTTACCAGCCGTACTCTCGTTAAACTTCAAAGCCGCCTCCCTTACACCATAGTTACCACTTAAGTTATTCACCTTTTCAATTCACTGCTTGATTTCTCGAATTAAATTTTCGAAAATCCGTGGTGGAAGCTCTTCAGGATGGAACTTTAATTTTGTAAGATGCTCCTCAATATTTAACATAGATTTAAGTTCAGAGAATTGATCAACAGCCAGGTTGCATCATAGGCATCAATATGTACCCAGTTCACGTGAATAAATCTTTTACAGCCATCACATTGCAGAGTCAAACTGTTATCCTGTTTATTACAAATTATACAATGATTACCAGGCGTTGCAATACAAAAGCAAATAAAAAAACAAACAAAGAATACAAGAGATAGATGGAGGAGAATGAAAACAATACTATATAGGGACTCAAAAGACACACAAGGGAACAAGGCAACCGTTGGATCGGCAAGGATCAGTTGCACAAACAGTAGGAACGAAGCAAGAGGACAAAGAACAGAGACAAAATATGTATTTTTATAACACACAAAACAAATGCAGAAGAACTAAAAGCAAAAAAGGAATCGACCATACAAAAGAAACAGTTTTGGTATTAAAAGTAGGTGGGTATAAGAGCATATAATTGCTTACCCCTAGGGCAAAACTCAAAAGAATAAGTACGACAAGAAACGCAAAATTTAGCCCTTCATAATGATATAGAATACACTAATTAAATTAGATAATAAACAGGAGATTAAACGCAGAGTAACAAAGCGTGCACTATACCCTTGCTATTCTATACAAATACATACTTTTATAAATTTTGTTCAATACATATCTTTCTACGCTGGCATTCATATTCATTAGGGTGTCCGTTATTTGTATAGGCAATTTTTCTTATGAAAATGTTCAAGTCTCACCCCTCAGAAAGTTGAGGCTTGATGCAAAAATGATTCTTCAAAAATTTCACGCCCCTGGGACCACGCCTTCCCGTGCCGACTTACGTTTGCAATTTTATTGAATTATACTCATACCCAAAATGATAACGAAAAATATGATAAGATCATGAAAAATCATTCTGTGCAACTCAAATGTACAATTTTAAAAATGTTTAAATTTCATAATATTTATTTAACGTAATTTTTGTACAATTAGGGTAAAGTTTTCGATGCTCATGAACACATTTCATTACATATACTATCTGACTTTCATCCTTTGTTATCAGACCGTGATAGTCTTCCACTAACTTCACCGCTCTTTCTGCAGTATCATTCACAACCTTCAAATTCTTAAGTGAATTCCTTCCACTGATATAAGATTCCTCATTTTCCCATTTCTCAGGGTCTTCTTTTAAAAAGAGGGATCTATATTGAACCGTGAAAAAAATGCAGGCTTCTACTTGTAATAAAAAAATCGATTGATTTTCCTGAAAACAAAAAACCATAGTAGTAATGTCAGTCTTTGCAAAAGTATTTATAGAATATCATTTAATATCTAACGTGGTAATGCTTTTATATCTTTCTAATCGATTATCAGCTTTTCCTTCGCGCTAAGTTTTGCCTCTGTTTTTAACGCCTTCCCCATATTCGCTCTTGTAGTGGCATTCAATCTCACATCAAAAAGGCTAAAGCCAAAGCTTCCTCCGCAAGATACCATAAGTGGTTACAAAATTTTTTAATAACCGCCTCTGACGTAACTGGATCGTTGTCTTCGTACAATGTAAGAGTTTGTAACAAGTTTAGATCATTGACGCAAGCTGCGGAGGCATTGAGGCAATTGAACCATACTTTAACATAAAACTTTATGTTAAAAATGCAAACATCTACTAGCGCACCCTCTTAATCTGGTGGAATGGAATATTGTTTTCGTAACAAAAACATTTTTAAGCAATATATTGCTCAAGACATCCATCTCGCTTGGTGGATTGCTCCATGCGGTCGAATCGTTACAGTTGTTTTTTCTCTATCTACAGTTATAAAATATTCTATCAATTCTAAAAACTCAGGGTAGTCCTCCCTCATTTGAGTTTTAGTGAATTCTTTCGGAACAAAAGTCATTATTTCTTCTGCTACGGGTTGTATGCTATTACGGCAACGTTCATGATCCATTCCACTAGTTATATCTTTCAAGTTGATCTTCCAATAGTTTTTAAAATTTTTAAACAACGGCACATCTGGACTCGTTGTTAAATGGGGTAACTTCTTTTCATACACTGCTTTCAAAATTAATTCGTAAATATGATGGCGACAAGGTAGGTAAAGCAGGTCTTTACCGAGCTTCTTTTCCAAAAGCGCACATGCTCCATTCAATCGACCAGTGTTTGAAGCTATTTGAAGGTTGTGATTGATACTGCGAAGAGAGCAGTGAAGTTAGTGGAAGACGGCCTGATAACAAAGGATGAAAGTCAGATGGTATATGTAATGAAATGTGTTCATGAGCATCGAAAACTTTACCCTAATTGTACAAAAATTACGTTAAACAAAAATAATGAAATTTAAACATTTTTAAAATCGTTCATTTGGGTTGCACAGAACGATTTTACATGGTGATATCATATGTTTCGTTATCGTTTTGGGTATGAGTATAATTGAATAAAATTGCAAACGTAAGTGGGCACGGGAAGGTGTGGTCCCAGGGGCTCAACTGTTTGCGGAGTGAGACAAAAAGTATTTCCATTTTAAGAAATAACGCACACCCTAATATTCATGTCATTCCTGCAGTACGGATTTATAAAAGACCGCTCTACTGTCACAAACTTACAATTAGTGTTTATTACACAATATATCAGCGAGTATTTGGACGACTTTGATACATTAACCAATCGATTTTAATATGCAAACTGATATCCCTCAGATTTTCTCTCCTTTATTAAAATTAAAAACAACTTACCTTGAAAACAAAGTAGTGTATGTATATTATAACGGACTCGTTTCTCAAGAGTATTGTATGTCATTAAGAGTACCACAAGGGTCCAATATAGGACCATTACTATTTATTTACTAAACATGGATGATTTACGTGCACCACTCTCATCTTCTGCGCTTGTATACGTAGATAATTTAAAAATTTTCTCTATTATTAGTAGATTGAACAACACCATACTCACCCAAAATAATTTGGATGTAGTCGTTGATTGGTGCGGGTGTAATAGACTTCAACTAACATTCGTTAAATGCTACACAGTGACACTAAAAATCATGACTTGTATAACAGACCTACTTTATATGCAAAACTCCTGCAATCAGTGCTCAAACGCTTCGTGATCTCGGAGTTGTTTTTAATATATCTTTAACATTTATACCATGAGCCGTGTAAGTAAAGTGGTAGGTTTTGTATTCAGAACGTGTAAAGATTTCACGGATATTGCTGTGATCGAATTTATATATGTACCTATGTTGTCAGCAGACTTGACTATAGTAGTCTAATTTGGTAGCCAAACTACACGACCAATTCGCACAACTTAAAGCAAATACAGTATAGTTTTTTTAAATTTGCTGCTTATAAAATAACTGGAGCGCATCCAGCGCCAGGTTATAATTTGGAAGTTCACTAAGATATAAGATTTTTGAGCAAATTACGTCACAATACCATTTATGGCCGTACTTTCTCTCACAAGTGAGCTTCCATTTACCAACGGCATTAATAAACGTTTTAATGCGCTACCTCTATACACCATGTGTAAGAATGGCAATAAATACATGATGGATGTGTCGTTGCCACAGCTGGATCTATATATTGGTGGCAAATGTAGACATTATATACTTTTTTCTATTATATTTATGTTTATTTAATTTTCTCCTTTTTCTATTTAGCGCTGCCTGTAATTAAATTACTGTATGAAATAAGTGTGTATTCTTATTTTATTATTGTTATAAAGTTAAATACTTAGAAGTTGTGCAACTTACATAACAAAAGGACTGCTTCATTACATATAGTTATGCGAATATTTACAGATGCGTATAAATAATCCAGAAATACAAAATGATACTGCGAAGAGTTGATGGCATTCCTAATTCATAGTATTTGCATATTTTATATACGAATACGCTTCCACCAAATGTAGTAAACCGATGAAATGCAAATTGCGAAAATTTCGTTGTTGACTTTTTCAGCTGCCCATATCTTTAAATTCGTTTTGCATATTGTCGCTTGATTTTCTATCTCTTCTTGAAAATTGATTGAAATTTAAATACCTTGCAAAGAATTGTGGTTTATTGGTAATAACTAAAAGACGGCAGAAATATTTGAATGTTGTAGAAAACTGCCATAGGGAATATCTGAATAAAATAAGTCTTCTCTCGGTTGTTGATAATATAATTATTATATTAGAATTTTATAAATTATATTCGTAATTCATGTTTCGTTTCGCAATACTTTTCTTTTGAGTTGACGGCAGACCCATTATGTATAAGGAGTAATGGTCGCCGTCTTAGATTTTATGACATTCTGTAATGTAGACTAAAATAATGGTTAAGACAACATGTTTCCAGTTACATTCTCAATTTTACAATATATGTCCTAATAATGACAATATCATATAATTGACACTACACATTATGGTAACATGATCGTAGCTATCGTCTTCTTGGAAATATTTGTATTGATATTACGATATTTTGTATGATACTGTGCATCTAGTTTCAAACATACAGAGTGAAAATGTAAATAAGGCATGTTTAACAACTGTAATAATCTTTTTGTTAGAGATAGACTTACAACATTTTCAGAAACAGAATAGCAATTTTTAGAAATGACGGGCTCACAACAATTAAGGAATATTTTTAAAAACTGCTTGTAAAAGATATGTGATTGCTTCCATGCTTGCAAGATACAAAATACAAAAATGTATAGCGTTTGATTTTCAATGAACAGCAATATAATTTTTAATTCGAAAGATTATTTCCATATAGTAGGGAACTGCGGAGCCAAATTTACAACGTGGTGACTTCTGAGTAAATTTCACCATGTTTTTGTACGAAGTTTTTTAAATGAGAAGTTGAATTTTTACTTTGAAATTGACTTGATGGTCTTTCATTTTTTGAAATGTAAAACTGAAATAAAACAAACTTATTTCATCTCAGGGCTTATTCTTATTTGTTATTAAATATGAGTTTGTTGCTAATTTAGAGTTTTAAATTTTTGGCCAATATCTTCGTTTTACCTTTTCAAAATTAATTCGGCTGTGGTTTGCTTTTGTAATTAGTGTACATTGTAAATAAAGGTTTAAAATATCAAATTTAACTGCATTGCAGTTCTGATAATGTGTACCCCAAAGTAGGGTATATAATTATAATATACATATATATATATATATATATATATATATTTATATATTCATCTAGTAAAACGTTTCTAAAAACATTGAACAAGAGAAACGTAAAATTACTTAACAATGATATTAAGGAGCATATCTCAAACAACACAGTGATCTTTACGAATAGAAAGATACAACCTATACCAAACTTAACCAAATTAAATTTTAATAATGAATTACAAATGAATGACAAATTTAACTATTCTGATGAAAATAAAATCTTAGTAAAGTAGTACTAAAGAAAGAACAATATTAGGATAACTATCAGATAATAAATACCATAACGTTTTTTACAGGATAAAAGGATCTTGCAGGCAATACGGAGGAAGGTTTCTATTACAAAATTTTATCATTAATTGGTGGTAAATATAACCTTAATTGATTTATATACCAGATTTGGAAATGTGGGAGGTTCTAGCCCGTGATTATTAAATCTGCAATAAAGACATAAATAATTAGTGTGGTGCGACAATTCACTGCTAAAACTGGCCGAAATTTAATATTCTTTTGGAGCTTGCCGAAACTAGGTCTTGCAATGAAAAAAATTAGATGTGGGCTTTCATCGTTTTTTCAGCGACCACACTATTGGTCCAGATGCGTATTGAGAGGACACCGTATTAACAAAAGTGGACGCAAATATATTTTTAAAGCTATAAGATCGACTTGGGAAGATTTTTCAAGGTAAAAATCGAATTCTAGGCCTTTAACAGCCCTTAAGGTGATTTTCTTCTATTATATCCTTTTTACAAATGCACTAAAATATACAAATAATAAATCATAAATAGGGTACTACTCTTAATATAACAAGCATAGAATCCATACCTAAGATTTACAAAAATTACCTACTATAAATGTTAGGAATACTGTTTCGCAAATTTAAATTTTACTTCAATCTTTTATGATTTAAAATTCGTACGATTATCTAAATCTTGTTTTGTATTGTTTTTGTTAAATTAAATGTACATATTAAGAAGAAACGCCGTAACAAAAAAGCGTAATTTAGCTGATCCTTTCTGTGAAATTACATATATGTTCTTACTAAATATTACTACAATGCGTGTTTACAACACTGTCGCCGCTTTTATGGATCTAAAGGATTTCGTAGTTGTTTACCATCCCATCATTTTCTACAAATTTTACATGTAGATCATATTTATTTTTCACAATATATCTGACAACGCTATATTTATTCAGTCTGCTGAAACACGAATGAGCAATATGCTGTTTGTAACAATCTAATAGCATGCTTTGTTTACTGGGCATATTTTATATCGCATTCTTCGCAGTTCTCAACTTTTAAACAGATAAAATACAATTTACCGAGCAAAAAAACATATCATTCTCGTTTTAGCAAACTGGACACATCTAGTATTACTCGATAAATTGAGAATTGATATGATTCGTCTGTAATTGTCCTAATACTAACAAAACAAAGGTTTACTTCCGTAAGGCTTTGCATCTATATTTCTAAAAATAGAGTAAGTAAGTGGTAACAAATTCACAGTAAAAATGGAGTACCTGCGTCCATTGTGAACAAGAAGTAATAATACAGTTGTTTAATGTGCAATGCCCACCAGATGAACAGGTAGCATTCCAGAGTGGCCCACTATGTGGCAACCAGGTGTGAAAGCAAAGATATGGAGTTTGTTTACCCACTACTTTGCAAACCATGCTCCCGCGCAGGACATCACCGCCCTATCGTTATTATTTTGATTTAGGCAACTAGTTTTTTAAATGTAAACAGAACTGTTGTCGATTGACCACGATGCCGACCTAGTTTATACATTTTTTTCTTGTATTTTCAACGCGCTTATTTGACCGTAATTTACTATTTTTGACGTGCTAAATTAATCACGACCTAGCATACATTTCTATTTTACAACATAGGCTGTAGTATTCAATCCACTTTCCTGGCCAAGTTCATGTTAAACACGTCAATCCTCTAGATCAGGGGTCTCCAAACTACGGCCCGCGGGCCAAATCCGGCCTGCCAGTGTCATCAATCCGGCCCGCCACAGCTCATAGCTTATTGTTGTTGTGATAAGTTGGATAAAAAACACAGAATAATAATAACTCGGATTTATTTACATGCAAGGTAAAGCTTAATGACAAGTATAATACGCAGAAAACTCACTGAAGTAATCAGTATGGCCCCAAGGCTGAAAAGTTTGGAGACCCCTGCTCTAGATATATCTATTAAAGATGATAACCTGGTTGTCGAAAGATATTTGTAAGTTTCTTCAACAAGGCGTTGTACGCTTTTGTTTTTAAGCTTCTATTTAAATTTTGATTGAAGTAGTAGACTACTTATGATTAGAATGTCAGTAATATTTAATCCCTTTTTTTCCAAAGAAATACGTACTTATTGGTACCACAACAACTTTACCACTGTATAACGCATATTAGCTTAAATTTAAAGATATTTCCTGACTAAAAAGTATTCGCAACGATCCAATTCACATTAGCGTTTCTTTTATGACTTCTATTTATAGTGCTCGCTTTTTTATTCTCTTTTATACTCCTCTTTAGACTATATTAATAAGTGGTTTGATGTTCGATTGTATCCCGACAACAGCTATAAATAAAGAGAATGGAAAGGAAAGATATGTGAATACCACATTATGTAAAATTAAATTTTTAAGACTTGCCAAGATTCATTGCTAAAAATATTCATACATGAATATTTTTCAGGTAAAATTGTATTTTTCTATTGTAGTTCTCGCATACAGCAAAAATGATTATAGTTCAGATATATTTTCGCAACGTGCTGTTTAATTCCAGAGAATAGCAGAACTACAGACGCATATAAATAACGTATAATTACCAAAGTCAACATAGGCAGCTGCGGGAAGCGGGTTTGATAATATTACTTAATAGTTCCAAGACGGCCAATGCAATTCTTTCGTTTAGATGAAACGGAAATATTGAACACTAAAACGCATCTCAAATGCACACGCGAATCTGGGGGTCACAGATATATAGGTACATTTCACTTACCTACACGTGCACATTTGGCTTGCTTTCCAGTATGCGTCTTCTAATATACCTAAGATATATAACATTTCTATCATTAGTAATTAATTCATAGTTTCTGCCAAGACTCCCTTTTATAAAGTTTAGAGTATATAAAGATGTTTATGCATAGTTACTTCCACGAAACCAGAATTACACCCGATGTATTCGTTTTGCAACATACCATTGTACCTTTTCCTTTGCCTTCCAATAGAATGAACATGTTTATACTTACATATATATAAACTGGTCACTGGTAACAGTCAGTGTGTGGTGAGCGCATAAAAGTTTGCACATAAAATAAAAGGTAAGAAATAAATTATAAAACTGTTTTAAAGTCTTTCGTGATATCACAAACTGGGTAACATTTGTTAAATATTTTAATAATGATTGATCTCTAATGAGATATGTTTCTACAGATGTTTGAGTCAAGTGAGTACGACGTGCGGAATAAACGTCTCTTAATGCCGAAAACAACCGTTTTACATCGAGTGATCTTATATTTGCACATTTAAAATAATGCAACTTAATGCATCTTCACCCACACCTTCACAAATTTGTCTTAATATAAGAAAATCGGAGTTTTTCTCTAAAACATTTCCAAATTTTCCTATTACACACCATTTTCTTCGCCTTCTGCAGCGCATAACTATGCGTCAACATCATTCATAATTTGAACAGAATTCACTAACGACATCGAAACATTTTGTAAGTTTTGTATTGCCTCCGCTAGTCCGAAGTAATTGTTGTGAATAGTTTGTAAATTTCTTTTAACCTGACTATCGTCAAATATTTCCTAGCTATTCTTGATAGCTGCAGCTTCTGTCGTGTACAATAATGTAGGGTAACTTGATTGAAAATATTAAATCTACTACTACTATATGGAAATATTATCAATAAATTCTTCCAAATAGCATGTACTGTTGTTTAAATAGATTTTGGCGAAACCAAATTTCTTCCTAACAGCTAATGAACGATTTATCATTGTTAGTAGAACGCTAGGATTTGTTGTTGAATGTGCTGCTGTAAATTTTGAATTTCTACAGAAAGTGTAATTTACGTTTCTTCTTTGAGAGTTTGCAACGAGAACTGGAGCATTTTTGTTTTCCGAATGGTTAATACCCTTTCATTTTCTGGTACTCTGAGTTTTTCAACCGTTTAAATTGACAATATTTGATATTTATGTTGAATATTGAATAAAAAATAGAAAAACAGAGTCTTATATTTCCGGAGTCATACTTTTATATAACATAGTACACATATTTATATAACGACATAAAACATTGTTACATAAGATTTACTTTTCTTTTTGTTAATAGTCAAAAATTGGGTATATTTTAGTGATATTTCTTTCTTTCGAAATACAGAGTCTGTAAAAATAAAATAAAAACAAGAAAAGCTATCCAAAAGAAACAAAATATCTTTAATCCCTTTCAAAGTACTCTGGCACTAATACACTTGTCTAATATTTTATTCCATTGCTCAAATCCTTTTTTAAACTCGTCTTCAGTGATGCCTGTCAGCGTCTCCGTCGTTGTTTCTTCACGTCGGCCAAACGCTTTCCTTTCAAGTCTCTTTTCATTCGGGGAAATAAAAAAGGGGGTTGGTTGAATAGGGAGTGGGGCACAGGAGACATGCTAATTTTTCGTTAAAAATTCTCGCACAGACAGGACTGTGTGTGCAGTGCCGTTATCGTGGTGGGAAAATCAGTCGCCCGACAGCCACAAATCAAGCCCCTTATACCTCTAACTGTTGCGAAATATTTTCAAAAGTTCCGAGGAGAAAGTCTGGTTACCTGTCTGACAATGAGAAACAAACTCTGAATGGACTACTCCTGTCGCATCGAAAAGCTAAGCAAGCTTGTGCTGACGTTTGATTTTACTTGACGAGCTTATTTGAAACGAGGCGAAGTCTTCTGGATTATTGTATTGTTGGATTATTTCGGATATCTGTGCAGCATGCTTTTAGACGATACTGTTTTTGTTCAGAAGTCAGCAGTCGAGGCAAGAATTTGGCAGCCATCCCTTCCATCCTCAAATCATCAATTAAAATTCGCCGAACAACATAGCAACTTGGTGTTCAAGGCACTCAAGGCAGCTTCCCAACTTCTTCAAAGGTTTGTGGTCCATCTTCCAGGATGGCTTCCTAAATTTTTCAACATTTTCTTTGGTTCGTTCCGTGAAGGAACAACCAGAACGAGGTTTCTAATCAATTGACATTTCACCTCTTGTGCAAACAGCATTATGCTTGTAGGTGGTTTTTAACATTTCAAGAGTTTCTGTACCAGTTTCTCCGAGCAAGAAGCAAAACTTTACGACTGCGTGCTGTTCACGAGAATAAGCAATTGCAAAGACGACGAACACACAAACGTGTCAGTCTGTCACTAAAAAATCACACAAACCAAACGTAACTCTTTTTGGCTACGACACTGGGCTTACGGAGTGGTATGAATGGTATTCTATACGCCTCAAACGGCAGAAGGCGGTACCACAAAAACTCGGGCCACCACAAGAGCAGTTCGGTTTCTTTTGGCTACCTCCCTACCTAGTAATAATATATACAGTACCACTCAAAAGTGTTTACCCATCCATACCCTTTTCTTGATCTTACGTAGGCAGATTTATTCTTTAAAATGCTTTTAACATTTCTTCAATTAATACTGCAAGTCTGTCTACAAAAGCTTTTTGTAGCTGTGGCCATTCAAATTAAGGAATTTCTCATAAGGATGCCTAAGTATCTAAGGTAAAAATGATGTATCGCTTTCGTGTGGTATTTCCCGAAGTAGATAGTCTAATCTCTTAGTTTTCGAAATTTTAGTTTATCTTTAGCTTTTGCGGAGAAAACGTTAATTAACGTTTACGCTGTCTGCGACGTGACCTTGTTTAAGAATTTTGTTTTTGGGAATCGTAAATATATATTCCGAAAACGAAGGAATCTTGAATTGAAATGTGCTCTATAATAATAGGTTATCATGAAAGTGGCAAAAGCTATCGTCAGATTTCGAAGGAACTGAAAGTACGAAGAAGAACAGTTGACTGCGACGAGAAGAAATTTAAAACCGATGAAAGTGTGTGATGTGGAAAACACATAACCACGACTTTGGCTGAAGATAGGAAGATTGTAATTTCTAGCAAACGTAATAGACGCCTTACTATACCAGAAATAGCAACGCAAATGAATGTGGAAAAGTTTAATCCTCTCAGCATATCAACTGTCAAACGCAGTCTTCTAGAGCCAGACCTTCATGGCTAAGTAGGAGAAGCGATTGTAATGGGCTAAACAACACAAAAGCTGTACACTTGAAGAATGGAAAAAAAGTTTTGTTTAGTGACGAGTCTAAATTCGAAGTTTTTGGATTGAGGTGATACGTCCTATTGAATGGGTCAGCAGCAGAACGGACTTTTGATCAATATTTAGTGCCTACCGTGAAACATGATGGCGGTTTTGTTATGATATGGGAATAATGAGGAAAAAGCGGAACCGGGTAACGGCGGCTTCTGATACCGTATATTCGTAGCTGCAGCAAAGATAGCAGTCGTTCGTATATAGTCATATATCGCCGGCATTTACCAACATGTAATTGCTGTCGATACACGAGCACATACAAATTAGAGTTATGCTCCCTGCAGCTACGAATATACAGTATCAGAAGCCGCAGTTGATACCGAGATATCCTTGGAAATTTTCGACATGGATTCACTTTTCAGCATGACAAAAAACCGAAGCACTTATATATATATATACATTAGACTTAGCGCCAAACCACCAAAATACTATTTTTTCTGCATTTAATCAATCTTTTTAATAAGAAATACTATAAATATAATGTTTTTTCTTAAATTTTTCTTTAATAGGCTTATTATCTTTATTTTAAATCAATGAAGATTTTGTATGGCTAGGAAGTCCTTACGGTAGTCCTCTACAATGTGTAACAAGTACTGTTTATCGTCTTGGTTGTCTGTTAAGCATCTGTTAAAGCCACTTATTAGTTTGACTTTTCTTTCGGCGGCATCATTCACAACAGTAATGCATTTGACGATCTGTTCCCCTTTGCAAAATGCTTCGCTCTTAGGCCAATTTGACGGATCAAACCGTAAGAACTCCATAGAAATTTCCAAACGAGAAAAAAATTGTTTGTTTTGGTAGTCACAAAAGAGCTTAAATCCTTGGATGTGAATAATTGTAATTCATCCACGCTTGCACACACTTTTTAGAAGGGAAAATATGACCATCATCACCGATATGATTGTGTTTATCGGACTCTATTTGCAACGCCAAAACCATCTTTTCCTTTATTTCTGGATCTACATGTGGATCAAAAAGGCAAGTGCAACTGCTTCCTCTGATAAATACCACAGATGGTTCCGAATTTTTTCCAATAGCACTGTAGATATTTTTTATCAAAATAGACAATAATCCCCTTTATCAGCTGCATATCTCTATTTGGCGCTTCCACTGCATTTGCGGTTCTGAACCAGTATGGAATATAGAGACTTACTAAGAAAATGCACATATTACGAATTCCATTTAACTGACTCGCAGAAATTTTAAAGTGTGCGTGAAAAATATACATTTTTTGACAGTAGATGCCCTTGGACATGAATCTTGCATGAGACGCCGCTCCAGGTGCACGAAATGTGAAATTAGAAATGCTACCACGAAGAAAAATAAATGCAAGTTGTAGGAGTTCTCTATAATCATTGAATGTGGACTTTCGCTGAATATTGAAGACAAAAGTGCTTGCTTGTTTCGCGTTCCTCGACAGATATGACACTCAAAACTTGTTCATCCTACATACAAGTGCTATATCCCTTTGAATTAAGTGTGCTCCATTCCCGTGCAAAACATAAAAAAATCGCCACCTCTGGGCCACTAGATTTTCCAAAATTAATCTGAAATACAGCTCTTAATAGAATTTCTGCAATATGGTGGCGACATGGTAACCACAATAAGCTGAGTTCCAGTTTGCGTTCCAATAAAGTTCCAGCACCACTATGAGAGCCAGTATTTGCAGCAGTTGTATCAAAACATATCATTTCTAATGAATTCAGCATATTTATTTCTAGCAAATAGTCATAGACTGATTGAGCGACTGCAGCACCAGTTCCATCTTCAATGATGGGGATAGCTATCAATTTTTCAACGTTCTCCGAAGTGAGCACAACAGCCAAGCGATCAACTTTATCTTTTCCAGCAATTGCGGGAAATAGCTTTCCGTCCCAATGCAAAACAAATGTTTCAGGGATCTAAAAAGTTAAGCTCAAAGAAAAACTTACTTAACTTGGCCAAAATAAAAAAATGACCTTGAAATTTTCAATAATTTCTTTGCCATGACGCCGACGATGTTTTTATGTTGTTCACGCAAACTTGTGCAATTCAGAACAAGATCCTCAATATTGTGACCCATCGCTGCTGCATCAGTTGCACTGATGAAGTGTATAGCTAATGGGGATGAGATATTGCCAGCATCCATACAAGCTAGCATTCTGTCGTCTATAAAATTCTTCTTTCCACGTTTTCGAATCGGCTTATCGGAGCAACTTGGAGTGTTATCAGTCTGTTTTACATCCATCGTCTGCACATTATCTCCCGCTTCATCACTCTCAAATTCAACATGTTCCATAGTCAAGTCTGTACATGAAATTGAGTGCACAAAAAGATAGCCACTGTGCGTCCAAAGACTACATAATAATTACCTGAAGTGCCCTTTTTCTTTTCATAATTTTCTTTTCGACGTTTTCCATCTTCCAATCTTTGTGCCTTTCTTTTTCTTTATTTGTGACATTTTGATCGACACAAGTCATGCTACCAACACGCCCATTTTCTCGCTGCTTCCTTAAGAAGTCTCTATCTTCCTGTATACTTATAAGCTTGAGAGCGTCAGCCTGGGCAATGTCAAATAAATTGTTTAAATTTTCTTTAAAGTCATTTTCTTTTTACGATGACCCGGGAACGGAGATTTACATACTTTTTGGACTGTTCTCCACTCTTCATAAAGTTTAATGACTTTTGCAGCACATGTTCTTTGATCTTGCGTTGGGGTTGTAGCTTTTTCCAAAAGGCAATATTTCATCCAACACCAATCTTGCACTGTTTTATTTTCACAACGTACATTATAAGAAAAACACTGACGCACTTGCTGTTTTGATGGCAATTTCACACCAATTATTTTGGGTTAAGATTCAACAATCAAGTACATATTTGTGTCAGCAGATCGAAGCCGTTTCAACGATGAATTTGTCTTCTGAGCCATTGAATTACGAACATTAACAAAGAATTTTATTTTACATAAGCTAAACCTTTCTCAACAAAATTCAAATTTGCAATAACGAAACTTTACATATTCATATCAACAGCAGTGCTATGTGCTCACTGCTCATGCTCAGTAGCAGGGCTACAAAAACGGTACTTTTAGACAAATATGCAGTTGTCAACAGCTCAAAGCGTAGGAATTTTGGGGCAGTTTAAAAACAGCGACGAACAAAACATTTTACCGTTCGTTCAATAATAGTTGTTGGTATAAATATTATTAGCATGTTTTAATTTCTATAAATATTTTTGTCTTACTATAATAGCAGAAACACTATACATTTTTGCAACTTAAAGCTCAATTAAAAATTATAATATAAATGTATTTGATTCTGGTGGCATTATATACTACAGCGTTAATACAACTAATAACTAATTTACAAGTTATAAATGATGTTCTAATTTATAGTAGTTTTATTTATAGTATTTCTTATTAAAAAAATGATAAAATGCAAAAAATAAGAGTATTTTGGTGGTTTTTCAAAATTTTTACCTTTGACCTCATTATGGCACGGATTGGCACCATCCGATCAGCCAATTTTGGTATCAAATCGCATATTTTCATCGCTACCCACATGCAAAATTCCAAAAAATAGAAAACCCCATATTAGCTGCGCCAGGTCTAATATATGTACATATACATATGTATATCCGACGGCAAAAAGAGCTAACTAAAGGGCAAAGAAATATATTTATTGTTTGCGGCACAAGTCTACCTACGCAAATAAATTTCTTACTAAATGTATAAAGTTCGAATAATGTAAACGTGCTAAAAGTGCAATAAACGTATAATAGAAACACAACTGTTGGATTAGCAAAATTCGCGATTTAGACTATTCTAAAATACATTTAGTAACACTGCCAACAGTGCCGATAAGCCAGGGTCTAAATCAACCGAAAAAAATAAGGGTACTATTGTATATACAAACCCAAAATTAGTAGAAAAAGAGAATTATGACACAAGAAATTCAAGCGCGGAAACCATTCCTTGTTGTCTTATAGAGGAAGGATTTCGCGGAATTGCGTGAAAATGAACGTCTATTATCCTCATACTATATTGTAGATATAAGACTTTAACATTTCTTGATTGGAGTTCTGCCAGCTTCTTTCTCTTTTATCTTTATTAAATACGTTAAATCTACACTTGGCAATAAATAGAACATAATTCCTATAGTCTGGATTCTGTTAGAGGATTTTATAATACCTTTTAGCAAATTCTAGTTTCTTTGCACTCTTTGCAGAAGTGTTAAATGTCTTTTCTTCTTGGAATTCTCCTCTAAGACAACGGCGAATCGTTTCAGGGTTCATTTAAATTTGCGATGTATCATATACTTTTTCTGTTATTTTATTTGTGTTAATTTTGCGTTTGTTTCACTTCGCGGCAGTAGGATACTTTCTTTCAGTTAATCTAGGTTCTGGCTTACCTGCGTAGTTATATTAACGTTGTTCATGTTTTTTTTATAACAGTGTCAATAGTGAATTTCGCTGAATCAGTAGTTACAAACAATGTTAGAGACCTCTTTTCTTTAGTCTTTCAGCTTAATTACCAGCTCTCTTATTTTTATACGAATTTATTTCCTTTTTGCACTCATTGTAAGTATATCGACTAAAACATTGAAACATTGTTAGAAGCATGAATACCGTACTACTATCTAAGTTTATGAAAAGTATTAGTTCGGGAAGCCTTTATTTCTATAATCAGGAGAATGAGATGTTGTATGTACCTTAATGAGGAGTAATTTGCTGTTTTATTTTGAGAAGAATATAATATATATTTACAGTTGTCTTTCTATTAAACAATTATTGCATTTTTAGCATTATATTATTCGTTATACAGTAATTTAGTAAGCAGTGGATAAATTCGTTAAAAATTCAGACAAAAACTTTTGGGGTAAATGCTCGGATTTCTCGATTTTTATTTTTGCATATTTGTTAAAATAGAATTAATACACACATGGTTATTCGTGTAAGAGAAAGCCACCCATATTGTATTACAGACGGGGTTGCTCTATTCCTTTTTAAGGGCCATACCACTAGACAAAACTGTCGTTATTGGACAACTGGATACAAAATCTCAAGAGTTGAAGTCCTTCCACTCTAACTTCGAAACAACTATTAAAATTACCACTAACAGGGAATATTTCCCATATGTTTGTTTTACTTCATTTAAACTTATTTTGACATTTTGATTATAAAACACTTTTTGGTGCATCTATACGCTATGAAAAGTGGCCGAAATTCGAAATTTCATTTGCTTTTGAAACAAAGAAAATAATTTTTGATTTTGGAATCTTTACAAAAAAATATTTTTGAAATATGAAAAAGGACAACACTTGTGCATGCTTTATTACCTTTATAGTAATTTTTATGTAAATTATTTTTCATTAATAAGTATTACTAAATCTCAAACAATTCTTTAACCACATTTGTATTACGACATTTGTAAATACTGTAAAATTTCTCTTCCATCTTACATCTTGCACGTGTTTTGGCTATGTGACATCTAGGATTACATTCTCCATTAGGTAATTACATAAATTTATATATTAATAACACAATGTTACATCTTATGTAATTATCCCTCATTACTGATTTTCCTTTGTAAATAATGAATTTAGAAACTGATATACAGATGCAATGTTACTAAAAATATAAAACTATTTTCATTATCCTACATTTTTTATCTTGCCCTTTAGTTTAGTTTAGTTTATTTTTAATTTCTGTAGTACATAGTAGATGCATAGAAAACGTCAAATTAATTGTAAATATATAAAATGCACAATGATAAAAGTGGTAACGAGTATATATTACAATTTGATTTATTACAATATTTAATTTTGAGATAAATTAGTTGTCAATTACGGTTCGCTCTTTTTGAAGATTGGAGTTACTCTGGCACGCTTCCGTAAATTAGGAAAGACAATGGCTAGAACGAATAGATGAATTTATGATAATGTTAAGAGGTTAAGCTAAAACATCATACAGAGGCGATCTAGGAACCAAGTTACCACCAAAAGTTGTCAGTTTGACAAAATACTGACATTACAGTAATTATATATATATGTGCAGAAATTAGATAATTATAGCATGACCAAAAAGATATTAAGTAATAAAGCAGGAAGTCGTTTGGAAAAGAAGGCGGAGCAGGCTTTGGAAAAGGTGGCTTAACAGCCATCAGAAGGAACCAAAGAAGGCAAGGAGTGCAGAATTGGTCAAAATTTCATCATAGAAGGCAAAAGTATGACCTATTTTTTTAGGAGAGTTATTATATGTATATATCACCGTTCTGTAAAATATTGGCAATCCTTGCAGAAACTTGTTTGGAACGCACATATTAGAAAATGTTTTTAAGCTTCCTTTTTATTGGTATTTCAACCTGATGTAGATGACAGGAATAACCAGTAAAAATCAGATTCTTGCAATTCTCTGCCTCTTAAAGTCGCTGCAGTGATATTGATTATTTGTGGATTTCCATTTACGATGTTAATAGCGTTAATGCTTAGTAGATTATTAATAATGTCGGCAGTGAACCATGGAGGATAGGAAGATTTGAGTGGACAGGTGGGATATTTGGGTATTGAACTATCAAGTGCATTATATAGAATATCTTAAAAATGTGCGATGGCATCTTTATGATCTTCCAAAAATAACTCATTAGTATTCAAGAGGTGATTATAAAGTCTAAGAAAGTTATTAATTAATTATACCTCACGTTTGTATCTTAAGAACTAGAAAGAGGAATACAGATCGACAGATTAAACGGAGATTTATCACATATAACGGACACGTCACGGTATCTAAAATTATAAGATTGTAGAAGATTGAAGTCTTCTATTACAAGTGTTAATTTATCCAATTTAAGGCGATTAAACTAAAATCTCAAAACCATCAAAAGAAACATCTGAAGGGATGTACATGGTGGCGATGCATATACACACTGTTTGGAAAGTGTACAAATAACAAGATATATTGAGAGTACTAAATTTCAAATCTCGTATGAATGACTCATAACTGATTGTATCTGGACAAGAGTACCACCCCTTCTAGATTGGTTAACGACAGAAAACGTCAGAAACCGCCAGACCTTATGATATTGTAGGGTGGTGGAAATGTTGTCTGCATCTATAATGGGACGATCAAATCAACTTTCAATTATTCCAATGTCGTAGGAGTGCTCACACAAACTAGTGCAAAATTAGTGGGTTTCAGATTTTAGATCTGGTGCATTGTGATAATATATAACAACATTTACTAGATTTTGGCAATTCGAGCACGAAATTGTAGAGGGAATGCCCTTAATATATTTGAATTTTTAAATTAGCGTCTCTATTATTCGCTCAATTCCATTGTGGCTTCACTATGAATTGAAAAAGAAAAAAAAATTTAATGAGATTTGAGTTTCGAGGTATTTCTGTTTTTATTCGTTTTTCCTTATTAAAACAGTTATAGAACACTAGTTACGGAGGACAAGGAAACTTTTATTGGTCGGGAATAGTTTACCCGTGTGACATTTTGGCATCACCACCATCAATATTCAAAGTTGAACATACCTTCTCTTAGTAATTCTGTATTGAATTTACTTCAATACAGAACTTACTACTTACTTCAGAGTTCGATCGGCAGTCCCCCTTAAAAATTACGATGTCGTGCTTACAATTGTGACAGTCAGAAATCTTTGAAATTGTCCGCTCTGTGCCCAGTAGAGAAGTTTTCGGAGTAGCAGTGTGCTCAAGTAGTGATTGCTTTAAAATCTCTATCTTATTCTAAAACGAAACCGTAATTGATCTTAAACTGTTTAGAACGGAAAGAATTTCAATGCAAATTATCTACATATTATTGTGTACCTTAAATGAGTACAGAAATGTTTCAGTATTATAAGAATAGCGAATGTCGACTATACTTGCATTGCAAGAAATAAGTATAAACACTAATAACAAAAACGAAAAATTACTATGTTTGTATGGGCAACAGAAATTTAATATACACCCTCTGTCCCAAAAGTAACCGCAATGCGTCTATAAATCAGAAACCAGTGGCGTCATCTCTTGATAGTTGATTGATTATTGTAGTGGGACTCTTCCTTACCAACCTGACAAATTTTCATGACATTTGGTGCATAGTCAGCTGATACATCACGCATCCTGTGAGAGTGTTTTTCGTAAACGGTCAGAAAATGAGTCACGAACAACGAGTCAATATTAAGTTTTGTTTTAAACTTGGAAAAACTGCAACCGAGACGTATGAAATGCTGCAAATTGTTTATGGCGACGATTGTTTGTCGAAGAGGCAAGTGTTCGAGTGGCATCGATGATTTCGTAAAGGCAGAGAAGATGTTAACGATGACGAAAGAGCCGGTCGTCCTTCGACAACTTTGGCCGAGGCAAATGTGGAAAAAGTGCGCGAATTTGTGAAAATTTCGAAGAAATCGTCAGTGAGATTTATGGAAATGGAGCTTGGCATCCCTAAAACAACTATTCAGCGCATTTTGACTGAAACCCTTGGTTTGAAGAAAGTCAATTCGAAGTTTGTTCCGCACAAATTGACCGACGACCAAAAAACGCTTCGAATCGAACACTCCAAAGACATTATTGCACGAGCCCGTGCAGATGAAAACTTCTTGAAAACGATTGTGACTGGTAACGAGACGTGGTGCTTTCAATACGAACCAGAAAGCAAACGTCAAAGCGCAGAGTGGAGGTCACCAGAAGAAGGAAATCCGAAAAATCACGAATGGAGAAGTCGAAAATCAAGTCAATGCTGATTTCATTCTACGATTCGAAGGGAATTATCCATAAGGAGTTCGTTCCATACGGCTCAACGGTTAATGGTGCATATTTCCTCGATGTTATGAGGCGTTTGCTGGGTCGCATTCGTCGTGTTCGGCCCGAATATCGCGAGCCAGGCAGCTGGAGATTACTGCACGATAACGCACCGTCATCGAGCAACGATTGTCACCGATTTTTTGGCGATAAATGAAATATATTCGATACAGCACCCACCGTATTCGCCTGATCTGTCCCCATGCGATTATTTCCTGTTCCCTCGTCTTCATTTGAAGCAGAAAGGAGTTCGTTATGCATCCGTAGACGCCATTCAAAGACCGACGACCGGCATCCTAAAGGCCATCCCAGAGATCGACATGAAAAAGTCGTTTGAAGCACTCGTTGACCGTGCAAATCGATGTATTGTAACACATGGAGAATATTTCGAATAAATACAATGATTTTTGTGGACATAACATACATAGCGTGCTTTATTTCGAACTATTGCGGTTACTTTTGGGACAGAGGGTGTACATACGCATTTGGCAAAAGTGAATATTTTTGCTTTGTACCACAAATTTGTAGTTTCAACACTTGGAAAAAATATTTATATTAGCACGACGTTTTTATTCACATAAATACGCTAGAAGTCCATAATAATCATAATCCTCCGCTTGAAAGCTGTTTTTCAGGAATTACATTTCAAGCATGCATTGTAAGGTCGATGGATGCGGGCAAACAATGAGAAAGTTTGTAATGAGGTTACGCACATTTAGTGGTGTATATAAATGTGTTGTATCTGCATTTAATCTGAATAAGCTTTTAACGACCAATGGAAAAAGCACGTACAACACATCTACGAGGATGATTTGACGGGAAGTGAGACTCGACTACTAGCACCAACTTTCTGAAAAAATTTAGCGTTATTCCAATTCTGCCATGTTTTTTATTGTGCCAGGTAAAGTATGGTTAATCTATGACATTTGACATTTTGTGCAATGTGAAAAGTGTTGTATATAAACGAAAAATCCTAAAGTATATTAACTTGCAATGGGTTGTGTAATCCAATATTTATTTTTAAGAGGACTCAACACATCTGAAACTTCGGATGTTATGCAACAAACTTTGGGCGACCATGTTTCTTCGAAACCCAGAATTTTTTGTTGGATTGGGCAGTTTTAACGTGCTGGTATAAACATCGGTGATGATAAATAAAATTAAGAATATTGTAATAAACGACCGAAGAATTGACATCAAATCATTGTGAACATATTGACCTAGCGCGTACATTATATTTTACACCTACCATTGGGCATGTCTAATTGTAAGCTGTCAGCAAGATGGGTGCTGCGAATCTTAAATTGTGATCAACATCGTGAAAGGATGCAATGCCAAGCGATAATTTGAAGCTGTTTAACAAAAAAATCCGGCTAATTTCTTGGAAAGACTTGCTATGGTTGATGAAACGTGGCTTTGCCACTATATTCCAGAGTCGAAATGGCAATTTCAACGGTGGACACATCGTGGTAGCCTTATCCCGATAAAAATCAAGATCCTTCTATCGGCGGGTAAGCAAATGGCTACGATTTGTTGTCATGCGAAGGAGATATTTATAAAATAGGCTATTATGCCGCTGTACTAAACAGGTTGAAGAAAGCAATTTCTGAAAAACGACCTGGAATAGCTCATAAAAAGTTCTTTTCACCGACAACGCGCCTTCCTATACCAGCTAAGTTTTTTGTGAAAAATTGAATCAACTGAAATTTCAGGTTGTGCCTCACCCACCCTATTTACCAGATCTAACTCGGAGTGACTTACACTTATTCTCCAAACTGACTCTTTTCCTTGCTGGAAAGAGATTTTGGGCGGATGACGAACCTATGCTGCAATGAAACATTATTTTGAGGATCTTAAAAACGGTCATTACAAAAATGGCATAATGGCACTTCGGCATAGCTAGTCCAAGTGAGTCAAAACACTTTTGGGGCTCAGTATATTTGTATATAGCAGGTTGTGCAAAGTTAGTATATGGCCGTGAATTGATTTATCCTTATGTAGCTGCTACTTTCCTAAGCTACAGTGTTTTTTTCTTCAGTAATCGATACCTGAGAGCCAGTAAAACCGTTATTAAGTATATCGACAGCGAATAATGACTAGAGTACCGATTTCGGAAAAAGGTCCGATGATCTCAATCGAGATTCTAACATACAATTACTGAGCCAACTAGCCGTTTTAATCTACTACTTCATAAATTAAATAATAAAATAACGAAGAATCTTTCCTAACTATCACAAGTTATCACCTCCTAGTGGATACACTTAATATTACGCTCTGCTACTAAGATCATTGCATCTATCTTCTATAAGACAAGTTAGGAAACAAAGGAATTTTTTCTCTCATAGGCTAACAGGATAGTCAAATATGTCTAATTTAAGATTCTATAAACTAGCTGATTGTTTGCTACTTGTTGAGGGATACCACAATTGTTTTAGAAAAGATTTAATTTTACTTCGCAACATAAAACAAACATAAACGATGGGCAACTAGTTTAGTTAGGATTTTGAAGTGTTGTTAAGTTAGTCGACGTTTGCCTTTACATAGATAGCAACTTTAAAGTATTTAAAACTATCGCCTTCTGTTGTTATTCTGCTTCAATAATCTTCCCGGCCTTGAAATTTCTAATTTCAACACCCTTCGGCAATGGGCAAAGTTGAGTCATGGAACGTACCACTTCCTTTCCACTTGCTACCACGCTGACCACGCGATTCTTGCCGTCGGCCTAGAGTAAAACTTTAAAATTCTACCTACTGGTCAATATTGCAGTGGAGCTCCAATTTCCTTAATTAAGACCAAATCATTAATTGCTGGCACAATCAAGCCGTCTTACGTGCATTTAATTACTGTTTGGAGATGTTTGGTCTAATTTCTACTCCGTTGCCTCCAAAAATGCTGATGCATTTTCGTTAGTTACTCGTATTGCTTCAGGGAGTCCGTTTGAACAACAGCATTCATAGGTCAAGAACTCTCTCAGTGTAAAAATCCTGAAATCATTGGGGTCATCAGAGAGGGGATATAGGGAGGTGGGAATTTAGGATAGACAAAGGAACGTCAGGAAATGTTCAACAGTTAACACATGATTGGATATAACCTTCTTCGAATGCATGCCAAAATGTGGTGCTCGAGGGGCATAAGCTTCCACATCGTAGCACATTCGGTTAAAAAATTAACTACTGAAGGATCCTTAGAGTAATACAAGACAACCTTGTGGGCGTTAACTAAGTCTTTATTAGCCGCAACAAATGTCTTCGCGTTATCAGAATGCAGTTGGAGTGGCAAACCATGTCTAGAAACTAATTGTTTTAAACAGTTAAGAAAACTAGCACAAATCAAATCCGAAACTAACTCCAAATGAACAGCCTTAGAACTAAAACGTACCAATACGCAAACTTACTATTTTCTTATTTTCTTATTTCGAAGTTTAGACTCTTTTACTGAGAACGGACCAGCAAAGTCAAGTCCTGTATAAAAAAATGGACACGAAGGGGTAATGCGATTTTTCAGTAAATTAGACATTTGTAATTGCACAGGTTTCGGTGAATACTTAAAGCATACAAATCACGAACGCAAAATCCTCTTAACAATGGATTTGCCAGAGATTGGCCAGAAACGTTGTCTGACATGCATGGAAGTGTTTGTCATTCTCATAATGATTGATTAATCGTGTTAAAGAATGGCCCTTTTGTAATATAATTTGATGTTTGGAATCATATAGTGTCTCAGCATTCTTAAGTCTACCTCCTACTCGAAGTAAACCCAGCTTATCCGTGAATTGTGCGAGACAATTTAGATTGCTTGTTTTAGATACTCTATTGCAACGCTGTAATTTTTAATTTCTTGTTGTTGAGCCACTCTTATAAGATGTGATGGTAGCCTCTAGTAGTAAATAAATCAAGATAGGCCACCGAAACTAATATTAATTTTTGCAATCTTCTCTCTGGAGTTTCGTTATCTATTTTTTCTTGCATATTCATTGGCCAAGATTCGGGTTAACTAAAAGGACATTGTTTAAGGACAAGCCAGTAGTAGTTGGTGAGGACGCGTCGAACACTACCCTGAGTTTCATTGTAAAGTTAGACGCCTTAAATACTGGATGATGTGGAATATTGTATTCCGCTTTGTTTGTGCGATCGTTGATTTCCGCTGTTTTGTTACTTACACGCTTCATATGTCCTAAGGTTTCGTATTCTGACATAAAATTGGAATAACCGTCTTTTAAGTTTTCATTTCTATCCAATATTAGTTTGAATCGTTGAAATCGTGATAAAATATCTTTCAAATTATCTCTTAGTAAGTTTTGGTTGTCGGTAAAGGGAAGAACCACAGTATATCGTCCTGTTTTATCGCGAATAGTATTTTGTATGAAATCGTATTGGGATAGGGCAATAAATAAAAACTAATAATTATAAAAAAAGTTATTTTATTTAATATCAACGCACAAGAAAGACCAGCCGTTTATGTTAGCGATCTACAACCGACTCTTGCAAAGTTACTTAATGCATCGATGCCCGAAGACTGTTTATATTGAACGCTACGATATATCTAGCATACATGTCATCCATAGTTCCAGGTCAGTCCCTTTCATGTACATAATTTACTGCGGGCCGATGTGTTTATGTATCAATTCATTTTTGTTTGTATGGCGACGTTCGACTCGCATTTAAGATGGTGAGAATATAATTATTCCACCACAGTTTTCCAATACGCACCCTCAAAAATGAATCGTACAAAATACATGAATTTCATATATGTACGTATCTACTTGATAAAATTTAACAAATAAACGATATGTCATGTCTTTCTTGTGCTTTCTGGGGATATTACTTATGATCCAACATTTGTTGCACAGGATTAGGAAAACCCAGAAAAACCTAATCAGATCATTTCGCTAATCATATTGTAAACAAAAGATAATACAATAACTTCAGTTCTATTCTAAATTCATTCTGGTTCTGAATCCCAGGAATCTTGCTGCTGGTATGGCTTTGTCAACGAACTGTCAATTGATTACCTGTGGAAACATATTCAAGTTTAATTACTCTCCTCTCAATTTGCTCTCTTGAAAAATGATATTTTTATATCAATGTGTTTAGATCTTTTATGGTTGGTCGGGTTATTTGCTATGTTTATGCAACCGTTATCATCCTCATAAATTACAATTGGCTTTACAATATTTATATTAATACTTGTTGCTAACGACTTTAACCATAATGCTTCTCTGACAGCTTCGAACAGAGCCATATACTCTGCTTCAGTAGTTGAGGCTGCTATTGATGTCTGTCTTTTTGTATTCCAACATATTGTACAACTTTCAAATAATTTAAATAAATAACCTGTTGTACTTTTTCTGTCTTTTTCATCACTACCTCCCCAGTCAGAATCAACAAAGTCAATCAGAAAATCGTTATATTCATTTCTTTTGTAAGTTAATTTGATATTGATAGAACTTTTAAGGTATCTTAAAACTCTTTTTAAATATTGCCAAAGTTCTTTGTTATTTTTATTCGAATATCTACTTAAAATGTTTACTGCTGTACTTAAGTCAGGTCGCGTACATACCATGATATACATTAAACATCCAATGAGATTTCGACATGGAGCGTCAAATCTCTCATCTGAATTCAGAGCTACATAATTTAATTTACTTTGAAGAGGCGTACTGACAGAATTACAGTCAGACATATTAAATTTGTGTAAGACTGTTTTTATGTAACCACTTTGGTCCAAAGTTATTATGTCATTGCATTTTCGAATTTTAATTCAGAAAAAAAGTTATTATCTTTCCAATCTGTCATTTGAAATTTATCCATTAAACAATTTTTAAGATTGCCCATTGTTACACTGTCTGCTGTTGCAATTACAAGGTCATCAACATAAAGCACAATATAAATATTCTGAGATATATCACCTTTATCTAAAATGTAAATACAACGATCGACAGATGAATTTTTAAATCCTCTTTCTTTCAGAGTCTTTTCAAATATCTCGAACCAACACCTGGCTGCTTGTTTTAACCCATATAGAGCTTTATTTAATTTACAAACTTGATTACAACTGCTTTTAATTGCTTCGGGTACTTTCATATAGATTTCTTCTTGTAAACTACCATTTAGAAAAGCAGTTTTTACGTCCATATGATGTACTAGTAATTTAAATCGATTTGAAAAAGCAATAATAAATCTAAAACTTGAAATTCTTGCTACTGGAGCAAAAGTTTCATTATAATCTACCATATATTCTTGGCTAAAGCCACGAGCAACAAGACGAGCTTTGTATTTGAATGGATTCCCAAGCTCATCAATTTTTATAGAGAAAATCCATTTACAATCAACAATATTTTTATTTTTAGGCATTGTTACTAAGGTCCAAGCTTTATTAATTATGAGTGAATTGATTTCATCATTTATAGCTTGCTCCCACTGAGCTCTATCATCCCTTATTCTTATTTCTTGAAATGAAGTAGGGATTTTACAATTAACAGATTGAGCACACATGAGATATTCATCGGGTATATTATCCTCATTGTAAGAAACAAAAGAAAAATTTTTAATTCTATCACTCCTTCTAGGCTCCGATTTATGTTGTTTTATATTTTTATCGTATTGAAATAAAGAATCATTGTATATTTGTGTATCTGTTTTACTTACAGATTTATTAAGTATCTGACCTAATGTAGCATTTTCATCAGACCTTGCTTGGACACTTGGGATTAACTATCTGTTTCACTATTTACAGATTTATAAGGTTCCCCTACTGATTTTGACCGTATGTCAGATGCATCAGTTTCATCTGTTTTACTATTTACAGATTTATTGGGTTTACCTACTGATTTTAACAATGTCAACTACATCAGTTCCGCCTGTTTTACTATTTATAGATTTATTGGGTTTCCCTACTGATTTTGACAATATGTCAGATGCATCAGTTTCATCTGTTTAATATTTACAGATTTATTGGATTTCCCTACTGATTTTGACGTTATCAGATGCATCAGTTTCATTGGACGTATTGTCCGAATGTACTCCACCAAGTTCCACTCCCGGTCTAGATGTTAAATAATTTATTTCATCTACAATTACATCTCTTACTATAAGAAATTTTTCAGCTTCCACGTCCCACACTTTATAGCCGTTTGGCTCATACCCAACTAGTATGGATTCCAAAGATTTTTCATCGAATTTTGTTTTTCTGATTTTATTGTGCACATAAACAGAAGAACCAAAATTTTTAAATACTTTAATTTGGGCCTTTTTTATGCCAAATTTCGTATGGTGTTTTATCTTGTTTTAAAGCTTTAGTCGGTGTTAAATTAATTAAATATGTAGCAGTTAACACTGCTTCTCCCCAAAAACCTTTATACAAACTAGCACCGCTTATCATTGCACGAGCTTTTTCAGTTATTGTTCTAACCATTCTTTCAGAGACACCATTTAATTGAGGGGTTCGTGGAACTGTTAGATGAAAACTAATGCCTTTTTCCACACAATATTCTTTCATTTCATTCGACAACTATTCTCTACCATTATCACAATATAAATTAACAACTTTCAGATTAAAATGAGCCTCACTTTTTGCAATATAATCTCTAAAAATAGAGAAAACATCTGATTTACAATCACTTAACTGCGTTACACAGTAGTGAGTAAATTCATCTACAAAAAGTACAAAATAATTTTTTTGTTATTGATTACTCGAAGGAGTGATTGGACCACAAACATCAGAAAGCACGATAAATAATGATCCGTAGTATGTAACATTAATTTATTTTAAACTTTTTCTAAATGGCAATTATGCTTGTTTACTATTTATACAAGCTTCACATAAATTGTCTCTTGGTATAATATTACTAATTTGGTTTACATCATCGACCATTTGTTTATTATTCAATTCTAAGAATCTCAGCTTTCTAACGTGCTCCAAACGCTGATGATGGTCATAATTATTATTTGAACTATTGCGTGCTTGAAAATACTAATTTATTCTCCTTTGATTTATACTAAAATCTATATTATATATAGTTATTAAAGTGTTTAAAGACTTACCACTCATAACTGTTTTACCATTTTTTCATTACCTCAACTCCTTTTTGATTGAGTACAGTCATACCTGTTTGCTGCATTTTCGTTACGGATAGTAAGTTCTGGAAAACTTCTGGACAACAAAGGCATCTTCAAGTATTCCTTGAATTCCCATGTTACTTGTAACGTTGATTGTGCCTGTGTTTTCGCTGGTTTTTGTTTCGTAAGTTCCAGTCATAAATGCAAAACTGGACGTGCTGTTATCGCTTGATGTTGATGGTTCCATCATCTCGACAGTTTGGACGGTTCTCTTTCTATCAGCGTTATTTCTTAATTTACTTTTGTAAAAATAGCACTCGCTTATTACGTGGCCTCTTTCTCACAGTGATGACATTTGATGTCAATACCTTTAGACCTGGAAAACCTTCACTGCGTGGTCTAAAAGTCTTGTTTTCACAAAAGGCAAGGTCAAATTATCTTCCGATAAGGTTTCTATTGCCGTTATGACACCATCGTACGATGTATGAAGTGTCAATAATAAATGTGCTACTTTATCAGATTCAGCTAATTTTGCACCTGCTGTTAATTCGGTGATTAAATTTTCAAATGCGGTAAAATGCTTCACAAGCGGTACGTTACCTTGTAGTTTCAAAGTAAGTATTTTTTTTTTCGAAGGGCTAATTGGGTGGCTAAACTTTTTCGCTCATAGATATTGTCTAAACTTTTTCGCTCATAGATATTGTCTAAACTTTGTAGACTTTGTTTAGCTGTATTTTCATCTTTCACAAATCCAAGAAAAGAATCCGATAAATATTCAACAATAATGTTTTTCGCTTTTTGGTCCGATTTAATCCACTCTTGTGCTGGCGAATCAGGGACTTCGTCATCTATCACTTTAATTAAACCTAGTTCCGTTAACAAACTACGCATTCTAAGTTTCCACACACTATATCTATCACCATCGAACGGTTTAATGTTTCTTTTCTCCCTCGAATTCTCCATTGTTTCTTAAAACCGAAGCACTTCACGAAATAAGTATTTCACGCTAATTTACGCCACTAATATAATAAATTATAAAAAAAACAGTTAATCAGAGAAACCTGGGCCCATAACCTATTGGGATAGGGCAATAAATAAAAACTAATAATTATAAAAGAAAGTTCTTTTATTTAATATCAACGCACAAGAAAGACCAGCCGTTTATGTTAGCGATCTACAACCGACTCTTGCAAAGTTACTTAATGCATCGATGCCCCAAGACTGTTTATATTGAACGCTACGATATATCTAGCATACATGTCATCCATAGTTCCAGGTCAGTCCCTTTCAAGTACATAATTTACTACGGGCCGAAGTGTTTATGTATCAATTCATTTTTGTTTGTATGGCGACGTTCGACTCGCATTTAAGATGGTGAGAATATAATTATTCCGCCACAGTTTTCCAACAAATCGTTTTCACAACGTGCTCGTTTATATTAAATATTTTATTTTCCGGGTAATCATCAAATTTCGTAAACCGCTTTAACTCTTTATGTAACTGCGAATTATCTTGTATACTCAAATGGCAAAATGACCTTGTCAAACCTTCCGAATTCAATCGTCCAGTGACTTACCACCCAAGTTTGAAGTCGCGTAAATTAGGTTTATTCCTACCCAATATGATTTTCCAGTTATCAATTATTTCAAAAAATATTTCCGCGCCGATTAACATGTCAATATTTTCGGGTATATAAAATTCTGTATCCTCTACGTAATCTAGAGGTATATTTAGACGCTCAACATCTAAAGCTATAGTAGGTATTCGTCCAGTAATTCCATCTACGATTAAGAAAGTTAAAAACGCATGATAATCTTTATGAATAGAATTAATAGTCAAATCTATTTGTTTATTCGCCGTTGAAGTTGCATCGTTTACTCCAGCTATCGTTATTGGATCTATACCGTGATATCTGCTACTGATTTTGTTGAATAATTTGGTCGTAATATAATTGCTATCATTATCCCTGTCTGTCAGAACCCGGACCTGGGTTAACTGTCCGCGACGATCTTTTATGTGAAGTAGTGCTGTAGACAAAAATACGTAATTTCCCTTTTTAAATGAATGTGAAGCAACATTTATAGGCCGCTGCACATCGCTAACGTGTAATAGGGTGTTACGGCGTTTTTGGCATTTAAAACAACTGTGAGTATATTTGCATTTTTGTGCTGTCTGTCGTGGATCTAAAAAATTAGTACACGCCTTGAAATCCCTGATTATTTTTAATCGTCCTTCTGGGGTTTTCTTGAAAAGGTTCTGACATTGGTATATTGAATGTAATTTAGAACAGTGAATACAATTTAATTTTTGAGTAGCGAGATTAGCGCCAGCCTTTGGTTTTTGAGTCAATTTCAGAATTGTGTTACTGTTTGTAATTGATTCCGGTAGTTGACATCTATCTTTTAAGAAGCTTAGTAATTCTGTTACTGTTGGCAAATTACTTCCCATAGATTATTATTACCACAATTTTCTATTGTTATGGTCAAATTTGCTTGTTAATATATATATATATATATTTATGGAATGTCCTAGTGTTCAGTCGGAAAGCCTAATGCTTCTACAGATTTAAAACGATTTAAGAACTCGTCTAATAAGTGCCGTAAAGCTTCAGAAGATTCGCATGGTAAGTTTTTTAATTCAAACATTGATCGCATATGTGACTTAACTATGATTTTCTTATTTTCAAACCGCTTTTTCAATAAATCCAAAGCTACTTTGTAATTATGTGAAGAAATGTCTAATCAATCTTCAATATCTTCAGCAGCAGGGTGCTTTAACGACAACGATAAATAAATAAACTTTTGAACTTTTTTAATTTCAAGGTGTTATAAACATGGTGGAATTGAAACCAGTCTCATAACTGCTATCGAATTCCGGCAAATGTAATGTAGGGAGTCGCACATTATTTATGTCTGTAGCATTATTTAGATCCAACGATAGGAGATTACTTGCTTTGCTAACAAGAGGAACATCAAGGTTGTGAATAACGGATTTTGATGTGTCTCGAATATGTTATAGAGACACCTCCCACAACTATCTTGCTTCCAGCTTTTGTAACCATCCGGCCTAGTTCTCGAGAAGATTGCAAAAGTTTTCCTAACGGACTTTATATACCATTAATCTTAATAAGTTTGTAAAGAAGTGAGTATAGTGCAGTGGTTAAATTCCAGGCGTACTACGCCTGTGATCCATGTTCAAATCCTGCTCTTGTAGTTTTTTTTCAATCTCATTGCATATGATATTAACAAATATATTTAATTTCATGCAAAATTATATATATTAAGATTAACGGTATATAAAGTCCGTTAGGAAGACTTTCGCAATTTTCTCGAGAACTAGGGCGAATGGCTAGAAAAGCTGGTAGCAAAATAATCGTGGGAGCTGCCTCTATAACATATTCGAAACACATCAAAATCCGTTATTCACAACCTTGACCTTCCCCTTGTAAGTTGTACGTTTTTATCCGAGAATGACGCACTATCGCTAATGTTAATCGATTGGAATAATTGTTTACCTGAGGCTAGTGCTAGTGCCCGAATTCTTCACGTACCGTTTCATTATGATCGTTTTCTAAATTCGAGTTTTCTATTTCATTTTGAACTGTTTTGAATTCGTTAAGTACCAGCTTGAGATGTTCTACCCTAAATTATAGTTCTGTTATTTGCGATTCATCGAATTCCGCAACGAAATTCATAAATATCGTTACCGACGCCACGCTTTTAATGCTCCACGCTTAGGTACTAAATGTTGAGAATCCTATTTCCCCGGAAAAGACAGCGTTGGGGGGCTAACAAACCACAATGGTTACTCGTACAATACGTGAGTAAGTAGTTAAAGATTTTAATTGCCAAAAGAATTAGAAAATAGTTGAACTAACGTTAATATCCCGTGAGGATAGGGATAATAAAGGTACTCATAATGTGCTCACAATTTTTGTATGTTGTACGGACCTTGCGCTTCTGTACCCGGTGCTATTTTATACATAACTATTAATAAGTTCGTTAATTTCCGTGTTTGCACTAATGTTTTAACATTGAAAGGTTAAGGTAATCGTTATGACCGCTACGTATTTTTTAAAAACATATACGAGAGTTGCCCCTTTCATGTTGCATACTGTTATAAAAAACGATGGAACGACTGAAAGTGTTTTGTTTCTCAAAATATCCTGCACAAAGATCGATACATTCCACATTCGCTCAAACTAGACGTTGGAGCAGTTATTTTAATCTTCAGTACAAATTAGAGTTGCTCAATTTGCGCCAACAGCCAGTGGCGGGTGTATAAAAGTTTGCACATAAAATAAATGGTCAGAAATAAATTATAATATGTGCCCAAACCCCTTACGGTCTTAAGAGTTATCTGTGAGATCACAAAATAAATAACAACTGCAAAATATCTGCAACATTAGATATGTTTCCACAGTTTTGAGCAAACCGAGTGTGTTTATATGCAGAAAACGAACGTTCTACATTTAGTGACGTTATATTAGCGCAACTACTGACGGTTCCGTTGACGTACCTCCATAAATTTGTCTTAATGTGCCAAAATCAGAATCTTTCTATAAAACAATTTAAAATTTTTCTAATACTATCTGCCACAAGACTGAAAGCATGAATCTTACACGTAGCATGTAACAAGTTAGCATGGCATTTTTTAATAGACCAGCCTGCAGAAAGCGTGTTTGCGGAACCATCACTCATAAACATTAACAGTTGGTTTGTTGAAAGTTCGAACTTTTCCAATGTATTTAACAGTAACTTCGAAATTACTTCGGCAGTACATTGTTGTACTCATCAGGAAGCTAATAGAGTTGCAAGTGACGATTGATGTGGTTCGGTTCAAAACCGAAGTTTTTAGGATCTGTTGCATCGTCCACAAATAACCACAGTCTTTTATCTTCCAACTCCGCTTTAGTTTCCTTTTCAACATGTTCACGAACAGATGGTACAAATATTTTTAGCGATGTCCGACTTGGTAATTTCCAGTCCGAATATTTGTTTCAAAAGAAGATATACGATTCGTTGTCAAGTAAATTAAACGGTAGATTACGTAAAATAAAGGTATCACATAAATTAAATTTAAACTTTTCATAGTGTCGTATGCAACTTCCTTTGAAGAATGCTGTTTACTATTTACGTGACGCTGACAGTCCCTTTTGGACCAACACATTAAAGGGATATTACATTGAAGCTTAACGCCATTATCATTTACGTCAGGCATTTCTGTTATAAATTTTGTAATTTCGTCCAACATTGGTCGTTTTCGCAACGTAGGCAACATTTTTTAAACAAACGTGGAATTACAGAATAGTATTTACGGCAGCGTACATGTATACACAAAGTATCTCACTGAGACTTGCAGTTATACTTAAAGTTATATTGAATCTCCGTCACGTTGGCGCTAGTGAGCAACTCCACAACGCAATCCATTCTTTACTCTGTGGGAACGTAAAAAATCGTTGGGAACTATACGACGATCTAATAATTGGATGTCTGGTTGCCACAAAAGTTACATTGTCTTTCATTGTGTATGAATTCGTAGTTACTGTCTTGGTGGAGGATGATTGGTTGTACATCTGCAAACAGAAGGTCGTATACCGTTCTTTGATCTTATAAACGAATTTTAGCCAGGTAACCTGCTTTTGAAATAAATCTTTCCTTTGATACATTGCGGGAAGGAACACCTTTCCTTCAATTCTCGTCTTCAAACACCAAAATAGCAGATCGACGTTTATTTTCGAGTTCACAAAAATAAAGCCATATTGTGTCACCACTCTGGATGTTACAAACATTTCTTGAGGTTCCATTGTTAAATAGACTCAAAGCTCTTTGACACCAATTGACGTCAGACACATTTTCCGTTTTAATTAAAAATGCGGAGTTCAACTGGAAATTAATTTTCTCACATGCAGTTCATCATCTTGGATTAAGGTCTTTCAAATGCCTAAGAATGTTTCAATCTCGCGATATGTCACGTGTCGATCCTCTTAATGCACTTGTTATGGACCCTTGAGCTCGTACAAAACAAAACAGTTCAGTTTTAGGAAACACTAAATGTCACCGCGCATACGTATTCTCATAATTTATCAACAAACAACTTTCTTTAATAATTAAAACCAGCTTTATGGTCAACATTTTCAACACCAGAAGAAGGTGTAGAGACTCTTACAGGAGATTTCCTTTTTCTAAAAACATAAGGAGCTAAATACATAACAAGTAAATATTATATCAATTTCTGTTTTGATGTAATAAATTTAAAACTACAATCAGTTTACGTTTCTTGGAAATGCTATCTATTTCATATTGAAGGTTGTATAATCAATACGTCAGTCTCCAATAAGAGCTTCGTTGAGTCTAAATTTAATATTTTTTGGTCAAATAACATTTTATGAGATCCAGGGGCACAAATATTTATGTTTTAAGCCGTCTATTAGCATTATAAACAATACATTTACGTTACATCTCACAGCGTTTGAAAATGTTTAATTTCATAAACTTATAAGATACATTTTTGATTAGATCGTGGCATATGTAAACATTACGGTTTCTTGTTACTTTCTCGCCACTTGAAAGTTTGTTTATGTTTTTAAGGTATGCGAATTTTATAACGCTACTCTTTTATCTCACGGTCACATTTAAATTTCATGCTAACACGTTTCATACGCAGATCTACTTGGCTAATGTAAGCAATAGTTAATACAGTAGGTATAATATACATAAATATTATTGTTTGGAGTGTAAACAGCTTCTACAATAAGATATATTGAGAATTTAATTAATGGTAACACGTTTTGCCAATGGAGTTAGATTGTTGTAAATTTTCACTTAGTCTTGCATTTTCAAATCTGAAATTATTTGTAAATTTCAAATAAGTTTACTCCAAATTTAAATCTTCAGAAAATAAACATTCCATATCGTGTTTTTACAACTTATGCATCAAATTAAAACAGAAGAAAGAAACAAAATCTGTAATAGAAAATATTTTCCTACTATCCCGTGAGTTAGTTTGATAAGTTTCACCTGAAAGACTTTCTTTAACACTTTCTTTTTGTTTTGCGCTCAGTGCTTTTATCTCCTACAATCGTACAAATAATATCGATACGCATTACTTATGATAAAGCCTGTGTATATAGTGATGGAGATAATCCAAAGAATAAGTTTATACATTTACAACATGTGGAACTTGTGTTACTTGCTACTATTATTATTACCTATTAGCACTCTTACTACTGGTGAAAATTTTTATTTATTCTTATTTCCTTTTTAATAGTCCAATCTGAGCGATGACGTCATGAATACTTATTTTAAACAAAACGATACTGCCTTTGTTGAGTTATATTACATTGCGTACGTAAAATAATTGCGAACTCTGACGTAACAGTTAAATGAGCATAGAAAAAGTTGGCAAGTTAGTTCGTATGTTAATAATTAGTATCAATAGCAAATAGTAAATTAATCATGGCCCATAAGCAATAGCTATTTAGTTTGCATTTGTTAGATCACCTGCTTTTTCCTAAAATATATAGGCTTAATAATATTATATATGTAGGTGTTGATATTTGTCCTTGTAATTGCACTAATAACCGTTATTTCTGTTGCCCTCCAATAGTCGTTCCTATGAGCTATTCTATATTACTTTCATACATATGCACTTCTATGCTCCCCACATCCTTCTCGAGATTTGATTTTTATTCAATTTGTAGGAAAATTTTTCTTCCTCGATCCCTTCCTCAAGTATTTGGCTGGTTTCATAGGTTTCGCTTACAATGCCGTCTTGATTTGTATATGATACTAGCGAATACCCGGCGTGTGCTACTACTGCTATATTTCTTCCAATTACAGCTGTTTTCGGTGGCATTTTTGATAACTAAGATTTTTTATATGTGGATAGATAATTTTCTTGTACTACACAAATCGAAATAATAATGAATATTTTTTACTGTTTATGAGGTTTTCAATATTTTCAAATTCGATTATTTGACATGATCGACGCGTTAACCATACATGATAAAACTTTCTGATGAGAATGACAGATCAATGTTTTCGTGTTGACAACAAGTTGTCAGTCTCTATTAAGCGCCAACTTCACACCAATGCGGTCAAAATAAAAGAAATGTAACAGAATAGACAGAAGCGACAAGGTTAGAAAACCTTGTGATAAATTTTGTATACGCGCGCATGGCCGGCAACCATATCTTAAATACGATGATAGTGCCTACAGCTAGCTTCATTATTCTTATTATTCTGGTATAGTGTGTGTTGAATAGTGTGCGTTATTTTTAGTAATACAAAGTCAAGAAACATTAAATAAAGGTTTTAAATATTCGATCCCGAAAGTTCTTAACGACCTCGGTATATTTTGTATTTTTGTATGTTTTGTATGTTAGTTTTATGGTGAATAATTTATCTCCGTTGTTATGTTTCACGTAAATCTAAGTTGTCAAATTCAATGTCATCGGAACCGATTTTAGTACCCCTTTACCTAGAAGGGGCACCAGCTGTAACTTTATTATCTTGTTTTCACCCTAACTTTCTACAAAATTCCATTTCATGTACTTTCCCTTAATTTCTATTTCTAAACTTTCACTTTTGCACCAATAGGGAAATACTTACCATTTTTAGCACCACCCTCCGAACCTTTTTTTTTTAAAGTGTAGATGATTGCAGATGAAGAGTGCAATTAGTCAGTCAAAAGGTTTCGGTTTTACATTGTAGGACTCGAGTACAAGACTCGGTCTAACACAGCCAATTCGGGCAATAAATCATTCGGGTACACCAGTATCATATTTCGGGAGATTACAACAAATTCAACCGCGTTTAAATTAATCAATTATTTAGTAAGTAAGTAGCCGTTAAGTGCGCCGTGTATTTCTTCAAGTTAAATTTGTAAATTAGTGGTTAAGCACATTGTAACGAACAATTTGATTAAATTGTGAGGTACAATTAGTGTATTTTGTTAACACCTACAACGGGAAAAATATTGTTGAAGTGTAAGATTTGGCCTACAGTCCAAAACACCGATCTACTCCAACTTCGCGCTTCAGCAAACCTACATTTTTTGGTCCTTCGAGCCGGATTAGCGCCTAAGAAGACATCGTCAACGGCGACAGATCCATCATAAGGAATAAGAAAATCGGCAAGGAGCAGTTGAGAGGCAACAATTCCCAGCAGAGGTGAGTCCCCAATTGTGTTTTCCTACATTTTCATTTTCCTTTGTTGCGCATTATGGCTACTGACAATCAACAAGCATTAAAGGCTCTTAAATACAATAGAGGCGCCACAAAGTCCTCACTTACAAGATTTAAAACGTATCTTGATTCAATCGACGAAACCAATTTCAATGCCACAAACTTAAAAAGGCGAATAAGCAGAGCAGAAGCGTTATACTCCGAATTCCATAACTCGAACCGTCAAATTCAAATGATAGAAAACGAATTAAATAATGAAACTGATGTGCAAGATTTCGATGATCATTATTTTGAATTAATATCCAAAGCAGAGGATATACTCACGCAAAGTTCTTCAAACACATCAAATTCACAATCTCCGCCCGAAGGAGCATTTGATGAATGGGTACCGTTTAATGAAACCTTTAATTCATTAATACACTCAAATCAAGGAATAAGTACGGTACAAAAATTTCATTATTTGAGATCGTCTCTTAAAGGGGAAGCAGCAAATTGCATTAGCGAACTGCAAATAACTGCCAATAATTATGAGATTGCTTGGGCTGCGTTAAAAGAGCGATACGATAACAGAAAATTAATAATCAGAAAGCACATTCAAGCCATTCACGAACTGCCTGTATGCAAAGAAGAAAATCTGTCAGTCTTGAGACGGATTTTAGATGGTATACAAAAACATACTAGGTCATTAAAGGCATTAGACCGGCCCGTCGAGTACTGGGATGATTGGTTGCTGTATATAACCAGCAATAAAATTGATCATGTTTCAAATAAGGAATGGGAATCATCAATCAAGGGTGATAAAATTCCAACCTTTAAGGAACTGATAGAATTTCTGTCACATAAATGTTGCACTTTAGAGAGCATGTCGCAATCAGCATTACCATCTCGCGGTCAACAAAGAAATCCTCAAAGGGTCCCGCTAGTTCATGTTACAAGTCAGAACACACAATGTGTTGTTTGCAAGAGTACACACTATATTTATAACTGTCCAAAGTTTCTTCAGATGTCAGCTGAAGAAAGAATCTCGCGTATCAAGAAAACAAAGTATTGTTTCAATTGTTTAAACGCAGGTCATGTATCAAGCAAATGCAAAGGTAGTAGTTGTAAAATATGTCATCACAGACACAATACACTACTTCACCTATCAACTAGCAATTCCGCAAATCAACAGTCACAATGTTCAATGTCTCAAGGGGAATTTTCACAGGTTATAACTACGCACGCATCTCGAGTTAGCCATTCACAAGTTGTATTATCAACCGCCATCGTACAAGTAAAGGATGGCAGCGGTACGTTTCATAATTGCAGAGCGCTTCTAGATTCAGGATCACAGTCCAACTTTATATCTAAGGCGTTAATACAAAAACTAAAATTAAAACCCAAATCAGTCAACTTACCGGTGAGCGGAATTGGCCAATCACATACACAGATCAATCATGTATCAGAAGTCATTGTAAGATCAAACTACAATGCCTTTAAAATGCCATTGAGCTGCCTAGTGATAGACAACATCACAAACGACATTCCAGTCGACCCGCTTAATAGAAGCACATTAGATATACGCAAAGGTTTGAAATTAGCAGATCCCGAATTTCACATACCACGGAAAATTGACCTTTTAATCGGCGCAGAATTCTTTTGGCAATTGTTGTGCGTAGGACAAATAAAGGTGGGAAATACGGGGTTAATAATGCAGAAAACTCACTTAGGATGGGTAATATCGGGTCCCATCACATGCAGCAAATTAATGCCACGCGTTATCAATTGCAATGTATCATCAATCCAAACACTAGAGACTGCGATAACAAAATTTTGGGAACTAGAGGAACCTTCGTCTAAGGGCGCGTACTCGTTGGATGAAGCTGAATGTGAGAATCACTTTCGTAATTCCTACAAAAGAAATCACGAAGGGCGATTCATCGTCAAACTACCGGTAAATGCAGATCCAAACCAAGCATTGGGTGATTCAAAGCAAATTGCAATAAGAAGGCTTAATAGCCTAGAAAACAAATTGTCAAAACAGCCCGATTTAAGAGAACAGTACAACAGATTTATGCAAGAATACATTGAATTGGGTCACATGCGGCAGATAAACGATAATGAAATTCAGACTCAAGGAAATGTATCGTTTTACTTGCCACATCATGCTGTTGTTAAAGGAGACAGTATTACAACGAAGCTACGAGTAGTTTTCGATGGATCAGCTAAATCTTCCTCTGGTCATTCGCTAAATGACATATTAAGAGTTGGACCTTCTGTGCAACAAGATTTGTTTTCTATCACTTGTAGATTTCGTTCACATCGTATTGTATTAACAGCGGACATAACAAAAATGTACAGGCAGATTTTAGTCGATCCATCACAAACAAGATTGCAACGTATCGTATGGAGATTTAATCCATCGCAAAACATTGAAACATACGAACTCAATACGGTCACTTACGGTACGGCTTCAGCTCCCTTTCTCGCAACTAGAGCATTGAATCAATTAGCAATCGAGGAATCAAGTGCCTTTCCACTCGGCGCCAAAATATCGCTCAGAGACTTTTATGTAGACGATTTATTGACCGGCGCCGACAGCATTCAAGAAATTCATCAAATATTTGCTGAAGTTACTGCGTTATTAGCAAGAGGTGGATTTGCTTTAAGAAAATGGGCCTCGAACAGGATGGATATACTTAGCACATTACTTCCTAATGCTGTTGAGCCAACGATCTTGAATATAGAGCAAGACGGCAGCATTAAGACATTGGGAGTCCAATGGGATTCAAGTAGCGACAGGTTACAGTATAAGATACCGGAGGTAATCATTAACAAACGGCTTAACAAACGCAGTATATTATCGCAAGTTGCTCAAATCTTTGATCCGCTGGGATTAATAGGTCCCGTGATCGCAACAGCAAAACTGTTCATTCAACGATTGTGGCAGTTGAAACTATCATGGGATGAATCGCTGCCACTACAATTACATACAGAGTGGTTAGAATTTCAGAATGCTTTACCACAACTGCGATCATTGAAGCCAAAACGTTGCGTAATACCACATAAACACCGCGTAGAAATTCATGGGTTCTGCGACGCGAGCGAAAAGGGTTATGGCGCGTGCATTTACATTCGCTCCATCACTAATTCTGGTCTTGTATCATCGGAACTATTATGTTCAAAGTCTCGCGTAGCCCCTCTGAAGGCGACAACAATACCACGGTTAGAATTATGTGCGGCGTTATTATTAGCACAGTTACTTCACAAAGTACTACCGTCGCTCGAAGTAGAAATTAATCAGGTGTATTGTTGGACGGATTCTACAATTGTCATCGGATGGATTAATACAACTGCTCGTCAATTAAAACCATTTGTAGCGAACCGAGTAGGAGAAATCCAGGAACTAATCAATGTTTCTAATTGGAACCATGTGGGTACGAACGACAATCCAGCCGATATTCTCTCTCGTGGGTCCCAACCGGCCTACCTCATAGACAACAGTCTTTGGTGGCATGGACCACCATGGTTAATGGAGGCACAGGAGAACTGGCCAAGATCCATCGTTAACGTTACTGAAATCGAAGTGCCGGAAAAACGTTCTATTCTGGCTGTAAACGCAGCCTCCATCGACAAAAACTGGGACATTATCAACAAATATTCAAGTTTTCAAAGGCTACAACGGGTTCTGGCTTATTGTCAACGCTTTATAAATAATTTACGCCATCGGGCAAAAGGACAACACTGCAATATCAACACTGGACCGCTAACTACATCGGAATTAGAAGACGCTACCATGTGGCTCGTACGATCAGTGCAGAAAGAAGTATTTGCTGATGATGTGAACCGCCTACGAAGCAATCAACCCATTAAACCAGAAAGCAAGCTAAAATCTCTCAACCCGATTATAGACGATAAATATGTCATGCGCGTCGGTGGAAGATTACGTAACGCACCTGCTCATTTCAATAAAAAATTCCCAATAATTTTACCTCATAAACATGCATTAACGAAGCTCTTAATCATACAAACACACTGTGAAGAACTTTATGCAGGGGCACAAGTAACACTAGCCAAATTACGGAACAAATTTTGGCCCATTTCTGGACGCAACTTGGTACGGCAAGTAGTGAGAAACTGCGTGACATGTTTCAAGGTCAATCCACGCGCATATCAACCCATGATGGGGGATTTGCCTAAAGCACGCTTAGAGCCTTCTCGCCCATTCATTCGAACCGGCGTGGATTATTGTGGACTATTTTTAATTCGCTCTCACACTAGACGAAAGACGTCGCCATCAAAGGCATACGTTGCTATCTTCATATGTATGGCTACAAAGGCAGTTCACATTGAATTGGCAACGAGTCTCAATACCGACTCCTTTCTCAATGCATTAAAGCGATTTATAACTAGACGCGGGATGATCTCGCACATGTACTGGGATAATGGTTCGAATTTCGTTAGGGCTAATAAGGAGTTAAAGGAGCTAGCTACAATGTTTGAAGGGGCCGAATGCAACAAGATAGTGGATACCCTGTCCAATAAAGGCATAACCTGGCACTTCAATCCACCTAGAGCTCCGCACTTCGGCGGTATTTGGGAGGCCGCCGTCAAATCTGTCAAGTATCATTTCAAACGCATTGTGGGTAACGTGTTGTTAACCATAGAAGAGATGAACACCGTAATTGTCCAGATCGAAGCCTGTCTAAATTCCCGTCCTCTCATCCCGTTATCAGATGATCCTGATGACCTATCCGCAATCACGCCTGCACATTTCCTGATTGGGGACTCGCTAACGGTTAATTTAGAACCAAACCTGCTTCCATTAAACATAAACCGATTGTCGAGATTACAGTTACTTGACAGATTGAAACAGCACTTCTGGCAACGCTGGTCCAAGGAGTACCTGCAGCAACTTCTACAGCGAAGCAAGTGGATGAGCAATCGCGGCGTAGCTCCTCAGCCTGGGCAGCTCGTAGTCATCAAGGAGGACAACCTACCACCGCTCCTGTGGGCCATGGGACGAGTCGTCAGCGTTCACCCTGGGAAGGACGGCAGCAGGACGCGAGCAGCTACAATCAAGACCACTCGCGGTGAGGTGAAACGACCCGCTAACAAATTATGTGTGTTACCCGGTGATAATGAATACAACTAGTGTATTGTGTTTCGAAAGCCAGAACTTTCAAGGCGGGCGGCATGTTGAATAGTGTGCGTTATTTTTAGTAATACAAAGTCAAGAAACATTAAATAAAGGTTTTAAATATTCGATCCCGAAAGTTCTTAACGACCTCGGTATATTTTGTATTTTTTGTATGTTTTGTATGTTAGTTTTATGGTGAATAATTTATCTCCGTTGTTATGTTTCACGTAAATCTAAGTTGTCAAATTCAATGTCATCGGAACCGATTTTAGTACCCCTTTACCTAGAAGGGGCACCAGCTGTAACTTTATTATCTTGTTTTCACCCTAACTTTCTACAAAATTCCATTTCATGTACTTTCCCTTAATTTCTATTTCTAAACTTTCACTTTTGCACCAATAGGGAAATACTTACCATTTTTTAGCACCACCCTCCGAACCTTTTTTTTAAAGTGTAGATGATTGCAGATGAAGAGTGCAATTAGTCAGTCAAAAGGTTTCGGTTTTACATTGTAGGACTCGAGTACAAGACTCGGTCTAACACAGCCAATTCGGGCAATAAATCATTCGGGTACACCAGTATCATATTTCGGGAGATTACAACAAATTCAACCGCGTTTAAATTAATCAATTATTTAGTAAGTAAGTAGCCGTTAAGTGCGCCGTGTATTTCTTCAAGTTAAATTTGTAAATTAGTGGTTAAGCACATTGTAACGAACAATTTGATTAAATTGTGAGGTACAATTAGTGTATTTTGTTAACACCTACAACGGGAAAAATATTGTTGAAGTGTAAGATTTGGCCTACAGTCCAAAACACCGATCTACTCCAACTTCGCGCTTCAGCAAACCTACAGTGTGTGCATATTAGAATTAAAATACACAATTATTGTTGTATTCCATTGATTTAACTTTTTAGCAAATACTATTCTTTTAACATACCCAAAACTCTAATATTTTTCAATTAATACGAGAAAATGTGCACTTTTCGTATTTTCCAAGTGGTATTAGCTAAGTTCTGAGCTATTTCGAGGTCATTCAAATCGATCATATGAAAATCAAAGCTGCCGACACACTTTATCGCTTCTGTCTATTCTGTGGAAATGTGATGGGCAAATTGCACAAATTTTTCAAAATTTCTAAATTCGGGATAATTTTTGTATGGGAAAAGTCGAAAATCGACTTCATGAATGAACCGAATGTGCCTAATGCATTGTTTTAGTTGCCTAAAGCCATCTACGCATTATTGCCTTTCTAATGAAACCGGCTTGGGGCGCATCGGTTGGATGGTTTCAAGGTCTATAACGGACATAGGTAGAAACAATTTGAAATCAATATAAAGTCTCTAAAAAGGACATACTGAATCTTGTTCTATAACATAAAATGTAATTATTTCTTCTATATTATTACACTCTATATACATATATACAGTGCGCACCTAAAGTATGGAATATTTTCAGTAAAACCGAAAAAAAATGTTGGAAGAAATCGTTGAACAAGTGGATTTTATTTGATTAAAATACACATTTTTGCATGACAATCGATTTTCAACAGTCGGTTCTTTTGAAGGCATGACGTCATAGTTCCTTTTTAGAGATGTTTTCATTGCCGAACTGACAGTATAAAAATGTTTTCATATTACATAAGAAATTCTTCGATTAAATGACAATTGAAAGTTAGAAAACGTACATTCCATTGTTAACACAAAAATTAAAAAATTCTTTTGCTATGAGCAAATAGGATTTCAAAGAAAGTGTTTGAACCGACTTCCTCACAATATGCACGCTTACATGGAAATTATTTTTGTACAGTTTGAATTGTTTCCGGGCTAATTCTGTACATTTTATCTCCAATGCCATATTCTAGTTCAGTAAAGTTTCGTGGTCTAGTGAGGTAGACCTTAATAATAATAATAATAATAATAATAATTTATTATCCAACAGCAGCAACAGCTGCTAATTACAGGATAATTTTTACAATAAAAAACAAACTTAATCATAGTAATAGAAAACCAAAAATAATAATAATAATAATAAAATAAAATAAAAATCGTTCCATCAATACTTAAATATACAAAACAAAAATGAATGGATCAATTATGCAACACTAAATTTAGTACTTAACAATAACCTAAGATTTCTTAGTGAAATGTTAAACAAATCAATTTCATCGCAAAATCTATTAACATTTACACACATTGACAAGACTGGTGAGCGCGAGTGGTGAGTTGTAGCGGTAGTTGATACATAAAAAGACATGCACGCCTAGCACACAGCCTAGGAACATGAAAACTAAATTGTTGCAACAAGTCAGGAGCATAAAGAAAGTTGTTAATCAATTTATATACAAACACAATCTGTGATATTACCCTACGGTTTTCCAAGGAAACATAATTAAACTGAGATAACAACTGATCACAGGGATAGTTATGTTGCAGAAATGAGTGACTAGTACGATAATAGAGAATCTTCAAAAATTTTCTTTGCACCCTCTCAATCATGTCCGCATACTTCACATAGCATGGATTCCACACTATAGAGCAATATTCGAGGTTTGTTCTAATAAATGCATTGTAAAAGCTAATAAGTGCTTCATTGCTGAGATATTTGGTATGTCTTGTAAGGAACCCAAGCATTCTTAGCGATTGTGTGCAGATATTTTCAACATGTAAATTAAATGTTAGCTTCTCATCAAATGGCACACCCAAATCAGTGAAAGACTCACATCTATCCAAAGGTGAATCACAGATATAATATGAAGACATGATAACATGTTGTTTCCTCGTAAAACTCATCACTTTACATTTACTTATATTAAATGGAAGTTCATTTTCAAGACTCCAGCGTTCAAGGTTGGTTAAATCCTTCTGTAAGATTCCACAATCTCCAATATTTTCAATACGCCGAAAAATCTTCAGATCATCAGCATATAATAAGCAGTGCGATGATATACAGTATGTGATGTCATTTACAAAAATAAGGAAAAGCAACGGGCCCAACACCTTGGACTTTAAATATCCCAATAAAAAAGTCAATGGGCGTAAGGTTTGAGGATCTCGTGGGCCATTCTATCGGTCCTCGTCTGTCAATCCACCTCCTCGGAAACCAATTGTCTAGATCAGATTGTCTCAAACAGGCTGTACATAGTGCGGGGATCCGCCGTCTTGTTGAAACTGTTGAGTACAGTTTGAACTTGGCGCCTCGACTGCCCGACTAGGAAATCGTCGACCAAGGACGAAGACCCGAGCAAATAACAGAGAAAGAAAATATCGATACCGAATACCGAGTGATACATGTTGGCCTTGTTTATGTTATGTATTTTAAAATTGGAATATATGTATTAATATAGCGCGCTTTGCTTAAACAAACCCTCGAAACGAACGCATCATTTTGACGAAACTAATGCATCAGAAACCATAAGGTATTATCTGGGAGGTCTAGATCATTTTCATTTGGAAAAATGTCTGCAAGCGCTGGATTAAGATCATTTTGCAAAAGCTGTAAATATCTTACTCCTGTGAGGGTTCCTTCAAAGAAAAAGAACCATACTATTTTTTATTCCGGTATTCAAGTATTCCATCCCACTCATTTAATTTCTGCTTGTATTGAGTATGTGTCTCAACCATCCAATGATGCTTTACTCCACTCCACCACCTGCAATTTTCACAATTCGCTGGGCCATTCAGACAAAACATTGCTTAATCCGAAAAAGTAATTGCCAATGCAAACGTCAATTTGCTTGGCATAAATATATTATAGTTTCACAAAACTGTAATCGCCGGATCGTTGGGTTCATGTACGAGTTGAATTTTATAGGGATGATATTTTTGATTCCTCACAATACGTATCGTTGTCTTACTAACTTCATTGTGTAATACAACAAATCGAGACGTATTGTGAGGATTCTCTTCTACTCTTAAGAAAATGTTCAGCTTCAGATCTTCACTAACTTTTGGACGTTCACGTTTTTGAATATCTTTATCATCACCAACCCAATCTTACTGACTGAATTGGTTAATAGGGCTATTTGGATATTTCCTTATTTAAAATAAGGAAAGTTCCTTCTGAGTTCTTGTGTTATCTCTGTATCCGATGAGAATTCAAATCTCAATCCTGTGTGTCTAACAATTAAAAGTGCCATAATACTTAAATTGCAATAACATTCCTGTATCGCTAATGTTAAGTGTAAAACTGATAGTTTCTAATGATTTGTATTTACGTGATCTGTAAAAAACATCTGGCACGTCAGAAAACAAACTCGGATAACGTTTTTTCTAGCTTTTGCTTTATTTTATTTATTTCACGGTTTTCCGTATTTTATATTTAAGATGGCACCATTTCGATACCTGTCAATTCGGCAATCAAAAGATCTCTCAAAATCAACAGGAAAAATTGGAGGTTGTTATTTACTCAAAAACAACTGATGGTTGAAAATCGACTGTCATAAGAAATGTGTACTTTTATCAAATAGAATCGAACTGTTCAAGGATTTTATTTCCCTTTTACTGAACTTATTACATAATGCACCTGTGTCCCTATATATCCTTTGAAAACATTTGTGGCTTTCTTAAGTTCATAATTTGCTAAATGTTATAGAAAATGTATGTTTACAGCTGATGTCATACTATCTAAATTATTGACTTTCATTTTGACTAAAATAGGACTGACAATGAGATTATTGCTTAAATCGGCCTTATTTACTGAGCTAACAACATTTATGCTTGCTTCATCTGCTGTTACTGTTTCATTATTTTCAACTGCTTCAAAACAATTATTTCTATACATCTTTGGCAAATGACCAATTTTAGAACACTTTTTACTAACCTGGGCAAACAGCGGTAATTACGAAATAAGTTACGACTGCCTACATATACACAGAACTACATACAGCGTACTGACTAGAGTGGGGAATCGGTGATGCTGCATAACTTATTTTGTAATTGTACTCTGTTACTGCTGTTTACCCAGACTACTTATCTGTATAATTAGAGAGTAGATTATCCTCCATGCGCCTTGATATAGTGATAGCAGTTGTATCGATTTGAATTTCGCTCCAGTCTGTGCTTGGTTGTAGGTATTGTTCCTTCCTTCATTTACCTTGTGTTGATGCGTATATTGGATGAACTCCTTCACTTTTGAGTATTGCCTTTATTCTTGTTCCGTTCATGGCAATGACTGCGCTTTCCTTCGATATCGGTATTTGTACCAAATTTTCCAGTTGTTTATCAGATTTTTCTTCTACCTGCAATATTTGCTATATCTCTTTGGGAATGCTTGGAGTGGATTAATAATGTTTGTCTTTCTCTACATTTGCTTGGGACGTGTGTGAAGCCTTGTTGTCACGGTGAACTATCGACGAAGACATAATTCACTTATGAAATCCAGCGAAAGTAATACAATAAGTAACATTACTTACTTCCTGATTATTTCGGATAAATCAATAAAGAAATAAATATCTTTATTATTATGCCCAACAGTTTAAACGAAAACAAAAATTAGGTATTCATATACATACATAGGTCGTGTGCACTTCAGAATATAATAGAAATAAAGAATAGGTACATCATTATAAAATAAAATAAACAAAAGATATTCAACAGAGAAAAATAAAAATGAAAATCGCAAAAAAAAAAAAAGATCATGCATAATTCACTTTATGGTCAAAAAAAAATCTGTATAATACACATCAGCGAATCTGCACATCCGATACAGGGGGCTTCTGACCATGCAATTGGTTCTACACCTAGGGGCGACGACGGTTGCGCAGTTCCGAGATGAAAAGCGAGGAACGTTGATTGAAATTAATTCCAAGAAAATGGAACAGTCGATTGTGCAATAGCCCATGCAGAAAATTGGCAATTGCTATTTCTCTGCGCGTATCAAGCAGTTCCAATTTATGAACCCCCAATAGGAAGACGTGATCGCAATTACGTTCCGGATAAACGCCCGTAGCTTTAAAGCTCGGATATTTAAGCAGACGACGCTGAATTCTTTCTAATTTGAGTTTGTGACAGATGTAGTTCGGATGCCATACAACAGACGCATACTCCAATCTACTGCGAACTAATGAACAGTACAAATATTTGGTGGTGCAAAGATAATTAAAATATTTAGGATTTCGCAGAATAAAACCAAAGGTGGCCGAAGCGGATCGAAAAGTTTCGGTAATGTGTTCGACGAACGTGAGTTGACTATCAGATAACACTCCAAGATCTCTGATAGTTTGCTTCGTCGATAATGTTTGACCATTTACATTGTACCCAAAATTCAGTGTAGTTCTCCTACGAGTGTATCTGACTACGCTACACTTCCCAATATTCAGTTTTATATGATCCCTCTGACACCAATCCCACACAATCTCGAGATTTTCCTGAAGGATGCATGTTCAAGGTTTTCAATACGACAGAATATCTTCAAATCGTCAGCGTAAGTTAATGCCAAACACGTTAACAAGTTGAAGAGGTCACTAATAAATAAAAGAAACAGTAACGGACCCAAGTTCAAAGCCATTATACTGGACATAATTATACCTATTAGTCAAATATGAAAGGAATAGGTTAAGTAAGCGATCACTGATCCCACAGTAATTAAGTTTACCCAATAACAAACGGTAATCGATGCTATCAAGAGCTTTAGCAAAGTCTGTGTATATCACATCCAACTGACGACAGACATCAAGAACGGAGCTAATTTCCTGGGTAAGACATATTAAATTAGTTACAGTCAATCTGCAAGGTGTAAAACCATGTTGAATAGGTGACAATTTTGATTTAACATGCGCGTAAGTGAGACTGTTGAGTATCTGAGAAAAGTTGCCTAATAGTAATATTGGTCTATAATTATTTTAGTCAGTTCTGTCACCTTTCTTAAAAATTGGACAAATTCGAGTAATTTTTTCATTTTGAAGGATAAGTACTTGCTCGCAGAATCAAATTATATATAATTCACAATGGATTAACAAATACCATAGGACAGTTTGTGATAAGTAGAGCCGGAATTTGGTCATCGCCTGCATTCAGATTGGAACCAAATTTATTAATGCTCCACAAGATTTGACTCTCAGTTACATAGGAAATGTCAAGTGTATTGGTAACGGAGGACCCAACTCCAAATTGCTCGCATATATCAGATCGCACAACAGAAGAATATGCTTGGGAAAATACAGTGGCGAAGCCACCAACTATGTCCTCGTGGTTGTCGCAAATTAACCTTCACAATGCATCACCCGTGGAATACGCGTAGTCCCTTGTTTGAGATGAATAAACTACCAAATTTTTCGTGGATCACGTCATAAATCAGATTCGGCCCTACTAGAGAAGCTTTTATAGGCAACACTGATCTGGTCTTTAGTAATTCTTCTTAAACGAGAAAATTCATTATAGAATTTCACCAGGTTTGTGAATTTCTACCTTCGATGGTAATATCTCTTTAGTTAAGGTTATCTGTGATATACTTGGTAAACCACGGTGGGAATGCACTACGATGGGGGGCGCAGTGGAGAGGAACAAATTCATTTAGGATGTTATAGAGCATTTCATAAAACAAATGAATCATTCACAATTCAGGCAGGACCAATTACTCAAAAATAGGCAGTTGCATAAGTTTACGTAATCGGCTTTGTGAAAGTTAGAGCGGACGTGACTATTTGAAAGAAAAGGCAATAGCAGGGAGCTTTAGAGTTACATAGAGTGCTGGATGATATGGGTCCTCAGGTACCATTGAGCACAGCTTACGGCCAAAGATAATCTGAGGAGTAACATTGGTTAAAAGAAGATCTAACAATTTTCCCTGATGATTAATGGTGTTATTAAGCTGAGATAAGTTCAGCGAATAGGAGAAGTAGTTAATTGCATTGACCTTGCCATTAACCAACAGAAGCAGAACAGGAATAACTCGACGTATTGAAATCCCCAATTATTAAAACAGGATAATCTAGGAGTACAACCTTCAGTCGTGTAATCCTCCACGCCAGCACGTGGAGGAATATACAAACCAACAATATAAAATTTATAGGTAGAAAAATACATTTGCAGATGACAATATCAATAATTGGAACAATATTAGCCAGAGCGGGTGCACCCACAACTCAAACTTAATATCACTGTATAGTGTAATTAAAACCCCGCCACCAGTGGAAAGTTTTACTATATTAAATTTCCTGTCAGCACGACAAACATGAAATTGATTTGTAAAGATTTCATCATTTGTTACAGAGGCGTTCAACCAAGTTTCCGTTAATATAAAAATATCAACAATTGAATTCAAAATGTTGATATAAGCTTCATGGGTTTTGGAGCGAAAACCGCGGGTATTTTGATAATAAATATTTAGAATTATGTTATCATTACTATTGGGCTGGGTTAGTTTCCCCTAGTTAATCTTTTTAATTGTCGGTACACCAAAATGATATTTAATGCGCAAATCCCTTTCCCCGCCCTCAACGCTACGTTGCATCTCAGATTTGACGTTCCGATATAGTTCGCGTTGCATTGGAGTTTAATCCCGCGATCCAAGTAGAACTACGCAGTCGTCCACAACTACGCAAAAGTGATAGAACATTCTCTTCAGCAGCCAGTTTAACTCTTATCGGCCTTTTGCGATTTGCATTGGTGGGATCATACTTGCCCAGACGTGTAGGAGGAGACAAATTATTAGATGAAACCGACAAAAATGTAAATATATCCTGCACAAGATTAGTATCGCTCACTATCTGATCTCTCTTAGACTGAGCAGATTCAGGAACGCCGTAAAAATTGCATTGCATTTACGCCTATCGCGTTCAATTATTTCAGTATCAACTGCAGAAGTTGCAGCACGAGGCGGACAAGAAATAGTTTGTTTTAATGTAGTGATTTCCCGCAGTAGATCCAGAATTACAGATTTCAAACCATTAATATCACTATTCAAGGCCTTACACGTGCTACATGACCAGCTTATGCCAGAATCGGAGTGAATTTGTCCCGCAATGGCACTAAAAGCAGGAACGCAATCTATAATAAAATTTTTTACACACACAGAAACTCAAGGCTCTGTGAGGTTCCTCCTGCTTCCCACAACAACTACAAACAATCATTATTCCAAAACTATTTTGGGATAAGGGCGAGGATACAACTCTTCACACCGACGCGGTCCGTCGCGGTGACTCACAGACAGAAAGAAAAACTGGATCACGGAGAGGTGTACAATAGAAAAACAAAGCAGAATTATTGACAGAAGCAATATAGTAACAATACCAAAAGTTACAGTACAGTACAGCCGAGCCCCCAAAAGTCAGATAAAAGAAAACAGTATTTACAAAAACTTGTTGGAAACGTAAGAAAATACGTAGTAGTAGTACCTTATAGTAAAGAATATATGATACTACAGCTGAATCAAATATCAGGTAATATTTCTGAACTTACTTGTTTAGTAAAGACGAAAATTACTTCACTGTGTAGCTCATAACCTAAACGTTTTGCCAGTATAAATGACAATATATAAATTCAAATACGCTAATAATTACTGGAAAACAGAGCGATAGGAAAAGTGCACACACGACTCTGACGGCGGCAGCGATAGCTAATGATATGAAAAACTCACGGAAAAACGATTCGAAAATATTTTATATCGCCACACCACAACAATTTTCAAAGAAGGACAATCAAGAGATGAGAAGTAATCTAACTTATCTGATAAAGAACGCCAACTACCAGTGCTGCTATTCATCACAACTGATAATAATGACAGCAGAAGCAAAACCGCATGGAAACAAAGTCACGAAGACCGTTTCTTTGCTCGAAAAAGAATTTGAACTAGAAAATTCATAAATATAAGTACTGTCCCTAATAATTTGGCCACCCACTGTACGTCTTGTGGACAATAACCTGATCAGCACCGCAACTTAAATCTTTTCTTCCGTAATCCTGTTTGCCGTGGAGTGTTGCTCAAATTTCTCTAGGTAAATGCAGAATATTCCGCTCAGTTTTGTTTCCTTACTGTTCTTGCGATTCGTTTTTTTCACCTTTTTCTTTTTCCTCGTCGCCAATTTGAATTTTCTTAACTACTGTAAAAGCAAATGCACGCAATTTTCCACAATACTTGTATTTCCTTTTCGCACTACATATAAACGATATAAACTTATGCTCTTAAGGATCAGCCATAATCCACTTGATTTATATCTCATGTAAGTAAACGCTTCCACCTACTAGAGTTGTGTGGGTTATTTAAATTTATACTAAACACTCCATGAATGTTCTAAATATATATGTATGCCTTAAGAAATTGATGAATAATTAATTAGTGAGATTTGTAATTTAGAGAATGGGGGGTTGGCATTGATTTTGAATTCCGAGGGAGGTTGACCACCTTTCAAACCAACACCTTCTAAAGACACATGTTCAGGGGGTTGACAACTTCTTGAGTGGTGGGCCCAGACCCGACTGTTCCATCCACTACGACTTTTGCGGTAGGATAAGGTCCTTGTACCTTCCTTGGTATGGAAGACACGTTGAAGACTTAAACCTTCTATGAAACGTTGATGAAGGCACCTTCTGTATGAAAACCTTTTAATCAATGTTCCCTCTAATTTTTACCTACTGATACGCACATTTTTTACTTTCCTTTTTTAAGAATCGTAATAATTTTATTGCCTTTGCTTTTATCCAAGTGTACAATACAACAAATGTAGTAAAATTGAAACCAACGGCTATTACTACTAGTCGGTTTATATCAAATTCCGTAAATACTATAGGCAGTCTGATCGTCAGAGACCGATTTGTGGTTAGTTGTTTTTTTGTATAAATGAATGTTATAATTAACGGGGCAGAATAGTACTGTTTATAAATTACTGATAAAACGATGAACAAATGAAACGGAACTAAAATAGAACTGCAGCGTTTAACTATCGAATTTATTTATATATGCAACACATATTTATAAGATGTTAACTAGCTTTGCTATAATACAGATGATAAATTCATCTGATGGTATTTTCCAGAGTCTATTGTTGAGATACTACTGTAACAATATACTAGTTCAGATTTCCCCAAACGTATATACACAGACATTAATTACGTACAATTGTGAAAGGTCCCCGCCCATTCTGATTACCAAGTGGACAATAAATTGGATACCGTGCTGAACAAAACGGGAACATTATTACTGTTATGACTAGGAAAGCGGTAAATTACGTGAATTAATGTAATTAGAACGTTACCATAAATGTGTGGTTTTATTGGAGTGCTTGCATTACCTATTGGCTTCCCGATAACCAGGACGGGGTTTCTCCCTTGCTTAAAGTCAATATAGGCTACCTTCGTCTAATTATATCAAGCGCTTTCCGCAGAACTGTTAGATTATAAGATTCTATAGCCCTTCCATGATATGCGATAAATGTGAGCTAAGTAAGTACTTTTCTTACCGTATCTGAAATTTGATTAGTTAAGTTAAAAATGTCGGTTATTTTTACAATTTAGTACAAATTGACTGCCAAAAAGTAAAACTATCTGTTTGTCTCAATTATGTTTAAAACAACTGAAAATTGACGTTTACTAGGGTTGCTATTTATGTATTCGGAATAATAAACAGAAACAAATATTTTTTAGCCGTTTTTCCATTTCGACTGAGGTACCTCGGAAACATACATTTTAAACGCATTAACTGTGTCTTCTGGCCTAAAAAGTTGTTAACGACGTGGTCTATTCTTCAGGTACGGAAACAAAAAGAAATCATTGGGTGCCAAATCAGGGCTGTACAGGCTATGTGTTAACCGATCAAATATGAAGTTGTTTCGGCTGATATGTGAGAGCTCACATTGTCGTGGTAAAGAATGATCCTACATTTCTGGTTGTCTTTTCTTATTTCTCCAAAGACTTTTGGCAAAATAATGGTTGTGTACCATTCAATGCCTCAATCTCACGGTATATCAAATAACGATGAAATATTTTGGTTCCAAACTGCACCTTATAACATTATTCAAAGGTATCTCTTACAATTTCTTCTTAATTTGCAGTATATTCGTTAAGACACAATATATAATTAGATGATCAGATTATGCTATATTTTGGTGTGGCGCAAGTAATGTGCGTGTAAACCATTTGTGTCCATAACCGGAATAATTCGCACATAATGAATGTCACCTATCGCTAACCGGAGAATATTTTGCGAACCATCCAACTTACCATCAGTTGTAGAATAATACGTTCACACTTATGTTTAATTTAAAATAAGAATGCTGTAATAGGGGTGTGAAAGGCAAACTGCGATCAATATTTGGGAGGTCATTGTCATCGTCTTGTCAAAAATAAAAAATGTGAAAATGAAATACATATGTTATGGTTATAAATCAAACACTAACACTAACGCAAATCGCATCATTAAAATGGATCATGCAATTTTCGGTTAAACATTTACGCGGTGGTATAAAATCACCGGTACATGTGGAGAGAGAACAGGACTTTGAATCCTTCTGTTAAAAACAAATTTGTATTTGTAATTTCGTAGTATATTCTAGCAAAAACACATCGAAAGCATCGCAAGTGTTTTTATATTTTGTTTTTATAACAGGATAATAGTTGCAAAACTAAAAATCAAACACAGTGTACCTGTTTGAAAGTATTAGAAGTGTTTTTATGGCTTGGATCTGATCAAAGATTTGAAAGGGCATAATGTTACTTGCGATAATTGTTTTACTTCCCATGCATTGAGTTGTTGAAAAGAAATGTTACTATGGTTGGTACTGTCCGAAAGCAACAAAACTTTTTGCCTCCAAAAATTTTGCAACTAAAAAATAAACCGGAAGACTATGCAGACTTTATTTTTGACAATGAAAACAAAACTACTATAGTGGGATATGTACCTAAAAAGATCGATCTGCTTAGCATATTACACCACAGCAAAGAAATTAGTGCTAACACCAAAAAGCCTAAAATCATTCACTTCTACAATGAGACGAAATCCGGAGTCGATACATTAGATCAACTAATAAGAACTTACACCTGTAAAAGAAGATCTAATCGATGGCCTCAGGTGCTATTATGCAACATTTTGGATATATCTGCCTACAATGCATACGTAATTTTTCTAAAGATTAATCCAGACTGGAATCAGAATAAAAAGTATAAGCGACGCATTTATTTGGAAGACCTGGGTATGAATCTAATAAGCGAGGAAATATCTCGTAGATCGAATATGCGACAAAGCCGTCATGCTAAAGCATACGTCAAAAGTCTTCGAAGTGGCTTAGCTGCAAATTCAAAAGTAAGCAATTTGAAAAGGGGACGTTGCTTCTTTTGTCCAAACCGGTCCAATAGCACAAAATATGCTAACAAATGTTGCGCCTGTCAGAAATTTATTTGTAAAACCCATTCCGAAATCCGTATTGAATGTCATGAATGTAAAAATAATCAAAATCAATAAATATAACGATATTTTGTATTGGCCAAAATTAACCCACTAATGCCATATGCGTTTTATTTTTTGAAGTACAGGATAAGGGTTAAAAACATATATCTAAAACCGTTTTCTGAGGATATTGCAACTGTTGCTAACTTTCTTTACTAATATTCAGCTGCAAAATACAGGGGCCAACGTGGCCGAAATATTTATTAGAAACAAATACATGTCTTAAACCAACTTCTTCATCGTGATTGTATTAGTTGCAAATACTGGCAAAAAGTCAATTTTGCGGATTCATTTAGGGAATTTAAAAAATAATATTTCTACAGTCACTTTTCAACTATAAAATAACAATGTAGCAAAGTTTCGGTCATTCATTGAAAATCGTGGAGTAAATATATAATGTGAAAAACGAGGGTAATACTTTCGTAAATTATGCTGGTCATAGCTGGGACTCCAGCAACTAACATCAATATTTCATTGGATAGGTATTTTTGTAATCTTCTTTATGGTTTTTCTTTATACCTTGTAGTATTGTTTTTCTACATAAAAGGTAAGGAAAAGAGCGACTATCGGTCTCTGAAGCGCACACTAAAAATCTACAACATTGTTTTACCATGTCGCTCATTTCATTTACTGTTAACCGAAGCATTTCTCTAGTTCCGTTTTTACTTTACATCAATTAGCTCTTTTACTCGTGGTAAATTATATTGAAGAGCCATTAAATACTACTACTATTATCCACTTATAATCTTTTATAAACTTTTACAAAGATGAATGATGTTATTATGATACAGTGCATGGGTTTTACCCAAAGATGTTATAAGGAGAGGATACGTTACTAGACCAAAATATCGCACACAACACTTCTGATTACGCAGATTTTAAGTATCACATTTCCTATCAATATGATTCATATTCTGAAGTAGTCATGGATCAAATATTTGAAAGAACTTCTTTATTTAGATTTCTCGATTGTAGTTACGCCCTGAAGAAGCATCAAATTAGGATGCTAAATATTGGCCTCAAGAACTAACGGATCAAATTTTATAAAATAGTATTATCTGTGCTGGATTCGTCAAGAACCTTTTACAATACAATTTAAATGTACATACCATATATTATGTTAACAAGCATTAGCGCCCATGTCCGATTGTCTGTTTTATAAGGACTCACATGTTTCGATTCCTAGGCTCTGATATCATTTTTCTTCTTCTCATGTGCTGTGCGATGTTTCGAATTTTCTCTTATATCAGCTATTATTCCTAATCTATACTAAGCAGCCTGTACCACAACTATTATCATTAATTATTTGTTTAATTGTCTTTATAAAATTTTCACGGTTTTGAAATCACTAAATTTACCCCATAAAAGCGGTCCAGATTAAAACAATTCGCAGATAAAAATCTATAAGATTCTAAAGAACCCACCTATGCTATAGAGCTACATTAAACTGGTCCCTCTCGATTGTTGTTGTAAATATTTTGGTTGAACGGTTGTAAGTAGTGCTAGTTTCCCACAACCAACATCGATGTGCAATCAAACTATGTTTCTTTTAAGCACACCTGATTGTCCTTTCCGTTGTCTTAATTCCCGTTAATATTTTTCAGATATTAAACGCCTGATTTATACAGCGACGCAGAGGAAAAGTGACGAAAACGACACCAAGTATTCTTTCCTGCTTTGGAGGTGTGTCTATACAGCAAAGATTTTCTGACGACTTGTAGTCCATTGTTACTCTCATGTCATTTCCGTTACGTGCCTTGTACATCGAATTTATTTTAAAAATCCCTCACAAAGTGCGTAATTAAAATTAAGCCATGAGTATGCACATCGAATGCTATGCAAATAGTCCCATAATACATTTAACAAAAAAAGGATGAGGACTAGATTTTATTATTATAACAATTCATTGTTAAAAAGATATTGTTATTAAAAATTTAAAAATTGCCAAAATATAATAAAATTCATAAACAGAAAAACTCTAAAAAGCAATATATTGTACGAGGAATAACCTTCATATCAAATAATTTTTGTTAACCTTTAGCGCGTGCAATTGCAATACACTTAAATTTCTGCAACTATTTGACTATAAAATTAAGATTAAAAAGAACTTGGAAATGCATATTGGGAAGAAAAACCGTCCAAGTGATAATCCGCCTGCAATTCACAGTTCTGTCCAAGTACGTATTGTGTCTTATTATTCCATATTTACCCTGTGCACCGTGATGTAGAAGAGGATGTATGTACAAATGTATGCATTTAGGTAACTTTTTCCTCCTCTTCTTCTCGTAAATCCTTATGCCTCTCAGTGTCGGATTATCTCTGAATCCTACATAGCACCTCAAACGTTTAATCCTTTTTTCCATAGTCTTCGATCTGTACTCATTTTTTTCATTTCCTTTATGGTCTTCCCTCGCTTCCGTCCCAATTCATTTATTCTATCAATCCATTTTTTCTTGGTCTTCCCTTTTTCTTCTTCTTTCTTCTATTATACACATAAGTAACCGTACTAATTCAGTTAACTTCTTTCAATTTTGTTTAATATATTTTCCTGGTTTGTCATATTCCTAACCTGTTATGTTCTTCATTTTAACCATTTTAGTTTTCATGGCAATGTTTCTAAAAAATTTCATTTCTATAGCTGTCATTTTACTCTCGTGTTTATGTTGCATTGTTCAGGACTCACTCACTCACACTATTTCCTTCTTCCCGAAGAGGGTTTGATTTAGAGCGTAGTATGTGATTGTGGCTTTCCGACCTCTTTTGGTATACCTAGTATAATTTTTTTGTTCTTTGATATAATGGCACCTAAATGTGCCTAAATGTAGTACATAGATGTGTAAAAAATCTTCATGTTTGTCATTTATTTTAATTATTACATTATTTGTTGGCCCTTTGTTGTTTATTACCATTATCTTGTTTTTTTCTACGGTTCTACAATTATTTTCATCTTCTCTATATCTTCTGTTCACATTTTTGTTCATTTTTACATTTTCACATTTACATAACAAGAAGCTTAAAATGGATATTCGGTCCGTGGGTTCACAAAATACATTGTTCCCAATATGTCGTTATATATTTTATAACTTCATCAGGAGCTGTAATAGATTATAACAAATACAATAATGAACAAAACTCTAAGTCATTAAATACTTATAAACACTATTTAGCACCGGCTGTGTATTTTAATTCTAAAATATAAAATATAGATCGTTATGTAGCGACATTTTACTGATTTCAAATCCCATTGGGATAAACCAGTTTAATTGGGCGTTTATTATTTTATGTTTTTATGCATGTATTTAGACTGACCATTCATTTATATACAGAAATATTGTTCGCACATTTTGGCGAGTGCTGGGTGAAATTTTATTCCAATTTGTCTAAAAAGAGTCCGTACCCAATTTTAGCTTAGATATAATTAAACCGTTGCTTGGATTCTTAAAGTTGACGTTTCCGTCCCGCGAATTAATCATCAATATCAGAAGGATATGAATGCAATTTTCGTAGATTTTAAGTTAGTTGACGTGGCATTACAATATTGCTTTCAATATAATAATAATAATAATAATAATAATAATAATAATAATAATAATAATAATAATAATATAACTAAAATAATTCTCGGCCATAGTAAAGAATTGATTTTGAAAAGCATGAATGATGAAAAAGTTGCTAGACCTAAAAATAATTTTGAATTCCTCCCAGTGGAATGAAGTTGAGAAAGTCAAAAACATACTACATGGCTAGGTAGACGGTGAAAGCTATGTACTAATTTATTTTGGACGAATTTAATTAAACGAAAGCTACAGAAGCTTTTCGAAGTTAAGTTAATTGTAAAATGCTACATAAAATACTGGATTTATTTGCTGTATGCAATATCTGCTCCTCCAATGGAGATCAAATTCTTACGAGAATTATCGGTGTTTATACAAAATGATGACTGCATCGCCGAAGAATCCTTTGAAAAAATTGAGAAAATTTTGTATTCCCTACTTGCGAATAAATCACATTTGCTTCATTTAATGAATCAATCAACGAAGATACGAAACCAAATATGGCACAAAAATGTTAGCAACAGCGGAAGCTTGTCTCCAGGATATACTTACTATATATGAGGGAAAGCAGCCATAAGAAACTGCCATTCAGGAAAGAAGACCTGATGAAGGTATCTTCATAAATCTGGTTAGTTGCAATTATTTCGCAGATTTAAATCAGAACCTTTGTTTCATTTTAATTTTTCCGAATGGACTAATCAGAAGGAGTATAGGTAGAGCAAGCTTGTGACTGAAGAACTAAAAGTTGCAAATGATTCAGTCGAAAGAAGTATAAAATTAATTGGAGATTTTAACAAGAAAGTTACAAGCGACAAGGCTAAAAATAATTTTGAATGCATATGAGTTATATCTTTTTAGAATTATTTTTCACACTTCAAATAATCTGGATCATTCTTGTAAATACTAGCAGATATTTAGAGAAAATAGTTTAGCTCAGAAGTATTCTTTTTAATGTCTAATGTGACTCTATAAAGACCTCGTTTCCGAATATCTTCTATTTTCAAGTAAATGGTTACTAATGAGTCTTTATTTGGTATAGCATTATCCGTATAACAACCAGATTGAATTGATTTTGTAATACAATAATCCAGTCAGTATAGAATTCCTTGAAAAGAAATTGTATTTGAAAATTTCAAGTGTTAAGCACATCCTTAATTGATCTCAAACTTTATGGTGATAGATTTTGGACATGATAGAACAGCATTCTGGCTGACACTTTCCAAGTATCAAGATCTAGAAAATAAAGAAATTCTATTGTACCTACATTAAAACCACCACATACCAAATATTACAAATGCAATTCAAAATATTCATATTCGAGGAACGTTTTAAATGTTCTAAAAGTGGCTCTAGTTTAATTAGATAAACCCTATGTCAGAGGCAAATCTTGACACGTTTATGCGGTCATCCCTTGCAATATTGTTTAGTATATTGCAGCTACATGCTCACAAAAGCTATCACTTTGCTTTTACTGAAAGAGTGTGTGATACCTTTAGAAATTGTTTTCCCCTTGGCCGTCCACTTGACATAGTATGTAAGGAAAAAGTATTTACGGGGATGAAACGCGTCCTAGCCGGCACCGAGCGGGAAAATTTTTATCCATACACACACATGGCCACAGTAAAAAGTGGGGTAAAAATGCATGTTTCATAATTTTTAATGTTAGACACTTGTCACTTCGGTTTATACGGTTGTTGAAGATGCTTGCCTCGAACTAGCAAAACACGTGTCACCGATTTTATTATAAACAATTGTGTGGTGAGAAGTTTACCGATGTGATATTTGTGTTAGTAAATTACACCACAATCCTTGCAATCACCTTTATTAAGTAATTTAAAGTCTATCAGCAAGTACGCATGTATCTCCCAAACCTTGTCTTACCGTACCCAATGAAATTATCTTAGTCGTTAATATTAACGCAATTTGCATATCTTATCCACCCAGATTAACTACTTGTATATGCTTCCCTAGGTATCTCCCCAATCCGATATCCATGTAAATTCTGAGACGATATTTTACCCGCTGCTGTCGTCGCTGCGATTAATGTAAATAAATATGAGTACATCCTATACCTTAAACTTCCACTAATGAAACATTATATTTTCATAATTCTACTTGTGGACTGATGTTTGGATATAGGTTTATGCGTCTTTTTGTGATCGTTAATACTGATAATCCTGATAATTGATGAAACTTGTTAACCAAACAGTTTCTTAAACCGGTTTTTTGGTTAATCGGTAAGTCGATTTAATCCGATACCGATTTTTGAGAAAGCAACTAACTTTAGTACAATAGTTTCTTCATTCTCTACATATACGTATCTTTCTTTCGTGTCTTGTTCTACGAAGAGCTATAGATATTATAAACATAATTCCTCAAAACCTAAATTTCATTGTATAATATTTACTTTACCTGTCACAAATGTGACTATTCACTATTCGGGTTGCCTTTATCGCCATAGCATAGACATGAAAGACTAACATGATGCCAAGAAAAACAGTAATGGAGCTTATTGTGTTTCGTGGTGAAGCGCAATTCTGGCTATAACAATTGCCAATTCCGATAGCAGAGTCTATTACGGTGCGTTCGAGACGCTTAATTTTATCGTTTTTAATTTTGGGTGAGTCTCGGATTCTGCTTTCCTAACCTGTTCATTTGTATGTATTATCCTAGTCCCGCTGGAGTGATTGAAATTATAAACGAGAAAATTCCTGTGGAATTCATCTTCCTGGGTCAGTATCAACCTTTTAACGGTATACATCGACATAGAAGCACACATAAATTCACTATTGTTTGTCACCGTACTTTTCCTTGTATTTAGTGGAGGTTAAGTGTACGAGACTGCTATTTTCAATCGGAATCCAGTTGCACTTGTTTCTACAATTTGTGTGTTTGTCTTTCTCTATGTTAGAGGATCCTGTTACCGACCGTTATCTTGACGGCGGGATAATTAGCAAGCCTTCCATTTATTTTTATAATGAAGGAGCTTATCATAGTAATGAGGGTGGAGAGCTTTTTGACTTTTCAATGAGTTCAGAATCTTGTGGTAATTTTCCATTTATTTGTTGTAAATAAATTTTGAATATGTAGTAGTCATTTACAACTGTAATTTCAAATTTAAATGGGAAACAAGTAAAAGATCAATTAATTAATTTTTGGATTTGTAAGACCTACAGAACTAAACATCAATTAGTTTTTCTTAATCAACTGGTATTAACTGTATAATATTGAACGTTGAACAGGGGTAATCTTTTTATGAATTAAACGTACACACATTTCGTTTTTTAAATTAGACTTTTAAAGCTTACGTGAATTAACTTAACGTATGTTTGCGCTGTCCCGCGAAATCCTGCAAAACGGTCTCCTCAGCATTAGTAGTTCAAGAATTTGTTTGAATTTTTGAAGAGTGGCGCGTCCTCCTTTTCTTTCTTCGTTCCGCCCGTTTCCAACGGACTGTTATCATTCTAAACCAGTACATCTACTAATCGCAGTGCATCAACGGAAACTTAAGATATTCTTAATTACCGTGGCGCGTCATAAGTTTTTGATATCCAAGTTTATAGTGATTTTCATCATGTTATTTTCTTCCCACTCCTCTTGTTTCGGTTTTTATCAAACCGTTTCTTCTAACTTTAATATTTTTTTGAGTAATTTTCGGTTTTCATTACATTTTATTGTAATTAAATCTTCATTACTTCTTAGTTGTGGTTAAGTCGAGTCATTTTTCATATTGGTGGTATAGCTGTTTAATTTTTTTAATCTATTCGTAATCTCATGTTAAACAAGATAAACGGGAGACAACTTTTATTTCAACAATAAAAAGGTGGACATGTTAAGGCTGTTTATCCAAAACAACAAAAATTGCATGGTAGTCAGCGCAGAATCATCATCCATACAAAAGGCAGCCACATTCTTGCACTTTTGTCAGATTGGAACATAATTTATAAGGAAATGGTTGTTTCAACGCAAAGTTACGATGGCGAAATTAAGTCCAAGAGAACGACGAGGATGTGGTAATACTGGCGTATTTTAGAAGACATCCTTGAAACTCAATACGTGAAGCAATGGCCAACTTATGTTAATATGTTATTTTAAAACATACACGCCCTCATTTTCATCAACAAACATTGATTCTGGAGCGATATGAAAATTTTCTTGGAGATATATCTATGAAGAAACGCTCCGTTCTACAAAGCAATGAACGTTCATAAAAGTTGGATAATAAATTAATTGAAAATCGTTGGGCCGTACACTAGACAGCAAAATCAGCAGATTTGGTGGTTTCCCTAACAGAATGGAAATTTTATGTGAAGGTTTACATTGGATGAATCTACGATTATATGTAGTTCCATCAGAAAACCTTTTTACACTTGGTTTACAGGATTTGGTCGTGGTCTTGCGTCCGCTAGTAGTGAATGGCGTGGTCAACCAAAATCGGTTGTTATTCCAAAAAACATTGATCTTGTACGCAGCATAAGAAGATGGGTATGTGATTTGCAGTGTAATGGAAGCATTCTTAGGTATATCGAAGACTGCAACACATTCGATTTTGCATGAGCTCAAAAACGGTTCGTGCAAATTGGTTTAACCTTCTTATACTCACGCATACGGTCTGTGAGACCGATTTATATAGTATAGTATACGTCTTTCATTTTGACGTGAGTATAGGAAGATTAAGGGAATGTTCAAAAAGTACGACCGAGGAATTGCAAAATACTTGGATATATTGGTATGAACCGAAAACTATGCAACAATGCATTGTTTGGGTGTTCCAAGGTGAACTGAAGCCCACAAAAGTTGTTCGTTCACAAAGAACTTCCAAGAAATCGATCGCTTGTTTCTTCGAAACGGCGAAATCTAGAAAAACAACCGAAAACGTCACACCCCAAGAAGCTGTCGTAGTTTTCAAAAAACATGTTTTTGGGATACCAACTTCAGAGTGGAAAAATATATTGAACTCCTCCTACAGTGAATATATCTGAAAGGGAAATATTTTGAAAAGTCAGTCAGTTTGTCAGAAAAGTCAACAGTTTGTTCCAAAGCACTTTTTCCTTTGCTAGCTTTTGTAACAACGCGCCTCGTTCACGTTTCACACAATACGAGGCATGTAAATAAAGTAATGAGACTGGTAGCATAGTGTTCGATCCGGTAACACTGGTGCCGCGGTATTTGAAGGGGAGAAAGGTGAATATGTGATACGTCATCTATCCGACTTGAAAATCGCTAGAGTCACGATGTTTGTCTGTAGCGATTGTTTTAGTGAAGCAGGTTTTTCTTGTACGTTTTGACAATGAGTGACATCAATTTCGAGCAACGGTGTGCAATCAAGTTTTGCTTCAGACTTGGCCACAGTGCAGTGGAAACTTTTTCAAAACTTCGGTAAGCCTAGGGAGACGATGGTTTGTTAAGGGCTCAGGTGTTTCGCTGGTTTAAGGCATTTGCAGAGGGAAGAGAGTTGATTGGCGATGATATCCTTTTTAGGGCCTTCATCGGTAAGAAGACTCTACCGTAACAGCACCCTAACTCGTGGTCGCCATCTGTTGTTAGAGGTATACAAATCTATTATTTTTTTCAGGTTTCAATCCTTTTAAGGTGTTTTCTCACCTAAACTATATTCATGCGATATCGTAGGGTATTTTCCAAAGAACAGTTATTTATTATTATATATGATAAATTCTGATTAATTGGTGAAGTAGTACGATAGCAGTTGAACATTGAAAGTTTGTTTGGATACCCAAATTAACATTTAGAGAAGTGACTGTATAAACCTACATATATTTATATAAAATAAATAAAAATTATCCTCACCACAGCTTTCGGAAATAAATCCAGATACGTATTTCAACAACTAAATTGCCATCCTCTGTGGAAAACTGGGGGAATTTAGTATCAGTTGCGATATATGCCCAACGCCTAGGACTTACACCACACAACGATCACTGCACAACTCTACAGTACTGCGCAATGAAAATCATTGATGAAATACGTTGCTGGATATATTTCCGAAAAGTGTGGCAAGGGTAATGTTATTTAATTTAACCACAGTCTCCTTATTCTTATTTACAACATACATTTACAGTTATAGAACACCAGAAATTACTTCCATGAAATCAACATTAGATTTTCTCTTAGAAACTCAAGTCCTTATTTTATTATTAATGAAAAGTGATACGATATGAGTTGATAAAACTACCATATCACATATTGGTGAAGCATCAATTCAGTTGTTATATGTCTTAAGTTTACTTAACTTTAAAGTTGTCCTTTTGGCTTGTAATAACGTTCTGGTTAGATACGTAGATCTCCCCTTCTTTAAGAAATTAAGCCCTAATACGTTAGCAAAAAATAAGTACAGCAAACGCTCGATAACGTGAACTAATTCAGACCAAGGGGTGCTTCACTTTATCGAAATGTTTACATTAGCGAAGGTGATTATTAACAAGCAATTTATTTAAAGAAACCTTTAATATGCCAAAATAAAAATACAAAAAATATTCGAACAACTTTTGTAAATACCCAGGATAACAATAAATCAAAATAGCGTTTTATAATCGTGTATTAACATTCATTTTCATTTTTGTGAGACACATTCATGCACTTTTCGGTCTCTCACACCAATTTTAAATTTTCGTTTCTGGGGCTAGAACTCTTGAGACATTCAAAAAGTTGGAAAGGGGTCATATTTAACATTCTAAAATTAAGTAAGTAAAGTAAAAAGAAAACAAAGAACTTTTTTCTAACTAACAGCATCGGATTATATTTTATCGCATCATTTTGAAATTTTTGGTCTTAGACCTAATATAAAAATAAAAGGTACATTCATTTACAAAAAAAAAAAATGTAAACGAAAAACTAAAATATATTCAACAAATACTTCACTTTGTACTTTTGTCTTTCCCAATAAAGAGGTGTTTTCAACTCGATTTAGTTTCCTGGGAATCTTCAACTTCACTTTGCTCGGAGTCATCTTCTTGCTCATTGTCAGTATCTGTGTTTTTCGTGTATATCTATATCGTCTTCGCACTCGGTATCATCTGCCTCATCAAACTCTGAAGAGGAATCGATTTCCTCTAGAATAGCTCTTATTCGCTTCATATCTGCCATATCTAAAAAAAAAAAAAAGAAAAGAGTTGTTGAACACAATTCATTTGTTAAACAATAAAAGTTGACCGCTTATGGCACATTTTCATTGTACAATTTTATATTCGACAAAACCAACTTACCTGATGAAAATGTCACTCGTAACTATAAGTCAGTCTCGCAGACAAATTGATCAGCCAGTACTGATACGCCCCTTTAACTCAAACGCACTTGTTACACTAAGGGGTGCGTAATGAGTAATTGCGAAGATACTGAGAGAATGAGAGAGTTGCCACTTTTTGTTTGAAATTAATTAACACAAAAGTGATGCGTCGGTCTAAAAGACAACGAAAATGGTCAGGAAGGTTTGAAAAATGAACCTCATCCAACAAAGTTGTAATTAAGATTAGTTTTGCAAAATCAAAACTAGGTATATATGTATACGCAACTAAGCATGTTTGCTATAGCAATAAGTTATTCCGGGAATGTACACAATTAAGTTCAAACATGGATATATGCTATATAAATCGGGGATTTCCCTACATAATTGGGCTTTTCATAGGCAACTTGTTACGCTCGAAGTTATTCATAGGCGATCGGAAATTGCGAAAACGTCGCATAAATGTACATATACACACTTGATCCGTCTTGATTAAATTCGATCTTCGTTGATCATTGCCTTCGTAGGTCTGTTTACGTTATTGAGTTATCGAACTTACAATGCTTTTCCGTTATCGAGCGTTCCATATAATCCTATAGTAAGAATTTTGTGTTCACATTAGCGCTATGTTTCTAATATCGGGTATTTACGTTATCGAGCGTCTGGTGTATATAGTATCGTTTTCAAAACTGTTTAGTTCTTATTAGGAAGACTATCGCACAAATATCTAAAATCTATTCACAAAGTAAGATGACGCGCTATTTATCATTGACTATTACAACTAAGTACTACTTGTTGTTAAATTTACTAAAATCACTTTTTTCTCATGAATGTCAATTCTTTCTAAATGAAATGGATGTACGTGTGTTCTTTGTATTACGTTTTCGTCATTGTCATTGTCAGTCTAATACACTTAAATCATCCCGGTTTCTAATGTAAATGTTCTCATCGAAACAGAGCTATTCTTTTCTTATTTTCATTTGGACAGAAATTGAAGTTCGACCTGCTCAAGATGAAGTTTTCGTCTGGGGACCTGCGCGAGTTTTACAACGAGAGAATTCGAACCGCAGGAGATTATGGGTTGCTAGTTGTTTACATAAACATAATACACAAACTTCGCCATGTTTTCAACTTTCCGCTAGTCCTGAGATTATCTCTAAAAGCAGACGTATTTTATACAATTTCCTGAAAAGTCCGTCGAGCTATGTCGTGTGCCTTGGTATATTTAATTTTGGTTTCGATCTGAATAAGTATTTATTGATTAGCAACTGACTATTGCAAATATAAATAGTAAAATCGAAGCTACAATAATACGTTTGCAAACTTTCTTTAATCTTTAGCTGTCTCTTAAAACTTTAGAACTAATTTGAGTTAACTATCTATGAAGGTATAATCACCACGCTAAGTTGATATGTTAATAAAATGTATAAACGTCAAGGCATTATATATATATATATATATATATATACATATATGTTCTAGCTTTGTTTAGGTGCCGTGCGTGGAAGAAAACAGTTTGCCTATCACTTCTGATGATTCTAACTAAACCATATTGGAGTGAATGTAAATTTTTTAAGAATTATTAAACGAATATTTACGAAATCTTTTAGGAGTAATATGAGTGAGACGATTTTATGTGATTATCGTCTGTGACATAATACTTATGTTAGTATGTAGGCCAGTATTTGTTTTTTTTTAACTTAAACACTCGTTGAACCATATAATCTTCATTTGTAACAGTTTATTCGATTACAATATACAAAAATTATACTTCCATGTATCTACATATCCAAATATTTACATATTTCCGGTACCAATATCTTTCGTCATTTGCTTAAAATTAATTGAAATTTATTTTTGAAGTTTGCTCGTGTAAATATGGTGATATTAACTGCAAAATGTACCCCACTGAGATTTCAATCCGGGACCGTAAGTTTATGTAATCAAATTAAAATAGCGCACGTATTAAATAGAATTAATCTTTTCATAAATTTTCATTACCGACTAAATCAGAAAGTACAAGTCTATCGCAATAGTCGACTTGTTTGCGTTTACTTTCAGAGTTATGCAAAGGATTTAATAAACCACTGCTTCTTTACGATACGTTCATAGTAGTAAATATCATTTTTGTTACAGATGAAGGAATGGAGTTGGAAACATTGTATCAACGCTACTGCATTCGCCTCAAACATGCTTTGTTTTTATCCTGTCTTACAATTTCAACTGTGAGCTGCATGACCATTCTCATTGCTACGTTTCTATACGTTCAGGTAAATTAGCTTTTGGGAAGATGTAAAAGCCCTACAAGTTTGAATTAAACGTACTATGTGTGTTAATATATTTCGCCGGTTTATAAATTATCAGCAAATTGTCTAGCACTGAAAAAATGTTTTGTGGCCGAGCGGTTACAGCACTCGACTACGATACCAAAGCGATGGTTCAAACCTAAATCCCAGGCATTCCGGCATTTCCGGCTATGCTTCCTTGCCACTAACATCTTTATTAAAAAATTGATTCTGGAAGCCTTTACTTCGTGATAGTTAATCACATTGATACACAGAAAAACTAGTACTTTGTTTTATATCACTTATTTAATGAGACACTACATGACTATAGTTTCGACATAGATCAGATCATTATCATACCTATTGTTATCGTTTGATAATGACAGGATCTATGTCGAGACTATAGTCACATTGGGTTATAATAAATAAGTGATATAAAACAAAGTACATACTAGTACCAACATTTTTATTCGTATAGAATGCTAGCTCAAAATTAGCGCAGCATACATAACTATGTGACTAATGTAAAGTACGTGGCAATAAAACACTTGCTCGTATTAAGCATCTATCTAACTATAAAGTAATTTTTCTTGGAAGTCGCTGTACGAAAATATGATCACCACAGTACACTACTCACATTTAACATGAAATTCCAAATATTGACAATATGTTATAGATAATAAAATCTGGTAAATCGCGCTCTTTTTGTTTTCATTACGGACCGTTATGGTGAGGAAACAACAATTAATGGTTATCAAATTCTTTTATCTTCTGTATCTTTATGTTTTTATAGGTATCGCTTATTAAATTATATTATATATTAAATTAATTTTCAAAATCTCGCAGCTTTCCAGAATTTTAAAGTTATTCAAATTTCAAAATCATTTTTATTAATTTTTTGTTGTAGTTCTTATATGATGTGATTTATTTGCTCCGAAAGTAGTTTGTGTGGTGTGGAAAACCCTTTATATCAGAAATTATGTAGGTAATTTATAGCCGGTGCATTCCAACTGGGATGTTTTTAAATATTTTTGAAAGTTCTGTGATAGTTAAATACCCTGCCTGTGAAACATTTTGTCTCTTTTCTTTCTCTGGTTATCCAGATAGCACTATCTTTGTGGTGTCTTGGTTGTGCCAATATTTATTACCAATCCAATCTATCCAATAAAATAACGGGCGATATTGAAGAAGTGAAACGATTTACATATAAATTAGTGGCATTACTACATTCCAAACTGCAGAGAACAAAAAATAAGGGCTAACCTAGAAAATAGCGAAGAAATGCGTTTGAGAAAATATTTGGTTTTGCTTCCACTTTTCTAAAGATTCACTGCAAATCATAGCTTTGTAGTGTTTCAATTATAGTCTAATTGAAACACTACAAAGATGTGATGTTGGTGTTTCAATTAGACTAATTGTCAACCAGTTTATATTTTGTGTCGATTTCCAAATAAGGTTTAAATGTGCCCAGGTGGGTGACTTTCACTATAATTTTTATATATAAATATTACATCTAAAGCAAGCTCTACACAGTTGTTTTGTGAATTATCAATAGAATATTTGTAGAAGAATTAACAAAAGTAATGAACATAGCCGAATGTACAGTTGCGTGTTGCCAATACAGCAATTCATGCGTGAATATCATTTTCACCATGCCGTATAAAATGCGTTAGGAACAGTATTTCATTGCAAGTCCTTTTATGAAAGTAGGTTAATAGTATAAATTTAGGGCGAAAGATAATTTTCAGTTCTGTACGTTGCTAGTAATATTAAGTCCTTAGGGTACCTATGTATGCACATTATATATTTATATGGATGTACTTATATGTATGCGTGTGTATTGTATGCAGAGAAAGAAGTATCAGTTTTGCGCTAGGTGAAAGGGACAAACATTAACGAATGTCCACAAACTAAATTCTCAATACCATTTGGAATTTTGAGCGGCTGTCTCTCGGTAAATGTTTAGTATTTGCTTCATGTTCAAAGTTACGATGAATTTATTAAACATGCCCATTTAAGATAAGAGATAAGATCTTACGTTAGAAAACTTTCAAAGATTACATGCCTTCCCTGAAACTTTCTATTTAAATTATCCGAAATGTGTTTATCAACTTATGTATGTATGTAGTTCGCGAAAATTCTCGCATCTGTATGTCAATTAACTTACTTCTCTGCCTAAACTGAAGATGGTTTTGTTACAGTAAGGTCCAGAACAGACGGTGAAACGCAACTACAACGAAACTGCAACTTCTAGTTATTTTTGATTTTCATTTGAGTTTGTGCCATAGACTCCTTTGAGAGACCGCAAATGACGCGACCATTTTAAAATCGATTTGAAGGGCATTGGAAATCAGTTATATTGAAACCGGCGTGCAGGAAACTTGTGTTTGCGTTCCATCCGCTTGGCTTGCTAGCCACAAACATACGACAGTTGATATTCTTCTCGATGTAGGGATGTATTCACATAGTTCTTCTTTTACGCCTCTTTCTTTCTTTCGAAGATACAAATACGTAACCATAACTTCTTCATCTCTTGAACTAGACATTTTGCAGACGTCTATTCTCAAAGAAACCCGAAATAATTGTGCTAATTTCATCACATTGTAGTACAATTTAGGTTGCAGGGCGTGTGGAAAACGATTGAAACTAGTTTCAATCCAATAATTTCAAAAGGGTTTCGTTGCAGTTGCGTTTCACCGTCTGTTCTGGGCCTAATGCATTTTCTGCCGTAACTCTACTTGAGATCAGAACACTAAAAGCTCAAAAGGATGTTTTTAGAAAAGAAGTAAGAAATAACAGAAATTGATAAGATAAACGAGTATATTGTTTATCAAAATATTCTCCTTTAAGATTTTTCTGTTCAATGGAACCAACTCTGAAAACATTTATTCCGTTTTGAAGTCGACAGCTCAGAAACATGACCTCTGAACGCCTGTAGAGCCCCTTCTGGAGTTGAAACACAATGATCACACATTTTGTTTTTAATACATAATTGGAAAAAAATGGAAAAAAATGGAAAAAACGTCCTGATAAATCAGGAGAATATGCGCAATAACACATTGATCCGACGTTTTGCGCTTTCAAATAGTCGATTGTCTAAACAGGGATGTCAATAATGTCAATAATAACATTGTCGTGAGGAAAAATGATTTATAGCAGAACGCACCTGGCAGCCGTCTTACGTATATGATGACGTATTTTCTATACCACTGCATACAAAAAAACATTTGTTCCAAAGTGTTTCTTATCAAAGTATGAAATTCTTTGTCGTTTCGATGTAACGTATACTAAAAGATAATTCATATTACTTATGTTTCTTTTTTGTAATTCAAATAGAAACAACGTATTTTATATGAAACAGAACGTAAATACCACATTTTTATGTTGGTGATAATAAATAATAAACGTAGTAACATTATGATATCTACTTCTTTCTTAATTCCATCTCCCAGCCTTGGAAAATAAGTCCCAAGCGCTAGCAATCAATGGTACTTACAATTAGTAAGAGTAAGTACCACGAGAATGATTCCACCTTAAAATTACAATGGGAACGTTACAGCTTAGTTTGCCACTGGGACATCTAGTCTAAGTCAATAAAATGATGTGCTACTTACTTTTCTACCGCGCACGGGTATGTAATTGTCTCTACAATAGTAACGATTATTGCATATGTTTATGTGACGTTCCTATTTTAACGACTGGTTTATTTCCGTTTTAAATCAATTTTACGATTACTTTGAGTGCCGTTTGTGAACAGCAGATAAGATAGCTTTTAATGAAGAAGTACATTCCAGTTAAAGATACTTTCTCGTTTGGTTGAGAGTTGGCAGTGCTTTTTATTTAAATTTTTGGTTTTTGAATAAATGTATTGTTTTTACTTTTTGAGAATTGTTAACTCTGGTACAGTTTAATAATTATAAATCATATATAATAAATATACATAGCATTGTTCCGAATTTCTTGTGAATTACACTGTGCTATCAAAGTGGCCGGCCGAAAAAACGGACTTATCGAGAACGATAGTCCACCACATGACCAGTAATTTTTTTAATCTGGTGATTTTTGTGTTTAAAGGTTTATGATAATTGTATATCACTGGAATCATACTAGCATTTGACATAGGCATACATTTTTTGCTGTAATTCCTTACGTTTACGTTCCATTATTTTCATCATACATTTAAAGTAACAGAACTACATAAAATAAAAATAACTATTTTAGATTAAACCTTAAAATGTTTACAAGTGAACAAGACGTATTCATTCCATTACGTATAGAACAGAACGGATCACATTATGAACATTTATTGTAATTTGACAGAATTTATTTAGATATTTACTTTACTCTTAATATAACAATAGCTGCAAGACTAACTGAATAAATAAATTGTCGCAAATATTAAACTTACATCTATTTCAAATTGAGAGGCATAGAATAAAGCAAATAAAAAAGTAAAAACAATTTATTTTCATTTTAAAAATGCATACCCTAATTAAAACTTTACAATACGCCACTTTCTGCAATATTTTACGTAAAGCAATAGTGTACTATCAACTGCTGTTATTTGGGTTGCCTTATTTGGTAGTCGTGCGGCAGGAATTGTTCATATCTCTGTATTATACTAATGAAGCATTTCTGCAAATTCTCGAAGATGGTAATTTCGGTGCCATTTTACCACCTCTGAATAATATTGAAGATACTAATTGGGAATCAAATGAAGACCATACACTCCCGCCCCACAACATAGAAAATTCAAAGTTTGGATTGAACACTTTGAACAACAATTTATAAGAGGAAAATAATGAAGATCCACCGAAGTTGGGAAGCTTAAAGAATTAGAAGTAAAACTTGAAGAGCCGAAAGGAGGGAATCTGAGAATGTGGAGAGAAAATGGACTAATTACGAAAAATTTACGAGAAATCCTAATTATGTTGAAATTGATTGTATTTGGGAGAATTTGTACTTTAGAGATTGTCTGAGTTCTTTAGATATTTTCATACCATTAACGGAGGATATCTTGGAGGATATAACATTTCAACCGCATCTGTATGCTACTCAAAAAGAAAAACAACTAAATTTATGGAAAGAAGAACTACTTGTTATTTATTGATTTATTTATTTATTTAGACCAACAGGTAGAAAACCTATAAGAGATCGTTACAAAGTATACAAATAGTTGTGAAAATGTACACGTGAACATACAAATATTGTATTACACTATACAGACAAATGCAGCGCTACACTGGATCGAAATAGACAAAAACAGAAACAGAAAGAGGAGAGGGAAAGGGAAACAAGGAAAACAGGAACCAAGTCAACCTCTCAGCCTCACACGGAGTCACACGTCCAAGCACAGTAAGCCAATCGCCAACATAACCTCACCGAACGACGACGCAAAACTATGCGTCCCACTCGAAAAGTAGGTTCAGTTCTTTAATAAACTGGTTTACGGGGTTGTTATAGCCACATAATGTTCTATCTTATATGATAGAGATCTACCACTAATAGGTCAATAAAACAAGGCTGGTTTGAGCGATAGTTATATTTTCAGAACGTTTACAAACGTTTTCGGAACACCTTCGTCAGTGAAAATATAACTAGATAAATATATAAACAAACTTTTGTTTTTTATTTGGGACTATCAACAAAATAACTAGTGACTAGGATTTCTTGATATAGAGGATGTATAACCAACTTTTATATATATATAAATTATAAAAACTAAATTAATGTGTAAACATACATGCAAATTAAGTAAAACCTTATATCAAAAAATCTTTGTCGAAACCTTAACAATTCTGTTCAAGGACTAGGGCAAACCAAATTCAAAAACCTAGCCAAAGGTTTCCTTCTTAAGAAATGCAAATGTCATTTTAACAAATTGCTATATACATTACTTAAATTTTGAATATCGGTCCTGAAATTAATAGTTTTAGTGTCTTTCTGTATATTTATCATTTCATATATTAGTCTTTTTTTATAATTATTCTCTGTTTTTGATATAATTGTGTTTTCAAAATCAAAGTAATGCCCAAGATCTTTGTAATGCTTTGTTACAGCGGTCATTGCACCAAAATCATTATTTAAAGAATACTTATGGCTATACAACCTTTTCTTTAAATATTGTTTCGTCTGACCGATGTAACAACCATCACAGTCTTTACAGTTTATTTTATAAACTACATTACTTTGATTTTGTTTAATTATTTTAGATTTAGTATTAGTAAAGAGATCTGTTACTATAATTTGGAATGAAAGTAATGTTTATGTTGTTTTTATTAAACTCTTTTTTTATTTTTTTCGCTTAAACCTTTTTTATAAGGAATAGCGTTATAAGATTTATTGTTATTATTTTTAATTCCTCTATTATATAATTTGTTAATTCTATTTTTATTATTTTTGATAAAAACTATTTGGATAATTATTTTTATCTAAGATTTCTTTAACTTTGTTTAAATTCTTTTCCCCTAAATTCGGGATTAGATTAGCTATTAAATAATTATCCAAATAGTTTTTATGAAAAATAATAAAAAATAGAATTAACAAATTATATAATAGAGGAATTAAAATTAATAACAATAAATGTTATAACGCTATTCCTTATAAAAAGGTTTAAGCGAAAAATAAAAAAAGAATTAAATAAAACAACATAAACATTACTTTCATTCCAAATTATAGTAACAGATCTCTTTTACTAATACTAAATCCAAAATAATTAAACAAAATCAGAGTAATGTAGTTTATAAAATAAACTGTAAAGACTGTGATGGTTGTTACATCGGTCAGACGAAACAATATTTAAAGAAAGGTTGTATAGCCATAAGTATTCTTTAAATAATGATTTTGGTGCAATGACCGCTGTAACAAAACATTACAAAGATCTTGGGCATTACTTTGATTTTGAAAACACAATTATATTAAAACAGAGAATAATTATAAAAAAGACTAATATATGAAATGATAAATATACAGAAAGACAATAAAACTATTAATTTCAGGACCGATATTCAAAATTTAAGTAATGTATATAGCAATTTGTTAAAATGACATTTGCATTTCTTAAGAAGGAAACCTTTGGCTAGGTTTTTGAATTTGGTTTTCCCTAGTCCTTGAACAGAATTGTTAAGGTTTCGACAAAGATTTTGATATAAGGTTTTACTTAATTTGCATGTATGTTTACACATTAATTTAGTTTTTATAATTTATATATATATAAAAGTTGGTTATACATCCTCTATATCAAGAAATCCTAGTCACTAGTTATTTTGTTGATAGTCCCAAATAAAAAACAAAAGTTTGTTTATATATTTATCTAGTTATATTTTCACTGACGAAGGTGTTCCGAAAACGTTTGTAAACGTTCTGAAAATATAACTATCGCTCAAACCAGCCTTGTTTTATTGACCTATTAGTGGTAGATCTCTATCATATAAGATAAGTATAAAAGGTCACGAAATATATATATATATACACATAATGTTCTATGAAAATTCACCAAAAACAAATCTTCACATCGTGTGTCCACATTACGTACTCTAAACGATATTAAAGCGAGCACTTCCGGGGAGTTTATTCTATTAAATAAACACTTTATACCAAACTTAAGGGTGTCGGTTCTACGTGAGGTAGACAGAGGCTGAAAGCTCAGCAGATTCAAACGTTCAGAGTAGTTATATAAGTTTTTGTCTATCTTAAGTTTAAATAAAATGCAGTTGACAAATCTACGTTGAACTTTCTCAATTCTATCCCTGTGCAAGGCAGTATGTGGGTTCCAGATGATATTACAATGCTCCAGAACAGAACGCACCAGGCTATGGTATAAAGTGATAATGCCTATCACGTTGCTGAAGTCATGGGTCTGGTGTTTTATGAAGCCACACATATTTAAAGGTATTAACTTTCTGATAAAATACCATGTTCCTCCCTCTATACCAAGTTAGTCGCCAGTTCAAGATGATCTTGCGGTTTTATTTGTGGTAGAAACAGTGCCCTTGAAATAGATTTCAAAGCATTTTGTTTTTTTTTCACTTATAAACGACAATACTCGTGTGGCAAAGAATAGTACTGGTTGTTTATATATTGGATATACAAAACTTTTATTTTAAAAATTAGTCTGAGGGACAAAATATGTGCGCAGATCAGTCCTTATTTATTCCTGAGGTAAGTGAGGCAGGGATTCTGTTCAATGAAATAAAAATTAGGCAGCTGTAAATTGGAAAAAGGTAGAAAAGGAAAAACAAGGCTTTAGCAAATAGCATTTGTTTCAAAATATACTTAATGTATAAAATGTTTATACAATAAAAGGTACATGTGATGATGTCGTAGAAATTGCTTCCTTTCTATTTTTTACATGAATGAAATAATTCATAACTTCATCGAAATTCAAATTATTCAAAACTTCATGCTCAAACGAAAGTAATGCCAATGTATTCAACTTTTCTTCGCCCATAGAACTTCTTGGATAATTAGGATAATAACAAATAAATTCGGAGAAGAATTTGAAGATTTTGCAAAATACACACAAGGTCATCATTTATAATTGTTATGTGCATTAAAAAGTTGGAAAATGTTGACTTATCAGAATTAAAATTATCTATTGTGATTCGGCATTCATCGATCCATTCATTCTCATTCAAACAATTCGATTAGAAAGCAGCATTTTTTTACACAACTGTGAGACTTTATCACAAGAATAAAGAATTGATCATTTGCGTCTTCATGCCTACAAAATCCAACTGAAACAACAATTCACACTTACAGACCATTCATACCGAAGAAAGTTTGTCAATTGGTTCATTGAACAAGAAGTTAATGGCGAGTTTTCCGAAAAAGTCATCTTCAGCGATGAGGCTCATTTTGAAGATGATGGCCTCGTAAACAAGCAAGATTGCTGCCGCATTTGAAATGACGAAAACCCACATGTGTTTCATGAGAAGGAAATGCACTCCAAACGTGTCACCGTTTGGTGTGGCTGGAGGCGTTATTGGACCATGTTTCTTCGAAGATGCTGCACAAACGGTCAATAGTGAACGGTATCGGGCCATGATAATCCAGGTTTTGTGCCCCAAACTAATGGTATGGATCTCGAAGACATGTGCTTCCAACAGAACGATGCCACGTGAAACAATGGCATTATTACAAGAGACATTCCCTGGTCATGTAATCTCCCTACATTGGCGTGCGATTTAACCTCTTTGGACTTCTTTCTCTGGTTTTTTAAGTCAAAAGTTTATGTCTATAAGCTGACTACCCAAAGTCTTGAAGGCGGAGATTAGATGCTGTATCACTGAAATCTTGCACATTTATGCTAAACCATGTTTGAAAATTTCTTCAATAGAACGCAAATGTGTCAGGAAAGCCGAGGAGCGCATTTATCAAATGTGTTCCGTACTTAATTCCCACACGTCTACTTTATAATTAAACCAAAATTTCGATATTTTCTCAAAAAAGAAAACACTGATTTATTCAAAATTATCACTTTCCACTTCCTCTGCGACGTCCACGTGATTTTCCATATATTCTTCACTTTTGATCGATCGACTACCGTTTCTCCAATCATTTAGGTCAACTGCTGGAAAAACATGAGTATCATTGGGACTATCATCACCGAATAGTCGGTCTACAAAATAGAAAATTCTCGTTTGACTTGCTCGCGAAGCACGAAACTCTGCTTTTAGCAATATTTTTTGCATCATTTAGCCCAATATGGTTGCACTGCCGGTAAATAGGTACCAATATTTCACAGTGCATTATAAATAGGGAATCGAAATTACGGCAGAAAAAATTATTCACTTCCATCCACAAAGCTTGAAGCCGATAGATATGAAAATAAAATTATTATATACCTATTATACATTGGATGTTTTTAATTGTTCATCTACTTTCTTCTTCTTCTGTTTGAAGCAGTATGATTGCGGGAGTCACCAAGCTAATTTTAAGTTGAATCATCGCTTTAACATGGCACGGCGACCCCCTCCCTATTTCTCCCTTCTCTGGAGAATTGTGTATCTGAGCTAAACTTTCTATTTTTTGTAATCACTGAACATTCTAATATTTCAGTGAAGAATGTGGGTTTGGTTTAGTAATTACAAGTGACTAAGTGGGGAATAAAAGACATCTTTTAAAAAACTTCATTAATAATATACACAACTCGTTATTTAGGAAGTTGATGGTGGTCCAAGGATTTAGGACGTTACCTCAATCTATGTTGAAGAAATATACTAAGCAACGAAGTTTCACCTGAGGTGGAGATCGATCTTGGGGATTGACGACCATGCGAATGCAGGGTGTATCACTCTGTGTGGACTCTTTCTCAAGCTGCCGTCAGAAATCTTTCCAGATTTTCTCGCAAGATCGGAATCTCGGACGACCCTATTCTGTAGGCTCACCAGTCTTTTCAAGTACGAAGCGGCCACCGAAGACGCGGGTGTCGTGATGTAGAAAAGCCAGAGAACGGGGAGTATCACGATGCGAGCGGTGATCAACCGAGTGCGAACTTCTTCGACCTGCTTTTCCCAGAGTAGTTTCTGGTCAAAGTACACTCCTAAGTACTTAACGTCAGGGCTCCACGACAACTCGACGTTATCCACTAAAATTTTCTCAAAGGGGAAGTTTCCTTCTTCTTGTGAACCTAACTGCTACCCATTTATATTCGTTCACCTACGGTCTCCAGGCACGCTATGTAATTTATGAAGAAGCGCGATCCTAGTGGGAAACCTGAGTGACTTCACGCATTCGTATTTGTTGCAGAAGAATCTGTCAGCCAAATACGACCTAACAAGAAGTCTATTTCATACTATAGATCAGCTGGTCATGCCAAACAGTGTAAAAACACTTGCAAAGTCAAAGGAAACGGCTCCTAGAGATTCTCGCATTCCGAGTCCGTTTGGAATATACTCCGAGAAGTGGAATAATTATAATTCAGATAACTGCCCGGATCGGAATCCGAATTGTTCGTATTTGATTAATCCTAAGTCGTTACTGAGTTCTATTAGTTGAGTTAGGGTGATCGCCTCGACTATTTTCGTCACATTCGAGAGAAGGCTGATCGGTCTGAAGCTGGGGGAAGGATATGATCTTTCCGGAGTTTGGGGATATTGACAACCTCATATGCTTCCCGTATGAAGAAAAATGCTGGAGTCGGAGCATTGATTACTTCGTGAAAATGTTTCGTTGCTTCTGGAGGTAATCTCTTCAAGTTGGTGATACAATCCAACCTTGGGGCTTGCTTCAGTTACTGGTGAAAGTTCGGATTTTATCAAGGAACGTTCCGGGCCGATCTTCCAGTCCGTTCACTATCTCTTCCACTTTTCTATGGGAAAAGCGCAGCAGACATCCTCTTGTAGGTGATTCCCAGGTATCGTAACCTTCTCGTTTGGAAAGAAGTCCAAACCGTGGGCAACTTGAGGAAGCCGACTTGGAGGGGTTCTGATGCTTACGATACCCTTCACAATGATCAGTCGCCTGTGGTGAAAAAGACAACCATGTCGTGACGGACCTCCTGGTTGAACTCTCTTAAACCTTCCCGAACCTGATTGTTTTGGGATATAGAGTGGACTGTGGCAGCTTTCTGGGTCGTCTTCCTGTGTGATCTTCTCAGTAAAATTATGCGTGGCTTTCTCGGGAACACCCGCGTCTTCGATGTTTGCAACGAATCTAAAGTTTTCCACAGTCGGAGGAGAAGAGTATCAGTTCGTGTGGCGCCGAATTGTTTCTCCCATGTGAGTGTCTCTCTTTATACTCAACAGTAAGTACAAGTGGTAGGATTGAGACTCTTTAGAAAGTCATTTGACTGGTATAGTTTCCTAGAACTTTCATCAGTTTGAGGAGGTGCGTTTTGTGATCATTATTTATTCTAGAAAGTTTCGTTGCTTTTCCTGGAAAGTTAGCTTACTGAGTTTCTAGAAAGTTTATATTCGAATTGTGGATGAATTATTGGGGTTTTCTGAAGGTGTTATATAGATTCTAGATTCTTCGATGATTTTTATAATGTTCTATTCGATTTTTCTATTTCGATCTAAAAACTATTTCCAATTTCGAGAAACGTGCTGAAAAGGTTTATAACATTCTATAAGATTATACTAGGTTCTGATGTATTTTTCTGGTAACTTGCAGTTTCAAGTATTATACTAGAATTTTTCATTGCTTCTTTGAATTCTAGAATATTCTGAATTGCTACACGTCGTATAACTCAAATATAATTCATTTTTTATTTTAAATACGTGCCTGAATTATTTTTCTTATTATTTTAGCCGACATCTCTGTGTGTTATGCCCAGGAAAGTTTACTAATAAATTTTAATATATTTTTACAATTTTGTCGCTTTCGGGTTTTTGCGACCGTTACTGACCGTTCCCTAATAAAAAGTGGAAAGGGTGTGATTTTTTTGCAGACGTGACCATTCTCACTTTCTATTTCATCGGTCCACTACTTAACCCCTCGCATCCTTCACTTCTATTTAAAAGCGAATCGCGTCAATTTTACTCACTTTCTCGACAAACACACACTGTACCACCCACTCAGTACACACTCACTTGACTCACCACCAAGCACATACACGACTATCACGGAAGTCCCCGTCTCCGCCATTTTGCTGCCCAGTAAAGTCTACAACATACGTAGCACACAAGTGCTCACATTCGCTTCGAGACCGTATCTTCAAGCTAAAGTGCCACGCAGAAAGTCATCTCGTATGGTTCTAATTTATATCACTCATTTTTCCTTATTATTACTCGACACCCCGTAGATATTTCGCATACAAAACGTACTCCCACGCGCTCTCGATATTTCGATTTCATTTGATACTGCGTTTTTTACGTTATGGCTTTAAGCATTCAACGAATTAATTAATATTATTTATATACGTTCTCAAAGGACAATGTGTGTTTTATTTATCAACCAAATAAATACATGTTGCATTTTATTTAGTTTAAACCTTTCATAGTACTTCTCCACGTTCACCTTTTACTACATTAAATTGATGTTAGTTCATAAAAGGGGATGTCTAGCCGGTCAATCAATTATTCTCATCCTTTTTTCAACGATTTAACATACCTTCTCTATTAACACAAACATAACAGACCGAATTGAGCATAATATTGAGAAAAAAATTTAAGATTTTAGACCGTATATCAAATAGTGGAAGCATATCTGCTGGGGTACATTCAAATTACATGTATTCATCATTGTTAAAGAATGTTACGTGAAGCAAAAATAACATAATTTTATAGGTACAAATAAAGTGTATACATATGCATTTTGCAAAAAAGTTTTAATTTACAAATAACATATGCCTTACTATCAAAGATTTACATAACATCATTATTGGGCATAGTCTATTATCTTTGTTTGAGGTTCCTTGCAGTTCCAATATTTTAATTCAATTTTTTACTGTATTTTATTCATATCGTGGGACAAGGTGGGATCACCGTAATTAAATAAAAATAATTTTTCGAATAATTTCGCTGCATTGGGATGCGCTTGGTGTTGGCTCAGGATCATCCCCTTCATCCTCTTCAGCCCTTTATTCCCCTTCCTCATTTTTCCTCACTGAATCAATGATTTCTACATCTGTAAGTAAATCTCCTATGTAGATTACTGGTGATATTTTGTACCATGTTGAACTGCTTTATCCACTCAATTAATGGAATGTCATTCTCACTTTCAAACTCCGATTCTGTTTCTATTTCATCAGTCGCAGAACTAGCACAAAGTCCAGCATGCCGAAAAGAGTGCTGTATCGTTGTTGCTGTCACTTCCTCCCAGACTTTAGATAAAACATTATTAGAGAAAGTATTAAAACGGGCAAAGGAAGTAGGCGTAAAATTTAACAAGGAAAAAAGTAAATTTAAAGTAAAAGAGGTTAGGTATGTTGGTCACATTATTTCAAATGAAGGGATTCAAGTAGATAATAATAAAATAGAGGCGATAAAGCAAATGCCAACTCCGAAAAATGCTAAAGAAGTGTCACGATTCTTGGGAATGGTTACATATGTAGCTAAATTTCTACCAAATCTATCTGATCACACATCAAAATTAACAGAGTTGACAAAGAAAAATGTAGTTTTTGAATGGTCTAAGGAGCATGAGGGTCAATTTCAACAACTAAAAAGAATGTTAAGTAACAGTCCCATATTACAATTTTACGATGATAATGCCCCAATAACATTATCAGTAGATAGTAGCAAAAACGGTTTAGGAGCTGCATTGCTACAAAACGGAGGACCTATAGCGTATGCATCAAAAACACTCACGAAAACTCAAGAAAACTATGCTCAAATAGAAAAGGAAACACTTGCGATAGTTTTCGGATGTCAAAAATTTCATCACTACCTTTATGGGAAACATTTCCTAGTAGAAACCGACCACATGCCATTAGAAACAATTTTTAAAAAACCGTTAAACAAATGTCCGTTAAGAATTCAGAGATTAAGAATCACTTTGCAAAATTACGAGTTCACGTTAAAATACAAGCGAGGTTCGCTGCTATACATAGCCGATGCATTATCACGCGCTAGTTATGACGATATAGATTTCAAATTAATAGAAACAAATACAGAAGCTCAGGTAAACTTTATAAATTACATCAGTATTAAACCAGAAAAGCTGGAGCAGGTAAGAAAGGAAACTCAGCTAGACACTGATTTAAATCAACTCAAAATTTTAATAAGGAACGGTTGGCCAAAAAGTAAAAACCAAGTAGAAAATGCATTAAAACCATATTGGAAATATAGAACGGAAATGAAAGGAGTAATGTTTAAAAATGACCAGATAGTGATTCCAAAATCAATGCGGAAAGATATCATCAATAGATTGCATTATAGTCATCTTGGCATCAATAAAACTATACTTAGAGCTAAAGAATTAGTATTTTGGCCATGTATGACAAAAGAAATAACAGATGTAGTAAAAAACTGTCCAGCTTGTTTAACATACCAAAATTCACAGACAAAAGAACCTATGATAGTAAGAGAAACCGTTAATAGGCCGTGGGAAATAGTGGCAGCAGATTTATTTACTTTCCAGTCTAGAGAATACCTTCTAATAGTAGATTCGTACGCAAAGTACTCAGAAATATATGATCTCGGAAATGACACTACCAGTTATCCCATAATAAATTCTTTTAAAGCCACCTTTTCGAGATTTGGAAAACCAAACCTACTATATACAGACAATGGACCGCAATTTATAAACAAAAACTTTCAAACATTTCTTAAGAATTGGGAGATTGGGCATAGAACATCATCTCCGCGGTATCCACAATCGAATGGTTTGGCCGAGCGACATGTTCAAAATATAAAAACTACTGAAAAAAGCTGTGTATGACAATAAAGATATATACTTGGCACTACTAGAGTATAGAAGCACACCAATTAGTGAAGTAATACCATCTCCGGCTGAGATGATGTTTGGTAGAAAAATTAAAGGACATGTTATAATTAATGAAAAACTGTTAAAACCTTATAAATCATATGAAGTATATCAAAGAAACAGTCGTAGAAAACAAAGAGCGTATTATAATAAAAATACAAAAAAATTACCACCACTAGAAATTAATAGCCGAGTCATGGTACAGGAGGATAAAAAATGGGAGCCCGGAACAGTAGTAGAAATTAACATGAACAGACCTAAATCATACAACGTTAAGTTAGACAGAAATTACAATATCATAAATAGAAACAGGAGATTTTTAAGAGAATTTAAAACAGACAACTTTACAAAAAAGGGAGAAGAGTTATTTGAAGAAATACTAGAAGAAAACCTTTCTAAAAGAACCAATGTTAGAAACAACACGGAAGCAAACCAACCTACAGAGATGGAAAAAATACGGTGTGATAAACAACAAGTCTTTAAGAGTGACAAACCAATTAAGAATACAAATGACGCCGTTAAGACCAGATCAGGAAGATCTGTGCAAAAACCCACATACTTAAAAGACTATTCAAGTTAAGAATTTCAATGAATTAGTATAGTTATAACCTCTATTTCAATTCCTATTGTATTCTTTAAAATTATATTAAGCATAGTTTAATTTTGATATATGATGTAGTTTTAATAACATTCAAGTTTCTGAACTGCTTAACTGAAACAGTATATGTTGTATTGTACTATATTTATAGCTTAAATGTAAGATCATATCTTAGGTTAAGTTTGAATTATAATAAGAAAAAAAGGGGATGTCATGTAAATAAATCACATAGTCCTAGTGACGGCCAGTCACAGCATAGCACAGACACAGTCAGTTGTAAAGAATGGTTGACGTGGTTGTAGGTCTTCTGAATAAAGTATTACTACAGTCTCTTATAGTATCACTACTACTATTCATACATATGTAAAAGTGAACATATAACATACTGCAAGCAGCAAATCAATAGAAGTTTAACCCTCTGATTCAACCAGCTCCATCAATAGTTTCCTTGTGTAATGACCCGTGACACTTTTAATTACGCTTTGGTCCATTGGTTGTAAGGTACTATTGGTGTTGGGTGGAAAAAAAGCCAACTCTATGTTCTGAAGTGTAGAAGAATAATAAGAATATTCTCTTCTTTTAATCGTCATCTACATTCTACATTAAGAAAATAACATAACACATAACACGTTTATTCACTCATCTTCACAACCTAATCAGCACATAACTTGTGTATATAACTAACTTCGCTCACGACGACTATATTCCGTTGTTCCCTACCAACCTGGCCAGCATTACCAACTTAAAATTACGCGGCAAATTTAAATTCAAACTTCTGAATACTACAAAAGGTAAGATATAGAGGGGTGATTTTACGTCCCCTTAATTCTGCATCCTATTTTCGCAATTCTTCTTCAAAAAGTTGACTTCTTATCCAGAATGATTTATGAGCTTTATAGGTGATTGGCAATTGGTGTAATGTTTTTAAAACACCGTGAGCTTATACTAATAAATAATATCACTTAGAGCGTACTTTTCTTTCTATTTCGGCCGCACTATTAACAAATCCAGTCGTGAATAACATTCGTATCAACACCACGAACTTCTCCATTAATTTTACCGTAGTTAATATGGTGAGGTTGTTTTAACTTTTCAAGCCATCCTTCTATTACTTTGAAATGAGTTATGTTAAATTGTTGAGCAAATTTCTCAGCCTTAGCTTTCAATATCGCTATTGAGAGTGTGTGTTATGCTACGTAGAGTGCATCAATGTATGAGTAGTTAGGTAAACCAACCAAAGTCAATAAATCTCTACGTTTTACGGAGTTTTTCGTTAAATAGGAGTTCGTTATATTGAGTTTACACTGTACTTTTGTAGAGATCCTACTCGAAGTATTTTGTTATATGTCCCCACATAGAACAAGAAAAGATTTCTCGCGTGCTCAACAAAAAAGGAATGGGGAAATAATTATAGATTTTCTTTAGAAATAAGATTGTTCAATCTTGGTAACCATTGGCCAATCTTTGTAGAAAGAATGTGGACGGTATAGTTCAAGACAAATTCAATTTAAATCAAGTTCGATCTGTTTCTTTTGTAAAAATTTCTTGCGTGTTAATCAAAATAGAACTTATTTTGCTGAATACTATAAAATAAGTTTCCAAAAATTAATTGTCTTTTGATGTTGAACAGTTAGTTCACAAACAGATCGTGGTATATCAGTTAGCATTAACAGTTTGTCGATTTTTCGCGGCTATAAATGCAACAAGACGCGATTTTCCAAAAACACAAACCATTATTGTTTTCAAAATATTTGAAAAATAAATGTCTTTTCGCTGACTTGGCTTTTTATTTAATCCCCTAACCTTCAATTGCGGAGTTTTTCGGCCTAATGTGAGTACACTCAACATAAGTCCTATTCACCTGTATGGAATTCATCTGGGACGCAGCTTCTTCATAGATAAATATTCATGGAATGAATGCTGATTCTTCCTTTTGTGTTCTCAGTATGTTCTTTATGTTTTGGGTCATATATTCTATTGCTTTCCTCAATTTATCAATTTTTCTCTTCCAGCGTTATCGAAGCTCTCCATTATGCTTCGTATGCACAATTCTTTTTCTGTAATCCGTTGTAAGTCTAGTTCTTGATCGCTTTTGTGTATACCGAAATCAGTTATATGTATTTTTATTTAAAATAATATGACCTTAGTCTGAAGGCATTAACTGTAGTGCCTATACCAAATTGTACGTTTATAAGGGCTACAATACGATCCGTTCTCGATAATTAAATTTCAATTCATAATGAAAATATGTTATCGTTCTTGAGGTTGTTACGTATATCTCAATGTATTGCTTGAGTTGAGAGTGCATCGTTGTTATGTTTTCTTACTTACCATTTCCGCATATACATATCTATACTACATACGTTAACTACATAAATAAATTTTGAGTGCTTTGATTATTCAAGCGATATTCGCTTTGGAAGTAATTGTATTTGTTCTAATATAGTTTGTTCTCTAAAGTTTAAAATCTTCTTCATTGATTTGGAGATACAAAAGTATGTATATTAAAGTATATGGTTTATTAACTTTCTATCATAACTTGTCTAAACTCAAGCATCTTTCATTACATATTTATAACAAACTGGTGATGCGTTTTATTTTATTTCTCTGAAGGAAACATTCTCCTATTTCAAATAAGCATAAAATAACCCTCTACGTGGTATGAACTTACATATCTAAAATAGTGAAGCAAAATGCTGCTACCTTAATGATTTATTCTTTCGCTGAACAAATATCAGAGACGGTTGCAAACTTCCACCTACAAAATGTGGCTGGTAATTAAACTTCGTTCTTGATTTAATTGAATTTTTAGAAACTAACATTAAAACTAGCGTAATATTCGTAGAGAGATTTCTGTTTCGAAGTTTTATAAGAAATACTTTTTTAATTGCACAATCTAATTACAATGTTGAACCACTTCACTTTCAACAGTGAATAATGATTGTAAATATTTCGATTCGCTGGATAATTCTTAACTATAATTAATTGTTTATCTCGAATAAAATTATGCTTTCAATTCGAAACAGGGGCGTAATCCTTACATGTGAAAAATAGTTCTTGAATATATACAAATTTTAGCTGTAAAAAATATTTTGTCAGTTTTTCTATTTGAATGTAGACACCTTTCCAACTCTAAATTGCTAGCCTCATTGTAGTTTGTATAAGAATTGATATATGTTTTTTTTTACTTTAAAGTTTTTCACACTCCTTTAAAACACATCTCCACTTAATGAACTTTTTATACATGTTTGTTTCATTTCTTTATGCAGCGCGTCCTATTGCTTATCTACTTGATTTTGTTATGAAAATAATGTTACTAAAGCTAAACAATGGATTAATTAAATTAATTGAAATCATTACTACTCATTACACGTTTGCTTTAAAAAGCCTTGCTCGGAGTTCCCAAATTTTTTGAATAATTTTGAACCAAATAATAACGCCCTTTATTTTAGTTTTGATATTTTATTTATATTGTATATTTCAAGTATATAGTAGCACATATATATTAAAAGTTTATAAAAGTAGTATTAAAATTAATATTTACTGTTATATTTAAATACTAAAAAATAAATAAATTCATCGATTCTTTAACCCCTTGCACTATTTTCACGAGTCTGATTCGTGATGAAAATTTTAGGCCAAACTTGAATATCACGAGTCAGGCTCGTTGTTCAATTTCACGGCAAACGTGGATATCACGAGTCAGGCTCGTAATCGACATTTCGGGCCAAACATGAATATCACGAGCCGTGCTCGTGGTCTTAATCTCGGGCCACCAGGAAGGCCTGAATGAGGTCTTATCTCTTCTTTCCTTTTCTTGAATGATTGGGTATTTTATCTTGTATCTTGTTGTCTTTTGAATTTTACAAGAGCACCACCGCGTGAAGTCAACACGAGCACGCCTATCTCGCACTCATTGTCAGTCGTAAGAATGGTCGTAAGATGTGTTCAAAGTTCCGACACTCAGTCTTCGCCGCTTCGACTCTTTTCGGGACCACTCAGGCGCCCGAGTTTGGCACGGCTGATTGTGAATTTCGGCGTAGTGCAAGGGGTTAACCTAATGCCTCCTTCCATACAATGTTGCGTGTATGATATGGATTATCTTCTGGGAGAAATATCTTAGTATACTCGGTCGCTTAACTCTCGAAAATTCAACATACAGCATACCATGCATAAATACTTGTGATTTCAAGTCAACTCGAACGAATTCAAACGTTTGACCTTGAGATTTATATATAGTCATAGAAAATGCAGATCTTACTGAGAATTGAGGCCGCTGCATGACGCACCCGAGCTGGCCTTTTGTTGAATCGGGAGTTATTCTTGGTATATATACCACATCTCCAGACTTTTCACCAGTAATGATTTTTGCTTTTATAATATTGTTGCACATATTAGTTACAATAAGTCGTACCCCGTTACAGAGACCTTCTGAAACATCCAAGTTACGCAACAGCATTATTATCGCATTTTTTTAGTTTTACTTCATGTGGTGGTAAGTCGTAAATGTTAACTGAATTAAGAAGTTCTGTTGTTAACTCGAATGCTCCTTCCGGTTGGTCTTTTATGGAGTCATAGCTGTGATAACTTCTATACTCCCCAGGAAGCTTTCAAATGATTTCATTGTTTATTCTGTCGACGTCTTTATTTAGTGGTGACAGTATTACTCTGTCTTTCATTGCGTCATAATTTCTACTGGCAAAACAATTTCCAAATTCTTCATCAGTAAGGCTATTTCTTGAAATTATCTCTTTCGGTAATCCTATTTCGTCCATTGCGTTTAAAGGCAAATCACCATTGCCCAACTTAAGCAAATACTCAGCAAATTATCGCTGTTCTACGTCAACACGCATATTTTCTGTAAGAGTGAACCTTCTAAAATTTGGCCACAATGTACTTCGTTCAATAGAAAGGTCTAATAACTCATTTTAATTAGCTCGCTGCTGGCAAACATTGGCGAAAATCTCCTCCAAGTGCTATTACTTTCCCGCCGAAAGGGAGGTCTTTGTTTCCAAAGAATCTTAAAAGTTGCTCAATGTTTCGTAATCCATATTTAGGAAGCATTGGTGCTTCATCCATAAGGAAAACATCAATTTTTGCTAATTCTTTGGCTTTTATGGACCCAGGTTTTATACTTGAGAGTGAGTCCGACGTTAAGGGTACTTTTAAGCCGAATGTTTTATCAGATGTACGGCCATTAGGTAAAAATATAGAAGCAATACCGGTAAACGCCATGCATTTCACGTTGATTCGCTTTCCAGTGAGAATATAGTACAGAGTTTGATATATAAAGGTTTTACCGGTGCACCCAGAACCATCAATAAAAAAGCATCTTGTTTCAGAATTTGCTTCGCATACAGCTTGAATAATGATTTTGACTATTTCTATCTGTGTTCCTTTGAGTGTTTGATATATTTGCTCTCCCAAAATTTTTCATTCATCGGCATTCCAAATATTATTCTGATCATTTCCAAAATCGTAATCTGCTATGTCCTCGAAGCCAAAAGTATGTACCCAGTATTGAAAGTTTTTACCTTCTGTAGCTTCAGTATTCTACTTTTTGGCAATAATTCTGTAGCATCGGTTAATTGCATAAAAATTGCTAAAGTCATTTTCGATAACCAATCTCATAAACCGCAATGCCGGAAATGTGTGTAAACCGGGTTAAAATGGATTTTCCCGGGACCGGGACCATGTTACATCGATTTCTCGTCCCCAAAAATCCGCAAATACTAAATTTCATTAAAATTAGAGCCGTTTTTGAGCAACCAATTCTATATATATATATACAAGAATTGCTCGTTTAAATATATTAGATATATTGTTACTAGTAATGAAGTTGTACTTCAAAAACATACATATTAAGGTAAAAATGTACGTTTATAGCTTTTTCCGCAATGTTCAATCTATATAGACAATCTCGCTTGCCATCTACTTTGATACCGTGTTTCCATGATTTTCAAATATTAGTGAAATAATTCGTCTTGCTGATAAAATACCTTGGTGCAGTTTTTCGGAATATCAGCAAGATGGCTATACAAAAAATGCACCTTGGTCTCATGTTGCAACCAAGCTCTCTAAGAGTTTCTGGACAATTTGGTGTAATTATGTGGGCGTTTATTTCCAAGAAAGTCCTTGAAAATCAATCTATGAATGGCAATCAAGCATTCTGTTGCGGTTCTGACATTGTTCCAATGAAATATTCATCTTTAATGAGCTTCCGAATCTGTGGACCGTGAAGTACCTTTATCTTTTCAAGCGAAAAGGTAAGAAATACAGTAATAAGATACTTGAAACAGTTCTTTTCAGTTGGCAACGCTTTGACGAATTGCTTTAGGAGATCCAGTTTTATGTGCAGACGTGGGAATATAATCTTATGTCTGTTAACAAGTGGCTCATATAGAATGCTCGGATCACCGGTATTGACGTCAGACCTTAGAGGCCAATTCGATCGCACCCCATGCTTCTCACAAGCTCTACTATCCCACAAACACAAAAAACAGGGATACATTGTGTATCCACCAAGGAGGAGGGAGGACCACTTTATAGTCAACACACATGATCGAGTTGTGGTCGTGATACTGGAACAGATCAATAACTATCTTTATGTCTCTGTATTCTTCACGAAAACAAACAGAATGGCCAGTCGGTACTACACCAAATAAATTGCCACTGTGGAAGAGTACGCACTTCAAGCTCAGCTTTCAACTCTCAATGAACAGTCGCCATTCAGTGGCGTCATATTTTAGAATCGCCAAAACTTCTACTAGATCACGTATGTTATCGCAATACATAAAGCCACCGGCTCTTCGAAAGTACTGCAGAAGAGCACTTTCTCTTGTTCGAAAGTAGGATACCTTCGCTCCTTTTTCATGGAAGTTTTACTTATTCAATCGTGATGCTTGGAGTTAGGAATCCTTTTGAGATAATGCCAAACTTTGTGCCAAATTCTTCAACTCATGCTGGTCAAATTGTTTAAGAACTGAATCAACGTCAAAATCAAAATCTTAATCGTTGCTATTACTTAGTTAATTAGACTCCTGTTTCTTCCAAAGAGGTAGTTCAAACATTACTGGCACTGGGACTTCAGCTGAATGAGGCATAGGGCGTATAGCTTATGGTAGACTAGGATACTCTAATTTACATTTACTTTTCTTGCTATATCCTGACGTTTTTACTATACAGAAGTAACAATCATTTGAATGATCTCTGGGTTCTCACCAAACCATAAATACATCAAATAGTAATTTATCACGTATTCTCTTCATCCATATCTATAAGGCATCGACACACTGCTTTTACACCGTGTGAGGGGCCCAAACCTTATCTTGATCAAGTTTTACTTTAAAATGTGAAAAATAGTCTTGTCTGACAAATACGCTGATGTGTGTCGTTTGACTGAGAATAGTGAAACGGCCACAGATATAACAAAACGAATCAGGATTGTTTAGGCACTTAGCACGAGTTTTAGCAGAGGCATACATGATCTGAAAGAAAGGAAATGAGTACGTATATAAATGAAACAATTTATATATGTAAAGAACGAATAGAATTTCTACCAATGTCTTACATTGTATACAGACAAAAACACAAATTTCACTGTGGAATACAATTCATATATCACACTAACTCTCACAATACTGTCTCATGTGTAACTGACTAGTCTAGACAAGTATGACCTTGACACTAGTCTCCAAGATCGTCCTCAGTCTCTGCACTCGAGGGAAGTCTCACTTGATCGAGCCTAAAGTGGTCGCAGTAAGTTAAGTTCTGGAAACCAAACTTTACGTGATAGAAGAAAACTGATTGTAGTTTTGAAATCAGCATGCCTATCTACGTTCAAAACAGCTAGAAAATCGAAGTCAACAGGAATTATGTTGAAAATTGTACCCCAGTGTTATCAAATAGTATGTACTGTTCAGTTAGAGAATTATATACAACCATTGTACTAGCGGCCATGAAAGTGTTAATAGCTATACTAGTACGCTGGTGAGCGGCTAGGGAATTCCAGAATTAAATTCAGGCTGGAATCCTAGCAGAGGCCCACTCAGTTCCACGTTATCATGTAACTTATTACAAAGGGGTCACGCCTGTCACGCGGCCGTAAAACAAGCGTATTTTAGTAAATTTTCCTGGGGAAACGCGCGGTGATTTTTAAATTTTTCTTTCTCCACTTCAAGTAACATGGCTTTAAGTATTCATTACAAATTTTTTATTCGAAAAATATCCATAAATATAATGTACACGATGGTTCGTGCAGACCGCTGTTTGGGAAACGTCTTTTGGGGTGACCACTGCTGCTCGGGGAAAAGATCACTTGGAATTAAAAACCAAATGCTTTCAGTTTGAGTAATAAATTATCTAGTACTTGGACGAAGGATTTGATGAGATATTGATTTTTGGAAGAATGGCACCAATTTGAAGTAGAAATGACAGTTTCAGCAAAGAAATGCTCTATTTTTGTTGATTTAAAAAGGAACCAGGCATTGGAAAGGAAATTCTTTCGTTGAGGTACTAGATTTTGATGTGTGGATGAAGATTGTAAAATTTGAAATTGAGTGGTTTACTGGTTCTCGATATATCGTGGTCAGCGATTCAGAAAAAGCCGTTCTGCGGAAAACGCGTTGAAAGTTTTACGTCGGGTTTACAAGTAGATGAAATGTAATTTGAGGCACTCACGTAGAATTATCGATGCCAGGTTCATATAACAACTCCTCTGCAGCGGCAGCAGCCTCCAGAATCCCAATTTGCTTCTGTCGACGAAGTATTCGCTCTTCCCGTGTATTAGATTGAGCACGCCGCTCGGCCGTCTGTAGGCGCATCTCACTTTCTTACATATTCGTGAGCGCTACGGCCGCAGTGTACCCCCATCGCTTGCAATATGCTCTATAACGAAATGAGTCCTTCGTTGAATTGACAGACATCAACCTGGACAGCTATTTCTACTGATATCGACCCACTCGTAATAATTTTCGGACTTATTTTTCAGATGAGTTGGTTGTAACTCTCATTATTATTTTCATTAACACCACCTCTGCATCTTTCCAATAAATTTGTATCGCTGATGTCTTCATATTGGCTTGATTGCTTCCAAGACTTTCGTAGGTAGAGCGTATAGAAAGGGTTACTCAAGACTCTTTAATGGCTAGCCCGCGCAATACTCTAATGATCTGCGGATTTCTTCCCTCGATCAGGCGGTCGTTCTTGTGAACGTTCAAGTTGCAAACTCTATAACTTTCTCAATTTTGAACGGATCAACTTGAAATTTTCAGGGAATATTCTTGAAATTTTATGCTTTGAGGATCCATCAAAAATCAAAAATCGATTTTTTCGAAAATTTCGCACAAGCGTTGCCCCTTAACGCACTCTATGTTTCTTGATGTAATTTTAACAGCAAGAACATTATGACTAGCACATTTAAGCTAATCTTCCGAACGAAATTACTTTTTCTATCTTGTTTTTCCCATTTTACTTTAATTCGGATACACACCATGCAAAAATATATATCTAACAATAAGTGTAGTCGCATATCTAAGGAATAACCATCATTTTCAATCCGTGCAAATTATATGCCACAACTCTGTTAGTAACAGTACCCAAGTACGGTATCAGTAATGTTCAAGAAAGGGGGATAATTATATTATTTCTTAGATGTGGTGCCGTAAGCTGCACTAAGATTACATCGTAATAGAATTACTACCTCGCGATATACCTGTGGATGATATTAACGTTTCATTTACTGTTAATGTTAGTTTTGATTTCTTTTTTGACTTTAACCGGAGTAACAAATAGTATTACATTGTTGTCTTGCTCGACAATATTTGGCAGTATCTTGCCATCATTTACTGGATTGGATTGAAATATCTTTTTCAGGTGATCTGCAAATCTTGATGCTTTCTGTTTGTTGTTTCTGGCCCAGCTTCCATCCCCATTTTTGATCGAAGATGTCTGCATGATAGGTCTTTTCAATTTTTTGGTAGTTTTCCATAACGAATATTCAGTGCTGAAATCATTAGTTAATTTACGTAGATATTCGCCGATGTTAGCTTTTTTTCAGCTGTTTGATATCATTTCTCAGTTATGTTGTGAGATTATTCAAAATACTTTTATCTTGCGAAGCTCTAGTTTGGTGCCATTTCTTCCTCGCTCTTCTTTTTTCAGATATCAACTCCAACACTCCTTTAGAACAATTATTACCCTTTAATTTTCTTTTAATTTGTAAGGTATTTTGCCATGCTGAATATTATGTACTATGATATGAAAAACTCATTTTTTGACAATCAGTCGACTCGTCCACACATAAGCACTCTTTTCTATTTTTTAGTTCTGATGTAATGTTGTTTTCAATTTTATTGTCCACTATTTCGCAAATTTGTCCGATTAGGTAATTTTAACTTCAAGCACTTATTCCAGAAAGAGTAAAATGATTTATTATTTAATAACCTAAAAAATACATTACACGCAATAATGTTAGTAGTAAAACAAATATAAATTGGCTATCCAACCCGACGCCATTCTTTGATGTGCTAGCCATGTGTTTCTTACACACTGTTATTGTGGAACATGAGAGCTTCGTCACACACTATACAAACTAATTTAACTCCATCATGTATGTACGTAGGTACAGTTCGCTGGCGTTTTAACACTTCATTGAATCGCGATTTTGTAAGGACCGCGGGAGTTCGCAATGAAACACAAATACTGTTATGTTTACCTACTAAGACTTTAATGAAATATATAGATAGGGCTTGGATAATTATGTTGTTGAGAGAACTGTCTCTCTTTGCATTCGCAATCGAACTCTCTCAAGTTTTAATTTTTCCTACAAAGCTAAGCTTCGTGCAGGAAAGCAAATGGATTTCATTGGTTTACAAAATAATGAGGCGTCCTCCAGATACCAATAAAAATTGTACATAATGCTTATATAAAAATAAGAGTACCTGATATTACATCGCCGATAGTTACGTGGGTGGTCCAACAGGGTAGGTAACCTCCGTCGCAGAATTAAGGTATTGATAGAATCCTCGGAACTTATTGCTGGGCAATAAACAAGGGTAGCAGAGTTAAATGTACAATAAGTGATAAACCTTAAAATGCTTAGAAATCACCCAACGCAGGTCAGACCGTTCTCACAATTGCAAGTAATAAATACATTCATAACTATCGGCGACTGTACAAAAATAAATGCGAAAACTAATAAAACATCTGTTCGAAGTAACTCGAACAATGTATTAAATATGAAAATTTCGCAATAAAATTCTTTATTTTGTAAACCGACAATAGCTTTTTCGACGTTTGCAATTGCGACTTTATTAAAACTAACCGTACAAAACTCCTAACAAAATAAATGCAAACATACAAAACGACGACCAAAGAACGATAGCAGATATATAATAATAATTGTTATGTCATAATAGAAGTAAAGTCAGCAGTATCCACCACAGTGTTATTTACAATGCCGCGAGCGAGAAGATCGAATCTTTCACAACGAAGCCGTAATACAAATAGACTGCGGAATATTGCAAATGAATCCACTGCAGATGGAGCAGAAATCGCACGAGAGAAGGGTGCCGTGTTAGTACGGCCCGACTTCGTGCTTCACAAACGCAAGAAGAAAGAGGGGCCATACGTGAAACGTCCCAGTTGGCAATGAGAAATCGTCAAGCAAAACACAGAGATCACCAACGTCGATCCACAAGAAGAAACGTTTCAAGTGTTAATTTGAATCGAGGAGCGTTTCAATACGATTCCACAATTGACTACAGCTCGCACCCTTTCGTTAGTTTGGCCCTATGCAGGCTATGTGCGTCCATTATGGTGCGTTGAAGTTCGCTGGAGAAACGCCTGGATTATGCTGTATCAGTGGAAAGATTAAATTGCCATTGCTGCCTCCCCCACTGAGCCATTGCATTCATTGCTTCATGGCGAAGCCCAAGAATCACGAAATTTTCTTTCGAACGTTTAAAGGTACAACGCATGTTTCCAAATGACTTCATTTGGAGCAAATATTATTGAAGAACACGGATTCAGTCCTACATTCGAGGTAATGTTTGTTAATAAGAGAGTAACCTTTATTTTTACTAATAATAAATCACTAATTATCACTTCCCTTTCGACTATACAGATACAAGAACAAATTCACCATAGAATTGGATCATTACAACCGGTTGAAGACGCACAGCATAAAATTGTTACAAATTTGCTCCATGGTCAATATGGAGGACCAACTTGATCAGCGTCAAACGATCAATAACGCAACAAAAGAGAAATTCTTCAAGATTTGCAGCAAATACTTTATGAACATCATGCATTGATTTGGTTGTTCAAAACTGCGTTGGATCGCATGACAAGTGATGACTATAAAGTAGTGATCAGACCAAATAAACGCCCCGCTGAAACACACGAACGACAATTCAACGCTCCGACAATAGATAAAGTCGCAAAATACAGTATATCACAAGGTGCTTCAATGAAGATAACCGACAAGAGTGCAACCCATTCAGCAAATATTTTAACAGAAAGTTGTGCTACAACGATACGCGAATCATTTGGTTTACATTCAATAAAGCAAATGCTTTGCACTAACGTAAATTTGTTCCTTTTTGAACTTTTATTCAACTTAATTAATTTTATCTTAATATAAACAAGTTAATAGGGTAATAACTTACGACAACATTTATTAATTCTAAGACGGTACGACGTTCGTCGGGTCAGCTAGTATAAATATAAAATGAACCTTTAAATTTTATTTACTTAAACTTCGTTCGTCATTCGACATACACAGCTCTTTTTCTTTCAGTCCGCCAAGGACTACACATCCAATCCTCGCTTCTCTCCGTTCCTCTTTATTTCTAATCCTTCCCCCACATTAACTCCTTTTTAAATATTAATAATTAATATAGCCTTGAAGAGTCAAGCATTGCCACAGAACAACATCGCAGATTGTGCAAAGGGAGTCCCATACAAATCGGAGAGGTGGAAAACTATGCAGTTAGATGAAATTTGAGTTAGACAGTCGCCGTCTTCTGTCTCCAATATCAAACTACATGTTATTCGAAATGGCGGTCTCGTCCGGTAACACTACAAGCAACTGTCAATCTAATTGACCTTACAGCACTGAAGCCGGACTCACTAACGGGGGTGAAATTTACAAAATTTCTCCGTCAAGCTCGTAGCTCCTAACCTAAGCAATGTCAAATTCAAGGGGGCAAATTTTCAACTCGATAGAAATGCTGGAAGGCTACGGCATTTCTCAGATATGATTCTTTAGATTGAGAGCTTATTGTTGTAGCTATTTTTTTATAAATATCTCAAAACTTGGTACACCTGGATCCCTATTAATAGCTGGTAATAAAGAATTTAATGGTGGGTGTAGGTTATGTATAAAGAAGTTGTGCACATTACGTCTTATTAGTGATTGCACAGTTACATCATATTTGACAATATATACGTTTGTGTTAGGCTTCGAGTATTTGCTTGCTTTTTACATGGACTTCTTTTCGAACCCTTTTACAACCAAGTGCTTTTACATCTGTAACTGCAGAGGGCTCATTCATGTTTTTTGTTAATAATTGAGATGCTTATAGAGTATTTGGAAAAGGCAGAACTATCTACAGTGCGTGACAGCTGGCGTGGTCTAACAACTACAGCGTTTTTCTTAAATTCTTAATTCGTAAATTTAGTCTGTTTACATTTTGTTGTGAAGGCATACTAAATTTCAAAAGTTGTAACAGACCATGCAATCGTTTCATGAGGAAGGCCACCAATCTAGTGCACTGTTTTAAAAAGTACAATTAACGAGTTACGTCGTCTATGATTGTTTCCTCCTCTGAGGATGTCAAACCTGTTGTAGACATAGGTGTTTAGATACATTTCAATCGGTGTAGTAAGGACGAGATTGATATCTAATTAATTGGTATTCCTCAACAACTACTTTACACTTAGGGTCAACGGATTTACATTGCATAGCTACCTTAATTAACTAATTGAACGAAATAATTACTAATGGGTAAACTTGGAGTTCTTTGCAAGATTGTCATGATATTTAAAATCAATTACATTTGGATAATTGAGAAGATAAAATCATTTCTTTGGTGTATCGTCCAACGTCTATTTTCTAAAAGACTGTTCAAATCTATTGGTACATACATATGTATGTATGTACGTATACCTATTCTGTTTGGCTAAAGTTAAACACGACATTGAGTAACATCAACGGTACATAAATGTAAGATCGCTAATTGATTACAAGCGCATACCAACGTCAGTTAATTATTCCGCACTAAAAGGCAAATGTAATGATTTAGATCATTAATTAACTTCAGGTCAATTAGTTGATATAACTACTATTGGAGGACGTATAACCAGTCATGGTGTAAATAATTAGTACCTTAAAGCATGATACGTTAGTTCAGTCTGCAAGTGAAATATATATGTATAGGTATATGTACACACACACACACACACATATATACATATATATATATATAGCCACAATAACCGCTTGTTTTCCTCGTTCTAAAATTTTTTATCCCCGGATGTTAACAGAATAGAGGCCGCTATCAAACATTTATCACTTCTTTTGATAGCCAAGCAAAAATTCAACATTATAAAAAAGCCAAATTAATGTCTGTAACATAGGGCATACAGCTATTAATAAAGAATAATTTTGAGCATTTTTATGAACTGCTGGAATAAATTTACTAAAACTTTTCCCCTTCATAAAATTATCATTTCTATAATCACTTGTAGATCATGTGATGGACAACGTGTGGTAGCGGGATAGTTTATAGTAAACATTAGAAGCTTAGATGAATTTGGGGGTAAAGCGTGGTGTAGATATATCTAACATGCTTTATCACACATTCAGTGGCTCTGGTTTATATATATATATATATATATATATTTGAAAAGGTAGCCAGTAGTAGTATACCATTGCCCTTGCGATCATTATCAAGTAGAAAACTACCGTACAACTATAATGCCCTGATTGATAGCATCAGAATGAATTCCAATAACAAATCTAGAATTTTCCTGGCAAGTCAAAATGTATCTTTAATATAAATATTGTGTGATCCCTACACACAATACACACATTAGGTGCTAGAGGTATGCAGCTCCATTATCGGCGCCAACAGTCTTTCTTATGGATTTGTCAAATAAATACAAGACTGATTTCGGCATATGACTCATATAAATAATCATCATCCCGCGAAGGCATATTCCCAAATTAGAAAAGTGATAAATAACTATTTAGTGGCGCCTAACTTTGTCTCTTCGATCTTTATTAATATGGTAGAGATCTTGCTTAAAAGATTAAAATCATGCACTTTTGAATGAACATCGGCAGATTATTTGTTGACTTTCGTGACTAAAGTTTCTTAAAGATCTCTAAAAACTTGAATTTGAAATCAACTAAAAACACCTTAATGCATTTCTTAGATGCCTGTGTTAATATATACTGAGAAATTATGTACATTAAAGAGGAAATAAACTGTCGGGGAAATGGCTACCGCGGTTCCGTAGGTAGCTATGTAGTCTGTCAACGAAATATCATAATACGTTTTGTAGCGAGGGTTACTAGAGGTCACAAACTTGGTGTTCAGTTTCTGCTTTGAGCTTTTCAATCATCTCAGGATGATTTGCTACACCCTAATGTTTAGAAAACCCTAGATGAAGAAATTTTAATAGGTTGAATCGCAACTTCTTGGCGACCAGTTTTGTTCTCCAAAACGACAGATAACACGATCTGGGACCTCTGTTAAACAACAACGTCCTGTTGAAACCACATCCTAGTTATGTTCGTTCCATCAAATTCCTTTAAAAAAATTGTCAACTTACCACAGTTAGCGATAGCAATAGTCACAGAGGCATCCCTCATCATTTTTACAACAGTATGGTCCTATCATCGCTTCTGCCCATATGGCACACCAAACTATCATTTTTTGATCATCCGTTGGAATTTCTTTCAAGGCATGTGGATTTTCTGTTCCCCAGATCCAAGAATTCTGTTTGTTAAGGTGAGGTAAGGTCTTCACAAAAGATTTTAACTTGCAGTTGTTCTAAGATCCGGTTAGTACAGCGTCTGCGCTGTCTGTAGTCAGTGGGGTGCATGTTTTGGATGAGCTGAATCTTGCATGCATAAAGGTGCAAATCTTTTATCCAAATTTGTTGAGGAGGACTGCTGTGAAAGTTTAGTAAGGTTTCTATCGTCTTTGAATGAAAACCTCCGCTCAGGTCTCTTGAATAAATTTTCAAGGGCAACGCGACGGTCGATTATGGAAATCAAAATATCACCTAACTTTGGAATCGTCATTGTAAAATGCTCTTAATTTTGTAATCGGTTTCCACTATTCCTGAACGTTCTTCTAAACTACAAGATGCTGTTCGTAAATGTTAATGTATCTAAAAATTTACAAATATGGGTGACTCAACAACTGACAGACGAAGATGGCTTGAAATTCGAAATTCATGCTCTTGTTAGGACAATATCCATAAGTTGTGTTGAATAATGCAAGCAACAGGTATATATCATAGTTCGATGTTGGGGTCATTAGTATTTCTGGTATACGCTAACGATTCGAATAAAGGATTCAAGATCAAAATTTTTCAATTTGCAGACGATTTATTGTCTAAAGACCCACATATGCGAAACCTTAAATAAGTGATGTTTTACACTTGTAAACCAAGCTCATTACTTTCAGTTCATCTAGATGGACTACTGATAGGCCGTTACTGGTGCACCTGGGCTTGAGAATAAGAATAATAAAGTACAAGAAAACAGACATCAAGATATCCCACAATAAATCAGTTATTTAATTAAGACCGAAATACTTACAAGCAATATTCAAAAAGCAATAGCTGGATAGACACCAGGAATACATCATCTACATAATTTCTGGTACAAAAGTTAACTGCATTATACGAATAACTTGCGGAGCAAATAAATAACATCATATTAGAACCATAAACATGCCAAAATTCTTAACATAGGGGAAAACTCTCATAAGACTAAAAAGAGAGAAACACAAAATCCAACTAGAGGGCAATACATCGTTTCCAACATTATACAAGATACTAATATTGATAATAACGGACATACCACAGAGACTGCCACTTAAAGCGCGGGAGATATAGAAAGTTGATAAACACATATAAAGCTTTTAGGTAAAGCCTTGGAAGGCAACATGTATATATGTATATATATATATATATATATATATATATATATATATAGACAGAGGGATATTTCAGGTCGACTCCCTTAGCGCTCTGTGGTTCCGCTTGTGTTCCAATCCCTCTCTCCAACGCCATGAACAATACAGCCTGTATGTTTAAAATCAGACATCAAAATGCAGAACAACGAGCAATAAACCATGTCCTCTATATGAACGATATTACAATATTTGCATCAAATAAAACACGAATGCAACATTCCTAAAAATAACTGAAGAATTCTTTAAAAAATTACTATGGAATTCGACATCGATAAGTGCAAAATGCTTCATATACAGAGAGGTAAATCCAGTAGTCAACAACCAGCATAAACGCTTAACAATGAAATACTTTCAAATATGGAACCAGAGGAAATACATAAATGCCTGATATACGAACAAAATATTCTACAAATATACATAAATATAACTGTCACATAAAAAATAGCTAAGGGACAAATATAGGCATACGTATACACTCAATTCAAATATGTTTAAAGTTATTAATACGTACACCATTCTAATGCCCAACAAATATACTCTTTTAGACTAATTAAATGGTCCGATACAAATCTGGAAGATCTAATAGACTCCATAGAACTAAATCTACAAGCACCGTAAACAGTATTCCAATACATACAAAGAGTCATGATTGGCCAAAGGAGGAAGGAAGAGGATTAATAGACATCCAGACACTACACAATAAAGAACTTCAAAACCTAAGAAAATATATCCAAAATAACTACTACTACTACACCCTGTCACAGTAAAAATTAAATGCTTGGTTTGTTTTAAATGTTGAGATCTTATCTCTAAATTCTAAATTTTGGCGATTTATCGTAAGGTGTTTATTTAACGTTCTTGTTTCCTTACGAACGTAACCTTTGATTCCGCTAATGAAATCGCGCTTACCCCCTGCAATATCATAATGTTTGTTTTTAAGAAAAAATTCATGTAAATTTCTAATAAAATATTTTATTCAAAACAAAAAAAAAAACAAATAAAATAACACATTAATTTTTTCTTGACAGCTTACACAGAATGCTTGTTTCCAAAAATAAAAAAATAATAATAATATAAGTTTGTAATAAAGTATTTTATTAAAAAAATAGAAAATAGCTTACATTAATTTCTTTTTTTGACAACTTACACAGAATATTTGTTTTTCTGTAATTACAATGTAAGGATATAAAAAAATACTGATTTAGTCAAAGTAACCCGATATTTGAAACATTTTGCTCAGAGTCATAATTTCATACTCTAAATAACTTTTCTCGATAACATTTTGCTATATTGTTGACCAAAATGGCACTTTACTTCAACAGGAAATGTTTCGTTCTCAATAACTATGATGGCCTTGATTTTTAAAAGGTAAAAATGTGCTTCAAATTATTTCCAGGCAAAGCAAGGCGGTGTCTCAAAACGTTAAAACAAAATTAAATTTTTGTCGCTATTGTTAGTAGATGACCCTGAGAATGAACTTGAGGTTTCTTCGAAATCTCCTTCGTTGTCCAGAACTATTCCGGTTGCGAAGTGGACTAATTGTGGCAACCCTCGTGATATCTCGCTTAGTGCTTTCTTGCAACATATTGAAGAAATGCGAATAGCTGGTGTCGTTGGTCCAGATCTTCTTTTCACTACGGCTTTAGATTTTTTACGGAAAGAACTTTAATCTGGTGCCTTGCGAACCGCAATCTGTTTTCGTATGAAACGACTTGGTGAAAGATCTTCAAGAAGATATTTCACTTCCCGATTATAATGACAAAGTTTTGACAGACGTCGCACTCAAGTTACTGATGAGTGTGACAAACTCTTCTCGTGTTTCAATTTCAAGTCAGTAGAAAATTTTGATGAAAAACATTTTTCCGTTCTACCACACGCAGTTGGCGGCTTTAACCAAGATTACCACCATACTGCAACTCCTCAAGCTTTGTGGTCAGCTAGAGGCCCGCGAGTGTCTGTGGAAATCTTAGATGTAGCTTACATTAATGTCACTTCTGGTGTACCATCTTTGAACATGGATTTGTCGAAACCTATGAAATGTTGGAATTATGAACAAACTGATCATTAGTCTACCAAATGCGAATAACCGAAACACATATACTGTTTTAGGTGTGGAAAAGTCAATGTCACTGTCGCCACCTGACCCAAGCACATTCAAAGGACGTAGTAAGGGACCGTCTATTGCGTCGCTTGTCTTACAACAAACCGGTCACATCACAGCACTACTTTGTTGGACTATGTGTTAAGTGATGCCTGCGAGGATAAACGTTCTTATCTCGAAGTTACCGCTTTAGAAAGAAGTAGTTAGGACTTAGGACTTAGCTTCTGGCGCTTTGCGCACTATCATCGGTCAATCAGGATGTAATATTTTGTTCGGATAGGCTTGCCAATGAGGAAAAACATTTCTATGTGCACCGTTGTATCCAATTACGTGATGAAATTCGCACTGTCCATATCATGTTAGTTGCTTCCGTGACTCATCACCTCACTCTCGGCACTGATTTTTGCAGAAGTGGCATCGTACTAGATGTCAGACTTAGTCTCCCATGAAGTGAGTTGCGAAGGACTTCCTATCAAACATCCTTTATCGCCTGCTATGCAAAAGATCATACACAAGGAATTGGACGAAATGATTTGTGTAGGTATTGTTCAGAAATCCAACAGTATTTTTCAATCCTTATGATCCCTAAGAAAGACGGAACCTATCGCTTCAGTGTCGATTAAAAGAAAGTTAATCAAGTCACCAAGAAGGGCGCTTATCCTGTACTGTACCCCTCACATACTTTAGATTATATTAGCTTAGGGGCGCAAACTTTTGTCGTTGTTAGATGTCAATTCCGCTTATTGGCAAGCCGCAATCGCCGTAAAAGACGACACCGCTTTCATTATGCCGAATCATGACCTTTTTGAAGTCGTTTACCTTTGGACTTTCCCATAAAATTCATCGATCAAGTGTCGAATTTGAACCTCACGTCTTTGTGTATTTCGACGGAATCGTAAGTCAAATTTATCAGAAACATCTGGAAACCTGGCAACAAGTTTTCAAATGACATGCGGACGTTGGACTCAAGCATAGTGCGGACAAATCTTACAACTAGTTTTGCCGTTTAGAATTACATTATCTGAACTATGTTGTCAGCCGGTGTGGATTTTGTGTAGATCCTAACAAAGTCAACGCTATTCTTGCGTATCCTTTTCCCTACACAGTCTCTGATGTTAGGCGTTTCGTTGGTATGACGTCTGGGTGTTGACGAGTTATTCCCGAGTTTTCCGACCATCCTAGCCCCTGTAACCAATCTTGTGCAAAAAGAACGATCGTCTGGAATGACAATTGCGACGACCTGTAGATTTCATTGAAAAATCTCACGTTACTGCTCCCACTTTGGCATGTCCCGATTTCGGAATATCCTTTATCGTCTACTGTGATGCTTCAGATTTTTGTATTGGCGTTGTACCCTAGTAGGGAGAGGATGCAAAGGGCAATTACATTAGTAGATCTTTTACTTGGCAAAAACGGAAATTCAACCACCGAGAGACTTAGGCCTTACATAGAAGGAAGTTATTTTAAAGTCATGACATTACTCTATTTTGTGGTTAAGTAAGCTTCACAACCGCTCTGGTGGATCTTGATACCCTGTTATCGAAATCGTTGATGTCACCCCGTCTAAACCCATTACAGGAAAAGATAACTTCCTTAATAGATATTTTGATATCGCATGAACCAGTGAAGTCTCTGTAACAGGCATTGCCATAAAAATTTTCTTAAAGCCCTAAGCAAAATCCTAAAGCATTGGATAGTAACTCGCAGATACATACGAATACAAACCTAAAAATAACAACACAAAAGGCAGTAATTCTGAAAACATATACAACTGCTAAGAAATTTTTAAGACAGGATCTGTTCGGTATCCACTACGAGATAATAATAATAATAATAATAATAATAATAATAATAATAATAATAATAATAATAATAATAGTAATAGTAATTACTTTTTTCAGTAACATATAGCATATTGAATGGATTGTATGGATGATTCGTTTAGTTATATCATTATTAATTGAAAAATGTGTATCAGTTCATAGTGTGTAGATATAAAATCTAGGAGTGTTATGGATTGATGTTCGACGAACTATCTATGCATGTTTTTTAATGTTTCGTAATGTGCACAGAAACTATTAGAAGCGCTTTTTCTATAGGTAGAACCAAGTCATACATATCATTGTTTAAAAGCTATAAAATTATGTAATTATATATATCTTTGCATGAACGTTGCGCTTCACTATAATGCTTTGAAAGTTTCGTCAGTATTTAGTATTACCACTTGCAAGACACATCACACGCCAATATCGGCAAACTCACTAGGCGCCTGTAGTGTATATTGAATATAGAAAAGCTTATATGGTAAATATATACTGAGTGACATAGAAATTGCAACATTAAGAAGGAGTAGGTAATTAATTAATTAACTTTATTTCGATTGTTATTCAGTTGTTTACGTGTTTTGTTTGTTTGATCATGCCTAGAGTACGGCAACGAGTCAATTACGATCAATTAAGCGAATTCGATAGAGGCCGAATTATTGGTTTGCGCGAAGCTGGTTTTTCATTTGGGGAGATTGGTAATCGTGCAAATCGAAACCGGTCTACTGTAATGCGAGTGTGTCGTGCATGGTTTGAAGATGGTCGGGAACATCGTGAAAGGGGAACCGGTGCTTCAAGAAAAACGAATGAGCGTCCAGATCGTCGCTTAAGATAACTGTCATTTAGAGATCGATTTTTCTCTACTCTGTTAATTATTGAACAATGGTTTGGTGAAGAAGGACGCCATGTAACCCTTTGAACAGTTCATCGCCGAATCCGAAGTTTTGGGTTAAGATCATATCGTCCGCAACTTGTACTTTCTTTGACTGCGGAACATTGTCAGCAAGGGTTATAATGGTGCAATGAAAGATCCCATTGGAATATTGAATGGCGTGGTGTTGTCTTTAGTGACGCATCTAGATGTTGTTTAGGCATGCACGACGGTCGTTGTTTAGTATAGATTATTTTAATTTAATTTACCGGTGAACGACGGAATCTTCAATTTACAGTTGAGAGACACGTACACCGCGCCCTGGGTGTTACGGTTTGGGGTGCAATTACTTACGGTAGCAGGTTTCCCTTGGTGTTCATTCGAGGCAATATGACAGCACAACGATATATTGCGGAGGTGGTTGAAGCACATCTTCTGCCATACTTACAAGAGCTTGAAGATCCATTATTCCACCAGGATAATGCACGTCCTCATGTAGCAAGGATTTCATTGAATTTCTTTGAACAGGCCCAGATTAATCTTTTGCCCTGGCCTTCAAGATCTCCAGATCTTTCACCCATTGAACACGTTTGGGACAACACGGGTAAAGAGTTGCAAAATTTGCAGCGCTCTCCTTTGACTTTGAAGGCTTTGAGAAATGAGGTGCAACTTGCATAGGACGCAATACCCCAAGACGAAATAAACCACCTTATTCAATCAATGCCACGACGTGTAAATGAATGTATAAATCAGAGAAGCCGCTCATTACATTATTAACAATGCACATTATTAACAATAATTATTAAATTTTGTTTAACTAATAAAGATTTTCCTCCCAAACTTTGATCATTTATTACTATAACATAGGTGAATATTTCAACCAAATTTCATTCAGAAATTCCAACTCCTTGTTGGTGTTGCAATTTCTATGTCACTCAGTATATTATAAAATATTCGCTACAGTGAGCTACAAATACACACTTACGATCAAACGTTTCATAAATACAGCTGCCTTGCTTTTACGATGAGGCGAGTTGGCGTACTGGTTAACGTGCTTAATGAAATTTTTAATACTTTTCAGGCATGTTCGCAAAATGATGCAAATTTATTAAATAAGTACAACAAAATCTATTTACAGCCATAAACTAATAAATTGCCATATTAGAATGAAACCGAAACAATGGAAGGAAGGGATAATTATCGAATAAAACACGGAAATCCGTATTTTACATCTTTATTGTACTTTGGTCCCAAAAACTTTTTCTCTATATGCGATCTGTGTACCTACTTTACAATTACCTGCTTTTATTTGCGTTCAAGATCATGGGCATATGTAACAACATCCTGTATTCGTAACGTCTCAACATAAACATTCAACATTTTTTTGAATGTGATATATTTGGTTGTTATTCATTATATTTTTGGTTTTGCGCCTTCGCCCATTTTACATTTTCACAGTCATTTGGATTGAGTGTCATGTATTCTAGGATATTGTTGTATTTCCACCTCCAATGGAAATTTTTACCGTGTTAAATATTATAGTGGCATTTTATATGCAATTAGAAATCACCCACCTCTATCGAATGCAAATCCACCTGCAAAAAAAAAAGCAGAAAGACAGTTTTAATATGTGCACCTACCTGAAGCAAGTTTTCCTATATACTGCATATTTACATTAACACTCAAATAATATTATATCTACTTATATGTATTACTATCTCTATCTATGTTGTCATGAGTTTTGGCTATTTTGAACTCACGTATCCGTCAGGTCAACTATCGTCCATACGCGCATTTCTTTTTCTCGGCTGCATCGTCTTGACTCGGATTTCGCGTACTACAGTTGTATTAATTAAGGAAAGTTTACATTAAACCCAGTGGTTTGCAATTTTGGGAAAAGCGATGGAGGTCAGTAATAATAGCTGCTATCCGCTGCTATCCTATATTAACTTTCTCTTTATAGATGGTAGTCTCAGGTATGGAACCTTGAGTTTCCTGGCATGTCGTTGCTCTGGTTGATCTTACCAGTTGGTGGTAACTTGCGATGGTTTTGCCCTCGAATTTGCACGATTTATAAAAGTAGTTATGTCTCTAAGATTTGCTTATAGATAGTTTATATTAAGAACCTAGACAGGACTTCAGATTCTATGTTTGTATGTATGCTTCATTTCGTCCAGGTAACACAACTAGTCAAATATCATTCCACTGAATATTGCGTAATTTCATATTCGTTATAACTAAGGTTTGATAAAAGAGTGGATGATGTGTTATCATTAAGTAGTGTAAACCGGTAAAGACCGGTATAATACATACGTATCAAAACCTTTTGATAATATTGCTCGCGAAATTGTTTCACGCAAACTATAATTTCAATTTTACTTAGACGATTCCCTAGAGCTACAATCTAGGCCGCTTATTATTTTTATTACTATCACCGATCTTTCCAATTTTATCGAGAACGATATATTAATGCTTACAGATGATATCAACATTTTTATGTGTATTCATCTATTTAAAGAAGGTAGCTACTTTCCTCGTTTTTGATTTTATAAGCGAAAGTTAGCGCTTCACATTCACCTGCCACAGGTTGTAAGGCTGTTTAGTGCGTTGTTGACTTTTTGGTGATAGTAGCACGTATTAAACTTTTATCACTTTAATACAAAAATAAATTTAATATCGTAAATAGCTCAGTCAGATTAAACAGTCAAGTTCAAATTGTTGTAAATGCTTTAAGCGCTCCTATTGCACTGACTCTAGAAATAAATTTTATTGACGAGGTAATCTCGGCGGCTATTTGTGATTTTAATCTACTCTCCCATTGATTTTGCAAATGGTACCGGTACAATGTCATAGTAAAAGCATGACATTGATAATAGTAAGGGATGACAATCTGCAAGAGTAAACTAAAAATGTAAAGTGTGAGGAATGACTCTTTAAAAATGGCGGGGGGCGCAATTTTCTAAATAGTAAAGTCAATATGTTAGTCAGGAACAAGCGAAACTAAAATTTAAATATATAAATATTTACACTACAGACCTTGGATATATGTTTGCGTTCGTTCGCCACATCATTCTTCACACGTTAAACGTCTGTCACCACTGACCGACAGTACATTTTCCGCATCGGTCACCGGTGACAAGCATCATCGTCAGGTCATGATTACACGTCTAGGGCGCTTTTATTATCACCATAGCAGGCAAAAAGGTTACCTGTTTTCGGGAAACCTGAACGGAAAGATCAGTAAAAAGTACGTGGTGTTTTCATTAAGGATTGCTATATACTTCATTCCCGTCTGAAGTAGTTACATTTGCCACTGGTATACCCTAAATAGAGTAAAATTCTCTATAATTCCAAATATAATTCTTACACTATCTGAAGATTATCCTATTTTACGTAATTACTTTATTCAAACCGAGATCTTTCAATTGTGTGATGTGATTAATTTTTATTTCAGGATTTACAGGATAGTATGTTGCCCATTACAACCATCTCCTTGGTAACATTCGTTATGCTAGCAGCATTGGTTGCATCTCAGTTTCCGGTCATAATGGAATCAGAAACATGGTCACTGGGAGTATCTTTCCTACTTACCATTCTCATAGCATCGACAACTTTACTTCTTGCGGGAAGACACGCACCTTTGCCTCTTTTCACCCTTCTACTGGCGATTCATACCATGCTTCCTATTTCGAGAGCCGTCGCTCTAGTTTTTGCTGGTGTCGTAACTGTGGCACACCTTACAACCTCTATCGCTTACAAGTACACCTCCAACGAACATGCATATTTGATGCAGGTAAGTTATAATACAAAATATAACGGTCTTTTTGTGTTTTTTGTGCTATAATTAACCGCGCCGACTTTTAAAATTTTCTGTGGACGTTCACTGCTTTACTTTAATACCTTACGTTTTATGTTATGCATACATATACATATATGTATATTTTTACTGGTGCGCTCGACTACACTGCCGCCACAAATTGGAGCTATAAAGGCCGTTTTGTTCAAAATCATCTACAGGTCATAAATCCCACCCAAAGCTAAAAATTCTTAAACAGAAATGTATTTGACAAATTTTCGAAGAGAGCTGCTAAGGCTGATTTTCCAAATATCAATTTAAAATACGAAAATGCTAATCATCCATCAAATTTCATATATACCACGAAATAACGTTGTACTAAATATATATCGAAGGAGTTATGGTACCAAGTAAATAAAAGAAAACTATCCTAACGCAATTATTCTAAACTCTAAGTAATCCAAATTTACACTTGCAAATCGCAAATTATAATGGTAAAAACGAGTACTAAAAACTCGGGCCAAATATTATAATGTCATTTGATCTTGTATGAATTTAACGAAAAATTTTAAACTATAATATAATATTTTAATAACCAGGTTGGCAGTTTAATAGTTGACATTATTTTGTTACTTGGTTCTTCAACTTAAAATCCAAGAGTAAACAAGTTTAGAAAATATTATATTAACGTTCATGGTTTCAAAATTTATAAACTTAAGACTTCTGTGGTGATGATTTGGAGTGTAGTGGATTTAAGGTGGAATGGATTATTAACTTTATGACCCTGTTATTACAGACAAAGTATCAAATTACAAAAGTACATATGTACGTTATCCTTAAGGACACCGCTTAAATTTGATTTAAATCTAAGAGATTTGCATTGAAATTTCAAATTTTGTAATATCTCCGATTGTATACCTAGAAGGAGACACTGGCAACTCGCAAATTCAGATTTCGATGAAACTGTACGAACTGAAAGAGTTCCTTGGTATAAAAACAACTTAATTTCTTTTAGCGGCTGAATCGTCCGCTTTCAAGGTACAACGCTTCCAAATATTTGCACAATTTCTAAATTTTCCTCAAGGATGACTCAAATTATTTTCGGAAAGAATAAATAACGGGGTACCCTGCACTCAATACTCCCCAACATTTTTATAGTTCTATTTTTTTATTTATCACAAATAAAGTCAGGTTTACATAGAACGGTGCTGTATAACAAATGTATACAGTTAATATTAGAAAACAATAATAAAGCCTGGTTTTTTATTGATTGATTTTATTGATACATAAGTAATTATCGTTCTAAATATATAGTATTTACTTAGATCAATTGAGATTATTAATTATTTCGATAACGCTTCAAAGGAATATTGATTGATATAGATTCAAATTAGATATCAATAAATTAAAAATACAGGCAATGTTCTATCATCTATACCGTTACAGTAATGCATATACAGGCTGGCGCAATGGATATCGGCAATTTTTGAAACGCCACTATTGGAATATAAGTAAAGTTGAGGGTACATTGAATGGCTAAAATTATTCCGTATTTTGTGTAGTTTGGTAGACATGAATCCGTGACTAGTGAATCAGCGCAGCTTTCGCGTTAAGGCTTATCACCGATCGGCCTGTTATTGAAGTGCAACGACAATTTCGGCTTGAATATAATGTTCCCAGGTATGGTAGAACTTCCCCGCGCAACACAATTTTGGATTTCTTGATAATGGAAGTGTACGAAATGAATATGTCGGTTCAGTAAAAACTGTGCCTACACCGGAGAAAGTAGAACGAGTATGAAAAGCTGTAACAAGAAGTTCAACTCGTTCATCAAGGTGTCAAGTAGTCGAATTCAACATTACACGGAAAAGTTTGACTCGAATTTTACAGAAAAACCTACGATTTCATCTGTATAAAATTTTACCGCTAGATTTACCAGCACGAATACAATTTTGTAGAGTATTTCTTGATTTACTTACTAAAGCGCATTTCCACTTATCAGAGTATGTGATGTTACTGGCGTCAAAACTCTTGGTATTGGATTGTGGCGAAAGAGAAATAATGATAATAATAAGAGAATAAGTCGGAACGTGACCGATACTGGAGTTATTCGTTGCAATTAGAATAACTCAGTTGGTTATAAAAGTGGAGATCCAGGCTAGCTAGCTAAATGGAAACGGCGTGGGTTTAAGTTCGACAATTTATTAGTAACAAGGCGTCACTCTCCTATTGTAACATAGGATCGCATCTAAGTTTCTGGATTCAGATAGACCCTTTAGCTTCGTTAGTAAGTGATACGAGGATATTCAGTCGTGAAACGACCATCAAAGTTACTCGAAAACTACTTAAAAATAAAATAAAAGAAATAAAAATAAATTGAGGGGAGAGAATAATGAACAACACGTTCTTTGTCATTAACAGCACCTTTAGGGTGTGTAGGGCCTGGATAAAATTCAAGTAAGCTAGCTTCGTATCGTAGTTAAATAATGCTTACAAAACTACCGATAACTGTTGGAATTCCAGAGGCTACCCAGACATATTACAGCTTTAGCAAACAGTAATTAGAAAAATATGTGCAAGTGACAATTAAACGTGATCTCCCTTAAAATACTAAAAAGGATTGAATATTTCGTTCAACAAATATCTAACTAAATTGTTAACGGTAAGATAGCAGAAGTAAGAAGATCCTTTTAATTGAGAGCATATCCCCGACTTACTAAATCTAAATTAATTAAATAGTTGTAGGAATTTTTTCCCAGGAGCTCAAAGAGACAAAAATAAAATAAAAACATAACTTAGGGTAATGTGGTTCCGGTTCAGAAGCTGTCAAAGATGGCGGGTTTAAGTGATCGCTAAGTTCACCCGATTTAACCTGCCCTGACTTTTTCCTATGGAGATATTTAAAGACTAGGGTTTTCGAAAATTGGCCTCGGACGCTACTAGCTTTAAAAGCCAACCGTTCTTAAGAACATAGATCGATAAAGCAGGAAATGCTGCAACGAGTTACAGAGAATTTTCAATCACGCCTTCATGAATGTTTGGATAACCCTTGGGGCCACCTAAAAGACGTTATTTTCAAAAAATATTCTTTTGTAAAGCTGCATTGTAATAAAAATGTATTTCCTTGCCCTGGGTTGTTTTATTAATATATCCATAATAACTCTCTAAACCAGGTATGGGCAACCTCCGGCCCGCGGGCCACATGCGGCCCTCGAGTAAGGTTTGTCCGGCCCGCTACTGAATTCTTTCGTTGCATATTAGCACGGCCCGTCTAAACTTAATTCATAATGAATCATAAGGATACTACAAAAATGTATATTTTTCAAGATTACTCACAGCATAAAACTTCTACAAAAAAAAGGTTTCCCATGCCTGCTCTAAACTCTCTCAAGGAATAGTCAATACCCATTGCGCCACCCGTTATAACACGCTCGTTTCAAATGATATCACAATACGGTCTTACAAAAATTTCAAAACAGCATTAACGATGGAAAAATAATTCTTGATCTGGGTTTTAGAAACTAAACAAGATATTGGACACATGTTTACAGCAGGATGTTATATATATATAGTAATTTTTATTAACGTGACATAAATTTGCATTAGAGAAATAATATTCACAATTATAATATTAATAATCACATTACTACGCTGTATAGTGTTCAATACACTATGCTACATCAGCACTATGCTTTCTTCTTAATTCTGTATCACTGTTTTCTGAAAATTTATTATTGTTACAAATATGTTAGTTATATTAATATTGCTCAATAGAATATCATGCCGAAATGTAAATTTACACTAAAATATGCAATAAATGAATAAGAATATGTAATTAGGTTTCTTCGTTCTTCTTGTATTTCAGTTTTTTCCTATTGTGGGCACTTTCATTAACATTCAACACTCTTATACTGACTACCGTTATTGCAATAATTAGATATAATAGCACTATTCACAATTATAATATCAAAGATAACATTACAGGGTGTATTGAGCGTTTTATAAGAATCATAATTGCTCTTTAATTTTGCTCCGCTGTTTCACGAAAACAATGTTACCTATATTAATATTGCTCTATAGAATATCATGCCGCAATGTAAATCTAAACATATGTTTTATAGTTTTGGATATTATATTATTATATATTATATATTAATATTTTACAAAATTTTAAAAATCGTATAAACTTTAAAAAATTGTGTTGCTCTTTTACCAACGTACTCTTTCAGTCTACACAGTTTCATAGAAATCTGAAATTGCGGACTGCCGGTGTTCCCTTATCAGTTAAATTCGGTATAACAGAATTTCAAACTCAATAAATTGCACTTTATAACGGTTGAATTACCAATTACTAAGCGAAATCAGATTATATTTTATAGATAGACTGTTGTCCGTATAATTACAGTTAATAGGAAGTCGTATTAAACTATTGGAAACTACATTTATTAATTGATACAGGCTTTGGAAAATTTAATGTGCCTGAAAATGCTTATGTGTTTATAAATACATGAATAACTCTTTTACTATAGAAACATATACATTAACTAATATCATATACCGTCGACGTATAAAAGAACATATTATTGCACATGGAAATACATAAAAAAGTCGCACTAGGAACATATACATTAACCCATATAAAACAGTTTGAACAATGCGTAATTCTTATCTACAATATTGATGTAAAAATTTTTTTTTTATTAAAATTTGTAATCATTGAAATCCGGATTTTTACTTGGAATATTTCGCGTGAACCTTTCTAGGGTTGAAACAGGCAATGTAAAGGCATTTCTACCTAGGCTCTAAAATGCCTTGCCTATTCCAGATGTTCCACTCTTGCACCCGTCTAGGCATTGTCTAGAAAATATTATCTTAAGAAAACTCTAGCTAGGGCAACGCTTGACTCTAAACTTTCCTGGATAAATATCCCGCGGGGTAATGATAATCTAAGAAAGAAAACTAACTAAATTATAAGATGTCATAAGTAAAACAGTTTTGGAAAAATGTGTATACGTATTTTGTGTGTAAATCATAATCTCCTACAGTTGTTTAGGGTTTGTCTTGTTCTCGGTTTCCGTTTATTTAATACTAAATCTCAATGTACATATATACCTGCGTGTTTAAATATAGCTACATTTTTCTGTTTTTAAAGAGGAAATCATATTTCCTCGAGTCTCTTTTTGTTTCCCCCTTTTTTCAGTTTTTCACTTTATGAGAATTACCTACACTAAATTAATTCAAATATCTCAAGTGAAAAAGTACTATATCAGGCTGTTTAAGGCTTCAACGTTAGAGATTATGAAACTTTTAGTTGTTCTATGATTAGAACACAGGAGTTTTCGTCAAATATTTATCAAGAGATGACTCCAAAAAGTAAGCATTGGCACATCTGAGAAGACGAAGAGTTCGGCCCTCATACCCTTATGAAATTGGTCGATTTCTTGTGATTGGAAATAAAAAAGTTTTCTATTCTATGACTGCCACTATTTCAGGCACCCTCACCTTCACGAAATGATAGTACACTATGTTTTTAACATGCAAGTTCGTCTAATGATTCTTTTTACACACGTCATCTATTTTTATCCATACGAATCAAATCGGCACTCCTAGTTCAAGTTAAGCACTATATACCTAATGTATTGAAATCATCTGCACGTCTCTGACATTCAATTGATTAACGTAGTAGTTTAAAGATAAATAAGGATAGTTAGATTAACCGGCGATCTTTGCTTGTATCATTCAACAGTGACATGTGTAAAAAGATTCATTAGACGAACTGATGTACATAGTTTTTAATCTCCTTCTAAACCAGATCCCAATTTATACAATACCTTGGAGGTGTTAATGTGACTACCACTTAATATTATGACCTACAGTAATGCTTTGTTTTCATTTCCGATCTCCAATTCTGTCGCGTCACATGAATAGACTGTATACGTTCTTTTAGTCGTCGAGGTAGTTGAGTTATTACATTAACAACTTCGAGAATATAATTTGATTACTGTGTTGTTGGTACCCAACTTTTGTTGAAAAATAGCCCGATAAAACATGAAATAGACGCGTATTTTCCAAAATGTATTCTACTACCTACCCCACCGAACAACTTTACTTAATGCCGGTAATTCATATCTTAGGAAACAAATAGCTCCACAAATTGCTTTATCTTCATGCCATCGCATTTATCAATCAGTGATTTTGACACTGTATCACTTCGGTAAACTCTTTACCACACAATTTTTTCAATAATGCTTGCCACGTGCTAGCGAAATACGTGTCACCGAATTTATTATTAAACAATTGTGTGATGAGGAGTTCATTGACGTAATATACTGTCAGTAAATACATTACAGTTCTTGCAATCAACATTACTAATCACTAATCTTCGGAAGCTTTTGCAAAATGGACACCTAAGAGGGCCGATTTCACTTTCAGTATTAGTTTTTCACAGTATGTTTCCTGGGGAAGAAAGCTAAACTGATTTAAGATTTAGAAAATTTGTTTACAAGCACACCAGTGCCTACTTATCCCTGCGGCAAGTGAGGCAAGTGGGGCAGCGTTAGAGCCCTGATCTTAGAAGGACCGCGTACGATCAAACAAAGAATTAAACAGCGATAAATTGGAAAGAGGGGCAGAAGAAAACAAAGATAACGAACTAGAAAATTGTTCACATTTATTTCAAAATACATTTCATGTTTTAATATCTATGCAACGAAAGATTTAATCAAAATTAAAATTATTAAAAATTGTGTGCTCAATCAAAAATAATACGAATGTATTCAACTTTTCTTCGTCCATCGAACTTCTTAGATAATTTTTTATATATTTTCACTTTTAAAAAGATCTCTCATCTTTAACATTCCTATAAAACATAGACAAATAAATTCAGAGAGGAATTTCGAGATTTGGCGTAATACAAATTAAGTCATCCTTTATGATTGGTGAGTACATTGAGTAATAGGGAAACGACGACATCAAAATTAGAGTAGAAGGCATTGAATGGGAAACTTCTTCGGATGAATATATTGGTTTTATTTTTCCATGATGGGAAAGTGTCGGAAAAGGAGTAGTAATAAATATCTACTTACTAAGTGACAAATGATGAAATACAAATTGCATTGTGTTAAAAGGAAATTCATTTATCTCTACGTAATTACTCACGCTTTAGAGTTAATCCCACCACTATAGTTGCCAATGAAAATTACAAATGAACTCTATAGGATGTACTTCAAGCATTAGAAAATTCTTGTATGGATTTATTTCTTCTTTAATGGTCTAGAGTCTAGAAATAAGAAAATTAATCAAATATGTATACAGTAAAACTTCGTTATAACGCTCCCGTTTATAACGATTTCCCAGCTATAACGCTTTTTTCCTTGGTCCCGGTCCCAGCGACTAATTTTCTGTAGTACTTTTATTCGTTATAACGCTCCCATTTCCCGCTTATAACACTCCATTGAAGGATATTTTTTAATGTACATACATACTTCAATTATTAATTTTTTAACTTTATTTTGCAAGCACTAGAAAGCGATATGATTAAATTAAAATAAATGTTTAAAAAGCAGACGGAAATGGTCTACATATTTCTGGGTAGTGAACATCATTACGATTTCTATGAAATATTAGTATCAACAAATCTTCCCAAGATGTTCCACGAATCTTGGCTAGACAATTTCCCGAGAATATGACTTATTCATTTGGCGGTTACGTAATCAAGGTTTCCTTTCAGTCTTTTACTTTTACGCTGCTGACAACATGTCGCGAAAATCATTTTCGTTAAAAGAAAAAAGTGATCTTATAAAAGACTTTGCTAAATCCGATTTAAATCAAAAAGATTTTGCTGCGTCAAAAACATCAATACTTCAACTTTACGTACAATTATAAAGAAGCGGAGTGAATTTGTTTCGGTGCATGAGGGGACCAGTCGTAAAAATACGATCCGCGAAATATGAAGAGCTAGAAACGATACTCCAACATCCTGGTAAGTGGCCCAATTTTACAGGAAAACGCCCTCCAAGTAGCCGACGGTCTTGGAATAACTGACTTTACCGCTTCAACTACATGGCTCGATAGATTTAAAAACATTCTATCGTGTACAAACAAATTTGTGATGAGTCAAATTCAGTAGATCCTGATGTAATATTCGACTGGAAAAGTCAAGTGTCGACAATCACCTCTGGCTACAATCCCTCGGAAATTTATAATGCGGATGAATTCGGGTTATTTTTTAAAGTGATGCCTAATAAATCTTTAGTGTTAAAAAATGAAAAATGCCACGGAGGAAAGCTAAGCAAAGAACGCTTAACGGTTCTCGTATGCGTGAATTGCACAGACACAGATAAGAAAAACCGCTCGTAATTGGAAAATACGCTAAGCCACGTTGCTTTAAGAATGTGAAAACCCTTCCCTGCATTTATTCTTCTCAATCTCGTGCATGGATGACTGGAGATAGATTTGTGCAATGACTTAATGAGTGGGACATCGAATTGAAAGACCGAAAAATACTTTTGATTGTCGACAATTGCGGTGCGCATCCAAAACAGGTAAATCTCAAAAACATCAACTTGATTTTCCTACCACCTAACACCACAAGTGAGCTTCAACCACTTGATCCTGGCATCATAAAAGTTCTGAAGCAAGGTTACAGGAAACGATGGTCCATCTATGGTATATCTATCGATTATGGACAGCTCAAATTCGTCTTCTCCAACAATTTCTGTTTTTGATGCTATCCACATTTTATACGCTGCATGGATGGACATTACGAAAGAGGCCATTTTTAATTGTTTCAAACAAGCAGATGCAACTTTACAAGGGAAGATGAAATCGAAGAGGTAGAAATTGCAGAAGTCTGGCGAGACCTTTTACAAATGGATGAAAGATTGACTGAATTGGAAAGTTTTGATGACTTGGTGAATGGGCTAGTGACCAATGAAGCTTTAAGTCTTGAGACACTAATCGCCGATTACAATGCACCATCACAAGTGGAAAATGAAGGGGATAAAGATTCATGAGAAATAATTACGCCAGAAATAGACGATGTTTTGGAGGCCTTTGAAGCAACCAGAGCCTTTTTTTCTTCTACTGAGGTAGAAGAGGAAACCTTCAAAAATATCAATAAAATAGAAAATCTTTTCTTAAAAATAAAATTTGTACGAATGTAAACATAGTTTGTTTTATATTTCTTCTTTTAACGTGCAAGTTTTATATAAAATAGGTTTTGTTAACTTTTACTTTATTTAAAAGAAGTCAAATATATGTAGTAGTAGGTACATATATATGTAGTAGTCGTATTTATTGAAATTCGACCTTCCGGTCTTGAATTGGAAGTGTACGTATGTATAAAGACGTTTTAAAATAAATTTTGTTCATTTTTAGCCGTTTTTAAGATTTCCCGGTTATAGCGCTCCTTTTTCTAGGGCGCTGGAAAAGCGTCATAACGAAGCTTTACTGTATTTCGTGATTCTGCAGAGACCTATTTTTCAGTTATACTGTAATACATTCTGTACAATAAATTTGTAATTTCCATTGGCTTTCTAGAGTAAGTGACGTAATTCAAAAGATAAGTCACTGTCACACCATAAAATATAAATACTGTATCTATTCAAGATGAAATGGATGCCTTCTTAAAGGAAGTTTCTAATTCAATGGCCACCTACTGTACATTAATTTTTTGCTGTTTGGTATTCACTGATCAATTCATTTTCATTAAGATCATAGGAAGAAGCAATTTTTTACAAAAAAAAAGGTACTGCACGTTTTTAAACTTGTAAGCAAAGACCGATCAATTGACAGAAACTTGTTTTTGTGGACTTTTTGTTTTGTGCTGGACTATTTCAGTTATTTTCACCGAGTTTGTATCATTTAATTTTCAAAATTATTCAATTGAACATTGTATCAGATTGTTCATGAAAATGTTCCAGAAATGCTATTAAAGTTTTATATAAATTATCCGCTAAAGAAAAAGTCAAGTCTTTGCTTTGCGACTTCCGGCTGACTCTGTTGAATTAACCCACCCTGCATTTTTTAGAATTAACTTATTGAAATGTCAAATAAATAGTGTGTTTATTAATAAGTTAAAAAAACTATGTTTGTTTTGACAAATTATTCAGAGAAAAAAAGTAAGATAATTTTAAAAAAATAACTCAAGAGTCTCCGAATAAAGTCTACATCGGGGATTCTGAAAGTCTTAAAAGGGCACTGGTACAGACTGTAATTTTAAAATATAAAAGCAAGGCACAGGCACTAGTAATGTTGCTTCCACTTTTAATAAGTTTACATCTAAAGGTGAATAACTTTTCATGATAAGTAAATATATCCATTTATTACAGCTCATACCAGAAACCATTTTACTAATTACTGCCAGCGCAACGGGATTATACTACAGGCACATGACACAATCGGCACATCGAAAGACATTCGTGGGTACCAGAACGTGCATTGAATCAAGAGTGAAATTAGAATGCGAAAAGGAGCAACAAGAACAATTACTTCTTAGTGTTATTCCTGCATATATTGCTGCCGAGGTAAGCATACGTACTTACATTCATTAGGACTGAAATTTTGAAGGACTGGTCTAATATTAAAAAAGTTAAATTTAATTCATATACAGTAAATTAGAACAAATTAGTTTTTGCTTTAACTAATAATTGTTTTTAGTTTTTATTAGTTAATCAAGAATAAAGATAAAATATACACATGTATACGAAGACTTTCACAGTCAAAAATTTATAAATTTACTTCTACTGTGCCACATAAATCACCTGTTATTTAATATAGACTCAAATTATCCTATTCTTTAATTATACTATATAGCGAAAGCAAGAAGTCTATGCAGATGATTTGAAGATATATGTATATACCGATATTAGTTTGACCGATATGATATACGCATGCAAACTAACACAGTCATCCATAACAGTTTACGGCGTAATTAAAGTAGTTTCACTGTTAGCAAATCTCCTGTATCTACCTACATGATAAAAACCCATCAGATTTATTTTGACTCATACTTATTAGCGCTAGGATTTACCTATAACCAAATCTATTTTTTAATTAAGTGTTCTGTGTGATTTGTTCCCGGTAATCTTCTCTGCATCTTCTTTGGGTTTGTCAGTATCAATCCTTCAGTTATCTGATAATTGGTTTGCCTTTTCTTTCTCGATATTTTATATTCAACAGTTTACTTCTTAATACATCATTTAGTTCCTAAAATTTATCTTATCTTCCCACCAATAAATTAAGTATTGCTGTCTTAGTATTCCTCTCCCAACTTATTTTATCTCCTTCATTGATTTTAATTAAACCGGAAGTAAGGTTAGGCATTTGTTTTGCATTTCAATTGTTGTAAAACACACCTCGGAAATAATCTCTTACATGTATTGTGGTTTTATAATTATTTTTACATTTACATTTCCTTCGAAAGAAGTGCTGCGCCTTTGAGAACACAATACCTACTACAAAACATATGTTTGTGTGCAGTAGCAAAAGCATCACGATATCTCACATATATATCTACAATCTACTCGCTTTGTTTCAGGTAAAGCGTAGTATAATGCTGAAAATGGCGGACGCTTGTCAGGAAGTGACGAACAAACAGAGTTTTCACGAAATGTACGTTCAGCGACACAACAACGTGTCCATCCTCTATGCAGATATAGTTAATTTTACTCCTTTATCAGAGCAACTGTCTGCCTCGGATCTCGTAAAAACCTTAAACGAGCTATTCGGCCGCTTTGATCAAATTGCGCAGGTAAGATTAATCTGCTGTGTTTACCTATTGTACTTTTTGTATCGTTTGTTACATACTATTAGGGTCTTAATAACGTCATGCAAGTATAAAAAATTGTTGACTTTTACCAAAATGTAAAGTTTTCTTTATTGCGATTTAATTCAAATTTATAGGAGCTGTAAACATACATATATACTTTGCGTATGACTTTTATATTCACTGTACACACTCTTGACATAAGCAACAGATCTAATGGATTAACATTACCACGATGAAGATATGTATTACAAAGTTTTCTGGTAAAGTTTCTGCAACGATTAACCTTCATAAGGTCTTCGGGTCAATTTTGACCCATTTTAGGAGAAAAATTGTTTTTTTTTTTCTGAAAATTAGTGGTTTTTATCTTTGATATTTTTTGACTTTTATTTAATTTCAAGTTTCAACAGCTACATTAACTTTTTGGAAAAATATATTTACAAAAAGAGTATATATTAAATTTTGTATGCTTAAGGTCTTCGGGTCAAATTTGACCTGGAGTAGAGAGCTTGAGTTTCTGTTATGCCGAACAGCGCAATTTGCGACATAATTTGCGCCTTAGTAACACGTAATTTAAATATATGTATGTATTAAGCGTTGGTACCACTAAATGTATCTTTCTCTTTTCCTCTTATTATACTTGCCGAACATAGAAAACGGTAATTTTTGAAATATACCAATAATGAAGGTAAAAGTGTTTTTGGTAATGGTTGGACCGACATCGACGACACCGAAATGTTCGCATTTATTGGTACACTATTATTATCTGGAGTGTATAGATCAAATACTGAAAGTACGGAGAGTTTGTGGGATTCTGAGAAAGGTAGACCAATTTTTAGAACAATCACGCCATTGAAAAGATGCAAAACCCTTTCAAGAGTAATAAGATGTGACAATAAGGATACTCGCAGTGAACGACGAATCCTAGACAAGTTTGGACCGATATGTGAATTGTGGAATAAATGGGTTGACATATTGCTCAAACTTTATAATCCATCTCAAGATGTAACAGTCGATGAGTACCCAGTTACATTCAGAGGAAGATGTCCATTCCGGCAATACATTCTGTCAAAACCAGCTAAATTTGGTATACAATTTTGGGTGCTTTGCGATTCTGCTACTAGTTATGCCTGGAATATACAACCGTATACAGGATTTAACAATTGGTATGAATGGTATGAATGTGGCTTCAGATAATTTTTTCACATCATATCAATTGAGACAAATATTACTAGAAAAACAAATAGCTGTAGTAGGAACTATACGTAAAAATAAAACTCAACTACCACCAGAGATATTGGCAACTAAAGGCAGACCTGTATTTTCATTATTTTTTTGTTTTACCAAGGAAACCACCTTACTTTCATATATTCCTAAAAATAAGTCTGTGAATCTCCTCAGTACCTTGCATCACAACCTAGAAGTTTGTAATCGCGAAGACAAAAACCGTAGATAAATAATTAGATTACAATAAATGTAAAGGAGGAGTAGATACGCTGGATAAAGTTGTGTCATATTATACTTGCAAAAGGAAGACTAATCGATGGCCTCAAATGGTATTTAGTAACATGTTAGATATATCAGCTTATGATGCTTTTATATTATTTACATCAGCCAAGCATGGATGGAACGAACACTGTTTTGCCAAACGTCGACACTTCTTAGAAAATTTAGGTTTGCAGCTAGCCACACCTTATATAAAGAACCGAAAAACGTTACCAAGAGCACCATTCTCACGAGAAATAGCACAAAAGATACGTGATGTAGCAAAACAGGATCAATAGCTGTCCATTTCAGCCAAATCTAAAGAAATAATATGTGAACCAGTCAAAAATGCAATTAAAAGAAGTCGTTGCCAATTATGCCCCAAAACGGATAATAAAACAACGATATAAATTGCAAAAATTTGTGTGCAAACAGCACTCTAAAACAATTACTTTATGTAACCAGTGTAATAATTGACAATAATGTTTATATAAGACTAAATTTTTATATATAATATATAATATATATCAGGGTTTCGTTCTTCTGTTTCAGCAAAATCTGAATACTGCCCACTTATCTATACTCTTACTAGGTTTTGCCCAAAATTTGTTTAGACTTTTCTTTTTCCTAAACCTTCGCGTAGCAATTGCGAACAAACCCGCAGAAGGAAGTATCCAATTTGGTCCAGTCGTTTTCAAGTTTTAAGCATCCGAATAAACCACGATCCATTTTTATATATACAAAGAAGATTTGCTTTACTGTCGATATTCTTTTAATACTAATGGCGTCATATTGTTCTAATCCTTCTACTGATTAACGAGGATTTGCATCTTTTCAATTCATATTTTGAAGAAGGTCTGCTTATTGTTGTATATAAGTTAATTATGTTATGTTAAATATGTTCGTATAGGTTATTGGGTATTTGATCGTGTTGTTTAAATCCTTAAAGCAAATATCCGTTTCACGGTTTTTAAAACGTATTTTTACTGAAATGTTGGTTGTTTGCGGTACAAGCTGGTATGTTGAAAGCCGCCTTGTGTTTAGTTAAATATTGTATTGTTTGCAATATTTAAATTTGGAGCGTAATTAATAGAAATTGTTGATCAACAGATTCAATCGGTTGAATTGATTAAATAGCTTATTTTGAGTGCAATGAGTTACAATAGCATCATCGGACGGTGTAATTCCGCGGATTCAGAATTGCACTGGGAATTTCCTGAGTCCCCTAGTGTCTCTGGCAGAAGAATATTGTAGTCTCGTAGAATCATCCTGGTTGGCATCTGACTAGGCGGTTGAAAATTGGTGGTGAGATTAATTCAGATTTTAGACGAGGTATTCCTATGGAATATCCACTAACCTGTTGGAAAATTGTGTAGATATAAGACATGGCTTCCTACTACGTGTCCTTAGTTGAACCTTCATGAAGTGCTTTTTGCAATCGGCCCCAAAAAGACACAATACTGGAATTTTTCACTCCATAATTAATTAAATCCTACTGTCGACGTGAATACAGGGAACGTAGTCGAAATCACAGCCGGAATCCCGTCATTTAACAACTGCTCGCGCCGTCAAAAGAAAATTCTAGAATTCTCATGTATGATCAAAACTAAATCACCTTTTCTTGGAAAGTTGTCGAATTTATTGTCAGAAATCGGTTTACTTTTGGATTATTACTTCGAAATTCGTAGATTTATTCAAGCTTCCCAAGAATCATTTAACCTTTGGATTATTAATAGGAAATTTGTAGAACTTATTTTAAATTTGTCAAGAGTTATTTGACTTTTGGAAATTCGTTGGCCTTAACGTTGAATCTAACTAATTAATAAACAAGCATTCTATATAAGTTGTCAAAAAGGAAAAAATTGTCTAAGCCTTTTTTAAGAAATTTTATGAGAAACAAGCATTCTGTGTAAGTTGTCAAAAAAAATTATGTGTGCAGTTCACACGCAGTAGAAGTGAAACTTTCAGAAAACTAATCTGCGGAAGAATGAGACGAATGCAGTATCAGGAGTGGGATAATTATTGGATATATTTATTATAATAGTGGTACCAAAGCTTCGCATGCGCACACACACGACACACGTACTAACACAGCTACAAACATACATACAGAACACTTTGACCAAAGCAAGTAGTGATGGGGAAAATCGTTATTTTAAATAAATTTTATTTATTTAAAATACCAGTATCGACCGTTATTGTTATTTTGAAATAACGGTTGCAACGTAACAGAGTATCGTTATTTCGTAATCAACAGTTCTACACGATAACAACATTGTCGTTTCGGAAGATTAATTCATATTATAGGATGAGTTTTATTTTTATTTATTTATTTATATTACAATTATGTTATTGTGTTCCATATTATATAAAAAAAAATTTCTAGTTTTTATAAATAATTTTTTACACAATATTGTTCTTTTATTTTACATTTGATAATTGCCATGCATACAACTATTTTAGAAAAAGGACATCGGTAATGATTTGATAAACACACACCACCAGATTAGCAATTGTGAACCTTAGACGTTGAGCTACGCTCGCTTGATTGAAACATAACTAACATTACAGATATAGAACGTACACATAAAACTTCAAAATCGATTTTCTCAAAAACCTGGGGGCCAGATACCAAGGACAAGTCCCTCTACAACATATCTGAGACCCATCGAAATCCGTGATTAGCAGGTCTGATGGTATCACTGTACGACGCCTTTTCTCTCGGTTCGGCTCGGCAATACGTGCCTACGTGTGCGCCTACACACAGGCATACATATGTATATACAGCGCTTGGTAGGCGTGAGTGGGGAGGCTATTCTACCTCATTCTCTCTTCGTTTTTCGTTTCATGGAGTTTCAAATCACTCACAACGGTGCTAAATAAGTTTTCACTTCAAAAATTTTGTCTTTACCGACAATTTGTTTGTAATTACAATTGTTTGTAGCTAACCCTTTACTTTATTGGTTATTAAAGTTATGTTTCAATGTATCTGATCACTCTTATTATTTGGTTTCCCCACTGGTAAGCTGACTATATTCCTTAGGAATCAAGGCAGTGAGGTAGTTAGTAAGTGTTTGTCGTTAGTTTTCCTCCTATCATTTTATCTTTCTCTGCTGGCCGACTTACAAGGAAAGGTTCCCAAACTGCACACACCGATTTTAATGAAATTTGATAATTATGTAGAGCTAATAAGACTATGTAAGACGCTGCTTTCTGTTGCTGCGATTAAAGCCATCGAAAGGGTGAAAAGCGCCCCTCAAAATTGGACTGTTTGTCGTTTTTTGCCAATTACTCTGGAATTGTTTCAAGAAAAAAATATCGAAACATATGAGCATATAGGGCTTCAAGAGGGCTATTAAAGCATGTTTGAATCGGTAACCCTTATTCTTAAAAATTGTACAGTCGGTTTCGGCTACAACCCACACAGTACACAATACTGCCACTGATATCAACGGCAGGTAAACTAGCATATCCCTTGTTTATTGTTTTAAAGGAAGCAGGAGGGCAGTTTGGACCCAGAGTAAAAGAGAGCTTATTCCAGATCCCTTCGTTTTTGATATCTTGTAAACCATTGTAAATGCGGAGAAAGCAATCAATTGATACAAATTCTATATTTTTAGGCATTAAACGTGAAAGTTTAAGCTTCTACTTGAGGAAAATTAACTACGAATCTCTTTTACTCATTGGTTTACACCAGTGAAATGGTTGTCGTGCACCAGCACGAAGTCTTCTGTTATTAAATTCCTGGACCGGACATTGTCCGGCTTCTCTGAAAGCATATGTACCTACTCACAAAAAAGTCGAAATACTTACTCTACCTAAAAAGACGACAAGTATACTTCAGTCCCTAGATGTGTATGGGTTTCGGATATGGAAAGCGTTTGTTAGAAAATTTTCAGATCTAGTGATCCTCGAAAATTACGACGTGGATTTTCACCAACGCAATCACGTGATTAAAATGCAATCCCTAATTCACAATCAACTGTCTGCATTGAGGTTTCAGAATTTATTTGCGTAAGCTTGATACAAAAGTGGATACCTTCATACCCGACCGGAGCATTTCGAACATTCAGTGCAATTTGCCTTCACTGCTGACGATACTACCATTTCCCCTGCGTGCTCCATATGCGGAAAACATGCCTTTATTAGATGTGCAAGGTGTAATCAATATTTATGTTTCCAACATTTGTACGTACCATGCATACACCATATAATTATGCTTTGTGATTTAATCTTTCTATACGCACAAATATTCTTCCTGCTGTAACTTTAGAAACTTATTATGATTCCTATTCTTTGTATTTGATTTATTGTCTTATTTTGTTAACTTCTTATAATAATAACATAATTTCATTTCAAACGCATTTACATCTCTTTATTGTATATAGGATGTGTATAGAACTAACACAAGTATAACGGATTCATATAGGATGAAACTCACACATCTATATGACTAAATATTTATTTAGCTAGTGTTAACCACTTCAAAGGCTTTTGGAACAGTAACTGAAACAGCCTTTTTACATAGCGTAGTTCCACATAAGTACCAAGTTTCATCGAAATCGGTATCTCCGCCAATCAATAAGGGCGAGAGAGGGTATTTTTAAAGAATAAGGGTTACTAATTTAAACATATGTTAATAGTCCTCTTGAGGCGCTATATGTCCATAATGAATATTTTCTTCGTGCAAGAATTGCAGAGTAATTGACAAAAAACGGTGCCATGCTTGGGGAAGACTTTCACCCATTCATAGGCGTTACTGGCAGAAACAGAAACCGGCCTTTTACATACTTCAATCAGCCCTACATAATTACCAAGTTTCATCGAAATCGGTGTTTCCGCAAATTGTTGAGGGTGAGAGCGGGTAATATTTTAGCAATAAGGGGTACCAGTTCAAACATGTTTCAATAGCCCTCTTCAAGCGCCATATGTTTATGTGTTTCACTATTTTCTTCGTGCAACAATTGCAGAGTAATTGGCAAAAACGGTACCATCCTTGGGGAGTCCTGCATCCCTTCATAGACGTTACTGGCAGAAACAGAAACCGGCATTTTACGTAGTTCAGTCACCTCTATATAATTACCAAATTTCATCGAAAACGGTGTTTCCGCAAATTGTTGGGGGTGGGAGGAGTACTATTTTTAAGAATAAGGGTTACTGATTCAGATATGCTTCAATAGCTCTCTTGAATCCCTATATGCACATATGTATCGATATTTTTTTTTGAAACATTTCCAGAGTAATTGGCAAAAAACGAAAAACAGTCCAATTTTCTGGGGCTCATCCCTTCGATGGCTTTAATCACAGAAACAGAACGGCATCTTACATAGTCTTATTAGCTCTACGTAATTACCAAGTTTCATTGAAATCCGTGTGTGCGGGTTGGGAACCTTTCCTTGTTAGCCGTGGTTGGGAGCCAGCTGTTTCGAATTTGCAGCAATCGTAGAAATTTAGCCATAGTAAACTGATATCCCATGCTCCATCGCTTCAGGCGAAATAAAAATTATCAAGAACGAAAACATTTGGTTATAAATCAGGCGAATGTGGAGAATGCGGCATTAACTTCACTTTCTTGTCAACTAAAAGTCGGGAACTACTCATATTGTAGTGATCCTCCCTCTTTCGATTGTAAAATTGTATTGCGTCACCCACCTTCGCGCTTTGGGTGTACCATGAAACAGTATTATTAACAACTCAAGTACGTACTTCAGGGCCTCTCGTTCAGACAATGTAACAAGAACGCTCATTTGCTTCCAGTCGGGCATGCCACATTCGGATAGTCTTTCTTTTATACGGATTGTATAGGTTTAGAAGTGCACAAACCATATTTTCTCGACCGGTCATATAAACGGACCGCAAAGAAGAAAAAGGAGATAGAAAAAGAAAAAGTAAGCATATTTTAAGAAAAGCTCTATAGTTTGATTATGTCTTTCAATGGCGTTGGGAACGAAGTATAGTACTTCCCCCAAAGCAGTTCCTGTAAACAATGGTGCAGATTCAGAAAGAATTAAGTTAATATTTTTCTAGCCACTTCAAGTTAAAATACTGTTCAATCCAATCAAACATCGAAGACTTTAACTTACTTAAACTAAAAGTCATACACCTATCTCCACTAAATCCACTTACACAACATGCACATGTGATCCACATTAGCACCTCCAAAAACAATAACAGTTACGTTTTTAATTTAATAATAATAGTTTCATAACCAAACCTAAGCTTGCATCCAATCGACCTCAATCATTTGAAAGTCTTACAATGTACAACCGAAGGCACTATGGAATGCAACATACTTGATCTGAACGATATGCTTTTAGTTAATGTTAACGCTTGTTGTCTAAAACACAAAAGCCACAAACTGTAAGTGTCACACAAATATTTAGTTCTCCATTAACATACTACTTTACGGTTAGACTGCACTTAAAATGCATTAGGGTAGATCAATATAGCAATGCTGTAGCCGGCTTAGGCTATTAATATCAAATAAACTAGTGCAAGTAGTAACCAAAAGTGGCATAAAATAGTAACATAAAATGACTCGCTGTACAAATCGATTAAATATATCGATTCACTTCTTCTGCGCTGTATTTAAAGTAATTACTGTGTAGTAAAATATTAGATGTATATGTATGTACACACATACAATTGTACCTACATGGTAAACAATACGAATATTACAAATATACAGTCTGTCCCAGGATTGACGTTACACGAGGTGTGATGGACTGAAAATTTTCGAATTTTATTTTAAGATTGTAGAATTGCTTGGCGTGAATAGAATTTTAAGAATATTTTCAGTTATTGAAAAACAAGTTGGCCTTAACGCTGAAGCGAAAACTATTTTCTTTTCTGGTAACCTACCCTTTTTGTTCACGATACGTCAAAATGTTACTAAAAAGTTGTTCAGAATGAAAGATTATGGCTCTATGCAGAATTTCAGAAATATTTACGTATTTTTTAGATTGAACAAAATAAATTGTTTTTTTAAGTCTGGGGTGTCTGAATTCGCGTGAAATAAAACAATGGGAGGCCATGAAAACAAAATTGTTCACTAATCTTAAGTACTGTCAGATTACAATAATTTGTAGTATCCCTTAGTTCAAATTTCAATTAATGCTAGATCATGTTAACGTTACAGCAGAGAATTTACGTTGTTCAGTGTTATGGGCTCGGACAAATTGCACTAAGAGAAGTGGTGCAGCAGTTTAACGAGAGATTTCCCAATACCAACCTTATACGTATGACTGCCATGCGAATAGTTAAGAAATTTCCAGCAAGTGGCAGCGTTCTTAAAGTAAAGAAAGAAAAGAAGAAACATGATGAAAACGATGCCGTAACTATTATTGCTCTTGATTCGGTGGAAGAACATCCTAGACTATCATTGAGGGAACGTTCACGTAATCTTAATGTTAGTAAATCGGAATTACAAAGAATTTATAAGGCAAACAAGGTAAAGGCATTCAAACCAAAATTTGTGCACACTATCGAAGAAGGTGATGAAGGCCGAAGATTATTATTTTGTCTTACCATCGGGGAGAAATGTATTGAAGAACGAAATTTTTATAAAAACATTGTTTTTTCTGACGAAGCAAATGTTACTACAAATGGCGTTGTTTCCTCTCAAAATTGTTGCTATTGGGCTACACAAAATCCAAACTTTCGGGTCAATTATAGACGACAGTATTACCAAAAAGTGAATGTATGGTGTGCCGTTTCATATCGTTTTGGCATTATTGGACCTTTCTTCATAGAGGGGCGGTTAAATCAGAATGTTTATGTACAGCTACTTGAAAGATTCAGCGAAGAGTACTTACATGACTTGCCGCTGACAGAAAGACAAGCAATGTATTTCCAACAAGACGGATGTCCTGTACATTTGACAACACGAGTAGCTGAATAGATAAATTTGGTGTTTGAAGAAAAGTGGATAGCTAGAAATGGTCCAATTGCGTGGCCTCCACGGTCGCCCGACCTCACAATATTATGGGGTCGCCCCAAACAACTGGTTTATTCTCAACCAATATCCAACAGTAGAGAAGTACTAAAGGAAAGGATAAGAAACGGCGTACAGCAAATACACATCGAGGAAGTTCGTAACAGTTTCAGAGATTTCAGACATCGCATAGAAAAGTGTGTACAAAATGGCGATAGTTACATTGAATAAATAATTTATTATTACATTATGTACAACAATGATATTCTTCTTCTTCTTCTTCTTAATCTTTTACCCTTTCTACATTTCGGTGTAGGGGTTCGAGCCACCGAGCCGTATATGTAGACGCATATACCGTACCGCTCCTGGCCCACCCAGTGGCATTTCTTTCATTTTCGCAGCTTATTAGAGGTCCAGATCCATTTTTCAGGATTTTAAACTGCTACGCTCTGCCGCTACCGGGTCTCGAACGCCGGCCCTTCGCACTGTGAAGCGCGAGTTTTACCACTCAGCCACTGAGGGGTTCACAACAATGATATTACGTTTAGTAAATTTAATTTTTGAATAAACACTACATGCAATTTATTTTGTTCAATCTAAAAAATGACGGTTTAGTCAAAGTACGTAAATATTTCTGAAATTCTGAACAACTTTTTTTAGTAACATTTTGACGTATCATGAACAAAAAGGGTAGGTTACCTGAGAATAAAATAGTTTTCGCTTCACGGTCAAGGCCAACTTGTTTTTCAAAAACTGAAAATATTCTTAAAATTCTATTCGCGCCAAGCAGGGCTTAATTCTACAATCTTAAAATAAAATTCAAAAATTTTCAGTCCATCACACCTCTTGTAACGTCAATCCTGGGACACACTGTATGTTACTGAAAGAATATAAGGTCATCGTTACACCGCATTGGAAAAACTTCAAGTACTTGTTTCCTTAACTAAATGGTCATCTTCAGCAGCACAAAGGTATTGGCCAAAGTATTTCTCTAAAAATTGTATTGAATGTCACCCATCCAACGAAGAAGCTTTTAGGTCAGAAGCATAAAATTAAATATTAGCTGAAAATATTTTGAAAAGCAAGTTATTCATGCTAGAACGAGTAGGGCGAGGAATTAATACGTTTAACATATATAAATTGTCAGTGAAAAACTGGCCAAGGAAGATGTAGGACAACCATGTTCACTAACAAGGAAACATCGGCAACTTACACTTCCAAATTTCTATGAAACTACGCAGACTGAAGGAGTACCTTGGTATAGGAACAATACCATTTTCATTTCCTGCGGAATCCCCCGATTTCAGGGTACAACCCCCTCCAAAGATTTTAATAAATTTTAATTGCATGTAAATATCTCAGAAACTGTAACAGGTTTTCTTTTTGAAAATAAGATGGAGTATATTACATAGTCCCAATAGTGATGCAAATTATTTTCGATAAAAATTAAAAACGGTGGATGGCGTATCCCATACTCCCGTTTAAAGAAACATTCTTATTTCTCACAAATAAAGTATATTACATAGTCTCACGAATAACGCGATTGTTTTTCGGAAAGAAAATTAAAACCAGGGACCGGGTACCCCATACCCCATTTAAAACTTGTTCTTTTTTTCATTTTTATTTATCACAAATAAAGTCGGTTTTACGTATAAAACGGGTTCTCTATAGCAAATTTAGATAGTTAATAACAAAGATATAAGAAAACGATTATGAAACTTTACTTGTCATTGATTGTCGTTATAAATATATATTTATTTAGAAATAATTTATTATTTCAATAACAGCTTAAAGAAATACTATAATATAATGTGACTAAAATGACCATGGGCGGGCCTTTCAAACCATGTATGAGAAGCATTCTTTTGTGCAGTTCCCCGTTATTTACTTTTTCCTAAAATAATTCGCGTTATTTTCGACACTATGTACCTAATATAGTTTATTTGTGAAAAATAGAAATAAAACAATTTTTCAAAAATGGGGGTCTGGGATACCTGGTGCCCCGTTTTAAATTTTGTCCGAAAATAATTCGCGTTATCCTTGGGACTATGTAATATACTTCAAATTATATTCTACAAAAAAGAAGAGATCTGTTAGTTCCCGAGATATTTGCAAAAACTGAAAAGTCATTCAAATCTTTGGAGGGGTTCTACTGCAAAATCGTGGGATTCCGTAGAAAAGAAAATGGCGTTGCCCTTATACCCAGTTACTCTTTCAGTCTGTGTAGTTTCATCAAAATCTGGAAGTGCGGGTTGTCTTGTAAGTGCATACCTATATACCATCACGGACTTTAGTTATGCCCGGTCTTTTGAGGTACAGCTTGTGCTCCTGTTATTGTATCGGTTTTAGCGTCAAGCAAATTTCGCACATACAAGGCCGGGTGTATGGGCGAAATTTGTTTGACGCTAAAATCGATACAGTAACAGAAACACAGGCCTCCAAAGACCGGGCATAACCAAAGTCCGTGATGGTACATAGGTATGCACTTACAAGCCAACCCGCACTTCCAGATTTTGATGAAACTACACAGACTGAAAGAGTAACTGGGTATAAGGACAACGCCATTTTCTTTTTCTACGGAGGTACAGCCTGTGTACCTCAAAAGACCGGACAGAAACAAAGTCCGTGATGGTACAGAAATTTTAGACAACAGTTATGATGTGGGTAAAATATTAGATAAACGATGTAAGATTCTTCGATGTATTGAAATATTTTCCTTGCATTTGCGTTCTGTGCAAATATCTAACTAAATTTACTAGACATACAGTCGACGAAGTTCTATTAGTGCCATCCATAAAAATAAACAAATCGTCTCTGTTTACGAGTTCTCCATGAGAGTTTGTATCCTTATCATAATAGGCAAGCCGGCACGTAAAGCTGTCTTTGCATTTAAAACAAAATAATCCGAATTTGATTATATTTTGTTCTTAAGTAATCGCCATTGTGTGAAGTTGTAACGTATTACTCAATTTAATAATGAAATTCCAATAATACCGTGTAAAGTTCATCTCACAAAATTTTAAAATACATTCATTAGTGATTGGTGAAAGGTAAGCGCTAATTTTTCTCCATGTTCACATATTTCAAATTCTTATTACATTTATAGTAACAATATAGGACGAAGTAAAGATTTAAGGCTGCACTGGACTAGAGACCGAGCAATGTGAAACGTGAATCCACTTCATGATCGTATTTTTACATTTGAAGCAACGCTCGTGGTTTCCATGTGTTGTTGTATGTATCTATAGAGCTGTGGGAGTAGATTTTTTTTTAATTTGATGTTTCTTTCAAAATTTAATTGAAGCGGTTGAAACGCCAGTCTATCTCACGATCGTATTTTTGTACTTGAAGTAGCGCTCGCGGTTTCAGTGTGTTGCTGTTACATTAGTCTATGGAGCTCTGGAAGTAGATATTCCAAATGGCTCTATTTTTTGATAAAATCTTGATAACATTTTATTAAAACTAGGCAACTCTTTATACTGTACCCTGATGTGTTATAATGGCACCCAGGTTGGGCGTCATAATCTCATTAGAGTATAGAATCTTTTCGTTTGCCAGGTAATCTTTTCAATTACCTGAAAATTAAAGCCCAAATTTAAAAGGATGGCTCCATACCGTAAATACCACAATAAATAAATATCACAAATAAGCATTTAACTTATAAACAGATAAAATTAACATTGGTATTGTTAATAATAATAATAATAATAATAATCTTTATTGTCCAACAAATTACAATTCAATTACAGGACAATTAATGAAACTACAATAAGCAAACCAGTATAACTCTACAACAATACAATATTTCCAGAAGAATCTATACAAATGCATTGAACTGACGCTCACAACAGCTGACAATATCCCGCAATAAGTCATGGTTCATGTCACAGACAGTCGAAATTATATTGTAATTGTAGCACATCAAGTATATAGGCGTGCAAGATCCAATATTTGTTCTAGATCGTGGTAAATAAAATGTTGGTGGATTTCGAGATAAAAATGGTGGTATATAAAAGTTTAGTAATTGCAAAAGATCAGGACAGTCAATGTTACTATAAATTAAATTATATACATATTTAATGCTAGAAGTAATTCTTCGGAATTGAAGTAACGGTATCTCAAAGCGATTCAACAAAATTGCCTGATCTATATTTCTAACTGAATAAGCATTATCAATTTGAAAACTTAGAAATTTTAAAAATCTTCTTTGAATTAATTCAAGATCTCGTCTGTGTGTTAAATAAAAAGGATACCATACTAGTGACGCATACTCTAGACGAGATCTGACCAGAGCAAAGTACAAAGCTTGTAAAGCGCGAGTATTTTTAAGACATCTGCAATTCCTAATAAGGCAACCCAACATTTTTCTAGCCGAGGTAGCAATTACATCCATGTGATGATTAAAATTGAGTGTAGGATCAAACCAAACACCCAAGTCCTTGACTAACGCACACCTCTCCAACTGACTCTCACCAATACAATAAGGGAAAGAAATCGGAACGATTCTACGTGCAAATGATATTGTCTTACATTTAGATATGTTTAGGGGTAGATTATTAGATTCCCACCACTAAGCAATATTATCCAAGTCAGCCTGGAGGCTAAAGCAGTCCGATACTGATGAGATTTCTCGGAACACTTTAAGATCATCGGCAAACAGCAAAGTTGCCAAATAAATACATCTCAGTGAGATAATTTATGTGAGAGTATGTGAAATTTTGTTTCACTTTTTTGGCAGTATTTAAAACTCTCTCCAACCTCTTGTAAACTATTTTTCAAATTGTTTTCAGTCGTTTCCGACTTATCGAGGACGGTATACCAATGATTATCTCCGTTCATCAGATGGAGCCACCGTTATGGTGTTAAGATCTTGAATGATGAATATAACATCTCGTGGTAGGTGGCTTTGTTTGTCGTGGAAGTGCTGTACCGTACTGATGAGCCCCTAATAAGGGCGAAACCGGTCTACGGTTGCAGTCCGCGGCAAATCAAAGCATAATTCTCTCCGTGATAATTATTGGTATATGCAATGTAGGCCGCAGTGCGGTCCTTGCACAACTTTTTGTAAAAGTTGCCAAATAAATACATCTCAGTGAAATAATTTATGTGAGAGTATGTGAAATTTTATTTCACTTTTTTGGTAGTATTTAAAACTTTCTCCAACCTCTCGAAAACTATTTTTCAAATTAGAGGAATATGTTTGTCAAAAACTTCATAGAGCACCCGATAAAAGGAATCGCAAGCTGCGTTGACATCCACGAAATCGTTCAGAAAGTCCCAATTAATACTCTGTAATGATGCATAAAGCGCTGGAAAATCTGCTTTACGGAAGTTATGTTTTGTTATAATTAGGAAAGTTCAAATTGGTGGCAGACTTGCAGTCTACTGAAAAATCGAACAGTGCGGGATGGTTAACATCCTCTGAAATCACTGGAGCGCTATCCCGTTCAACATCACAAGGAATACTCGAAATAAGTAAGTCTAAAATTCTACCGTTTACATTCAAAACAGTGTTAGATTGATTGAAGTTGGTCAAATCCAAGAACGATTTCAATATACGCGATTTGGAATCTTGAGCATCACGTAGCATTAAGTGCGAACAATTAAAGTCCCCGAGAATTAGAAAATTCTGGTAACTCAAGCGACTCCACGAAGCTCTCAAAAATATTTATCGAAATATCTGGAGGTATGTAAACAGCAAAACAGTAAATAGTCTTACAATCAATTGTACATTTACATGCAACAATATCGACTAAAGGAAAATCATTTGAAATACTAGTCGTGTCCACTCTATATGCAAGAAATAGTTATTACAGGCGAACAAAACTCCACTACCTCTGACACGGCCAGTTGCATCGAAGTTACGGTCAGTTCGAATCACAGAAAAAGATTCAGGAAAAATTCAGCACTATTCACTTCCTCTGATAACAAAGTCTCTGTAAGAAAAATTAAGTCATACGATGAAACACTGATAGACGCATAGAATTCCTGAGCTTTGGTTCGTATGCCACGGCAATTTTGATAATAACAATGAAGATGAATGGACAGAGCGTTGAATTTGTTGGACGTTTCTAGTTTAAAGCGAAAGAATTCTTGGGATACCTCTGACGTATTTAATTTTCAATTCTTCTACACCATTTCTTCGCGAGTTCAGCTCTTCTTTAACCTCACGAAAATACTTGATCTGACGCGGTGTACGATCTAATGACACACGAATGCCATTAAAGTCAGTGTTGCTTTTGAGAAGCTTAGATCTGTGAATAACATCATGAACCAACTGCTCACTATCAAGCGCAACTCTAACCGGTCTAGGCTAAGGATTGGAACTATCAAATCTGCCCAATCGCACAGGAGATGCATTAGAGACCAGAGGGGTGTGCTGATTAATTAGGAGTAGTAGTAAAATAAAAATGTATTGATAATTGATTGACCGCCTAGACATCTCCTTTTATGTAATAACATTAATGTAATTTCGTAGAAGGTGAAAGTGGAGCGGTGCTGTGCAAAAGGGTTTGAACGAAACCAAAATAAGACGCTTATTTATTTGCTTGATAAATGAAACAAACCCTGTTCTTTGATATGTTTATTAATTATACTAATTAATTCGTTGAATTAAATCAAATGAAAATTGAAAAAAAAAGAATTTTAAAATGGCTTTCCTTCAACTGAATATAACACACAGTTGGCTAGGATATTAAGAAAAAAAAAATCAAAGTGCGTATTTAAAATATTGAATTAACTATTTTTACGTTTATGGACAAAATTGAAAAAATGCGTCCAGGAACGGCTTGTGTACTGTACTCCTGCCAGTTACGTACTGGTCGTAGGGAAATCTGGAAATCTCTACGACGGAGCAAAATTGTGTTTTTAATCAACAGTGATAGCAATAGTGAAGAGAGCTAAAGTGAAGCAGAACTAAAACAAAACTTATTTGCAGCAACTCTCCTGTCAGATTAAGTCACATATACAGTGGCGTGCAACAGTTTCGGGTCACCCTATTTTTCGTGGATAATGCATAGAAATACAAAACATGATTTGATTTCCTCACTAGCGTCAATACTTTGTTGCACCGCCCTTAGCAGAAATCACAGTAGCCTATGCATAGACGCAATTAATTGCGAGACGATCTTGTGACAACTTTTCCCACTTATATTGAAAATGATCCCATAATTCCGTCTTGTTGGAGTGATTCTTCGTTCCAACACGACCCTTGAGCTCTCGTCACAAATGTTCAATCGGATTTAGGTCCGGTGACTACGATGGACAGTCGTGAAGGCACAGTTTTCGGCTTGCAAGGAAATTCTTCACAATACGCGAAGCATGTTTGATTCATTATCATGTTTAAAAATCCATCCACGTGGCATTTCTTTCCTTGCAAATGGGAGGATATGGCCTTGCAATATATTTCGATATATTGTAGCGTCCACGTTGCCTTGGATTTCTACCAGCGGACCAACACCGTTGTCAGAAAATATTCCCCAAACTTTAACATTGCGTACAGAAATCATAGAAAGAAATTTAAAATTTGGGGTAAAGAAATAAAACGCTAGGGTTCACAATAGATGAAATAACGGATGCAAAGAATAGCGTGCTTTATATTTCAGTACGAATATTGAAAACACACATACCTTCTCTGCCGTGCTTTTTATGCAGTACTAGAATTAACAAAGTTCATAACACTCCTGTAAAAATTTGCACTAGAACCCAAGTGTACGTACATTAGTGACGGATGAAGCTTCATATATGCTAAACGCCGGCAGGGCACTGAACACACACTTCCTTAATATCCCCCACATAACATGTTTAGATACTGCATGCTATACATCTCATAGCCTAAACTGTTAGACAACGTTACCCTGAAGTTGTTTGAAATCTGCTAGGCAAATTCGGGAATTTTAGCAGTTTTTAGGAGTTCCAATACCACCACAATTTGTTATAACGATATCGGAAACGTGGCTTAATGCAGTTTTATATTATTGCAAGCATTTCAATAAAATGAAAAACGTAGTTTTTACTTAAAACCCTCAAGATTCAAGAAAGTCAAGAGTAGTTTAAAAATTTAACAGATGCTATAGATATATACAACTTATTGTGCAACATTAGGTAGTTATGTATCTCCGATTGCATAAAAAGTTTGTAAGTCAACTCTTTGTCATTGGAAGATTCAATAACATTTATATCAACACTCAAAACCCACGTTAATTGACTATACAGACCAACAAGCAGCAGAAAAATTAGGTTCGGTTTTGTATAAAAATCCTGAATGCGTAAAACTTCCTGGTTTGTTTCCACCTGACATTGACTACATTTAAAATTGATGCCGAACATCCTTTTCCTAAGTATGGAGATATTTTCAGTGATAAACTCTTAAATTTTTCCGCGATCGACCATAGAAAGCTATCTAATACTATGATTTATAACAGGTCTGGGACAGGTAATCACCTGTCCATACGACTTCAATAACAGGTAACAGCTTTTCAATTCATATTTATTACTAGTAATCTCTTATTATAATCACTGGCATTGCATTTCTTTATATACATTAATGTCTTTTTTCTGATTTAACAATTCATTAAATTGTTTTAAAATGTTTTCCAAATATTTACGAACATTCACCACTACCTCAGAAAGTTATTTAGAAAATGTCGACGAACGTAGTAGTTCTGTATTTTGTCCATATGTAGTAAAACATTTCGTTAGAATTATCCATGAAATTCCTCTCTCTCACCTTTAATTCTTATTTTTATAGCTCTTTCTTTATTATTTCCCTTGGTCTTGAGCTCTTAGATAACTCATGTAAGAACAAAAGTTTGAAGAGTTTTTGAATATCTAGGCCAGATAACAATTAATCATGGAAAATAGACGTAGAATTGTCTAATAGAATTAGTAAAGACGCAAAAAAGTACTGGGGAAAAGGGATAGAAGAACTAATAAAGATAGATGTAATCAAATAGATTCATCAGTTAATCAGGCCTAGAAATGAGAAGATCTAAAATCAGGTAAATATACAATAAACGATAACAAAAGAGGAAAGGTAGAAACAGCTTCACGGGTGCGGTCATATTCTAAGATTGAACCTAGATTTTTCAAAAAAAAAAAAAAAAAAAATGGATGACAAGAATTGAAACCATAAGTTAACTTACAAGATATACCAAGAACAGTTAAAAGTCAATCAAGGTTTAAGTGGTTGCAACGGTACTTATGTAAAATAGCAAGCGCAATCAAAGAAAACTTCAATACAGGAAATATGAACATTATTCTAGTTGATAACTCGTCAAAAGTGGTATTGTTAGACGAATCTGATATGGACATACCGTTTGATTTCATTATTTATTTACTAAGTACAGGCAATTGTCTGACCTGAACATTTCATTCATTTCAAGAGACCTAGTACTCAGTAAGCATGTCGCACACAATGCTACCAGCATGCGTCATTTTTGAATTCGACAATCGTAAAACGCGTACATGAATATCGTACTAACGTGGGAAATACTAGGCAAGTGGGGAACGGTAGTACCGTTACGGTACTATTAGTTAACTGGTCTCCCTTCCTTTTAGAGGGTTCCTAAGTGCGCTATGTTAATTCAGATAAGTTTTAAAACTCGACTACCTTTGACAAAATTACAAATTTGATACATCTGCCAAGAATCCCAGTCTTTTTTGTCTTTCAGAATGCAATATCAAATTATTTCGTATTTCTTGAAGCTATTTACTCTGAAGTAAGAAAAAGTGCTACTTTAAAGAAATATTTTTAATGGAAACGCGATTACACTAAATTATAGTTTTTAAATTTTGCGGTAGTTTATTTTACCTTTCAGAGTTTGTCGCAATATAATTCAAATTAGACCATGGTATTTTAATACAAATCTAAGATACAATTTATTAGTTTTTAAATATTTAACAATACATATGCAAAAATTAGGCAAAAAGAAATTCACCTGGTACATGGAAAATATTTTTGGACAATGGAATTTAAAGTAGTATGCAGAGTTATTCATAACTCGACACATTCGTTTAAATACATGTGATAGTAAAGGTAATTCGATTGTTGGTTTTGAAGATATATATTGTAATTTTTGTGGTCTTTTATGAAATAAAATGATTCTCGATATGTGTATGTAAATGTTTTCAATTACTTAGAGAAAAATTTGTATTCTAGAATGTTATATGTATGTACAGTGAGCCAAAAAATTAATGTCTTCCCTATCGAGCACAGATTATCAATATTACCTTCCGCCAGTCAGAAAGCCAGCTTGGGATGTTATCGGTAAAGTAGATAGACGGTTTCCACAAAAAGTATACATATCTACTCGAGTTTTTGTTTATGATTCACAGGTACATATTTAAATTCTTATTTCTCTTAGCAAGGGTAACGTTATACTTTCTGACCTGATCTGATGCGTAAATAAGCATTCGTAAATGCGGTATATTTAATAATCGTCGGATGCACATGTCAATGTATATGTATATTTGATTGATTAAAATATTGGTTGAAAGCATTACCAAAGATTTTATAGGGATGAGAATTATTTTTGGAATAATGATCAAAAAGAATTATTTACAACAGAACAAAATAATATACAGCGGGCTTTATATGGTACTAATTCGATTAAAATTTGTTTCGTAAAAAGAGCGATAATCTATTAAAAAAATTACATTATTAGAAGTGGCAAATTTTATGGTGCTTTGCTTATCCTCCACTAGCTCTTATTTACTAATACACATGTCAAGTTCAGTTTGTTTTCAGAGTAATGAATGTTTTATACCCAAATTAATACGATTACCTGAAGTTCTTTTTAGTTATCGTTGCTTTCATTATAGAATATACATACAACTTGATAATGTATACCGTAACAAAGAGAAATTTCTATCTTACTTTAATTTTTGTGTAGAACTCATAACTTATGAGATAAGGTGTTATTTAACCACTTGGCGTGGTACGGCTCCGAGTAGCAGCTTCCGGAAAATGATAGACCCATCATCAGAATTATGCTAATTATAAAGTTACTTACCCACTTGAACTTCAGTAGATGATAACACAATTTGCAATTGTGACTTTATTTTTAGGAGGGAACAACAAAAACAAAAACAAATAATTAAGAAAAAATATTAAAACAACAAAAGAAACATAAACTCATTCAGAAACATTATTTAATATTTAGTATAGTATCCACGGCTGTCCAATATCCATGCACATTCGCAGACAATTACGCATTGAGCGCGCCAGGTTGTCGCAATAAGATCAGCTTCCATACATATAAAATATGTTGGTCCAAATTCCTCACTGAACGAACGTTATGGATGTCTGAAAAGTTTTTCACCATCAATGCCCATAGATTTTCTATTGGGTTTAAGTCCAGCGATCTAATTGGCCAAGGAATTAGTATAACTTCGGGTTTATTGTCGTACCAATTCCTTGCTATTCTAGAAGTGTGGATTGGGGAATTTTCTTATAGTAGATAGATAGGGGAAGACGGGGGAAGGCAGAAATACCACTTCCAAAATATCTGTACTCTTCCCCTGTTAGCCATCCCGTTACACTAACGCTTTCCCCAGGACTGGCATCAGACATCCATCCCCAGAAGCCGCAACTGATTCTCCCACTTCGTCTAGTTTTTTGGATATTCCGGTGTAATTATTAGGTAAAACATTTCTGATGGGTTACATTGTGCCCTGTAAATGTTGCTGCTCTTTTATTGCGGTATATGGGTTTTCGGCGCAGTGTTGCTGTATTCTACCGACATCTTCTTGATTGAGGATTGGTTATTTGCCAGAGGTATGTCTTCAAATATTTAAGTTATTATATCGCGATACAAAGTACAAAGATGGATTTGTACTTGTCTTGGCTATAATAAGAGAGAAACTTATAATTGAGTAATTGAGTCGGAAACCACTTCTATATGAAGAACAATTATTCTTTTTTATATACGAAATAATAACAATTCCATTAGAGTTAAAGCTTAAAGTATTATAATAAATGATCCTTACTCGATTATTGATATGTATATATTTTTCGAAGCGTTTTAAACTTAGTAACTCTGATTGAAGGACACAATTTGTACGGGACAACGATAAATTACAACATCTGTAGCTAAAATGATTATAATTGTAACCAACAATAATCAGTCTGTATTGAAGAAAATATTTTTATTTTAAGACTATAAAAATGTATATCAGAAAATAATTATCCTGAAATTTTATTTGTATTAAGTAAATATTGTAGAAAATTATTAAATTCCAAGACAATTATTCAGTCAATTATTTAGTTTGATGTTAATAATTTAAGTAAATTTAATTAATAATTTTTACTTAATTTTTGTTTTGTGTGGAGTATTTATCTACTTTTTTTTAGAATTTGCTCTTGCATACAATTTTATTTATTAAGAATTTACGTTTTTTTTGTTCTTCCAAGAATTTCCACTTTCCTTTTTGGAAGGTTTTATTGAAATTGTGTCATTTTATGTATTTATTGTTCCTTTATAAAAATAAAATTTGACAATAATTGCAAATTTTATCTTTATCTACTGAAGTAGGTATTTTGTAACTTTATAATTGCATAGTCTTCATTGTGGGTTTATAATTTTCCGGAAGTTGCTACTCAGAGCCGTGCCACACAAATGGTTAAATAGCACCTTATGAGATCTACACAAACATGAAAATAAAATAGAAATTTTTCTTTGTTATGGTATACATTATCAAGTTATATGTATATTCCATAATAAAGGCATCGATAACTAAAAACAACTTCAGGTAATCGTATTAATTTGGGTGTAAAACATTCATTACTCTGAAAACAAACTGAAATTGACAAGTGTATTAGTAGATAAACGCAAGTGGAGGATAAGCAAAGCACCATAAAATTTGCCATTTCTAATAATGTAATTTTTTAATAGATTATCGCTCTTTTTATGAAACAAATTTTAATCGAATTAGTACCATATAAAGCCCGCTGCATATTATTTTATTCTGTTGTAAATAATTCTTTTTGATTATTATTCCAAAATAATTCTCATCCCTATAAAATCTTTGGTAATGCTTTCAACCAATATTTTAATCAATCAAATATACATATACATTGACATGTGCATCCGACGATTATTAAATATACCGCATTTACGAATGCTTTTTTACGCATCAGATCAGGTCAGAAAGTATAACGTTATCCTTGCTAAGAGAAATAAGAATTTAAATATGTAACTGGGAATCATAAACAAACACTCGAGTAGATCTGTATATTTTTTGTGGAAACCGTCTACCTACTTTACTGAAAACATCCCAAGCTGGCTTTCTGACTGGCGGAAGGTAATATTGATAATCTGTGCTCGATACAGGAGACATTAATTTTTTGGCTCACTGTACGTACTTTTGGAACTATTGTCATTTATTTCTAACTGGACTTTAATATTATTAATAATTAATACCAATTGATATGATCTTTTCCTCCTTTAAATCGAACGTTAGATTATTGAGCAGTAATAGTGGTAGACCTAGCAATACCATTATTAAGTTACTCACAGTTTATGGTTCAGTTGTACTGGGACTGCACCAACATCTAGCGAATCAAAGAATTTCCAGTTAAATGATAAGAAATGAGAGAAGGGGCAATTTATGAGGATAATTTGTTTGTTTCTGAATCACGATTCGGAACTGCCACTATTAAAATGTTATTTAAAATTGTTTAAATTCATTTATATAGTCAAACCGTTGACTGTAAAATCTCCGGCCATGCCTTAAAGTTGGCAGTAAGTACATCTTGTAAATTTGGATTTCCTTGATTGATCTCACCGAAGAACTGCAGAATCCTGAACGTATGTTTTTGTCGCACTCGATGGATGCAATGCAACATAAATGAATTCATGCTTTCATGAATTATACCGTTTATCGTTTTGTGGCTTTCAATAATCTTACATATGAGATCACAGTCAATAATAAGGTTGCAGGTACGAGGGCGATTCGTAAAGTAAGCTCCGTTTCCGCCTAGTAAGCAGAGGAGTGGAGATATCGGCGCGGTCACAGCACTGTTCGGACATTCTTTCGTGCTATTTTGGTGGTTTAAAACGGTTGCTGCAATTGAAAATTCCGCCGACTGTGAAGTGCATGCCTTTATCCGATTTCTGTGTGCCAAGAACATGAAAACTGCTGAGATTCTTCGTGCACTTTGTTCTGTTTATGGTCAAAATGTCATGAGTGACAGTGTGGTTAGAAGGTGGTCCCGTATGTTTTCAGAAGAACGGACTAATGTCCATGATGAATAACGGAGTGGAAGACCAACTGTTGTGACGGACGAACTTTTGGGTAATCTCGAAGAGGAAATTCGTGAAAATCGACGATTCACAACCACAGAACTGACGTGATCAAATGGTTTGGATCACAACAGTTTGAGAGCTATGAGGAAAATGACAGTGCTAAAACATAGTTTAATTCACAGTTCTATTAAGAGGGCATTAAAAAACAGGTTCATCGCAATAACAAATGTCTCAGTTTTAATGGCAACTATGTAGAAAAATAGCCGAACATAGTAGCTTTAAGTCGTATATAATAAAAACCTCTTCATACATTGGTATTTTTTTAATAAGCAAACGGAGCTTACTTTACGAACCGCCTTCGTAATTTAGGCATAAATCAAAACATTAATACGAACCATTGTACATGGATATAAGATAGCGATGCTTTCGATACAAAAAATAAATCTAAAGTTAAATTTAAGAGATAATCTCCTAAGAGAAACTGCACGAATCTAGCACGACTCGTGTCCAAACTATGCGTGAGCACAGAAGTCAATTCCTACCAAAATTAAAGAAATACAGCATTAACTGCAAAAATATCAAGTTTTAAATAAATAAAGGTCTTCGAAAGAAGGAGCATTTAGAAACAGTTATCGCAGCGTAGATCTATACCACACCAATCACCGGATAAAATTGATCAACGACGAAAACTAGCTTTGGCAGCAGTGCCTACAGAAGAAAATCCAACTGATATTCTATTTAAGCAGCAGCAAGATTAACCATAAAATAGTAGTCTTGAGATGTAAAGCGAATAAAGTAAAAAGACCCGAAATGTCGAACGAAAACGTTAATGATTCTGGCTTTGAAAGACATCTTTATAAGTTTACTGAAAAAAAAAAAACTGGAAAAAAACAGATCTTAAAACAAAATTGGAGTCTTGAAATATATCGTTTAATAATAAACAGCAAGATTATAGGATGCGCACATTAAACAAAGAAAAGGTAAATCTAAAATGAAGGCACTTCCAAAACTCAAAAGAAACTTTTGTATTCCCAAGTGAACAAAAGGAGATATTTAACAAAACAAATTAGGAAAACACACCAAGCAATTAAAGAGAAAGGCAAATTCCAACATATTGGATATCATTAAAAAGAGTCAGGACTACTAGGGGTGTTTCAAAAGGTAAAAAGATCTGAAGCACCTACAAAATGAGAATTCTTTGTACTCATGCACAATAAGCTTATATAAACTACGGATTGAGAAAATAATAAATGAAACAGAATAAACAATAAATCTTCATTTGCAGTACTTACTTAACCTTTTCTAAATAAATTTTCGGTATGTACATACCTACACTGTCGTGAAAGGGGCAAACACAGATTAGAAAACCATATGCCAACATGTTTTTAAGCATTTTATGTAATAGAATACCGTAATCTACTGATAAAAGAAATTATTCGAATATCCTGATTTTGCGATTCATGCGAATTTCTCAGTTAACTGGGATAATCGACGTTTTAATGTTTTAAGTATTTAAATAGGTAGAAAAATATATATTTACCTAAAATAAAAACAATAATTTAAATAATAGTAGTTTTGGTAGTGATTCAGTAGTAATGATCTGCGTGTTTTTTTCACAACAAATGCTGATCGTGGTTTGCGTGATATTTAAAAAATGTATAACTAAGAAACTATTATACTTTTATTTATTTGCGATATTATCCGCTAACGAACCATTGCAAAAATCACAAGAAGTGGAATTTCTTAAAAATCATTGAGTTTCGATTAATGCATAAATTAAAATTATTACAAATTGCCTCCATTGTCGTATTTAAAGGAAGACGTCGAGTTACTAATAACTAGAGATGGGACGAATCCAAATTTTCTCGAATCCGAATCCGAATCCTAAAGGATTCTCGAATCTCTCGAATCCTTCGAATCTCGAATCTCTCGAATCCATCATATAATTACAATAATAAGAAAGGACAGAGAGGAAAAACAATTTTACAGGAAAATTTTAAAGCTACTTTAATTAAAAACGATACAGTTTTTAAAAATATTTATTAAACAAGATTTTTTTTGAACATATTTATATTACAAATGAAATTAAAAAAAACAAATTACACAATATTAAAAGATAGCGATAGATGGTATTAGTGTAGCATATATGGTGTTTAAAATATAAAACTTGACTGAACTGACTTAACATGATATAGTCTTAGCTTGTTATTAGAACTAAATGTACATAAGTTAATAAGTTTTCATAATTTTTGTAATTAGATTAGTTATATTATTTGCTGTCTGTATTTGACATGTTCCATACCTTTTCTGGTCTCAGGAATAAAGATATTTATTTATTAAAGTACCACAAACATTAGGAAAGCATGCCAGCTTATAAATACTTTGTGGCTGAAAGAACGAGAACCGAAGAGAATCGTCGACATCTTTCTAGTCAGTGATTCATATGTGTCGTGATTACATGAGTCATCATTATTATTATTTTTTTTTTTTGGATTCGAAAGATTCGAATTACGAAAATCGTGCGAAGATTCGAGTTTTCCGAATCTCGAATCTTTTTCAGGATTCGATGGATTCGAGGATTCGCGGATTCGAATGTCCCATCTCTACTAATAACCCTATACAGATTATAAAATAAGTGTTTTTGAAGAACTTTTTGTAACAAAGAGGATCATCATCGTCACGTACATAATTAAATCCCAAGAAACGTCTTTCACAGACATAGCATAAAGGATTAAAATGTCTTCTAGAACTGAAAATAAACTATAAATTGGGAAATGTGTGTCTACAAACTTCTAACCGATTGGATCATCATCATCATCACAGGCGCAATCAGATCCTGAACTAATATCGCTTTGTGGCAGTTGAACTTCATTAGGATTAAGTCGAACTTGTATTTCATTTGCGGGCTTCATTTTAATAAAATTAACTGGATTAATGCGAGTGGAATACTTCAGTTTTCTTTATAAATTGGTTTGTAACTTTCACTAGCATTTTTTGGCAACCTTAAAGCTTCTCTCCCGATTGTAATTGTTTTCATCAAATATAGTTATTGCTGCTTTAATATACTGAAAAGCTTCGATTAAATCTTCCGATGATAAAACACAAATCCTGTATTCCTTATCGCCAGCATTCTCTTCTACAAGTTGTTTCAGCACTTCAGGTGTTAACTCTTTGTTGGGTGGTATTAGGTAGTCAGACACCTTAAATATATCTAATTCTATTCCGATCGTTTCCGCCAAAGCAATAATATGGTGTTTAATTTTAGTAAGATTATCAATCAATTCAAACGATTTTTGTTCTCCAGCATGTTCGGGCCATACTCTAAACCAAAGAGATCTTAAGAGGCTTGACCTATCGTACCTACAGCATTTTTATTGTAAACTCCTGCCTAAATTCTGCAATTGTGTTTCTTGGGCCCGCCTCTTGTATATTATCTATGATTTTATTCAACATTAAATGGAAGTATTGGGCGTTAAACAATTAAATGGTGTCACTGTTGATAGGCTGCAAACATCATTTTGTGTCTGAGGATTAGAATAGAACTCGTATATTTTCTGAAAAATCCTCAAGGCATTGCGGGTGATGCGGAGCATTATTTAGAAGTAATAAGATCTTATAAGGGATATTTTGCTTCAAACAATAATCTTTTAATTCATTATTTAAAAGATTACAAAAATAATCGGTAAAGATGGTAGATGTTATAATTTCTTTGGGATTATGTCTCTAAACTACATGAAGATAGTCTTTTGAATACCCCCTTAAATCAGCTGGATTTAATGAACGATATATGACAATCTGCTTGAGCTTATAATCTCCTACAGCATTCGCTCCCAAAATTAAAGTTAAACGATTCTTCTCGTATAAACTGTTGCTTTGAGAAGTCGTGCATGTAGGAAATCTCCAGAATAAACCAAATTCCTTTAAATTGAACACTTGCTTAGGGGAATATGTACGATTAAGAGCCGATTTGAAAATGGATGGAAAATTTTTTGCAACGTCCATGTTAATTTCGTGGGTAGTTCCTAATCTGCATGCTTCTGTGGTGGTTATTTGAAATAGCCATAAATAGCCAAATAGAATTGAAAATCCTTTTTAAAAAACAGTCGAGCCAACCATGGCTTGTTACGAATGATTTCGCTTCTGTATCATTTAACTCTATCCTTATGATTTCATATAGCTCTCTAGTTTCTTCATGAATATTGCCTAAATTATTTCTTTCCGGTTCAAATCTTATGCATTCGGCCAATCGTTTCGCCATATTTTCCATGGTCTGCGAACAGAGACGAATAAATCTCGCACCAAAATTAACAACTATTTCGTTTGTATTTGCGTGGACTGCCGAGGACCCCCCTTTTTTTCAAAAATCGCGTTGATAGCCCTTTTTTGCTTTTACGCTTACAGGGTGTAGTGGCATGGTTTTCTGCTCCGTGGCCCATTTTAATATTAATAAAATAATAAACAATATCTACTTGACAAAGTAGGTAAATCTATCTATAGCTCGTTTAGAATGACACCAAGAGGCACTACATGCACACACTATAATAAACTCTCTGCTACAAGAGCTGCAAAGAAAATGACAAAAGTTATTATGATTCTATGATTTCTATTTTGAAAAATGTTGGTCAAGTGAGGAGACCATCCGTTGTTTATTTTTCAGGTAATTAGGTAGTTGGGACGAGGATGATTAGGTAAGTACCTAAATTTATCTTCACGAAACGTAAATAACTTTCGAAGTCATTAACTCATAATTCCTGTTTACACATTCATTTATTTTATATTAACTATAATAATATTTTTCAACGGGACAATGCAGCCATTCACACCGCGCGAGTCGTAAGAAACTGGTTTTCTGAAAAGGAAATACCTGTGCTAACTTGGCCAGCAAGAAGTTCGGATCTTAACCCCATTGAAAATGTATGGGGACTTCTTGCTCGTCAAGTCTATCAAGGTGGAAAACAATATAACAATGTTCCAGACCTAAAAAATTCTACGCGTGACGCTTGAATTTCTTTTTGCAGCTGCAAACTTTTAATAGATTCCATACTTAATAGGCTCTTGGAAATTATTTGCAGTAATGGAGGAAGCATTAAGTACTAGCAAGGGATATGATTAATTTTTTTCACTTACTTTCGTTAAAATATGGGGTGGCATTAATAGAATTTCGCCTGTTTTTATTAAATTATATGTTTTTCTACGTTTTATGATCATGTTTATAATAAATTCTTAATTTTGTTATGGTGTTTAGTTCATACTCATAATTTGCGAATACATCTAAGGCTTTATTTGTCTGGCAACCCCTTTAAAACAACAAATTAAACATAAAATAAGTGTGGCCCTACTGGAATTTCGTCGACTATACATCCCTCGAGTACACAAAAATGCCGTCGTCTTCTGTTTTTGTAAGACATTGTTTATACAAAGCTATTCCCGATTGTGCGGTAGCCTATACATTATTATCAACAAAAGTTTAGTGGCTCTGTTTCTATCACCAAAATTAGAGTATCGTGGGAATAAAACCTTTTTCTTTTTCTTATTTTGTCTTATATAGTATAGAACTGGCTCCTAAGGGCAAAATCGATCGCTATTACGCTAGGAGAGCTAGATTCAAGCGTACACCCCTTGAATGTATGCAAACGTGCAGAAGTATTGTATGTGATTTCTCTTGGTATTATTACACTTCGCGTACTAAAACAAAATAGTATTTATCTTAATTTGTTAATGAATTCTTTTTCTTTTCTTTTTTCCTATCAATACGTTTATTTATCGATTCGTGTTTTCTTTATAGTAGCTAGAAAACGACATCTGCGTTCAACGAACAATCTGTAAACCATGTAATAATGCCATTACTAGGGTAATTCTAGAGATGGGACGAATCCAAATTTTCTCGAATCCGAATCCGAATCCGAATCCTAAAGGATTCTCGAATCTCTCGAATCCTTCGAATCTCGAATCTCTCGAATCCATCATATAATTACAATAATAAGAAAGGACAGAGAGGAAAAACAATTTTACAGGAAAATTTTAAAGCTACTTTAATTAAAAACGATACAGTTTTTAAAAATAATTAATAAAAAAAAGCTTTTTTTTTGAACATATTTATATTACAAATGAAATTAAAAAAAAACAAATTACACAATATTAAAAGATAAATTATGTTAAAATCTTGATGATTATATGCAACAAGTTTTTATTTATATTTAATTTCCTTAGCATATGGAAATTAATATATCAATAACAGTACCGATATCTTTTCAGAAACTTTTGTGAATGAGAATAAGGGAGAGCTAACATAGATAAACAGCAAATATTGCACATGAAAATCTAAACACATATTTTAGTATATAAAAGAAAGCACTCAACCTAAAAGAAATAAGTGAGAATTTGAATTCAGATTTTTATTTAAGAAAACCAGCTTTCGAACTCGCTCTGGATCCAACCGACTACGTTTTCTATCCACTATGATGCCTGATGTGCTGAATAGTCTTTCTGAAATCACTGTTGATGGTGGTGTAATTAAGAATTTTTTTGCTAGTTTCAACAAATTTTGGTATTTTGTGTTGCCCTTCCAGTATTTAAAGATGTCTGCAGTTGGTGGGAGCAGTGGTTCTGCTAAATAGGCATTTATTTCTTCTTCAGGAGATGAACTGTAATCCACATCACTGCAGGTAGCTGGGGTCATCAACTGAGAATAGTAACTCCACATACTATGACCTTGTTCAGTTAAAGATATATCTGTGGCATTTGCTTGAGTTTTCTCTGATGACTGCAGATCACCATTTGTTTGCATATAGATGGATGAAATTTCATTAGCCAGTGTCAATTTAGCTTGCTCAACGTTTTCTTTATTCAAAAATACATTCCCTTTGAATCGGGGATCCAGTAAAGTACCAATAGTATACAATTTCTCTGTCTCAACAGAATGGTAGCGCCTTTTAGTGACGCAAGCAAATCATTTCGGAAACCCTGTACTGAACCTAATTTTGGTTTGAAATTTTCTAGAGCACGAATGGTGCTATTCACTAAAGGAATTATTTCTGAAATTGTCACTTTACTTGAGCTGGCCACAAATGTAGCTTTATCAAACACTTCTAATATTCGTATAATATCTTCAATAAGTTTCCACTGTCGAGGACAAAGGTCTATCTGAATATTCAAGTCAGAAGCAGACAATAAAATGGCTTGCTTTTGTTCCACAAGTCGATTGAGCATGTGAAGCTGAGAGTTCCATCTAGTCGGCTCGTCTTGTATTAAACGACGACCTTTAACACCTAACTTAGCTTGAGCAGTTTTTAACATTTTTGTCGCTTTAGAAGAGTGTTTGTAATGTCCCACAATATTCCGACAGGATATCATTATTTCCTTAATTTCATTCTTATTCAGTAAACCATCTTTTATAACTAACTGAAACGTATGGGCTAGGCAAGGCAAGTGGGTGAAGATGCTACGCTCTAAAGCTGCAACCATATTAGGACCATTGTCTCTCATGAAGCATACAACTTTTTCTGTAAGATGCCATTCTTTTATTATGTTGCTAATGAAAGTTTCTATAGCAGATGCTGTATGTGAAACCTCTAAAAAGGCATACATTCTAAGCACAAATGATGGTACTCAAAGTTTTCATCTACAAAGTGCACTGTCAGGCTTAGGTAGTCATCAGATGATGTTGATGTCCACATATCTGTTGTGACTCCAATGTATTCAGTATTTTTAAAAGTTCCTCGACTTTCATTTTTCTTCTTCATACATATCTGGAATTACCTTTTCAGAAAATGTTTCCTACATGGGATGACATATCTTGGTTCAAGATGGTTAATCAATTTTTAAACCCCTTATCTTCCACTATGGACAGTGGTTGATTATCTGTACATATCATTTCAGCAACCAATCTGGTAATTGTTTTGCCTCTTTTGTCCCCAGGCTTAAAACTTTGCATTTTATCAAAAAATTTTCAGAGTAGGTTGGTTGAAAGGTTCTGCTTTTTGCGTTTCACTGCGCATTGTTTCAAAGACGTTTGTTCGCCATAAGAACAAATTTTTGAACCTGGACTAGGAGTTGAACTAATTGACACAGGACTCCCAAAAGTAGTTATATCATCTGGATTATTTTCTTCAAATGAAGAATCAACATTGACAGTCAAAGGGCTTAAGGGTGAAATTGGAATTAGTAATGAGTTTGATGAACTTGTACCTTTCAGTTCTTGATATTTGGATAAATGCCTGGTTTTCAAATGTTTCCACATAGCTGAAGTAGTGTGCGACTTTTTCCCTCTAGATATTTTTCAGAGCACAGATTGCAATTTGCATAGTTTTCATTTTCTGAAATTTGGAAATAGTTCCAAATATCAGAAGTTGCCTGAGGACACAAAGCCATTTCATAGGTTGCTATTGAATGCAACAAATATGATGTAACAGTGACAGTTGTGCAACTTCAGAACTCCTGAAAAAGAAAAGAAAAAAAAATTAAGTTTTCATGTTAAAATCCTAAAATCCTTGTAATTTTATTATTAGCTGTAATAATTGCGCGAAAATACGGTATGCAACAGTAATAATAAAACTGCAATAAATGTACAAAATTACTATGCCGTGAATAATTAATTAATAATGCAGTTGACAGACATCTGAAATGGCCTTTGACAACAATTAACAAGTTATTTATTTTTTTAATTCTTATACTTAACAAAACTACATTTATATAACATCCCAATTTGATTTCCAACTAACACCGCATGCAATGTAATATAACTTAATATGTGCAAAAAAAAAATTATATATCAATACAGTATAAATGAAAATAAGTAACTTACCTCATATATCGTATAAACCACGCATATCCACTCTCAAACGTCACAGACTGAACAGTACTGCACTATAAAGTGGTTGTTGCGATCTGAAGTTTACTCGCACCACGCACCTTTTATATATCATATATCAAAGAGTTTCGAGAATAATCCAGTATTAGAGCTCAGTCATCCAGAACCGACGAGACTATTCAAGACGAGATAGTTGCTAGAATTTACGAGAGAGCGCAGGATGTTAATTAGAATCACATAAAGAGCGATAGATGGTATTAGTGTAGCATATATGGTGTTTAAAATATAAACTTAAGACTGAACTGACTTAACATTATTAGAACTAAATGTACATAAGTTAATAAGTTTTCATAATTTTTGTAATTAGATTAGTTATATTATTTGCTGTCTGTATTTGACATGTTCCATACCTTTTCTGGTCTCAGGAATAAAGATATTTATTTATTAAAATACCACAAACATTAGGAAAGCATGCCAGCTTATAAATACTTTGTGGCTGAAAGAACGAGAACCGAAGAGAATCGTCGAGATCTTTCTAGTCAGTGATTCATATGTGTCGTGATTACATGAGTCATCATTATTATTATTTTTTTTTGGATTCGAAAGATTCGAATTACGAAAATCGTGCGAAGATTCGAGTTTTCGAATCTCGAATCTTTTTCAGGATTCGATGGATTCGAGGATTCGCGGATTCGAATATTCCATCTCTAGGTAATTCCTTCTTCACATAAAAATGGAATCTTATCAGTTCTTGCTATATTATGATATACATTATTTTACAGTAAATGTAAGTATCACTCAACATTAAGATTCTCGTTGATTAAAAGGTTCCGCTTATGTAATTCCCCAACAGACCTACCCATACGTTTATTTTCTGTTGGTAGTTCTTGCATCATAAACAAGAATTAGCAACCAGAATGCAACCATTAACTAGTACTTGTTCTTTTTTCGCATGTTGTAGAAATAACGCCTAAAATTAGACACGCTGGGCACTTATATTATTTATACGTATAAGGTTCTTTTTACGACGGACGGGAATCGTTGCGGGCTGTCTACGAGAAATATTTCTTCCGTCCCACACACGACTACAAGTAAGGGTGGGACAAAGTTGCATGTTGAGTACTTTAAGAAATATATTTTTTGCTCACTTCGGGTTTATGGTTTTCATAATGTTTGCCTCGTGTTAGCGAAACACGTGTTACCAAACTTTTATTAGACAATTGTGCGGTGGGAAGTTTACCGATGTGATATAGTGTCACCAATCATGTTTATAGTTTTAAAATCAAACAAAAAATTGTAATAACTAACTTGAATTTGATTTTAACACTGTGTGCATCTATCAGTTGTTTCCATAGCGTACTATTTGAACAGTTCGACAATGAGAAAAAAACGGCCATAATTCATTTATTTATGGAAATAACGTAAGAATCCATCAGAAAAAACGACACCTTTGTGTCATACCCCAAAAATTGTAGCTTAAATAAAAAAATCGGTTCAACTGTATTATTACCAGAGACCGGATTATATGTTCGAGATTTAACTAAAATATGTACATATATGTTTTAAATATGAGCAAAATATATTGAAAATATTCCTAAAATGTCTAGAATATGTAAAATATGTTTCAGAAATATTTTCAGGATGTCGAATACATTTTGAAGTAACAAGGAACAGAAACAAACACTAAGAAAATGTAAACATGCGTTATTAAACAGATACCTATCCCTTACATTTCTACATTAAACATTACATTCCTTACTGTAAAAACAATTCATAATCAACTGTTTTTCAATGTTTTCAGTAGTTAAATTATGTCTCCTATCCGTTAGTAGCGATTTGTACGTTGAAAAACATCGTTCAACGTCAACTGATGGTGCATATATTAAAACATTAACAACTTGCGGATTTAAATCGGCTTCAACATTAAAATCGCCACGGAGAATTTGTTTTTCTTGCTGTAACAAATTTAAATCGCTATTTCATATTTACTTTAAAATATCATAAAATTTTTCATTTATTAATTGTCCCATTTTTCCAGGAATTTTCTGAAGTATTCCCTTAAATTGATCAATGGAATGAAGAAACTTTTACAACGGAAGTGATTTAATTTCAAGAATAACAATAGTTTTATGAACAAAATCATAATTTGATTTAATGAAGCAAAGTTCATGTTGCAGTGAATTATTTTCCAAAATTGATTTGCACTTTTAAATTGTACCAATATTTTCCTCCTCAAAACGTAAAATACGTTCTTTTATAGGGACAAAATTTTCTGCATAAAAAATGGCAGCTTTCAACCATGTTCCCCATCTTATGATTATTGGTTCCGGTTGCAAAGGAGAATTAGGTAATTTTTCTCTGTAACACTGATACAAAACTTTAAGTTGTTGACAGTTTTGAAGGAAAAGATTCATGAAAGTTTTATTAATAAACCTAACCATTGTCACATGGTTCATTTTTTAAATTTGTTTACACTTAATCAATAGAATTTACCAGGAGTGTGGTTATTTAAACAACTTATTTTTAAATTTTCCATATAGCGTTCACAAGTATCATTGGTTTCATCTACTATAAAATATATAAAACTGTTATTTACAGTTTGCTTGATTTCATTAATTACGTCCTTATATGTATTTGTAACACAATTTTTCCTTAAAGTACTTCCGTCAGGTACAATATGTCTGCAATGCTTTTGCAGAAACATTTTAAAATTTTGGTTTTGTAACTTATAAAGTGGGATATTACCAGAAAGCAAAGTTTTGGTTTATTCCGAATTAAATACTTGTATTGTAATTTGGAATTTCTTCTCAGATGGAATCTAGTTAAGAAAATTATAATAGAATATGCATACACCCTTTTAAATATTAGATAAGAACATGATTTTGAAATTAAAGGAAAATGTTTTTATTAATGAAAATATTTTTATTCAGCAATCCAAAGCAACTTTTTAAACCAATTGTATGGCAGACTAGAATTTACAAAATAAACATGTAATTTGAATTGAATAAATAAAATAAAATTGTTTTGTAAAAGTATCAACTTACCATTTTACCGCACACTTTGCAAAATACTTTTGTCCTTCAAAAGTAATTCTGGAACGGTCTTGATCCAGGACGCTACTAAATCTCGTTTCACTTATTTTTGCATAACACTCGGTAACATTTTTTTTTTATTCGGTGTTTGTAAATGATGAAAATTTTTAAATGATAAATGCTAAGACGTATACACCCCCTAATTATTTTTAACCAATCAGAACTCACCTTTATTCCTTTAATTTCCGATTTCTATTCTTAGAAACCGTAAGAAAGTAATCTTTGCTCTTCGGTATTGAACATGATATTTCGTTTGGAAGTTTTAAAGCAATTAACAATTTCTCAGAAAAATGAAGAAACATAAATTTCTTGGAAAAAGCATTAATCCGTATTTAAGTAATATTTATTTTATTATATTTAACGAGACATCGGTTAATCGTACAATGTAAATTTCCCACAAAATCGTGTACTATATTTTTATAAAGGTAACGCGATTTTTAAACGGAAAAATATATCGAATTATTTCAAATATGTTACAATATTCGAAATGGGTGGAAAAAGGCCAAAATATTCTAAATATGTAAAATTAAATTAGTACTAAACACTTTTATTTATTCTAATTCTTGTAGATCTTAAAGCGTTCAATTATACCTTTGATAGTTATCGATATGCAAATAACATATAATCCGGTCTCTGATTATTACACACATAATTACCTACAACTCTTCCTTTATGCATTTTTGCTAAACTCAATAATAACAGAGCTACCGAACTAAATAAAAAAATGGTTTCTCGAGATATGTAGGTAGCCATATATGTTTTCCAAAAAACAAAAAGCTCATTAATTCGACCTCGTAAAACTGCAATTCCTTGCCTATTTAATCGTCTCCCTATCGCCGCTAGTTTCCAAGATCCCCATACTAAACATGGGAAACGTTCATCTTGTATATGTATAATCAATGATGCCATTCTACCATTATGGTGTATGGATATCAACTTCTTTCATCCGTGCACTATTTTCTAAATTGCAATCCTTTTTATTCCTCTCCGTTGGTCTTGCTTCATTCCATGTTCGCACTACATTTCAAGATCTTACCAATTGCAACATGTCAAGGTTCCCTAGGTCTTCCCCTTGATTTTCTGCTTCTTTGTCTCCCATCTCTGCTTTACTTGTCTTCGCTTGTTCTTTCTTTGTAAGCTGCTTAAATATCTCATTTCTACGAAATCTAGTACCGATTTAACTTCCCGCTCTTCTCTAATTAATGCATTTCTTAGCTTACTTCATTTATTTACTCCCTTTAGCTTTCTTAAATATTTCCATTCAGTCCCCTGTATCTTGCTCTTTTGTCCTTGATCCGTAAATTATTATGGGTCGATGGATTCCTTTCAATAATTTGACTTGATCTTTTTGGAAATTTCTTTTTATTTAGGAACTTTTTGGTTAGTGCGTAGTATAATTATATCGTGTTTCCTATTATTCTCTTAATTTCGAATTGTTAATCTCCTGGTCCATCTATTATGATCCCTACCAAGTATTTAAACTGGTTCACTCATTCTAGTTTCGTGTTCGTTAGTTCCTCGTTAACTTTCTCTTGATCCTTTGGTGATTGGTGCACCTTTTTATTTTTTCAGTCCCATGCCTTGACTCAACAGCATCTCATTCCACATTTTTATATTTTGTTGTATATCCCGTTCGTTTCTTGGTTACTAATATTATGTCCTTCGCAAATACGTATTCCGTAAGTAACATCGGTTGCAACGGTCTATATTTCACATACATTTTGTTACTCCTTGTATTGCAGTTTCTGGTTACATCGTATATATATATATATATATATATATATATATATATATATTATATCGAATAATGTGGAACTCAATCCTTCTCCCATGCCTTAACGCATCCCATCTTCTAAACATAATAGATCTATGATTTTTTCTACTTACATAATTCATGGTATTTCTGTAAAAATTTCGAATTGCTCTAACTCCTCTTCATTCCAGACTACTCTATATTTTTGTTCCTGGTATGGAGTCAAAATATTTTTCCAAATCTATAAGAGCTATATAGGCCTTTTCTCCATGTTGTACTGTTTTTTCACATATCTGCCTCATTGAGAATATGTGATTCCTGTATTTAACAAGGTGATTCCACGGTAATTATGCGCAATCATTTTGGTCACCTTTTTTATAGACTGGTAATATTACCTCTATCTCATAATCTTTTGGTATGGCATCTTCTTTTTGTACTTTATGGCATACTTGATAAGATTTCCTCTCCTTTACTGCCCTTATATTTTAGCATTTCTCCTGTGATATCATGTTTGTGCGGTTTTCCATTCTTCAAATTCTTTAGTACAGCCATTATTTCTTCATTTATTATTTCTTCCTTATTTTCTAGTAACGATTCTTCTAGCTCTATATTGTTCATTTTTTTCCTTCCATCTTTCCATTACGGCGCCTTTCTTAGTTAAGAGACGCCCTTCTTTATTTTTCACTCATTGGTATTTTCCTTTCTAAATGTCTTAAGTACTTTTTAAAGTTTTTGATTATTTTTACTATCATCCTTCCTTTACTAATTTTCTTTGTGTTTTATATTTTTCATAGCTTTGGTCTGTTTCATATCCTACACATTTCTTTCACCTATCCTCAAAGCTATTTGTTTTCTCCGGTTTGTTGATTTGTATGTGCAACACACCAGTTTGGGAGCTCCAATAAGAATATTTTCCCCACGTTTGTTCGGCTTCTTTGGTTTGATACTTTTCTATTTTTAGTTCTATTTCTTGGTTGACAAGTTGTTCATATTTTCCGCTGTTATTTTATTTTTTAGTTTATATAACCTTATGGTTTCAACTTCTATGTCTGCGTTTCGTTTTTTGTTTCTATTTTTTTCATTCTACTGACTTTTATTTCCGCGATTATTAGATAGTTATCGCTGCCTACCTCGGAGATGCTTTTGACTCCAAGATCAATAAATTTTGTTAATTTATGTTTTTTCACCAGTATATAGTCGACAATTGATGTGTCATTCCTAATTGGTTCTATCCTAGTATATTTATGTATATTTATGTTCAAACCTAGTATTGACTGACTGTAATAGGATTGTGCATCAAGCAGTAATCAAGTATCGTTTTCTCATCATCAAAAGCAGTAGCCACAGTTATGTTTCAATTTATTGGCATTGAACCATGTTTCTGCTTCACTAACAATAAGTACTTTAGTTCGGGTATTGTCACCAACAATGTGTTATCTGCCTATGAGCAAACTGCTTCAGCTGATATATTCACTAGTAAATCGTTCATATACATTAACGAAAAGTAAAGGCCCAAGGTCAGGATTGTTGATCTGGGTGAATCCATTTCGACATATTGGTGCTTATCCAACAAGTATGAAACCATTGTAGCTTCTCCCACATATTCCATACTAGAACAACCCATCAACACGCTATGCTTCATATTGTTGAAAACGCGCCTTACAATTAGATCACAATATGTTAACAAGTTATAGTAGATTTATCTCTACGAAATCCATGTTGAGCAGTAGTAATGAAGTTGTTCTTGTCCAAGAAATTAATTAATCGATTTGCAATTGCAACCTCAATTATTTTTGAGGAAGCTTGTGAGCTCTGGGTTCTAGAGGAAAGACTCCTTCTTCAAGACATTTATTGGTTATGTTGCTCAGTAGATCGATAACCCTAGGAGCAATTGCTTTCATCAGTTTTATAAAGAGGTCATAATGATCCAGGATGTGCTTGGATTTAATTTTCATAATTATCTTCTTCAGTTCAGAACAATCTACTATAAGAAGCATGATGTTGCGGATGTATTATTTGCTTTTAGTAGCAATTCAAGTGCATCAAGAGACGGCTGACTAAATCTGCTTTCCATGGTGTGTAAAACAGTGTTTCACTGCCTCAGTAATCAATTGCGTGCTAGATTTTCTTGGTTTTCTTTCCTATGGACTTATCGATTGTATTTCAAATGGTTTTCTGTCTGGGTTTGTCCTTACCCTTGCAATTACTTCCCATGTGTCCAAGTTGTTGGTCAATCTATCAACATGTTCGGACACTTTTCGCATTTTGTTTTTGTGTATTATATTCTTTTCAGGTAAACATTCTTCGTAACATTCCATAAATTTTACCAGAAAAATGATGCATATTTCCGAGGCGGATTTATCAATGAATCCGTTACTCTAGCGATAAACAGCAATTATACACGGAAATCGTTGAATATGATTCTCATTAAATATTGTTACAGGTGTAACTTCTTCTTTTTTAGATAGTCTATGGGCGTCGCTGTATACAGCAATTTGAGCAAAAAGATTAGCTAAGTGAACACTTTTTGTGTTAATAATATAATCGGACTTATCTATATTTGGGAATATATTATCAATGCAAGTCTCACTGGTCAGTGTGATTCTAGTGGATTGGGGATGTAAGATCCTAATTAATTGTTCGGAATAAATCTAACAAAGTGCTTCTACTTTCAGATTCCTTCAGAAAGTCGACATTAAAATCTTCAGCAACAAATATTCTCGTACCGGACTGTGTAACACGTGTTAGTACATGAGACTAAACACTTCTATATTTCCGACCGGTGACCTGTACACGCATACGATCACGGTGGTCCTTCTAAGTTGTTTTACTGCGGTAATTTCAATATCTATCTCTATAGACAGACAGTTAGGCAGTTGAACGTTTCATACTCCATGTTGCGCTTTAATAATACTATTACTCCTCCATAACTGTAAAGTTTGCTGCAAAAGGCACTAGCGATTGCATAGTCCGATATTAAACATTTATTAACAATTCTATTTGGCGGGTGTTCTGTTGCACATGCTATGTCAATACACAATTTATTTAGTTCGATTTTGAGTTGGTCAATATTATTAAATATCGATTGTATATTTAGATTCATCAAAGAGATTCTTTACGAGAGAGCCATTTCCTTGTCGAAAAAATTTGAATCTTTTAATAATGGTGTTACTTCATTTACTCATCTAAATCATTTATTATTAGTGTCAGTTTGTCACTTTCACTTTCTGCACTCTTAGTCATATTCAGTGGTTTCGTAACTTTTGATGACATATTAACGACAAAATAACTATTTTGTTCATGTATATTCTTATTATTTCTGAATTATTAAGAGCGAGATACACACACGTCCTGCCTGAACGACATGACACTGATGATTAGGCAATAAGAACATAAATTAAGCCAGATCCAAGAAAATGCGTATTGAAGACTGAAAATATAAACTAATTTAAAATGGAACTCCAATACATACATCAACTACAAATTGAAAAGCAATAGATGCACTATTCAAAATCAAAAGCATACCCCTTCATATGAAAAAATCGTTATAGCACGCGTTGTTCACTTCAAAAAACAGCTACGTATCTAATAAACATTACACTACAACTACTGCAAAATAAACGTAAATTACCTACAACGACAACAAAAAAACAGTAAAAATACTGTATTCACTCAACAAAAGAACATGTACAAAATATGTATATTCAATTAAACATTGGGCAAAGAATTACTTAATAAATAAATTCTTAGAAAATAAAATTTACTGCCATTTCTATCATCTTATCATATGTCCCCTTCAGTGCACTTTTCACCTTCGGACACAGAAGAAAGTCGCATGGGACAAGATCTGGCAAAGCTGGGGATGGACCAGCACAGTAATTTGATTGTCCGCTTTGTCTACCTTGTTTGTTTCATAGAGATGTTGTGGACTAGCGTAGTGTCCTAACGCAGACACCAGGAGTTGTTTTTCACAAATCCGGTCCTTTCTTTCCCACTCGTTTCTTCAGCTCAGTTAAGACCTCAACGTAGTACTTCTGATTAACCATTCTCATTACCAATTTTTAAGCTCAATATTATTCCGCCATTAGTACACAACAGTGTCGTATATAACCAAGAGTTAAAAGCAAATTAAACAAGCAAATAAAACGAACCCAAGTGTGGTCGGCTCTGCACCCATCAAAATCAAGTACATTCTAAGCCCTCCCTCTTACAATAAATCTCAAAACTAGGGGGTGCGCAGTTTCGTTATTTAATTACTATATCTAGTATATCAGATGTATAATTGATAACAGGTTGTTGTGCGCAAACTGCAAAAGCGAGAGTGCTTTAAGTGTTTGATAAAACTCAAACAGTAATGAACATTAAATTCCATAAACATTAGTTTTGTAGTAACTTCACGGTAAACCTATGTTGAATAAGTGATGAAGTCAGTAGGTGGAAAATATGTGTGTCAAATAGAACAATACATATTCGCAACCTTACTTCGAAAGAAGATTGGCGTTATGTAAGATCTTGAATAATCATGCCGATTTAGCGTTCAGAGGGGTTAAGTCTCTGGTGGGACGTATCGAAATGGTTAGGTGCGGATGAGATTGTATGGCATCCCACAATCTGTTCTCCAAAATAAGCTGCTTTTGCTTGTACTGGGATTTATAAAGAAATACTTATCAAATAATCATTTAAGCTTTCCTTTTAACATAGCCGAAAACGAGACAGCGTCAAGCGTATAGACAGGCATGTCTACAGGGTTTACTCCTTATTTTATTTCACTCATTATCACAAAAATGCTCTCTATTCGTTCTTGCTTGCACTTCCCTGATTCCAGACCCATGTTAACCTCAAACCACCACATGAGTAACTGATTGCATACATCACAACCTGGTCATAGTCGTCCATGACGCCACGTTGTGGTTCTAGGGTTAACCGCTATAGGTTTTTGTAGTTTTCTTTTTTGTAATATAAAGTCTATACTAGTTGTAAAATTATAGCTAATGCTGTAGATTGATGATAGGTTTTAAACTAAGAGTAGTGGAATAAACGCATAGTTACTTGTTATATTGGATTTACGAATTGTTACCTACACAATATTTTGTTACAGGATAACCAATGTATGAGGATAAAAATTTTGGGTGACTGCTATTATTGCGTGTCCGGCCTACCAGTTTCACGGCCTAATCATGCTTATAACTGTGTGAACATGGGTCTGCAGATGATCGAAGCTATTAGGTAAGTGTACACATAAAATTTACACGTACATTATATTTGCTATGGTAATGCGAAAACAAAGAAGTTTCGTTATGCAAGCCTTACAACCTCATACTGTTTATATCTTACTTATAGATCATTCCTTGGAGAGTTATTTAGATGTTCTATATTTTGACGCTCCCAAGTATTTAGTTGTAACTAATTTTCTGTTTATTTCCTATTCTAAACATCCTCACATACATCCGCATAAGGGGATATATATATTGCACCGATTGGCCTCAATAATCTTTGGAAATACAATTTCTTGAAGTAGAACAAGAACGGTGTAAGCATCAACTCTTATAGGTTACTCTGTTTTACATCTACATCCGAGGTGAAGATAATTAGGATAAGATATAAAGACTATAAACAGTAGAAGGAAGTTAATGTAGTGAGGCTGAAGAAAGCTAAATGCACAAACTATTTCTCTTTGACGCAATATCTCCCTATTTGCTTCGTCTTTATGGTACCGCTCAAATAAAATCTCCGTACCCCGTAGGTACTAACTAGGTACTACAGTATTTGAAACAGCTGTAAACCTAAATAGCGAACGTGAAATATCACTTTCTGTGGTGCTATAAAACATCGATCCAGAAGGAGCACGGTCGTGTTGCTTTACGAATACGTTGCAGTTGGATATTGCAACAATCTAAGACACAGAACAAACACAGAACATAAACAAAAATTATACATGAAGTAACGGAACGCAATAAACTAAAGAATAGTATAATAATATATGGCATTATTTAAGTCACTTGACAGTATAGAGTAGACAGAGGTTGATACTAAAAGATTCATGATTTATGATTTACCGCAATGAAAATGATGAACAACATCAAATCCATGCGTTTAGGAAGACATGATTCGGCAAAAGCTGATCCTTCTGAGGACATGATTATTACAATCTTAAATAAATTCCAGCGTTTGAAACTTTCCATTCGATGCTTGGATTACTCTTTGTTGTGCGATTACACTCCGATGCAGTCAGAATTGTACAAAGATCAATGTTTGACTATACCAAGTACCTACATACATCAAGGGATTGCCCGAAATTGAAAGTTCGGAAAACTTCATTGGTCCACCAGGAGCGCACTAAATATATGCAAGATTCAATTTACAATGGGGACTTTCTTTCACCAACCTACAATATTTGGCATTGTGGCTGTAACCGTATATCCACCGGAAGATTAAACATTTCTTTTTGCTGGCGATATTGGTATATGTGTCTCCAGCTATTGATATTATTACATTTTAAGTTTTTGAGAATCACTAGTCATTAATAAATCCTTGCTAATCGGAGAATTTCATCTACCCCGATTCCACGATATCTCCCCCTTTATTTATGATACATTCAATGTATATATATATATATATATATATATATATATATATATATAGTGATAATGGTCTGCCACATTTCTTGCTAGGAAACTGCTCATCTCTCAAGCCCCTTATCAAATATTTTAGATCTTTACTCTACTTGAAGTTTACAAGAATTTGTCATATTTATGGGAGATGTTTCCGTTGTGCGCAACTAAAGACCGCTTGCTATTCTCTCAAACTTCTATTGTTTTTTGAAAGCCTGATTGGCTGCTTCCTCATAGCCAAAATAAAATCGTATATAGGTTCTAACAACAAGGTTTTATACCAGGACGTTCCACGACTTAACGAAAGTCACTCTGGAAATAGCATGTGAGCTGAATAATAGAGGCCAGTTGGATGCGATTTTTATCGACTTTTTGCGAGCATTTGACTTTCGATTTTTCCCTCTTTGCTAAGAGCATGCTACGTATTTTATGACGATGTCACGTCAGATACTTGCTTAGCAACATCAACTGTGCCATAAGGGTCGAACCTTGGTTCACCTCAGTGCAATATATTTATCAATGACCTAATTGAGTGCGTTCCAGGTTCTGTTTTCGTCCACGCTGATGATGTAAAGATGTACTACTCAGTGCAAGATAACCAAGACTTGCCGTACTACATGATGGATTAGGCGTGGTTATGTATTATTGTCCTGGTAATAACCTGAATATAAACATTGTTCGTGAAGGTATACGTCAAGTATATGATTGACAACATCTGTATTGCTCATAAGCAAATCTTTGAACATCTGAAAATAAGGTCTGACCGCGATCTATAATAACAATGAGCTTCTCGCGGAATATGTTCTAAGTATACTGAGTGACATAGAAATTGCAACACCAAGAAGGGGTTGGAATTTCTGAATGAAATTCGGTTGTAATAATAATAATAATAATATATACTAGCTAATATTCACCTATGTTATAGTAATAAATGATCAAAGTTAGGGAGGAAAATCTTTAGTAGTTAAACAAAATTTAATAATTATTTTTAATAATATGTGGAGCGGCCTCTCTGATTTATACATTCATCTACACGTCGTGGCATTGATTGAATAAGGTGGTTTATTTCGTCTTGGGGTATTGCGCCCCATGCAAGTTGCACCTCATGTCTCAAAGCCCCCAAAGTCAAAGGAGGGTGCTGCAAATTTTGCAACCCTCTACCCATTATGTCCCAAACATGTTCAATGGGTGAAAGATCTGGAGATCTTGGAGACCAGGGCAAAAGATTAATCTGGCCCTGTTCAAAGAAGTTCAATGAAATCCTTGCTACATGAGGACGCGCATTATCCTGCTGGAATAATGGATCTTCAAGCTCTTGTAAGCCTGGCAGACGATGTGCTTCAACCACCTCCGCAATATATCGTTGTGCTGTGATATTGCCTCGAACACCAAGGGAGACCTGCTACCGTAAGTAATCGCACCCCAAACCATAACACCCACGGCGCGGTGCACGCGTCTCTCAACTGTAAATTGAAGATTCCGTCGTTCACCCCGCCTTCTTCTGACTCTCTTACGACTGTCGTGCATGCCTAAACAAAATCTAGATTCGTCACTAAAAACAACACCACGCCATTCAATATTCCAATGAGATCTTTCATTGCACCATTGTAACCGTTGCTGACAATGTTCCGCAGTCAAAGAAAGCACAAGTTGCGGACGATATGATCTTAACCCAAAACTTCGGATTCGGCGATAAACTGTTCTAAGGGTTACATGGCATCCTTCTTCACCAGACCATTGGTCACTAATTGCCCTAGTACAGGAAAATCGATCTCTAAATGACAGGTGTCTTAAGCGACGATCTTGGCGCTCATTCGTTCTTCTTGAAGCACCGGTTCCCCTTCTACGACGTTCCGGACCATCTTCAAACCATGCACGACACACTCGCATTACAGTAGACCGGTTTCGATTTACACGGTTAACAATCTCCCCAAATGAAAAACCAGCTTCGCGCAAACCAATAATTCGACCTCTATCGAATTCGGTTAATTGACGGTAATTGACTCGTTGCCGTACTCTAGACATGATCAAACGAACAAAACACGTAAACAACTGAATACCAATGGAAATAGTGTTAATTAATAATGAAAAAACCAATAAATCGAACGATAAATACAGATCGGAAAAGGTAGCAAAAAATTAATAATAACTGTCAAATGTGATGCTATTACATTACCACTTAATCTCAAAAGCTAATCAATTATTATTTAATGGTAGCCCGACAAATCTACCAAGTTTCAACAAAAATATCCTTCTCCTTCCTGATGTTGCAATTTCTATGTCACTCAGTATATGTATCAACACCATTGGGATTATACGCACATCAAAGGATTTCATTGACACCTCAGTATTAAGGTTACTATTCTTTGCATTTGCTAAACGCACGTACTAAAACTTCTTAAGTACCTTTCATTTCGTAACAGACGTTATGAAGCTTTTTTAGAACATGATAGGTTAGTTTCTTTACACGCGAGAGATTCGATCAGTGCTAATTTCATACATAAACGGATTCACAACAAAATAGATTAACGATGTATATTGGGTTTCTTGTAGCATAAGTACAATTCATCGCACTACGTTTGGTGTCCCTCCAGTCCCAACTACTCATAACACTATAGCAAATAGTAATACAAATAAACATTATAAAATGGAAAGGCACTGCCTCGACAAACAGAACTATTCTGCCAAAAATAACATTCGACAAACATATATCACAGATAATAACCTTGGTCAACAACAAACCTAAATACTATGTATATACAAGAAATAAATACACATTTGTACGTCTTCTGATCTGCTGCAACAATTTTCAGAAACGTCTCAATCAGATGAAAGAGGAGATACAAAAAAATTCAGGGGACGGATTAGACTAGAACAAAAAGATGGAAATCATTAGAAATAGTATAGGAAGGTTGACGCAGTTTATTATAGGGAATAGCTCTAAACAAATAAAACACATTAGTCACATCATAATTGATAACACAGAAATGCCAGTTTAAACATCAAGCATACCAAAGCAAAACTTAGCTCTACACTCATAACAAGATTAAGACGATATAAAAAGGAAAATGAAACAAAAATGCAGTATATACAATTTGACACAATAGTAAAAAAAGTGATACAATTATCTCACCCAAGAAAAACGAAATCAAGGTCTCTTGGCAATACATAAAGTCATAACCATAGAAGAATATAGACAAAAAATATCCCACAACAACCAAGTTATTTAGCTAAAATCGAAGAACTTACAAAAAACCACCCAAAACAGTCATAGCTAGAAAGCACCATGAATAGATCAGGTACGTAATTTCTGGTTACAGAAGGTTTACCGCATCACACGCATTGCTTAGGGAACAAATAAGTAGCTACATATTTAAACTATAAAAAAATCGAAAATGATGGATACAAATACCTGAGATACAAAGAAAATACAAGTATAGATCACAGTCACATTAAAAACAACTTAAGGATAAATATAAATCATCACAAAATTAAAAAAAAAAAAATTGGTTTGCTTTTAATATTTTAATTGATAGCCGCAATTCCAGGAATATATGTACATTTAAACTATAAATAATACAAATATAGACTCACACTGGCTGGTATTAACGCAAACTAAGAAATATAATTTATCGGTAAACAGTACGAGGGCATACTGAAAGGTATACACCTTGAAACCTCTTACTAGCAATAGACATGCCAGCAGTCTTAAGCGGCGCTCCTGATGTTCAGGTTGCACTTCTTTGCCCTCTAGTGTCTCTTAGCCGACGTACTTGTCCTTCTTTAAAGCATCTTGGATACACTCTAATGATTGTACGATAATGATTAGAGTTGATTTCTGTTTAAATGGTTTGCGATTCTTCTGAATGAAGAATGGCGTTCGCGCAAACCAATAATTCACTTGGTCATAATTTTAAGGCATGTTACACTATATACGGATTGTAAAAATGTACTAGGTTAAACATCACTTATGTGGCTGTGGCTACTTGATCAAACATGTTCAAATTTTATTCATTTATTATTTTTCAATAATTCAAAGTTTCTACCAGATTTAATTTAAAAAAATCCAACTTCTGGGTTTCTTATACATTGGGTACTAAGGTTGTAGTTATTACTTTAGTAGACATGTTCCAATGATGATGTATAAAATTGATTAGTTACGTTATGTGTTAAGTCCTACCCGAAGTCAATACCATGAGTATAAAGCACTACTACCTAGGTAAGTAATTTTACAAGAATTACTCACATTTTTCTAATAATAGTAATATAGTAATAATTTCTCTACTCTAAACATCTGACGTCCGTTGCGTAATGATAGCTCTTCATGAATTTCTTCTCCTTTCATAATTCATAATATTTTATTGTAATTAAGCTCCGCTTGTGTGAAACAGGGGAGAGAAGCATGCCAAGAGCTATATTTAGAATGTTTCGCCATGATTATGAAGGGAAATTTTAGTGCGATCAATTACTTTGTAGCAGCGATAGTCGCGTGTATTCCATACGTTTGCTCCATTGTTGGCTAGTCTGTCTTGTTAAAAATGAATTGAATATTGCTAGTGCTCATACAAGCTAGATGATAGAATGACTTAGCTTACTTCTTTCCTATACGACTTGTGTCGTGTTTCTGGGGCGGTATTAAATATATCTTTTAATATTTTAGTTGCAGTATAATTGACTATGCAATAGTTATCATAATTTCTATAAGTAAACACAATTCTTAAGAACTTTAGAATATTATTCAGTTTTGCGTAGTTGTAGTTTCTATTTTCTTGTTATAATTAAATAGAGACAGTGAAAACTTATTATTGGGAGTGCAGTAGTAGAATTTGCAATAACAATAGCACGGTACTAGTCGCAAAAATAACTGTATGCTCTAATAGTTATAGCAGTAAGAAATAAATTTAGTCAGGACTGTCAGTCTGACCACACAAAACTTTTGCTAGAACTCAACCAAAATCTTAAATTAACTAGTTATTGAGGCTATTAGGGCTTCCCAAATTCTCTTTTCGAACTAATACGAAACTGTATTTAAAATAACTGATGGTAGACGTTACGAAAGATATACATAACGCTTGTACAGAATGGACATGTAACCTATACCCATCTATAGCGGCCCAAAGCCATTCATCAGTTACTAATGAAGATGTTTTCAGTCATAATACTAGATGTAAAACAAACCATCCGATGCCAAGATTTTTAAAAACGTAAAATTCTTTCAATTATCTATCCATCAATTTTTTAGCGTATTAGCAGCAACCTTAGACAGTTTTACTTTAAATGCTTTTAAAAATAAAACGAAAGATTTATTGCTGAATAACACTTTTTACAGCAGCTTTGACGAAGATCCTGAATGTTGCAGGAATATTGTTGACTGAATTTTGAACGTTGCTGATTTCCTTAAATTCTGTATTAGGTTGTGTTGTTTATTTTATATAGTGTACCATTTACAAGTTTTTGTTTTTTATTTTTATTTTGATGGATTATTTCTGACTAGTGTTTTAATATTATTGTAGTTGTACGAATAAATAATAATAGTACCTAGTGGACCGAGCCTTGCTCGGAGTTTCCCAAAATTTTTTGAATAATTTTGAACCAAATAACGCTCTTTATTTTAGTTTTGATATTTAATTAATATTGTATATTTCAAGTATATATAGTAGCACATATGTATATATTAAAAGTTTATAAAAGTAGTATCAAAATTATTATTTACAGTCATATTTAAATACTTAAAAATAAATAAATTCAAGCTAAAAATCTCTCTTAAGAAATACACATTTTAAGTAAACATTTACATACATTCTTTTTGCAACGCCAACTAATTGTGTATAAGTTTTTTATTTTGATTAAAAAACTCAGCTCCGATTACATTTGTAACTGTAAACAAAGCATGTGAATTTACATGTTGTTGTTAGTTTTCGTAGATATTTTTCTTTTATTAACATACTACCTTCAGCGCCATATATGGTTTAGTAGTAAAGTTTTAATTACTTATAATTTCGCTTGGCTAACCCACGTTTAGGCCGAAATTGGTGAAAACCTGGACTAAAGGGATTGAATCGAGACCGGGACCATGCTAAATCGGTTTCTCGTCCCCAAAATCTCGCAGATACTAAATTGTAACAAAATCTTGAGAGTAATTTTCGATAACACATTTTATGTACCGCAGAAATAGGTAAAACCGCGACAGAAAAATTTTCCTAGGACCGGGACTATGCTAGATCAATTTTGTGTTCTCAAAAATCCCCAGATACTAAATTGCATAAAAATTGCTAAAGTCGTTTTCGATAACTAATTTCATATACCGCAATGCCAGAAATGTGTGTAAGCCGGGTCAAAATGGATTTTCACGGGACCGGGGCCATGCTAGATCGATTTCTCGTCTCCGAAAACCCCCAGGTACTATATTTCATTAAAATCTAAAAGCGAGACAAAAAAATTTTCCTGGGACCGGTACCATGCTAGATCAATTTTGTGTTCTCGAAAATCCCCAGATACTAAATTGCAAAAAAATTGCTAAAGTCATTTTCGATAACCAATTTCATATACCGCAATACCAGAAATGTGTGTAAACCGGGTCAAAATGGGTTTTCCCAGGACCGAGACCATGCTAGATCGATTTCTTGTCCCCGAAAACCCCCAGGTACTAAATTTCATCAAAACCGTTAGAACCGTTTTCGAGAACCCAATTCCATATATATACGAGGGCGGATTGATATTGAAGCTACCTAAGTAGGAAAAAAACATTTTTTCGAAAACCATTTATTTCTCAACATAGTCTCCTTTTAGCTCAATACACTTAGTAAGACGATATTCCAACTTTTTTATACCATCTGAATAATACGATTTTGAGAACCCCTCAAAATACGCGTTAGTTTCAGTAATCACTTCTTCGTTTGAGATGAATCTTTTTCCTGCGAGCCATTTTTTCAAATTTGGAAACAGGAAAAAGTCACTAGGAGCTAAATCTGGACTATAAGGTAGATGATCAACCAATTCGAAGTGTATTTCACGTAATTTTAGCATCGTATCTAATGCTGTGTGAACCGGTGCGTTGTCTTGAAGAAAGAGCACTTTTTCTTCTTTAAATGTGGTCGTTTTTCCTTGATTGCGTCAATCAATTGATCCAATAATGCACGATAATACTTTCCTGTGATTGTGGATCCTTTTTCAAGGTAATTGATGAGCAATGTTCCGTGTGCATCCCAAAATACAGTGGCCATAACCTTGCCAGCCGATTTCACTGTCTTCGCCTTCTTCGGAGCACTTCCACCAGCTTCCACCCATTGTTTCGATTGATTTTTGGTTTCAGGTGTGTAGTGGTGGACCCACGTTTCATCAACAGTTATTAATCGACGCCAAAAATCAACAGGATTACGCTTTATCATGTCCAAACACCGCTGTGAAGTGATCTGTCGAATTCGTTTTTGTTCGACACTCAACAAACGCGGCACCCATCTTGCCGATAGCTTTTCATATGCAAATGTTCATGCAAAATGTTGAACACACGTTCATATGATATGTTTACCATTTCAACAATCTCACGTAACTTGACTCGGCGATCATTCATAACGATATCGAGGATTTTCTTGATATTTTCTTCAGTAACCACCTCTTTTGGCCTTCCTGTTGATGGTATTGTTGCAGTGCTTGTTCGGCCGCGTTTAAATTCAGCAATCCAATATTTTACCATGTAATCTGACGGGGCAGACTCACCGTAATGTTTATCGAGCTTTTCTTTTGTCTCTTTCGCCGTTTTCCCTTTCAAATAATAGTGTTTAATCACTGCACGAAATTCACTTTTTTCCATTTTTCAAGAAACACAAAAGTTGCTTACTTCAAACAACTACAACAACTAAACTAATAGATGAATTTGGGTGAAATTTTAACAGCTGACGTTTGACAGATCGCAATTTCTAAAAAAAAAGTTTTTGTGTTTGTGCTGCCATGTAGCGCTAGGTAGCTTCATTATCAATCCGCCCTCGTATACAAGAATTGCTCGTTTAAATATATTAGATTATTATGATTATTATTAATACGATCCAGGATGTTTTGAACGGAGCTCTTTGAAATGTCTAGAAATGTCTCAATGTCAATGGATTTTTACAACAATCATTGATAAATAATTACACAGCTACGCGAGATTTTTTTGTCATTGCGTTGTCGAAGTTTCATAACATAAAATACTAACAAAGGGTTACATCATATCTCCATTAACATATTCTAAGTCATGGTTGCACAGACTTATAACGACTAAGGGCCACTCGGGCAAATCATGAACTGATGGCGGGCCGGCCGCCAGAAGTATAGGTAATTAAAGACAATAAAGAATTGATAATAATTTATTAAAATTCAAAAAGAATTTATTAATTTGAAGCGTGGCACTGCATAGTGCTTACAATCTTTTTATATTTGGCTCAAATTTACTTGTAGCAACACGTAAAACTGCTTCCAAACTTTCATTTGCAAGGCGGTTTCGATTTTTTGTTTTATTATTATTTAGTATTGAAAAAGTTTGTTCACATATATAGGTAGAACCAAATAAGCTGGCACATTTCAGAACGTTTATGCGCAACTTTTCGTACATATTTTTATCAATGCAGCGGTAAAAGTTCAGCAAGTCTCCTTCGTTGAATTTGTTGCGTAAATCTTGATCGTTTTGAATGTCGATAATTTCTAACTGCATTGACTCTGGCGCATTTTCAACTGAAATCGTGAAAGGATTGCTGAATATGTCCAACAGAGGTTTCACTTTTTTAAACTCCGAAAATCTGTCTTGAAAAGATTGAATCAAAATATCTAGCTTTTCTACATAACTGAAATTAATCGCAGTTTTGTTGAATTTTTCAGCCATTTTCTTATAATTCGGAAAATGATTGTAATTTCCAGAATTCAATTGTGATCTGAAAAGTGTCAGCTTGCATTGAAAGGATGATACATGAGCGTAGAGCTGGGATATCAGTTGATTTTTGCCTTGAAGCCGTGTGTTCAAGACATTCAAATGATTTGTAATGTCAACTAAAAAGCCAAATCACACAACCAATCAGGATTTTTAAGTTCCGGGACATCCCTTTGCTTTTCCGCCAGAAATATTCCAATTTCTTCTATTAAATTTAGAAATCGTTCCAGTGTCAATCCACGGCTTAGCCACCTTACTTCTGTATAATACAGTAAATCTCCGTATTCGCTTTCGATGTCATCAAGGAATTGTTTGAATTGTCTGTGATTGAGTCCTCGTGATTTTATGAAATTTACAGTCGAAACTACCACTTTCATGACATTTTGAAATTCAATTTTTTAGAACAGAGGGTTTCTTGGTGTATAATGCAGTGAAACTGCATGAGATCTTCAGCGTTTATGTTTTTTCCTTGCAGATGCTTTTTCAGTAAAGTAACTAGCCCGGAATTGACACCAATCATCGAAGGAGCACCGTCAGTCGCAACTCCCGATAATTTTGATAAGTCCAAATCAGTTTTTGAACACTCATCCAAAAGTACATTGAGTATATCAACTCCTTTAGTTTGACCTTTCAATGAACACATTCCGAATAACTCTTCTAAGACTTCAAAATCTTGAGTAACACCTCGTATGAATATGAGAAGTTGAGCTGTGGAACTAATATCAGTGGATTCGTCGAGTGCTAATGAAAAAATTCAATGATCTTAGTTTTTTCAATTAATTGTTCCGCAATATTACCTGACAAAGACATAATTCGTCTTAGGATAGTCATACGATTCAGTTGAATTTTCTCAAACTTTTTGCTGCTTCTGGACACATTTTCTTAGCGGCAATTTCTATACATTCTTTTACAAAATCGCCATCATTGAAGGGGCGACTTCGCTTTGCTATCATTCGAGAAATTTCATAACTAACTTCTGTAGCTGTTTCTGAATCTTGAATGGGTTTTGTAAACATAGCTTGCTGACCAATAAGCTCCCGTTTTAAAGACAACATTTTTTGCTTTCTTAATTCGCCTGTAAACTTGGTAAAAGAAGGATGCTGCGTTTCATAGTGCCTTTTACATTATATTCCTTTGCAATCGCAACAGAATTCTTGCAAATTAAACAAACGACTTTGTTATGCGACCATACAAAAAGTATTTCTCAGTCCAAATTTCTTGAAACTGCCGATTTTCACCTTTAACCTTACGTTTATTACTAGGTCCTGGCTTCTCCATGTTGCGTTCTAATCCTGGCTAGGATTAACACAGCACCTAAAAACAATTACAGTACCTACTTAAATTACCCATTCTTTTTTAAATTATCAAAAATAATTGATTAAATTCCTCAGAAATTTTAAGATTTTTATACAGATTTTATATCTGAAATAATGACGTAATTATTACAGTTAGGAAATTCTGATAAAAATAGTAATTTCTTTGTTTTATTTTAATATTTGGCCAACATTAAAGCTGAATTTGATTAAAATTGATTAAATAGGTAGGGAAACACATATTAATAACTGAGTTTTACTTACGATTTCACAACACAATTATACACGGCACTTGACGGGTTAACAGGAAATCTACGTTGAATGTGGATCAAAATATATGACACCGGCTAGTCGAGTTAAAATCTACACTAGAACTATTGCCTCCCCAAAACACTATTAAACTGCACTTATTCTCAATCACTTACTACTTCGCTTTGTATTTTCGCGCTTATTTCTTCCTGTTGACATTTCACTCAAATTAAAACCGAACTGTCGGTCGCTGCGGTTAGCGTGGCTTTTATACCGCGCATACGACTCTGGAAGCTTCATGTATCTACTCGTACCTACGCGAGCAATCGGGAATTCGGGACTATTGCTATCTCGCTTGCTCACACCGCGCTAGAAAATTCTTGATTTCTCTAGTATTTTGAACTTTATATAAAGGCAGCAAGCGATGTTACTTGACTTAGCATTTTTGGGCGCTAGATTCAAATAGCGCGCGCGCGAGATTCAAATTACTTTTCGAACATATTTTTTTGGTTTTATTCTGGAATAGAATTAAATATTCTTCGAATGTACGAGAGTATTATTTTTGCTGTCGGCGGGCCACCAGTATTCGACAGGCGGGCCGCGGTCTGTGCATCCATGTTCTAAGTTGTAGAGAGTCATTCAATTGTAGTGTGATTTTAAAATATGCTAAAATAACATACTGTATAGCCTTGATTCAAAAAATTTTCTCCGGGAAATGAAGCATTTGGAAGTGTACCGAGTTGAAGAATATGTAGTTGATTACAATTAGTATTGTTTACTATGGGTTTGTCGACAGGAGTCAGTTCATCATGTGTCCTCTATGTGCATGTCTAAAACTCGACTTCCTTTGAAGGAGTTTGTCCTAACTTGGGCCACCGGCCAAACGCGTTGTCAAGTGTTTAAGATATGGGGAGGAGTAAGTACATTTGTGGATGGAAAAATTCGTATGAGGATATTATTTGTCTCAGAGAGAGAGAACCAAGGTTCGTACTGACGGCGTTGCGTCCCTGAATCACAAAAGGGTATATATTTGCCACCGTAGAAAGGGGCTAGTTGGCTCAGAGATGTTCTGAATGCATGGGATAGAAAATTCTACCTTACCGTCTATATTCGTCTAAAATCTTCCCAAGCGATTATCATCCTTTTGTGTCAGATGGCCACATGCAAAATCGGAAATTTTGTAATAAATGTGGCATTGAACACGATACTGACAGATTATTTGAACATTACTGGCGCAATGTCTTATCAAGGTAGGAGTTACACTAAGATGACAGAGACTGGGACAGGTATCTGGGTTTGTTTAATTTGTACCGCATGAACTTTATTAGCCGAAAATTGATTACTTTTCCTATACACCTTACAAAGCAACGAAAGTAGTCAAACCGACCACTAGCCATAAAAATGTTTAATACGTATCTTTTTCATTATATGAAAGACATTAAATTACCCTTACCACATCTTTCGGAAATATTTCCAGAAACGTTGTATTCCAAAGTTGCCATCCTAGTGGATTACTGGAGGAGTTAAGTGTTACCAGCTATATCTGGCTAACACCCAAGATCCACGCAACGAGCACTCACTGTCAACACTATTTTGGTGTGTTTTCGTGAGGGCGTTCAGTGTGTGATGCTGATTGTGTAGTGCTTTAGAGTTGTACAGTATTCGTCTTGAGCGTTAGGCGCATATCGCTGGTGAAATTTAATTACATTATTTCTTAAAGGTGTGGTAAGGATAATTTTATTTCTTTTATATATACAGTCTCCCTATTATTATATGTATCTCTTTATCTTCATAAATAACAAAGAAGAAAAGAACGAAGAGAGCGAAGGGTACTACAAATGCCTTTAGCCAACTTCCTCGCAGAATGCAATATACAATACTAACATGCAGGTTACTTAGAAAAGAATCGACTGTGAACCACTCGGTATATAGTATACGATATACTAACAGTTACTATTCTATATTATATTTACAGCTACTATGTTCAGCTGTCAAACTCGTTAAACTATATTAGGTAATAAAATTTAATGAGAGCGATATTATTTTCGTTTTGTTATAAAAGTGTTAATATTTGTGACATATATTCGGTAATAGAAAATTCTTCGTTAGTGTCAATATTACACAATATTACACAAATTTTAAATTTTTATTTCAAGCTCTATAGTGCCACAATTTTTGCGTAATAAGTACGACTTAAACTTATGTTTGAAGATATAAATATTTTCCAAAGTACATATCATTTTATGAAAAGACATTAATGGCATAAGAAATGTGTTAACTTTTTACAAAAAAAAAGAAATAAACGAAAAGAATAACAAAAAACTAATAAATAGAAATGTTCAGTCTATGTTCATTTAATGTTGCCGTAAAGCAGTTTATAAATCATTATGTAATGCTCCAAACATCTTGCTGTTCTTTTCTGATGAACAATAAAAACATCCTCGCATGGGCAACTTGTTGAGGAAAGACTTTAGTGGGTAGGTTCACCATTTTTCTATTCTGAAATGAAGCAGTTTTAGATTAGTTTTTTGATTTGATGACCTCCTGCGTAAATGTTCATCCAGAAACGACATACTTAAGTTTCCAAAACTGTCTGCGAGCGATTTGTGACAAATTGCTTGGTCTCTATATATAACCAGAGTTCATAGCGGTAACATTCAATATATTATGGAAAATTGAATAATAAACCTATTAAAGCTTTGATTACAATTTTATTAGTAAGACAGTTCGGCTTGATGTTGGATAATCGCTATTTGAGATTAATTTATTGGTATTTGTAATAAGGATATCCAGAATATCATCCCCAATAAAACAAAGCCAAATTTGGTTGACGGATTTTATCTTTTTAGCTTCTCCTCCTACACTAGGCAAAAGGGTTCCACACGGGCTGTTTATGAAGCAGTGTTTCTTCCATCTAGTTTTCTTATCTTTGCCGATAACATACGGCTACAAACCTTTATTTACACTAAAATTTATTTATATTTATTTTGTTGTGATTCTTTATTTTCGTCAAACACTTCAATTTGGTCTATTGCATTCTTGTCTTCGTCATAATCATATTCCTAGTCGCTTTCCTCTAATAAAGGTAGAAATCAAGCTTGCTTGTTCGTACGACAAAGTTAGTTATAGCAAAGGCTTATTTAAAAAGGAAAAATAATCTTACCTGACAAAATAAAAATGTTTGTCCGATGATCCGTGATAACATCGATCGCATACACCGATACTTGCGAAAATTCTACAAAAACCAAAACAGTTCTGTATGTGACTGTACTTCTGCTGTCGTGGTGATAGTTCCGTGAGGTTTTATCTCAGAAATTTATGTATTTATTTATTTATTTATTTATTTATCCAACAGCCATTATAACTATTTACAGGATAATCATTTAAACCAAAAACAATAAATTCATTTGTGTGGCTTAATATCAATATAATGATGCGTTCATTGACTTATAGAATTCACTTACACTAATATTAAAAAGGTCGAAATTAAGTCTTTTTATTGTATTATTCATCACCGATGTCATAGACACAGTATGCGAATTTTGGTGATGCAGTGTGTTTGATCTGTCCACATAAAAAACAGTATATGTCTCTTAACAAATCCGTGCTGAGCTTCAGAAAATTGTGTTTTAGCTTGATAATATAATAAATCAGACACTCTTGATAAAATGACTACTGTATTGCCTTTATCTGCTTTGGTTACTATTAAATTGTTAGTTTTGATTTTTTTGTTTAGAGATTTTACCATATTTATGTCTCTAGACTTTCCAATGATAATATTATCTTGCAAGATTTTAGCGATATTGGCCTTTTAAAACTTGGTGTCTGTACTATCTCTCAGTGCTAGTTCTAAAATCAAAACTAAGAATTTAATAGTAAACAAAGCAAATAAAGGCAATACAGTAGTAATTTTATCAAGAGAAGACTATGATAGAAAAATCACAAATTTTATTGAAAAAGAAAATGTGAGTGAATAGAAAATAGATCCCACTAACAGATTCCAAAACCAAATTACAAAGAATATTAAAGAATGTAATCGTTTATTTAGTGAAAGAGACAAACAAACACTAATTCAAATGAATTTTATATCCATCACGACTCTATGGACTCGTAAAACTTTATAAAGAGAACGGCCCCATTAGACCGGTAGTTTCATATATATATATGCACCAGCAAAATGAAAAATTAAATTTCGTAATAAAAATATACTAAATTCAAAGATCCTTGCGCAATTAAAAATTGTATAAACCTAACATATTTCAGTACCTAAGAATGCGAAATTAATTTCCTTTGACGTATCTAATATGTTCTCTAATATACCTCCTAAAGATTGTTTACAGTTAATAGAGTCAATGTTGGAAACAAACAAGGTAAATCTCATAATTATACAAGACATAATAACACTAACCAAGATAGTGTTAGACCAAAATTGTTTTTCATGTTCAAACAAAATCTATATATAATATTACAAAGCGCATTATAAACTCAGAACCTGGTAAAAAACATTTACAATTTTGGTACCGCAATATAGACGATGTATTAGCCTGTTTCTGTGGTACAGATCGTCAATTACAATATTTCTTAACTCACATAAATGCTATGCACCCAAAAATTCACCATAGAAATGGAAACAAACGACCAGATTAATTTATTAAACCTAACCATAAATAAAGTAAACGATCACCTAAAGTTCAACGTATACGGGAAACCTACATATAGCGACAATACTATACCTGCAGATTTATTTCACCCCAACAAACATGTCAGCCTATCATGGCATGATTTATAGAGCTGTAAAACTCCCACTTTCAAAAGACGATTTTTCAAGAAATTAATACTATTAAAGAAATAGCGGAAAACAATGGCTTTCAAAAACTAATAGTAGGCTCAATACTTAACAAAGTAAAATTAAAAGAATCCTTAAAATTAGTATATCCACAGATTTCTACAAATAATAATCTAGAGAAACGGTACGTATCCCTCACCTACTTCGGAAATGTTAGTGAAAAATTAGCAAAATAATTTTAAAAAATTGTAACATAGAGGTAGCCTTCAAACCACGTGCGAAATTGTCACATTTAATGTTTAATGCCAAAGATAAAATAGATCGCCTAGTAGAATTCGAGGTTTATAAGTTAAAATGTGCGGATTGTGAAGGTGTATATATTGGGCAGTTTTTGAAAAGCTCCAATGGGCTGCAAAAAGCATTATTATTAGTGGATAACGCTCCATCACATCTGCTAACGGAAGAGATAAGTGATCCAAATTTCCGTCTTTTGCTGACGCCGCCTAACTGTACGGCTATATTGCAACCCATGGATGAAAATTTAATTAAATACATAAAGGTTTTCTACAAGAAAAATTTATTAAAATATGCGGTTTCATTTGAAGATGGAGCCATTACACAAAATTTAAAGGAGTTTAGCATTAAAAATGCAGTTTGCTATTTACATAGTGCTTAGGAGCACATCACAGAAAAAATATACAAAAGAGTTGGGATAAGTTATTGCCGAAATGGGACGAAGAAGATGAGTTACCACTCAGCATAATTAAAGAAAAGCGGCCAGCTACTATCTCGGTCCTAAAGGATGCCAGTGAAATTCAAGAAATGGTAAAGAGTATTAACGATGATGTAAGTAACGACGCGATTCGAGACTGGGTCTCAGGAAAGCACGAAAATCTTGTAGAAATGACCGAGGAAGAAATAATTAGGGAAGTTACGAACATCAGTGACGATACAGAATCAGGCAACACTTCATCGATACCTACAATAATAAAGGACGTTGAAGCGGTAAAATCATTTGAAAAGTGTCTGCAATGGGCATAAGAGAATGATCTTCCGTCACAGGATATATTTTTACTGAAGAAAGTAAAAGCAAAGGCACAAGAAAATCATGAGGCGGTGTTGAGGCAGCCAACTATTTACTCGTTTCTTAAAAACTAATGTATCTAAACGAGTTAGTTGTTTTATTATATTTTATTTTTATTATATTATTTTAGTTCGCATTTTTTGTTTATTTTCCAATAAAAATTAATAACTAAAAGGTCTAGTTGATTTTGTGTCATCTAAATGTAGGATTAAATGTAAATTAAAAAAACGTCACCAATCCGGACAAACTCGATTATCCGGACACGGCAATATCTTTATGTGTCCGGACTATCGAAGTTGTACTGTATATACAAAGTTACGAAATTCGTTTATTTCTATTGTAATTATAACAATTGCGTTAGTTAATGATGTTGATACTGTCCCATAGACCAAAATGTGTGTGTCATCCCACAAAAGTCGCCACTAATATGAGCTTAGTGATTCTGCACTTATATCTTATCTCTGCACTTATACAAGTGCCTTCTGTGTTTTATTGTCACTTTTATGTGCGGTGAAAATTCAACGTCTGCACTTCTCCACGGACAGGAAGAATGTTTAAAACTGATTAGAAACGTTTATTTAATATCACTGTGTTTTCTACATTCCTTAACCCACATGAAGGATAAGCTGGAATAGCATTAGGTTTTGGAAAAAAACATTAAAATAAATGAGTAACAGAGTGTTCAAACACGTATATGTTGTTCGCTATATATATACTCGAAAAACAAATACCCATTCAGTGAATGTACGAACTCAATCCAATTGTTTTAGCTTTTCAATAGTACTGGAAAGCAATTAAACCTTTTAGAACTTTTCAAACTGCACAACAATATATACTTAAATTTTCGGATTTCGTTATACAGCAAATGTGTCTCCTATTGTATCGAAACGGATACGGTAGCAGACACATTTTTTGTGTTTGTTGAAATGTCAGTATTTATCGTTTTGTATCAAAGAACAGCGCCAATTTTCCAGATTTATGAAATTATACGGTAGCTCTATATTACAGTCAGATACATTTATCATGTTTATTTACTAGTTTATTCAGTGATATATTGTTTATGTTATTCCAGCTTTGTTATTTCAGTTTTGTCCGAGAGGCGACTGGATTTAATGTTGACATGCGGATCGGAATACACACTGGCAATGTTTTGTGCGGAGTTTTAGGCCTTCGAAAATGGCAGTTCGATGTTTGGAGCGACGATGTTACGTTGGCAAATCATATGGAATCAGGAGGGATTGCTGGGTATGCATTTTTAAAATAAAAAATTGACAGCATAAAATGCTTTCTAAAATAGTATCGAAACGAACACACTTTCTTTGTGTACTTCTCCATTGTATACAATAGCGATTTAATATTCAATTTATTGGCTAGAGATGCTACTGATTGAAGCAGTAACTCAATACAATTTTGGCGGTAATGTTACTTTACTGTTGGACAATTCTAGAGTAACATAATTTCTTGGGTGATTTTTAATTGGGTTTCTTTATTGTAAAATTTTATGTGACAATAGTGATATGTACACATATATACACATATATGAAGCCGACTGTGTTAACGTTGTTTTCCATTCATAAATGCCTTGTCAGCTATATGCGAATTATTTATCAGACCCAGAAGAGAAAAAGTTAACGAAAAGTTACCCTTGAGTCACATATAGGCCAATATCAGTTAATTACCTTAATGAAGCCTTGTTTCACTACTATATGGAGTTTCATCTGTTTTGTAAATAGATACTAAACCAGGATTTATTTATATTATTTCAGAATCAGTTTAATCAATTCAAAATGGCACCCCTCTTGCAGTGTCTTAGTCCAAGTATACATTCTCAAAATATTAATTGCTAACAATAAGACAATTCACAGTTTTCACCTAATTAGTTAATTTCCATGGTTGTGCTTTCCCAAAAGAAGTAAAATAAATGTTGTATGATAATACGTGCGAAAAAATTTCTTTTCATTTCACCTTTCCGTTTTTTGCTATAAACCAAAGCCCTTAAATATTTTCTGTGTTCAACTGTGTCTTTCTTCTTCCAGGCGAGTTCACATAACTAAAGCGACACTTTTACAATTGGGCGACAGATTCGAGGTGGAGCTCGGCGACGGGGAAAGCCGGGAAAGCTATCTAGCCGACCATAAGATAGAAACGTTCCTAATTGTACCACCTAAAGTAAGTTAAAAATTCTTTATACAACGTATTATTATACAGAAGAGAAACAAATTCTTTTTATTGTCTAAGTTTACCAAATATAATAATTACATTGGATCACAGAAGTCGTTCTTGCATTTACACTACGCCAAAATGGACAGTAACTCTTTGGGTATACAATTTCGGGAACGTTATAGATATCTTCCTAGATCATATAACGTATCTATGTAGTTATCATCTAGCGATTGTGTGAGTATCTGCTTTTATAAAAGCGCGAGACTTCGGGCTCTTACTCAATTTTTTATAAAAACTATGTTTGTGGTGTCCAAAATAAAACCAGTGTTTCTATAGCGATGGATAAAGTAACTTATGTACATATGTAGGTGGACTCTCTTTCGTTTCATTAAAATCAACAGCATTATATTGAGCAGTATTTTAAAGTTGTGTATCGATTTATCAAATAACGATAACAGCGGAAAACAATGGATCTACATCGAAAAACCATTGATAGACGTAGGCAGAATGCTAGCTCGAAACATGATGACGGCTTGGCAACATGGAGACAGGCAAATGCAGAAGGATGAAGATATAATAAAGTTGGGTACATGGAATATTACAAGCTTCTATGGAAAAGAGATGGAAATAGTAGAGGAAATGAAAAGATACAAAATTGATGTATTGGGAATTAGTGAAACCGAGAAGGTAGGAGAAGGAAACACAACAATTAGTAACAATTCACGGATGTACTATTCAGAAGTGAAGGTGGAAGAAAGAACAAAGGAAGGAGTGGGGATTATTGTAAGTGTAAAGATCACTCATAAAGTCATAAAGAACCAGACAATAAATTCCGGATTAATTACAATAATCTTAAAACTGGAAGAGGTGGTAAGCATTCTACAAGTATATGGTCCAGTTGAAGATGCGGAAGAGCAGAAAACCTCAGAATTCTATGGGACACTTCAGAGGGTATTGGATGAGTTGCGAGAAGGCAGTGTAAGGGTAATAATTATGGGGGATTGGAATGCAATAGTGGGTAACTACACAAATAAGGGACTGTGCTGCATTGGAACATATGGAGAACAGACGCCAAAGAGAAACGGTTGAAAGATGATACAATTCAGTGTGGCAAATGACTTAAAAATTGGAAATACTTTTTGGTATCAAATAGAGGAAGATATGCTTACCTTTATAGCGCCAGAAATAAGCGCCAAGTGTATAGTCGGCTACTTGGTGTTTCCATCGGAAATTAATAGCATTAAGAATATAAGAACAGAGAAATTTGCAGGACTGGGTACACAACGCAGACTAGTTATAGCGGAAATGACTACAAGGAAATATACGAAACGGAGAAAGAGTATACGAGGATTAACATCTAGAAAATAAGGGATGGTAAAGTGAGGGAGGGGTATGGGAAAGAAATAGACGATGAATTGAGGAGAAAGGAAAAAGAAAGGAACGATTGGAATATGAAAGAAAGATGGAATATCCTTAAAAATTCAATTATCAAAGCAGCAACGAAAGTATATGGTATAAGGAAGACAAGAAGAAATCATAAAAGAACTGAACGGTAGAATGTCAAGATTAAAGAAAAAATTAGAGAGAAGAAGCAAGCCTGGAAGAAACTACAAGAAGTGACTAATGAGAGTAACAGATTAGAATATGTGGAGAAACATGACAAAGCAAAGAAGACTATAAGGAAAGCAAAAAGAAGATTTTGGAAAAGAGCTGAAAAAAATTTTGGAACAGGATAAGAAATCTGAGAGAAAAACAAAAGAAGATTGTGGAATTGGGAATAGAGATGGGAACGTAAGGACAGAAACAAGAATATTTTGAAGAGAAGTTTATACAGGAAGAAATACTAAATGTAGAGCAAATGGGAGAAGCACAACAAGAACTGAAGAAACTGGAAAAAATAATAATGGAGGAAATAGAAGAAGCCCTAAAAATATCAAGAATGGGAAAGCAGCGGAAGAAGACCGAATCGAGTCAGAAATGATAAAATGGATGGGAAGATTGGAAGAAGAACATAATATTGCCAATCTATAAGAAAAGGAAAGAAATACAAATATGACAATTACAGAGCAATATGCTTATCATCAACTAGTTTTAAAATATATACAAGAATCATGGCAAAGAGAGTGTGGAAAAGGATAGGGACGAAGTTAGAGGATGAATAGACAGCATCTAGGGTAAACCGGCAAACAAATGATAACACACACATACTACGAAACATTACAGAAAGACGAGGAACTATATCCAGCATTTTTTGACCTAAAGGGAGTATTCGATTCAATGAACAGGAAAATAATCTGGAGTACTCTGAATAAATATAAGATACCGGGAAAACTAATAAAAGTGATAAAGTCTATATATGGGAAGGTATATGTTCGGGTTAGAGTGAAAGGAAGAAGTTCCGAAGTTTTTAAGTAGGGTATCAAGCAAGTGTATGGTCTAAGCCCATTCTTGTTTATTACTGTAATGAACATGCTGATTAAAAATACAAGAGAGCAAACGAGTAAGTACCAGTGCACAGTTAGGTACAAGAACCTAGCACCGATAGGAATTGACTCGGTACTGTATTCAGATGACATCATCCTAGTGGCGGAAACGAGAGACAAAATGTAAAAACTAATAAATGTATGGATGAAGGAGATAGAAAGGCTAAAGATGGAAATTAACATAGATAAGACAAAATATATGATAATAAATATAATAGAGTAATAGAACAGGTGTCTTCGTTCGAATACCTTGGAAATGTAATATCAGAGGATGGCAGGAAGGATCTGGAGATAAGTAATAAAATGAACAAAGCAACTGTAGTCTACTACGCACTGAATAAAACTATATTGGGGAAAAAGGAAATCAGTCAGGAAACGAAAACCAGGGTATATAACACAATTGCAAATCCAGTAATACCATATAAAGCGGAAACGTGGACGATACAAATGAAACACAAATCGATGATAAACGCAGCAGAAATGAGATATTTAAGGAGGATAGCTGGGGTAACTAAAATCGACAGGTGTAGAAATGAAGACATTAGGGCAAAACACAAACAGGGGCCAGTATTGAAAAGAATTGAGAATAAACAGCTAAGCTGGTACAGACACATAGCGAGACTGGACCAAGACCAAGACCATGTTAAAGAAGATTAACGAGGCGGGATTGGGAAGAAATAGAAGAAGAGGTAGACCGAGAAAGACATGGATGGAGCAGATCCGCAGAATAGGAGAAGAAAGAGGGAAAGAAATGAGGAACATGCCGGAACTAACGCATAATAGGAAACAATGGGTAAAGGAGAATGGTACTCCAAATCCGACGCCCTAGATGTGCAGAAGCATAAGGTGAAAGAAGAAGAAGTATTCATTTTTCTCCTTCTTCAACATTTTTGGATTGAAGTTTGGAAATGATTTTTAAGTAGCCCCTTAACAAAAGTCACAAAACATTACTGAATTCGAGAGAGACTGTTGCTTTTTGTATTCCGTTAGCTTAGGGACAGTGCATGCAGTTACTCCGATCTTTTGTATCAGCCTTCCTTTTCGCAAACAATGGTTTAATTCCATCTTGTAATATTTGGATATCGTGCGTATCTTTTTTTGACATCGATCTTAGAATCTCGAGAATTCAATTCATCAACTATCTTTACACAAAAATATGATCTACCTGGTTCAATCAATTTTGTCAGGCAAGAGTCAAGTTCCTATCTGAACTTCGTGCGTAGAATAAATATATTCATTCCGGCTTCAAAATTACACAACTATTTCGGCGAAAATTTCGGCTACAAAATTAGAGCCCTTGGAACAAAAATATTTTAATAGATTCTTTAAATGATTTAAGCGTATACAAGTTACAACAATACAATGTTCCTGTCTAAAGTTATTTGTAGGATACCACGTTTAACAAGCGATAATATTTATATAGTTCAGATTTCAAACTGGTTTAAGGCAGGTATTAACAGCAGCAAAAGAGTGGATAACGTGTTATCATTAAGTAGTGTAAACCGGAATAACGCCCGTACTTCTCCGAATTTTAATGTCGCGGCTTGCACGTAAGTGGAAATAAAGACCGGTCTACACTACTTAATGATAACACATCATCCAACCTTTTTTATCAAACCTAACTGATAATATAATATAATTTGAAGATGTTGCTAGTTGCACCTATAGCAAGTACGAATAAGTGCATTGAGAAAAATTATTTAGTGAACTGAACAAACCGATGAATGCCTTTTCTCTAGTGGGTGAATGGACTGAGATCCAGTTTATCAAGCAGAAAATGTTGATTTCAACAAACATGTCATGCCTTTCAACCTATAACAGAATATATACGGCATGAATTCCCAGATGTAGACAAACTAATTAGTACTGTTAAAAAATATTTTTGAACCGTCATCAGAGAATAGCTTTGTATAAAGAAAAATATCCAAATCTCTGTCTGCCTACTGAACCAATAACCTTCCTATACTCACGCATGCGGTCTGTGAGGCCGATTCATATAGTATAGTATACGTCTTTCATTTTGACGTGAGTATAGGAAGGTTAACTACGTACCAGTGCATAAATGATCTAAATTATTTAGACGCTTAACTTTAAAGATATGCCTAAATATCTATAAAGTAATTTGAAATGCAAAATATTGAGTGGAATGGAATGGCAAAATTAAATTTGATTAATTTCTAGGCTGTTCCGGGTGAATTTGGGTGGCGTCTACCTAAGAAAATAAAGTCAATATTTGATAAAAATCCAGATATTGCCATATTACAACAATTTCCTTCCGAATGCTGCCAAAACACTGAATTAGAAGAAAAATATAGTAAATTTAAACACCTCCCATTAAGTAGTTGCGATGTTAGGCGTTCAATTTCCATTTTTAAAGATAGATTAACACCAAAGCAAGATTGATTTTCCCGAGAACATTTAGAACAATGGCTTGTTCTTAATTAATTAAATACATTAATAGTATGTAAATAAATTACCACACTGTGTTAACGTTTATATACCCATTTATCTGGTGTTATCCGAACCCTCGCTTCTTGCAGCTTCTGTCACAAACCAGCCTCCGATGTTGGTGCTGCTTTCCGGACCTCCCGATCAAGTTCCACAATAACTCTATGGGGTTTAGATCGTAGCAACAATACATTGTTCTGTTGCACGTTTACTTGCAGATTTCCGAATGAAAACACGTCTACTTGAACCGAAAATCTCGACTTTGACTCATCGGTCCACAAGACTGTCCACACACTGGTCAACTGTCCAATGCTGGTGTTCACGAGCCCAGTTTAAGCGTTTCCGTTTATTATGTATGCGCAATAATGGTTTTTCATCGCAATTCGTCCATACCAACCTGCTTTGTGAAAGCGACGTTTGACTAGCTAGTTACCACTATTGCACGATTTTCAACAAAAGTTGTCGTTTTGGGGCTCCCACTTCGTGATTTATTCAACAAACTTCCACTTTCTCGGTATTTCTTGACAGTATAATCTACGGTGGTATTATTTAACTTTCATTGTTTCGCAATTTGCCGGTTGCTTATGCCAGCTTGATGGTGCGTAATTATAAGAGGACGCCTTTGTATGTTTAACTCTTTTCGTTTCGGCATGTTTCACAGTCTTAGCAACAGTAGTCGCACAGGAATATTTCACAACGAATGCAGAAACGTAACTGAGGAAAATTTTGGTAATCTACCCTGAAACTTGTCCGAACTCATTTAAACATCATTACTAAAAGTATCCTCCACAGAAAAACATTCACAAGAACTTCGAGAGTCCTTTATGGCACTAATCCCCATGTAGGCACAATAACCAATTTTGGTCTATTGCAGGTAATAAAGTAATTTACATAATGTTACTTATGCAGCGTTTCTGTAAACTTCATGCTTTCCCTCTAATTATTCAGTTTTGCAAGAACGAATTTCCTAGAAGCTATGTAGTACAATAGTTTTATAATATATGGGTGACCAAATACTTATGAACGGTAGTGTACATATTTATATATGGATACGTAGATACATATTATATTTTAATAATACATAAAATAAATAGCATACAATTCAACTACGGCACTGGTTTGTATTAATGCTTTTTATGCATCTATCGAGAATCGAGGTGAACAGTCAACTTTCTGTCGGTAATATGCATATAGATATATGAATCGAACGACTGTCTTGCCAAAGATTACGTCCTAATAAAAGCTGACGTCAACATAGAATCTGTCGAACAGTGCTGATATATCTATATAACACTTTATTACGTATTATATGATAATTGAAACCCTATATTCATTTAATTGTCTCTCCTATTTTCAGAAAATTGAAACTGAATCACAGAACGGAAATGCGAAGCTTCGTTTCTCTATAACGTCTGAAAGGAATAATAGCCTAGCTGACCAGGGATGTGGAACTGAATTGAGTAATGCAATACCGGGTGGACCACCCACCCGTTCCCGACCATCAAGCAAAATGACCAAGTACGTGGAATGTTGGGGTGCTGATAAACCATTTGCCAATATCGCTGAGTCCACGTTAGCTAAGAATATTGAATTAACGGTAAGTGCATACAATCTAGAGAGGCATCGCTGTCACTGTGTTTTTGAAACCATAAACTGTACATATACAAGTGCTCTTTACTCACTTATACGATTGCATATAGTTTTTATTAAACTATTGTTGAATTACGAAAGCAATTCTGGGATTAAAGTGTTTTGTTATTAAGTATTTTTGTTAAAAAAGCGCTTGGCAGCATGAATACTATTACTTTGAATAATAATTTATTATCCGAAATAGGGATAAGTATTATATATGTATAGTAATATATTAATTTGTTATCTAATTATAAGAAACAAAGCAAATTGAAAATAAAGCTATTAAGGGTACTGAATTATTTTATTATTTTTATTATCTTATTAGTATAGACCGTACCGACGTCGTTTCCTGTCACCCACTCATCGCCGAGCTACAGTCGTACAGCTTTAGCATGCGTATGCGTTGGTGGTGGGGGTACGCGTGTCAGCCAGTATTACTTGCATGGTAGTTTGTTTAATCTTCAAACGTAAATCAAATGCAAACAAAATTCCGATTTTTCAGTGGCGTAGATGTGTATTAGATGATGAAAATTTAGAAATGATAAGAAGGGGTGAATAAAATATTAAGGAATACATTTAAATATGTTTTGATCTAATTTTCGCTCTTTATATTATTATTATTATTTATATAATCGAATCCCCTTTTACCGCTAGGTGTCGGGGTTTGCTCTAATATGTATGAATTTTTTCCAAGCTGTTCTGTTTCTTGCTAGTAATTTTGCTTCTTCTCTTGATTTGCCTCTGGTCTGCAGTATTTTACACATCGTTTGGTCCCAGGTGATCCTTGGTCTTCCTCTTCTCCTCTTTATCTGTATTTTTGCTTCATATATTTGTTTGACCTGTCTCTCTTTGGGCATTCGCTGTAAGTGTCCCCACCAGCTCAGCTGTCGTTGTTCGATGAATTCTGTTATTGGTTGTACCTTTAGTGCTTCTCTGATCTGTGTGTTACGAATTCTATCTAGTCTGGTTATTCCTTTTATTCTTCTTAGGTACTTCATTTCCACAGCTTGTATTTTACTTCTTTGGTTGTTTGCAAGGTTCCATGATTCGCATCCGTATGTTGAGATCGGTCGGTATATGGTGTTAAAAACTTTTATTTTTGTCTGATCCGAGATTTCTCTTTTGTTAATAAATTTTTTATTCATTGCATAATATGTTTTTATTGTTTTTCCTATTCTTTCGTTGATTTCGACATCCTGTTTTCCTGTCCAGTCCAGTGTAACTCCTAGGTATTTAAATTCTCTTACTTGTTCTATTCTGTTGTTATCTATTACTATCTGAGTATGAATATGCTGGTCTCCTATTATCAGTATTTTCGTTTTATCTATGTTCATTTTCATACCTTCCTCCTCCGTTATTTCTTTCCATATATTCAAGTTTCTTTGTAATTGTTCCTCGTTTCCTGCTATCAGCACTACATCGTCTGCAAATGTTGCCGCCGCTATCTCCACTCTTTCTAGGCTTTTATGTCCGACCATCATTCTATTGGTTCTTCGGTTGCATTTCTTAATGATTGTGTCCATGTGTACATTGAATAATGTGGGGCTGTTTTGAATCCTTCGGACTTTAGGTTTGCTTTTATTACGTAGTTCGTATTCGTTCTGTACATGTTTTGTATAATTCTTATTATTTTACTGTCTACTCCTCTATCTTTCAATCCCTTCCATATTCTGTTTCTAGGGACTGTGTCGTATCCATGTCGATGAAGGCTAGAAATAGGTTTTTATCTTGTAGGTGTCTTTTCTCTATCAGTTGTTTGATTGTAAAGATATGATCTTGGGTGCTTCTTCCTGGTCTAAATCCGCTTTGTGATTCATCTAGTTGAGGTTCTAGTATTGCTTTTAGTTTGTTGTTTATAATTTGTTCGTAAATTTTGGTAATAGTGTTTAGTAAGGTTATTCCTCTGTAATTTGAGCAGTTATTTTTGTCTCCTTTTTTATATATTGGTGTAATTAGTGTTGCTCCCCATTCTTCAGGTATTTTTCTTCTTTCCATGATTTGTTTAGTATTTCTAGTAGTACTTTCACACCTGTCTCTCCTAAGCTTTTTATCATTTCTGTTGTGATCTTGTCTTCTCCCGGCGCTTTTCCATTCTTTAGTGTTTTAATTGTATTTTTCAGCTCTCCTATCTCTATTCCTTCCATTACCTCTTCATTTCTCTGTTCTTCAAGCCCTCTTGTGCTCTCTTCATCAGTTTGTAGTCCGTGTCCTAATAATTCTTGGAAGTATTCTTTCCATCTCCCCATAATATCCTTTTACTTTGTTAGTATTTCTTGTTGTTTGTTTTTTTATGTATATCTCTGTTATCAGTTTCTCATTTCTCCATGATTTTAGGATTCTATAAAAGAGTTTTTGGTTGCTGAAGCTATTCTTTTCCATTATGTTTCCGAATTCTGTCCATGACCTTTCTTTTGCCTCTTTCACTAGTGTTTTAACTCTGTTTCTTTGTTTTTTGTATACTCCTTGTTGTTCTGTTGTTTGTTTTGTTAGATTTCTTTTCCATTAGATTTTCTTCTTTCTAATTTCTTCCTGTATTTCAGTGTTCCACCATGCTGTTTGTCTTTTCTTATTGTTTGTTCTGGCGGTTCCGCATATCTCAGTTGCTGCTTTTAAAATTATGTCTTTGAATATGTTCCATCCTTGTTTGGCATTTATCCTCTTTATCTCTCCTAGTTTATGTTTCAATTTTATTTCGGTTATGTTTAGATATTCAGCGGGTATTTCTTCTCTTCTGAGTTTGTATGTTCTAACAGTTACACGGTTTCCTTTGCTTGGTCTTGTCCATTTATGGTTTTTATGTGCGCTTGTTTTATTTTTGATACCAGTAGGTGATGGTCACTATCTATGTTGGCTCCTCTCCTTACTCTCACGTCCATTATATTTTTCCTTTCTTTTCTTTGGACTAGGACGTAATCTGTTATTGACCTTTCTCCTCTATTTGGTTGTATTCTGGTGTATTTGTGTATATCTTTGTGTGGGTAGAAGGTGTTGGTAATTATTATATTTTGTAATTTGCAGAATTCCAGTAATCGTTTTCCGTTGTTATTTCTTGTCATGTCTTGTTTCTACATCTTTTTCCCCACTCTGCTGTTAAAGCCACCTGCTATATAGATTGTTCCTTTAGCCTCTTCTGTTGTTGCATTTAGTTCTTCCCAAAATTTTTCTTTATCTTCTCTTTTTCCATTTTCGTCTGGTCCGTATATTGATATTATTGATCTAACATCTCCCTGTTCATTTTCTATCTGTATCAGCAGTATTCTCTCAGATACAGCTTTCCATGTTCTAATTTGATTTGCTAGTTGTTTATGTATTATACATCCCACTCCCGCCGCTGCCCTTTGGGTTACTTCCACGCCACTGCAAATCAGTATATGGTCATTTCTTAGGCTTATTCTTCCGGTTCCCTTCCTTTTTGTTTCGTTTATTACTAGTATTTCGAGGCCTGTTTCTTCAAATTCGCTTATTAATTCGTTTTCTTTGCCATTCAATCCTCTGACATTCCATGCTCTCAACTTCCATATTCTTGTTCTACTTTTTATCTCTGTCTCCCTGTGTATTTTCCTACTTATGTGTATTTTGTTATGTTCACGTACCTTATCCATTTCCATTGCCCGGTCTGTTTCTTCTTTACCTTTCCCATCTGCCTTTTCTAGTTTTTTCTAAATGTTGTTCTTGTTATTTTTTGAAGTTGTTCATCGATATTACTTGTTTCCGGTGATCGGTCTTGTACTGTTCGTTTTTGGCTGGTGTACTCAATATTTTGTATCCTCTCGTTTCCATGCTGTATGTTTTTTATTGTTCCTTGTATTTCGTTGTCTATTATCAGTTTGTTGTATTTAATTATTGCTTTATGTCCCTCATTTCTCATTTCTTTTAGTAATGGTATTAATTCCCTTCTTTCCTCTTGTATATTTCTTGGGTAATCTTCATCAATCCACATTTCTGTGTTTTTAAATATTTTGTATTTCGTAGTATTCTATTTCGAATGCTTGTCTTCGTTAGCTTTATGAAAACTGGTCTCTTTCTGTCTTTTATGTATTTCCCTATTCTTCTTATTTCACTTATTTCGTTTCTCTGATCGATATCAACTCTTATTTTTTGCATTATCTTGTTTACTTTCTCTGTTATTTCCAGTTCTGTTTCGTTTTCTTCTTCATTAACCCCTTTTATTATTATATTTCTTGATCTAACCTCTCTTTCCAATTTTTCTATTTTGTTTTCCTGTGTTGCTACCTTTTCTCTTAGTTCTTCATTCTCTTCTCTGATTTGTTTCATTTCCTGTACAAAATTATCCATCTTGTTAATCATTTGCTTCATGTTTTCGTCCAGTTGTTGGAACATTTTTCGATTCTTTCCATGTCTGTCATATTGATATTTTTAAATAGGTTACATTTACAAAGCATTATATATGTCACGTTAAATACGATTTATTGACTGATTATTAAGATATATGTAATTTCAATTTTCTGCTGTTAGATATGTACGCGTTCTGATTACTATATTTTTAAATATAAAGAAACTAAGCATAGTAAAAATGAGATTTGTGAAATTACCAGAAACATTCTTCAATTTATTTCAAATGTTGTTTAATTGTTTCTTCCAATTTCAACGTTTGCGTTTCGAAATATTTTATGTTTTTGGGTATTCGCCAAAATATTGTTTAATAAATCCCAAATAATTTGGCAAAAATGCCTCTTGTAAGTCAGTTTTACGTTTAACTACACTTTGTGAAGCCTTGGTTAAACTATTTACAACATTTGGAACTTTTTCTACATGGTCGGAGTAAGAACAGCACGCTTCTAACCACGTCCCCCATCCAGTTACGATAGGTAACGATGGTAATGGATATATATAGATAGTAACTCTTGCTGGCGCTTTAAAGCATATTTTCATCTATTTTTAGTAGTTTACTAGCTTTTACCATATAAGCGGCAGCATCACTAACAAAAAGTAAACTTTTTGTTCACAGCGCCTTCGAATATATCATCAATGCCGCTATCAATGGCATCAGCTATCGTATTTGCATTCAGCAGCTCAATTATTTTGGCCGCTATCAAATACGACTCAGTTGGCTAATCAGAATCCAACCTATCATAACATGAGCCATGCTCCTGGCTAATATATTCATGGTATCATATGTGCTAATCCAAAAATAGTTGTTCCCCACATGTTCCCGAATTTTATACTTTACATTAGCATATATTTTTGCGTAAAGGTGATTCATCTGGAATATGTTTCCCTGTATATTTTGCAAGAAATTATCCATAAATTGGATTATTAAGCTTCGAAAATGGAATATTCGCAGCCACATGTACTTCGCAAAGATCGCTAAAAATCTTCTTCTACTTTTTACACATTTCAAAGTAACCGAACATAGATTACAGTAAATCTCCGGATTATTAACAATTGTGAAGCAGTCATGATTTCTTGACGAGGACATTTGTGATAAGCTAATGTGTATTGCTGTTTTCAACAAATAAAATTAAAACAATCCTCTTAATATGACCGAAAGAAAGAGATCTAGCGACGTCTACTCCAAAAAAAAAAAATAAATAAATAAAATAATAGAAGAAAACTAAACCTTGCGAATCCTAAACCACATAGATTAAGTATATTTATTAAAAGTTGTATTAACAAAAGATCTGAAAGATGTAAAAATTCACCCAAAAATCAAAGCACGACTATTCTATCTTATTCTTAAGAACGAACTGTTCGTCGACCGAATTTCCGCCAGTGCAGGTGTTCGTCTCGACTCGCGCGTCGCTGTGACGCAATAGGGGGAGTCGTCGGTCCGGTCTATAATGATTATATGAAAGATTTTCTAATTTTCTTCTCACATTTTTTTAATATCCAAGATCCCGATACTGAGACATCTTTTAATCTGTGATAGAGTTTAACGCTATATATTTTCTAAGAGAATAGCCACAAGAATGCTGATTCGGGAAAAATTCTTTGAGGACGGTTAAAAAGAATTGGTTTGTGTGTATTCAATTAAATAGAGTTTGAATTGAAAACTGCATTGTTATTTTGATGAAAATTGACGAAATAAAAGAACTATAGCCGAATTCCTAAAACTCTGACAACATCCATCGTACATATCATTTTAGTGATATTATTACATTCATATAATAGGTGAAAAATCTATTTCGAACAGATCTTGACGAAGCCCAAATAAAATATTTCTCTAATAATAAAACCTGGTCGTATCAGTTTTGTGTCCGATATTGAATTAATTAAAATTATTTCTTCGAGATATCGAGCAGTAGAGGTGTGTATTAATCAGAAACAATAGTACATAATAGTTCAGCTTTCACTTTTTCTTGTAACTCTCATACAATTTTGTTAGGGAGTCAATAGAAAGGAGCGAGTCGTACTTTTACCAGCTAGCTATATTTTCCGTATCCTGCTCACCTCAAAACTAAATCTTGTGAGAAATATTGTACCAATTTCCCTCGCTAGTAAAAAGGAATGGAGGAGTCGAATGCTTAACATTGGCAAGCGATATTATTTGGTGTCTACCCTCTAGAAATATATCTCGCGTGAATTAAAATATCAATTTCGTTCGCTAGCTGAATACAGAAGTAGGTCGTATTTTTCAAGCACGCTAGCGATACTTTCCCTATCCTGGTTACTAACAACAGTTGCAACACTGTTATTTTATTAATTAACCCTTTGCACTCAATAGCTTCGGAACAGATCTATTTAAATTATGTTTAAGTTCAAGAGCTCTACTCCAGAATCAATATAACATTTGTACTTTTATGCGTAGATATGTGTTTTATATACGAATGATTTTTTTGTATTAAAATTGCTTGGAGTGGTATGTAATGTGAGAAAAGAAGCTTCGAGTGTAAAGGGTTTAGCATCGGTTAAAGTACTAATAGATTTCAAGTTAAGCCGCCTATACTCAGAATGTTCAAAACTAAATATACTAATATTAAATTTGATTCTTTCTTAACAATCTGTCTTAATTTCAGAGCATGGCTATGATAGAAACTAATCTACTTCCCAACAGAAATTCATGTTTGGAATGCAGGTAAATATTTAGTAATGTGTGTAGGTCCTAACTTTCCAATGTAAAGTAAATAGTATTGTTATACCAATATACCAGGTGTAGAAGTATGAAATGCGGATTCTTTTTCTAAAAAAACAGGTTAAATTCGGAAGAATGATAAAAAGGGTTTTATTCAAAGTATGCTCCATCGCTCGTTAAACATTTTTCTCGTCTTTCGGGCAATTTGTGAATACCACGCCAGTAAAAATCTTCCCCTTTTGCTACGAACCATTTCAAATTTTCGTACAAACCAAAGCACCGCTCAGCAAGTGCGTGGCCCATCGATGCAAACCAGTAGTAATAGAAAGAAGGCAAGTCTGGTGAGTAAGCCGCACGGAGTAGAACTTCCCAGCTGAGTGCTTTCAACGTGTCGCGAACCAGTTTTACCATATGTGACGGAGTATTGCCATGAAGAAAAATGACTTTGTGTTGCCTCTTTCGGTATTCTAGCGTTTTTTTTTTCAAGCAGCAAACGGTTCAAATCAATCAATTGTTGTTAATAACGTTTAGTATTAACCGTTTCCCCAGGTTTTAACAGCTCATAATAGACCATGCTCCTCTGCTCCCACCAAATACAGAGCATCGTCTCTCTGCCAAAGCGATTCGGTCTTGCGGTCGATGTGGATGGGTCTACCCATCATTGTTTGCAAAACGTCACCTGTGTTTTTGCGCTTTTCTATTTGCCTGTCGTTCAACTCATGTGGTACCCATCTACCGGTCTTCTGGATCTTTGTCATCTCTCGTAGCCGATTGGAAGCAGCTCGTTGCCTAACGCCCAATTGCTCTACGACTTGTTTCTGTGTTTGCGAATCATCTTCGTCCAACAATACTTGCAATTCCACATCTTTGTATTTTTTGGCGGTTTTCCACGTTCCTTGCCTGCAACATCGAAGTCAGCACATGTGAAACGCCAAAACCATCGTTCACATGTGTCTTCAAATGAAAACACAAAATTAATGCTGTCCGCGAGTGTTTGTGGGTTCTGACAATGAGTGACATGAATTTAAAGCACCGGTGTGCGATTAGGTTTTGCTGCAGACTTGGACACAGTACAACGGAAACTTTTTCAAGCCTTCGGCAGGCCTACGGAGACAGTGCTTTGTCAAGGGCTCAGGTGGTCAGAAGGCCTTCTTTTTAAGAATCGATGCCAATGTCGATACAGTCTGGAATCTTGTGCGTTCAGATCATCGGTTGACAGTCAGAATAATCGGGGCAGAATTGAGTTTGAATCATACCACCGTTCATCGAATTTTTACCAATGAATTGGGGATGAGAAGCGTCTGCTCAAAAATGGGTTCGAGAAACCCTACACAAAACCAAAACCACATGAGGTGCACAGGTGCATTGACTTTTTGGAATCAATTGAAGAAGATTCCTATCTTTTGAAACGTGTCATTACCGGTGACGAGATTTAGGTGTTTGAATACAACCGGGAAACTAACCGCCAGAACATTGAATGGGCACACTCCAAAATCTACAAAAAAAGCAAGAATGAGCAAGTCAAAGATCGAAGAGCATGCTGATTTGCAAGTCAAGGTGCTGTTTACAGTCTGGGAAATCACCTGTTTTATCCACCGAGTTAGCTTAGAAAATAGATAAACTAACGCACTAGAATTCAGTTCGTAACGATGCAAAATCCTTCCTAGTCAAATTCCATCTATATTTTTCTTAATATGAAATACCATTTCAATAATTCTGCAAAAATATGTATCTATTATAGGAAATAGTGTGACGACACTATAAATGAAACATGATGATTGCGTAACAGGTCAACTCGGCGATGCTGAGTCGGCGATGGGCATCTCGGCGATGGTAAACTCGGCGACGGTCAACTCGGCGAAGAAATGGCAAGAGATATTTGGAATTACAAAATTAAACTAATACCTAGTATTAGAAAGCAAATTAAAATATTAAGGGAAAATTTAGAGCTTAGGATTACTCATAATGACTTTATAATTACCTGCTTACTCGTACCTACATCCTATAAAAGCCTGGTAATATTCACTTTCTTTACTATTCCGAATTCATCTCAGAAGTAAAGACATTGTGTGTAATTTTGTTTGTCTGCGTGAGTTTTTTATTTACTGAGACTCAAGATGGAAAATAAAGTTCTAAGCCAAAGGGGGTCACGAAAAGTACTACTGGGATGGCTACCTGTACACGAAGGATAAAACGAACAAGGACAACACCATTCAATTCTGGCGCTGCGAAAACAAGCACGAAGGATGCAAAGGAAGACTATGGAGCAATATTATGGATGGTTCTTTCAAATGCATCCGCAATGAATACACATGTAGTACGGTAGGAAATGCAGCAAATGTTGTTCTGCAAAAAATGAATACCACTGTGAAGTACCTGGCCGCGACAACGATGGAGAATCCAGCCCAAATCAGAGGATGAGTTTTGGAGAATGTCCCAGCTGCGGTTAAAGGAATACTTCCAAGTTCCAGTGTTATGCGGAGAAACATTCAAAGAGTAAGAGTAACCATGTCCAAAGCACCCGCCAATCCAGAAACTCTTAGTGAAATTATCATCCCAGAAATGTACGCGCAATATTACTATACCCCTACTCAATTTGAGAATTTTTTGCTGGCAGATTCCGGAAGAGATCAGGTGGATCCACATCGAATTCTGATATTTGGTAGAGAATACCATGCAACATGGAGTGCAAGCATGAAAGAATTATTTGTTGACGGCACATTCTTATTGTGTCCTCCACTTTTTGCTCAAATATTTGTTGTTCTGGCAAGAAAAGATACGCATGAAGAGAAGGGTCCAGTTTTTCCTGTACTATATTGCTTGCTGCCCAATAAAAGTGCAGAAACATATCTCAAATTGTTTAACATGATAAAAATTCTTTGGCCGCAATTAAATCCGGAAAGCATCAGTGTAGACTTTGAATTGGCAATTCACCAGGCCGTAAGACAAGTTTTCCCAGAAGCCGAAATTAGAGGATGCTTATTCCACTTGGTAAAAAATCTTCGAAAGCATTTATCTTCTTCCAATCTCCTAGGAATGTACAATACTGATCCCGAATTTGCACTACAAGCAAAAATGGTAACATCATTGGCATTTGTCCCAGAAGAGGATGTGATTGATGCCATTGCCGAATTGGAAAATGAGTTGCCAGAAATATTAGAACCAATTTTAGAATGGTTTAACAGAAATTATATCGGTCGACTTAGGAATAATGGAACCAGAGCGCCAGCAACGTTTCCAATTGCAGTTTGGTCCGTTTATTTTCGGACATTGAATGGACGAGATAGGACAAATAATTTTGCAGAAGCATGTCATCGCAAGTTGCAACTGGCTTTTGGTTCTGGCATTGCTCATCCTTCGTTGTGGACATTCATAGAAAATTTAAAAAAGGTTCAGTCTTCGTACGATGCGGACTATGAACGAGCAATTGCCGGGCGCAATGGTGCATCAAAAAGGAGACGTTATGAGGAAGCCGACGAGAGGATTTTTAATAAAGTTGCCAATTATAACAGGCAAAATTTGATCGAATATCTCAGAGGGATATCACACAATTACAATATGAACTAGTTTTTTTAATAGATTGTATATTATATTTTATTATAATAAATAATTGTATTGTAATAAATAATTACATAATATATTATTGTATTCCTTTTCGCCGAGTTGATCGTCGCCGAGTTTACCATCGTCGAGTTGACCGTCGCCGACTTTACATCGCCGAGTTGTCGCGTACTGTGATGATTGCCCCGGAATATTATCGTAATTAAAGCTCGTTATCCGTAATCCATACGGAGAACAGATACGTATTTGACCAAATCTATTATATACAGTATGTAACAGTAAATGTCATCACCGTAGAAATAAAATCAATAGGTTGTAAACAACTTTATAATCATCTGTGTCAGTATTTCATAAATATTAATTCAGTAGCGTCACCAAGAGAAAGGTATCTTTTAAATACCTTAAACAAAATCATATTATAGAACAAATAGAGAAAACGATAGCTTAATTAACTAAAAGTTTGTTATTAAATTCATCAATTAATTTCACTGAAACTAGTTCTTTTAGAAGTAACCAACCAACCAACGGTTTAACACTGCAACAGTGTATTTAATTAGCAAGGTTTGATAGAAGACTGGATAACATATTATGATTAAGTAATGTAAACCGGACTGACGCCCTTACTTCTCTGCATTTTAATGTCGCGCCTTGCGCGTAAATGGAGACAAAAACGGGTTTACACTACTTAATGATAACACGTCATCCACTCTTTATCAAATCTTATTCATTAGAAAGTGCGCTTCAAAGGTATTGCAGAACATGTAAATCTGGATTTTTAGAAAACAAAGCATCTAGTTTTTGCAGAAAGGGTGTACCAATTAATTTGGAATTTGCTCAAATTTATTGATTGTTGCGTTTAATTTTGATAGCGTTTCTTATAAACTGAAATTTTGATACGAAAAATACTTTATTTTTTCCGAGATATTTACAAAAATTTAAACACCTTACAAATTTTTGGAGGGGCTGTACTCCGCAAATTGGGGGATTCCGCAGAAAAAGAAAATGGTGTTGTTCTTATACCAAGGTACTCTTTCAGTCTGTGTAGTTTCATCAAAGTCTGGTAGTGCGGGTTGCCCTTGTTATCTTATCAGTGTATCAAACCCTCCGTTTACAAAAACTGCCTGTAATTTTGCACAACACGTAAGCACGCTATTGATCTGAGCATAATTTGCTGCTGTTGCACTTAAAGTACACGTAATACATACTGTTACACAGTGTTACAAGAATAGTAAAACATTTAAATTTGGGAAGTGTTAATTCACCGTGGAAATTAGATCCTTACCAAGCAATATACATACATACATCGACACTAAATACGTATGATAATGTGTATTTGCCTATTTGTTCGGAGTAAAAAGGAAGGTTGATTTTGAATGTGATGGATTGGAATCTGCACTTTGTTCCACAAATTATGGTGGGCAGCAAAGCAAATGTCTTTTTCCCAGATAAAATTAATAATTAATTGTAAGGCGAAATTCTTGACACCCTAGAGGCATAATTAATTCTTAACAATCTAGTACTCTGACAATATTCTAATTTTCCCCCAACGATAATAACAAAATTGCAGTTTTCAATTGTATACAGCGGAATTATGTAGAAATAAAATTTTTAATTCTTTATTAGAAAATGGTTGAGCAACGAGGACTTACATCCAGCCCTCCTTTGGTTTCGCAATACAACACAAGAAGAGGAATACCGAAGCCAAAGCGATTCCGAATTTCGCTATTATATGGTCTGTACTACAATGATATTCATTGCGATGTGTGTCATGCAATTGACCACGATGCCTAAGTAAGCGAATCTTAATCACTTTAGTATATTAAAATCCTTTATATGTTCATCTCATTAGATGTATTTACGTCTATTCAATATTACTGAATTTTAACCGGCTATTAGCTATGCAAATAGTTTGATTTGCAAATTTTGCAATGAACCATGAATAAAATATAAAGTACTGCATAAGTACCATATGCAATAAATCTATTGACAATTTATGCAATGCACTGTCCATATTTCAAGATATATGAGTCAGTTGGTTCTCGAGAAAATTAGCTCCTAGGTACATTTAGTTTCCCGCAAAAGAAATTTAATCTGTATCTAAAACTTGTTTCAAAAATTTAGTACCCCAGTGACAAGTACAAACATTGCCTAGTTCTACGGAACTGCAAACACGAGACGCCCTCCTCTCTGTCCGATGTCTTCCGATTTTCACTTCATTTTGCCAACTCTACCAAATCAAGGAAAACTCTACTCTTAGATTTTATCTTATGTTATTGTAATAAATAAAATTCAAATGTTAGTTTAAGTGAAGTTCAGGTATGGATTCAAAGGCAATGTTACCTTCTTACGAGGGATCTAAACGTTTCAAACAACTGTTAGATACAGACTTAAATTTTGGTGCAAGGAACTAAATGTATACGAGTATACATATTTATTATTCCCAGTATTTTGTTGACAGAGGTATTATATTATATGGGACACTGGGTCCAACATTGATGGTCCTGCTCATCTTCGTATATTTATGTTGGCTGGAGGGATGTTGTGGTTCAAGCCAACCGTCGAATACTCCTTTGGGCGAAACAGAAAATTGCACTCCACCTGGACGTATAGTAGCCGATAGTAGATGTTTAAGAATTACTATATTCCTATTGTCAGTGATCCTAATTTCTGCTTGCGCTGTTGTAACTGTGGTGAGTATGATGTATAGTAGTGACGTTTGAATGTTTGTGATCTTACTACATTTGTATTTACTTACAAGGAAACATCTGCAACCCGGAGATTCAAAAGCATTTGAAACTTTATCCATCCAGTCCCTGTGGACAAGTCTTCGAAATCGTATACTTGATTGGTCCAAATTTGTTTTAAGGGAAGGGGCGGGAGGGGGCACTTCAAAATTAAAATAATTTTAGAATTTTTAATATAGCTCGGTAGTGGGTTGAATAAATACACTAATATTATATCAGAATAGTCAGTACCTGAAGTTCTATCATTTACCCAAAAATAATTACATACTTCTATTTAAAACACGAGGGGTGTCCCCTCCCCTGTCCTCTCTCTCTCTCTCTCTCTCTTAAAAAGTAAAATATAACTTTAGACAATTCAAAGAGTCATATAATATACATAAAACGGCACTCTTACTTTTTAAATAAGGATGTTGTAACTATTTTTATGTAATTGATAGAACTTGAGGTACTAAATATTCTGATATAATCTTGGTATATTTATTCAACCCACTATCGAGTTATACGAAAAATTTGAAAATCATCTTAATTTTGAAGTGCGCTATGTTCCCCCTCCCACTTCCTTAAAACGAATTTGGGTTCATAAAAAAGGTTTTGAAGACCTCCATATGAACTCTATATGGTTAATGTTCAGGGTTAAAGATGTTTCCTTGTCAGTACCCTAGAGTTTTCCAAAGAACTACATAAATTCTATCGCCTACCTTTTATTGATGGAATTCTTAAAAGATTTAATGCATTTAATACCCACAACAAAAAAAGGAACTATATCGATAACGGGAGTCGATAACAAATAGCGTAGGAAATCTATTGTTATTATTAGTGTGCAGACATTTCTGGGCGATCTAGCATTATTTCATGCTCTCCACAAGCATGCCATTTTGAAAACCAAAAATAGTTTATCGCAAGCATTCGTAAATATAAAGAAAAGATCTATTCGCCCGTGTGAGTCATATTCGAACTTTCAGTGGAACATAAGCTTACCTATGTTTTACAGTTGAGCGATACGTTATTACACGTCAACAATATGCAGGGTAACATAATTGCAAGCAATCTTGTATTGTACAATCCAAAGGGGAGTGTTTAGCCCGTCCACGCATGGCTCATCAAACCCAAGATTTCATCGCATCATATGGCTGGAAACAACTTGATTACCATCCGTACAGCCCTGATCTAGCGCCCAGTGACCACCACTTGTTATTTCACTTGAAAACAACGCCGTGACGATGACGTCAAAACGTTGTGCTACAGTGATTGGCTAGTCACTGGTGTTCTTTTTATATCAAAATAGTACTTATATAAAAAAACATGCTTCATATATCGAATTGGTTATTTCTGATACCTTGTACGGGCTCCCCCACATTTTCCACTATAGCTGCCAGCTTATTTGACACTGCAAACACAAAGTTGTCTTTACAATTGTCGAAATAACTTCCGACTTCCGACCGGATGAAAACATTTTCGGATATTCTTTATACAAAACTTCGCATTTGATTCTCATATCATTTTTCGATGCATATCGTTTTGCAATGATATAATAATCACTTTTTTATAAATAAAAATACGTTCAGAATATGTTTTTTATATATGCAGTTTTCACTTATTATGAGTTTGTCAACATCACCTGTAAAATACAATTAGATATTGAGATAAACGTATTTACTTGAACAACCCCAAATCATAATGGATCCAAACGATTGTTTCACTCGAGAAGTAAGATTTTCATCACATTGTTCTCAATTTCCGCAATATTTTATCTAATGATAGCTAACACTGGATTCCTCAGATTAAATCTTATCTCGACTAGATTATGTGATATAATTAACAAGCTGATGTACTAAAGATTGTATAAATTCTTTTTTAACTTGCGGTTGGAGATGAATGAGGGCGTTTATTGATACTGTTTAGAAGTGGCCTGCAACATTTTCATTACGGAGGATGTTAAGCAAATTAGAAAAATTGAAATAGTAGTCAAACCACTCGAAAAGCATCAATATTTACATACATACATATGTGCCTGCCGTTCCTTTTCAGACAATTTACAACGTTAAACCGCATTCTATACGAATAAGAAGCCCGTAACAATTATCTCTATACAATACTTATAGTATGGTGATAATTATGTATTTTCAGGTAGATTACGATCCTCTCCTAAACTCTACAACAGAAGCGGTATCATTAAACTTGGGAGAATACAACGTCACTGACACCTACACGGCCACAGATAATGCGACTAACATTACTGCATTAGTGAGCAATCCAGAGAATCCAATTATCGAGTATGTGCCAGTAAGTGAATGTTTTGCAAGTCATGTAACCTAATTAATTAAAGTAATAATAGTTTATTAACTATAAAAACTAACTACCGAAAGATGTCAGACATTTTCTACAATATGATTTATGAAAATAGTGTCCTTTGTTATCGATTTATTAAACTAATTTAATGTTTACCACAAACACGGCAGTGACATGAGTTTAGGTTGTCAGACGGAGAACTTTAATATATGAAATTAAGTGTCAACTCAATTACATGCCTTTGGAATATAAGCAAAAAGTAACATGAAAGGTAATTATTGGGACGAATATGTATGTATATGTAAGATATTATGTTCAATGCGATAATACCAAAACCAATAGTAAGTAAGTAAGTAAACTTTGAAAAATAACAATTTAAAAGAAAAAAAGCAAATGATGTGTGTAAGTATTTATTTAAATATGTAATAATATATCATTATTAGAATAATTGTTTAGTATAAAATACTACATATTTAGTCAATAGCTTAACCTTCCTATACTCACGCATGCGGTCTGTGAGACCGATTTATGTAGTATAGTATACGTCTTTCATTTTGACGTGAGTATAGGAAGGTTAACTGACACAAATATCACATCGGTAAACTCCTCACCACACAATTGTTTATAATAAAATCGGTGACACGTGTTTCGCTAGCTCGAGGCAAGCATCTTCAACAACCGTATAAACCGAAGTGACAAATTTCTAACATTAAAAATTCTACAACATGCATTTTTACCCCACTTTTACTGTGACCATGTGATTGCATGCACAAATATTTTCCCTCTCAATGACGGCTACAAACGCCTTTCACCCCCGCACATCCCAGTTGAGTCAAGTGGACGGCCAAGGAAAAGTAACTGCTACCCGAAGTTTGAACGTTAAAGATTTACAAATACATTGTGTGAATTGGTTACTGCCCGAAGAAATTAAATTATAGTTAAAATTCTTTCATTTGATCATAATAATCGGAATAAACTAGATTGAATCGGTCCCGCGTCCCGATTTAGAAGATTTATATTTTTGTGTATGTGTATGGCTTCAAATGCATCGAGTTCTCTCGGTGAATCGACCTGTCCCATCAATTTTAAATTTTCCATTTTTATGTCGTGCCCCGTGTCATGCATATGTTTCGCGATACTTGACGAGTCTATCCTGCCGTAACGATAATGCGCCAAATGTTCTTTGAATCGTGTAGTTATTGCTCGCCCCGACTGTCCTATATATGCTTTATCGCATTCACTACAATTAATTTTATAGATACCCGACCGTTGTTCCGGAACTGTTTTATCTTTCGGATTACCTAAAAGATTCTCTAAGGTGTTTTTAGATGTGGAGTGAAAGGCGTTCGTAGCCGTCATTGAGAGGGAAAATATTTGTGCATGCAAATACATGGTCACAGTAAAAGTGGGGTAAAAATGCATGTTGTAGAATTTTTAATGTTAGAAATTTGTCACTTCGGTTTATACGGTTGTTGAAGATGCTTGCCTCGAGCTAGCAAGACACTTGTCACCGATTTTATTATAAACAATTGTGTGGTGAGGAGTTTACCGATCTAATATTTGTGTCAGTAAATTACACCACAGTCCTTGCAATCACCTTTATTGAATAGCTTAACTAATACACAAATGTTAATACTACAAAATGCAATTGTTTTCCGAGCTGTGGTCAAGTATCTTCTTGGTGGAGGATGATTCGTTACTCGTTTTGAAGCACGACCATTACTTCTTCTAAATGAACGAACCATACCACTACCACCACATTAACCTTTCCTCGATTTTGTGACGGAATTGTAACATGGTCTGCTTTTGAGACAATCGATGCGACCATTTTCGATACACTGTGCTAACTAGTAACTTGTATGGGATTCTCCTCCTCTTGAAACCGCCAAACAGAGGATTGACTTTTCTTTTTCGACTTCATAGAAATAACCTGATTTGTCAGCATCCACATGCTGTAAACGTTTTCTAAGCGAACTCAACGTTCTTTTGGTAACCATTGACGTGAGCCACCTTTTACTCTTCAGCTAAAATATGTGCAAGTGAATTGACCACAGCGAACAGGCATTTCAGAGTTGGGTCTCTGAAATGCCTTGCAATGTTTCTAACGATGTGTTACATGACTTTAAAAATTCCCTGTGGTCAATTCACTTGCCGGAGCTTGGTAAAATTGTGGCTGTAGGTTTACTAAATAACACTCGACGTTCCATTCGTGGTGCCCTGTCGGTCTGTATGGGATACTAAAGACATCCCTCGTAATATTTATTGATTTTATTAAATACGTGACCCCCATTTTATAATTAAGACAAACTTGAATTACTCTCAGTCTTTCTTTCACTGTTAGTTCTTGCTCTAACTGATACATGAAATAAACCGGAAATGGCTATTATAGAATATACAATACATTTTCCTCTAGTTAATATTGTTCGTTTTAATAATATCGTAAATCTTCTTTATGTAGGTACATACAAGCAACACAACAAACTGTTTCTTGGTTAAATTTTGCATTATATGTATATACCTACATCTATATATAAATTTAAATCTTGTCAAACGAAACTTGAACATGAGGTGGTCCAAATCTATTTAAGCACTGCCGTTTTTAAATAGGCTTCTATGTCCAACTAGTAAGTAGGATATGCTGTCTTCAAAGTCACTTATGTTATATGCAAAAGCAATTATTAAACACTAGCAATAAGTACGCTTCATAAGTAGGGAAAAGATTGCTATACAAACATTTTTTCTAGCTGTTGGTGCATGGACAGTCCTGTGTTTATTTGTAATAAATGCAAATGTATAAATAACTCGGTATTAACCCTTACAACAGGATTTAAACTTTATTTACTACTGTTGCTATTACCTACAGCTTTTCTATTTCAGACCTACTTGTATAGTTCAGCGATGTCCCTTTGCGCAATATCAGTGTTCCTAAGAATCGGATTTTTATTAAAGCTTGGTATGATGGTCGTCTCAATAATTTTACATATTTGCATCTACAGCTATTTAGAATTCTTTCAAGATTATCATGATACTCATGACGACAAGTAAATACAGTAACGTAATAATAATTCTATCGTCTTTAAAATACTTTAATTTACAGATTTCCCAATATCCCATTCGAAATAAAAACGGCTCTAGTTCTAACAGTAGCCATTATACTCTTTCATATATTAGACAGACAAATAGAGTTTACTTCGCGCACAGATTTTCTTTGGAAAGCAAAATTGAAAGTGGAACAAGAAGAAGTTGAAACAATGAGAGGAATTAATAAGGTATAAAGTATAATTCTCTTCCATCTAATTTTTTACATCTAAGAACGCAGTCTTTTTGTTTGTTAGATACTATTGGAAAATATTTTACCAGCCCATGTTGCGGAGAAATTCCTGACAGCGAGAAACACCCAGGAGCTTTACCACGAACGATATTCAGGCGTAGGTGTTATGTTTGCATCTATACCAAATTACAAGGAATTTTACGATGAAAGTGACGTCAACAAGCAAGGTTTGGAATGCCTGCGGTTATTAAATGAAATCATTTGTGAATTTGACAAGGTAATATGTTTCTAATTACATTGCGTTTTAAAGAACCTCGCCCACTTTAAAATTTAACATCTAAATCAGGCGTCAATAAACTACTATCCGCAGATCGGTTGCGGCCTAAGACACGATTTCATTGGGCCCGCCGGAAGTTGTTCAGTATGAAGATTTCTTTTCTAAATTTAAAAACATCTAACAAGTTTATTAAAAATACGAGAAAAATTGCGAATAGCAATTTAAATATGAAAGCAGCAAAAAAATTAATTGATAAAAATTGTGTTTATTAAAAGAATAATATATTTGTAAATAAACTTACAAATTAATTTTAGTTGATTGAACGCAATAGAAAAAAATCTCCGACACATTCAAAATTTAATAAAGTCACTAACAATAAGAACGAATTACCTGATCTAGACTAATTCAGAGTAATCATGTTGGATTAAACGTGGGAGCCAAAGGCTACACCTCTCCTAACAACATAATATTTCAACAAAATCCCCACTTCATTATTACGCTATAGATTCTTTAGAACAACACGAGCTGTTATAAGAAATTGCACTAAAGTTAGTTACGAATTTAAATCCGTACTTCAATATTACAATCAATATTGTTGATATCACTTACCGTAATTTATAATTTTGATAAATTACCGCGGTAAATTATCTTATATTTTTCCAAGATTTATTTTCGCGTAATTTACCCTTTTTACGTTAAGCACCATGCTAATTTACCGTCCTCTTTTGTAGGTTTAATAAAGGCACTATAACAAAGAAACGTAGAGAATGAAAAATTTCAGTCACTTATAAAATTTATTAAAGAAAAATAAAAAACAACAATAAAAACATAACGTATTAAAATCAATAGAATTCTAAAGATAAAACAAAATAATGATTCCGGACTTATTGTCAGTACTATCTATTCTGTATCACTATCAGCATTACTTACAACTCTCCAGAAATATAATATGGAAGCACTTTTAGTTTTAAATTTTAACTGGCGTATAATAGCTTAGGAGCCCTCTTATTGTTTAATCGGTTTCTTCTATGTATTATCAAGCATCGATAAACTTTTTCTGTCGCACATTGTACGGAGGTACTGTTCGCTGGCATTCTTGCACTTCTTTTTGGCTCGCGGTTTTGTAAAGATCGCGGGAGTTCGCAATGAAACAAAATAGTGTTATATTTAACTACTAAGACTTAAATAAAAGGAATTTGATTTTTTGACCATATAGATGGGACTCGGTTAATTATTCTGTTGCATTTGCAATGGAACTTTCTAAAATTTTAATTTCTCCTACAAAGCTAAGTTCCATGCAGGAGAGCAAATGGATTTCATGAGTTTGCAAAATGAGGCCTTCTTCAGACATCAATAAAAATTGTACATAATGTAGCTTATATTGAAATAAGAGTGCCTAATAGTACATTGCCGATCATTTTACTTTTGTTACAACGACTTACTCAACATTCTCTAAGAAACACATGATGCTTTTGGACACGGTGGAAGGAGAAATATGCTTAAGGAATGTAACCGTAAATATAAAAACAACACAGGTTATAATGGCATATTTGAAGCTATGCTAACCTTGTCAAAAGAAACAAAAGACTTTGAAAAAGAGCATTGTCATCAAGCCTATATTTCATAATGAAATGAACTCACGTGTTCAAGTAGATCTCATAGTCCTACAAACCATCCCTGACGGAAATTATAAATTCATATTAGTTTACCAAGACCATCTTACTAAATTTGTGATCTTTCGTACAGTTCGAACTTAATGCACAGCAGAAGTTGCATACCTTTGTAACCAAGTAATTGAAAATTTATGTTCTATGTGGCCGGATATTAAAATCGTACATGGAAAGTCAAGACATAGCCAGAGTCAAGGATCACTGGAGCGTGCCAATCAAGACATCGAGAACATGCTCAGCTGAAGAGCAATGAAAACCAATCACTCCTCAAAGTGATCAGAAAGCTTGAAATTAATCCATGAAAAATAGAGCACACCACGAGGGAATTAAATGCTCCCCCTACGAAGCAATGTTTGGTAGTCCAATGAAAATGGGCATTGCGCCGTCAGCAATTCCTAAAGATATCATTGGACTATTAAGTTCTGAAGAAAATTTAGAGAATTCACAAAAAATACGGAACAAAATATTAACATCGAGAATGTAATTGAACGGGCCAAGAAAGACAACGTTGTTGTAAATGAATCAGAACAAGACATAAACAGTGATAATGTGAGGAACAAAACAAGAAAACGAAATGATTGTAACGGAAAAGATGAAGGAGAAGCAAATAAGAAGAAATAATTCAGAAACAGAAAACGCAACTCAAGCTCAAGAAGATCCAATACCGAAAAAGATAGAATCTGTCCAGATAATAAGAGAAAAAGCAAATTTGAATTTGGGAAACCAAGCTGAATAAATAAAAGCCATGTCGGCTGATAAATATCCAAATGTGAATGTTCGCCAAAATGTAAGACTGAAAGTACCTGACATTGACAGGGTTAAAACACCCAAAAAGCATTATTACATTTGTGGTAGATGTAAAGGACAATGAGTTTTACCAACTAGATACCAAAATTGGGGTACTAAAGCAGCTTTACACAGAGAATCAGTTTACCTCATGCTCTGAAGATTTTATAAAGATAGAAGGTGTTAAAGTTAAAGATAAAGAAGTAAATCTTTGAGAAGTTGTGGGAAAATTGTCGTTGACTGGAAGACAAGGATTCAAAAAATGTAATTGTCTCAAATAATGCTTGTCGAAGAATGCGCGAATGTGATCAAGATTACTTTGCAATTCTAAATGCCATAATGGCGCTCTGTATTGTAACAAGTAAAATGTTTTTTATTATCTATTAATAAATGGCAATTGATTAATTGTCTTTTTTAATTTGTTTGTTAAATAGAAAATAATAAGAAAAAATTAGATTAGCCAACGTAACGTTCTGTTTGTGAGAAGATACTTTTATTTGTATTATTTTTTAATATTGAAGAAGTATTTTAAAGGTGTTTTAAAAATATCAAATAAAAATAATTTAAAATGGGTAAGGATTTGACTGATTAGTAATATAAATAATTAATAATTACTCTTATACGATACAAAAAATGTGTAAGGTTTTGACTGATAGTTAATTGAAATTAATGATTAAGAAGTATTCATTGTTTTATTCCGAAAACCAACATTTACCAGCCGTCACTAGTAAAACCTAGCATGTTCTAAATTCTAATGGTAAAATCCCGAAAAATCGTCACTTTTTTATAAATCCTAAGATTTACTGGTAAAACCTAAGATTAACCAATATACGGGCTTTTACAGAAACATATACACCAAAGTTTTTCTATAAGAATAAATACATAGAGACAATTAGCCTCTATGATGTAGTTGCATGATGCATTTCATTACTTTATGGCTATTAACAATATTACGTATTTAAATAAATTAATTGAAAGATGATAAATCAAACATAAATAATTAGAACTACTTGATAATATTGCATTGATGACTCCCCTCACCACACCATTATTTATTATATCTGATGATGCTAGTGACGAGGACATCTCCATAACGTACCTTGCAGAATTTGAATACTTAAATTCTATAAGGTACGTTATGAAGATGCTAAAATTGTGCTTAATTAGAAAACTACTTTCACTATTCGCAGACGCGCGTTTTGCGGTCATACCGCTTATCTGTGCGACTGTGTGAAGTAGTTTTCATTTCTATAGAAGCTCTATATAAGCCCGGGTGTTAGATGCTCGTACATATGAGAGTTCAATTACGAAATTCGGCCATAATGTACTAATTGCGCATTTTTGCAGCTATTTGATGCTAAAATTGTTGAGCAAAATCAATAGCCGTAGGGTAATTTTGTACGATATATCCCTTATCCATTTATTACTGCTCCTATATATTTATATTGTTGGTACTCACTATTTTTCGGAACTAATCCCTTGTTACATGATATTACTGATATTTCATATCCTGTGACAGAAACAGAAAATTAGATGTAAGAATAAATTATGAATACCTTCCTTATATTACTATTATCCAGTGTGCCCCAAACACGGGAAATAGTGCCCGTGCTCTAATTGGACATTTTGTGGAAAAAATATTTCCAACGAAATGTTAAAATAATTGGAAATATCTTTTTGTCCAATTAGAGCACTGGGACTATTTCACGTATTCGGGGTGGACTGGATAATTCGAGTTACTGAAAATTTAGACAGTGTTTCCTTTAGAGGTGCAATTTGAAGTATGCGATTTTATTTGGGTAATCAATTAATTTGAAGAAGTTTGAGTTAAAGAAGATCCACTGTATTTCTTTATTAAATAATATGTAAAATCACATTCTTTCAGTTTATAATCAGTCAAATGACATATGCGTAACATATGCAATATTAAAATATCAAAGTGGTGTGAAAGACAAACAAACGAAATTATTTTCTTTTTTCTTTTCTTTGCAGCTTCTACTTAAACCAAAATTCAGTTGTATTGAGAAAATAAAAACTATTGGAAGTACGTATATGTTGGCTTCGGGTTTAAGACCAGGAAAGGAAAATAATGGAGGCGTAAGTTTAGTCCCTCTATTAATAAAAAAAGTCCCCAAGTTTCTATCTATTTTAATACACGTATGCATAAACCAACCATGTATTATATATAAGAAACGTTCGAAGCGTATTTCCTTTTTGAGAGAAGCTAAACCAATTTCGATCTGTTGAAATGAGGAGTTACCAAATTGAACTCCTTCCTAACAAGTTATTTTCGTAAACAATTTCGATATTTGTTATTGTTAAAGTAATAACCAATTTAACTAAAATAATTTCAGGAGGCAATTCGAAAAGAAGAATATAACATCACAGCTTTAGTGGACTTTGCAGTGCTTCTTATGGCAAATCTCGATCAAATAAACAGAGATTCATTTCAACGATTTAAATTACGTGTTGGTGAGTAACAGCAATTTTCATTCATTTTTCTAAGTACTAAATAAGGAAACATACTCCAGGAATAAATCACGGACCTGTAATTGCCGGGGTTGTTGGAGCCCAGAAGCCTCAGTATGACATCTGGGGTAATACCGTCAATGTTGCATCAAGAATGGATTCTTGTGGCATGATGGGACGTATTCAAGTTACTGAAGATACGGCGAAAATACTCATGGGCGCAGGATATTCTTGCGAATGCCGGGGACCTACTTTCGTTAAAGGAAAGGGCACTCTCACAACGTACTTCGTGAAAACTCAGTTTGATGATAAATAATTTTGAAATGGTTGTGACTATTCTTAAGTATATTTCATAGTAGCCATTTAATTCACTGTGATTATGGGAACTCGATAAATAAACGTGAAATGCTGTACATAATTTATTGTGGATAAATTCTCCTTGAACGTGTTTTTAATAATTGAACACATTTCCCTCTTTCTAACACTACAAATAAAACATTTTCATAAAATTTTGTAATTTATTACAACACAAAATATATACCGTCTAATATACCATCATTGAATATTCAAAACTGGAAGTGAACCCAATACGAAGTACGAAAATAAAAAAAAAGTGAATAGTTTAATTAGGAATTAAAATGAAACCGATTCAAAGTTAAAATAAATTGTATCATTTTTGCAGAGAAACAAAAAGAGTTAACATAATAAAACTAATATAAGTAAAAAAGTACAGTTTGATGAAAATTCGGTAGGGACAATATTTGCAATATTCTTGTGTTGCATTATCGCTAACAAGAAAGATATCGCCAAATATTAGGCAAAAAGAAAGAAAGTTTTTGAATAAATAGCGCCAGAGCACACATTTACCAATGTCGATTTAATCCCGCAATCTATGTAGTCTTTCTTATATTCATAAATATCTCGCTAAAATATTTGCAACTCGTGTGTAAGTGCAGTAATTTTGATATCAATCTATAATGATTTTGTTCTTTGGTTTTAATTGCACTGTAAGATACCATCCTTTTCACAACTTATGCAACAAACTAAAACAGAAGAAGGTTGAGATATGGTCAACCAAAATTTGTTAGAGAAAATATTTTCCTACCATGTATCCCAGAAAAGCCTAAATGAATTTTTGAAGTTTCAGAAAGAATTTGTAAGCGACCGTCAGAATTCCGCTGACGTTTCCTATGTTTACAGTTTAAGCGAAGAAATATAAACAATAGTAAAATTCGAGCATATCTTTAGCAAGGTCAAAAGGATATTATACGATGCGGGCTCCAGTTTTACCGGCGAGTTCATCGAGTTTCCATAAATCTGTCGCCTCATGTTACTCCAATGTTTACTATATAGACAGAGAAATGTAAACGTTAGTAAAACGCGGTTAATATGTACAGCAAGATCAAATGGATATTACGTTTCAATCGACTTTTGTTACACCTCGCCTACTAAAATAAAATCTTTTTATTTATTTTACTTATGAATTGTTCTTGCACGTTCATTGATCAATGCTTTTGTTATTTATAGTAGGCAGATAGAAAACGACATCAGCTTTAAAGGTGCAATTTCTTAACCATGTAATACAGCTATTTACTATTTTGAACGTTGTACGAAACGTGATTGTGATTTCTTCACCAACTTCAAAATCATCGGTTGTACCATACTTTGTCGGCCAGAATGCCTATCATATTTTGTACATCATACATTATCCTCCAGTAAACAGTTGACAAAGTGGTACCTATCGACTGAGCTTTACACTTGTGATAATTTTCTTAGTTTCCTCCGGACCCTTCCGTTTGTAGAGCTTACATTGTTCCTCAACGTGAAGATGTAATACAACCTAAACTTTTCGAAAAAAAAGCAGATTGATTTGAGCTTGATTCCCGAGATACATATTTATTCATGCTTTAGACACGAAAGAATCTCTCGATATATTATTTACATTCAGCATTTGGGATTTAGTAATTTAACTTTGTTGCATAGTTGAAGTTTAATTCTCATCCTAATCCCTTTTCAGCTCCATTACTTGTGGACCGCGTACCCAAGCGTTGGACTCGTACTCCAGATTTGATTATATCCATAACCCATTCTTCCACTGCCGATTTTCTACTGTTACACTGAAGCGGGTTTCGTAGGTCAGTTTTACCCTTACTACCTTTGTCTTTAACACCCCTTTCAGTTTATTACTATGTCGACCACTTCATTGCTTCACATTTTTTACTATTTTTTATCCAATATAAAATTTAATGTTCAGCTCTGATTTTTTGTTTCTTTTTTGCAACTTCTGAAAGAGTGTATTCGTGTTGTTTGTTTTTCTTTTTGGTTTTCAATTAAGCACAGTCACCTTTCGAAGGATAAAAGGCGCAAGAAAAATTCTGAGAATACAAAATAGCATCCACTAAAAGCAAAAGTGATTTCTGACCAGAATAGGAAGTCGAAAATGACCGTAAATATTACTGCAAAAGAAACCAGAGGTAAATTGAAACAGAAAAGAAATGTCAGGATGGCTTATTTGTAAACACAAACACACCTGTAATTTGTCAATTCTCAAAATACCAAACCTAAAGTTGCACAGTCATAGTATTTACCACAAATTTTAAATTGAATCTAAAATCAGCGTTTCAAGATAGGGATAGATAATATTAATATATGCTGACGAATTGATTTAAAATTTTGATACTCCGTTAGATTTTAATACATTTTGTGAACATGTTGCTAAAGTGTTTTCAAAGGAAAAGACATATTATAAGTTTAACTTAATGTCGAATTACAGTTTAAACCTACAAATTAACCAAATTTCGCATTTTATGTTTTTCGAAGTGCAATAATTGATCGTTGATGCGGGTAACATAGTGTGAAACATTTTTTAAATCACGCAAACTTCTAAATTATTTTTTTACGTGCAGGATGTACATAGAAGAAACTGTTGATTTATTACTATCTAAACATACTCATAACACTTTGGATAAATGTATTCTTTAAAAAAAAAAACAAAATTTGTGAAATATTGTTGATGTATTGTATTGTTTGTTAAAATCAATATACCTATATTTATATGCTGTAATTTTATTCGAATTATATTCTAATTAGCGAGTCTTTTATAATTAAATATAAGAAATAGTACAGGTACCAAGTTAGACACCTGTGGAACACCTGAGGCGGGACAAAATATGGATGATCGAACTCTGTGATATTCAACAAATTGTTTGCTATTGAATAAGTATGATGTAAATAATTTAATTAGTGCAGGTGACATACCAATAGCAGATAGCTTCCTAAGAAGAATGAAATGATCAATATCGTCAAATGCTTTCTGGAAGTCGGCATTGTAAACAAGATGACAAATAATCGTCTCTAATATTATCGCAAAATTACATGAAATTGAAATTGGTCTGTAGTTGTATCGCGCTGATCGCCTTGTTTCAACACGGGACACATTCGTGAAGTCTTCCACACATTCGGGAATACCGAGTTCTTGCAAATTAGATTGAATAAGTAGGGAAGTGGTTTCGCAAAAGCGTGAGTACAATTTCTAATAATAAAACTGGATACACTCAAGAAACTATTCCTAGACCCCTGAAAACACACCACCACCTCCCCTCAGTAATGTTAGTAATAAGTTTGCTTTCACTATTAATAGTACTATCAATACAATACTTTTCGCTCGATCCTAGTGAAACAAAGTGAATGGTTCCACAATTTGTCCATGGTCCGTTCAGCGCTATTCCAACGCACAACACCCGGTACGGCCATGTTTATTACTTACAAAGCGCCGCTATTAAACAGAAATTTGCACAGTCTTCTAAGATATTTGAAGTGATCATAATAATGTGCAGTACAAAATTTCCGATGAGCTTTATGCTTTTGCTTAATACACTAAATAATATTTCTGTTAAACCATGGCGAATATTTGTGCTTCTTACTTCTCAAAGTTTGCAAGGGTACACTGCTATCAAACACCCGAAAAATTATACTATAAAATAAATAGCATATACATACATAAATAACAATAAATCGCCGTCTCTATACTTTTAACTAACCCTGCATACATGTATACTATTGGAGTTTCCATTTGACTACATTTCTAAAAATAATAGATATAGAAATTTTGATAGTAATATCAAACAAATTTTAATTCAAAATTTTTATTTTACTACCAAAAGAAGAGATACAAAAATAAATACGTAAAAACAAAGAAAAATTAAAGACGCAAAGAAATATAGTAGGTACACATCTCTCGTTTTATACTCGTACCTTATACGTGCACTAGTAAATAACATAAGTAATCAAAAATGCAGAGTCGTTTGGATAATGTTATTGCTTGCTGCGAATTGATATCGTCTTAGAGACCAGTGACGTAACGGTTTGGCAACGCTCTCAGCTTTACTTTTAACTGTTACATAAAAGAAAATGAAATATATGCGGTGGGTTCCCAAACCACGGAAAATAAAAAGGGTCTTTATGTATGTGGTACGAAAACGAATGAATATAAATATAAATTATTTCATTTTAATTAAAAACGATATTTGTGCATTAGTTTGTTTTTTTTCTACGTATTCTATGTCCAATTTCTTTTCTGGTTGCTTTCTTCATAGAAGTTTAATATATTTCCCAAATTTCTTCTATGTCCCTTTCCAATTCTTCTGAATTACGCATTGCTATGTTTAGAATGTTTCTGTAGAGTATACCTACCTAAAGCTTTTCTCATTCTTTAAGTGCACAGATATTAAACGTCTTCTATTGATCTAACATCCTGTAATGTGTTGCGCCAGTTTCTATTTATTATTATAACGTCGATTTGGTTTTGAATGTTCGTCCAGTTCAAGTTGTATTGTGTATGTCTTGATGGCTATAAAGTGGTTCTGCCATCGTCATATTGATCAAGCCACAGATTTCCACCGGTGTCTAGCGATTGTCATTTCTAACTCCGATTCCATGACCATAACTTTCTCATTTTCCTTGTGATCGTTGCCAACTTTTTTATTGAAGTCATAGTTTTAATATCGCTTGTATTTCCTTTGGAGTGTCTATAGTGCTGCTTGTAATTGCTCATAGAATTCTTCGTTTGTTCTGTTTTTCTGATTATTTGTCGATACACATCCATTTAGAATTATTATATTTCGGAGTTTCGCTCTAAACATTTCCCATTTAAGACGTTCAGTACGCATGACGCTCTAGTGCGTCATACGAAATGATCCAGCGGCGCACATGACGTATTGATGCGTCATTTGCATATTCGTTTATATTAGGCCAGTAGTGCTTCAGCACTTGTTGTACGTGCACGTTGCGGACAAGAGCACATCGTGAAAGGTTAGATAGTTTCATACTCTGCGTCGTCCCGAAATTTGGTTGTTCCGAGATATTTGGCCAAATTGTAGCATAATGTCTCCAGCAGGCCCCTCAGGTGTAAAAAGACGGAAACTAGCAGTAAAAAATACAAAATACATACATACATATCATTGCACAAAATGCCTGATGCACCGGGTTTGTGCAATGGACAATGCTTTGAGCAATATCACAAAGACTAATTTTACATTTGCCTATTTTGGAATTATCTTTGTTTTATTCCATTCTTGTTTTGCATAATATATTTTATTTTAAAAACACAGTTTTATATTTTTACTGTTCTTATTTGATTTTTATATTATTTCAATGTGTTGTATATTTTAATTCGAAATAAAATATTACAATATATTTCGTTAGTCAGTTTCAATATAAACACATGTTTGCAATAATAAACATTTGATTCACCATGACGCACTAGTGCGTCGATGCGCATATGTGACCTAAATTAGGTCAGCGACGCGCATGACGCTAGTGCGTCCGGCTAAACAAAACGCCAAATTAGTCTCTTCTAAGCATTTTAGCAATAGAAACGACATATGAACAGCAAATTAAGCTGTTTACTAACAAAAAACGTAACCATCCACCAGCGACCACTCCCATTTGCTATTGCGCAGTGAACGTCGGTCCTATCGGTTCCTAAGCCATAATGCACTCTACTTCCAGCTTCCTATATGGAATTTCATTTTACTGCCTACCTCATTTCCTGGCAATTTCTTATTTGTATACTAATTTTTGCATTTCCTCCAATTTCCGCAGCTTCCTTTACAATCTTGTTCTCCATTTTGATTATTTCCATGTTTGTGTCTTGTGTTACTTCTATCAGATGTTTCGAACCCTCACCTCAACAACTCCCCGCAGATGTCTTGTTTCCAGTTTCCAAATTATCTTTTCTTCTATCTAATTTATAGCTATAGGAAACAAAACCAAACTTTTTTTTCATATGAGGGAAAATATCTGATACCAATAGTATTTTTTCCATTAAATTGAAATATATAATTAGTTTTTCTCCATCACGTACAGTTCTTCTGTGATGCAGTTTATTTTTCAATAAAATTCTTACTCTTACAATATACTTCGCGATACGTCTCTTTTTAGTGTTCAATGTGTTAGTAATCAGCAAGCATTCGTCCGTTCAATTTTCTCTGGTACCTCTTTTCCATAGCGGAGATATCTTGATGGAACTGCTCCCAGTGTTCATCACTTACCGCGCCAAGATTATCAGGAAAGAAATCCAGGTGAGAGCCCAAAAATGCACATTGAGGGACATGCTACACCCCAAATTTTTGTAGGCCTGTAACAGTTCACTAACAATGTCATGGTAATTCGAAGATTTGTGGTTTCTTAAGAAACTTCTAACCACATTTTTGAATGACTTTCAATGCGGTCTTTTCAGCAAAAATTCATCAGCAATCAAAGCTCTCATTTGAGAACCTACAAAAATTCCCTCCTTGACTGCTTACACGGGGAAATTTTTCCTTCAAATAAAAAAAAAACCAGATCCAGTTTTATCCATTGCCTTGACACAGTTTTTGAAAAGCCCCAGCTTTATATCAAGAGGAGGTAAAATAATATCGCTAGGATTGACTAGTGCAGCATGCATAACATTTCTGTCCAGATGTCAGTGATTTACGTGTTGGCCATTCCTTCTTAATATAGTGATGTTTCTTGTCTCTAATATCCCACTCGCACAAGAAACAAAACATGGTGTAGCCTAGCTGCAAACCCGTTAACAATGCAACTACTTTTAAATCATAGCATATACTCCAACAATGCTTTTCGTACTGATTTTTTCCAATAAAATTGTCATGGTTTCATATGTCTCCTTCATATCAGTTGCATACGCTAATGGCATAGAAGGGAAATTGTTACCATTGTGTAAAAGCACAGCCCTTACACTGGTTTTTGAAGAATCAATGGACAGCTTCCACTCGGATGGTTTATATTAATAATAATAATTTATTAAACCGTTAAACTTCAGAGTTTATCTTTTCGTCAGCGTACATACAAAATATAAATTTGATTAACAATCAAAACATTACATAGAGCACATAAATAAACTGTTGTTGTGGGTGTATCAGGACGAACCGCACTGCCCAACTCTCATATCCTTCGTCATTTCCCCAATTATCTTCTTGAAACGACCAGCAGCCAATTCGGTAACTTCTCGCGACAAAGAATTATATAAACGCACGCCAATAATTTCAGTTTTATTAATCCTTATCCTAAGATTTATTAATTTGTTTTCCCCGGGTATTGTAGGTATGGACATGACGGAAGAAAAATTTTGCAAGTTAAAACAAATTAATGTAAAGAATGTGTCATCAGCATACATAATTGTCGATAGAGATTTGTTTGATGTTAACATGTATGCTGAAAAGTCATTTACGTCAAGCAACAATAGAAATGGTTCCAGAACTGGACTCTGAGGCACACCTCGTCTGATCAGTTTTATCTCGCTAAAATTATTGTTACCGTATACCGCCTGGGTTCGATTTTGTAAGTAGGACTTTATCAAAGCGTTAGCCATTCATAACAGTCTTTAAATTTATTTAATTCTGCGCTACACCATGGTATTTTCTTAGATGCTTTTGTTGCTATCTATTCATGACCAAGAATGTCCATCACAGCATTAACATCATTACAATACTTTAAGTTATCTTCTTTAAAAAATAAGTTACGAAATTCTTCGTGGCGGTTACGAAAGAAACACGCTTTAGTGTCTTTTTGAAGAAAATTCCAACCTTTCAGGATAGAACCTAAGAATTCAACTTGTTTTTGGACAGTGTTAAATCCCGAAATGGGTCATTTAATTCTCTCCGAGTTATGAAATGAGGTTCAAAAGAACTACTATCTTCATACGTAGGGTCACCAACCCCCTCATTTTGCAATTTTGTGTCATCTTCATTTGCCGAATCATTCTCTACAGTGGGATTCATGGAAGGATCTGGTATCGGTAAATCCGCGCTGTAGATTACTGGCGGTAAGTTTAGGTATTCCACAGTGTGCTTTGATTTGCTGCTTATTCCCTTTATATTTGTAAGACAAAAATAACAATAGGCTGATGGTGATGGTCTTTTGGTTCACTCCAAACCATAGGTACAGCGAGAACTCTTATTCCAATCTGTCAGACATTTTACGCAAGTACAACAGATATGAGGAGCCCAACTCTTATCCTGATCCCCGACTTTAGATTTATCCCCCACTGGCTTGTTTAAAGAGTAGAATGCAAGAGGCCGCTAGGGGATCTGTCACCCTTCACACATGCATTCAGTCTCCCGAGGTTTAAAATATTGTGGTATCTATATTAGTAAATACGATAAATTTATGAAATGAATAACTACAACTGAGATTGTCCAAATACTATGTGTGATAGACAAACTCTGCTTGCATATTTGAAATCAACATAGAAGGTTACATATAAAACATAATTAATGATTCATGTGCCAGAAAGTGTGTTTATCAGTGTAAACTAGTCCTTTAACTAGAATAACATTTTATTTTCTATTTTAAGATATGTTAACGATAGGGTTATGTAGTCCAGTTTTTCGATTTAGTTTATATAGCAGCATATGTGAAAACACCTGAAAGGATTTACATTAACAGTCTGCCTTGCTTAATTTAATAAAATTCCCGTCCTTAATTAATTAATACATGGGTCTGTACTTGCTACATTGCAAGTCGACGCACGGTTCTCGATTGTAATGAGCGTTGGATCTTGTGCCTGGAACATGCGATATTTACATACCTAAAGGTAAATCTGAAGAAACCCAAAATTGATAGCTTTTCATAGAAATAATATTAAAGCACGATAATGTAAAAACCCTTAAAAATCTACATATAGATCATAAGTTTATCTGCCATCAACACCTGTTGTAGTTATCGGCAAAATTTGGTTCAATTTATACTTTGAGAAAACTGAAGCCAGTTGCCACCGACTAAACAAAAACCAGTTAGATACATAGATTCCCTGTCTTCTTTGTAATTATATTATAGAACAGATTTATCACTAACATTTGGCAATCTGCATTTTGTCATTACACAACTATTCAAAATCCAAGATATCAAAATATATGTAAAAATGAAAAGGTAAATAGTAAGCATACTTTATTTAATAAAGCAACATTTTAAGCTAAACATATCATTAGCAATATATATAATATATAATCGAAACAAATTTAATTCTCTTAAATTACATAATACAATTTCCAAACTAAAATGTAAATCTAACATATGGGTTCACAATATCATTGGTAATCATTTAAATTCAATCAAATTTAATTCTCTTAAATTAAAAAATCTCCGTAATTAGGTTAAACAAATAAAATGTACAGAACAAATTCCCGGATGTAATAACAACTAAAATTAACAAAACAAATTCTTGCATCGAATAACATAACAGAGTTCTGGAAATAATTGGGAATATTCTATTCCAGTTTAATAGCTCTCTAGCAAAACCAAAATACAATAACAAAAAAGTAATTTTAACATGCTTCTATAAAATTCCGCGAAACAAATAATATTATGTATTACATTCAATAACATAATAATTATCTTATAGTCTAATCCAGTTCAACAGCTCTCAAAATCCTAGTAATATTTTCTTCTAGTGAATCCAAAATGCTCTGAAATGTAAAATACAGAACTATAATCGTCTACAAAAATGTATTGTTATTTTAAATTTAGTAATTAATTCATCTATGTACATACATATGAATTAATTAACAGTGCGCAAATAAAGTAACGCACACTATAGTATTCAAAATATGTACTTCCTCTGTTGCATTGCCGATTTTCATTTTTACCAAAATAAGTGATTCATTTTCATTTTCTAGAAGCAGAGGTAGTATATATATATATATATACATTTTTTTTTCTAAAATAAGTTAGGAAATGTTAATATAAACTAATAGTAGGCAAGCGATTCTCCCTACGAAGGTTTGCCTTGCTAATATGTTTAAGCTTAGAATTATTGTTTCTGTTACAATCTATAGTCGATTTCATAACTAATTTTAAACTTAAATATTATTTCATATATGTCTAGCCTAACCTTCATTAAATCGTCCATATTCTCCGTTGAACGCTGGTGTTTAACCTTCCTATACTCACGCATACGGTCTGTGAGACCGATTTATATAGTATAGCATACGTCTTTCATTTTGACGTGAGTGTAGGAAGGTTAAGAATTGAATATACAAAAAAAAACAAGATCAAATTCAAATCGGGACTATTATTCGGTTGAAAAGTAATGGAAATGTTCCAACCGTCCCTCCTACAGTCTGTCCGCATCATGCATTATCATACTGTATGATTATAAAAGTATTTTTGATTAACTCCTTGGCAACTTTTCTTTAATAGCCGGAATCGATCTATCCATTAACATATGTTTGTAGTTTATTAACAATTCCATCTCTATTGTCAAATTCTGCTATTTCGCGAAGCTGGTTCTTGTACTATAAATAGCCATATTTCAATTTGTCCATTAAAGTGCTAGTAACCATCGTACCGCGGTTGGGCAACAGGTGCTAGAAACATCACTTTGATGTTTGACTTACGTTGAACTTGAGGATATGGTTCAACTTTATCAGGCAGAATATAGATTTTCTGGTTCACTTTATATCACTAAAACCACTTTTCATCAATGTGGATGTCAATGTTTTCCCAACCGGACTTTCCTTGTTTTTTAGAATTAATGTTCATAGGCTTATTCTCATTGAAACCGCCAACAAAATCCTTACCTTGTTTCTGATATTCCTTTTATAGTAGCTCTTGATGTTCTAAATTCTTCAATTGCCATAAGTAGCACTCCCTTCTTCAGCCGTCCACTTTTCTTTTATTTCGTAATAAAAAGTGAACTACAGCCGTTCGCTTTTCTATTGTTCAATTTGGTTTTCTCATGGTTTTAAAACTTTCGGTTATAACACTTTAGCCCCAATATTCGACTTTAAATTCCTTCTTTTGACAAACTAATCTGTCAAATATTTTTTACATCAAAGCACATATGCTTAAGAATTTGGTGTATATTAAGAATATAAAAAATAAAATTAAAAAAATAATTAATTATCAATAAATAAAAAGAAATGGCTCACTTAATATGAAATAGAGGAAATATTTGCTTTTTCAAAGAAATAAATATAAAATATTTTCTTCTATCAAAGTTTCAATATAATTGCCTATCTTACGTGACGCATAATATACATAATATGCAATTTCAGTTAATATGAAGAAAAGAGTGAAACAACTTCTCTTATTCAAGGCCACCATCCTGCGACAATTTTTTCCACTTCTCGAACCTCAATAATAAAAAGTGGCGGCAAATTCATATCTATTACGTAATTTGGTAATTCAGAATTGAACGTGCAAAATTTCAAACAAAATGCCACTAGTTGTCGTTGTTGAAATAGTTAATCGGTGTCTAGGCGATCAATGGTATTGTACAATATTTAATATTTGACAAAGTTGTTGATAATGGGTACTGGTTGTACACTGCGGTAGCAAGGTCAACGATCACATTCAGAGCTGTAATCTGGTGGAGAAGAACAGAAGTATCATGGGCAGTAAAGCTGCTTACTACTTTTCCGAGAGAGGCTTCGTTGAGAATTACTAGAGCAAAAAACAGTACAGAAACAGCTGTTACGGAGGTTATAATGGGTCTCGCTCCGCTGGAACTATTCGTGACATCGCAGGCCATGGCCGCGATTCGTAGACTAAGAGCTAACTGCTCATGATGTCCTAACAACATGTCTGTCAAACACACAGATATAACTGGAACAGTACTGGACGAGGCGTTATTGCAGATGCCTACGGCCAGTATGACACCAGAAATTAATTTTACACATAAAAGAAACACATTTAAACCGACCAGGGACTGGACGAGGAATCACTTAGGAAATTCAAGTGGTTGCGTCTGGTCCGTCCGAGGCGCAAGCGCTGGTATTTACGGAGCGTGTCCTAAAATAGCATGTTACTGAGCTTGGGACACATGCGACGATTTTCCAGGCTGAGTCATTTTAGTAGCCGCTTCCACTGAAGAAATCCGAGGGGAGGTTGCATAAAGTAGAATAAGAATAATTACTGACAGTCAGGCGACTATTAAAGCCGTTATGGAACCTATTACTAAGTCAAAACTGGTAAAACACTGGAAAGAAGTCCTCAATGAACTGGCACGGAACAACATCGTGGTAACTTAATTACCGATAAACTAGTCAAAGAACGCTCTAAAGGAAGCTTCCTAGGACCTCATAGTACATAGTGGGGTCCAATTCTTTTGAGCTGCAATAATTGGATGTGATCGAATTCCACTCTACACATTCTCTTCAACACATTTCCTGAGAACACCAACATTGTTGAACGCCTCCACGTTTCCACGATTTGTAAAAGGTGCTGTTTTCTACTCCATTCAATGCTTCGACAACATATAACAGCACTCTTTTAAATTTTTGTATATATAAATAATGTTTTTTCGTTATTTTTATCCCCTAAGAACAGACGACGCATGAACTATTATGTAGTATAGTTTTTTCAGGTTGAAGTAGAAAAGTTACGTTAGGGGAAAACACCTTTCATGGAACATATCATTGACCTTATTCAAAGATTCACGTGCTGGACGACGAAGCAACTATAATTAATAAATTACACGCACATAATTCTTAGTAACGAAATATCGACACAGCTAACAGTCATTTGTCTAAGAATTAATTAAGCTTTTTACACGTGAATGGTCGCAGAACTTCACTATACATATTTTTCTATTTTTAATGATTTCCGTAAATAAAATTCAGAAAACTGAGGCAACCTAAAACTGGATCCGTCTTTCCAGAATACCGCTTTCTCTGTGTGAAAGCATTAAGTACTAACGATAGTGGTCCAGAATCGACAATTCCTATGATTAGTTTTTCTTTTCATCAAGCCAGTTCGGATAATTAAACTTTCGAATAAAGAATGTTCTACTGTACTCTATAAAAGCAATGCTAACGATGCTCGCTCGACATTTCCTACGATTTGATTTATTTTCCCATGAAGCCAGTTCGGATAATAGAACGTTCGGATAATCGACGCTATACTCTAATTACTTAATTATAAATCCAAAATTTAATCTGCTGGTATTAATAATCCCATGGCAGAATACTGTATTACAATATTTTCGTATTAAACAGTTAGTCATCGCATAGATTAGGTGTGACTAACAAATAAATCAACCGACATGCGACATCACTAATCACTAAATAATCGTCAATGGTGAAATACATGACTAATTGTGAAGAAATTATAATTAATTATGAGTAAAGCCCGGTAGGAACTAAAAGCCATTAACACCCAAATAAGGCATTCCAAATTTCAAAAATAGGCATTTTAAATTTCAAAATAGACATTTAAAAAATAAAATAGGCATTTAGAGAAATTGAATAGATATTATTGTTGCAGTCCATTATTGACCCGTCCTCAAAATTGCAATTTCGCTCACCGAATTATTATCGGTGGTCCAGGTCAAAATTTTGCCTCATTCCACTTCAGACAATACTGTACCACGTGGCATACCTTCCTAACACGTAAATAACTCAAACGTAACTATCATGTTTTTTAATTAATGGAAAATCTGCAAATGGGTTATAATTATGAAACGGCAAATACGCCAGCAAAGCAGAGTGTTTTCTCATTTGCATTGAAAAATAACGAAACGTCAAAACTAATGTCAAAACAGAATTTCCACCATAAACTACTCACCATACAGTACTTACCACTTAGTTATCTATTCATAGCGAATTAACTAACCAATTTTTATTTTAATATCTTTTATGGTGTCATGGATGGGTTATAAATATGAAACGCATTCATCTATATAAAATAAATAAAATTGCCCTTACCACAGCTTTCGGAAATACATCATTGGATTTAGATGTGGTAAGGATAATTTAATTTATTTTTTATACATTGTTTTAACCACAATCTCCTTATTCTTATTTGCTTATGAAATATATCTGGACATTTTAAAATTTATCTTTTATTTGACCTAGAAGGTAGTGAACGTTGCCCGAAAATTATTTATTTATTACAACTAAAAATAAGATATTTTGTTAACTGACTGTCAAGGATTGTCTCCTATTCGACAATAAATACTTTAATTCAGAAAGAAATCTCTATTCTTCTACTGATGTTACAGGTGCAAATTTCAAACAAACGATTTCTGGAACATTGTAATTTAGGTTTCTTGCACTTGCATCTCCGGAAAGAATACAAGCTAGACTTCAAAATCTTCATTGGTAGTAAAGACAGTTTCACACTTTTCTTTAATTGTATGTCCATTATTGCTCGATACAGAACATATGTACATATTTATCTCATGGTATTACCTGCAATATTGATAGAATCAACTAAAGTTAAATAGCTGCTTTGTAAAATTACTATTGCACTAGAAATTACAGTATAATCAGTTGAAATAAAAGCCAAATCGTTTTGTAAACCTAGTTTCCCTAAAAGTTTTGTTACTCTCTTGATTGAAGCCGCTGACTCTTGTCTAAACTTCTAATTATTTCCTTCGTGTTTGTGAAATTGGTAGCGTAGTAATACGCAGCTGAAATCTACGTATGCCATCTTGTTAGTATTGGTTGAAGTGGTAGAGCTAAGTCAGGTGACATTTCTTTAAAAAGTCTTACCCTAGATAGTGCTTCTAAAAAATCTTCTTTATTGAAGATAACATATTCACATCGCACAAACGCGTCACATTCGTCATACAGAAATTCGAATTGCCGGTTGGATATCGACCGAAACGTTTTCAATAACGGAGTTCTTTAGATGGTCATTTTCAGTCATTTTTTGGGGTCGATTTATAATCACCAAATAGATACGAACACTTCATCGGAGATTAGAAGACGGTATCGATAGGTCACCTTATTGATGATATACCATTAAGAGTTGAGGGAGCCAAAAATCAAAGAATAAAAAACTGCGAAATACTCTACAAAGCACCAAAATTTCACAAGAAGGTAGTTTTCTAATAAACATCTCCTTTGCGTATAGATTTACTATCATTAGTTTTGTTTTGGCCAACTACGAACCACATCATTTCAATGGTTTCTTCTTAAGAAAAATCGAAAGATCGTAAATTTGAGTCATCTTCCTCGTTGATCAAGTTACTACCAAAGGTGTCCGCATCGTAGGAATAGGTAGAACGCTGGGTTTAAACTTGAAATTTAAACAGTGAGCACTATAATCAAGGGTTTTAACAGCACAACCACATCGACCACGCATGCTAACACCCCCGTGATGTAATTATATGCATACAATTATAAATAAAAATATATATAAAACAAAAACAACTTACATTGTTATCATCATCGTTCGGATCTTTGGAACAGTAAACTTGATAATCTGCCTGTGGACGACGCAAAATCGACTTTGGATTTTCGATATTTGATTTTAGAACCTTTCTACTAAAAAAAAAAAAAGAAGGGTATTATGAATAAAATTTAACCCAAATTCATCTTATGAGGATATACAACATGGATATATGTGTGCATAGTTAGTTAGATTTATCGGTGTACTACGTCACCTTACAGAAAAAATGTAATGCGACAATTTTTTATTCAAATTTCCGGTGAAGCCAAACGGCCGTTATAGCAGCCAACCAACCCCACATTTGTTTATTTGCCGACTCGCCCTAATATACGAGATAAGCGGTGACCATCCTCAAGAACAGGATTGATTCTCGATGTTAAGGCTAGAGTGTATACCTCAAAACATACTCAGTTTTATGCAACGGCGGCTCCTAATACCAGTTATTCATAGCTGCAGCGTCATATATCGCCGGCATTTACCAACATGGAATTGCTGTTGATACTAGTGATGGGAAAAACCGTTCTTTTAAAATAACAGTTGCAACCGGTATCGTTGTTTTCAAATAATGGTTGCAATATAACAGGTTATCGTTATTTCGTAGTCGACAGTTATATTCGATAACGCATTATGATTCCACATAGCAAATGTTATCAATAAAATATGTCACGGGTTGCCCAGCTGAGTCAGTGTTTACGTCTGGATCACCTGCGAGCCTTAGTAATGCTAGACTAAACGAATAAGAAGACATTCTTTAAAATGCCTCCGTCGCCTAGGCTTGTTCTTTATTTGTAATTGTAATTACAATTCTTATTTTGTTCCATATAATATAACGGTTCTATTTGTAGTAAATATTTTGTTATTAAGCATAGTTCTATTATTTTACATTTGATAATTTCAATGCATACGATTATTTAGAAAATATTTCCACAATAAAAAGTCCGACTCAATTTTGACTACCGCCATTATTATCGTCCGAGAGAATATGTAGGTACGTAATAAGTAAGGACCGGACCGACGACGGACCCTATAGAATATGAATCACACGGCATAGCCGAGCTACAATCGTTCAACTTTAGCATGCGTATGCGTCGGTGGTCGTTTATTTAAACTTCAACGTAAATCGTACGCTAACAAAATGCAATTTTTCAGTGCCGTAGATGTGTATTAGGTGATACAAATTATATGTCATATTAAACACGATTTATTGACATTGATTATTAAGATGTAATTTAAATTTTCTGCTTTTAGATTTGTACGCGTGCTGGTTAATATATTTCTAAATATAGAGAAACTTTTTTCCACATCGCAGCTACTGAGCGGAGCATATTAAAAATGAAATTTGTGAATACGGTATTTAAAATCACAATCATTATCCTCACTATAGCGATCTTTTAATGATACAAAATCAGTATTTCGACCTAAAACCGCATTAATTTTTTACTTAAAGAAACACCAAACTTACCAGAAACATTCTTCAAGTTATTTAAAATGTTATTTTATGTTGTGATTGCTTCTTCCAATTTCAACGTTTGCGTTTCGAAATATTTCATATTCTTGGGTATATCGCCAAAATGTTTTTTAATAAAATCTAAATTACTTTTCAAAAATGCGTTTCGTAAGACAATTTTACATTTAACTATGCTTTGTCCATCCTCATGTAAGCTATTTACGACATTCGCAACTTTTTCCGCATTCTCGTAGTAAACAGCAGGATTCTAACCATGTACCCCATCTAGTTATGATAGGTGACGAGGGTAATAGATGTAAGGGATATTTTTCTTTGTAGATAGTAACTCTAGCTGGCGCTTTCAAAAGATTTTCTTAGTTCTGCAATTCTATGCAAAGCACGGGCGGTACATGTAATATGAAGTATATCTTCAAATTTATTTTTAGTAGTTTACCAGCTTTTATCATATAACCGGCAGCATCACTAACATAAAGTAAACCTTTTGTTCACAGCACCTCCGAATATATCATTAATGCCGCTATCAATGGCATCAGCCATCGTATTTACATTCACCTATTCAACTATTTTGGCCGCTATCAAGTACAGTTTAGTTTGCTGATCGGAATGCAAGACACCGATCATAACATGAACCATGCTTCTGTCTAATATATCCATGGTCTCATCTGCGCTAATCCAAAAATAGTTGTGTGCCACATGATCCCGAATTTTGTTCTTTACATTGGCATATGTTTTTGGAAGATAATTTTTGCGTAAAGTTGATTCATCTGGAATATGTTTACCTGTATATTTTGCAAGAAATTGTGTATAAATTGGATGATCAAGCTTTTGAAATGGAATATGCGTAGCCACATGTCCTTCGCAAAGATCGCTACAGAAAATCAGCTGACGTACATGGATTCTGGTGAATTCCAATTTTCAGATGATCTACCAATCTTCTTTTTTGTACACATTTCAAAGTAACCGAACATAGATTGCAGTATATCTCCGTATTATTAACAATAATGAACCAATCATGATTCTTAATCTAAGAAGTGATGATCTCTTCACGAGGACGTTTGTGAGGGGCTATAATAATTACGGGAAAATGGCAATGAAGAATATGTATTGCTATTTTCAGCAAATAAAATATAAACAATCCTCTTAATACGAAAGAAAGACACAGATCTAGCGACGTCTACTCGAAAAAAAATGAATAATAGGATAGACCAACACTTGCTAATCCTAAACCACATAGATTAATTATATTTATTCAAAGTTGTATTAACAAAGGATCTGAAAGATGTAAAAATGATAAATTGAAAATCAAAGCACAACTAATCTATCTCATTGTTAAGAACGCACTGTTCATCGACGGAATTATTGCGACTGCAAGTGTTCGGCACGACTGTATGTGCGTCTCTGTGACGCAATAGGGGGAGCCGTCGGTCCGGTCCATAGTAATAAGTTATCTTTTTAATGGAGTTGTATCTGTTATCCATGATAAATGGCGGTCTCGACGAGACGGTTATATTGCAACGGTTGGCAACGCCTCAATGTAACCGTTATTTTGCCAGAGAGAAAACAGTTGCAACCGTTACTGGATCCATAACGGTTCAAAAATAACAGATAGTTAAATAACGGCTCATCTCTAGTCGATACACGAGCATATACAAACAAATGTTATCTTCGCTGTAGATACGAATATACGGTATCAGGAGTCGCCGTTGGTTTTATGCATATTTCGTTATATTGTTGGGAGCCAATTTCAAAGTTGAAAGGGTGGACGAATTTTTTTCTAATCATCTATGTTTATCTGTCTACTGACACAGTGATTTCTTTATTCTTGTTTTTTTTTTTTAATAACTTTTGAGCAATTAAAAACGTACAACTGAATTTAACATCAAACTTTTCAAATAGTATTTACATAAATATAAATATTAAAATATCTCTACGTTGGTAGCTGGATGTGACCATTCTCTTTCATATTCCACCTGTAAAATTTTTTCAAATTATCAATTAATTCGAAAATAATGTAACAAAATTATTACAATAATCAGTATTATCAAAACTATAAAATAGTATGTAGGCAACACAAATAGCACCAGTAGCGTTAGAAATATAGATGCCAGATCTCTTGTTCATCATAATTATATTACCTAGAATATTTTGTCATTAGTGGCTTAAAAAAGATAATGATTTCATTACGGGAAACGTTGTGGAAGGAATTCAATTGAAATAACCAAATGTAAATTATTATTTTCACTACCTATGGAAAAAATTGTTATATCGGAAATAAATCAATTTATAGTATAAAAAATTCTTGGGAACTAGTCCATTTTTATTTACGCCCTAAATAATTTTCATTTAATTAGTCTAGATGCAGTTTCTTTATTTGCAAATATTTGACTGAATTGGCAATTACAATAATAGATAATAACAGGGAGTTGATTTCATATTTCACAAATTTATCGAAAGATGATTTTATTGACATATTCTTAGATGTCTGTTATGAGTCATTATTAATGGCTAAAGACTATACTAGTGAGCAGGTAAGAATTAACCCTTCCTAAACACACCTCCGGAAAATCCCGGGCCATACACACGGGGTCCAGGGGGCCCCATCGATTTTTGAATGCTTATTATAAGAAAACTATTCATTCGATTTGAATGAAACAAACGCGAAAACGTAGCTCAAACTATCTAGAATGCGATAGGATTACAATAAACAATTTGAAGAGAAATTAAGGTTCTCAAAAATGTACGGAAATGAGAGAAGTCGTGAAAAACCGCGTTTTTATTAAAAAATCATAAGTTCGTTATTTTTATAGATAATTAAGTGGAACCTCCACGAAAGTACTGTTAACATATTGTATTTTTATGAAAAAAAAAAAGTGCGAAATGAGTCTTTCAAAAAAGGAAATTGACCGCATTGGCTGTTACAGGTTTCATATTGAAACCTGTTGATTGAACAGTTGGCGTTAGGGGCCACTGGACCCCTAGTGTATACGAAGGGTTAATAAAGAAATACTATAATAGAAATAGAGGTAACCCGGTGCAGATAAACTATTAGTACAACCATTTTCTCCAGTAATATTTACAATTGCCAAAAGATATTCGACTATGCACGCATTGCTTTAAAATATGAATTAACGATTTTATCTATACGTTCATAACTTTCGAAGAAGTTAATAGGTGCTATATGTTGCCGGCGGTCAAGCTTTATAAGAAAAATAACTTTGATAAATTGCCGGCTGTTTGTCCAACACGAACGACTTGATGTATTCATCGAGTACAAAACGAGATTTCTTTTTCATCAACACAGACCGTCTTGAAAATATATGACGTCAGAACACGAGTAATTTAGCAAAACCATTGAAATAGAGAGAATAATGGAAGGCGCACGGAATGCGCTTATGCCTTCGTGCTGTAACCAGATAATTTGAGAAAACAATGTATTCATGTAGTAGCCAGGTTTCTAAAATTTTACCCATGTTTATATCTTACGTCTATAGTATCTAGGAATGACCTATTTTTTATATCTTGTAAATAGTTAATATTTCTACTAAATAAATGTGCATTGTATCCGTTCCCATTGTAACTTTACCTGCTGCGGCGTTATTTCTGATTATCGCGCCAGGTGAGATTACCTTGAATATGTTTTTAATGAGTACAACGAGGATAGCCATCCCCTCCAGTAGGCTCATTTTTTCTAGCATAAGCAAAACATAATAATAATAATAATATTTTACTCTCATCCGGGGAACACAAGAATGGATACTTCTTAAATTTAAAATGTTTGATTGAATGCAATCCAAAGAATTACGTGTATTTAAAATATATACAGTCAGAGACTAGAGTTTAAATACACTAAAGTGGAGATACACATTTATTCCTTTAAAGTAAGGCTAACATCTCGACGTGAAAGTTTCTTGAGCTGCCCAATTCTGGGGCTGTTTTCCACTGTTTTGTAAATTTTATATTTTCTTATAATATTTTGCACACTTGCATATGACAAATTCAACACTTTGCCCATCTTTCGATAGGATTTGCCTTCTTGAAAATGTTTAATTATTAATTTTTTAGACTATACTCTATTTGCTATCCTTAACCCATTATTTTGTTTTTCACGGGGACTTACACTTTGACGATTTCCAAAAATCGATTTTTTTTTGAACGATTCTAATCTAGAGGGTCTCAGAAATGAGCCTGTGAAAGGGTTTTTCAGATTACAGTCTAGTTCGAGAGCTATAGCTCATCTAATATGACGGCGCCGGGGCGCGGCTGGTTCGCGCGTCCTGGAGGTCATCCTAGCGCTATTTTTGATTGAACACGTTACTACTTGTACTGTGCATAGTTTTTTAGCTCGTACGATGTTCGTTCGTCAACGCCTCTGTCCATGATTGTTTTGAAACAAAGGAAGGGTTCTCCGAGTCTCTCAGTTTTAAACGATCCTTCACGTTGCAAATATGTCGCCTACTGCGCTATTTCAGTTTTTGGTTTCCAGTGCGTTATTTTTCAATTTTGTGTGTTTTCTAATGCGAAATGGGCCGTAAAGGATCTCGTGAACTCAGTTACCGGGTATCTCGACTTAAAAACGCAAGCCATTGAATCCGAAAATGGTGGAAAATAATAAGACATACGTTAGCACATCAGCGCAGAAGCTCAGGAACAAACATTCACTTGAGACCGCAATCACACCTGGGTTCGCTTATTGCATCCTAGAGTTTGTCTCAGTGTTCACTGCAATTTCTGAATCAGTTGTATGCAAAAAGTGTCTCGGTAACGTTAACTTCTCACAAACATCCAAACAAGGTCTCGGATTCAAACTTTTGATGATATGCAACTGCACAGAAAATTCCATCAACGCGTGCACGAAGATATAAAATAAAGCATTCGAAATAAACCGCCGAATGATTTTTATTTTTCGTTTACTCGGAATCGACATTCAAGGAGTCAACAAATTCTGCAGATTGATGGATCTTTGCAGCGGAATTGGAACCAAAACGTATTACGACATTCTTGAAAATATTAATATCGCAGTGTCTTCGGTGTATGAAGTAATTTTGCGGCAAGCTATCGAAGAGGAACAAGAATGGAACGCATCGAATGGGAAAATGAAAAATCATCTTACAGTGTCAGGAGACGGTACGTGGAAGAAAGGTTTTTCATCATTGTTTGGAGTGTGTACACTGATTGGATATCATAGCAGAAAAGTCGTCGATTCGATAGTGAAGTCTAATTTTTGCCAGTCCTGTGAGAATCATCAGCGTTTGAAGGAAGAGAATATCGCGAAATTTGATACGTGGTTCGATAGTCACGAAGAAAATTGTACCTCTAATCGTTCGGGAAGCGCTGGAAAAATGGAAATCGATGGAATGATGATCGAGATGTTCAAGCGATCAGAGGAAAAACATGGCGTGAAATATGTGACCTATGTGGGGGACGGAGACAGTAAAACTTTCAAAGGAATCCTTTCTTGCGATCCTTATACTGATGTGAGCGTGAAGAAAAAGAATGTGTAGGACACGTAGAAAAACGGATGGGAAGACGCCTACGGAATGCCAAAAAGAATGAAAAGGGAATTGGTGGAAAAGGACGAGGAAAGCTAACGGACAGAGTCATCGGGGAGTTGACCAGATTCTATGGTCTCACGATTCGAAGAAACTCGGATTCTCTCGAAAAATGAAAGACGCGATTTTCGCGTCGTTACATCATTGCAGCTCGTCGGATGAAAATTCAAAACACACGCTGTGCCCACCCGGCCCTGACAGCTGGTGCAAGTGGCGTCAAGCGGAGGCAAACGGTACTTTGGCGACTTTCAAACGGGATCCCCTGAATCCTTCAGTTTTGAAAGTCATAACCCCGATTTACGCAGATTTATCGTCAGAAGATTTGCTAGAGCGATGTTTAGGAGCGCACACGCAAAACAGCAATGAGCCGTTGAATAGTTGCATTTGGTTAATCGCGCCTAAACATTTGCATTGTGGGAAGGGTGTGGTTGAAATCGCAACTCGTTTGGCTGTCATAACGTTCAATGAAGGACAGAAGGGAATATTAAAAGTAATGAACATCTTGGGGATCACGCTGGGACCGCAAGCGGAGGCGTGCGCCACTCAACTGGACGTGATACGAATCGACCGCGCCGAGCGGAGGATGAGCGACGAGGCGAAACAAGCAAGAATTCAACGCAGAGAAGAGCAGGTAGGCCATCGTGAATTTCTCCTTGACCAGGAAGGTGAACTGTACGGACCAGGCATTGCGGATTAATCGTTAGTCCTATGATTAACATGTTGTAATGTTCTAAAACTTCAAACGCGTTTTCCCAAAAGTTGCATTTTTCAAACTGGTGTGCACGATTACGGGAGAACAACGAGAACAACTGAACATATCGCGATGATTTTTTTAAATGCACCGGAAACACTTACCAAGGTCCCGATCGTTCATTTTTGGAAAATTTCGTTTTGCTGATTTTTGACAGCTTCGAGTGGGACATAAAACATAATAAAAGAATGACTTTTTTGGAAAAATGTTCGCTATTTTGCGAAAAATTGAAATTTCGAAAAAGTGAACGATCAAGACCTCTCTGACCTAACAATGATCAAAAGCCTTATTGAATTTTTCATTTCAGATAATTAGGGTGGACCCAATTCTGCACACCGTTTAAGCCTTCACTTTAGACAGAGGCGCTGTCAAAGCCATCTTCAGGTCTTAAGGGTGAACATTAAGACGACCTTAAGACGACCCATACTGATCAAATCAGGACTAATACTGACTATAACTGCGTAAGTGAATGAGTCAGCAAATAGAGCAGTATTTTGCTCGGAAAAAAACACACAAACAGGTGCAACATAAATATCTTTTGTATTGTATTTAAACTTTTGTCCAGCGTATTTTTTATTTCTGGGGAATTTGCTGTTATCTATGCGACAAAATATTTTTTAGTTTTCGTTACTGTTTATTATTCAACTTCAAATAAACTGCGTACTTACATACATACATATGTGTTAAAATGCTTCGCTTTCATTTTAAGTAATGTTTGTGTATTTACACTTTAGTGTATTTAAACTTTAGTCTTTGACTGTATTTACATAATTGGTAATTGTACGTGTTACTTTTCGTAGTTCTTCTTCACTATTGTAAATACATAATATGTCTTAATTTTAAAGTTATATCCACATTTAAGTCCCAATGTAAAAGCAGGTATTGAAATACTTATGCATTAATGCCAGAGTCCAATTGTGCATTTATACAGACGCCTCATTTAATAAATACGTTTAGGTGCTAGTTGTCATAGTAATTAAGATGGCTATGTTATAAAAATTAGGAAATGTGTACCTGTATACAGGGCAAGTGATATTGTTGCACACAATCAGCGGTATTCCTTGCGTTAAAACGCAGCGTTACCTTCCTTTATTTAGACAGATCGAATGAGATTTCTCTTCGAATGTGAACAAATATCTCAGGCATTTCCCTGAATTAGAATAAAGAAGTCTGCATATTTATTGCGTAATATGCAATAGCGGATTGCTAAGTAACGATAGGTTTGAAAGTAGAAAACGTTGTCATGTACTGAATTTAAGTAACAGTATTCCACACTGGCAATTTATATATGATTTAATTTTTAAAACATCTACTACCTAATGAACACTTTCGTCTATTTTGGGCTAGGTACGGTCCCTCATCAAAGTTGCCAACATCTATGCAATTACGATACAATTTGCCACCTGTTCAAGGTACAGTAAAGGAATGTATAAAAAACGAGGTGAGAAATAAGAAAATCTGTCATGTCTGGATGAAGTGACTGATGCTCAGAAATACAGCATCATTCATGTTTGCGTCGTTTAACCTTCCTATACTCACGCATACGGTCTGTTAGACCGACTTATATAGTATAGTATACGTCTTTCATTTTGACGTGAGTATAGGAAGGTTAAAACGTGATGGTCCACCAGCTTCATTCTTGTTATCCAGTAAACGGATTAAGAAAACTGATGCAGAAACCGTTGTTAAGATAGTAAAAGATTCGTTAAGAAAAATTTCTATCACAGCAACCCAAATTGTGACATTGTGATGTTCGTTACTGACGGTGCCGCAACTGTGTTGAAAGTTGGTAGGATATTGAAAATATGCTTTACGGCTCGTCTTCACACAATATGACTCATACACGCATGTCATCTCGTAGCAGAAATCATTCGAAAGAAGTACCCCATGGTGGATAAGTTAATAGCATCTACTAAAAAAGTGTTCATCAAATTCACACAATTCTGTCCGAAATTGCTAGCACCACCTCAACCTATAACAACGCAATGAGGAAGATGGCTTCAAGTAGTATCTTGCTATCAGAAATATTTGTCACAAGTGAAATAAAGCGCATAGATAATATAAGAGTGATACGATAGAAACTAAAGATAAAATTTAATTCATATTCATTTATCTTTTCCGGTTGAGAGTAACAAAAAAGAGTTGTTTACAAGCCATTGAAGGTGCCGTCATACAGTACAAAAACTCCAGTTCTGTCATAAAAACATTTTCACAGATACTAAAGAAACTACTACAGAGGCTAAATCATTAATGGAGATAAACATTTCTAGGGATGATTTTTTACCTTTATTAATAAACAATTTATTGAAAAGTAAGAAATGTGTATTTACAATGAATAAATTGCATTCGCCCATAACCTTCAAATTTAATGGATATCCCTTTATCTAGTTTCCGGTCGAGTGACAAAAAAAAATGTAAAGTATTCGACAGTGCCGGCATACAATACAAAAAGTGCCGTTGTATAAGATCAAAACCCCTATAAATAGAAGGCACGCTTAAGAATTGTTTTTTTAAATCGGCACCGTTATCTCTTGTTAGAGAATGGGACTACATATAAATTAAATGCGGCCTTTGTTTACACTACAGTCGAGACGTATCGTAGAATATAATACACCCTTATGAATAGGGGCAAACATCGATAATCATGAAATAAGTTCTGACAGCTTACAAATACACAGAACTATACTTGCATACAGCTAGATAAGGCAATGGGGAGTCGGCAATGTTGTCATAATTTATTTCGTAATTGTGCGTTGTTACCGCTGCGCGCCCAGATTGCTTATGAAGGTCGTGTGCTATTACAGTTGTTTTCCGCTAAAACATATAAGCATAAGAAATCGTGGTGCAACAATGCCTTTAACCTTCCTATACTCACGCATACGGTCTGTGAGACCGATTTATATAGCATAGTATACGTCTTTCATTTTGACGTGAGTATAGGAAGGTTAAAATATCGACAAATCGATTGTTCGAACGTCGAATGAATGAGTCATTGCGCATATTCCCGATTTATCAGCCAAGGGCATTTGCTTTGTTTCCAATCACCAAAAACAAAATATCTGATCAGTGCCTTTCAAAGCCTGAGAACGCTATCGGAAGGTTCAAAAGCACTTCTTTGAGGTACAGCCTTTAAGATACCTACAATAAATGTCTTCTATGCTAGTTCCATTGAATAGAAAACTGTATAAACACTATTTTAAAGCAGAATAAATCAATTAATTGGTGCTATTTTTTCTTCTTCTTACTTACGTATTGACAATAAGGAATTTCTGTTGATCTTTCCGTTCAGGCCTCCTAACAATGAACAATGTTTTGAATATTGCAACACGATTAATATGTTCACATATACTTAGTTAGACAAGATAAGACTATATTTTTGTTCGATTACACTAACAAAAGAGCAAGACGAATATAAAAATAATGAAAGCGCACTAGATTTATCATTACTATCATGACGCGTTAGTAATGATGCTTTATGGCTTATAAATAATACTAAAACAAGGGGCGCCTTTTAAGTTGTTCCAAACACTTGGAAAGACAAAAAAAAATTATTTAGCAAACTGTTTTATTGTTTTCCAAAATATTGGCCTTTAACCTTCCTATACTCACGCATACGGTCTGTGAGACCGACTTATATAGTATAATATACGTGTTTCATTTTTGACGTGAGTATAGGAAGGTTAAGATTCATTCACTTTTGCATGCGTTCAAACCAATTCTAGAAGCACTTTTTCTACTCTGAAATTGATATCTCAAAAACATGGTTTGTGAAGGCTTCCACCGCTTCTTGAAGCGCTGAAAATAGGAGTCCACGCATTTTTTGTTTGACATTCGGGAACAGAAAGAAATCGTTATCTATAATGGAGTCAATTCGAGGATACACTGTATATATATATCTATACACATTAGATTAGTGATCATATCAAGGTAGCAGAATAAAAGATCCGCCTTCAGGCGCCCGTCGCACACGCGGGTCGAACCAACATCTACAGTAAACTGTCCTAGATAGAGAAATCAGAAAGTGTGTTAGACCAGTGTCTAGCCTGCTACTAGGGTGCAGCGGTATAGTAGTTACGGGAATATGAAGCAATATATTTACCCGTATCGTTTCTTTCTAGGAGCAAATTCTTGTGGTTTGGCCCAAGTTACTTCAATAAAGGAGTTTCTAAAAACTCTGTAACAAAACGTAGATACATTAATTCTTTAAAGTCATCTTTATATATATTTTTTATCTTGCAAGTAAATTATGATAATATAATATAAATTATAATATTAAATAGATTATCTTACCGTTAAATATCTGCAACGCACACTGCGCATCCCGCCTATTTCGAAAATGAATAAAAGCATAATCCTTGAACTTATAAACTTTTTCCAAATGCATGTTTCCCAAAATGTCCCTGATAAGGTGCTCAAAAGTGGCTTTTGTCATTGTTACTTCGATATTTCGTACGAACAATCTCTTAACCTAAAAAATAATAATATTAAGAACAATAGTAATAATAGTTGTAATAATAATAGAAAGCGCAAATATACAAATAGAAAATAAAAATTGAAAGCAGACAGTTGAAAGTGATGATATCGATAGACAACTAATGCACATATGGCTTCAAAAAGAGGGACTCATTTTTCCAGGAAGGTTTTAAGACCAAGTAATAAAAACTAGGAACGTAAAGTTCATTTTAAAATAAACTATTTTAGCAACTGACAAATGTAGAAAATGCAAACTTTATGCAGAAACAATAGACCCTATAACATCAGGGTGCAGAACGTGGAGATAATATTTAAATTAGATGCTGGCCGAGTTTGTACCATTTCACTTTAAAAGGTACTCAATTCTCAAACAAAGTTAAAGCATCGCTGATCATTGTATAAAATTGTTCATGAAAACTTTCCAGTAATGCTATCAAAGTTGTGTACAGCTTTTTTCATAACTAATGCATCAAATTAAAACAGAAGCAAGTTCAAACAAAGTACAACAAAATTATGAAAGAAATAAGTTTCTATCACACCCAACTCGAAATGAAGTTTTGACATCATAAACCATAAATCCACAGCGAATGTTTAGACATAGAAATGTAAACACTCGTAAAATACGGACAGAAATATGTACAGCAAGCGGATTTTAATTTATAAAAATATGAAGTAAAGAACATTTATAAATTTTCATATGCATGCAAACCAATTACCTCAAAACCTGTTTTTTGAAAACTTCGACAGCTTCTTGAGGTATTGAAAATCGCTGTCTTCGCATTCTTTGTTTGACATTTGGGAACCGACATCGTTAAGCCATAAATCAGGTGATTATTGGCAATGTGACATTAAATCAATGTTTTCTCCTCCAAGTAATTCATTTTTTGACGTCCTGTATGAGGGCTGGCATTCTTATAATGCAAAATTATGCGACGTTTTTCCCTGTTTTTCTTGATTTTGTAGATTATTTCTGGCAAACAAATTGTTGTATACCATTCGGCATTAACTGTTCTTTGATCCTTTAGAGGAATGGGTGAACGTCCAGCACAACCGAAGAAGCTAGCGATAATTTTCTTGGAAGTGTTTCGTGAACGAACAACTTTTGTGGGATCCAGCTTATCCTGGAATACCCAAACAGTGGATTGCTGCTTAGTTTCTAGTTCATATATGGGATATAGTTGTCCCAGTTACGTTGTTGTACATAGATTTTGCAGATCCTAGGTCAAACTTTTGGAGCGTCTTCTTGGCGCCAATTTTTGAGCTTGGATCAAATTGTGCAGAACCCATCGGAAACAAATCTTTTTCACAGCTAAATACTCATGCAAAATCAATCCGGCCGGCCGGTCTTCGTATAAATTGCCCCAAATATCTTTCCTCACAAACCATACAATACAAGTGTCATAGGAATAAAATATTATAGAAATTACATAATCAATTAACCTTCCTATACTCACGTCAAAATGAAAGACGTATACTATACTATATAAGTCGGTCTCACAGACCGTATGCGTGAGTATAGAAAGGTTAAGCAATGGAATTCTAAACATGGGGGACATGTAAGCACGATCAGAAACAGAACACTTAATCGGGGACGCAAACTAATGGCTGAGGCCTGCTATTTGGATACACATTACAGCAGGTAGCACAAAAACATCAAGAAACACAATTGCCAGATCCGTATTGCAAACATACCATTGTTACCGCATTGGAGAATGAACAATGCAAGCTCTACTGGGAGAGAAGACTGCACACGGATATATGTATATACTATGTGATACTCATTAACAAAGAGAAAAGAAATCCAGTTTAATGGATAATTCAATTAATTGAATTAAAATAACTCCGTAACAAAGAAACCGTTAAAATAGTGTCAATTGTAATTTATCCAACAGGCATCAATACCAAAAATGTCTTAAGCTATTTTGAAACACTGGATATTCAACCGCATCGTTATGAGAACGTCAAACCGGTGGGAAGTTAACAATAAATTCCAACCATCATTTTTCTTTCAACTTATGATTGGTAACATCCATACGTGTATGCTTCCACTTGCCTGTGGGCACAGATAATTTGACAAAATTAAAACTTTGACAGATTCCAGTAGTAGATATTTGAACTCTGACTTTACAGGATTATTCCACGTTACCTCCTCTATTAGTAAACATTAATTGCTCCTCGGTCAGTAATATTTTGCTGAGCCTAGGAAAGGTTTGCAATATCTATGCGTATACATCATATACCTCCATTTCATGTCATACCTTAGCCCGTTTTACAGCTTCGCACATTCTAAATCAGGCATGGGCAACCTTTTTTGTATTCTTATGCTGCGAGTAATCTTGAAAAATATACATTTTTGTGGTATCCTTATGATTCATTATGAATTAAGTTTAGACGGGCCGTGCTAATATGCAACGAAAGAATTCAGTAACGGGCTGGGCAAATCTTACTCGAGGCCGCATGTGGCCCGCGGGCCGGAGGTTGCCCATCTATATTGTAAATAGTCGGCATCAATTTGTTGCTATGCATCTACAGCCCACAGTTGCTAAGCATTTTCCGGTTGTTTTTCTTTAGATTTTTGGTCAAGTTGATCCCATAAAACTCAATAGGCGACAAATCAGGACTCTGAGGATACCAGACCAGGTTTTACATACTCTGGCTGTGTTCTTGGTCATTGTCCTGTTGAAAAATGAACGATTGACCTACAATACGATTTCCAGATTGCAAAGCGTTACTTTTTAGAATATCCAAATACTGTTCTATCCGCATTATTACCGTTATTTTCACCAAATCGTCCGTCCTTACACCACCGAACCAACCCCAAACCATCAAATTTCTACCACCATATTTCACAGAAGGAATAAAGCAAGGTTTATTAAGGCGCTCACACAGTCGGCGATGAACGAAAACTGTGTTTAGTATTAAGTAGTTCGAATTTCGATTCGTTGGTCCATAACACGGTTTTCCACTCATCTACTGTTCAGTTTGCATGTCCCACGCCCATACCCATGCCAATCTTTTATAGTTATCTTGCCGTTTCAATAAGGGTTCTGTTGCGGCAAGTTGTGTCTCACAGCTGTGAGACACATTCGTCTCTCGCCTGGCATTAAGGTGTCTCAATTAGGAATAGACAAATCTTGAATCCTTTTATTAGAAAACTTCTCAGATAAAAGGACAATGAATCAATGGCAACTAAAATTAAACTAATGTAAACAAAATCCAAACGAACGTATTAGTATTGTAAACTCATGAGATACCAGTTTATGAAATGAAGGTCGTGCCCCATGTACACAATTATTAAAAAGTCAGGTATTATATATCTCTTTGTCAGGATTACAAAGGATCTTGTTATGCTAGTTAAATCACAACTAGTCTGGGCAAACAGCGGTAACAGTCAGCGTAGCGTGGGGAGTCGACAATTATTTACGCGTTCAGTGTCAGTACTAAATCGATGCTGTACGCCCAGTAGTTCTGTGCACACGTAGGCTGTCGTAACTTATTTCGTAATTGTACACTTATATTTACTTTTAAAATGTCGCAGTTAAGTACATCGCGAAAACGACCAATAACAGACACAGTTAAAAATTTTATAGTGAACATGCCGGACTTAATTTATGATGACCCTAAAATTCAATGTTGAGTTTGTAATATCCCTCTAACGTGTTGGTAGAGAAGCCATTTTCAAGGTCACATCGAAAGCAAACAGCATTCTTCTACCAAAAGTGGCATACGAAACCAAAAAAAAAAAAAAATTAAATTAGATTTATGTGTTCCTCTTATTTTACGTAATCTATTGCTTCGTTTACTAGACAAAGAAGCATTTGTCTCCTTCTGGAATAAATATGTCGACTGTAAATTATCTAGTCGGACATCGATACGAAATTTAGTGCCGTTTGCTCGTGAACATATCTAAAAAAGTATAAAATCGGAATTGAAAGATAAAAAACTGTGGTTGTGTCACCGAAACAACAGATCGTAAAAACATTCTGTGGTTAATGTAATGGTACGCACAATGGAAGCACATCATCTATCTTACTTGCTTCCAAACGAATTGTAAATTGTACTGCCGATGAGGCTTTAAAGGTGGTGTTGAACTCGTTGAACAAATTTAAAGTTTCTACTAAGCAACTTCTAATGTTTATAATTGATTGTGCCGTAAATATGCTTTCTTTGGGCCGATCTCTTAAAGAACACAGTGCCTGTAACGTGTAAAATCCATGCTCTAAATCTTGCAGCACAAACAATTCCTACATGTTATCTACTAGTAAATGCATTAATTGCTAGTACAAAGGCAGTGTTTCGTACCCGTCTATTTTACAAGCATCCCGATATATTTTGATCAAGTAAAGAAGGTAGTTTAAAAATTCGAACCAACGAAGCTGTAGCTATCAAGAAAAGCCAGAAAGTATTTCATTATAGTCAGGTTAAAAGAGATTTACAAACTATTTACAACAATTACTTTGGACTATCGAAGGGAGTAGAAAACAAAAAAAAGAAAAATAAAATATTTCGATGTCAGTGGATTCTGTTGAAATTGTGAATGATGTTCACGGACAGTTATACGCTGTCTAAGGCAAAAAAATGATATGCAATGCGAAAATGCGAAGTGTTTTAGAGAAAAATTCTGATTTTGTTTTAAGACAAATTTGTGAAAGTGCGTATGAAGATGAAAACATTTATTCCGCACGTCGTACTTACTTGACTGAAACAGCTGTGAAAACATATCTAATGATTGAAATATTTAATCGATGTTACCTAGTTTGTTATATCTCGAAAGACTTTTAAACCGTAAGCATTTTAACCTTCCTATACTCACGTCAAAGTGAAAGACGTATACTATACTATATAAATCGGTCTCACAGACCGTATGCGTGAGTATAGGAAGGTTAACACGTTTTACAATTTATTTCTTGATTTGTACTTTATGTGTAAACTTTATGTGCCCGCCCTGGCACTGGCTGTTACCGCATATTTGTCCAGATTAATCATAACAACCCTTTTCATTTGAAGACGCAGTCTCATTAGAATTCTCGGAAAAGTACAAACAAAAATCGAAAAACGAAATATATAAATACCGATTAGTAAATAGTACTATTGCGAAATTCTGCAATTTATACGGCAAACCGGGTTATACTAGTTTCTACAATAGGAATAGGAATGTTCATCATATACAAACGAAATGATTCTAATTCTGTTGGTACATTTCAACCTAATACGTCAATCATCACAAAAATTGAGACAGAGGCAGTAATAAATTTCGCAAATATTGTAAGAAAACGAGTCACGAAATACAAGGCAATGTAATAATGCAAAACACAATAAAATACATTTTTTCCAAATCTAGTAATCATGCGCCAAAAAGATGTGTAAGTGAGTTGTCCGTCATTTTGTGGTAGTACATGGTAGAGTTCGTTTCCTTAGAGAAGAGCACATTACGTCATGAAAATATGCGCGAAGTGTGACGTTTCACTAACTTTCGCTACTAGGTTGCTCTGGTAACGTATACAGAACACCAAATTTGGTTCATTGCGCCGTTGACGTAATGTGCTCTTCTCTAAGGAAACAAACTCTAGTGATGGGAAAACCCTTTTAAAATAACAGTTCCAACCGTTATCGTTATTTTGAAATAACGGTTCGAATATAACAGGTTATCGGTATTTCGTAGTCGACAGTTCTGACTAATATTCAATGCGCATGTCCGACTGGAAACACTTATAAATTTGTCCTAAATTTAATGCTCTACGAAGAAGGAATGCGCAATTTGTCCTGAAGGTGGCACAAAACTCAGTTTTTGTAGGTCTTTTGAAGCATTATTCATCTAAATGTAGTAAGAATGTGGAGAAAACAACAAAAACGACACATATTCACAAATGAATATCGTCAACGTACAGATGTGGGACAGATCATTGAATGGATCACCACAGATTAACAAGTAATCTGGGCGTCAACATTACTAAAGTTGGCGCTTGCCATTGCGCATGTCTGAAACCAAAAATTTTTAATTCTGTAAGAAATTATTCTGACGGTTGCCAATCGATTGCAAATTGAATAAAATTCACTCCGCGAACGCCGGATTTCTAGTCATCAGTTTGAAATTTTACTCTACGAATACAAATATATAAATACCCATGCGTCTGACGGTTGCTGATTGCTCTACGAACAAACCTATTATCAATACAATATGTCACGGTCTAGTTTCCCGACGTTATACTTTCGTTCGATTATTAAATTAAGTTAAATTTGACTTCTCTCGTTGTAATTGTTTACACAAATGTGCAGTTGCTGATCTTGCAGTACGCTAAAAGGTGTTTTCGAAAACGGGATTATTGATTTCTGAGCGTCGAAACCGTTTATCATCTGAAAAGGTGAAAGAGATCCTATTATTTTTAAATATAAATCCCTAAATTCTTGATAACAACATTGCTTTTGAATATACAGTAGAAGCCGCTTATTGTGATCAATTTGGAACAAACCCTTTTTGATAACATTAACCGAATGATAACAGTAAGCGGAAGGTAAATATAAATGTATTTTTCTATGCTGATGTAGTCAATAATAAATATGTATGTATGTAATCAAATTATTTAACGACTTACAAATAAAATTCAAGGGAAAAATTAACGATTAATCAACAATTTTTAATATTTTACCAAATTTGTTTATTTTTTATCATCGATACAATACGTAGGTACATTTATTTACACTTTACGATTTCATTCGAAAAACTGGTCGATCGTCGTTTGACGTTTATTTTTATTAATAAGATTTTGTATGTATATTTCAAAATCATAATATCTATCAAAATTACTTTCTCGGAATTGTACACCACGTCGGAGAATATTTAACGCTTCTTGCATCTGGCCATTAGTTGGCGGCTCTTCAGACATTTCCTCTTCTTCTTCTTCTCCTACTTCGGGTAATTCAGGATTACTTCCTTCGGACGATTGATCCACAACTTCCCGACAAATGTCTGATATAGTCATTGTGGCAGCTGTTTGAACATCATTGTCGATATCCACCCAATCGGAAAATTCGCTTTTGGACAGACCTTGAACTACAAAAAATTTAAAAATATTAGTTAGATGTACAAAACAAGTTCTTTTTTCATACCTTCTAAAATGTCAGCGCACGTTTCATGGAGATCAGGTTCTTCATCACCAGTTTTGGAAAAACCTCCTTTTCGAAAACAGTTTCGGATCGTTTCTGGTTGAACTTGCCTCCATGACTTCACCAGCAAATGCAGCGCATCTAGAAGACTGATTTTTGCTATCGCATCTGCAGTAGGTGCATCTCGATTCTCATCAAGTTCTTGTATAATTTGGGCTCGAATTTGCCCTCGATAGTATTCTTTGAATGTTCGAATGATTCCTTGATCACATGGTTGTATCAATGCCGTAGTGTTCGCAGGTAAGAAAATAAGTTGGATGTTCGTCAAAACTACATTCACTTTGTGCGCAGTACAATTGTCTACTAATAAGACGATTTGGCGTTTCAATTTTTTGTCCCACCTGAGTAACCACTCGCTGAACAAGACACTTGTCATCCAAGCATTCGCATTAGCAAAATACTCCACGGGCAAAGTTTTAACACCTTTAAAACACCGAGGATTCTTACTTTTTCCTATCACTAGAAGTTCTTCCTTTTCATCTTCCATATTAACAGAACATAACACTGTTACTCGTTCTTTCGAAGATAAGCAACCTCTTACTTTATCGTTTTTGAACAAATAAGTATGATTAGGCATCGCGCGAAAGTAGAGTCCTGTTTCATCTGCATTGTAGATGTCCCAGGCCGATATTTTGCAATAATTTCTGGCCATTCCGAACGCATCCAGTCAGCGGCTGCTAACGAATCAGCACTTTTTTCTTCACCGTGCAGAGGTCTATAAACGATGTTTTCTCGCTTTTTCCACCGATTGAACCATCCGTCTGTTGCAATGAAATTTTCTTTCCCCATAGTTTTGGCTATATCTTCTGCTTTTTGACGCATGATAGGACCATTCACAGAGGCATTTTTTCGCACACATTTGTAAACCAAATTTTTAAAGCTGATTCAACTTGATTATCCTTTCCAGATCTTTCCCTTTTTCGTTTTATGTTTTCATTCGAACGCGCACACGTTTCTATTTCTGTACGATTTTTTAAAATTTTACACAACAGCGATTGCGAAATTTTTAATTGTACCGCAGCATTCCTTTGACTCATTTTCGGAAGTTTATCGAAGTTATCGAGAATTTGTCGTTTTTCTTCGTTCGATAGATCGCGACGTTTTTTATTCACTTCTGCCATGACCACGGTGGTTTATGCGAAATTTCAATAATTTACCGGTACACAAGACTGTAGGACGTGAGATTCGTAGAAGAGTATAGGAGAAACTGAATATCATTTAAACGAACGGACCTTTTATACATAAAGTACATCAAAAAAGATGACCTCTTCATAATATAGAAATAACAATTCGTTAGATTGTAATATGCGATATGAGAGTTTTGATTGAAATCGGCGAGAAAAAGCGGCTCGTTCAAAGGAGTTGCGCTGCAGACACCGTCGCCTGAAGAAACTTTCCGACAAAGGATACTATTCATAACTAATAACATTAAGCGGCTTTTGATTACAATATGCGGCTTTCTTTCAATGAGTTTTAAATAGAGTGATTTGGGACCAATGGTTTTCGATAACAATAACCGTTTGATAACATTAACCGTGATTATAATAAGCGGCTTCTACTGTATATATTTTAGCATAAGTTTTATTTTATATTCGAATATATACATATTTTATGAGTGGTTGCACTTTATCTCGTAAGAACATTTTTTATTTATAATTGTAATTAGAATTGTTATCTTGTTCCATATAATATAACGGTTTTATTTGTTGTTTTATGTTTCTTAAAAATATTTCAGTTCAAAGACGAAATTAATAACTTTGAGATAGTTCCCAACAAAATTCATTTCTTTCAACTGGCAAGGCTATACGCTTGTTCACAAATTAGATTTGCTAACTTTCTTATCCAAAACCTATTTTTCTAACATCAATAGTTTACGTGTTATTGCGCCAGAGAGGCGCGAGCTTCACTATTTTCGTCTTTTTCGCCCATAGCTCCCCAAGCGTTCACTTTTTTTGAGTTTCAGCTATAATTCAAGTTATACATCATTCAACTGTCTACAAGTTTTGTTTGAAACTTTTTCTCTACCAATAATACTTTTATACTTATTGCTTAGTTTATCGAGCGAACAGAGCGCTATCGTCGTTACGCGTGTTCACGGGCGTGCCAATGTTACCCATGGCCTACAGGGACAAATGGTCCCTTGTCCTACTCAGGTACCAGTCGACCTTGAGAATCTATTTATAGCCCAACTACCAAAGAGTAAGGTCTAGAAGAAAGTGAAAGTGAAAAGTTTGTGGGGATAGATGCTCAGCATGTCCTCGGCCACTACCCAGCTTGGACTGAAAGTTCACACTTTTTATAAATTTTGAGATCTATGACGGCCACATGAATTAAAATGGAAGATTGTTCTATATGTAAACCAAATTAGCAAAGCATTAATTTTTGCACGCTTTCAGTGGTTGCGACACGACTTGGGCCCCATTTAATATCGGAAAAATGAAAACCATGACAACCTTAAAAAATAATGAAGGCTTGATTCACATTCTGGAATTATTTTTACAAGAAAGAGTCGACAAAATGTTGCTCGCTTAGAGTGGCGAACAATTCTTTGTCGGTTTAAATAATATTGGCTCGGACGTAAGTTATAAAACCCTCAATCTCTCTGTTACACACGGTATAAAAAAATGGCAGGCAACAGTAAGGTTAAGTTAGAATCCCTTCCTCCAACTTCGGATGCAGCTTATTTTCATTCCTTGCGTTGTTCCTATCAAGTACAATATTGGTGTGAAAATTACTTAGAACCAGAAGAGTGGGATTGGCGACATACTTCTCGTGGATTAGAACAGATCAACATGTCCATTAATCCAGCACCGGATAATTTGATTCGATTAATTGCACGTAAATACAAACAAAACTGTGGTCAAACTTGTGGATGCAGGAGAACTCAAATTAGAAAGCATTCAGCGTCGTCTGCTTAAATATCTGAGCTTTAAAGCTACTGGCGCTTATCCGGAACGTAATTGTGGCCACGTCTTCCTATTGGGGGTTCATAGATTGGAACTGCTTCACACGCGCAGAGAAATAGCAATTGCCAATTTTCTCCATGGGTTATTGCGTGGCACAATCGACTATTTCATGTTCTTGGAATTAATTTCAATGAACGTTCCTCGTTTTTCATCTCGGCACTGCGCAACCTTCGTCGGCCCTAGGTATAGAACCAATTGGATGGTCAGATGCCCCCTGTATCAGATGTGCAAACTCGCTGATGTGTATTATACAGATATTGACCATGAAGTGAATTATGCATGATCTTTTCTTTTCTTTTTCTCTTTTTGCAATTTTCATTTTTATTTTTCTTTGTTGAATATCCTATCTTTATTTTATTTTATAATGTACATACTCTTTATTTCTATTATATTCTGAAGTGTACACGACCTATGTATGTACATATATGAATGCCTAATTTTGTTTTTTTTTAACTGTTGGGTATAATAAAGATATTTATTTATTTATTTATTTATTTATTTAAACTAGTTTATACTGTTCGGCTATTTGTATAAATTATGATGAAAATGTAATTAGTATTGATCATACGACCGAAGAAGACCAAGTAGATCCTCAACGCGATCCCAATAGATATTTCGAACATCGAAGAAATTGCCTCATAGAATTAATATTAAGCCTAAACTATATCGTCTTATTAATAAATGTGTGGAACAATTTTAATCATAAATTTCCTTCCTTTTCTAATCTAATAAATTAGATTATTATTCGCTTCAAAGCAATAGAAAGCATCAAAATCGGAAAAATAGAATATTTGAACAATTGTGCAGAAAAATGTCCGTCCCACATAAATTCATTTATCGATATACCTCTTCATGCAGATAAATTGACTCGTAAATAATCATCTAGTACTTCAATATTTCTCCTCAGTACTGATATATCGCGTACGACGTTAGGGCGGTGTTCTTTCGATAAACTAAGCAATAAGTACAAAAGTATTGTTGGTGCAGAAAAAGTTTCAGACAAAGGTTGTAGATGATTGAATGATCTATAACTTTAATAATAGCTGGAACTCAAAAAAGTGAACGGTTAGGGAGATACTGGCGAAAAAGACGAAAATAGTGAAGTTCGCGGCTTTCTGACGCAATAACACGGAAAGTATTAATGTTAGTAAAAAATTTCGTATAGAAAAGTTAGGAAATTTAGTTGGTGAGGGAAAAGGTCTCTATGATTTTTCGTATAAAGTGGACTGTTCTCAAGATATCGAATTAAACGCGTTACTCGCGATAGTGGCTCTGCTGACACTCGGGGAACCCCTCAAATCTATAATTATGCTCAGAATACACCCCTTCAACTAATTATAATATCGAGAAAATTACTATATTTCATGTAGATGTTTGCCTTTCTCGCGACAAAGTTACTGGCGCAATATGAAACTACATCGTCGAAAGGAAAGCCTTTGTATTTGGGCATAAAACGTGGCGTGGACAACAGGGTGCAAAAAATAGGTGTGATATCATGTTGAGTGATGACTAAGGTTCGCCAGACGATTACATGATAAGTTATCACCACCGCTTGTCCCCACTTACGTGCAAGGCGCAATATTAAAATTCGGAGGAGTGACAACGTCAACCTGGTTTACACAACTTATCGTGCACTCGTTTGTCAAACCTTAGTGATTAGACTAAGATTAATTTATTTGGAAATAATGCTGGGAGGAATGCAAGACGGCCAAAAGGCCAGACATTTATCTCCCGTTACACAAAAAAACCATTACGCGGCGTCATGGGAGATGCGTCAAAATTACCCGACACTTTTTTAATTGTTTGTGGTTCTATAACGGCAAGTACGATGATGCCGCTCTTGTCAGTAGCTGAAGATATTGAATACCTTTAAACGTTTTTAATTCCAAATCAGTCGGACGGCGATCGCACTTCGATTTGAAAGTTAAAAGTTAAAAGAGGTAAATATGACCCATCCCCGCAATCAATATAGCAATTTTGCGCCATGTATATTTTATGCATTTTGCGCATCTAATCCTATATTTGGTTGCTAATAATTACTTTCAATTAATTGTTATTGTTTTCTAAATATTAATTGGTTAAGTTCATGAAAGTGAAAGACTGATCAAAAAAGAAGTGTTTGTTATATCTAAGCTATCTTGTTAAAAAATAAAAATGAATATGTTTTTGTTAACAAAGTCATGTTTTATTTCCTTAATAAAGTCAGATATAATCAAAATTTTATATTTTTTTCATAAATATTACGAAATATTTGGCGTTTAATAAGTGGGTATTTATGACCCAACCCCCACGTCGGTGTATCTAATTTCCACGCCCATGACGCCGGGTTAAGCATGGTGACGGAAATATAATGATATGGAGTTCTTGCCCGTGAAATAGCGTTTTATCAATCCATTTGATTAGGCTCATTAGAACTAAAGAGGTTTACAAGATATACTATAGGATGCCATGTTACCCTATGTACCCCCAAAATATCGAACATTTGTGTACGACTAACAAGGGAACACCGGCTACTGAGAAATTCTGATTTCGATGAAACTGTACAGACAGAAAGAGTACGTTACTATAAGAACAACGCAAATTTTTCTTAGCGGCCGAATTTCCCGATTTCCGGATACAGCACCTCCAAAGATTTGCATGATTTTTGGATTTTTGTAAAGACTCACAAATATCTTTCTCTTTTTAAAATATAATTTGAAGTATATTACATAGTTTCAAGGATGGCGCAAATTATTTTCGGAAAAATTTAATGACTGGCGACCGGGCGCCCCTTACCTCTTTTTTAATAGTTTTTTTTATTTATCATAACTAAAGTCGATTTTACGTCGAAAACGGTGCTGAATAACAAATTTAGACAGCTAATGGAACAGATATTAAAAAACGGTAATAAGATTTCAGTTGTCATTGATTGATGTACATAGATAAGTGTCGTTCTAAATATAAAATACTTTAAATTACTAATTATTTCGATAAGTTTGAAGGAAATACGAAATATATTCAGATAGACACGGATTAAGTACTTAAGTCCTTAATGTAGATAGATACCAATAAACAAAACATACACGCATTGTGTTCCAAATGATATATCATTAGCATTTCTACGCGCAGTGTAAGTTTATAGTTTGGCGCAATGGCAACAATTAATATAGCTAATGTGTTAAATACGTTACTAGCAACGTTTCAAGTCGCTAACATAGCAGTAACTCCTTTGACGTCTCAATAATAACTTAAGTTGCATTATGCGTTGAAGGATATTATTGTAAGTGCTCAACAAGAAAACATGTTCTCTTCTGAATATCTAACAGGACTGCAGTTTTAACGATTAGAAGAACGAGATGAAGCGCAATTTATGGAAGATGTAGCAAAAGATGAAGACAATTTTGAAAATATTGCCCATGTTACTGAAGAAGGAGGCAATGTTATTGACCTGGATTACAAAATTGGAGCTGTATAATACTGGAAAGGTGGTGAAACCAAACGACGTTCTGTCGAAAGTGTAAAAAATAATTTCAAGAAAGTGAAATCGCTGCCCCAGTTATAAAGATGGGAAAAAATTATTAACAAAGGTGGCACCCATACGGATGAACTACGGTTTATTTCAGAATACGTTCATACAAAATTTTCCGAAAGGCACTGACGATGGAAAAATAATTCATGACATGACTTTCGAATCTGGGCTTTAGAAGCTAAACAAGAAATTGGACACAACACGTTTAAAGCAGGACATTTGTGGATATGGTATTTTAAGAAAGTAGATAATATTGTGTCACGCGAAATAACTGAATTTATTACTTCGTCGACACGTGCTGGTGTGGAGGACCTACGGTTGGTAAGCAATAATTTTATTAGGGAAGACAAGCCCCATATCACTAGTATCGACAGAAGCAGCGTATACAACGCCGATGAGAGTGGATTTAATCTAAAAATGCATTCCGGTCGTATTTTGGCAGTAAAGCGTAAGGAAACCATTGAAAGTGTTGTGCAAATCTTTTCACTTTACAACACATACTTATACAATTTTACCAACCCTTTCGGCGGATAGACGCTTAGTTTCGCCATTATTTTTTAAATTTATTATCATTAAAGGAATCTACGAATACGTTTGGACCTCGAGTTGGGCAATCATTGTTTAGACCCATAAATATGTATATTTCTTCTTCGACGTCTAGAAAGCAACCTGGCTAACAGAGGTTTTCTTTCCAAATATAGGACCAAAAGCTGTTCTCTTGATGGACTCTTGGAGTGGCCATTGTATTGGCGAACTTCAGAAATTAGTGCCAAAAGATCAAACTGTAAAAATGTTAAATATCCTTTAAAAAAAACAAGAGCATTGGTACAACCTCCAGATTTGTTTAGTTATAGATTAAGGAAAATTTTTATCAGAACCTTTTCCGATACAGTGATTCTTATGAACTACGAGATAAGTTTGTATCAGAGAAATAATATTATTAAGCTGCAATCGCAAGGTTTTTCGATGTTTTGAAATACTCGTGGTATAAGAGTGGATACGTGGATGAAAAACGGTGATCCTTTTTAAAAGCCTACAAAGTTTTGTTTTGCAAAAGATGTGGAGTCGCCCTTGTGTAGTTTGTAAGAAACCTGCTATTGTGCGTTGTTCGTGGTACAAGCAATACCTGTGTTGTGAATACTTCTATACTAACTACCATTACTGCAATAATTATATAGCAAAATTACTACATGCATAAGGGTACTATTCACCATTATAGTATCAATAATCACATTACTGAATGTTTCATTAGCATTATACTTTCTTTTTAATATTGCTACACTGTTTTCCGAATATTATTGTTACACACATATTACTTAATATTGCTTTATTGAATATCATGTCAAACTGTAAATGTACACTGTACGAGAGATATGCCATAAATGAATAAAAATATGTAATTTTGTTTCTCCGTTCTTCCTGTATATCAATTTTTGACACCGGTATGCGTGACGCAATGCGTATATTTTTAGTTTATTGATATCTATCTACATTAAGTACTTAATTCATATCTATCTAAATATTTGGTATTTCTTTCAAACGTTATCGAAATAAGTAATTAATAATTCTCCGATATTACTGATACAGCGCACCTAGCAATATTTATTCGTGCAGTCGACCAAAATTTGAAAATAACAGAAGATTTTCTCGCGCTTCGATCCACGACAGACACAACAAGGGCAGAAGATAATTTTGACGAAATTATTAACGTTTTTAGTGCCTTTGACCGGGTAGGGTTAACCGATATCGCTACAGATACAGCTTCCGCGATGATAAGGAAAAGTAAGGGAATGAAGGATAAAATAAAATCATAATGGTTAAAAAGGATTATAAACATTAGCAATCTGTTCACATTTCACTGTACTATTCATTAAACCTTTGTGCTAAATCATTAAAATTGTTGCATGTTATGAAGACAGTTGTTTTGTGTGTAAATTTCATTAAATCAAGAAGTTTGAATCAGCGCCAGTTCTAGCAATTCCTGCAAGACTTTAAAACGGAATCTGGAGACATAATTTTTCATTGTGAAGTTGGCTGGCTTAGTAAAGGCAAAATGTTGAGGCGATTTTATGAATTAAGAGAAAGTGAAAAATTTCATGGAAATGAAGGACAAACCCGAATTAGTCCGACCTTTGAGAGATAACGCATTGTTATCTTATTTAGCATTTTTGATTGTTGTCACTAATTACTTGAATGAACTAAATACGAACATGCATAAACAAGGACAAATTGCCCATGATCTACTAACCCTTGTAAAATCTTTTCAAAACAAACGTCGCACACTGAATCGAATAATGTAATCAAGAGGGACAAAATTAAATCTCTAATTATTAAATTCTAGGTATACACATTTATTTACAATACCCCAGGAATTCTAAAACCATAATGGGTTTTTCTAAATACCTTTTAATTACATGCAGGTGACGACATTCCAAAGGTACTTAGTAGCCCTTAGATAGCACATTCACTAGTACTAATCTTACAATTGCAGTGATAGGTTATTTGAAAGCATTTCAAAGTGTATTGTGTAACAATTATTATAATGCATATTGTAGAAGGTATGTACTATTTTTCTGTGTATGTTACATATTTATATGATCTTTCGTGGTTGTTTAAAATTTGCTGGTAATGATGGTTTATTTTGTCTAGAATTATATGATAGAGATCTACCACTAATAGGAATAAAATTCATTTTGTATATATCAACAGAGATGTTGTTATATTGTACCGAATAGTACCGCCCTGGTTTTTTAACATGTTTTAGTACTAATTGTCTGCTTTCTTGCTGTGCAAAACTTATTTTGCGTTTCTTTGCTTTAACCAGAATGTTTGTGATTTTTCAGAGACCCATCGAAATTTCAAGACAGGAATTATTTATCAGCAAAATTCAATCTAAAAAACCTAACACAGCGTTCCTTACAACTAAACAATTTTGTAAAACTGTTTTCTTTGAAAATGTTGCAAAAATGGAATGATTCTTCACGAAAAAAGAACGTTTCTTAAGAAATAATGAACAGTGGTTACAGGAAGTTTTCATTTCAAAATAAAAATTGTCCCGGATGTGTCAGATGAACCACAATCTTCTACCTCTACAGGAGTTGGAAGACCCAAGTTGGAATTTGAGGACGCTTCATTTAGGACGAAAAGAAGGCGAGTACAGGAATTGTTAGAATCCCAACACAATAAGTGTATTAACTTTTGCTACGGAAATGTCCGTTCGTGCTTGTGGACGAAGCGCAGCAAATTTAATCAAAGAAGTAACAAGCACGTCACCTAGACGAGCTAGCAGAATAAAACAAACTCGTTTTGATGAGTGCATCGGAACACCTCTAAGTAGTGATGAAGCTTGGGCATACTATGTGGACTCAAAATCAACTTCGCATTCCTATAAGGTTACTCGAAAGTGGATACAGAAAACTGGTCACCTTATGCTGCCATCATACCAGAAGTCAAAATTGGCTTGTATGCCAAACAAACAGTTTTCGTCGGTTACGAACATTACAGCAGAAGTTAATCTCCAAGCAATTTTTAATTTAGCAGATTTAGAAAACGGCATACTCAAAAAAAAACGTATTTCTTACAATTTAAGTAGCCCCCTCCCCGTCACCTGGAAAAAGAAAAACCTAAATCAGAATTTTGTCCCTCTAGTCCCTATTATCCGATTCACTGTGTTGCTTGTGGGAAAATCAGTGAGAGATTGTTACGTGGGATATATATTTCTAAAGATAAATATTCACTTTTAATTAATTAAGTTTATTCATCAGAAAATCTTAATACTTAACATCTTGTAAAAAGTTAAACAATTCAACCAATCTTTGAAATAATCCTCTCTATTCTATTAAGGCTAGACACAGACTCATCAACTAAAGGGAACATCAGGAAAATGTGAAATCGAACCAATCAAAACTATAAATGAAATCTGGCATCAATATAGAAGCGCTAATGTTTGGATTTATGTTATCCCAACAGAAACAGTAGTGACCTCAAACTGTCTTGGTAATAATTTATTTGCCTTCAATTTAAAGAATACCGGAATTTTTACATTAAAAAATAACTGTAAATTGTATACAAGTACGACAACATTATTATCTAACACTAAAGAAGCGATTTTAGATCAATCATTCCTTATGTCAATCTAGTAGATCATTGTTGCGAAAAAGTAAAAGAAAAAAACTTAATAACTCACTAAGAGCTCCAGAATTAATTCCATTGCAGCCTACAATCTTGACAAGGAAGCATTAGAAACAGCTAGTCACAATTTAAGAAAACTAAATGATCTTGTCGACAAAGTAACGAATACTTTGTGGCTGAATCTTGTTTATGTATTAACAATTAAACAAAACCACGATGCAATATTATTATTTAATTTTACTTACAGCAAAAGTATAATTTTTATTTTATTTATATTTTGACAAGTGAACATGAATTTGCCAACCACGTTTTTCTGCTTGTATATTCCTACAATATCCCCCTTCCAGTGGAGCAGCCACGAACATTGTAACTCCTCATATGTCTTTAAAATGTACGGTTTTCTTGCACACTGGTTGTACTGCATAGCTGTGATCATGACGTATGGTGGAAACGGGGTAATTTTGGAGTATATATGCTGTTTTAGCCCTGTCCACACTTACGGTTGTGTTCTTACCGTTTAATTCAATCGTTATTACCTTGTCTCCTCTGTTTATGACTTTGTGTGGTCCAGAATACGGTGCACTTAGCGGTTTCCTAACCGAATCTGTTCGCAAAAACACATGTGAAGCTGTTTCCAAATCCGGGCTAATAAATATCTTCTGCCTTGTATTCCATTTGATAGTGTTAGGTTGCATCGCACTTAAATTATCTCGTAAGTTTTGCACGAACAGATCGAGGGGTGGAGAACTTTTAGGAGAGGAAAAGAATTCAGATGGTAAACGTAGGGTTTCACCATCACCATCTCGCACCCGCGCCGTTCGAATTCCTAATAGCATTGCTGGTAAGGATAACAGCCAATCTGGATTATTGTGAGCAGTTATCGCTGCCTTCAAGGTACGATGAAATCGTTCAATTTTTCCATTGGATTGTGGATGATATGTGGTTGTCCTTTGTCTTATGATTCCGAAGAGTTTATTAAATTCCGTGAAAATTGCACTCTCAAATTGCGCTCCTTTATCGGTAATTATAGTGTCCAAACCTTGAAATCCAATGTGTGAATATTGCTCTAAAGATTGTTTCCGCTTTTATATCTGCAACTGGTAGTACTTCTGGCTAACTCGAATACCTATCGACAAGAGTAACACAATATCGCATGTTTTTACATGGAGGCAATAGTCCAATGAGGTCCAAATGCACACATGAAAACCTTGCTTTTGGCGTCGGCAAGTTAACCAATGGTGTTTTTGTGTGCCTGTGAATCTTCGATTTTTGGCACTGAATACAGGTTTTTACCTATTTGGTTATGTCTGCGTTACTTGCAGGCCAAAAAATTTCGCATTAATTAAACGCCGAGGCGCTCGCGTTCCTTCCTGCATGTGATAAATTGTGTAATTGGTCAAATATTTGTTTGCGAAATTCGGAAGGTACATACGGTCGAAATATTCCCGTAGATGTTTCGCAGAGCAATTGTATGTTCCAAGCCGGTAATTGTAATTTTTAAAATTTCAGGTAATCTTTTTTAAAAAGTACTTGTATTTGCTTGGCCTCTTGCTGTTTTTTCGCCAGCCTCTCATAATCTATAGTTGATGTATATGTTACCTTTTCTAATCGGGACAGTGCATCTGCTGCTTCGTTTTCTGAGCCTTTGATGTACTTGATATTTGTGGTAAACTGGGCGATAAATTCTAGATGTCGAGTACGTTGAGTCGTTTCTCTTGAATGCGAGGTCCGTTTTGCGGAAAAGGCGTACGTTAAAGGTTTATGATCGGTATAAATGATTAGATCCCTGCCTTCGATATAAGGTCGAAAATATGCTACCGCCGCATATATTGCCAATAATTCGCGGTCGTATGTGCTGTAGCTAGTTTCGGTTTTTGTAAGTTTTTTTAGAAAAAATCCCAACGGTTGGTTGAGTTTCCGGACATTTGCTGCAACACAGCTCCCATATTCGTCTCTGATGCGTCACAAATAAGGCACAATTTATCCTCAGTCGACGGAAAAGCTAACGTTGCTGCTGAGCTTAAGCTGTTTTTACATTTATTGAAAGCTCCTTCTGTTTCTTTCGTCCATTCTATTGGGGTTTTATTGTTCTTCTTTGTTTTGTTGTATAAATAATTGTGCAATGGGGCTTGTATTTCTACTGCATTCGGAACGTGTTTCCGATAGAAGTTAATTATTCCCATAAAACGACGAAGCTCGTGTACGTTACTGGGCTTGTTATAATTCTGCAAAGCAACCGTTCGATCTGGCAGAGGCGACATTCCAGAATGACTTATCTTAAAACCGAGGAAACTAACTGACTCTTGTCCGAATTTACATTTTTCTATATTAATGGTAATTCCTTTTTCAGCTAACCGTTGCAAAACTATTTGGACATGCTGCTTATGTTCCTCGAATGATTTAGATGCGATTAATATGTCATCTATGTATGCAAATGCAAAATCTATACCTTGTAGGGTTTGATCTATAAATCGTTGAAAGGTTTGAGCTGCATTTCGCAAGCCAAACGGGGTCTTTAAAAATTCGAATAACTCGAATAATGTTATGACTGTAGTTTTGGGTATAGATTCTAATGCAACTAGTATTTGATTGTAAGCTCTGACAAGGTCTACGGTAGAAAAGAAATGTTTGTCATGCAAAATATACGTACAGTCTTGTATATTCGGAACCGGATACCTGTCTGGCACAGTGATTGCATTTAAACGGCGATAATCTCCACAAAGTCTCCATTCTCGGTTTTTCTTAGGTTCTAAATGGAGTGGCGATGCCCAAGGAGACTTAGAAGGGCGGCAAATACCATCGGCTACCATGCGTTCGAATTCTCGTTTAGCGAGTAAGTATTTGTCCGCTGATAATCTTCTTGGTTTGCTAACTACTGGCGCAGCATTGGGAATAGTTTCGATATAATGTTCCGTTTGATGTTTTGTTCCTGTGACTCCATTAGATATGATAACGTCCTTATAGTTTGTTAGAATCTCCTGCCACGGGCTGTTTAGAAAATGTGGAATGGAGCTAAGTGAGTGGACAATTTCCTTCGACTGCGTGGCTTCCAAATCCATTTCTAAGCGCGTATTGCTGTCGATTAGCTTGTTGTGTGCAACGTCGACTAGCAACCCATATCTTTTCAAAAAATCTGCTCCCAATAATGGTCTCGATACGTCACAGATATAGAAAGTCTATTCAAACTTCCTTCGCAGGCCGAGATTTAACGTCAAAATTCTTTCGCCATACGTGGTGATAACTGAACCATTTTCTGAGTACAGTTTGAATCCCGTTGGTTTTAGTGTGTGGTTATTGAACACTGCTGACTCGGGAACTACAGAAACGTCGGCTCCAGTATCAACTAAAAATAGCAGATTATTATTATTGTCATTAACAAAAAGTCTAGAAATATAGTTTGTCGTATCGGATACTGGCGTAGGCGGATTGGTATCCGGCAATTCAATTAGTTTTTGAATTTTCAACAAAATTGCTTGGCTTGTCGCATTTATTGGCCTCTGCACCAAGCTTAAAATAGTAACGGCACATTGGATGCTTCTTTATGTCTCTATTATACAAATTTGAACGTGATTTACTTCGATAACGACCACGCGTTTCCAGTTTTTCAATACGTTGTACCATTTTATTGAAATCGTCACGGGTAACGTATGGTTGTGAACTTGTAGCCAACGGTTGTACATGTGTTACTGCATTTATACTTGATGTACCAGTGTGTTCGGCTATAGCATCAGCAGTGACTCGTTTAAGGTCCCTTTAGCTGCGCTCAAAATGCCTCTGATTTGTCGTGGTAACCTTTCCATCCAAACGTTCTTCAAGAATTCTTCATCGATTCTTGGAGATATTTGTCTCATCTCGCGTAGTAAGGTGGATGGTTTTTTATCACCCAAAACCATGTCGTTTAACAGAGTTTTATATCGTTTTGTATCACTTAGCATATTTTCTCTTAGCAGGCGTTCTTTCAGTTGGTTATACGGGTCCGCTGTCTCTTCTGGTGGCTCCGTGATTAAGTCTATAATACTGTCGCATTGCTCTTCCGTTAAAGCACTAATTATCAAGTCAAATTTTGTAAGAGAACGAGTAATTCCAGCAGTTCTAAATTGCGCTTCAGCTCGACCGAACCAGGCTTCTGGCTTCGATGACCAAAAAGTACTTAGTTTAACAGCAATACGTTGAATCCCTTGCGTAGACTGACTATCAATTCCTGTCGCCATTCTTTCTTCAGTTTTTATCGTCGTTTCAGAGCGTGTTCGTAACTGGGTTTCGGCACCAATTTGTGGCTGAATCTTGTTTATGTATTAACAATTAAACAAAACCACGATGAAATATTATTATTTAATTTTACTTACAGCAAAAATTTAATTTTGATTTTATTTATATTTTGACAAGTGTTTTTTTGCTTCCCAGACAACAACATGAATTTGCCAACCTCGTTTTTCTTCTTGTACATTCCTACTACAACTTCCTTACATAAATCATAAATTCCTCAATTCTTTGTTTATCTTATATGTACTATCCTGAAGTTTATATTTTTATATGTATGTATTGTATAAATTGATCAAGTATGTTATAAGAAGATGTAACTCAAAAGAACCAAATCCCCATAGCCATAATTCATTCGCTTGTCAACAAATTACAAATTGTTTGACCTTAAAATTTGGAAAGATACAACAATTAAATCTGCTGAAATATATTTAGAATGTATTAGTAATTACACTAATACTGAAACCACAAGCCTCAGACGCAGTACAAGAATAGCAAAACTGAAGGATAATTTATAAATAAATTACCTCTAAATGGAGGAGGTGTAATGTACCTATCTATCTATCTGCTAATTCAATTTAATTACAATCCTAAAATATGTACACATGTAACAGTTTGTCAGTTAGAATACAATCATTGTCTTTGTATCCATGCGCCGTCAGTTAACGTGTTCGAAACTATGTAATGTAATATTTAATACTCTTAAGTTAAATTACTATTGCATTTGTGTATCGCATTCAATTCTGCACTATTCAATCAATTGTATTCACACGATCTTTGAACTACTAATATTATTAATAACATTTTTCACGACTACCATCAGTTAAACACCTAAATTTTAATATATTATATTATTATAAGTTGTGCATTTGATTAAAATGTGCTCTTGGTCGATAGAATGTAGAGATCGTATGCAATTATCTATCCACGTTTCAAGTAAATAAAGTGTAGTACAACTCGTGTATTTCTTTAAACCTATTACAGTAATTCAAATAGAAAAAATTATTGCTGATATTGATAAACACTTTTAGAGGACCAACTGCCATTCAACGTTCAACGTTATCTTGGTTCAAGTTACGCCGGGTCTAAGTTATTGCTTTAGTATAAACAACCAAATATCTTCGTGAATAGATGATGTCATTCCCTTTTATTTACACATAGCTTTCCAAACACGTACACCAAAAAAAAAAACTTACTGTAGGGAAGCTGTCATTATACGACCTATAGGAAATCAGAACTGCGTTGCCGTATGATCATTGTTGGGGATGTTTCAAAACCAATGTTGGACATACTGCTACGTTTGGTCAGTTATCAATGTTATCATTATCAAATGACATTAATTATAACATAACCTACTATCGTAATAAAGTTCACAATATGTTAAATAGTATGTGTATACACTGGTAAAATAAGTTCCCATGCACTCAACAAGATTTTCAATTTACACTTTTAATTTTAATTAATCTCATATTTTTTCAGAAAGGTACTTGGGATGTCCATACACACATGATCTGCACAAAACTAACTTTTTATTCTGCTAATTAGAAATACAAAATATATGTATATACTGGTTATAAGGAACTTGAATGCACCGACGAAACCGGTTCGGTTTAAGCGGAGTTCACTTTAAGTGAAATCTCATAAAGAAGAACATTACCACATGATCTAATTATTTTATTATATTTTTCTGGTTTATAAAATATCAGAATATGTATGTGAAACAAGTACAAATAAACATAATAAAAATACATTTATGTACATACATATGTATATTATAGTGTACGTAGGTAGCAGATAAATTTTACAAATCCTATTTAAAATATGTATTCATGTAGTTTAATTTGTTTTGTTTGTTTCTTTATGTTAATTTCATGAATATATAATTGGACTTTAGTTAGTTTGTTAAGAATATCCTGAACTGTTCTGCGACTGCAGAAAATATTGAACGGCTTCAATATATCTGTGTAATTGCATCTGATGTAGTTGGAACGGATATTATTTCATCGTTTTCTATTTCTTCGTTTTTCACATTTTCTGCCTCATTATCAACATTTTTTTTTACCTACACAAGCAATGATAGCATCATCGCTTAAAAATTCCACCTTCACAAGATTGTCATCAACGTGGACGTATTCGTTGAAGTCATGGTCAGCTTCAGCAAATTTATAGTCTTGTTGATTTTTTGAAGCAATTTGGCTAATGATAGATCATCATCTGAATGAGATTCGTCTTCCGTCATGATAAATCCAAGGTGACGAAAACAATTTACTATTGTTTGTCTTGTTACCTTTTGCCATGCTATATGAACTAAGTTTAAAGCCTCTAAGAAATTAATGCTAAATCTTTCGTTGCCAGTATCAATAGAATTTATCATCTTTACAAGAAGAAGTACTTTCTACTGTCTATAACACCTTGATTCACGGGCTGCAATTTCGAACTTGTATTGGGTGGCATAAAGACTAATTGAATGCAGTCTAAATTTTTAATATCAGGGTGCGCTGAGCAATTATCATTAATAATATTTTTCTTTTCTTGGGATGCAATTCGTCATTGCATTCTCGTAATTCGTCGGTAAAAAGTCATCCAAGTTCTGCTATTGGATTTATAATTTACAGGTAGTTGTTTAACATTTTTAAAACACCTTGGGTATTTAACCTTTCCTATTATCAACAATTTTCTCTGCTCTGTTCCTAGTAAATTTGCCGCCACTAACACCGTAATCCTTTCTTTAGACATTTTTCCACCAACACATGTCTCACCTTTAAATTGTAATGTCGTATCAGGGTTAAGCTTAGGTTTAAGTTTGTTTCGTCAGCATTAACCTTCCTATACTCACGTCAAAATGAAAGACGTATACTATACTATATAAATCGGTCTCACAGACCGTATGCGTGAGTATAGGAAGGTTAAATATATCTAAATAACTGGCCAATTGTTTTGCAGTCAATCGTGTACAATATTGATTTTAACTGCGGCTGCTTCACCAACAACTGGTCAACTTCTGAATGGGTAGGTTTTTTAAACTTTATTAATGCTTGAATGTAAATGTTTAAAGTTGTTCCAAATTGTACCAATCGTTGATTTACTAAATTTCATATCACGACATATGTCAATTTCTTTTGCACCTCTTTGTAAACGTTTTGTAATATCGTATTTATTTTTTAATGTAAATGATTTTCGCTTTTTAGCCAAAGCAGCGTTAACGCCACCCTTTAATTCACAGCGCAAGTAAACGTGTGGCACAGTTAGAGACCCGATGTATACTGTCGACTGCCATTTGTTTATTTGGTGAAGTCTCTCATTTTACCGCTAAGTGTTTGTTATAACAGAAAAATTTGAATTATTAATAAAAAGCGCGGTTTGGTTTATCCGAAAGATCGTTTTAAACGGGTTCTATATTAGCTAAAAATTAACACTGCTTTTATGGAATTTTGGTCCGTACCTTGCAAATGGTTCGTTATAACCGCGAGTTTGTTTTAACTGGGTTCGTTACAAGGGAACATTACTGTATATAATAAAGAAATATAAATTCCAACACAAAAGAGTTTTCATACATGCTGAAATAAACACCGCGATTTCCTAAATATAATTTAGAGGTTTATTTTGCTCAAAAGGAACATTATAATATGTGGAAAATAGCATACAGTTTAAATATTGACAACAAAAAGCAGCTAAAGTAGGCACTATTAAAAGAATGGAATTCAAATGAGCAGAAGAAACAAAAAAAACTAGTAAATGCAATGAAAACCGACTGTTGGAAGTACTACAAGCAAACGGTGGTCATACAAGTAACTAAGAAAACTGGATCACTTTATACATTAATTATAAACTACCTGTATGGAAACTTTTTCATGCATGAATTGAATGAACATGTTATTGAATGTGTGGAGGACTTATTTGACCGAATGCATATGCGTATATAGAAATATAATTCCACACAACAGCAGAAATGTGTTGGAAGGGATAAATTACATTGATGATTTCCTAGCAAAATAATTTATTAAAAATATACTGCAAATGTACAGTTAATATATGTGTATATTATACTATGAGGAAATTTTAGAATAAAATTCTTTTGGGTTTCGCCAGAAGGTTCGACAAACACGCGTGTTATTCGCCGAAAGAACAGTTTATATACAGCAAACAAAACACGCCTTTGTTGAAAGAAGGCGACAGACCTATAGGAGTTTGATATGTCTACTCCATCACATGCTTTACTATCAAAAGTTTCAAACAGTTCATTGTAACTAGAAATTGTGGATTAGTTGAAGGAAAATAATGGGGTGTATATCTTATTATTAAGGTTTGATGAAAGAGTAGATGACGTGTTATCATTAACCTTCCTATACTCACGTCAAAATGAAAGACGTATACTATACTATATAAGTCGGTCTCACAGACCGTATGCGTGAGTATAGGAAGGTTAAGTAGTATAAACCAGACTGACGCGCTTACTTCCCCCAATTTTAATGTCGCGTCTTGCACGTAAGTGGAGACAAAGACCGGTTTACGGTACTTAATGATAACACGTCATCCATTCTCTCTTTGTCTCCACTTACGTGCAAGGCGCGGCATTAAAATTCGGAGAAATAAGGCCGTCAATTCGACTTACACTACTTAATGATAACACGTCATGCACTCTTTTATCAAACGTTAATAATTATACTATATGAAATATATGTGTAGTTAAAATACCTCTACAGATTAATCCTCTTTGTTGCAGAAATTATATCTAATGGAAATAAATAAGTTTGTAAACAATCTATCCTTCCTCTTCCAAATTAAAACCGTAGCAATCAAAGCACTTTCATGAATACATACTTAGATATATGATCTTCTTGCAAATTCAGCTGATACTTTTGTTAAAATATCTTTTGCTTTCGTTTTCTGCGACATCCACAACATAGACTTTCCCGAACGTAGATATTCTTTACAGGTGATGAATTAATTCTTAATTTGATTGCAAAATTTATGCCATCTCCATTTGAAATATTTGGCCAGTTTAACAAGCTTTCTGATATTTGTTTCCAACCCATGTGCGAGTTTTGACGTCAGTATGAATCTGCCAATAAACATACATACATGTATAGAACATAATAAACGACAGACTTGGCAGAGTTGTATACTGAAAACAGTTTCTGCTATTGGTCATATGGATGTAGCAAGTAACTTCGTTTATGGCGATATTACTCCCATGTGGGCGATTAGTACAATTTATATTTTGGGATGCGAATTTTTTTATTATTTATTAAAATGTTAATACTCATGTTTTTTAATTTTGTTAATTATATCAAAATGCAAGACGTATTCTGAGCAAATCAATGTCTATTTATTTCCAAAGTATATAATTATTAATTATCAAATAAACTAATAAACCCAACAATTTTCTTAAGTGTCTAAAGAGTAGGGGGAGGATACTTCGTGACGGTTTTGTTGAAGGGGATGATGATTCGTTAGAGGCTGAGAGACACTGGTCGAAACTGAAGTTACTGAAGCAGAGGCCGAAGTTTCGGTTTCGGTTTCGGTTTCGGTTTCGGTTTCGGCTGCAAATCCTATTTCGGTCGGACATAAACAAATTCTCAATAACTACTGATTCAAAGTTACGAATACCTTTTCTGTCTATACAGTCAAATAGAATTAATAAATGTGACAATTTACCATTGTTTTTAGTAAAGGCACTTATTCTTGTAAATCTAAAGTAGATATTAAAAAAGTTGAACAAAGTTAAATACAGATAATCCAAAATAATTAGGGGAGAACTACTGTTAATTGACAAATTCGGAAAATATCCAGCGGCGCATCATTGTGCAGAAGAGCTCCTACTGTACTCGTCGTACACACTAATAGCTCATTTCTATGGAGTATTTAAAAATTAAATCTAGCTGTGTGAATTTGGCGCCGTTAAATTTCGTATTTAGTTTTGTTCAAATTTGTTAATATTACTCTACGTTTGTAACAATGAAATGCCATTACTAATCATTTAGAATTGATAAAGAGTGGATGACGTGTAATCATTAGATAGGGTAAACCGGTCTTTGTCTCCGCTTACGTGCAAGGTGCGACATTAAAATTAGGTTTACACTACTCAATGATAACACGTCATCCACTCTTTATCAAACCTTAGTAATCACAGCTTCCTGAACATGTGGAGAAACACACAAAGAAACGAAAGCAATCACTAAGTAAAGTTTGTTCAGTTCAGTTCACGAATGACTTTCTCTTTTCTTTGTATTTCTTTTCATCGCAGAAAATGACTACTTGGTTGTCTAAATGCGTATTTGGATTTTCCCAAAACTGGTGTGATAAGGCCAAGCCTAATTTATTGTTGTGTACCACCTCCTGTAGCATCACTACTTATTCAGTCTAAGAGGAAACGTTCAAATAAAAATAATACTAATATCTACAGACTGTACATATTGTTTTACTCATAATTAAAATTTAAACTGATGAAAAACAAACTGAAATAGTTATTTGTTGCGAATATCATATTGCAGTTGGTTTATTTAATATGTGTCTTTACAAATATAAAGCATAATTGCTCACATACCTTTGTCATGACATCCCCAGCTACGTTTGGAATAGGTTCAGACCAGTCGATAGCTATCTTCTTGCCCCATAAAAATAAGTTTTTGGATAAAATTCTTGTTTGTGCGGCTTGCTCAAAACTGTGAAATTCTACGAATACGTAGCCTCTATTCAATGATCGATTTCTATATGATCTGTACATTATTATATCTACAATACCAGTGACTCCATTTCTAAATAATTCATTCCATATTTCATCCTTAGTCTTCATTTCTGGTATTCCACCAACAAATAATCGACAGTTATCGGTTACTCTTTCGATTTTTAAAAAAGTGCCATTAAAAGGCATAGCGTTGAGCACGCGAACAGATCTTTCCGCAATGCTAGGATCACAGTAAGAAATTATCGCAAAACCGCGGTTATACAAATTATTTTTAAACAGTAAAAGTTTGAATCGAACCACAGTTCCTACAGTAGCAAAGTATGGTATTAGTTCATCTTCCACAGCTAAACTAGAAATGCCGGATGCGAACACTTCCGATTCGTGCAATAAAATTCGTCCTGATGTACCAGGAAATTCACATATTCTTTGAAATTTACCGAACTCTATTTGATACCCGGTAGTTACTTGAAATGTAGCTAGTCTATCACTGATTCCACGATTCATATTCACTGGCAATTAAAATATCCAAGCTAAAATCTAGTGTGAATTTTCACGTACTCTTCGATTGTTGTGCGCTATCACTACTTAACTAAACTAAAAAGAAACGCATAATCGGCAACGCACACTTTACTCTCCACAAACCCCACTCAAGTTCGGAAGGAAGTTTTGAACTTTTCAGTTTTTCCTAGAGTTTTCTTGATATTGATTTAAACTTAACTCATGCAATTACCTTTTCTGAGAAATAGATATAAGCACATAAATATTAATAGCTCAGATTGCTCACTATACATGTATATTGAGTGATTTATTAGGGGGTTGTCATTTCTACATAAGGATTCTATTTAGTATTTAATTAAATCCAGAATTATTAATCAAGTTAATATATTTATGTTAATTTAGTTAATTCAATTTTGGCAATGGACATTATCAATACCACATCTTCAACAAAGCTGGGAAATAAATAAAATTGTGCTAATTTTTGATTGTTTGAGCTTTAAATCTAAATCTCCTATGTGGATACCGATACATATTTTTTCTACAATATGCACATCTCCGGTCACCTAAGTAAATATCATCAGTTCTTTAGATAAATGGACAAAATCTTTATATGTGGAGTTTTTCTTTTATGTGGAAGAACGTCTAAGTTGTGCTTAGAGGATTTATGTGTGAAGCAATAGTTTCTTTATTAATAAATTAAAACAGTACCAGTGGCGGCTCGTAGAATTTCGTGGGTGTGTGCTGCTGACTTGAGACCGAGGCTGTGTTTTTACTAAATTCCATATAGTTCAGTGCCTCCATATTAGGAATACAAAATAACGTATTTAGATAGTACATTTTTCTAAATAAATGTGTTAAACTGCTTTTGTCTTACATTATCTTAGTAATCGTTGAAATAGGCGTCCACATCAAACAAAATCTCTATTGACACAAACATAAATAACGACTTTCGCTCGTTGAGGTACCTACATACGTCAATTAAACACAAAGGCAAGACACTTCGTTAGCCATCTATATTTACTTCAAAATGTCTGTTATAAGAACCATTTTTGCTCTTCACACATTGGCTCATATTTATTTCAGGCATGTGACGACCTAAAGATTTGGTTCTAAGTCATTCGTCAAAACCCAGCGTTGAAAAGGAATTTAAAAAAGCATCGGTGGAATTCACGTTTTAGAAATGTAGAAATGCAATAAACCACAAAGAACTAGTGCGTAAATGTTGTTAGCTTTTATAACAATTTATGAATTATTTGAAGTAAATCGAATGAATATACATATATGTATATTTCCTGCATGTACTTAAGTATGTATTATTTGAGCTGATTTATAACAGTTATTCCTTAATTCATCATTATTTTATTTCATTTTGCATTACGGAAGCGGGTAGGAAGGGCATAGAGGTGCTTTCATTATAATACGCTTAAGTCATAAATAAAATATATCTTATATAGATATCGTCTTGTAGGTATTCAAAGGAGTGTTCTTGAAAGTCACATAGAAACTAGTATAGTAATAAGGCAAATTCAAGGAAAGTTCCTAGGTACTCGCATTTTGCAGAGTATTTGTCCTATATCTATGTTGTTTAATGTCGAATTGCAAGTTGTAAAATCATTCTATTGCTAGCATTTGTAATGATAATGCTTTTGGGAATACGGGACAGCGTCAGTCCGGTTTACACTACTTAATGATAACTAAGGTTCGACAAACAAGTGCATGAGAAGTTATTATTAAATAGTGTACAGAAGAAATCGTGACGAGGAAGCAAGAACGAAAAATTCTTTAATATATGTTACAAATCGGTATTAGTAGTTTTATTATTAACAGTTATTTACAAGAACCAAGTTCTTTTTGATAATGAATATCCGATTTTGGATCTATAAAATTGGCAGCCAGTAAAATTCGCATAAGAATTCAATCGATTTGGTTTGATTCGATTGAATTAATTCAATTCGGGATTGTTTCTATAATTCGCCAAATATAGTGAGACCATCCAAAAGAATTAGTTGAGGACTGGGAGCAGCTTAACGTTCACAGAGGGAATACATCTTCCTGATTCGAAAGTAGAAATAAGTGCTTTCGCAATACGAATCACCTCTTACTATAGTGATCAAAATTCCTTGTTGTTGGAAAAACTTTTTCTGAAATCCTGCGCTCTTAATTGGTCAAAAAGAAATGAAACAAACTGTATTTAGCAAATTTACTAATAGCATAAATTTATTTATCAGCCACAGAATATGTAGGATACGTAGATATGTACATATATAAATAGTGTTCACGTAAAATATCTTACTTTTGCCACAATTTTAGGAAAAAGAGATAGAGCTAAAATTGTTCACGTAATAAGCCAAATACATGAAATGCTGGGAAGCAATACTTTCATATCAATAGTAAATTGATACATACATTTATTAATTTTATCTACATATGCATGCATATGGATATTATCAAACCCTAATAATTTATATTATTTCTACAGTAGTTAAAATTAGGATATTGGAAAATAGAACAAGTAGAGATGTTCAGTATGATGAAAACGACATTTTCTGGGAAAAGAGAGATACCTAGAAAAGTTAAAATGGAAGTAATCAAAAATAACTATGTACGGTAGTGAAACATGGACTTTGACCGAGAAATATAAAACACGCTTGAATGCAATGAAGGTGAGGCTTTTGAAACGTATTAAAAATAAAACCATAAGAGACAAGATACGGAATGACATATTAAGAGAGGAATTACATACCACCTATAGAAGAAAAATAGAGGAGGGACAGTTAAGATGGTTTGGTCATGTATGCGAACTGATAAAAAAGGTGCACAAAACACGAGTGTCGAAGAAAAAGAAAAGGAACAGACCCAGAAAAATGTGGAGTAACGGTGTGTGAGTGGAAGCAGGAACAAGAGGAATATGATCGCAAGCAATTAGACAGACCACACAAGATAGAAAGCCATGGAGAGAAAAATGTGGACAGAAACGATACATTCAACTCTACCGGCCTTATATTTAACGGTAAAAGGCACAGAATTGAAGACGAAGAATAATTTATCCCTGTATCAAAAATCTTTGGTGACACAATTATGTTCTTTTTGGTAGTTTTCCCTAGACTTACCGAAAAGAACTTATGTTAAGGTTTTTCTTATGATATACATAAATACATCTTTTCAACAGATTAGTATATACATGACTCAAATTTTAAGTATTGGTTTTGAAATTAACTGTGTTCCTCTCTTTCTGTGTATCTATCATTTCATATTAGTATTTGTTATAATTATTTTCTTTTTTACAATAGTTGTGTTTTTAAGATCAAATGAAAGCCATATAATATTTTGTTACAGCGGTCATTACACTAAGATCTTTATTTAGAGAGTAATTATTATTATAAAACATTATCTTTAAATATTGTTTGTCCTGACCGATGTAACTTCCATCACAGTCTTTAGAACTTATTTTATAAATTTCACTACTCTGATTTGGATGACCTATTTTACATACAGTAGTAGTTAAAAAACATTTGTTATTATAGTTTGGAATAAAAGTTCCATCTACATCACTTTTATTAAATACTGTTTTATTTAAACCTTTTTTATAAAGAATAGAATTATAAGTTCTATTCCCACTTCCTTAATTACTTTTTGTTATATAATTTATATTTGATTATTCTTTCATTTGGATAATTATTTTTATTTAAAATTTCTCTAACTTTGTTTAAATTCTTTTCTCTGGATTAGCTAACAGCTTATCAACTAATCCAGTAAGTACACTAATTTTGTGTAATTTAGAGGTTTTTTGAGGTTGAAAAGTAATTTAAATGTCTACAAGAATTGGTACTTTATGTGCTATATATTTGTTTTTATACTGCCATTGTGCATGATTGTCATGTTTTGGAAATAATCATTTAATAATCGGATTCCTTTTCATATATAAATTTTAATCTATAATGATATCTAACTATTAAAGATACCTAGTACCATAAAGATCTATATGAATCTATTTGGAAGACGATTAGCTACGATCTTTGTAATATATACACCAAACAATGGAAAACAAGCTCGGTAAAGGAGGATTTTTAATATGGACTTCAGGAAACAGTTGACGGCAGTGTACAAAGTGGACAGATAAAGATGATGGGGAATTTCAATGGTTAGTACAGGGTCAGAAAAGCAAGACGTGGTGGTCGGACAATTTGAGAGAAGAGATAACTAATGACAACGGGGAATGTTTAACCCTCCGGAGGGCGCGCCTGCGGCAAAAGCCGCAAGTTTGCATTTTATTCTTATAACTAATATATGGTGAGCCCTATAATATTATGCGTCTAGGTATTCCTTGTTTATGTTATTGGCTCCGCCTATCCACAGATTTGGTGCCATGTGTTAGTTCCGCTCAGTTGTTACATAGATTAGATTCTAAGCAGGTTGAATTTGCGGTGTGTTTGCCGCAGCGCGCCCAGTCATGTAACTTTTATTTACTGCTAAATTTTTCATAATACTGTGTAGTGTGTAATTTACATGCATGTGTGCGTGTACTAGTGTGTTTTCTAACATATATACTTTAAACTTATAAAGTAAATAGCAAGATTGTATTGAATTTTAGGTCAAGTAAAGGATTAACACCCGATGAATTAGAAAAAGCTTTAGAAGTCGTCGTTAGGGAATTAGCGGACGAAAGAGAGTGTGAACTGAGGAAAGAAGTAAATTTTGAGTTTGATAGTGATGACAATAATAGCGAAATAGACACAGAAGAGGCGATAACACAAGATTTATACAGCAGCGATTCTGAGCAGTCAGCAGAAGAAATCGGTGAGATCTCAGAAGCTGACGATCAGGGGCAACTTGAATATGATTACCGGTTTTCATAGGACGCGATAATGAAACACTTTGGATAAGTAAACCTGTTTCATTTGCAAAAATAAAAGCGAAAAATATCATAAAAACATTACCTGGTCCAAAAGCAAGTGCTAAAAATATACACAGAGAAATTGACGCATTTGGATTGTTTATTACTGACCAAATGATTGACAACGCAGTAAGATGTACAAACATATATATAGAACAGAAAAGACTGGACGTAGACTATTCAAGAGAGAGAGATTGCAGAGACACTACACAAACTGAAATTAGAGCTCTGTTAGGTGCATTATATTTAATTGGGACAAAAATCATACTAACTGCTTAGAACTATGGGATTCAGATGGTACGGGAATGATTCTTTTGCGGTCTCTCTTTAGTTATAAGCGTTTCCAATTTTTACTTCGTTCCTTACGATTCGATAATCTGCATACTAGAGAAGAAAGAAAACAAACTGACAAATTAGCTCCAATCCGAAATTTTCATGAAAACTTTGTCAATAACTGTATGACTCGTTTTAATTTAAGTGAATATGTAACAATTGATGAAATGCTTCATGCATTTAGAGGTCGCTGTTCATTTGTACAATATATTCCTAACAAGCCAGCGAAGTATGGCATTAAGATTTATGCTCTATGTGACGCCAAGACCTTCTACACTTTCAATTTTGAAATTTATAGTGGAAAACAAGTAACCGGACCGTATCAGAAATCAAACAAAGCCGAAGATATTGTGAAGAGGCTAGTCGCACCAATAGAAAAATCAAAAAGAAACGTTACCACAGATAACTATTATACAAGTTATCCACTTGCAAAATATTTGTTAACGAAGCAACTAACTTTGCTTGGAACAATGAAAAAAATAAGAAAGAAATACCTTTAGAATTCCTACCAAACAAAAATACGGAATTGCGATCATCTGAATTTGGCTTCCAAAATGATGCTTGTCTTGTTTCAACTGTTCCCAAATAGAATAAAGCAATAATTTTTCTTTCAACGATGCACAGCTCCTCTGATGTAGATGATGAAACCAAAAAGCCACTTGTAAATTTGGATTACAATGCCACAAAGGAGGTGTCGACACAGTCGACCAAACGCGCGCTTCTTATAGTACGTCTAGAATTACAAGAAGATGGCCGCTTGCACTTTTCTTCAGACATCTAGATATATGTGGAATAAATTCAAGAGTCGTTTTCAAATTCAACAATATTGATAACAAAGAGAGAAGAAGAGTATTTTTAAGAAATCTTGCGTTACAACTGATGGAGGACCATTTGAAAGACAGGGCTCAAATAAAGTCCCTCCCTAAAGATATCTCCGCATTTTTATCTAAATATGGAGGGGATGAATTACAAACTAAACCACCAACAAAGCCAGGTATTTGTTACATCTGTGGCAGTCACAAAAATAATAAAACGAAGTCAGTTTGTCAACGCTGTGGAAAGAACGTGTGTAAGAAGCACAGTAACATTACTGTTAAGTGTTTAGAATGTGAGCAGTGTGAACCAATGGAAGTTGTATAATACCTTTGGTTTTTAAAAGTCTATATTTTAGTTTATACGATTCATATACATATATCCTTTACTTTAATAAAATGGTTAAGCGTGGTGTATTTGTTTTATTTTACTACTTTTACTTTGATGTTTGTACATGTGAGAGGGATTCGATATGAATTCTCTCACAATGCACGTATTACGCATTTTTACAGTTATTTTTCTACAGAAGTGGACAACTTGCGTTGCCACAGCCTCCTGCGAAACGTACGTCTACGGATGGCAAGAGAAGATCAAAATTTTGTAATTTGCATTTCTCCCACGGCGGGTAGCCGAAGAGCGCGACTGCAGTTACTGCAGGAGGCTGTGGCAACGCAAGTTGTCCACTTCTGTAGAAAAATAACTGTAAAAATGCGTAATACGTGCATTGTGAGAGAATTCATATCGAATCCCTCTCACATGTACAAACATCAATGTTCAGACCATATATATATAAAATTTGTATACGAAATTACAGCTCTTGCAAAGCCGTACTGACGAGCGGTATAACCGCGAAACGTACGTCTACGGATGGCAAGAGAAGATCAAAATTTTGTAATTTACTACTTTTACTACTACTTCTTTGTTATTCGTGAGCTAGAAACCTGTATAACTTTAGTTCTTCACATTTATAGCGATATAGATACTGCGGGAACGCTGCGGTGTATATGCCGCGGCGCGCCCGCTGATGTGTATCTAAGAGGCGCGCCCGCCGAAGGGTTAATGGAATTCTGTACAACCAATGAACTTCGAATTACAAATGGATTCTACCAACACAACATACATAAATTTACTTGAACACAACCTACGGGAGAGTTAGAATCTGTAAGGGGTTGTATAATAATACCACAAAATACTTACATCAAAGCGATTAACATCAGAGTATAGCGGGCAGTGAACAGTGGACCAAACCCCCACCTAGTCATAGCCAAACTACAATTTCCATATACCATAACAAATGGAAAAGAAGAAGTAAAAGACAGAGAATAAATATTGGAAGAAACATATAAAAGTAGAAAGTCTAGCGGATGAAAGTAGTAAGTTCCTACATAAACGAAGATTGGATGAAAAACTGGAGGAGGGACAATACCATGATATTGAGGAACTATACGATCACATAAGAAGACCAATACACGAAGCAGCTAGTGAGACATTATGAGCAATGGGCGGAAGGATAGAGCAAAGAAAAAGTGTGGTGAAGCAACACAATAGCCGGATAAATAAAAACAGAAATATATAGTATCGAAGACAACGAGTGAGAATCGAGAAGCTGGTGAAGAATGGAAAGAGAAAAGGTACTGTATAGACCTATGGAATTTTATAAACAAGACTAGAATAGATGAAAATCAATCAAAACCCCAAATGATAGTAGCAAAACACTGAAAACAAAACTATACAAAACTACTAATTGATAACTAACAGAAAATATAGCCAAAACTATCAACATATAACCGTTACAACTACACTGACCAAACTTTATGAAAGAATTAGAAGAGATATAAAGATGGGGAAACAGAACAGCAAAGTAGGTTTTGTGCCAAAAGATCCTGTATGAATAATATCTTTTGTATTAAACTACTGATGGAGATAAGAATGGCCGTAAATCAAGAATACACCTACTTTTTATAGCTCTCTAAGGCCTATAACAATGTTCCTGTGCTAAAACAGTAGAAAATATTAGAAAACACCAGCAATAACCACGCACTCATTCAGAAATGCATAAGATATTTAAAATAGAGATCAAAATAGGTATCTCCAACATTGTTTAAAATATATACAGATGTTGTGTTAATACGATGAAAGAGAAACTGTAGGGGGTGGAAATTCCGGATACATATATTTTCACACAACATATATATATATAACCAGAAAAATAAAAAAGAATACATTGGAGATTATCGATAAATATAGACAAAACCAAATATATACGTATGTGTGGGAGGAACGCAAACTAACTGTTAATGATTAAATTTCAAGAGGCCGAAAAGTTCGAACATATAACACGGTTATAAAGACCAATCCTGGCCGGGAAGATTGGTTCATTTAGAAGATCTGGCAGAATTTCAAGAAGGGAAAGAAGAAGAAACGAGGAATTGTCAAACAGACAATAGTGGATGAAATAGAGAAACGATACCAGGAAAAAGAAAGAGAGGAAGACTCAGATATTCCTGGAGAAAAAGTGTTAGGTGGACGAGGACTGAGATAAACTTAACAGAAGAACAGTGCCAAAACAGAAAATACTGAAGAAGTTTGGTAATCGGACAGCCCTGACAAACGCTATAAATCGAAGAATAAATAGATTAATACAATTTACGATTAGACATAAAGAAATATTATTTTTATGTATTTTAGGAACTCCATAAGTTGTAGGTGTTAAAAAATTAAGAATTTCTAACCAGTTAGGTACTCAAATCTAAATTTCGCGTGATTTACCAAGATTTTAGATAAAAACTGGAATTCCAGACCTCTTGTAAGAGTTCATCTTGGCGTCGAAACTTTGTTTAAATTACACCCATTTTATATATTAAACCAAATTTTATAAACAAATTTTCGGTAGTGAAATGGTTTACCCTTAGCCATAATTATTGCAAACCTGATAATACAGAGCCTAGAGCAAAATTGATTATTTTGGTTTGGTAAAAAGGAGTGGTTTCGATAAAGTATTAGATACCTTTTAATAGTTATCACGAAAACTTTTGACAAAGTAGACAGACAGGATATATGGAAGACTTTAATGAAACTAAGAATCGACAACGAACTTTGTCAGAATAAAACACGATGAATCACAGCGATTTGAAACCACAAAAGCCTGCTGCTGTTCGCTTCAACTCTAGATGAGGGTACAAAAGCGGCGGAAAGGCAGATAAAGCAATAGAAGACGGAATTCTAGAATATGGAGGTAGCTGAAATATCGGAGTTTATATATATATATATATATATATGCCGGTAATATAGCGCAAATCGCAGAAAACGAAAACGTATTGAACGAACTCTGAGAATATACAATGAGAGTCTCGAGAATATAGATATGAAAATAAACGCAGAAGAGACGAAGAAGATGTTAATAAGCAGGAAGGATGAAAGGCATGAGATTTACCTAAAAGGAAAAAGCTAAACTGGTGAATAGCTTTAAATACTTGGGGGCAGTGGTGATGAGAGAAGCCAGATTGGATGGAGAAATAATGGCAAGGACAGGAGAAGCTGGAAGACTGAATAGCATTAAAATCCCTTTTTAATCAAAGAGAGGTACCACAACAAACAAAAGTGCAACGCGTAGTAACACTAATTTTAACATATGGAGCAGGGGCGTGGATAACAACAAAGAAATAAACAGGCAAGTTATAAAGCATGGAAAGGAGGTTTCTTAGAAAAATTAAGGTAAGACGAGACTGGACAGAATCAAAAGTGACACTATTAGGGAAACCTGAAAGTTAAACCGATACAAGTCGTAGTAGAGGAGAGTCAGTTAAGATGAACAGGATATGTTCTGGAAATACAGAAAGCCAAGATTGAAAGTAAGAAAGCAAGACTAAGGGTACCTTCTACGGGGCTTCGGGCGGATCCTTTGTATACACAGGGTTCCTACGTATCTGGGAATCTGCGTATGGTGACCTTGGTAAAATTCCCTGAACTAAACCAGTGGGCGGGGACTCCTAAAGAAGACAACAAGGCTAAAATGTAAAAACTTTCCGAGGCTGCTCAGCACAAGTTGAAAGATACTGCAATAGACGCGGCGACGGGGCCGGAGCTACGAACCGAGGCCGCCGGTCACCGCAACAAGTGATGCCCATTAGCAATGTGGTAAGTTTTATTAAAGATACAGAACTAAGGACATAAACTAACTACGGGACACAGTTAGCCATCCAGCTTCAGTACAGTGGGACATGGACCACATCCTTAACAAAAGAAAAAAGATGGAAGCATGGGCGTATGAAGTGGGAGTTCTAAATATTGAAGAAGAAGAATTATTAGAAACGTGTAAAAGAAAAATGCTGATGAAAATTTATGGAGGCCTAAATAAAAAGGAGCGATATAAAAGGCGAACTAACAAGGAGCTGGAGACACCTTCGAAAGAGCCAAAATTAACAAGTATAAAAGTACAGCGATTAAAATAGCTACTTCATGTTCAAAGACCGGAAAAATAAATAATGACAGATGGTGCTTAATAGCAATCCTATTGAGGAAAGATGAAGAGAAAAACCACGAAAAAGTTGAAGTAAACGGGTCCACAAAGACTTGTAGCGCTTTTGTTTAGATGCCAGATTTTAGTTGGTAAATATTATTCGGAATAATAATTAAAATTTAAAATAGAGGAACAATATTAAAAACGCGGCATGGCCCTCCCCTCACATGGCGAAAAAGCCGTCACTGTGGAGACGAGCAGCCCCGCTAAGGGGCTAAGGGCTAAGGGTTGCCGACCGCTTTCCGTCCCACTCTTATCAAATATGTGCTATTATATTGTTCTAGAAGAGTTAGTATTTAAAGATGTTAAATGAAGGTCTGCTTCGAATATAATACTTGATTGTATTTGGTTCATGCATACCTATTCTTTTTAGCTTTAAAGGGACATATACAATTAGACGAACGAAAATGAGTCAATTTTGAGGAATTTTTTAAACTAATAAATATTCATTCTACATTTATCGCGTAATTTCCCTCTGTAATTTCTAGACAATAAATAAATTATCTTTTAAATATTGCAATTTTTCTAAATTTTTAATGTTGGTAGTTGCATTCATAATTGAAAGAAACATGTCTCTGAATTAGACCCAGTGTTCATAATTCCCTGAAAACTGTGGTACTTTTATTTTGGATTGTTTTCCGAACCCACAACTAAATGTGACAATGACTTTTTATTTTGAATGACTGTTTGTCTATTTATTTCTAAATATTTTGTTGGTCACTATTAATTTATGATAGTCAACAACAAAATTGTTGGGTTCGTTGTATTCAATGTGCTCGATTTCGCCTAATTTCTCAATTTGATATTGAATTTTTTCAAATTGAGCGAACGTAAGACTGAAATTTGTTATCACCTAATTCGATTAATTCGACATTAGAGAATTCATAATTATCGTTAAATTGTTGGAAATATGTTTTCAACATACTTAATGATGATTTGTTGCTACGCCGTTTATGGCACAAAGTCGTTAGTGATTTTGACAATTGTGGTTGTGACATTGTAACTAGTAATTTAAAAATAATAAGCAAGAGAACAGGAAATGAAAGGATAAGGCGATCGATGCTCGCCAAGCAAATTTAAGCATTTATCATATCTTGTGACAAGTTTTTGTATTTCAGCTTCACATTTCTCTGCCGTTAGTGTATTAAGATAGGTAATCGCGCGTTCTTTCAGTTCTTCATCACCATGAAATTCCGTTCGTGCCAAAAAGTCCTTGAGTTTTGTAAGGGGATGAAAATCTGAAGGAGGCATAAAATATATAAAACTTACTTACAGTTTGCTCGATTGCATTAATTACGTCCTTATATACATTTGTAACATAATTTCTCCTTAAAGTACTTTCGTCACAGTACTTCTTCAATGCTTTTGGCAAAACATTTTAAAATTTAAGTTTCGTAACTTATAAAATGGGATATTAACAGAAAGCAAAGCTTTGGTTAATTCCGAATTAAATACTTGTTGTTCAGTCTGATTTTTTGGAGATGAAGATGAACCTGCTGGTAACTGATCTACAGACTCAGAATCAAATAGCTGCAAAAATGCGCAATTAGTACATTATGGCCGAATTTCGTAATTGAACTCTCACATGTACGAACATCTAACACCCGGGCTTATATAGAGCTTCTATAGAAATAAAAACTACTTCACACAGTCGCACTGATGAGCGGTATGACCGCGAAACGCGCGTCTGCGAATAGTGAAAGAAGATTTTCTAAGTAAGTACAATTTTCCCACGACGGGCTAGCCGAGTGCGCGATTGTAGCTACTACAGAAGTTTGTGGCAAAACAAGTTGTCTACTTCTGTAGAATCAAATAGCTGCAAAAATGCGCAATTAGTACATTATGGCCGAATTTCGTAATTGAACTCTCATATGTACGAACATCTAACACCCGGGCTTATATAGAGCTTCTATAGAAATGAGAACTACTTCACACAGTCGCACTGATGAGCAGTATGACCGTGAAACGCGCGTCTGCGAATACTGAAAGTAGTTTTCTAATTAAGTACATGATCTACAGACATTTGCAATAATTTTGATTGTCTCAATTTTTCTTAACTTTCGTTTATGAAGGAGAGAGTAATTTGGGACATTTTCTCACATGGAATCTATGAAAGAAGAACATTATAGTAGAAAATATATATAACCTTGTAGATATAGAATAAGAAAATGATTTTAAAATTAAAGGAAAATGTTTTTATTAATAAAAATAATTTTATTCAGCAATCCAAAGCAACTTTTTGAACCAATTGTATGGCAGACTAGAATTTGCAAAATAAGCGTAATTTGAATTAAATAAATAAGATAAAATTGTTTTGTAAAATTATCAACTTATCATTTTACCGCACGCCCTTGCAAAATACTTTTTCGTCGTTCAAAAGTAATTCTGAAACGGTTTTGATCCAGGAGGCTACTAAATCGCTTTTCACTTTTGGCATTTTTGCATAACACTCGGTAACACTTCACTTTACTCGGTGTTTGTAAATGATAAGAATTTTTAAATGATAAATGCTGAAACGTATACACCCCCTACGTAATCATTTTTAACCAATTCACCTTTATTCGTTTCATTTCCAATTTGTATTCTTAAAAACCATAACGAAATAATTTTTGCTTTTCGGTATTGAACATGATATGTCGTTTGGAAGTTTAAAAGCAATTAACAATTTCTTAGAAAAATGTAGAAACGTAAATTTCTTGAAAGAAGCATTAATTCCTATTTAAGTAATATTTATTTTATCATATTTAACGAAACATCGGTAATCGTATTATGTAAATTTCCCAGAAAATTGTCTACTATATATTTTTATAAAAATAACGCGATTTTCAAATGGAAATATATGTCGAATAATTTCAAATATGTTAAAATATATAATATATAATCCGATATAAACGAATTAATGAGAATTGGGACCCATATACCTATACAGTTAGTCGAATACGTACAATTTCGATAAATAATTTCAAAATCATGAAGAAGTATTGCACAGCTGAAATTTTGTATAAGTAGGTAATAGAGATGCTTCGCAAGCACATTTACAAAGAACTAAACGATGTTATTAAACGCGATTACAGAAAGCCTAAGAAAGGTTTAAACAATTACAATAAATACTCAAGTTATGGAACTATTTTTAAAATTCATCAGAGCTTATGATAATTCTTTAAAATTTTGAAAATCGTAAGAATTCCCCAAATTCGTTGAGAAAAATTCCGCCACAATTTTCAGAACTCTATTCTTGAGGCATTTCCTCATCGGCCGCGTACAACGTTAATCCTCGTTGGATGACGTGTTATCATTAAGCAGTGTAAACCGTACTGACGGATTTGCAGAAGTGACAGCGTCAGTCCAACCCCTCAGTGGCTGAGTGGTAAAACTCGCGCTTCACAGTGCGAAGGGCCGGAGTTCGAGACCCGGTAGCGGCAGAGCGTAGCAGTTTAAAATCCTAAAAAGGGATCTGGACCTCTAATAAGCTGCGAAAATGAAGGAAATGCCACTGGGTGGGCCAGGAGCGGTACGGTATATGCGTGTACATATACGGCTCGGTGGCTCCGAACCCCTACACCGAAAGGTAGAAAGGGTAAAAGATTAAGAAGAAGAAGAAGAAGACATCGTCAGTCCACATGACATTAAGGGTAAGATTCGATTTATATATATATATATATATATGTATATATATGTATGTACATATATGTGACCGAACATATGTGTAAACCCGGTAATGTGTAGATTAACTAAGTGATGTGCACATTACCTAGAAGGACCCGGTAAAGCACGAAAACTTAGTCCTATTCCTAATATTATCTAGGTAATTTTAAGAGGTTTGTCAGGTGGTACACAAGGAGAAATTTAAACCGGCTTAGATTGGTAGTCAATGAGATCGACTTGACATCGACCTTTTGTTCTAGGTTTTCCGTTTTTGTTGACAAGGTTCGCACAAATTTAAAAACGTTTCACATCCTCCACTAAAGAATAGTATTTTTGTTTTCATAACAAAACACTGTTGTATTGTAAATCTTTACTTAGAAGTTAGAAGCCTAATTTTTGGGAATCTATTTTGTTAGTATGACAAATTCTACAGACAAACAATACCAATACAATCTGTTTTAGCTGAAAGGTGTTTATAACTTTAGTTTTAAGAAAAGGCCGTTATTTATTTTACTATAGCTTTGAAATTTCCAATGATTTTATTAGTGACCGACCGAACATTCGGTTTAGGTTTCGGTTTCGGCCAGTTTCGGTCCAGAAATTTAGTTTCGACCAAAAATCAGCCGAAACTTCGACCGCACGAAATTCAGTGTTCGTGAATTCGCGTTTTGTTTGGGCGAGTTCGTGTCTCGTAGTCTTCAGAGTCAGCAAGTAATTCAAATATTTTAAATACAGAACTTTAAAATTATTTTTATTATACGTATTTACGGTTTCTAAGTACAAACGTGCGTCGACAAGACAAATTACATACTATAATACGAAATGTACCCATCAATGGTACAGTGCCCGAATTTTGATTGCGGACAGTCTAAGACGCTAAGTGCGCAGCCCGCCTCTAGTGGGTGGAGTCAATATGTGTTGCTTATGAATTCATTTATATTTTAATCGTATCGTATAACTAGTGAAGTAATAAATGAAGAATACTTGGAACTATAAATCCATTAACAATATTCCTTTAAATCACATTAGAAATACTTTAAAAGGATTATTGTTATTAGGTATAAAGTAAGGTCGCCTAAGATCACGCACTTATTAACTTTCTTAGAGATGTAAATCAAACAAATCTGCCCAGATAGCAGAACAAAATGTTTATTTGTAAATACTCAACATAACAACATGTAAATCAAAGGAAACCTATTATTAATCTCTCAAAAAGAAAACGCTTATTAAAATAAAAACAAAATTTATAGGAATGCGTATTCTTGGATCTTCTTCGTTTCAAGAGTACGCAGGCCACGCTCCAAGACTACGCTATTTGGTTTTAAAAAACAAATTGCAAAAATATTGCCCACATCTTTCATCCGATGTGCAAACTTCGTGAAACCATTTTTCACATATTCCACACTGTATTACATCTATTTCTGGTGGGTCATAGTAAACTTCTCGGCCAGAGCTGGCGCAGGGGGCTCAGCTTCCCTACGAATACCTTTGCCCCCTTAGGCAATGTAATAATACAGAAACTTTATTTCATTTTAAACATCCATCTTTATCATTAGAAAAGGGATCTTTCTTAAGCATATAGCGAAATGGGCTGAAAGAAAGACGTTTCAGTTTCTATTCTTGCAGATAATGAAGGAGATAATTCGATATGTAAAAGAGGGCAAGATATTGGAATCGATTTTATGTATTAAAAACAACGAAAAATTTGGATATGAAAGCCCTGACATATTTAGCTTTAAATGCATTGCAAGAATATGGGCTAAATAGTGCTCAATTACTACTATTACAATTAATAATGAGCAAGAATTAAATCAAGCAAGAATCTAAAGATAATTTAAACCGGCAGGTCCCGTACGTGAATTGCTGCGATCATATACTGCATTTGGTTTTAACAAAATCGATTGATATACAAAGGAGAAAACAATTTTTTGATCAATGTACTATTCTGTTACTAAATTCGATGAAGGACAGTCACTCTGTCGGCTCTTTGAACAACGCTGGTCTGGACATTTGCACGCTATCAATATTGTATGTCATAATTACCAAACAATAACCACAGTTTTAAAGAAAATCAAGTCTGACAAAGGTTTCGAAGATGACACAGTGACTGTAGGATAATATGTTACTACAACACACCAGTTTAGGTTTTGTATCCTTTTATGCCAAAAAATTTGCAAACTTTAGAGCCAGCCGACAAAATTTTGCAAGTTCCAAAAGCAGACCTTAGAAAAGCCTTCAAATTAGTGGAATCAGTAATTCACGCAATCAAAGATTTCAGAGATGAGGAGACCTACGAAGAAATGTTTTATCTCTTTTTCTCTTTATCAGTTCCAATTTGATGCAGGAACCTAAAGAATAACAAATGCAAAACCTAGGAAAATAGCTAGTTCTAAACTTAAATATTTTGTTATAATGGAATCAATAGGAAACTTTTCTTCTACCTTAGATTTAAAATTTGCGGTTTATGAAGTAATCGACATATTTACCGAACTGAAACAGCGGTTTAGTGAAAACAGTATGCTTATAAATTCACTTCAGGTAGTCCAAGATTTGAACTATAATGGTATTGGCTATTTACCTTCGGCTGTGATTTTGTAGCCGTCCAAGCAAGAGCTAAGGGTGGTCAAAAATTTTCTGAATGGTATTGAATCTCCAAAAAATGTATTTGAACAAAAAAAAACAGAAAATTGCTTTTGAGAAAAATATGGAAGCAACGGTAAGGACATTTGCAGTACGGCCCTTTGTGAATCCAACTTTTCGGTTGTAACTAGAACTAACAGGGTGCAAGGTTTATCTATGGTCCAACAAAGATTAGCCAACTTAACATTCTTAGCATTTGAAAAAAGAAGAATTGAAATGTTACATATGCAAAACGTCCTACGAATCTTTAATAATAAAATATAAAAAATATTTCGTTTAAGGTTTCTTCTTGTTGCTAGTTAATTTGCAATTTTATAAGTACCCACGCTATATTACACAAAAACTTTATTTAACTTTTTGTATGTGATCTAGGTTTTAAATGTTTCGCTATGTATTCTATTTTGTGCACTTTATAATATTCTTAATAATATCTCCCACTTCTTCCCTGCAATTTTTCTTTTCTGTTTATTACGTGCCGCCTTGGGTAAAGGACATAACTTGTCTAATCTAGTTCTAAAAAATAGTTTCACACGTATATATTTAACTTTGAGAGCTATTATATATTTGTTATACAATTATTTTCATTTCCACTCGTCTTGTCGTATTGCGTCGAGAACAGTGTCGTCTTTGTTCTTATAGTTGATTCGACAGACAGCTCTTTCAAACAATTGGGACTGTATATAGTACTTCCTCGATATAAATTAAATTAAACGAACAAAACAGGAACAATACACTCCTCAGAAATAACCGATGCGCACTCTTAAGCGATTTTACCCTATATATAATAGTTATGTTATGAATGTGTCCACCTTAGTTATTGTCCTAGTGATATTCAAACGAAGATGCCTTCCTTTGCAAGTATTGAAACGCGTTCGCGAGTACTAATTCTTTACGAACAAGGACTAACCTGCAGAGAAATTGCGGAAGAAGTGAATATATCAGTAAGTAGATTTGTAGTTTTAGTAATTGTCGTAACTACTTCAATAATTGTCGTTTAAATTGATGTTTATGTTATGTATCAATGCAAATCGATGTTCCCTTTTCTTTTATAGAAAACCCAAGTTCATTATTGGATAAGACGTTGGCAAACACATGACCCAGAAATAGCTTTGAAAAATAAGAAAAAAACAGGAGCTCCTCCAAAATTAAATGAACGTAGTTATCGAATGATTCAAGACCATTTAAATAACACGCCTATAACTACCGCAAGAGAAATTAAAGAGCATCTAAATTTAAATTGCACTGAACGCACAGTTCAAAAATTTTTGCACAAGCACGGCATCCATTGCAGAAAGCCCGCCAGAAAAATTGATATGTCCGAAAATCATACACAAATGTTATTTTCACCGACGAGAAGGTGTTTACTTCGTCGCAAAATACCCGAAAATATTTATGGCGAGCGAACAACACTCGTTATGATCCACGCCATATTGTTCGCACAAGGCAAAGTGGCAGAATTACCTCGGCATATTGGGCATGGATGTCGGCAGCTGGTCCGGGAGAAATAACGCCAATACACACGCGGATGGATGGTGGAGAATATATTCGTATTCTCGAGGATATAATGCTGCCAAGTGTACGGGTGTTATATCCTCCACCAACCCCCATTATTATGGTGCAGGATAATTCATCCGTCCATTCCTGCAGAATTGTAAGGAATTGGTTTAATGATCATCCTGAAATAACTTTGCTTACTTGGCCACGCAAATCACCTGACCTCAATCCGATTGAGAATCTTTGGGCGATTATGGGAAATATGTGCGAAAACAATATTATCAGAAATAGGGAAAACCTTCATGCGCATGTGACAAATATCTGGGAAAACCTAAGAGGAAAAGACACCTGTGGAAATCTAGTTGCGTCAATGCGCACTAGATTACAAGAAACAATTGACCGCAATGGCTATTGGACAAAATACTAGTTAACCAGATTAATAAATTTTTTCCACTTTTTCTCGTGTTTTACGATTTCCTTTTCTCAATTTTACCCGCTCAATGCTTATAGCTATTTATGTTTATGTATTCATAGGTTTTATTAAATACTTTGAAACTACGGGGTTGTATATTTTCTCCATAAACGTAGTTATAAACCAACGTGTCTCCTAAAAATGTATTCTTCATTTAATTACTTCACTAATTATACCACACAAATAAAATTATAAATGAATTCATAGATCCAGATAGTAAAACAATGGCCCGACACCATAAACAATTACATACCAGACGACTCCGCTTTCGATTTTGACGGGTCTTATTGTTAGATATATATTATAGGAGGACCTCTTCTTAGTATTTGGTTAACGGCTTAAATCGCACTTCGTCCTGGTTCTCGAGAAGATATACCTGCGACTTCCCTGCATTGTTTATATTCCAGTAACGTTAGTTATAGCCAACGATAGTAGCGTAGCGCAACGGGTCAAGTACACGGCTACTATGCTAGAAGTCCCCTGTCCCCATGCACTTTTTTTCAATTTTATTTCACACGATGTTTACAAATATACCCCGTTTCATGTAAAATTGTTCGAAAAAAGCTCCAGCAGCAGCCGCCAAAGGGACCCGCAAGAGCCCGGAATTCATACCATAACATACATTCGCTTCTTATAAAATAAAAGTATCATGACAAAAAATTATCTTCAAACAATTTTGCATGAAACGGAATATATTTGTAAACATTGTGTAAAATAAAATTGAAAAAAAAAAAGTGCATGGGTGGAAATCGGGACTTCTACGGTAGTAGCCGTGTACTTGATCCGCAACGCTATGATGCTATGTTTGGCTACAACTAACGTTACTGGAATATGAACAACGCAGGGAAGTCGCAGGTATATCTTCTCGAGAACTAGCCGAACCAGGACGAAGTGCGATTTAACCAAATAGTCAGGGAAGGTCCTCCTATAACATATTTAAGACCCGCCAAAATCGAAAGCGGAGTCGTCTGGTGTTTCGCTTGTAAGTATTTCTAACCTGTAGGTATATAAAAGATATAAACTAGAGAGACGACTCGCTTTATTTCCACTCTACAGCTCAAATGACGCATAATGCAAAATGAGAAAGACAACACGTATTGACTCCACCCATTAGAGGCGGATTGCGCACTAAGGCTCTTAGCCTGTCCGGAAACAAAATTCGGGCACTGTACAAGTATTCAATCAGCGGTATTTACTATTAAACACACTCTAATCTATAAAAATGATCTTCAAAACACGACGATTGTCCATCTCGTTGAAGTTCTTCGCACTTTAACGACCGGTCACTCCTTAAAGTGCGCATCAATTAGACAATGTCCGAAAGATTGTCATTTTATAGAAAGTTTCCCATTCCCAGGTCATATAGTTATGTTCGGATAACAAACACCAGACATAACTAAATGCCAGATGTCCCCTAAAATATACAATATCTTCCGCTCAAAATACTAATATCCATGGTAGAAATACAATAGGTATGCTATTGCACATCTTCTGTCCGCCTCGTTAGAAGATTGTTTTGTACACCTTAGACAATATAAATATAATCTTTTACCCTTTTCTACTTTTCGGTGTAAGGGTTCGGGGAGCCACCGAGTCGTATACAGGCGTATACCCTACCGCTCCTGGCTCGCCCAGTGACATTTTCTTACTTTCTTTTATATTAGAAATAACAGATCCATTTTTGGATTTTAAACTGTTCCGCTATGCCGCGACTAGGTTTTGAACGCCGGACCTTCGCACTGTGAAGCGTAAGTTTCACCACTCAGCCACTGAGCGATTTACCTTAGCAATTACGATAACTATAAACAGCAAATTAACTTTTTAAATTTTATTAGACAAAGTATTTCTTGATTTACACCGATTACCACTGCTGCAATCCAATAATATATAGAGTCTTCGTAAAATAATATTCTCTTTCTCCTTTGTTATATCCAAGTATACCATACCGTGGCTCTCTTATTTATGTCTTTGTTAGTCAGTACGACGAGCCGTGTACTGTGAAACATTGTGTCCCCGTTTTCTTCTATCCTTCCGTTTCTTTTGCTGTTGTTCTTTTTATATTAGGTGGCATGGCTCCTCCAACGTTATTTAATTGTCACTGTTGCAACGCGCCAGTTGGGGAACACAGAATGCTGACATGCGGTTTATACAAGAAGAATTTTAAATACCAATGCGTTGATGTTTCTGCCTCTCACGTACGTGTTATTCGTTCCAAGAGGGGAGTTTCATGTACTTGCGAGCGGTGTGCAAGTATTGGAGATGATATTGCCGATCTTAAGACTGCCATTGTTTCCTTGAGGGATGAGATCAATGAGCTGAGGAAGCAGAATTCCATCCCACAGGCATAGTCGTTAAGTGCCTGTGGGACGCACCTGCTGACGCTCCTCACGTACGTCTTGGTAAATTGGATCCAAATAGGAAGAATCCTAGACCGATTAGAGTTACTTTTCGGGACGATAGCCTGGTTCGAAATATTGCTTTGTGAGCTAGAAGATCTTTGGAGGACAGTGCTTTTAAGAAGGTACAGATTACCTTTGATCGAACACCGCGTCAGCAACAATATTATAATACGTTACGAACTGAATTACGCCAACGTTCTGAGGCAGGCGAGGCATTGTACGATATCATCGGTCTGAGTGAAACTTGGTTTTCGACATTCATGATGCTCAATACTTCTCCGTTAGTCCTTCTCCGTTATCCGTTGTGACCGTTGATTTGAAGAACTGCAGCTAATGCGAGGGGGTGGAGTGCTTCTGGCCTACAAAAACTATTTTAACTTTGTAAACTTAAATTTACCAATAACATTTAGTGAGTTTCCTCTTGTGGATATTGTTGGTGCTAAATGCGCTCTTGATTTTGGGTCAATTTATATTGTTGTTTTGTATATACCGCCTAATATTACTGTTAATGACTTTGAATCCATCTTCGAATTATTTGAAGAAGTAACTTCGAATTTTTCATACTAATTATTCTAGGTGATTTTAACTGCTCCAGTTTTCTAAGTAATTGTGGAGGTGATGCTAAATCACGTGCAATTGCGTTAGATATGGACATGTGTAATCTCAGGCAATATAATAGCGTAACTAACTTTAACAACAACTTGTTGGATCTTGTATTTTCCGATATAGACTGCAATGTCTACCGTGATGATTCACCACTAGTTCCTGAAGACAGTTTTCATCCTGCGCTATTTGTCAGCACCTTTATTAATAATAATAATATATTTGCCCAACAGAAGAACATTCCATTTACAGGACAAACTTAATTTCTAACATACATATATCTATATATATATATATATATATATATATATATATCTGTGTGTGTGTGAATAACACAGAAGAAGTATAAAAAAAAAAAGAATAAGAATAAACATATTGCAGGTAATTGCAAATGAAAAGTATTCTTACATAATAAGCTTAACAAAATAATACTAAAATACAAAATTTCAGATGTAGTTATAATTTGCTGAGCATGAATTCAACAGTGCTTCCAATGGTGTGTAATTAATATCCACGTTGCTATCAGATAGGGAATTGAACGTCATGCAAGTTCGGTAAACAGGAGATCTAATTAGAATATTTGTTTTCGGTCTAGGGCAAAAGAATACATTTGAAAATCTCGATGATGGTCGTGGTACGGCAAAATCAATACTCTCCAAGAGTCTTGGTGTGTCTAAATGATTGTGGATTAAATCGTACAGAAACCAGAAATCCAGCGACTCGAAATGGAACATATTAAGAAGTAATGCATGGTTAAAACCTTGAGTGAGATAAATGGAACGAGTGCGATAGTATAAGTATTTTAGGAAACGCCTTTAAAACAAACTCTCCTTCCAGTTTTCCTTCTAACTATGTTAGATCATTCAACTTTCGTAGAGCTCCTTAATTGTATAATGCGCTTTATTATATGGAATGGAATTTTCTGGACAATATTTCTGATGTTGACTTTCACAAATGGTTTACCCCAGAAATTATTTCCAATCTGAAAGTCAAACATAAGTACTGGATTCATTATAAACGCACCAAATGCATTGAATCTTTCAAATTGTTCAAGCAATTTAGAGCGTTAGTTAAGAAGTTAACATCTTCTGCCTACAAGGCGTATCTAGTGCGAACGGAAAAGTAACTTTTGGATGATCCTCGGCAATTTTGGGCTTACATTGGGGAGAAGAGGAGGAGTGGTCGCATTCTTGGTACGATGCAGTTGTCGGGTGCTGATTTTGGTAATCTCCAGGCTATTGTTGACGCCTTTGGTGACTACTTCAAAAACGTCTACACAACGTCAACTGCATCTGGTGACGTTGAAGATAAATCTGCTTACTCCCTACCCATTTATCTCCAGCATTTGTCCGAGGACGACATTCGGCGTAGCATTCGTAGGCTTAAAGATAGATTTACTTCTGGAGATGATCAGATTCCTGCTTCTTTGGTGAGAGACTGTGGAAATGTTCTAGCTGTACCACAACAAAAATATTTAATTTAGCTCTTACGACATCCACATTTCCTACTGCTTGGAAGGCTACCAGAATTGTTCCTGTTTTGAAGTCGGGCCACTCTTCAGACATAAGTAATTATAGACCCATTACTATACTATCCAACTTTGCAAAAATTTTTGAAACAGCTATATATATTAAAATCTCCCCACTAATCAGACTCTCAGTTTCTCCATATCAACATGGTTTTATGGAAAAGAGGTCTACTATTTCTAACCTAACTGTCTTTACACAGAGTGTTACTAACGCTTTGAGTGCTGGGCTTCAAGTTGACGCTATATATACAGACTTTGCCAAGGCGTTTGACAGAGTAGATCATGGTACCTTGCTAATTAAGGTGAAAATCTTTGGATTTAGCGAACCTTTAAGGGCTCGTTTGTCCTCTTATCTGTGCAATAGACCTCAACGTTATTTTGTAATGGATACACTTCTTCGCCATATATAGCACTTCTGGAGTTCCGCAGGGCTCAAACCTGGGACCACTTCTTTTCACCATCTTCATTAATGATCTGGTTGACAAGATTCCATCCGATAAGCTTCTTTTTGCAGATGACATGAAGTTGTATCGTACGATCACCAATTCTGGAAATTGTGTTTTGTTGCAAATTGACTTGGACAATATACAACAATGGTGTACAATTAACAGCCTACCTCTGAACATTAGCAAATGCAAAGTACTCACTTATACCAAAAGACCCACTCCCACTAACTACACATATATGCTTGGTGATGTGACTAGAGTGTGTTTCTAGAGTTCAGACCGTTAGGGATTTGGGAGTAACATTTGATGCTGAGCTAACTTTCAATATTCATGTTAACAACGTGGTAAAGCAGGCTAGACAGACTTTAGGATTCGTGATTCGGAACTGTCGATCCTTTGCAAATATTGCAGTATTGAATATGCTATACTTTACGCTGGTGAGGACGAAGTTGGAATATGCTGGATTGATCTGGTATCCCCATTATCGAACTCAAAAGTAAATTTTGGAGCTAGTGCAGTGGGGATTTGTCAAGTTCCTGTGGTATAAAGTAGATGGTGTGTACCCTTCGAGGGGCTGTGATCATTCCGTGTTGCTTTCCCGTTTCCTAGTACCATCCCTCTCCTCCAGACGCTTCTTCTTCAGCCCCAATTTCCTTTACAAACTTCTTCACAATGAAGTCGACTGTTCGGAGATTCTATCTTTATTTAGCTTCCTGGTGCCACAATTCTTTACACGTCCCTCTTCAACTTTCTATCTTCCTTTGCCCAGAACCAATTTAATGATTAAATCACCTATCTATGTGATGTCCTGTAACTACAATCAAATATCTTCCTATGCAGATATAAATTTTAACTCGTTACCTTCATTTAGGAATATCATAAACGAACACTGCAATAGATATTCTTTATAAATATCTTTACATATATGTTGCTTGATTACCATACTTTACTTATATTTCTGCCTTCTATTTTTATTATTTTTATACATGATGTAATTTAATTTTATTTTATATTTTCTGGTGTATAACCTATGATTAAATTTAGTTGTTATTCTAACGTGCTGTCCTGTAATTGGCATGTAATGTTCTGGTGGGCAAATAAATAAATAAATAAAGGAATTCCTCAAAGTCCCAGAAAGCTGATTTCAACAAATCACATTCGATCTCTCAATTTCATCAACAAACATTTACGCCAACACAAAATTTTCAATTTACACCTACACTGCTACAACACTTCTCGCCACCAACTCCACGGAATGTAGAAAAAAAAGGGAACAACAATAGACATAACTGATTCAAACTATCTACAAGCATTCCATCATTGTAAAGAATTGCTAATGGCCCACTACTAGCTTACCCTGATTTGCTAAGAGATCCCACATACCAACTTGCGATAAGTGGCGTTCTTTCGCAAAACTCAAGACCTATTGCATTTTATTCGAGAACCCTAAACCGTGCAGAACGCAATTATTCTACTATCGAACGAGAACTCTTCGCAATAGTCGATACAAGCAGACGCTGTAGGCCATACCTTTTCGGCCGAGAATTTCTGATAGAGACTGGCCACAAACCCCTTATTTTGTTGTTCTCCTTAAAGGATCCCAATTCCCGATTAATAAGATGGAGACTTAAACCCGAGATGTACCGGCCACGGCCAGGTTGCACAAGGCCCTCTCAAAAGGGGCCACAAATCCGGCAGGTACACTAAGGGAGACAAATGGCACCTACACAAGTAGTTTCAACGGAACACTAGAGCTTCTTCTCAGAACTCACTTCCCTGACTGTAGACTTGGAGCGTCGGGTGCTGATGCTCAAGTAACATCGCCTTATGGTCGGCGCGGGACGACGAGCCAGGTCATTAGGAACATAGTAACCTTTGAAAAGATAAAATGGGCTGTAAACTGTTTCAGACCCTACAAATTACCGGGGCCGGGTGGCATTTTTCCGGCATTACTATCAACGGGAAATGCTACCCTCTTTCGGGTGATGGTCGACATCCTCCGATCAAGTTTAGCACTGGGATATGTCCCAAGGATTTGGAGAGAAGTAAGAGTTATTTTCATACCCAAGGGAGGGAACAAACCACCGGAATCTCCCAAGTCCTACAGACCAATTAGTCTATCCTCTTTTATGTTGAAGACAATTGAAAAGTTACTAGACCAATATCTTAGGGTGGAGGTACTTTCTCTGAGTCCATTGCATGGACTTCAATTTGTCTATCAGAAGGGCAAATCAACTACTACGGCATTACATAAATTTGTTCTAGATATCGAAAAGGCCTTGAACTCCAAGGAGATAGCCCTATGTGCATTTATGGACACTGAGGGCGCCTTCGATAATGCGAACTTCCTTGCAATGGAAACTGCGCTCTCTAATAGAGGAACTGATGCAGCGATAGTAAAATGGGTCAGCTGCATGCTGAACTAAAGGCTGATTAGAGCCTCACTCGGATCTACGGACATGAGTGTCACTACGGTTAAGGCATGCCCACAGGGTGGGGTACTATCTCCCCTTCTATGGTCGGTTTTAGCTGATGACCTGATTAGGGTAGGGATTAGGTAAATCCTGGGGTCTGACCCCGAAAATGACCTACTGGATATATACCCAAATGGTTAAACCCACAATACTGTACGGTGCTCTGGTATGGTGGGGTAAAACCAAACAGAAAACAGCCATATCGAGGCTACGCAGGGTGCAGAGACTTGCGTGCCTATGCATCACAGCGGCTATGAAATCAACCCCAACGACGGGCATGGAAGTTCTTCTGAACCTGACACCGCTAAATGTGGCCGTGCAAGAGGAGGCAGCTACGCAAGCAATCTCCATCTATAGAAAAGAAAAACTTAAGGCAGGGAACCTTACCGGTCATCTCACGATCCTGAAGGAAATCGAAGACATACTTTGTATGTCTCTAGCAAGCGACCACATGGATCCCATGCTTTGCTTCGATAGGAAGTACGGGGTCGTTTTCCCGACAAGGGATGAGTGGTACGCAAACCCGAGATGGTTACGAGATGGATCGCAAAAGTGGTACACAGATGGGTCCAAAACGCTCCACGGAGTGGGGGCAGGAATAGTGGGGCCTAGAACACACAGATCAATAACTTTGAGCAAGGACAATCCTATCCGAAAGGGGACACAGGGGAATACGAATCTAAATATTCTCGGATAGCCAATCAGTCCTTAAGGCCCTGAGCAGTTGTACAATTACGTCCAAATTATTATTGGAATGCCGCAACATGCTTAATGGCCTGGCCACTCAGAACCAGATCATCCTGGTCTGGGTGCCAGGACATGAGGGGCACAGGGAAATGAGCTGGCAGACATCTGCGCAAAAAAGGGGCTGAGAGAAACTTTACTGGACCTACCCCACCTTTTGGGTTTAACAAAGGTCTCCTTAAAGGTGAGATAAAGAAATGGACAGCGTCCATTACAATGAAACACTGGAATGAGACCAGCGGGCTGGAACATTCCAAAAAATTTCTGAGCTTCGACGCTAGGAGGCCGGACCTCGCCCTAACACTGGACAGGGGAAGCTTAAAAACACTGACAGGGGCACTCACAGGCCACTATACCTGTAACAAGCACCTTCACAAAATGGGCTTATCCAATACGGACACTTGCAGATTCTGCGGTGAAGAAGAGGAGTCAATGGAACACTTGATCAGTAACTGTGGGGCACTAGGCCACAGGAGATATAGACTACTACATGCATATACGCTGAGTGAGGAGGACCTATTTAAACTCCCATTGAAGGAGCTGATCCTGTTCCTCAGCGTATTAAATAAATAAATAAAACAAACAAGAGGAAGCACAATAGATCAACGTGGTCGCAGTGCAAAGGGCCATTTTGGGCCAGACCCCACCTCATTACAATACAATACAATACAATAAACCCGAGGAATTTCAGTATAAAGTATCGAAATTAATACTAAGGAAACCATTAATGACGACGACCTAGATCTACTCTCAATACTACCTAACGGATATTTAGATAAAGATATATCTTTAAGTAACTACGACGACATTCTTAACACCTCCGAAAGCGAAATCGCTGAAAATGAAGTTCCTGAAAATGAAACACCTTCTAACAACACTCAACATACATCAGTTGAAAGTTCAGTTTTTACAATACCCATATCAGACAAACCCATTAATCAATTTGTTAATCGCATTATCATGAAACTTGTCTTCTTGGGAAATACGAGAGAAATCCGTGCAAAGTGCCCTTTCCAGGGCCATTATTAACAAAAACGGCATTTGATATTGTACACATAGACACATTTGCATTCGATGGACACAAATTCTCAACGCTTATATATTTATTTTCGAGATATACAGAGGCATACCATGTTTAAGACTTAACTGGTATTACGATTCTGAATAAATTAAGACACTACTTATCCCATCATAATTATCCTAAAAAGATTGTCTGCGATGAAGGAAAGGAATTAAAAAATCACGTATTCCAAGAATATTGTAACCTATTCAAAATTAATCTTCAGTACACCACTAATTACAACAGTATTCCCCAGTAGAAAGAGTTCACTCCACGTTATTGGAAAAAATTAGAATTGAAAAACTGTAAAATAAAACCGAAACCTCGCAAAATCTAATGATATCTGCCATACTTACGTACAATCAATCTTGTTCATTCTTCTACAAATTACACAACCTTTTCAGTTTTATATGGTCCTTACGGAAACTTAAATACGCATTAGATTTAAATACGGCCATATATGATAGTTACAATGAGAAAAGAAAAACGAATTACACCCGTTTCATGAAGAATTGAATCACAAACAATTTAATAAAGGTAATAAAAATTTAGAGAAAGTAATTCAGAACAAGGAAGGAACAATCGAGATTCAAGAACCAATTGTGTATTTTGCAAAACAACGTATTCGCAAAACAGACCCCTGTTTCAATAAAGTCGACGTAACAAGCATAGACAAAAACAAAATTACAGGTATCAGAGAAAAGTCGAATAAGCCCGCGAACCTCCACACCAGAAAGATTAAGCGACTGAAAAACATATTTAATTTGCAGAAAGGCTCTGACCAGCCGGGCCCTTCAACTGTAAGAAATTAACTCTCACGGATACCTTATAGTAAAACAGATTAACAAGCACAATTCTTTGGCAAATTATATTACAAATAGGTATTCAGCCATTCTGAAAACGCTACAAGGAAATGCAAATTTCACTTTAAGTTGGTGCAGAATGTTAGCAGTATTCTAGAAATGCAACTACTACTCCAGTACAATAACCAAGTCGGAATTAAAATGTTAAATGCCCTCCGGAATATAGAAAGAACACTTTCTCTTGCCTTTTCCCATAGTTTTCAGTTTAGAAGTAATTTCCAATTCGGAATTAACAGCAATTGCAGATCACCTTAATATAATTTATAAGAGATCAGAACTGCTTAATGGGGACAATATTCACCTTTATAAAATATTAGAATTATCAAAAGTTATTTCTATTAAAAACACAATCACGTGCATGCTGTATATACCTATTGTTAAAAATCCTATCTGCCGTGTGATATTTAATGATTGTCCTGAACCTACACTACTTTCCGCAGTTCTCACATCAATATTTACTTCCATTTTTCTATCTGAAGTTAGCCTTTTAGTAACTTCTAGTGGATATCTCGAGATCTCCCTATATCTACTGTCATGGCTGACACTTACCCCACACTTACCCTTCATAGGTGCATCATGTGTAATTTTGGGTTTCATGCGAACAAAGGTTTTTTACGTTTGCTAGTTTCTTTCTCAAGACTAAACGTGTTTGCTGTTTTTTCCCCGTTACTTACTTAAAATAACCGCAAAATTGAAGATTTTATAGTAGTGATATCTATACATCAAAGCTTTTACACGGAGATGTGTACGATAAGTTGCATAATCATATTTTATCTACAAGACACCACGACCCTGCACAACGTGCCGTTTAAAGTAGGCGTCCACCTATCCGCATCGTACGTATCGGACGCATCGCATCAAACGGATCGTAGTATTCTTTACATAGGAAGCCATAGAAGTGCGTCCACCTATCCGCATCGTACGGATCGCACGGATCTATCCGTCGGCAATGCCGACGCCGTTGCTCCGAGAGGCAACTTTTGCGATGCGTGCCGATGACTCACTACGAAAGTCCGATAGTTGCATCGGCAAATCCAATAGCTGTCGATACTGTGAACGCATTGGAAAGAAATAATCCGTTTGAGTAGGCGTCCACCTATCCGCATCGTACGTATCGGACGCATCGCATCAACCGGATTATTTTTTCCAATTCATTCACAGTATCGGCAGCGATTGGATTTGCCGACGCAACTATCGGACTTTCGTAGTGAGTCATCGGCACGCATCGCAAAAGTTGCCTCTCGGAGCAACGGCGTCGGCATTGCCGACGGGCAGATTCGTGCGATCCGTACGATGCGGATAGGTGGACGCGCTTGTATAGGTTCCTATATAAAGAATATTACGATCCGTTTGATGCGATGCGTCCGATACGTACGATGCGGATAGGTGGACGCCACCTTACTGTGAACGCATTGGAAAAAATAATCCGTTTGATGCGATGCGTCCGATACGTACGATGCGGATAGGTGGGCGCCTAGCTTAACCCTCCGTTACTCGCGCTACTTATTCTACCATAGATAACCGCGTGGCGTCTGAGAGACTCCGCGAGTGTAGCTATGAAAAATAGGAACAGTATTGCATTTTTTTATAATATTGCTTAGTGGAAAAATAAGTAATAGTTTTTGTCTCTTGAACGTGTTTATTACACAAAAATATAAACTAGGCATACATACATACATATATAAAAACAGTTGGTTTATTAAAATTCAAATTCAAATTTCGGACGTACAAATGTTACATACGTAATTAGCATGTTCTAAACAGATGTAATTGTGGCATTTTAGACACTGATACTTGGTCATACGATTTTTCTTTCTTTCGCAAATGAAACAGCTCTTTCGTTTATTTGGGAAACCTACGACAGTAGTTTCTTCATTTTCTTTTTGACTGCTACTAGTACTTTGTTGATTAACATGGTCTTCAGATTTGGCTAATACTTCACTAGTGCGTTTTCTTAGTTCTCTGGGGAGACTTAGTGTACCTGATCTACCTTGCAAACGCTCTTGAGTTAACCCCAAGGCTAAGGCTTTTACAAAATGTCTTCTTTTCTCAAATGTTTGGTTTCCGTTTCCTTTATAAATGACGTAAGCATTAATGGCTCCAACGTTCAAAAGAGTAAAGAAAACCACCATAGGCCAATGATTTGTGTTTCTAGATACTGAATACGTGGCACATAGTCTATCGACTACATCTACCCCAGATTTTGTGTCATTGTAAAATGTTACAATATCTGGTTTTCTTCTATCATTTGTAGTTGGATCTATTGCAAAATCGTGATGCATACTAGAGAATAATAAAACGTTTCTCCTCTTTCTTGGGATGTATGAGACGAGGAAGGCGAACTTTGAGGTTATCAATCTGAAAAGGTCCATCAGACTGCTTGCATCGACTACTGGTATGATCTTTATTCCATACTTAGATGGCTTGCTGGGTATGTACTGGCGAAAGGAGCATTTTCCCCTGAACGAAGGCAACATTTCATTGATTGTTAAATATTCTCCCACCGAATAGTTATTTTGACAGTTACAAACAAACATATCAAAGACTTTTCTAATAGGTGCCAGTTTGTCTAAGGTTTTTCTTTGATTTCGCGTATTCTTATCATCGAAACGCATGATGCAACACATGCAGGAAAAGGAATCTGTTCCGCGACATGGTGAAACGAAATATTTCAATACCAGAACCGTCAGTACTCCAAAGGTCACATGTATTTAGTCGACTATTTCTGTGGAACCCTGCCATATATAGCAGTCCAATAAACGCTTTAATTTCCGCTAAATTCGTAGTTTTACAGTACCTTTCTCTACTAAATAATTCTTTTTTGCTTTCTATGTATATGTTTGTGCTACTGACTACCACATTTAATAAACTGTCATTGAGAAAAGCACTCCAACAGGCCAAAACAGTTTTTGCATTTTTTGCGGCTCCTTTTACACCAGGCAAATGGCTAACGATATTATGTGAACGGCTTCTTACATTCTGGGCTGGATTTTCTAATTTCCATTTTGTTACATTATCTTTGCCGAAGATGATATTGCTGGTTGGTTCCTCATTACTCTCATCGGCACTTGACACTTCTTGTTCTGTGTCGCTAGTCTCCAGTTGTTCTTCTACGTAGTCATCTTCACTCTCACTGCTGTCAACTGCTTCCGAAAATTCATCATCAGATTCAAACGCTAAATTGCGCAAAATCTCAGCATCGCTTTCAATCTCAGAGTCAAAGAATCTTTTTCGATCCATCTAACAAAAATATTTTCAATTTTATACTACTATGATTTGAAGCAACTTACTTTTTGTAAAAATATCACACTACAATTATTACAGCAGCAGTACTCGCGCGGCGTCTCGTAGATTCGGCAGAAATTAAAACGGTTATAACTCTTAAAATTTCAAGTGTAAACTGACGTAGGCGCGTTTGAAGCTAGTCTTACACATACGTACAAGGTAAGACACACGCATGCCTATCGCTTTATTTAAAAAAATTACGCCTTTAACTATACTCCTCGGCGTCTCGTAGACGCCGAGCGAGTAACGGAGGGTTAAGGACATATTTGAAAAGCACCATTTCAATATCTTCGGAAATTCTAAACTAATGTTTTATGGTTATAGTTTTGAATTGTAGGTAGTGCCATGGGTATTGTATTGTAATTTTTATCACTAATATCTAAAAAGAAAATTAATTCGGTCTAGCATGGTCCAGATTTTTACGGTGCTTACATGCCATATATATATATATATATATATATATATATATATATATATATGTTTTTATGTAGTTGAAATAAAATTATTAATGCGGTATCCTCATCTTCAGCCGCGCCGGATTGAGGAAATAATCTCATTATTCGCAGGCCCACGAATAATATATGTAGTGACCAATCCGCTCTCATTATTTGCTAAGATCCGATGTCGCTTATTTTGTCCATAACACATGTAGAGGTAACAGATCCATTTTAGGATTTTAAACTGCTACGCTCCGTCGCGGGCGAGGTTCGAACGCCAGACCGTCTCATTGTGAAGCGTGATTTTCACCAGGGGGTTGATTTTATATTAGATGGCGTTAATGTTTTGTTTTCTCACAAGGTAACATGGTAATTCTACGGTTATAATATAAGCACCAGTGCATGCTTTACGTCAAGACCGTCTTCTAACATATAATGAGTTAGAAACAGTATTAATAATAATAATAATAATTAAATGTATATATATATATATTTCGTGAACTTTTTTATACTTATCTTATATGATAGAGATCTACCACTAATAGGTCAATAAAACAAGGCTGGTTTGAGCGATAGTTATATTTTCACAACGTTTACAAACGTTTTCGGAACACCTTCGTCAGTGAAAATATAACTAGATAAATATATAAACAAACTTTTGTTTTTTATTTGGGACTATCAACAAAATAACTAATGACTAGGATTTCTTGATATAGAGGATGTATAACCAACTTTTATATATATATAAATTATAAAAACTAAATTAATGTGTAAACATACATGCAAATTAAGTAATCTTATATATAAGAAGGAAACCTTTGGCTAGGTTTTTTGAATTTGGTTTTCCTAGTCCTTGAACAGAATTGTTAAGGTTTCGACAAAGATTTTTTGATATAAGGTTACTTAATTTGCATGTATGTTTATACATTAATTTAGTTTTTATAATTTATATATATATAAAAGTTGGTTATACATCCTCTATATCAAGAAATCCTAGTCATTAGTTATTTTGTTGATAGTCCCAAATAAAAAACAAAAGTTTGTTTATATATTTATCTAGTTATATTTTCACTGACGAAGGTGTTCCGAAAACGTTTGTAAACGTTCTGAAAATATAACTATCGCTCAAACCAGCCTTGTTTTATTGACCTATTAGTGGTAGATCTCTATCATATAAGATAATAATAATAATAATAATAATAATACTTTATTAAGCGCCCAACAGAAACTCCAAGATGGACGCATCAACAAAAAGAGAAAATTATACATGAAATACCAAAACACAATATGCAGTACTAAGGTATGTATATATATATATATATATACATAGAAAAATATATAGCCGTAGTAAAATATATGCATACCTATAACAAAGCAAAAACACAAGTGCTTACAAATCCACACGTTATAGAGCTACAGACGAGTATCGAGCATAATATCACTAAAGAGTCTGTTAGCACATTTGCTGATATGGTAAATTGGGATTCTGATCATTATGTTTGTTCTACACTTGGGAAGCTGGAAAGTTGTACAATGCCTGGATCCTGCCCGTGGCACATGAAAGTTAACCATCTCAAGTATGCAGGAACAGTCTATTTTATTGTGTAACAAATTGCTAAGAAAGTTAGCTGCACATTTTTCTCGCTGAGCTCTTAAAGAATCAACTCCATGTTCCAGAAGAAGCCCACCATGGTTCATTCCGCGTAAGGGATACACCGCATCACGCTTGTAGGTCAGGAACTTAAGAAATCTTCTTTGGATAAATTCAACTTGAAGCTCGTAAGAAGTATACACAGGATGCCAGATAATAGACGCATATTCAAGTTTGCTACGTACAAGTGCAAAAAATAGGTTCTTCATGACATCAAGATTACTAAAATATTTACTTGACCGCATAACAAATCCCAATGTTCTGCTGGAAGACTGGCACAAGCTCATCACATGACTAGTGAAAGTTAACTTTGCGTCAAAAACAACACACAAATCGATAACCTCAGAGTCACTACGCAATAGATGAATATCAATGTTATATGAAAAATTGAAACAGTTTTTCTCCCTAGTAAATCGTACAACGCAGCATTTTTCAACATTCAATTTAATTTTGTTTCTCTTACACCAACTATTTATGGTATAAAGATTTTCTTGCAGGTGGTTAGCATCAGCTACGCCATTTATACGCGAAAATATCTTTAGATCATCAGCGTACGCCAGCCCAGAGCACGTTAAAGCATTTATGAGATCATTTATAAATAGTAGGAATAGTAAAGGCCCGAGGTTCGATCCCTGGGGAACACCAGCAGAAGCGACAAATTCATATGATCTAAATCCATTATAGAACACACAGCTGGGTCTATTGGATAAATAAGACTTCAGTAAAGAAATTAAATCGGCACTAAAACCAGATTGGTCTAATTTTAGGAGTAAAATGTTGTGGTCAACTGAATCAAATGCACGCGCAAAATCCGTGTAAATTATGTCCATTTGACCACCAGAATCCAGTGTTGCACAAATATCCTGAGTTACACAAAGCAAATTAGTAAGAGTAGACCTCCCACGCATGAAACCATGTTGAACTGCTGAAATTTGCTGATTAACATGTATATAAATATATTTGTACAGAATGTGCTCTAAAACTTTCGAGAAATTTGAAAGAATTGATATGGGTCTGTAGTTGTTTAAATTAGAATTATCGCCTTTTTTAAATATTGGTATAATTCGGGCGAACTTCCAGCGCACAGGAAATTGGCATGTCTTTAGGCACAAGTTGAACAATAAATTCAACGGACGCACTAACACCATGCGACAGTCCTTAATTAGAAATGAAGGAATTTGATCATCACCCGCTGTTGAAGTAGATTTAAGCTGCATTATACTATGCAAAATATCGTTATCCGATACAGAGCAGACACCAAAGGAATTGTAGGATAAGCTCACCTCAGGCAAGTCCTAATCGTTACTCGGTGGCAAATATATACCAGAGAAAACATCTGCAAATCCATTAACGATCTCAACAGGGTCACCTAGAACACTATCGCCGTTATTCATAACAGAAGGTAGTCTGGTAGTGCGTTCTCTGCGATGTACATATTGCCAAAGGAAACGTGCATTATGCCTTAAACTTTGTTTGGCTAATTGTAAATAATTCTTGTAAGCCCCATCAATTAAGGCTTTAGTTAAAGATATAAGCCTACCAAACTCAAGATAGAAACACTGACGTCCCGTAGACTTCCATTTACAATGATAGAATCTCTTGAGTTGAAGGAAATGAATAATATTGCCAGTGAACCAGGGAGGAAAGGTGCAATGGTTTCTCCTACTAGAAAAAATTGGAACAGAGTTGTCCAAGATAGTATAAAGTTTGGAATAAAATAAATCCACACAAGCATCAATATCATCAACCAACTCCAAATCCTCCCAGTCCGTCGTAAATAATTTCGGTCGGAGGTCGGAACACGTACCGTTATAGATAAAGAAGGATGAAACACGTCCTCAGGTACCACCGGCGAAGACTCACGTTCAATATTTATTTCAGGAGAGATATTGGAAAAAATAAGATCCAGTAATCTGCCGCGATTATTGACAATTGAGTTAAATTGATCTAAATTTAAAGTTGCTGAAAAATTATGGATGGCTGATGCTTTTGAATCGGTACCGTATGAATTAAAGTAATTAGGTATGTTAAGGTCTCCGACGAAAATAACAGGATGGTCAAGTAGTATTACACTTAAGGCGTCGAGAATCAAGCTTATGTCATTGGCAAGTACAGAAGGAGGCACATAGATTGCAACAACACAAAAGATATATTCACCCACCACGCATCTGCATACAATTGTATCTACTAAAGGAACTAAACTGTGAAGATCATGTTTAATAAATTCATGGTTAATATCAGACCGCAACCCAGTGGAAAGATTGACCAGGTCAATATTTCTGTCACTATTTGTGCAGAGAAGCCCTGAATATTTAGGCATTGTTGCAACGTCAACTCCGTATGGACGATCATTCTCCAAAGCTAGAGCCACTGACTGCTGCAAAAACTTGAAATCGGCTAACTGGTAAACGACTTTCTAAACCATTGTTTTTAATTTCAGCTTCTGATGACCTTGTTTTAAGTTTTTTATATATACGAATATAGACACTATACTCTAAAAACTAGAGATGGGACATTCGAATCCGCGAATCCATCGAATCCTGAAAAAGATTCGAGATTCGAAAACTCGAATCTTCGCACGATTTTCGTAATTCGAATCTTTCGAATCCAAAAAAAAAATAATAATAATGATGACTCATGTAATCACGACACATATGAATCACTGACTAGAAAGATCTCGACGATTCTCTTCGGTTCTCGTTCTTTCAGCCACAAAGTATTTATAAGCTGGCATGCTTTCCTAATGTTTGTGGTATTTTAATAAATAAATATCTTTATTCCTGAGACCAGAAAAGGTATGGAACATGTCAAATACAGACAGCAAATAATATAACTAATCTAATTACAAAAATTATGAAAACTTATTAACTTATGTACATTTAGTTCTAATAACTAGCTAAGACTATATCATGTTAAGTCAGTTCAGTCAAGTTTTATATTTTAAACACCATATATGCTACACTAATACCATCTATCGCTCTTTATGTGATTCTAATTAACATCCTGCGCTCTCTCGTAAATTCTAGCAACTATCTCGTCTTGAATAGTCTCGTCGGTTCTGGATGACTGAGGTCTAATACTGGATTATTCTCGAAACTCTTGATATATGATATATAAAAGGTGCGTGGTGCGAGTAAACTTCAGATCGCAACGACCACTTTATAGTGCAGTACTGTTCAGTCTGTGACGTTTGAGAGTGGACATGCGTGGTTTATACGATATATGAGGTAAGTTACTTATTTTCATTTATACTGTATTGATATATAATTTTTTTGCACATATTAAGTTATATTACATTGCATGCGGTGTTAGTTGGAAATCAAATTGGGATGTTATATAAATGTAATTGTTAAGTATAAGAATTAAAAAAATAAATAACTTGTTAATTGTTGTCAAAGGCCATTTCAGATGTCTGTCAACTGCATTATTAATTAATTATTCACGGCATAGTAATTTTGTACATTGATTGCAGTTTTATTATTACTGTTGCATACCGTATTTTCGCGCAATTATTACAGCTAATAATAAAATTACAAGGATTTTAGGATTTTAACATGAAAACTTAATTTTTTTTTCTTTTTCAGGGGAGTTCTGAAGTTGCACAACTGTCACTGTTACATCATATTTGTTGCATTCAATAGCAACCTATGAAATGGCTTTGTGTCCTCAGGCAACTTCTGATATTTGGAACTATTTCCAAATTTCAGAAAATGAAAACTATGCAAATTGCAATCTGTGCTCTGAAAAAAATATCTAGAGGGAAAAAGTCGCACACTACTTCAGCTATGTGGAAACATTTGAAAACCAGGCATTTATCCAAATATCAAGAACTGAAAGGTACAAGTTCATCAAACTCATTACTAATTCCAACTTCACCCTTAAGCCCTTTGACTGTCAATGTTGATTCTTCATTTGAAGAAAATAATCCAGATGATATAACTACTTTTGGGAGTCCTGTGTCAATTAGTTCAACTCCTAGTCCAGGTTCAAAAATTTGTTCTTATGGCGAACAAAGGTCTTTGAAACAATGCGCAGTGAAACGCAAAGCAGAACCTTTCAACCAACCTACTCTGAAAATTTTTTTTGATAAAATGCAAAGTTTTAAGCCTGGGGACAAAAGAGGCAAAACAATTACCAGATTGGTTGCTGAAATGATATGTACAGATAATCAACCACTGTCCATAGTGGAAGATAAGGGGTTTAAAAAATTGATTAACCATCTTGAACCAAGATATGTCATCCCATGTAGGAAACATTTTTCTGAAAAGGTAATTCCAGATATGTATGAAGAAGAAAAAATGAAAGTCGAGGAACTTTTAAAAAATACTGAATACATTGGAGTCACAACAGATATGTGGACATCAACATCATCTGATGACTACCTAAAGCCTGACAGTGCACTTTGTAGATGAAAACTTTGAGTACCATCATTTGTGCTTAGAATGTATGCCTTTTTTAGAGGTTTCACATACAGCATCTGCTATAGAAACTTTCATTAGCAACATAATAAAAGAATGGCATCTTACAGAAAAAGTTGTATGCTTCATGAGAGACAATGGTCCTAATATGGTTGCAGCTTTAGAGCGTAGCATCTTCATATGTGTTTAGATTTTCATGTGCAATATTTGCTGTTTATCTATGTTAGCTCTCCCTTATTCTCATTCACAAAAGTTTCTGAAAAGATATCGGTACTGTTATTGATATATTAATTTCCATATGCTAAGGAAATTAAATATAAATAAAAACTTGTTGCATAATCATCAAGATTTTAACATAATTTATCTTTTAATATTGTGTAATTTGTTTTTTAATTTCATTTGTAATATAAATATGTTCAAAAAAATCTTTTTTAATAAATATTTTTAAAAAACTGTATCGTTTTTAATTAAAGTAGCTTTAAAATTTTCCTGTAAAATTGTTTTTCCTCTCTGTCCTTTCTTATTATTGTAATTATATGATGGATTCGAGAGATTCGAGATTCGAAGGATTCGAGAGATCGAGAATCCTTTAGGATTCGGATTCGGATTCGGATTCGAGAAAATTTGGATTCGTCCCATCTCTACTAAAAACCCATTGAAATGTATAGAAATGTGTATTTTTCTTAATTTAATACTAAAATACTTTCAAATAAGGTAACATTCGATTTGGAAACACCTTCAAGTAACAATAATAAAAAGCATTCGGACGATTTCGTGTATTTACTGTGTATTTACACAGTGATCCAGAAATGATTGACGTGTGCCGCTCTATACTAATATGACATTTGCCGCTCCATATGCATGCATTTAACGATGACTTCCATAGGCGTGCCGACACTCCATTCCTTTTGTTCTCAATGTATATTACATTATTGGATTTTAAAACAAGATTTATATTAAATTCTTAAAACCAGCGAATTAAAACGATGAAAGAGAGACAAAATTAACGAAGATTATTACTGTATTTGCCCAAATATAGAATTAAGCTGAATTTCAAGTCATTGTTGGTCAAAACCATCGTAACCTAAAAGTTGAGAGTTAATACTGATTAACATTCTCAGTTAGTAAACTTATCAAAATATAATATATTCGCCGTTTTAGTCTCGAAGAAGAATGTTTGTGATAAAATAAGTGAAAAACGATCGGAATAATCTCTAAAACTTGTATGAAAACAGTAATAAAATGACCACTAAAATGACAAGTGAAAATTTTATCTACACGCCTATGATGTGGGCGCTGATCATCAAAACGAATTAAAACGAATCCTAATCGAACTATCAATTTTCCCTTGGAAAGTAGTTTCGATAATAAAACAACATACAGTTGTCACGTGACCGTCAATCATTCTAGATCAGGGGCGTAGCAAAAAAATTCGGGGGTTTTCGTGATTCGTTCAAATTTTGCATTAAGTGAAGAATGGATGAGAAAATAGCGCAACTAACGTGTATGTTTTTTATTATATTACATAATGCTATACGTAGATTATTTGTAATGTTATTTTACTTTTACACCAAACAAAAACCTTCACAAATGCGTAAACTGCTTCTAAAACGATATCCAGTCTTCTGGTCTTTGCTGCCATAATTGATCTCTTTTTTTCAATAAAAGAAAAATAGCATTGATATATTACGAAAGGTATTAAAGTATCCACATTTCGCGAGGGGTTTGAACCCCCAAAACCTCCCCATGGCTACGCCCCTGTTCTGGATCACTATGTATAATAGTGTATATAACACTCATAAAGAAATACGTATTTCGCCCACGAAAAGAAAACAAAAGAGAAAGATTTACTAATGTAGTATTCAGAAGTTTAGATTTAAATTTGCCGCATAATTTTAAGTAGGCCATACTCACATACGTTGGCAGGGAATGAGGAGATATAGGAAGTCCTAAGGGAAGTTAGTTATGTATGTACACATTATATTCAGATTATGTTATGAAGACAACGAGTGAATAAAGGTGTCGAAGGGATTATATTTTTTCTTCTACACTAATAAAGATTAAAACCTAAAGTTCCGATATATAACAAAACAGCTAAAATTATATTTTACATAAATACAAAATAATGGAAAGTAACAAATGAAAATCAAGGTGAGCAACGACAGCAATTTAAGACTACATTCAACTAAATTCAATGTTACCAATAGGCTAATTTTGTTTTAAAGAATTGGCACGAAATACTAAAATAAAATATTATCATATTGAAAATAGGATAATTTCTTGAATTGATACTCATGTGAAATTTCATTAATTATCCTATTTTTAATATTGCTAATTGTTATCGTAATAACGATAGTAACGATTAATGAGCATTGAAGGTAAACGAAAAATGTATATAATCATCACTTCAGTAATTGTTTTATTTCTCTATCAATTGTTTTTAATATTTTAGTACACTACTGCTAAGTAACATACGAGAAAATAGTTGATAGGTATATACCGGGTGACATAGAATAAACTGCAATGCATACCACCACGCGATAAAGAACCAAAAAATAATAAGAAAATTCCTATATACTAATGTCCGATGGCTTTTTGTTTTCACGTTACAGGCTGTTGAGGTTTTTTAACACTTTACCGACCGCTAGCGGTTCAACAGCATACGCACACCCGACTGGCCGCGATGGTGAAACATGCATAATATGCATTATTGGACCGATGATGACCCTCATCATACCGTAATACGGAATCACCAGTATGGGTTTTCCATTAATGTGTGGGCAGGTATAATCGATAATTATATAATTGCTCCAGTTCAATTGCCCAGAACTGAACACTTTATTAGAAGATGTCCCATTGGATATTCTAAGAAAAATGTACTACATGCATGACGGAGCGCCAGCTCACTATTGGATTGTGGATTGGTCGTGGAGGACCTATACCATGGCCAGCTGGTAGTCGCGATCTTAATCCCCTCGATTTTTCATTTTGGGGGTTTATGAAAAATGAAGTGTATGCCGTAGAAATAAATACTGAAGAGCAATTACGGAACAGAATTGTGGAGTCTGCTGATACTTTTCGTAATAATCCGAACATATTTCAAAGATGCCGTCAATCATTAGTACAAAGATTGGAAATGTGTATTCAAGAACAAGGTCACCAAATTGAACACCTTATGTAGAGCTAAATACCTTACATTTTTAATGTTGTTTTATTAAATAAAAGCCTTTTCAATTTAATAAAAACAACAAAAAACGATCGGACATTAGTGTTTAGGAGTTTTTTTATTATTTTTTGGTCCTCTATCGTGTGGTGTGATGCATTGCAGTTTATTCTATGTCATCTTTATATATATATATATATATATATATATATATAATTAGTATATTTAAATCGAATTACATCCCAAAATTTTATCTTAAATGTGTTTACAAAATTAGTATTAACAGTAGCGCCCTCTTTTCAATAATTTTAACATCCCATTAAAATTAGGTAACTGTAGTATTTACATTAAGTATATGGCAATTTCGTATTTCCAATTGTTTACGAAAACGCTACTGTATATAATTACTTTCTTGTTAAAACCCGTTTTATATTTCTATTATCTAGTGCAAATGCGCATAAATAGCAAGAAATACATGTATACTTTCGTTTATTTGCCACTTTTCTATGCCCAAAATTTAGGTCATCTTTGGGAATTATTTGTGAGAAACTAAGTAATTATTCGTCAATATAAACTACGAGTGGAAACAGATACATATTTCCTCTTTGCGTACATGTGTAATTTATCAGCAAACACTTACTCTCTTTTGAAGTATACTGGAAATGCGTAGCCCACGCTAGCGGGTGTTGTCAAGACATTTTCGAACGCAACGTTAAATGGAAGTAAATATTGGGGTGAGGACTGCGGAAAGTAGTGTAGGATCAGGATAATCATTAAAAATCTCCCAGTACCAATATTCCCAAATATATTCGCTTCCGAACTTGCAACATGCAGTGCTAATTCCACCTGCAAAATCCCATCTTCAAAGTGCGAGAGAAGAATTGTGGACCGAAGAACAGTACCAGGCTATAGATCAGCAAATGCTGTGCGTTCATCATGCAACATCAAATAAGTGTTCTCTTAAAATAGGTGAACATTGTTTTTTCCTATAATCGGTAATGACTATAGAATTAATACGCAACTTAAAAATGGTAAAATAATAATAGCATCAAAAAATGAATTTGAAGTAATAGAAGAATGTTCGAATAACCTAAACACAATTAAAGTTAAACGCAATAATTTCGGAAAATATAATGTAAAATTATTATTGAAGACCTATGACAGTACATTTAGTAATTTTACTTTTAAAATTTAACTTGTTCAAAATTATCAATTAGGTTGTTAGTAGTGCAATAAATAAAGACTAATAATTATTATAAAAGAAAGCTCTTTTATTTTATATCATTTCTGCACAAGACAGAATACGGCCGTTTATTTTAAAAAAGCGCATGCGAAGTTATTTAAAGCATTGACATCCGAATACTATTTATAGAACACTATATGATTCCTCTCACCCTTACCGAGGTCGGTTTCCCTTTTAAGTACATAATTTAGGACGCCTATGTGTTTAGAATTCATGTTTAACGTGTTATCGGTATACTACGTCCGACTCGCATTTACGGTCGTGGGAATATAAGTTATTCCATCATAAGCAAAGCAATCGAATAAAATAATTCACACGATATTAAAAATTTGAACGAAGAGCCCCAATACTTAGGCTCTTATATTACCTTATATTCTGTAGCGCATTACATATATTTTTCTGTAACGAGCGTTTTAACAATTGTATTTCTTATAATTTCTACTGTACGTTATATGTTTAGATATGAGATAGTGAAGTTTTTCACAAAGGAAAACGATGTCATACAACTATGTACGAATGTACGTTATCAAATATTGTAGTTCCCAATACGCAAAACGAGCAGGTTTTGGAGGAGGAGGGAGTTATGTTCGGTCAGACATCAGACATCAGACATGACTAAACGGCAGACGTCCCCTTAAAATATATATCTTCCATTAAAATACTAATATCATCCCTGAAAGAATTCCACAAAGCCCGACCAGAATTGTTTGCAGGACAAGATATTAAATTACGTGACACATTACCAGGGACACTTAGCACTTACAATTAGAATCCGAATAGATAACTTGTTCCTTTAGGCTAATACGTTTGCGAACGTTATTCTTTGCATTATTTGGTGCTAGTTTTGGTTGTAATTTTGAATAAACTTTTTAAAAATTCTTCTGCGATTACGATAAACGTAATTATATGTATACGTGTTTGGCGAGTGTGGAGCAGTGGAGTTGTGTGTGTCAACGTAAACGAATAAAGAGCATCGCTCTACCAATTGAATAAGATTTGATCTCATTGTCACAATAATGCTCCTCATTCGTTCCCTTTCCAACTAAAAATAAGAAAATCAAAAGTGAAGATTATCTAGTAAATGAAAGATTATTTCATTCAAGCATTAAATAAATAAAAAAACAAATAAATAACAGATGTAAATTATCTATTGAAACAACCCTCCCTCTTATGTTAAACTGTACGCTAATTGCCTATAAAATTTTGTACGTTTTTAGTATTTCGGAAGTTATTAACAGATTCACTTAATTTAAGTTAGCTCGCAGTTCATTTAAAGTTCTTAGGCGTTCATTATCATACCCGTAAAGCAAACTTTTTAAGTATCTCCATAAACAGAAATAATTCGGGAATAGATCCTGTAACCTTGTAAGCCATTGAAAAACACCGTGTGTGCCAATCCCCATATTTGGAAAGTAGCAAATTGCTTGAAATCAATTATTGCTCTAGTGCTATAGACCGTGCAACTACCTTGTTGAACCCACATTACTAGCGCTACATAATTTTAAGATACAAATATTGTCAGCAGTTGTGTAAAATTTTTGGCGCACACGAGTACAACAAAATGTATCTATGAGTATCAAAATACGAAGAAGTAAATTATTTGGACTAAGGCTTGGCGACAATCATCCAACCATTTCCAAACCCGGAGGTCGTTGTTGTTTCTGTAACCACAAACAATACGTCAACATATGCCAAAAATAGTAGTAAATATGCATATAAGTATGTATGTGGAGAACGTTTCATGGACAAAAGTTAGCATAAATTGCTGCACACCTTGTTTGAGCTCAAATTTTATTTCCTTACATTGATAAAAGCACAATGCATAAATATATTGTATACAGGATAACTTACCTGTAGGAACGTACTTAAGGGACTAGTACCGGTTAGACATTTTATGAATCCTTATACCTTCAGAAATCACCTCCTAAAATTTTGTAGTGAAATTTGAAAAAATAAGAGAGTTGTAGCAATTTAAATGCGCACGTATTTTCGGCGTTCTACCGGCAATTTGCCCAGTTAGGCAGCTGCTCTTCTCCCCTCTCCTATATACTGCCTGTTCTATGTGCTGTTCTACCTGCTTCTATTAAACTAACCTGATCTTAACAATGGTAGAAATACACTAGGCATGCTATTAAAGATTCGGAAATACGTTCGGCATGCGCATATTATCCATTGCGTGTCATCATACTGTTGGGGATTAGGACAACGTTAGGACGGTGTATTGTGTGAGAAGAGAAATACTTGACCCGCTGGCCGGTATAAAGCGATAGACTGTTATTCCTGGTCCGACTTAAATATCCAATGCGCGTCATCAGAAGATGCGCAATAGCATACCTATTGTATTTCTACTATGATCTTAACCACAGTCTTGACGCCGTTATAGTGTTGGCTTGTTCTCACGTGGTCAGTTCGAATTTCGAAATGCACAGAAACATTAAAAGTGGGAAAAGGCAACAGAAAATCGCAAACTTTAAACACGTTTTACTCAAATTAGCATTTTTCCAAACTGCGCTGACTTATTCTCCGTAACCATTAGATGGATCTTTTTCATTCTTGGTGCATTTGTTTATTTTGATCTCGTCTACCGTAATTCACCACAAAATTGCAGAAAAATTGCTAAAAAAATTTGGCAAGGGACAAAAGGTGGAAAGAGTCTTTTCTTTTACAAAGCCGCAATTTTGTTTCTTTTTAATTTCTTTGTAAATAGGTGGTGAATTACGATGTAAACTACCTTCCTCTTTAACATACTTCTTGAAATTTCTGTTTCGGACATGCCAATTTTGAGATTATCTCAGCGCAGTGTGAGGGTCTCATTTTCAAGGACTCGACTTTGGCGCCCTGTAGTAAACAATGTTCGATCAAAAAAAAAAAGAAAAAAATTTATACTTCCAAAGTATGTACAAATTAAAGGCAAAAGCTTGTATAAAGTTTTGTAATAAAAGAAACAAGCAAAGAAAAGTTTAAATATGGGTCATTTGTTAGCCTTGAAACCGGTAATAGTCCCTTAAGTTGTGAAATATGAAAGCCGTATACAGTTATGGGTGAAGGCATCTAACCAAGTATTTATTTATTCATTTAAAATGAAAAAGGTTGAATGTATTTTAAGTTATATTATTTGTACTAAGAGTAGATATTTGTTTAATCCTTTTTCAAATTTAACTATAATAAATTTGAATAAACCATATTTAAATTATCTAACAAGGGGAACACCAGACAACTCCGCTTTCGATTTTGACAGGCCTTAGATATGTTATAGGAGGACCTCTCCTGAGTATCTGGTTAATAGTATATAAAGAACGCATGGAAGTCATAGGTATATTTTTCGAAAACTAGCCGAAGCAGGGCGAAGTGCGATTTAAGCCGTTAACCAGATACTCAGGACAGGTTCTCCTATAACATATCTAAGACCCGTCAAAATCGAAAGCGGAGTCGTCTGGTGTTCCCTTTGTAAGTAAGATCTGAAGTTCATAGTGTCACTGTGTTATTAATTTCAATCAAATTTATAAATTACCTTGTTCTTTTATGAGACCCTCGTTTTAGGAATTTTAGGTTCTCAAAGTCAGGACAGCGGTCAATCTGCAATGAGTGTATGGTTAAATACGGCGTTATATATTAGTTCTGTAACTTTTGTGGTTACTTAACCTGATCTCTCCGTATGTGGACATTTGGTCTATGTAAAGTCTAAATTTTTAGCATATTTTTGTGCGGAATTCCCAAATAGCCTTTTACAATTTAAGTGTGTTAAGAATACGTATAGACACTTCTCTTAGTGGGTGTTTCTTTTTTAAATAAAAGTTCATTATAAATTTAAAAAATAGTTTTATTCTCGACTTTATGTTTTCTGTACTATATTGTATTCTGTACCGTACTATTCGCATTAAGAGGCTGTAGTTGTATTTCATTAAAAATTTAAAATATAAGCAGTAAAATAATGAGACAAATGATAAAGAAATAATTTTGAGTGTAATATACTCTATTTATTGACACATTTATTCGATTTCTTAACTTCTCGAAGTCATATACTTCGGTCTAAATTAATTGTTTCAGATGGCTTCTAAATTAGAAATGAAGGTTTAAGTTTAAGTTGGGTAACTGGAAAAGCCAGGCGAATGCCCCAATTTTAATAATTCTTCTTTAAATGGACGCAAACTTCCAGTTTGAAATGTGGAGAAGTCTCACGCTATCTCATTTCTTACGGAATTTCAAGTAATAGTGGGAATTAATTTGGAAATACGTACTTTTATTACAATTATTCGGAAGTTTAACTTTTTGTATTCTACCACAAATATAGAAAATTTGGCTATTCGTTGTGTAATTAACAGTCGGCTACAGCCTATAAAGATAAATAATACATATATTTGATAAATAAAAAAAAAAACAGGAAAGAATATCAAAATAAATGCAAATATACATAATTGTTGAGTTAAGTTTTCACATTCTTGTGAAATTATGTGATTTTGAATTTCGGTTTCTTGAGATGCTGTGTGAAAGTACGTTGGATGAATCAAAAATCTTCAAAATGTTGCGGTCAAATGTGGTTGATGATGCTAACTTGATTGCTAACGGAATGCATCCGTACAGATCTACAGAAATGGGAATAACAATCACATGCGGGAATCGTGAAGAAATATGCGACATATGAACCTGTTAGAACATAAAAGACGACGATACTCTATGTTAGCGTGCAAACCTCATTCCTACTTCCTTAAACTTACAGCATAGATAAGTTATACACATAGCCCATCTTTATGGGGAATTAACAACGTCAATCGGTTTCAAATTGAAATAATTTGATAATCAAAACGATTCCTGGTTAATGCGAGGGTTGTAGTCAGATAATCTCTAGCAGTGGTACTGTGTTGATACAGTAGGAGTACATTTTGAAATAAAAATCGCCGGATTCATTCAGGCTTTATATTATACAATTTTTGGTTAAGAAGCAACCGTGTGATTGTAATAGATTGTGTAGAAATACAATTTTTGTAATGTATGTATATGTAATAAAATAATCATGTTCATGTACTTCATTAAAAATTGAATTATTACTATTATTTCTATATTCGGACCAGAGTGCCGTATTACCGAAGCCTTTTAAAATAGTAGCTATTCTGTTATCTCAAAAGTTGAGAGAATATAGAACCAGTCAAAGAGTAAAGATCCAAATATACAAACTTATCGAGAACGATTGTCCACCACGTGATTAGTAATTTTTTAAATCTGAAGATTTTTGTGTTCGTAGGTTTATGGTATTTGTATATGTCTAGGATCATACTAGCATTTGATATAGTAAAAAAGTAAAAACAATTCCTTTTTAAATTAAATGCACACCCTAATTAAAACTTTATTATACGCCATTTTCTGTAATATTTTACATAAAGCTATAGTGTATTACCAACTGCTGTGTTTTGAGTTGCTTAATTTGGTATATCTATTATAATCTACAATAATGATTAAGTGCATATAAAACGAAATTGTAATAATGTACAATCTTATATGATAGAGATCTACCACTAATAGGTCAATAAAACAAGGCTGGTTTGAGCGATAGTTATATTTTCAGAACGTTTACAAACGTTTTCGGAACACCTTCGTCAGTGAAAATATAACTAGATAAATATATAAACAAACTTTTGTTTTTTATTTGGGACTATCAACAAAATAACTAGTGACTAGGATTTCTTGATATAGAGGATGTATAACCAACTTTTATATATATATAAATTATAAAAACTAAATTAATATGTAAACATACATGCAAATTAAGTAAAACCTTATATCAAAAAATCTTTGTCGAAACCTTAACGTGACAGTCATGCATAATAACGGCATTGTGAAAACAAATTGGCATATAAAGTCTACCAATACAGGAAGACATTTAAATTATTTTTCAGAAACATCAAAATTACATAAAATTAATGTAGTTACCGGTTTAGTTGATCAAGCGGTTAGATTAGCTAATCCTGAATTTAGGGAAAAGAATTTAAACAAAGTTAAAGAAATCTTAGATAAAAATAATTATCCAAATAGTTTTTATGAAAAAATAATAAAAAATAGAATTAACAAATTATATAATAGAGGAATTAAAATTAATAACAATAAATATTATAGCGCTATTCCTTATAAAAAGGTTTAAGCGAAAAAATAAAAAAGAATTTAATAAAAACAACATAAACATTACTTTCATTCCAAATTATAGTAATAGATCTCTTTTACTAATACTAAATCCAAAATAATTAAACAAAATCAAAGTAATGTAGTTTATAAAATAAACTGTAAAGACTGTGATGGTTGTTACATCGGTCAGACGAAACAATATTTAAAGAAAAGGTTGTATAGCCATAAGTATTCTTTAAATAATGATTTTGGTGCAATGACCGCTGTAACAAAACATTACAAAGATCTTGGGCATTACTTTGATTTTGAAAACACAATTATATTAAAAACAGAGAATAATTATAAAAAAGACTAATATATGAAATGATAAATATACAGAAAGACACTAAAACTATTAATTTCAGGACCGATATTCAAAATTTAAGTAATGTATATAGCAATTTGTTAAAATGACATTTGCATTTCTTAAGAAGGAAACCTTTGGCTAGGTTTTTTGAATTTGGTTTTCCCTAGTCCTTGAACAGAATTGTTAAGGTTTCGACAAAGATTTTTTGATATAAGGTTTTACTTAATTTGCATGTATGTTTACATATTAATTTAGTTTTTATAATTTATATATATATAAAAGTTGGTTATACATCCTCTATATCAAGAAATCCTAGTCACTAGTTATTTTGTTGATAGTCCCAAATAAAAAACAAAAGTTTGTTTATATATTTATCTAGTTATATTTTCACTGACGAAGGTGTTCCGAAAACGTTTGTAAACGTTCTGAAAATATAACTATCGCTCAAACCAGCCTTGTTTTATTGACCTATTAGTGGTAGATCTCTATCATATAAGATAAGTATAAAAAGGTCACGAAATATATATATATATACATTTAATAATGTACAATAAAATCAATTCGATTTTATAGTTACCCAAAACAACTTCTATAATTTTCAAAAATCCCCAAACAAGTTTTTACGTCTTTAATTTTATACGGAATGAAGGATGCAAAATTTGCTTCTTCTTTCGCTAATACCTGGTGGGTGTTGTCCTGTCAAAGTTTCAAAACTAATAAAAAGACGCGAGTGTTTGAGTATTAGAAATAAATGAGGGTTAGTTGAAAAAATTACAATTCACAAATTTTTTAATTTTTTTGTCACCAGTCTCTGGATAAGAGAAACATTAGATTTGTAGCTTTTCCAAACCTTTAAATTCGAGAATAAAAAGAAATATGGTGTTATGGGATGGGTATTCAGACTGCTTTGTTTATTATCGATTCTAATGCTCTGCAGACAAAATGTTTGTACATTTGCTGCATTTCTTCATTTTGCTTTTAATTTTGGCAACTTCAACGTCTGCAGCACTTGCACTGTGACTATCGCTAGTTTCGTTATTATGCTATCATTTTCTTATATTATGCGAGCATTGCACCGACATTTTGAAACTGGTTACATTTCCCATAATTTTTTTCATTCACAGTTTTGTCTTTTACAAGAAGATAACCTTTCACTTTCAATTTTCGTTTCACTTTTTCACTAACAACGAATTGATCGCCAATTTTTGTTATGTAATTGACAGTAAAACATACATTAGATCTAAGCATACAACTGACATTTTAACATGTCTAAATAAGTTTCGGTTTCAGCTTCGGCTGCAAATCTAACAATCCGTATACGTAGTGATGCGTAATCTTTCATTTTTGTTAAATTGTTTTTCGATAATTATTTCATGAAGCAGTGGCATTAGTTTTTTTACTTACAATCAAATATATGTAATTAAGGCGTTGAACCTAGTTACAAAAAAGGGTGGCGTAAACATTTGAGAAAATAATAAATTCCGGCCATTATAACAATGTGTCTGACAGAAACAGACAATCGCAATATTCCATATATTTAAGTGCGATACATTCAACACTACTTACAACATCTTTCCTCTGTGGGTGAATCGTGTGGAACAGTAAATCTTAACGTGTTTGTGTTATCAATAGGATTATTTAACGGCGACACGCCTCAGATATGAACGGACCGTTAGTTACGAGAATTTTGTTAAAATTTAACTTTTTACGCAAAAGGCGTTTTGGTTTTATATAGTATCAAGGCATAAAAACGTTAGTTTAAAATTACATTACTACAAAATGCTACAAAAATAGTACTTGGAAATAAAATATTTTATTTGCTATTTTATGTTGAAAATAGTATTTCTACTCAGATCTGGCTATACATATGGAAATGACGAGTAATATGTATCTATAAAAATTAATAATAGATAAATACCTACAGAAAAAGACTGGATAAATGAATAGAGCTTCAGATCAAAACTGCATTTAAAAATTTAGCTTTATACGCGAAAGACGTTTTGGTTTTATTTAATATCAAGACGCAAAAAATATTAATTTAAAATGACATTACTACAAAATGTATCATTTGTGTTGCCGACCTGGGAAAAAATGCATCTTGGAAATAAAATATTTTATTTCCTATTTTATTTTAAAATTAGTTTTTTTTATCCAGGTTGGACTACATACGTATATGCAAATGATGACTAATACGTATCTGTACATAATTAATAATAGATAAATATCTACAGAAAAAGACTCGATAGATGAATACAAATTCAGAACTGCATTTGTCGGCCGAGTCGACTCCCATGCAGTTATTCACGGGCACGTTATACGCAACCGTGAGCCGCGGTTAATACTTTTAGACCTATTCTGTGGAATTAATTTCATTTAAAAAATTTAAGTCATGTTTTTTTTTAATTAGTAAATACAGTTGTATGTCTTTATATCAACACCGATATTCTTTGAAGAGCCTCCTAACTGATGAGGCGTTGGTAATGATAATAGACAATATTAAATAATAATGTATCAATTTTAGTTTGCTATTTACTTTTTATGTAAACATTGTTGTAAAATATGATAAAATACAATGAAACACATGAACTGTCATGAGATAATCGCGTAGTATTAAAGAAATACCTGACGGTCTTTTTGTACACTAGTTTTAGCTACAATTTTGATGATCAACGATACTTATTGTATTTGAGAAACATTCAATAAAAAATAATTTGTTATTACTGCTTTTTCTAAGGAAACAATAAATATTCAAAACAAAACAACGATTATATTGGTATTGATGTTTCTTCTTACAAAAGTACAAAATTGATTGTAGTATAAAAGTAATACATAAATAATCAAACAAAGAAGTTTATGTAGCAATAATATTGCAGGTAATAGTAGTATATTACCTGTAATATTATTGCTAAATCAATCTTCATTTTACATTTAAAATGTTACGATAATAATAACCAAATTATAACGGTATTATTTCTGACGTGTGAAACATGTACTCTTCATAAATATATAAAACTACAAGTAGACAAGGTGGTAAGATGACAATCCAATTAAAACATTGTAAATTACAGTTAGAAACTACTACTGCAAATAAAACGTCAAAAACCAAAATCAAAAAAACAATTAAAGAATAACATTTAATACTTGGTAGAATAGCCATTCTTAGATATCGTATCCGCCGATCTTCTTCCTATTGAACCCAGAATCCAGATCGTTGTGGATCTGAAATGCTCCCAAATTCTAGTTGTATGTTGAATAGCTCATTGGCATTTCAAAGTTGACCATCTCCACGAAAATCATCCCATCGATTTACACTGTTGTTCCACAAATTTTCGATCGGATTCAGATCTGTGGACTGAACTGAATTGCGGATGGGTTTGAAACAGCCTGTAACTGTACGCGATGAATGTATCGCACTGTATTCCTGAACGAACACTAATTTGTTAAAAAGTGAGTGACGTGTTATCATTAGGTAGTGTATACGCTCTTACTTCTCCGAATTTTAATGTCACGTCTTGCATGTAAGTGGAGACAAAGACCGGTTTACACTACTTAATGATTACACGTCTTTCACCTTTTAACGTACTCTACACCACCGTACAGCGCTCGTACACTTGGCACAATAGCGGTTTAACAATATAGACATATACAGCGGCATTCATCCTAAACCCAGTTCTGATTAACTCACCTGGGTTGGCTGCCGATATCCAACCAAACATACCTAAACTATTTTTTTTTTAAATTTCGCCTTCTTTTTAGGGCATTTTTGTATTCATACCTCGTATTTTGTAGTGTTCACAGTGGTTTACGGGAACCAGTTTCTGCCGAGATATAAAGATTGATATAAACACATACAGCTGTATTTACTAATTATAAAAAAAACCATGACTTAAATTTTTTAAATGAAATTAATTCCACCAAATAGGTCTAGAAGTATTAACCGCGGCCCACTTTTGCCGCCCGTGAATAACTGCAAATCGGAGTCGACTCGACCGACAAATGCAGTTTTGAATTTGTATTCATTTATCGAGTCTTTTTCTCTAGATATTTATCTATTATTAATTATGTACAGACACGTATTAGTCATCATTTGCATATATGTACGAACATATGTAGTCCAACCTGGATAAAACAAAAACTAATTTCAAAATAAAATAGGAAATAAACTATTTTATTTCCAAGAGGTATCTTTTCCCAGGTCGGCAACACAAATGAGGCATTTTGTAGTAATGTAACTTTAAATTAATATTTTTGCGCCTTCATCTATATACATACAAAAAATGTCTCTATGTCCGTTATAGACTTCGAAACTATCGAAGCGATGTGCCCCAAACCGGTTTCATTAGAAAGGCAATAACGCGAGGATGACTTTAGACTACTAAAAATGCATTCGGTCCATTCATGAAGTGGATTTTCGACTTTTCCCATACAATAAATTTTCCGAATACAGACTGACAACACAAAATATTGATCTGTCACTGTCATCAGAAAGTTTTATCATTTGTGGTTATCGCGTCGACCATGTCAAATAATCGACAACAAAATAAATCATCAAATTTAATTCAAGCTACCCGGTGAAGTTGTCACGTAGAAATCAATTGACACAGTTATAGTTGAGGATCAAGCTGTCAACTTTCTAATAGAGTTTCTTAACTCTTTGGAACCATCTGGAATGCCATCACATATCTTAACTTTAAAAGTTGGTTCACCGTTGATGCTCATTCGCAACTTATTGTTAGACCCACCGCAATTGTGCAACGGAACAAGATGGTAAGTGTTGCTGGTTTGAACTTAGAAAATTCCTGTTTTTCGCACGGCCAATTATATGTTGCTTACTCCAGAGTTGGAACATCGAAAAATCTTTATGTTTACACACCTACCGAAAAACACAAAACACGACGGCTATTTGCTAGTATTAAATAAAACCAAAACGTCTTTCGCGTATAAAGCTAAAATTTTAAATGCAGTTTTGACCTGAAGCTCTATTCATTTATTCAGTCTTTTTCTGTAGGTATTTATCTATTATTAATTTTTATAGATACATATTACTCGTCATTTCCATATATATAGTCAGACCTGAGTAGGAATACTATTTTCAACATAAAATAGCAAATAAAATATTTTATTTCCAAGTTATTATTCTTGTAGCATTTTGTAGTAATGTAATTTTAAACTAACGTTTTTAGGCCTTGATATTATATAAAAACCAAAACGCCTTTTGCGTACAAAGTTAAATTTTAACAAAATTCTCGTAACTAAACTCCGTTCTAGTGATGGGTCGTTATTGAACTATCTGTTATTTTAGAACCGTTCTAGATCCAGAACGGTTGCAACTGTTATCTCGCTGGGCAAAGAACGGTTCCTTTCGGACGGTCTCCAGCGTACGCGGTTGAAGAAGAAATTCAACATCATCGACTTCTTTCCTATTGAATATAATATAATAAATTCTCCATGATGATTATTTTGCCTGGAAAACTTCCGGATGAATCAATTGTGGTTACTTGATGATTGTTCCTATTTCCTAACTATAAAGCTGTTGGTCGATGGATCAGCTACGGATTGTAGCAAACGGATGTGTTCACAATGAAAACGGACTTAAATGTTTTTGTTATATTTATTTTACACCATGTGTGTAAACTAGCGTTGAATCGTGAGAAAAGAAAACTGTATAGGAACTTCTAACGAAAAACTTAATGTACGGAGGATACAGTTACATCATCAATACACAATCATATAACTCGGGGAATCACCAAGATGTTAGAACTAGTGATGGGAAAGTATAACGTCGGGGAAAAACAAACTATATATTAAATCAAGCAAAGGCCGCCAAAGGCGATGTACGCATGACATATTTTATTGATTTTATGATGCGTTATCAAATAGAACTGTCGAGTACGAAACAACGATGACCTGTTATATTGGAACTGTTATCTCAAAATAACGAGAACGGTTGGAACTGTTCTTTTAAAAACGGGCTTTCCCATCACTAATCCTTTCATATCTGATATCTTTAAATAATCCTATCGATAACACAAACATGTTAAGATTTACGGTTCCACACGAATCACCCACACAGGAAAAAAATAAGAAGTGTTGAATGTGTCGCACTTAAATACATGAAATATTCATCCTTTTCTCAAGCGATTGTCTGTTTCTGTCAGACACACTGTTATAATGGCTTAGAATTACTTTCTCATTTCTATTTGATTCCGATTGGATCGGTTTTTCTTTTGTTCGCTGAAAATTCAAGTATGATTGGCCATTCGGTCCCATCTGCGTATCAGCAAATGCAAAAAATTTTGAGGATAAATGCCTGTTTGTGTGAAATTATCTTAAGAAAAGCCACTACATCATCGATGCAAATTGACCAAGTTTTGTAGGAATAGTATTTCGAGTTTCCTCTCCAGTAGTGGTTCTTCTCAAAATAAATTTGCTCTACATATGCAGCTCTCAAGATTTCACGTAAATGCATTGGTTGGGCTATCTGTACGACTTATCTGTGCCTATAGTAAGAAATTACCGATATAACGCATGAACAACATACATTACATAATTATTTCTTCGCACATTAGGTGTTTATGTAGTTGTCCAAACAACTTATATAACACTTCAGAAACCAGATGCTAATGTTTGAAATAAAACATGGTAATATGCAGCATCGTTTTATATTAGAGTTAAATGAAATACAAGATGATTATTTTGCATCAAGTCGAGTAAATGTCATTTCAAGGAAATAATCTTAGGCACATTCATGTAATACTACCTAATTATTAGGAAGTATTAATGGTAATGAAAATTAGGCTACGTATATATACATAGAACAATATAATTACTATCTATGCATTAGTCAACAAATTAAATATGATGTAGTATTGCACTGCGTTAATCACTTACAGATTTGGCATTATTCCCTACGACAATGTACAAAATTAATTTTTTCCATCAAATATGGCACCTATATGTCGTATTTTTCATAAAGATAATAAAATAAATGCGTCTAATCTCGAATTTTAATAATATTAAAAAAGAATTAAGAAAACAAACGAAAAATTGAAACCGGCATTGAAGTACTGAACAATGCTAAACATAATACAAATATATCACCATCGCTATAAAACAATATATAGTTCTCTTTATAAAATTACTATACAAAAAATAACGAAAACACAACGATAAAAATGAAGTAGCAGAAAGACAGTACTGATTATAAGTAGATAGGCAAAATCATTTTCAATTCTAAGAATAAAATAAACTTATTTCTTATAAATTGCTTCTTGTGTTGGGAATGGATGTTAATTATTTTGGATGTTCAAGTTTCCATGATTTTATGACAAGCTCCAGTTTGGACTTCTCTCGCGAGTTTCCAAAACTACGTGTTAAATCGAATTTGCTTTTGGCAACCTTTTTTATTAATATAGATCGGATATATTTGATTTAATTTGACGTCGTTTTGTTTCATCAATAAATTCCGTCATATTCTTCAATTTGGTGCTAAAATATATAAGAAAGTAAAGGGAACGCTAGGGAAATCCGGGGAAAGATGAATAATACACCTATACTAACGATATTAACGTAATAATATAATAATAATCGATAACAATAGGAAAACATAAATTCAACAAATTTAAATACCGGGAAGTGGAACAGTACGGAAAGAAGGGGTGGGAATTTAAAGAAGAATCGTGGTAATAGACAGAGTATTTCATGGCGAATAAATCAAACTAAAAAAAGGGAATTTCTCACTAATACAAAATTAAAAATGTAGAAGACGATTATTAAGCCAGTACTAATATATGCAGCTAAGACTATGACAGCATTCAGAAAAGAAGAGGACATTCGAACGGTATAAGGATACTTAAGACAGTGTTAAGATCGTTAAAGAACAATAATAACGAAAAATTGATGACGAAGATGGAGCAAAAAAAATTAAGGAAGGATAAAATGGCCGTGGCACATGTGGCAGGTAGAATCAACAACAAGTGTCGATATTACAGTAGCAGGAGGGTGGAGCACCAGGAAGTGAACCTAGATCTAAACCGAAGCAAAACAATCCGATAGTAGACGAGAAAAACGAAGAGAAAATAGCGATTAACCTACTCGTCGTAGTGAATCTAGCAAGCTCAAGAAGCTCCGCAGGGAGTATTTGGCCATTGCTATTACAATATTAATATTGCTAATAATCCTGGAGTTTTAGAATAATGTAACAATATTGTAATGTACTATAGTGAGGATAAGGTAAAAAATATATTTATGTTTATTAAAAACATGCTACTTTTGCAAAAAAAAAAAATGGAATGTTACGGCAGATGAAATGCATAGATTCAGTAATGGAGTATCGCTTTAACATATTGTAATAAACGTTACACTTTCTTAAAATGAAATTTATTTTATCTTGGATTGAAGTTTAAGCAAGAGGATAATTTGAAACCGTCATTGAAATGGGCAATTCCTAAAAAAGGAAAGTTCTGTAACTAATAGCAGTGTTTCAATTTTAGTCTAACTGGGAGGGTGTTAAATAACGAAGATAAAGGAATCCAAATTAGGATAAACTTAATGATTTACCTCTCATTAATAAACATTGTAACGAGGATAGCAGGCTGTCCCCCACACTTAGAGTTGCTCGCCACTGACGCCAACAAGTAGTGGTGGGATTCGATACAATCTTCAGTATAACAGCGAGTATCAATGAGATCTGTTGTGTATACATGTGTCGCAAATACTATTTCGCAGTTTTAGGTTTGTTTTAAAAATGTTGCCTACATCGCAAAAACTATCAATGTTTTATTTTATGTGTAAATTTTTAAGCGCCCGCCACTGGCTATTGGCGCAAATTGAGCAACTCATAATAATCTAGCCAAACAGACCCCCCCGAGACACGTGAGCAATGTGTTTCGTAAACCATTATGTAACACTAATTTTACATAATTCGAGCTTGTCAGTTATTAAGTGTAACTTTGTCATTATACAACCTTACATATTTATTCGGATATAAACTATAAACGTATGAAATGTACATAAAAGGATATAAAAACAAACGGATATAACAGGTTACAAACTAAAGATCGTTTGGCAACTAGTCTGTCGCTGGAGATGGATAGTTGTGGAAAGGAATGCAAAAACCACAAACACGTAGAAGCGGGCTACGTAACTGCGAATTTACAGTCGGGCATTACGCAACCCGGGGATGTCATGTAGATAATCTTCCGCTTCAATCGGCAATTAAATAGAGTTATTTGTTCAGTGGTCATCGGGCTCTGTTTGTGCTACTTTTGGCTTTAATAAGTTGCATCGTTTTATTTAAAAAATATAATTTCTTTACTCTCTTTGAAATTTGTCTATCCACTCTTTAACCGGTACAGCATATTTACATACCAAACAATAATCAATTTTACATTATTTTATAAGTATTTATGTAAACAAGAACTAATAAGCTTTATATTAAAAAATCGGTACTTCGAGAACTTTAAGGAAACTGAAATTAAGATAAGTGATCTTCGACCAAATATGTTAGAAACCATTTTCGTTATCTGTCCAATTTTGATTTAAGAGTGTGCAACTACCTCTAATTCTTTTAAAATAATTCCTAAGGTAAAGCGGCATTTCAGATGCTAAAACCAATTCCCATACAATAATGTATTTAAACTGCAAAACATCACCAAGTAAATTTGTATGACAACGTACCACTTGATCAAAATGACAATATCAATAGTCGTTGTATCATAAATATTGCAAAAGTTTGGAACACGTTTCAAATGTGTAGCTGAAATATGTATTCGTATTTATCGCTTTTATATTGACATTATGAGACATGTTTAATTAGATAAATAAGAAAAATGGCCTTTAACATTCTTGAAAACAAATGGAAACTTTGCGGATAAGTCCTCCTGACTTCTTCGCAATATTTTCATTTTTTCCTTATTTTGATTTAAGATGTTCCCTTGCAAAACATATCTTGACATAATGTAAAACTGATTATCAGTTACCAATTCTGGTATTTACTCCTACATTAGGATTTGTATCCATGTAGAAGAATAGACCAATCTTATGATATACAAAAATAACTGTTCTATACAAAATAAAATTATAATAACAAAACAATAACACATAAACATAACATAACTAATAATACGCGTTTCAGCTATTCGGCGGATGTTGCTGATAGTTGATTTGCTGATGTGAATTTGTAGAATAGTCCATCATGTGAATTTGCGCATCTAGGTGTGATTGACTGTCAGAATTTACATCCAAATTCTCAGTTTCGTACTTTATACCTCGTTTGAATCTGCCGTACAAAGACGAATATGGTAGATTGTAATGTATTGCAGCTTGATTGATAGACATGTGCCCCAATCTGTAACAAAATTGGAATGCGATTTAAAATATAATATTGGCCGTAATATATACTTTATCTGAGGGCCAAATACACTAAATGTTGATAAACCTATTCTACATCTAGGTGACTCATATATTTACTAGGAAGCCAAAATAGGAACTGGAAAATTGTTCTTTATGCAAAAAACAGGTTGGCAACAAATACCAGCAAAAGTGCAAGAAAGATTAAGTATTTGGACGTTTACAATTGTTGTTGATTCGGTCCATTAATTAATCGGTTTAGAACTCCAAGAAATATTATAAAGAATTGTATATGGCTGATAATGTGAACCAACGTAATAATCATTACAGGCTAGAATAACAAAAGTTTTTCAACGTGCAATAGTAATGATAAACATAACAAAAATTAGTAAATTTAAAATAAACCCGCTGATTGACTCAGTGGGCAAATAGGCAAGATGACAAAGATGAACTAAAAGACAGTAAAACTAAAAAATTAGTACAAAACAAGGAATGTACAGTCATACACGAAAGTAACTCACTGTTCATTTCCTGTTTTGGATTAATTTTCTAATTTTTGCCACCCTGAAGTCAGCTATTTTGTTATCCAGCGCTGAACTAAACGCGATGCATCATGCGTATGTGTCGTCTGTTTTTATATCTCAACCGCACGTCTTTCCACATGGCTGATGTTTAAATTGCGTTAATCAAAATGTAGTAAGTAACTATTTAACAATAAAGTATTAGGATTTACTTTTTTGGCGGCTCCATCTTCTGTCTATGCCTGTTTTGCCCCATGGGTCCAATACGGGGTTAATTTTAAACTTTTACTTTTTTATTTTCACTTATTATAATAAAAAATTAAGGGCAGCTGTAGAAAGTTGAGTTTCTCATAGGATTTGTTAAAAAGTGAAACTTTTAATAGTTAATTGAAGTTCACTTGTTGAAGATATTCTGGAGAAATGAAAAACTTGGCAAACAAATATATGCAGTTGTAAAGATTGTAAATTCCCAAGCACACAGCTTGTATACAATTTGTTGTTCAGTGCTTGTAGAACAAATGTTTCGAAAAATTATGGTTGGGTCGTGTAAGTACTATGATTTATGTAATTTACATTACATTGTTACTTCTTGCAAACATGAATTGATTCAAAAAAAAACCATTACCATAATATGTTATTTAAGAGAATTGTGTAGGTGTTCTCTTGAGAGTTATGAAATTAGAACTGGTTTCTTGGAAGGAGCCTCTATTTCTTGCAATTATTAAAATATCAGGTAACCAAAAAATTCGTGCGGTTTTATTTAATGCAGATTGCAATGGAACTTTTTAAGATGTTTATTGACAGCATATATTATATACAGCGTTGACCATATGTATTAGACACCCTAGTCCTACGTAATAAAAACTTCTAATTTTTGTTATCCGTAGTACAAAATTTAGAAATGAAATCAAAATCACAGACACAAATGTATTAGTAACAGTAATTTATTAAACAATGTTACTTTATGTTAATATCTAGTAGCACCTCCACCCACTTTTATAACAGCGCGCACTCTTCCTGGCATACCAGGTTATGGCACATTTCACTGGATATTTTTGACTATTACTCGATTATTGTTAGTTTAAGAATGTTTTTATTGTTGCATTTATGTTTTGCCACCTTAGTTTTTAAAATATTCCATAAATGTCCAATCGGGGAGAAGTCCGGAGACTGAGCTGGCCAGTCTAAAATCTATATGGTATTTTCGTTGAACCACCCCATTGTTTGCTGTGATTTATGGCAAGACGCATTGCCCTGTTGAAAATAATATTCAGGTATATCGGTATCAAAACAATTTTAATACTGACGGCTCCAATACCTCTTCCAGCATATGAATAAAAAAACACCACTGTTCATACGACTTTTGCACAACAAAAGTTCACCAACGCTGGATGCAGACATGCACCTCCAGATCATAATACCGCCCCCGACGTGTTTTACTGTAGGCACTATACAATCGTCGTCGTCGTCGAATGTACCGCGCTCCAGGTTGGCCGAAAAGCTGGAAAATAAAGTAATAAAATACACCTTAAATCGACTGTCTCTTTTTGAAAAATTATAAGCGGTAATTTAACTTATCTACGTTTACTAACATTATAAATATCTATTCTTACATACCACTATCTTAGATTTATAGGACTATAATACTTTAGCCCAGTCTTCGACGGACCAATTTTTATATTTTCTAGCCCACTGAAGTCGCTTTTTCTTGTGCTCTGCAGTCAAGTATGGTTTTGGTCGAGCTCTACATCCACGTAAACCAACTGCCACAAGCCTTCTCCTTACTGTCCGTGCAGAAATATCAATCCCATGACGCAGGGCTAATTCGCTGGCGAGATCTTTCGACCTTTTGTCCGATTCCGTATGGCTGTTCTCTCTAAAATTCGATCTTCTCGTGAAGTTGTTAGGCGTTTTCTTCCTCTTTTAGGCCGATTAGTGAACGATCTCACCTCTTCCTACCTTTTAGCGTGGTACGAATCGTACATCGCGAACACTTCATTTGTCTTGCGATCGCTGAGTTCGCTGACAGCGTCATTTCTTGCGAATTTAGCAGAAGGATCTGGCCGCGCTGCACTTCGGTTAATTCACGAACTATTGACATTATTTTATACTTTATTGTATACACACTAATAGTAAAAAAATACACGCTTGACTGAATGAATACAATTTCATAACAAACTCCTTTTCGTTAGTGTGTCGGAAATAAAGTGATACTCAAAACTGTAAAATGACCCCTTCCTTCAAAACTACCTGCTTAAGTACATACGACCCTCATTAAAATTGCATTAAGGAATCATCACAAAGTGAAATTTTCAAAAATCGTTTTTTTCTTTTTGCATCATCGGATAGTATATATTGTTATAAACATTCTCTCGAATTTTTAAATCGAAATTCAAATTATTTCGGTCACTACAGCATTTCTTAGAAAATGGACATCTGCCGCGTCCGTCTCCCCATTCAACCGTTATTCTTTTGTCTAGTTTCTACCTACGCGTGTACCTTCCTGGAAATTTAGTTTTATAACTTAGTTGAATAGACAGTTGAAGCATTTTAGTTCGTTTTAGATATCCAACATGGTTAGACCTACGAGAAGAACGCCTAAAAAATCTGTGTCGCAGGATAGGAAAGGCTCGAGGAGCGCACATCCACGATATGAAAGAAGAAGACGCGCAGGATTCAAGAGAACAAATCGACACTACATTGAGACCGATACGTTTGCGAGTACGTCGGCGGCGAAAATAGCGAGAAAGAGTCCGCAGTTTGAGGTTCAAATTGATCAAACATTCAGCTATGTTTTCATAGTATTTTTCTTGGTTTTCGGCGCTCTGCAACAAATACTCAAGTGCAAAAAGTGCGATAGTAACGACAAGTTTTATAAAAACTCGATTCGAGGATTGGGATTCAAAATTTGTGGTGAATGTTTGTGTCCGGATCCGGCGGAAATTAATTCTTGTCCGCTGGTAAACAATGCATACGAAATCAACCGTCGTTTCTGCTTCGTCACGCGAATGCTCGGCATGGGTATACATGGCATCAGAAATTTTACCGCTTTGATGGATCTGTCTTCAACTTTCAATAGTACCACTTATTATGGAATACTGAAAACGGTCCAGATTGTTGTAAAAACGATATACGAGGCCGTTATCCGAAAAGCAGGCACCGAAGAAAAGGAAAAGAATTTGGAAGCGGAAAATCGGGCGGATATAACCACGGTGTCTGGTGATGGATCTTGGTCGAAGCACGGTTTTACTTCGCGCATGGGTATCGTGTCTGTGATCGGAAAATACACAAACAAAGTCCTAGACGTTGCTGTTAAGTCAAGCTTTTGCAAAGCTTGTTTATTTTGGAAGGGAAGAGAGAAGACTGTCGAGTACGAGACATGGTATGCGACGCACGAATCGAACTGCAACGTGAATCACAAAGGCAGTGCTGGAAAAATGGAGGTTGACGGCATAATCGAAATATTCAAGAGATCTGAGGAAGTACATAGTGCAAAATACGGATTTTATATAGAAGACGGAGATACAAAGACATTCAAGATGTTGCTGGAAGCGAAGCCTTATGGTGACAAACTCACCGTAAAAGAAGGAATACATTTTGCATGTGAAAAAACGTATTTATAAAAGGGGAAACGAGGCAAGAAAAAGGTTGGGTCAATTGAGGAAAACCAAAAAGCAAATTGCAGACAAGCAAATGAAGACCAAACCGAAAACAAAGGAACTCGCTCGAGTACTTCGGAAGCAAAAATATACAACACGAAAAACCTGCTAACGAACCAAAAGCGCAATTGACACTAAAGGTGTTAACTAGAGATGGGATATTCGAATCCGCGAATCCTCGAATCCATCGAATCCTGAAAAGATTCGAGATTCGAAAACTCGAATCTTCGCACGATTTTCGTAATTCGAATCTTTCGAATCCAAAAAAAAAAATAATAATAATGATGACTCATGTAATCACGACACATATGAATCACTGACTAGAAAGATCTCGACGATTCTCTTCGGTTCTCGTTCTTTCAGCCACAAAGTATTTATAAGCTGGCATGCTTTCCTAATGTTTGTGGTATTTTAATAAATAAATATCTTTATTCCTGAGACCAGAAAAGGTATGGAACATGTCAAATACAGACAGCAAATAATATAACTAATCTAATTACAAAAATTATGAAAACTTATTAACTTATGTACATTTAGTTCTAATAACTAGCTAAGACTATATCATGTTAAGTCAGTTCAGTCAAGTTTTATATTTTAAACACCATATATGCTACACTAATACCATCTATCGCTCTTTATGTGATTCTAATTAACATCCTGCGCTCTCTCGTAAATTCTAGCAACTATCTCGTCTTGAATAGTCTCGTCAGTTCTGGATGACTGAGCTCTAATACTGGATTATTCTCGAAACTCTTGATATATGATATATAAAGGTGCGTGGTGCGAGTAAACTTCAGAACGCAACGACCACTTTATAGTGCAGTACTGTTCAGTCTGTGACGTTTGAGAGTGGATATGCGTGGTTTATACGATATATGAGGTAAGTTACTTATTTTCATTTATACTGTATTGATATATAATTTTTTTTGCACATATTAAGTTATATTACATTGCATGCGGTGTTAGTTGGAAATCAAATTGGGATGTTATATAAATGTAATTGTTAAGTATAAGAATTAAAAAAATAAATAACTTGTTAATTGTTGTCAAAGGCCATTTCAGATGTCTGTCAACTGCATTATTAATTAATTATTCACGGCATAGTAATTTTGTACATTTATTGCAGTTTTATTATTACTGTTGCATACCGTATTTTCGCTCAATTATTACAGCTAATAATGAAATTACAAGGATTTTAGGATTTTAACATGAAAACTTAATTTTTTTTTTCTTTTTCAGGGGAGTTCTGAAGTTGCACAACTGTCACTGTTACATCATATTTGTTGCATTCAATAGCAACCTATGAAATGGCTTTGTGTCCTCAGGCAACTTCTGATATTTGGAACTATTTCCAAATTTCAGAAAATGAAAACTATACAAATTGCAATCTGTGCTCTGAAAAAATATCTAGAGGGAAAAAGTCGCACACTACTTCAGCTATGTGGAAACATTTGAAAACCAGGCATTTATCCAAATATCAAGAACTGAAAGGTACAAGTTCATCAAACTCATTACTAATTCCAACTTCACCCTTAAGCCCTTTGACTGTCAATGTTGATTCTTCATTTGAAGAAAATAATCCAGATGATATAACTACTTTTGGGAGTCCTGTGTCAATTAGTTCAACTCCTAGTCCAGGTTCAAAAATTTGTTCTTATGGCGAACAAAGGTCTTTGAAACAATGCGCAGTGAAACGCAAAGCAGAACCTTTCAACCAACCTACTCTGAAAAATTTTTTTGATAAAATGCAAAGTTTTAAGCCTGGGGACAAAAGAGGCAAAACAATTACCAGATTGGTTGCTGAAATGATATGTACAGATAATCAACCACTGTCCATAGTGGAAGATAAGGGGTTTAAAATTGATTAACCATCTTGAACCAAGATATGTCATCCCATGTAGGAAACATTTTTCTGAAAAGGTAATTCCAGATATGCATGAAGAAGAAAAAATGAAAGTCGAGGAACTTTTAAAAATACTGAATACATTGGAGTCACAACAGATATGTGGACATCAACATCATCTGATGACTACCTAAGCCTGACAGTGCACTTTGTAGATGAAAACTTTGAGTACCATCATTTGTGCTTAGAATGTATTCCTTTTTTAGAGGTTTCACATACAGCATCTGCTATAGAAACTTTCATTAGCAACATAATAAAAGAATGGCATCTTACAGAAAAAGTTGTATGCTTCATGAGAGACAATGGTCCTAATATGGTTGCAGCTTTAGAGCGTAGCATCTTCACCCACTTGCCTTGCCTAGCCCATACGTTTCAGTTAGTTATAAAAGATGGTTTACTGAATAAGAATGAAATTAAGGAAATAATGATATCCTGTCGGAATATTGTGGGACATTACAAACACTCTTCTAAAGCGACAAAAATGTTAAAAACTGCTCAAGCTAAGTTAGGTCTTAAAGGTCGTCGTTTAATACAAGACGAGCCGACTAGATGGAACTCTCAGCTTCACATGCTCAATCGACTTGTGGAACAAAAGCAAGCCATTTTATTGTCTGCTTCTGACTTGAATATTCAGATAGACCTTTGTCCTCGACAGTGGAAACTTATTGAAAGATATTATACGAATATTAGAAGTGTTTGATAAAGCTACATTTGTGGCCAGCTCAAATAAAGTGACAATTTCAGAAATAATTCCTTTAGTGAATAGCACCATTCGTGCTCTAGAAAATTTCAAACCAAAATTAGGTTCAGTACAGGGTTTCCGAAATGATTTGCTTGCGTCACTAAAAAGGCGCTACCATTCTGTTGAGACAGAGAAATTGTATACTATTGGTACTTTACTGGATCCCCGATTCAAAGGGAATGTATTTTTGAATAAAGAAAACGTTGAGCAAGCTAAATTGACACTGGCTAATGAAATTTCATCCATCTATATGCAAACAAATGGTGATCTGCAGTCATCAGAGAAAACTCAAGCAAATGCCACAGATATATCTTTAACTGAACAAGGTCATAGTATGTGGAGTTACTATTCTCAGTTGATGACCCCAGCTACCTGCAGTGATGTGGATTACAGTTCATCTCCTGAAGAAGAAATAAATGCCTATTTAGCAGAACCACTGCTCCCACCAACTGTAGACATCTTTAAATACTGGAAGGGCAACACAAAATACCAAAATTTGACGAAACTAGCAAAAAATTCTTAATTACACCACCATCAACAGTGATTTCAGAAAGACTATTCAGCACATCAGGCATCATAGTGGATAAAAAACGTAGTCGGTTGGATCCAGAGCGAGTTCGAAAGCTGGTTTTCTTAAATAAAAATCTGAATTAAAATTCTCACTTATTTCTTTTAGGTTGAGTGCTTTCTTTTATATACTAAAATATGTGTTTAGATTTTCATGTGCAATATTTGCTGTTTATCTATGTTAGCTCTCCCTTATTCTCATTCACAAAAGTTTCTGAAAAGATATCGGTACTGTTATTGATATATTAATTTCCATATGCTAAGGAAATTAAATATAAATAAAAACTTGTTGCATAATCATCAAGATTTTAACATAATTTATCTTTTAATATTGTGTAATTTGTTTTTTTAATTTCATTTGTAATATAAATATGTTCAAAAAAAAATCTTTTTAATAAATATTTTTAAAAACTGTATCGTTTTTAATTAAAGTAGCTTTTAAAATTTTCCTGTAAAATTGTTTTTCCTCTCTGTCCTTTCTTATTATTGTAATTATATGATGGATTCGAGAGATTCGAGATTCGAAGGATTCGAGAGATTCGAGAATCCTTTAGGATTCGGATTCGGATTCGAGAAAATTTGGATTCGTCCCATCTCTAGTGTTAACAAATCTTTCCGAGTATTATGGCTTAGCAATTCGTCGAAACTCCGATTCCGTTGAAAATATGAGGAAAGCAATATGGGCGACGTTTTATCACAAAAGTTCAACTGATGTGAATCCCCAGCATCAGTATTGTCCTTCGGGAGGAGATTCGTGGTGCGAATGGCGCAAAGCTGAGGCCAATCGATTTCGGGAAAAGTATTCTCATCCACCAGCACTGGATGACGATGTCCAAGAGGTTTTGAAGCCGATTTACGAAGATTTGACCACGGATGATTTGTTAGAGAGATGTACGGGCGCAAACACTCAAAACAACAATGAGAGTTTCAATCATTGCGTGTGGCAACTCGCTCCTAAACATATATTCTGTGGGAAACAAACTGGAAATCGCGACGTATTGTGCAGCTTGTACGTTCAATGAAGGGTATGATCCAATATTAAAAATCATGGAGACAATGGGGTGCACCATAGGGCCGGTAGCCGCAGACTTCGCTGCAAAATACAAGGAGGAGCGCATCGCAACTGCGAAACGCCGAAGCTCTCGGGACAGCAAAAAGCCAGGACAGCTCGTCGAAACAAAATTTCAGCAGAAAATGAATTATTTGAGGAAACAGAAGGAATATTGTATGGACCTGGCATCGCCGATTGATCGTAAGTAAACGATTTATCTGAAAATATCTCACCCCAAACTTTAAACGCGGAATGGTGTTTTTCAAAACGGTGTCCACTCTCTAAAGAAGAGTTTTCAAGCTATCCATTTCAAATTTTAACAGACCATTTTTCACGTCATTTTCTATCGTGGTATGGAAGATTCTCTTTTTTTTTTTTTCATCTTCATAGGTTTTTCCTACGAAAAACTGTCGAAAAACGAAGGCTCAAGTCGATACATTTTATTCAAATCGCCGCCATTTTCTTCAAACTTCAAAAAAAAAGAAAAAGCCTCCATAGCCCAATAGTGGATTTCCTACAGATTAATAATGGTTTTGAAATTTTTGTTTCAGATCAGAATTAAGGCCGCAATGCTGGACACTATACAGGACCTTTTTTTTTTTCAACCGGACTTTTCAATAATTTTTTACAATATTAAACAATAAATAAATCAACTTACAAAAATCATTTTGTATTCTTTATCACTGCTTTGATTTGTAAAAAAACCAAACCGATTAGCTTATTCTAACCATAAAGAAAAAAATCGCGAAAATCAGTAATTTTTAGGAGGGTGACACTGTGATGATTCTTTAAGGAGTTTTATCGAAAGCATTTCCGAGTACTATTTATCTGTAAATATAAATGTATTCATAATACGGCGTTTTCACAGAGGTGTCTAATACATATGGCCAACGCTGTATAGTTTCACCTATTTTAGTATTAACCTGTCTTAATTTGATACATACAAATTAACGTCAATTGTTGCATTCCTATTTCTTAAATAATTTTAAATGGCAACAAATAAAATTTTAATTGGAGGTTGTTTACTTTATGAGTACAAACTCGGCATCAAAACAACTATGGCGGTGGAGTGGTTAAAAACTTCTCTTAGGGAGATTGCATCTTGACTGATGTACACTTAGGGGGCAACAATTGTTATCAATGAGGACCTTGTAGCCGCTGTGAAAACAAATGCCAATACAACGCGCTTAGAACTTGTAGAAACGTTTAACGTTGCACCATATTAAATTAAGCTGCCCTATTATTCGTTCGGTAAATCTTGCAATTGATGAAAATGAATCTTTCCTTGATCGTTTGTTAACTTGCGATGAGAAGTCGATACTGTACTGTGATTGTAAGTACCCGTGTCATTGGTTATCACTAATTGATCCACTACCACACACAGACCTTCTTTGTACCCACAAAAGATTTTATTTCGTGTTTGGTGGTCAGCAGTCGGAAGTGTCCATTATAAATTTTTGGAAAAATTCAAACCACCACTGATGCGGTTTATTGCGAATAGCTTCAGCGAGTAAAAGCAGCACATTCAGCTCATCCACAAACAACCTGCTTCGATCAATCAAAAAGGGTTATTCCTACAGAACAATGGTAGACCCCATACCACAAGAGTGAAAATAATTTTCAAGTCACATCCTCTTTAGAGATTTCACCAAGTGATTACCACTTATTCTTGTCTTTTGACAAATGAGCTATAGGCAGTTCACTACTCAAGATAATGTAACAAATTCGGTCCGCTCATTTTCTCCTTCAATCCGCAGACTTCTATAATGCCGACATAATTATAAAAATTAGTGTGACTTTAGTGAATAGGTGGTGTATTTCTGGTTTGTAATAATTTTTATATGTTACAATCAAAAACTGAACCGAGAAACTTTTTAGGTTACCTGTTATATATTCCCCCTTTCTTCCTTCTAACATATAGACATTTTTCTCCTTCTGGGTCCTTCTGCTGACGCAGGTTGCTTCAGATCATGAGGCTATTCGCACTTTCTTGACGACAGGTAATAATCCATTAGAACTACAGTTATATCATTATATTAAGTTACTTGACCAAGACGCCTTTTAGGACCTGCGTTTCTGGTCCCAATTATCTTCCTCTGTCTAATAAATCTCAGCAACAAATATTTCTCTAATATTTTTTGGTTAAGGTGCTCTAACTTTCGAAAAATCTTATTTCATACTTTCCAACATACGCATTAAAACTTCTTCGTTCTTCAACTTATCTCTTTATGATATTTTCAAGAGCTTTCGATAACACCGCGCTTCATTAAGAGTTCCGCCGGAACTTCGTCTGTTCTTGGGGATTTTCTCTTTTTGCATTTTTATAGGGTATTCTACTTCACATTTCATAACGTCTGGACCTGCTTTCTCTGTATCCATTTGTATCAATTTCCTTTAAACACTTCTTTTATGTTTGTTCTTTACATCAATGATTATTCGGTCGTCTTTCTCTTTTAGTGTATTTATTATCTTTTGGTAACTGTAACCTCTTTAATCACTATATACATGTTGAAACTGTTGTATTTTCTCTGACATTATCAAATTCTTTTTAATTTTTTGTTGACCACTGTTACAAAATTATAATTAACAAAGAATGATAGTATCCCATATACACAGTGATTCAGAATAATTGACGGTCACATGACAACTGTATTGTTGTTTTATTATCAAAATTAGTTTCCAAGTGAAAATTGATAGTTCAATTAGGATTCGTCTTAATTCGTTTTGATGATCAGCGCCCTCGTCATAGGCGTGCAGATCAAATTTTTACTTATCATTTTAGTTGTGATTTTATTAGTGTTTTCGTGCATGTTTTAAAGACAATTCCGATCGTTTTTCACTTATTTTATCACTAACATTCTTCTTCACGACTAAAACGGCGAATATATTATATTTTGGTAAGTTTACTAACTGAGAATGTTAATCAGTATTAACCCTCAACTTTTAGGTTACGATGGTTTTAATCACCGATTACTAGAAGTTCAGCTTAATTCTATATTTGCGCAAATAAAGTAATCATCTTCGTTACTTTTTTCTTTCTTTCATCGTTTTAATTCGCAATTTTTAAGAATTTGATGTAAATTTTGTTTTAAAATCCAATAATGCAATACATTGAGTGACAAAAGGAATTGATTCTCGGCAGGCCTATGAAATTTATCGTTAACCGTATGCATATGGAACGGCAAATGTCATATTAGTATAGAGCGGCACACGTCAATCATTCTGTGTATAACGATCTCTCTCTAGCGTTTATCTGTCGAATAACTAACTTAAAAATATAACGTCATAATAATGTATACATAATGTATACATAACATACAGTACTATCGTCTTCATTGTTCAAATTAACCCATTGTGCATGGTAAAGATTTTATTGTTTGAATATACCAATTGCATACCAACGATTAAAAAATAAAATAGTAGAAAGTACATATTGTGGCTGAAGTCTTTTAAATGTAGTAGACAAAAGATACAATTTAGCATAACAGGTTCCACTTTGTAACTGCCTATAATAATAGCGGGATGGCAAACGTAATAGCAGAATGTAATCTAGAAACATTAAACCTTTTGGTTAGTAAACATCCACTTCTGTAAAAAGATTCTCATCATTTATATTACTTCTAAGAATCAAAGAGAACGAAGGATAAAAGGGATTCATAGTTACAGGATTCCACTTTTATTGCAGTATTGCATCAAACTGGGTACGTAATTAATTAGTGTAAGTATTAGTGAATTACATGAACAATGTAAATGATATATTACAAACCTTACTGCTTCTAAGGCTTCACCCATCGCATCTTCAGACCATGGCGTAGGGTTCGATCTAGATAATTCGATACCTTCCCTTTTGCATCTGCCATATAAAGTTCCTGTTGGTATACCAAATTCTGTTGAGGCCTTTTGTACCGACGTTTGTCCTGATCTGATTGATTCCAAGGCTTTTTCTAAATCTTCTGGTGTCCACGTCGTAGGTGCTGCATTAAATGGTGCAGCAAGTCTAATACCTTCACGTCTGGCTATTTTATATAGGGTACTGCTAGGTATGCCTAAAATCCCATAAACTCATGCTTCAAAGGATATCAATAATTAAGAAGTAAATAAAATAAATATACAACCTACCGTAAGCTTTACTAGCTTTGTTTGCCGATATTGTCCCTGTTCTAAGTGCTTCCAGAGCAGAATTTAAACTCTCCTCCGTCCATGATTTCGTAGGTCCCTCTTTTTTGGTGTGTCTATGCCTAACCTATGTGCTCTTTGCCATAGGGTGGTGGAAGGTATACCGTAGGTCGCGGAAGCCTAAAAGGAGAGAACTGTTTATATATTGACATTACAATCTAATTGTTTCAAAAGACCTTTGTTAAACTCATATTATGATTTTTTAAGGCATCTAGTGCTAATTCCATGTCTTCTTGAGTCCACGTTTTGGGTCCTCCTCCATGTCGACCCGATGAATGTTCTGTATGACCATTACTTTTCAAACCGAATTCTCCACAACTGGAATCTGCAACAATAAGTATTTTGCCTTAAAGCAATAATAAAAAACCGGATGGCTATCTGACGCATCGCTGTTAATTATTAATAGAATACGGTAGTATTCCAATAGTTTATTTCAAATATTAAAGAATATTAAATCATTGCTTAATCTTAACTAAATGAGCGTTCTGTCTAATCAAAAATGCAATTATTGAATCTTACCACTACCTTAGCCAAAACGCCTTGTGTATATAAATATGAAAATTGATTCTGAGGGAATAGCTTTCTTAGTGTATGAAGTTGCTATCTTATTTTATTCAATAACTAATGAGAATCACGTGTATTAAAAAATGTCGCGAACATTGCATGATATTTTCTTTCTTAATGCTATCACAATGTATTTCAAATTAAATTTTACTTTCAATCTTTAGTGCTCTACTGGTTCGTGGTTCAGTATGTGAATTTCATTACTCATTCTCTAGTCAGTATTGTTTATGTTAAGGAGACTACGAAAACAGCAAAATATTATAAAGTTATTATTTATTTATTAATCAATGGAAAGCGGTAAAGGTCAGATTTACAATAATCTAAAGTACAAAATAATTGATAACGTACTTGATGCACAAACATTGATAACAGACACAGAAACATTCAAAATAGAACATTAGAAAAAACTATGTTTCAAAGTCTATGAATTTATGACGCTTATGAATCTAAAAAAGAAAAGTATTAAATATATGAAAGCTATTAAATTGTACTTCATACGTGTTGCGTTGACAACGAATAGAACCAATAATTATAACAGAATTTAGTATAATTTATTACACCTCAGTCTTTACCATCATTATGAAGTGATCAGTGGTACGCAAATTCAGTTGCCTTTGCATTAAGTTTACCATTACTGTTTGGGCGCCGATTTTTGAAGTGTGAGTTGAATGGTCTGTAATAAATATTGAAAGCTTACTGAGTAGTAAAGCGTGGATCATATGTATTCTGGGTATTATACATCATACATAGGCAGAATGCATATATTCCGCGCGTAATTGATTACATACAATAAATTTGTTACAATTTTTGAGAGCCGAGTTGAAATCTATATATATATATATATATATATATATATATATATATATATATATATAATTATAAATAAAAAGACAAAACCAACGGAGGCAAGGCTACAGATTCAGAATTCTGTATCCAACCATTCCTGCTGTGTAGTCGTGCTTTCGCTGCCCTTATCCATTTTATTCTTATTTTTACAAATTAACTTAACATGTGTAAGTACAGCTACGCAATATATAAATATGTCCATTTCATAAAAGCTATAATAAATACTCGAAATTAATAAAGCAATTTCGTGATGTGGGGAATATCTGCTTCTTGGTCCAGATATATATTTGAAACGGAAAACAATTATTGAAATAAGAACTGAAATGAGGAACATACTGAAGGAGTGCTATATTAAACATTGAAGGATTGCAACGGGTTTAAGGCAGTCTCGCATGTGCATTTCGGGAAGTTCAGATGAAACCAGGAACCAAGTTGACTGGATATTGCCTGCTTAACAAACATTTCCATACCATAGAAGAAATGGACGATTTGTAGAGTCTATTGTGAGAAAAAGGAAACTTCCCAAGATGTTTTCTGTGAGTGACAGGGGCTAAGACGTAGACTATCAAATAAGCTAATGAAGTTCAGTGCGGTAGGCGATGAACCACGCCCTTAAGAAAAAATCGTTTAATCGTAAAATTCACAGTACACATGCATTAGAAAATTATTTATAAGATTTGATATTATTTCTATCAGACACACTTTTTAAACTTCTAAATCGAGGTTTTTAAGATGATTAATCTTAAAATTATCTTTTACTCCAAATTTCAAGATTTTCCTCAATTAATTTTTTAATTCTTTTGTATCATACGTTGTAATGATTATAGGAAAAAAAGTCAAGTGAGGACGCACGGTTAAACTTGGATAATAATCTTAGTTTGCAATTTTACGGTATTTGTTGGCCTCTTTGGTAAAAATAGTTTTAACAGAAATAAATTAAATTTCAATGGTGATAGTAACTCTGTGGTAATATTTTATAAACAGAATTAGGAAAGGTCCACATTTTTATTGTGCCCTGGTTACTGATTTTGGAACAATACTACTACAATATACTAGATTTGCGTTAAACAAATTTAAAGATAATTATTTATACTATCAGATTAAAATCTATCCCTCGATTTTTGTCCAGTAAAAGAGAACATTAGATTGTTTAATTCGTAGGACCAGTATTAAACTTGTCGACGATGTTGGAACATCCGTTTCTTTATTCATATATTTTAACCGATGGTTAGTAATGGAATGCTTTAATCGAATGACACAAGTTCGCGATCAGACGTTTGTGTGGGCGGGAGTGCAAGCTTGCGCCCAAAAGAAACATCACTTCTCACGCTTACTTGTTAACCATTAACTGAGCAACGAAAAACTGACATTGAAAACGACGTGTTGATTTACTTTTTCGGAACCACTACACTAAATACGATACGCTAAGTACTATCAGTGAACGGCCGACTCCCAGTAAACATTTTTTAAATTTCGTTGCCAATTTTTAAGCGCAATGCATGCGAATATGTTCACTATTGGCGGAAATACCAACTTACACTATCCGAGAAATAGGTACATGTAAAAAGTGACGTACAAAAGTAAATGTGCGTCACTGTCATTTGTCGCTTCTATTAACCTTCCTATACTCACGCATACGGTCTGTGAGACCGATTTATATAGTATAGTATACGTCTTTCATTTTGACGTGAGTATAGGAAGGTTAAGAAATACATGTTGCATGTCTAACAATAAGAAATAATTGATTTTCGATTAAAATATGATGGTGATGCAATATTTTGTGCGACTTTGGGATGATTAAGGTTCGACAAACGAGTGCATGATAAGTTATCATTAAGTAGTGTAAACTGGAGTGACGCTGTTCTTCCACCGCTTGCCTCCACTTACGTGCAAGGCGCCACATTAAAATTCGGAGGAGGGATAGCGTCAGATCGGTTTACACAGCGTATCATGCTACCGTTTGCCAAAACTTAATGATAATTTATAACTTATATAACTTAGTGATAACTTAATTAATGCGAATGACTACTAAATCCAGAAAAAAGACTACATACACATATTCCATTCACATATAGCAAAAAGAATCATATTCGACAGATGTTCATCAGTTTTATAAATTCAAACCAGCCGCAAAGAAAAAGGATAACATAGTCGTCCGCATCCAGCTTACCTAGTTTTGTATGAAAACAATTACATATATAGCCGACTAGATATACTGACCCATATTAAACACGAACTATTGGAAAATCAATATAAAATATTTTCTGTCGTTTTTTAGTGATATGGAATGACAATCAAGAGATGTGGGGAGTTAGATGTACTCAAAGTAATATTACAGTCGTCCAAAAATGTCAGGGTGTAATAACGAACAACAGCTGACTTACAACTGATATACAACTTCTATTGTTTCCAACTTGCGCTGTAAATAAGTAACTATGTATATGTCCAGGGTTGCCGCATTTCTCTATACTCTATACGTGCCTCTCCGTCGGTGCTTTACAAAATCTTAGTACTCTACCTGATCTAACTTTTATATTAATTAAATTGAGCGCTTACAATCCGTCGTAATTCACACGAACGTTTGCGTGTAGCATGAAACAATAAAATTATCAAAACAAAAATGAATCTTATAATACAGGTAGAAACGTAACTCTTTCGTATACATATGTGTACAACTGATTAATTAGGTACGGTTTATGAGTTCCCATTCCAACATTTATACAAATGGATAAGATGAAAGGGTAAAGCGAAATATTCGAAAAGCTTGATGAGTTGCTCTTGCGGGAAAAGTATATGGATACAACATTGAGTTTCTTCATTATGTGCTGCTATAACTTTTGCAAACATACCTAAAGTATGAGGACCAGAACCGGGCATCATTCCCATCATGTCTGGTGTGATCATCATCGTATGCATTCCTTGTTCGTTATCTTCATGACTATCCATGGAATGGTCTGGTCCTGACATCCGAGAAGCTTCCATGTCCAAAATGGACTGTTCTCCATCGTATGATCGCAGAGTTTCAAACTTTATGTCTATAATTTCTTTCTTTATATCCGAGGAAAACTTATGTGAATCTAAAAGGATTAGATTTTACAAGATCGTGGAACGGTAAGTTAAATAATTTGTAGTTTATCTGGGACAGCAACAAATAAGTACCTGATAAATCAGTCCTATGCATTGAAGAATTGGTTAGTAACGTTCTGGTAGGTGAGTGTTCGTGCATTTCTATATTTCCTACAGGAATGGCTGTTGGCGCCTGTGGTTCTGGTGGGAAGTCATCGTTATCCACACCGAACTGAGAGAATGAGAAAGTCTGTATATTGAAAGAAAAAACAAAAATGGAAATTATTGTTAGTAGAAGTTAGTTACGAACACAACAGATGAAACGAAGGAAATTAACTGCTTCATGTTACTTTCTTAATGTCCTTTTGAAAATAAATAGAATGCATACAAGTTGCTGTACGCGTGCCAACCGCAAGCCCCAAATGATAATAAAACGCACCTTTACTTTCACCTTTTTGTAGGATATGTGTTTTATTCAGTTTGGATAACTATAGTTGAAGATGCTGAATACATTAATAGCAAAACACAATTCCAAATGGTCAGTTTATGCCAATTGGTTTATTGTCATTTTTGTGTAAGTTTGCAGTCATTAATCACATATGTGTGTGTAACAAGTGAAAGAAATTGAAGTTTGCGTATAAAGCAGTATAAAATAATTTTTATTGTATAAAATTTGCAAATCTTCAAAATCGGGGTTTTACAAAATACTTCAAATTTCATACCGAAAGAATTCAATTTCTATTAAGCAAATATCTTATCAATCTGTATGGCATCTACTCCCTTATGCAATACTCTAACATTTCATTGGAAAAGTAAAATTGTGTGCCATTGAATTATAATTTTGCCACTTTAATTATAAAGAGCATATTTAGTAAACTCCTTATTAGTTTTGTATACAATTGAAAATCACTTATTTCGATTAATGCTCAGTAATTATAAAAAGTAGTTATGGTAACGTGATGTAATTAATTTTCAGAAATAATAATAATGTATTAATTTTGGATAAAAAAGGTCCTCTAAAACCACAAACTATAATTTATATAGGGCGACTAATGAAGTTCTTACAGACGATTATGGTTAATCAGTACAGCAATAGAATTTTCCTTGATTTTTGAAGAAAACTGAAAATACTAGCTCTATTTGCATTTCCAAATGCCACGTACCTACATGAAAATTAAAGGGTAAAGCAGGGTGAAAGTGGAATGAATTATGTGCACCATATTTACCCTAATGAATGCGAAGTTAAACGCTTACCTGTTCTGCCAGTGGACCATGACTGGTCATGTTAATTGGTTTACTTATAGTTTCGCTGACTTTTCTTTTTCGATTTTCCTCGCCTAAAGCTACTGGCATGTCATTTTCTTCATCTGACGAGTGATTCGTAATAGTGCCGTCTTTGTTTTCTTTGTCCTCCTGATCGGGAGATCGCCGTCTTTCGGGTTTCCTATATTTGTGTTTTCTGTTATTTTCCCCAGATCTAAGCTGCTTGGGTGAAGACAGTTTCCGAAGTTTTGAATAACCTCTACCGCCGAAAGTGAAGTCTGGTGGTTGTTCTGAATTACCTTTCTCTTCTGGCGATTCGCAGAGACCTTTTATTTTTAGTTGATCAGCCGTTTTCAGAAGGGACTAAAACACATAAAACGATTTATTTTGTACAAATATAACGATATTTAATTTTCTTATAACAGAATGAAGTACTTATCGTTTTCGGTAAAAGTAGTTGTTATAGAAAAAGACGAAAAGTACCAATTACGAAATAGGAGTATGCAACACTGAAATACATACGAGGGACGTTTCCAATGTCCTAGGAATTCGGTTCAATTGCGTAAATTTTATAGGTTTAGCTTTTGGTCAAAGACAGGTCTTAACACGTTCACGCAGCCATCCCGTACATTATTGTGTTATATAATTCGGTTACTTGGCTCATACAAACGAATTTTCGTACTGCCGATTTTGCTATCATGGGGAATCAGCTAAAAGATGATAGGCGAATAACTGATGAATCATGGATACCTTACTTAAATCCAGAGACCAGAAATCAGTCGAAAGAAAAGCGCAAACCTCCCAAGCCTAGGCTTAAACCAAGTAAGGTTCCGTCGGCACTACTTTGGTTGAAAAAGTTATTCTCACTATATTCTGAGATTGCGTGGGGATCACTTTTATGGATAATCTACCGAAATTAACGCAATAATAATAATCTTATCTGCCCATACGGCAGGCGCTTTAAAAAAGAAACGGCATTGGAAGTTGCATCAGCGGCCGTTATTGCAACAGGACAATGTACGACCAGATCCTGCTCCTAGTGATTATCAGCTGCTCCCAAATATGAAATAATTACAGGATCTACGACTTGAAGCCTTAAATGAGATAAAACTTGCTACAAACATGGTTCTCTGCGGACGGTTTGAACTATCTTGCGATTTTGATGAAAGTTGACGAAATAACAAAATTATAGTCAGATTCCTAGAATTTTGGAAACATCCCTAGTAAAATTCAGTTGAAAAGCGTTTATTATAGCAGGCTGTTTTTGATACTATATATCTTTCAAACTAATGGTTATAAAAGCGATACATCTAGTATACCGTTCTTAGTAATTTATCTACAGATTTATGGGATCTTCACATCAATAACCATCCTTCGTGAACTTTTGGGCTCACAATGCTTTTAGTATATAAGGCAGGGGTGTTAAACTGGTTCACCAGAGGTGCCACTTGGATTACACAAAGTATGCCAAGGCACCGGAAAAGTTCTTCAACTTTCAACTCTGTTGTGTTGAGTTTCACACAAATGGACAAGAAAGGTCGAAATGAATATGGACATGTTTATGACGTTAAATTTTAACCACAATCGCTCTATTACAATAACACCTTCTTTCCTTATTTCAATACAAAAGTTGTAATAGTATTTAACATGTTCCACAGCGCGACGATAATTTTAGGTACGAGGGCCGCATACGGCCCGCAAACCGTATCTTTGACGCCGCTGATATAAGGGTTGACCGTAATAAAGGTACTGGTGGTAGAGTCTGGAGCATTGCTGGAAATTCCCCGAACCACAACCACTAACGGCAACGGATACTGCAAACGTCCCCAGAAATTGCATACAACCGTAAGAAGGAACGGGCCGGAACGATTACGGGAAGGAGTTAAACTTTTGCATGATGGCATACGACCCCATATGTAAAACTAAACCAGCTTGTACCTCTATTATCAAACATTCCTCGTACGAAAGAACTTTATCAAACTTTCCGTTTATCCTCGCAATATTTACCGGTTCGTTCCAACACACCGCAAAATCAGTTTGTGAATCGTCGGGTAGTACATGCGCAAAGCAAATTTGGAATGCTAAATGATAAAGATTCACTTATGGACATAAAATTAAAATAACAAGATGGTGTAATTTTAGGCATAATTAAGTACAGTGGCGGCCGAAATGTGGTGCTGCTTTAGATGACCAAGTTATTAAAGACATCTAAATTACATATAAAACAATGAAGATGACTTGTGAAAAAATCTTGTAACGTAATATCAGCAGAACGTCATGGAGCTGCTAGCGTCGAGCAGATGTATTCCACTGCGAGTACGGGACCACTTTGAAATCAACACTGTCTGTGTATATTTTTACTACTGTGAAGCAGGTGTAGAGCGGGTGAGGCACGATAAAATCTTAACAGAATAAAGTTTTTGCGTTTACCACAGTTCCGATGTAAATTAAGGGTCATTGACTGTAATAATGTTGAGACAAGGTACGGCTTAGTTTTTAACATTTCTCAATTCTTTATATCTTCATTTAAGATCATTCTAAATTGAATACTTAATTTCTGAAAGCGATTTTTATGTCCGTTTGCGTAATGCAAAGTAAGATGCAATAACATCCAACTGAGTAAATAACACTTATTATAAGAGTTAGTTAAAATCGGTTCAATTCCATCTGTGGACGCTAAATATATGCTGTCGGTACGTCGCTTTCTATTCTAGTTGTAGCAAGGTATTCGTGTTATGTATTTCGCATGTTGTAAACTTACCGATGTCGCGTGGGAAACGTGTGCCTTTATTGCGCACTTACAAAAATCTATAGCGAGGTTTCCAGATTAAGTATACAACAAATCGGGTGAAAACTGTCCAGTAATCAGATAGGTAAATGGCATTCCAATATAAACACTACAAAACACAGACAAAAGAAAAAAAGCAGTTTACCGTATTCCAAATTTATACATCACTTTTTTGCTAAGTGTGTATAATACCCTGCAACATGTACATGTAGTTGAGAACGAAGATTTTAAAGCTTTTGGAAGATATATATACATACCTGCTTGCAAATTACCAACCCGAACCGTCCCAAGATATCATTTTCCGCGTATTAAAAACGGTAGAAGTAAATTTAAAATTTGACTAAGAATTAAAACACTGTGGTTCACAATGGATGAAACAACGGATGAAAAAAATAGCGTTCTTCATATTTTAGTACAAATATTGAAAACAAATGGACCACTTGTGCTGTACCTTTTGCGCAGTATTAGAATTTACACAGCAAAAATTTGCAATAGCATCTAACTAAGTACGTATGTTAGTGATAAATAGAACTTCATATATACTAAACGCTGTAACTGAAAGCACGTTTTCGTAATCTCCTGCATATAATATGTTTACTGCGTGCCGTGCATCTTATAGTCGAAGTTGTTAGCGCTACTCCGTAATTGAGGCATTTGGCGTTTTTCTGAAATCTTCTAAGCAAATTCGGGGATTCTAAAAGTTGTGTCTAGGAATTCAGATACCACCACAACCTGCTATAACAATATACGGAACGTGGCTTGATGGAGTTTATTATACAATTTATTACATTCATACGAACGCCGGAACTCAGGTTAAATCAACTAATTGATTTTGCAGGCCAACAAGTAAGTTAGTCAAAATCCTTATTGCGTCAAACTTGCTGGTGTGTTTTCGAGTGACTTTCCTCGATATTTAAAATTTCCAAATCTTATCTCGATTGATCGCGAATATTTCTTTTCTACATACAAATTTACATTTTTCATGATATGCGCCGAAATTTAGCAGAATCGACCATAATAATAATAATAATAATAATAATAATAATAATAATAATAATAATAATAATAATAATAATAATAATAATAATAATAGTTTTTATTTCCAAATGTATATTACATACACAAAAGAACGTCAACTAAGCTAGAAATCTTTAATGGAATAAAATGCTCTTCCAATTAAAAAATGTTTTAATGTAGCTTTAAAACTTGTGAAGGATGGGTTTTTGATTTTATTGATTTATTTATTTATTTATTTATTTTGATTTATTGAATGATACTTAGCAGATTGTTGTGTTAAGCAAATTCTGTGTGGAATTCCGAAATAGAATAGAAAGTCACTTGATCGTCCGAGTTTAGACAGGTATGAAGATTGCCTGCCACGTTGCTTCTATAACAGGTAATAACTTTTCATCTCATATTTATTATTGTTAAGTCATAGTTGTCGTTATTTGTATTGCCATTAAATTTGGGTAAAAATAACTCACCTATGGTATATATTTATGCCAGTAAGTTATTATAATTTAATATTAGCAATGTAAGCCCACCGTCCTATTTGTGATGTTAGTTAATGCTACTTATGATTTTGCTTAATTAACACATGCATCAATACAGGTAGGGAATAAATGTATTATACTTGATTTATTAATTTTAATTCAAAGGACTTATTCAGTTGTTATAAAAGCTTAAAAGACATGAAGCAAACTGTATTATTAGGTTTTATAAAGCGATATTCGTCATTCGGAGGGACCGTTGTTTATACAGGCGTCTATCTACATTTTTAAAACATGAATTCCGTTAACAAACTTTAAAAGAAAAACTCCGTTTTCCAGGCGTAGTTTTGAAGAAAAATTTAATATAAGGTCTTTAGATCGGCTGATGACTGACATAATTTTAAGCTGAGGTGCAAATCACAAAGGTGCTTCTTATAATAGAGACTTTAATGTAAATATTTATAAATCTTATATGATAGATCTCTACCACTAATAGGTCAATAAAACAAGGCTGGTTTGAACGATAGTTATATTTTCAGAACGTTTACAAACGTTTTCGGAACACCTTCGTCAGTGAAAATATAACTAGATAAATATATAAACAAACTTTTGTTTTTATTTGGGACTATCAACAAAATAACTAATGACTAGGATTTCTTGATATAGAGGATGTGTAACCAACTTTTATATATATATAAATTATAAAAACTAAATTAATGTGTAAACATACATGCAAATTAAGTAAAACCTTCTTCTTCTTCTTAATCATATTCCTCTATCTACCTTTCGGTGTAAGGCTGTAAAACCTTATATCAAAAAATCTTTGTCGAAACCTTAACAATTCTGTTCAAGGACTAGGGAAAACCAAATTTAAAAACCTAGCCAAAGGTTTCCTTCTTAAGAAATGCAAATGTCATTTTAACAAATTGCTATATACATTACTTAAATTTTGAATATCGGTCCTGAAATTAATAGTTTTAGTGTCTTTTTGTATATTTATCATTTCATATATTAGTCTTTTTTATAATTATTCTCTGTTTTTAATATAATTGTGTTTTCAAAATCAAAGTAATGCCCAAGATCTTTGTAATGCTTTGTTACAGCGGTCATTGCACCGAAATCATTATTTAAAGAATACTTATGGCTATACAACCTTTTCTTTAAATATTGTTTCGTCTGACCGATGTAACAACCATCACAGTCTTTACAATTTATTTTATAAACTACATTACTTTGATTTTGTTTAATTATTTTAGATTTAGTATTAGTAAAAAGAGATCTGTTACTATAATTTGGAATGAAAGTAATGTTTATGCTGTTTTTATTAAACTCTTTTTTATTTTTCGCTTAAACCTTTTTTATAAGGAATAGCGTTATAAGATTTATTGTTATTATTTTTAATTCCTCTATTGTATAATTTGTTAATTCTATTTTTTATTATTTTTTCATAAAAACTATTTGGATAATTATTTTTATCTAAGATTTCTTTAATTTTGTTTAAATTCTTTTCCCTAAATTCAGGATTACCTTTTACCTACAATATCGGTTAGAAATCAAACAATTCCTAATAATTACGAATTAATCAGTTTAGATGTTGTTTCTTTATTTACTAATATTCCTGTGGATTTAGCACTAAAAATTTTCGATAAAAATGGAATTCCATAAAAGGTTTTGTGTCAATATTGTTTCATATGTGCGTGAGTACGCGTTAAGTAATAGCACGCACCTAAAAAAATGATAGCTCCTGCCAGCAATTGGTGGTATATACAACTTAGACAAAACAATTTTTAGGAATACAATTTTCTGGAGTAGGGCAAGAACGATGAAAGGATGACTGAGATAGTTTGTTATTTTTACACTGATGTGCGTTAAGTGATGTGTATCTTTAGTTCACACATGACGGTTTCCGCGCGAATCAAAAACCGCGCGGCTTGATCCCCGTATACCCACTATTATTATTTGCACATTCCTTCAAATATAACCGTGCGGTAACATCATCTGAATAGAACCGACAGACGAGCGCAGAAATTCGAGTCGCTCGGAAACAGCATGGTTATGTTTGTACTGCAAGCATAGATAGATAGCGTTGTGGTAAGGGTGTGGTACAACGAAGTTAAAAGATAAGTTTGGTAAGAACTGTTGGAAATATTTAGTGAAGGGGGACTCATTAGAATTGGGTGTACCCAGTACCATACATAGTTTCTCTTTTTCATTCCCTTATTTGTTAAATAATATTCAAACACATTACTTTTCTTCAATTTCTTGGTTTAAGGATACACTTCCACGTGCAGTTTTGCTTCTTTTGTGAACAGCTGGAAATTTTCGCGTCATGTTTTAACTAAGGCTTAGAATAAGACATATCTACTGCGGGGAAAGGCGTTAATAGACTTCGAAACTAACCCACAAACTATTACTGTTTCACATAATACTTCTCTATTTAATATACATAGGCAAAAAAATAAAATAAAAATAGAATGCCTAAAACAACGGTAATAAAACTGACACAAATAGTAACGAAAAACACAAAAAAACAAATAACAATAATAAAAATAAAAGAATATAAATGAAAAATACTACACTCAAGGTTTTACCGAAAAGATTATATGAAATTATATTCTATAAAATTATAAAAATTATATTTCTATCCAAAGGTAGAAAGGTTTAAAGATTATGATGATGATATTTTATATTTGTTTAAAACTTAAGGCGTATTATTAACATTTTGCATTTTAGATTTCATCTAAGAGCATTCATACTAGAAAGTCGACGCGCAAGAATTGCCTGCATGCGAACTGTTCCTGGGCACATAATAGGTCTAGTCTGCCCATTTTTTTATAAATATTTTATTTGCATACCATAGTAGCGAAGCAGAATCTTTAAACATGTAAATACGCGTCTTCTGTAGGCTCTGAAGACGTCGCGATTCGTCACTTATCCGCCCATCAAAGGATTAACCCCTTGCACTCGAGCGGCGCCGCTTCGGCGCCCGGCAGATTTGAAGTATCAACCCGCTGTCATTGTAGCCAAATCTTAGTTCAGTTTAGTCCGTCTCAGTGTAGCATTCGCTTGAAACAGTCTTGGCAGTAAATATAGTAACTAAAAGGTGTTTGGCCCCTAAAAATATGGAGGAAGATCAAATGAGCTCGAGTTCGGACGAATTCGATTTAGCCGCTTTGGATGATCGTATCGCCAGCAACGAGAGCAAGCATCTACGTCGCATTCAGTCGAAATCCGACTAAACGGGAAGGGGGGCCAAAAAGGGACTGCAAGGTTTTTTCTGATCATAGCACGCCTGGAGGCAGGCGGGAAATTTCGTATTACTGTAATACGTGTCCTGCCACACGTAGGATGCATCTTGGATATTGTTTTACAAAATATCACACCAAAACTAATTACAGAGTGTAATATATATCAAAGTTTGTTGTTTTCGACACAAGTGAATAAACTGGTGACATTTTATTTTTTGTTTATAAATGTTTTTAAAGTACTTGTAAAGTGTTTGCCGAATTTGGCCGAAATCGTCTTGAGTTGCTGGTTCGCGCAAGCGGAATAGGTCTCAAGTGCAAAGGGTTAATGGTGTTGAGTCTATTGCAATGTCTTCTTGCGACTCTATCCCGCGTTAAGTCTGGACAGTTATAACGCACTAGAGGATTCCTAATTTGCGCGTACGAACGAGAGCAACAAAAAATTTGGACGCACTGTTCGTACGTGCAAAGCGTTCATGCGAACGCCGTCCGTACCTATTGAAAACTTGACGCCCAAGAGAGCTCACGTGCAAAGAGCTGTTATAAAACTGCCGTTATTTAGCCGGTGTATGTCAATAAGTAGTAATGTTACTGACAATGAGTGGGCGCACGACTGGAGAAGAGTCGATGGCCAATGCTTATACACATACATATGTAGTTATCACCAGAGATAGGCAAATGCTCGCAATTGATAGGCATACGTTCTGTTTATTCCTTCAGCGCCATTTTTGAGTACGCTGCAGATGATTTTAGTGTCAGTTGCTAACATAACGCTACTGATATCTACAAGATAAGAATTTGTAGCTTTTGCCGAAACCACAAAGTCAACAAAAAGCGGACGTAAAGTTCTTTTTATTCTATACATATCACGAGTGCGATAGTCTAATAGATTTTTTGGGCCAATCTCTTAAATATCTTAAGCGATTTGTATTAAGTTATTGATATCTAATTATGAGTATTACAGTGTATGATTATATTGACGAATAGAGTTGCTTATGTGAGGCAAAATTGTCAAGATCGGAGTTATTGGCGGGCGATCGGAATATACACACTCAATAATATAGGTACATACAGACGAGTCTCGTTTATCTTCAGTTCTCCGAAACGAACGAGTTTCGTTTATCTAACAATAAGTCGGCAGGGGTCCCCACTACCGCCACAGTTGCCATGCCAACTGGATGCGTCACTTCCTCCCCTCCCATTTCTTCCAAGCTCACTCTAGATTCTAGCGTGACGGTGAAATTGTGGAACATGGAGGGGAGCGTGGAACAAATAAATACATGAGCCTCAAGACTGTACTTGATCTGTCCGTGCAACTTGCGACCGCTCCCGATTAAACTCCGATCTTGACAAAAAACAACGTTTTATGGCTCGCATGAACACCTCTACTAATGAAAGAGCTTCAACCCACGGTCGGTGTTTACCCGTTCGTTTGGCAGGTAGCATGCAACACGTTATTTTAAATCTGTCTGGGCACACGAGCAATTATTACCAATTGCTTACACGGACCGACCACAAACCGGAAGGTTGAAAACCGATCCTGCGTTTGAGCTCTAATTGGATTGATAGTTACATAGTAAACATTCTTATATCGGCAGCAATTCAATTTTTATAGATGCCGTCAATAAAAGATACAGCAGAAAGTGGGAACTGTATCCCGTTTAAACCGCGCGGTGAGTCACCTGAACACAGAGTTCAAATAACGTGTCCTATTCAAACGGGTATTCAAGCCGATATTGTTGAAATGCTAGAAAACCGTTTGTGCGCGCCAGTTCTAACACTGCTAGGAAATGCAGTAGTTATTTTGAAGCTATTCTCGACACTCGAACAGTAGTACTTTTGTAGTAATTTTGCTCCAGAGAATATGCATAATTTTCTGGTTAGCATGAAGCAAAACAGACCAATTCGAGCTAAAAAATTTATCATTATGTGGGCAAGACGTGCTAGAAAAACGATGTGAGTGAGTTAAATATTTCACATTCAAATTTTTATTTTTGTGATTAGCAGCGACAGTACGCTGAATGATCTCAGTTCTACTGAAAAAGGTATAATAAATTTTCGAAAGTGCTGAATTTTCCCTACTTGTTTGGAACTTAATAATGAAACAATTAAAGTTAATCCAAAAATTGCAAGTTTTACAAATTAAGTAAACATTCTCAAGAAATCGAACATAAAATTAATTTATTTATTAGTTAATAGAAGTAACTCGAAGGCTAAATCGATGAATATTCCTATCAAATCTTTAAACAAGCACTGGAAACTTCTTCACCATCTTTTTCGATTACCATTAAGAACTGGTCAAAAAACATCGCTTGACAGAAACCAGAGCGGAATGCGCCTCAAATTGTCAGAAAAATTAAGTCTCAATAATAAAGAGGATGCGTAGATCAAAGTGATGAAAAGCAAAGATTTCCGTTGGTAGTCAAAAATGATTGGTGGTAATGATAAAACAACAACTAAAATAGAACGTATCATCCAATTCTCCCATTTTCATGCATACAGGATCCTAATTTAACTGACGCCTTGAATAAATATTCGGTTTAAAAAATTGATGGGGCTAGTTTTCAGTAATCAAATGGCAACTATTCAGTTAGCATTTTAAACAGTAAGCGATTCTTAAAGTTATGCATTTAAACTACAGATGGGCAACCTCCGGCCCGCGGGCCACATGCGGTCTCGAGTAAGATTTGCCCGGCCCGCTACTGAATTCTTTCGTTGCATATTAGCACGGCCCGTCTAAACTTAATTCATAATGAATAATAAGGATACCACAAAAATGTATATTTTTCAAGATTACTCGCAGCATAAAACTTCTACAAAAAAGGTTGCCCATGCCTGATTTAAACACTCGATGTTTGTTATTTTTCCAGTAATGAAATTGGCATTTTCATGGTTTCTGTACATTGGTTAGGTGGTTCGTGTATCAGAAATAACTTATCAATTTGTTCAATAGCTATAATTTAATTCCAACGCGCATATGAGAAACAGTAGTTAGTTGCTTAGACATTGTCCTAAATTTAAATAAGAACGATTACTCTGTATCAAATTATGACTTTGAACACTCCGCCATGTTCAATTACTCAATATTACCATTCCTCATTAGCGTCAAGAGACGGTTAATAAATTTTGCAGTCTCTTATAATGGGACACATGGCTTACTTATGAATCAAACTGTCTAAACGAGCTGTCCTCTAATTTACACGAGTCATTACTTAGATGTTTGTTTCCCACTGACCGTGTTGTCCCAGAAACAGTGCAAACTGCAGTGGGTTACACCAGATATCATTACAGGTAATAGTTGTATCTACTTAGGGATATCAGCTAACGATATCCTTCACTTAAATCTATACACAGAAATTACTCGAAGCTTTACCAAAGTTACCTATAATCAGCTCAGGTAGCTTTGAATGACATATATCTCAAATAGAGTAAATAAAAATAAAGCTATTAACGATAAGAGGATAAATACTTCCAAAAGGAAATGACTATCAGAACACTATACTTCCACTCTGACTTTCTGTAATTCTTTTAATAAATACTTTTCAGTATTACCGACAATACACAGCACTGTGAGTTAGATAAATCTATTTACTCCTTCCATAGTCCTTGCTTTTTCTTTTCTCCGGTAGTACAATAGGATACATATATCAATTATTTGTAAATTAAGCAACTTACGTCACCAGTGGACGATGCTCAATCAGTAAAGTACTTTGGTCACTATTTGCCAGTATTGACGTATTTAATTAATTCTTCTTTGCAAGGAGAGAAGTTAAAAGTCGGCTTAATAAAACCAATCTATAAGAAAAAGGGTGATCTAAATAACCAATTACCGATCTATACATCTGTTAACCGTTTTTCCGAATATTTACGAAAATCTTGTAAAAGCTAAATTACTACAGTACTTTAAAAAGAAAAATTTAGTTAGTATTTACCAGCATGTATTTTAATGTGGAAAAAGTACAGATTTAAATAATATTATCAAACATATTTATCATTGCCCAGATAGCTCACTTCTTTATTTGGTGCTGGCAGTGAATTTAACAAAGACGTTTGACTGATTTTTAGTTAATCACGAAATTATGGTGTATACACTAAGAAAGTACGGCACAAAGGGAACTGTAAATTGTTGACTTGCCAGCTACTTGACTGCTCAACTGCAGGAGCTGGTATATAATAATTAAGGTTCGACAAACGAGTGCACGATATATTATCATTAAGTAGTATAAACCGGACAGACACTGTCACTCCACCGCCTGTCTCCATTTACGTTCAAGGCGCGACGTTAAAATTCGGAGGAGTGACAGCGGCAGCCCGGTTTAGACAACTTATCATATACAGTCGAGTCTCATTTATCTTGAGGCTCATGTATTTTGAGTTTCATTTATCTTAACTTGGGAGTCTCGCTTATTTTAAGTTCCACATTTTCATTTTTGCATAGAAATATTATATAATTATTTCTATTCTCTCCGACAGAGCTGTACAATTAGTTTTCAAAAGTAGGTAAATACCGATTTAATTACGAGGGGAATTATGTTTTATTAACCGCAAACTGCAACACTGTTCTAGATTAGTGCTTGTTAAACTCATAAATACGACATTAGCTATGCTATCCCCGACTAACACAACAAATTCCTCACATCTAGATATCAAGAAACAGTTTTCAGTAATAGATTTCACCATACGTGTGGTTCCATCTGATGAGGTAAAGTGAACTGAAGTAGACAGCGCCAATGTTAGGTGGGATTACACAGCTGAAATTTGAAATCGACAAATACGGATCTTGTTGTCGTAAAATGCGTGTGCCACTTATTGTATTTTGCGGTAGAGTATGCTTTCAAAATCTTGCCGAGCAATCTAGAATTTTTGATTAGAGAATGTTATAACTGTTTTTTCACATCACAAAGAGGCAAGTTGCTTAAAAGTAAATATACCACACCGTTGCAGATATAATTCCACTCAAAATCGCTTAACTCGCTGAAATCGTTGTTCAAAACACAACTGAATTACACGAGAACGATAAGTGCTGAGCAGGTACATTGCATGTTATCTGAGAAGAAAATTTTCAATTCACTGCTGCAAACTAAACTGAGTATATTTATAATGTCAATGGAAAATATAAGGAAACAGTTTAACAAAATTTCTATTTAACGATTATGTAATGGACTCAAAGTTAATGTATTAATGTATTTTGATGCTATTCATATTATATGCAAGAAAAAAAGTTTCCGGAGAATATAGCTTTATTGACTACATTTAATTCGTTCAATTTACAATTAGCTATTTCCATAGTGCTGCAATTGGATATTATCGAAAATGCAGCATTTACTAATTATTTGCAATAATTTTGGTTGTATTGTTAAAAATGTTCTTGTGCTAGAATTAATTGGACACACGCGGATAATACTGAATTATTATCGCTATCATTTGAACCAACAGAAGAGATGACTAAATTATTTCATTCAGAAGCAATGTACCATTGTAGAGACCCGATCAAGTGGGGCTCTGATCGGGTGGACAAATACTTCCCTAGCTACTCGTCGTACAGTTACGCTATCTGGAATTTCCAAGGCTAAGGTGCAAAAGCTTGTGAAACAGGACCAAGATTACATACAGGCTAAAAGAGCCATAATCATGGCCAACTTCACTAGGCATGCATAAAGGGGTCAGGTTTAATCTAGACAAGCAAGTTAGGCCTCAAGAGACGGCGAAGGCTACTAAACGTAAAGAAAGGACGGAAGTCCAAAAAGCCAAGGTCGGAGGGCAGTACCCCGCAAGCTTTCCGAAAGGCAAGAGGCCAGAAGGTTTAACCTTCAAGGGGGCTGCTTTAGAGAGGATCGCGGTAGTATGCAACGACTATCCAGCCACCCAGATGCAGCCGGCAAAGCTTAAGGCAGTCTAGGACTCTATTATAGAGGCATATAACAGCATTACGGAGCAAGGGCTTCACGTCCCCTTTAAAAACACACGTATATGTGGAAGAACCGCTCTCCAAGCTGATAAGTCTAATTAAAGGAATGAAGCTGGAGAACGTACTCTAAGGACGTATGAGAACCACAATAGATCTGGAAAGATCGCAGTGAAATAGTCATCATTGCCACCTCAAGTAATCTTATCTTTCCTTATCTTACCGTTGTAAAGATGAAAATGTATTTATAATAGATGTACTTTCTGATAGATAACTTTCCTTCAGTTTGTTCCAGTTTGCTTTTTGATTTACCAATATAAGTGGCATGTTTATTTGCTTTTTATTTACTGACATTCCAATTTAAAAGCTAATGGAAAAGATAACAATTGCTAACAATTTTATCAGAAATTATAAAAATCTTTATATTAATACGCAGTGGGTTGTCGTCTAGTACGTATTTTAGAGTGTTCCCTCCAGGTATCGCGATGATACATATATCGTTGTTTTGGTATTACAATGCAGATTTGTCGAATGTATGTTTCATCGGTATACCTGCAATGGAACGCAGGTGAGAGTCGTTACAGTGAGGTGAAAATGTATGGGCATCGGAAATCAGTACCAGTTAACATTCATTTCACAAACATCACTAATCACTAAGATTCGACAAACGAGTGCATGATAAGTTATCATTAAGGGCCGGTCTTTTCACCTCTCTATAAAGTTCCCTTTAACTATTGGAAAGATAAATTTATTGAGAGGTCTTATAGAGAGGATATATTTTTCCGTCCTTTTACTGCCATATAAGTGGACAATTTCTATTGAGAAGATATTTCGTTAGTAGTAGTAGTTGGCAGAACTGCTTGGCGCGTAGCGACTTCAAGGGATTATGCACGAGTGAATAAGATATATGGAAGTATGTGCACATGCAACGGAAATAGCAAATATAGCAAACATAACTTCATTATAACCCACTTGTAACCTATCATTCTGTTTATATTTGTGCAGAAACACGTTTCGCATTTGTATGTATATATATTAACTTATTCATTTTACTGTTTAAATAATGGATATCGAAACAAGAAAACGAAAAAGGTCGAAGAATTTTACCACGTTGGAAATTAGATTTTTAAATTAAAAGTAATTGAAAATAAAAAGACAACTTAGGTAGTGCCAATTTAAAAGCCAAAGTGGATTGCTACTAGCTAAAGGGTTACATCTCACCCGTTGAAAACCAGAGTTTTAAAAGTAAGAGTGTTCCCGCTAATTCTGCTTTGTGAATAGACCACCAGACCCGTACCCCTATTTCTCAAATGAACATTGAAATTGTACAATCACTTTCCCTTTTTTGGTTTTTCTTTTGTGTAAATTTTATTCGCAACTTTCGTAGTTTTAGTTTTTATCATTCGATTATCAATCTAGTGTCAACAACGCTCATACTGGGTACACCGACTCGTACTAACGATAGTCACCTCTTCTATAAATTTATAAACTGAATTTTGATAATACATTTTTAGTTAGAATAATTTGTCAACTCTCCTATTACCATCTCTAGGGGATTATCGTTAAGATTAAGATTAACATAATCCAGAGAAGAAAATTACAAGCTAAATATTTAATGATACAAATTATACAACTAATAAAAGATACTATTTCTTTTAAAACCAAAAATTGCTTTTAAAAAGAAATGAATTAGTGACTTAGAAGACGGAGATGAACTATAGGGATTTTCTTCGCGAACAATTGAACTTTCACTTTTTAGCGATTCGCAACTTCAGCCAGAGGACATATGCGACGTAAGGAAAGCTCATGGAGTTAGGTTCGTCCTTGAACTCCACTATTGATTGGTACAGACATACACATACAATCGTACGTTCACGTACACAGCACAATTCTACATCACTTTCCCTTAGCTTGGAATGGGTGCCCTGGAGTTGCTTATCAAGGTTCGTTAGGTTAATTCGAACATAAATACAGACCGATATGTATACATGTATATACTACCTATATGCATCTATATATTATATATATCTACTAGTAATATACATATGCATGTAGATCTATATATCTACATGTCAGAAAAAAAACGTTATGGGACTATTGATCCGCGGTATGCAGTCGGGTGGATCAAGAAACTCAAGGGATTATACTAGAAGAGTTCATATAAAAGCAAATCTAATTAAAAATCTGATTAGAATAAATTTTCATCTAGTTATTAATTATAATTAATGTATAAAACTGTTGTTATACCCAACATACACAGAATTATAAAAATAGTATTACAGAGATATATAGAAAATTAACCTACATTAAACTTATTCTGCAGAAACTGTAAAATGATCAGAGTTAGAATAGAAGGAAGAGGCAAGAAACCGATGTACAGCAAGAACAAAACAAAGACGTTAATGCACCTGGCTTGCGTGGCGTGACGTTTTCCAGTTCAATATACAACGTATACATAGCCAGGGAGAGAGAGAGAGTCCACAATAAATCGACTTCCGGATTAGGCGGCCGGAAACCGTTGTAGCGGAATAGAAAGAGAATGTAGGTGAAAGTGCAAGCAAGCAAGGAAGGCGAATGGAATCTCTCAACAATGCACATGCACTCTACCACCCACAAACACATACATATATACACTTACGACTCACACACAGACGCGAACACGAACACAGAAGCATACACACATTGTCCATAAACGTAGACATCACCGAATGCCGCAGATGCACACCCTCCATGCACATGTAGACATCACCGGGATGATATGTTGGATGGTACTTACTCGTTGTCGGCTCGGTGACCTCTGCGACCTTCGCTCACTGAATTCTCTGCGAAGAGCGCAAACTAAGACTGGAGCCTTTGCGAAGGCCTACTACAGGGATGCTGCGGCCGCGATAGATCGAGAAATGCTCGGCGCACGCACTACTACTTCGGTTTAATTGGGGTTTTTGCACGATATATGTAGTTTTGTCAGGGCATTTTCATCCGAAGAAAAAATCTACTTCCATTCAATCTACTTCTTTTCCTTCTATTGCATACTACGCGTATCTGTATTTCATTCAAATGTTTGCATATTCCACACGTATTTCGTTCATCAATTACTATTGTTAATTGTTACCAAATAAGAATATGGTCGTAATTTTCTCTCATGGCCAATTGTTTATTAATTTGAAATCTATTAACTATTGCAATGATTGAGTTAGTATAGTCGGTATAAACCATAAACTTTTCTCTTCAGCAAATCCATCTTTATTTCAATTTCACTAACGAATGAGCAATTATTTCTCGATATGTATGAAGGAAGAAATAAAATACTACATACAACATTCTTATTACCAAATCCTTGATTTTGCACACTAAATGCAGTTTTACTGCTAGATTAGAAAGTAACTACTGTATACACTGGATTTTTATTAAGTCATCCATCTTGCATTACCTTCTTGCGTACATTGAAGGTCTCGTCATATGCTTTATTTTAATAAGAAATTAATTAAGGACTTCCAGCTATAAAATTATTTGGAGCTTGAATAATGCTGAACAGATTAGTACGTATTCCTAATTTACAATAGAAAAAGTTCATTTTCTCAATAAATCTCTTTTTAAATACTTAGTAGTTGCGAAATTTCACACATACATAATTCTATGTACCTATATTCATTGTTAACATTTAATTGCAAGCAAATCTGGAATAACTATTAAGGCGCGCGCAAATAGGAACTAAAACATAAAGATAACAGATCACCGAAACGAGTAGTCAAATTAAATTTGAAAGTATTGTTTAGAAAAGAGGCTTCTAAATTTTGAATGTAGAATTAGATACCATTGATTTCTATTATTGGTTTTTGTGGAGCATTTATATTCATGCAATAATCGAAAATAATGTAACTTATTTGAATTATATTGCATAGATGTACTGCCTAACTATTACTCTAACCGAATTTTCTCTGCATGGGTAAGTATTTTTCTGTGTTCCTATTGTGACTCTACAACCTTATCCCGATGACAAAAATAGATGGATCTTCTATCTGTAATATATATCCACAACAAATCTGTGCTAAGCGAAGATAAATAAATAAAAGTCCCTATTTATATGAAAAAGTACCGACTTCATACAGTTGTACCGAACACGGCGATTGGGGTTGTGGACGCTACTGTCCCGATCTATATCCCCTTCTAAAAACATCTGCTTCTAACCAAGCCTACGATTGATTTTTATTGCCGCTGCGATTTTTCCCGTTGCTTTAGCGGTACATGCAATGCGTACGCGTAAAAAACCAATGGCGTTAATAGATATTATTTTTGCGAAGCTGAACGATGTGACACATAAAACACACAAGCAATATTTTCCATGAAGTGAACGAAATCTTAAATAAAAAATTTTGAAAATACTTTCTTTTGTTCGCCTAGCATATTGCTTCTTTTAATTTTCCTAATATTAGCAATTCATTACTAATAATGGTAATTAATCATTAGAACGTTGCATAAAATCTGTATGTGAAAATATGTGAATATAGTTTTCGGAGAGAAAATTTGAATACCCAGATATGTATTTATGCTTTACCTTGGTATGTACCGTGTATCAGTAACATCAGTTTTGTTTCTATAGTTCCATTTGCTAACATTCCTTTCTAGTACCATAAAGATTTCATCGGAATAAATCTGGTAATTGCTGAGCAGTGCATAATAATTTTGACACTTAATGTAAAAGTCAAGTTAAACAATAAAAAGTATACTCCGCCCTATTATCTTATTACAAGTGCGAGGCATACCTTCTATAGCGGCAATTTCTTTTAAATCATTTTTTAAAATGTCAATATATTTCATCTTATTCATACAAATTTCTTCGAGAAATCCTACTCTTGTAGTTCTGTTGGTGAAAACATTGTGACTGGATTTATTTAAAATATTTCTTCTTATTCTTTTCTCTACATCTACTAAGTAGTTTTAATGCACTTACTTCAAGATTCACATTTATATAAAAATAAATGTGAAATAAATCTTTTTCACTGCAAATGATTTTTCTGCTTCGACGTAGTCCATTTCCAACAGAACCCTGTACCTAAAATTATTTATATTTTTTTCACCATAGGGTGTATTTTATTCATTATTTCATGTTCTCCTAAAAAGTACTATTGGCAGCACAATTAAACTACAAAATTCGTTTGCCTCCGCCTAGTATGCGTGTCAATTTTTATACATTTTCTGGTAATCAAGCAAAAGTTATAGGTATCCGAGGAAAATATAACATTTCAAAATCAGGATATTTCCCATAGTTCAAAGATAAATTGCCCTACTTATGCACGTATATGTTGGGGAATACTTCTATCTACGCTCAATTTTATGAATAATAGTGTTGCAATATCTTATTATCCTATTTTCTCAGCACATTATAAAGTTATATCAAATGTTTGCTTTAGTAGTACTGTCAATCCCATTTTAGATATATCCGATTGCTAAAATCGGAAATAGTACCGTTAAAAATTGTTACAAAATTGTACAATAGTTCATCGGCCTTTTTCAGCTATGTTATTATTTCAATAGAGTTGAGTTGAAACGATTAAATTCTTAAATTGCAAAGGCGTCCTATTGACAATACTTTCCTTATAACCCATTATCCCCTAAAAATTCCGTTTTAGAAAATCTTTTATCAATATTTCGTTCGAAACACTACAGTAATTGCTTTTAATATTTTAGGAATTTTTTTAAGTTGGTTTTTCATAAGGCTGTAAAGCGGTGCTGCACACTGTCACGTGTACGACGGCCCTAAATATCAAATCCGCGTGTGTAAGGTAAAGTGGTCTTGCAGACGTGCTTTCTTCGTATTACACACGCTGTTTTCCCGTGTGCAACACCTCGTCAGAGAGCAGCGCTCCTGTTGAACACTTGTATTTTTCATTACACCTTGTACGAAATTTTCGGTTTCCTTTGTTTAAGAAAACTATTATTCGAAATTTAAAATTACTTTCATTCCAAATAGATTAAAACTGGAATTGTGAAATTTTATGATGATTTTAGTCGGCTTTGTAGGCTAACTAACCAGGAAACACGGACAATTGAGAAATTATGATTTCGATTAAACTGTACAGACTGAGAAAGTACCTTGCTATAAGAACAACGCAATTTTTTCAGCGACCGAATTCCCCGATTTCGGGGCACAGCTTCCTCCAAAAAATTGCATGATTTTTAATTTTTGTAAACATCACAGATATCTCTTTTTTAGAATATAATTGGAAGTATATTACATAGTCTCAAGGATGGCGCAAATTATTTTCGGCAAAATTCAATAACGGGGACCGGGCGCTCTCTATCCCCTTTTTCCAGACAATCGGAGGATTGAGCCGCCAATAAAATTGCCTTGTTCTTATAGCAAGGTACTCTTTCAGTTTGTACAGTTTCATCAAAATCACAATTTCTCAGTTGCCGGTGGTTCCCTGTAAGTCACAAATACATATCTTCCGCACATACAGCTTATCTTAATACAGTACAGAGAAACCTGAAATCCTAAATGGTTAATAATAATAATAATAATATCAGTTTATTCCATATTACAAAAAGCATAGAATACGTCAACAAAAAAAAGAATACACATATAGTAGAAGATAAATGACAAACAGTGAAAACACAAATAAATGACGAACTAACACTGAAATCTATTTTTTAAAAATAGCACTATACTACACAAGGTGCTGCATAAAATTCATCAATGCCGTAGAGCACCTTAGTGGCTAGAAAGTTTTTAATTTTCTTTTGAATTTCGGTAATGGCAGTTGTTTCAAGCTTTGGGGCAAGTGATTGTATATGCGAACGCACCGCCATACCGCCTGTTTTTGTACTTTAGTTAAGTGAGTGCGAGGCGGAAGCAGCCAACACTTATCCCTACCTCTGGTGTTGCGAGTATGCTCCAACTCATGTTATGACAACAAAGTTGAAAGCAAATAAATCTCTCATTCAGTGTCAGCTATTTGACGGTGATCAGTAAAGGCCGGATAATATGCAGTTTGCATAAATTTGCATATTTGCATAATATATGCATTTTGTATATTATTTGCATATTTTGTAGTAATTCAGCATATTTGAAGTATCCGAGTCTTATTTATTTATCGGATGTAATTTATTATAGGATAGGCATTACTAAAAATATGTCGTGCTTGTAACAAACAAAGAGTTAAACAGCCCTCTTTAAATTAAAAATAGCATTCTATGAAGCCTCTTCTCGATACTTTTCCGATAAGCGCTTTCAAAAATTTATTAATGCTGTTCCCATACATCTAGACTGGGGCAGAATTCAAGGATAAGCTAATTCCCTGAAACTTCTAAATAAATACAAAAATACATTTTACCAGAAAATTAGGAGCACAAGTGTTTCTTTGTTATTCGGAGAAATTTATGCCCATATTCGAAAGCAATCTTATTTATTTTAAACGTCATTTTACGTTGGTTTTTCGAAGTGTAAATTTGTGGGTTGTTATTCATTATAATAGCAAAAATGCCGAAAATAGCGACTGTGCCTGGATGGATTGCACCTTATTCAGAATTGCGTATGGATGGAGAAAAAGTATTTTGCGTAGCATGCAGCAAGATTGTAAGTAAAATTTAAGTTTATTTCCTCTTATTAATCTATAGTTTTTAAACGATGTTTAACAAAATCACCAATACAACGCTTCGACAAATAATTTTACTTTAAAATTTTATTTTAAAATGAGTAAAATAAGATCTATATTTCATGCGTATTTTTCGCATATCATCAGCACAATGCGGAATATCTGATATTCCGTATTCTGCTGATGATCTTCAAATAAAAATCATTTTAAAATAAAATTATTTGTCGAAGCGTTGTGTTGGTTGTTTTATTAAATGTGGTTTATTCCGATTGCTTCGCAAACTCTTTACACATTAGTTTTCGATTACTCCTTTATCTTTTACTAACACTTATTTTATAAGAAAACAACTGATGATGTGATATTTTTTATGCAGGTTACAAGTGAGAGAAAGTTTCAAGTCGACCAGCATATTAAAACTCCATCTCATGCTGCAAAACTATCAAAGATGAAATTGGCGAAGAAGGGTCAGCAAACATTACCGCAATGTTTGCCATCAACCTCCAAAAAATCGGAACAAGAACAATTTAATGAAGATTTGTGCTTAATGTTTGTGTCGGCAGATATTCCACTACATAAAATAAACAATTTAAATGTCAAGTTATTTTTGCAAAAGTACACCAGCAAATATAATATGCCCGACGAGAGCACCTTAAGAAAAAAATATGTTCACCGTATCTATGCAGAAACATTGAGTAGCATTAAGAAGGCTGTGTCAACCAATAACCTTTACATATGCGCAGATGAAACTACTGATAGTGTGATCCGACACATAGTTCATTTAATGATAGGTATCCTTAACGTATCGGTTCCAGCAAAATCTTATTTCATTTCATCCAAACAGTTGGAAAAGGCAAATAATTTGACAAGAACAAGGTTTATACAGGAAGAACTGGCAACCTTTTTCTTAGCGGAATCGGTAACGGACGCCGCACCATACATGGTGAAGGCAGCTTGCAACTTGAAAATATTTTACCCAAATTTAATTCACACAACTTGCTTGGCGCACGGACTAAATCGTGTTGCAGAAGAAGTAAGAAACCATTTTCCCTTGGCAAATACTTTAATTAGTAGTGTTAAGAAAGTGCTTTTAAAGGCTCCATTAAGAGTTCAGTTTTACAAACAACATCTACCCGGTATTCCGCTTCCTCCTCAACCAGTAATCACACGATGGGGAACGTGGTTGGAAGCTGCTATTTTCCATGCAAATCATTATGAAGAAATAAAGACAATTGTTATGGACCTTGATAGCGATACACAATCTGTGCTAGACGCCTAAAAGGTGTATTCGAATAAAGAAATACATCAACAGTTGGCGTTTATTAAAGCCAACTACAGTTTTATTTCTACTTCTATATTGCAATTGGAAAAACAATTTATGTCGCTAATTGAGAGCGTTGAAATAATAAACAAATTTGAAAAGTTATGTTTTGATGTTAAAGGAAGGGTGGGAAAATCCGTGTATGAAAATTTTTTAAGTGTAATAGAAAAAAATGAGGGTTTTAAAAACCTAAAGGATATTGCTAAAATCTTGTGTGGTGAGTCAGTAGAAAATATTGAGTTGACTATAGATATTTCTAATTTGGAATATGCTCCTATAACAAGCGTGGACGTAGAACGAACCTTTTCAATATATAAATACATGTTATCAGACAAGCGCCACAATTTTTCTATTGAAAAGTTTGAGAAATATGTAATTGTAAATGGTTTTCATAGTTAATTATGTTGTAAAATGTTATAAATAAACTTGTAGTAAACATACTAGAATATTTTTCTTCTATAGTATTATATTTTCTAGCATTACTCCTATTTCTTTATCTGCATATTTTTCATAAGAAAGTGCATATTTAGGCCAAAACATCTGCATATTTATGCGCATATTTCCACTTTCTTTTTGCATATAATCCGGCCTCTAGTGAACAGTGATCAGAGATAGGATAATCTATTGCAGATGGCTGCGGTGAGTTACTCACTCAACATTTTTTCCGTAGTACTAAGATATAAATCAGTGACGTACATTCACTCTACGAATCTTTCGGTGTTCAGCGCATTATTGACAGTGATGTTGAGAAAATTAAAGTAATTCGGAAATTAAAAAGTTGAGATAAACAAATCCCTTTATTCTTAGTGAAGGATTGACGTACGATTCGTTGAATGTAATCTTTAATATGTATATCTCTAACGACAGTTTTTCGTCTAGTAGGGAGGTCGCTAAAATTGTGACAGTTTTCAAGAAGGGTAAATCTGAAATTATTTAGACTTATCGGCCTGCTTCCTTACTTAGTAATTTCTCAAAAGTATTTGAACAGATTTTATATAATTTCATTTATACTAATGTCAAGAACAAGATATCCATCAGTCAACACGGTCCTATGGTGGCGCGATTCACGATCACCAACTTAGCTTGCATAACATAAAACATATTTGAAGTCATTAAGCACCGTTCGCAGTTGGATGCAATAAACTGAGGGTCTCAACAATATTTGAAATGAATTGCATTCTACCTTATCGAACGACTCAATGATATTTCCTCAAAACAATTTACATCAACATGACATCCCTTGAGGATCGAAGTTTATTTTCATAAACGTCGAATATATTATAGAATCGACCTCGTCTTTGATACTGTATTCTTCCAGGAAAACTTAAGAATGATACACAACTAGTACGCTGTCAGCAGATTACACATCTACGTGAAGAAATATTCTGTTGTCAGATTTTGAAGAATAGCTAATAAAATGCTTTCTTGCTTATAATATTGAAGGCCTCCCTCTGTGGTCGTCTGACACCACAAAAGATCTTGGAGTTTGGTTTGACTTTATTTTGAGAAGCAAGTTACAGCAGTTTTGATCCAATGCCTTTGAGTTAGTAGACTTTGTCATACTTAATATAAAGAATTTCACTGATGCTTCTGTAGTAAGAACTCTTCTTCTTCTCTATTCATTGATCCGAAGTAGGCCGGAATATGCCAACGTTATGTAGTATCCGTATTACGCAAGACATCAAATCAGAAATTAAACGCATGAAGCAACGTTTGTTGAAGTACTTACTTGGTCTAGCGTAAGACGGGGAACTTATGAACCAAATTGACTACTCCGTATTGTTGCGTAGTGTTCAGTTTTATGTTCCTGCTAGGCAGTGGGGCAGTGTCTACAATTTATTTACACTAGACAAGGACTAATGTTATACATTTTGCGCAAATTACACGTATCTATCGTTGCGGCGATAACTTCTACAGCGACATTTTCCGTGGAACTTTGGCGTAATCTGTAATCTGTATTTTCATATGCGTATCTCGTTGTATGTGCAGTTACTTAATTAGTATAATTATAAATTAGTATAATTATATTTAGAAGCTTCTGCTCCACTGCATAATGTACTGATGAGACTTTAATTATTAGTTTAATCTGTACCTACTTTTGTTTTCCTTATACACTAGCGTTCAAAAGTATGGAAGCAGCAAGGGATTTTACAGAAAGTCACAGATACAGTAAAATTTTATTGTGATTATAAATGAATTTATACAACATAAGTGACTATCGTCAAATAAAAGTAAATTTATTCAAAGATAATAATACTTATGCGTTATTTAGCTTGTAAGTTTATTCTCATATATATGACCTGCTTTAGCTTTTGATAACCGCTGCACAAATTTTAGGCATTTTTCGAAACAATTTTTCAAGACAGTGCGCGTCAATTTGTTGACATGCCTGTAAATATTCCCATAGCGTTGGGTATTCTGAGGTTGTCGCTGTTTAGCCCTTCCATCAAGCTAATCCTATAAGAGCCCAATGGGGGATAAATTCGGACTTTGAGGAGCCCAAACCATTAATTTTACTTCATTTCTTGCCGCTTTCTCCTCTAAAAGTTTTTACAGATTGGAGTCGTATGTTTGGTGTCATTTTCTTGCTGGAACACAAACGATTCACCAACAAGACGGCGTCCACACGGAATAGCATGATTTTGAAAAATATCAAAAGCCTCTTCTATCCGCATTGTACCACTAATTTGCATTAAATCGCCCGTACTTGTTCCAGCAAAACAACTCCAAACCATACCACTACCACCTCCGTGGTTGACGGACGGCACTAAGCAGCCCTCACTAGCTCTTTTCCCTGGTCGTTTACTAATCAAAACTCTCCGTTTCGTACCAAATAACTTAAATTTGTATTCAGCAGTCCATAAGACTGCGTTCCATTCATTCAATGACCAGTTTGCATGCTCTCTTGCCCAAGTTTCTGTTTATGCGCACGTTTTAAAGAAGGTTTTCTTTGCGGCCGATGCATCCCTTTAAACCTGCTGCTAATAATTGCCTCTTGACGGTGGTAACAGAATATTTGTTCGTCGTTATGTATTAAGGCGCGATGCAATATCCGGTGCCGGTAGACGTCGATCTCGTTTTGAAGTCGTTAGTATAAATCTATCTTCAGCTCCAGAAGTCACCCGTGGCTGCCCACTTCGCCTTCTATCAAGATTTTGCCTTGTCTTTCTTCTCCGGGCCTACATTTGTAATGCACACCTTTTGGTGAAATCCCTAACCGTAGAGAACTTGTTATAATTGCGCACTGAATTCAAAACTAATTCCGCACAGGAAAGCGATAAGACGCTAAGGATTAATATCTTTACCACATGCACCAAATGATTATCGAAGTAGTACTAAAACAAACAATAGTCGTATTCTAAGAAAAGAACACTAAAATGTATTTGGATAAAATTTGTACCTAAATGTTTGGAATTTACAGATTATGTGTAACAATTTTATATTTGCATAGAATAATTTATAATAGGGATCAACGATTTCACGATATGCCCAATAGTTGTATTATTTTAAAGGAGTTTCACCTTGCCTCCAAACTCATGGACGGTAGTGTACATATCTGTATGCTTCCAATATGACTTTCAATGTATTTCTTTTTTATATGGTTAAGTTTGCACTGTAGTTTTTTGTTAACTAGTGTACATTGTCAGGTACTGGCTGGTGCTGTTGGACAAATAAAGAATATTATTATTATTAGACAAAACAACAAGAAGAAAAAGCCTAATCACACGATTTCCGCCCGATATTTTTCAAATTTCAAGTATGATTCCTCGGTGCTTATCCGTCAATAACGAGTTCCGTAGCCCGCTCGGTAAGCGGTGTCGTTTTAGCGTAAGCGCCCCCTTGGAGTTATAATATTAACGCTTATATTATCTCTACGCAACTTTCTTTGTCCTTATATAAGTATCACACCAGATTTTTTCGAAAGTAAATTAAAAACACTGAAATTTATCGGGATGTAGTAAATTGTCAACAATTATTCTTTGCTGATATTAATTTCTCAATGTTCTAGATATTACCCGCTACCTGAATGATGATTAAAGACTTTTAGAATGAACAGATAAAATAATTACTTCATAGAGTTTCATATATGATGCACTTTATGTGTCATTATTAGTCAATAGCAAGGAATATTTTCTTTGTTGGGTAGTTCCACGGCGGTTCGTGTCGAATACGGGTCAGTATATATAGTCAACAACCGAAATAAGTGTTTTTGTGCAAAAATGGGTCCGCACCGCTAATTTATTCTTTTCCTACGCAGCCGATTCTTCCTTATCAAACTATGAACATACGTGCCATAAGGCTTTTTTGCTGTATATGAATGCGATATAAGTAGATAGTTGTTTTTCCAAGTTAAGCAGTCAATATTGCTAGCGCCATATGTAGTTTTATTCAATACAAACTGACTCGAACCTTGTGGTGCTTAAGGGGGGCGGGGGGTAGTACACGTTCAGATAAAGTGTCACTGCCATTCTTTCTCTCCTGTTTCACTTGGTAGCCAATAGCTTTCTCTTGTTATAGAGACCACAAACTGTTCTTAAGTATCGGCCACAATTTGTGCATATCAAATATGGGGTTAAGCTTATTGCAATGCTTTGAATCGTTTAATATTTTTCGTATTAATTCAGTTAAATATAAAATAAAATAGGGTAAAGTTTCGGATTTTGCTACTCAAAAAATAACGGTAATTTTATTTCCTTTCCATTAAAAGTAATGTTTTTCTTTTTGTTTCCTGTTTATATTCAAATTAATAATATCCTTCCCAGAAAATAAGATCTACTCTGAAAATAGGCATAACTTTTACAACATTCGCAATATGAGCTTTATCTCAAGAATAAGCTGCAGTTAGAAATGGGTTTCAACGAAAGAGCTCTAAGATCGGCCGAACTTCTGTTAAAACGTTTATTCACAATGTCATCTACACATTGGTCATAGTTTGCCCGACGCAGCAATGCCTTTAGAATCAAAGATCATGGAAATCGATAAAATGAAGTCACTCATGCGACAGTAATAGTTGCATCTTTGACTAATTATAATAATAATTCGTTCCGTGACAGCATATGAATGGCCATTGGATTTACCCTAGTACGGATTGCTGATTTCTAGGCTCTAGGGAATTAAAGGTACTGTTAGCCACTATGCTTCAGTTATCTACTACTAGTTCAGGAAATACATAAATTCCAGATATAATCTCCGAGTTTGTAGTCCAGTGCCACACCGGCTGGGTTACCACAAAATTTTTCAATTATTTGTAGTAGTAGCAACCCGGAAGTTAATGATTTGGCATAAGTAAATAACGTCGTCATTCAAATCTGCAATCTGCATGCTACTAGTAATAGCTCTACATTGATATATACCAATAATGTGAATTTCCTTTGATTTTGGTACTATCTACCGGCACCGAGGCGAACATCATCGTCTAATCATGGCTGCAAAGACAAACTTACGATGTACGCGGCCTGGGTTTATTAGACTTGGTCCAACATATAGTACTAGTATTAATTTGGTTGCCCAGCGGAACAAGGGGAACGTCAAGGTTGTGAATAACAGATTTTGATGGATTTCGAATATGTTACAGTGGGACCTCCCTTGAGTGTCTGCCTGCCAGCTTTTATAGCCATTCGCCCTAGTTTTCGAGAAAATTGAAAAAGTCTTTTCTGTCGTACTTTGTATACCGTTAACGTTAATAATTTTCTAACAACGTGGATGTGTTGCTATGGGTAAGATTCGTGCTTACCGCGCTGGCGGTAAGTGCTTAAAGTCCTCTTCGTGGACTCTTTTCTTTCAATATCGTCGCATACGATATTAAAAATTAAATTCCTGTATATTATAAATTCGTGGGGAGGGCAGACAGATCAAACTTTGACATCATGACTTTGTGTTTGTGGATGATTCTCAAGAGTGCACTTGCACTTTGAAAATCATTCCATGGAAGTGCACTGCGGCCTGCCAACCCTGCGATGTCTATTTTTATCGGCAGGTAATAATCTTCATAAAAGAGATTCAAAATGTTCCAGATTTATTAAAAATGAGCAGGAAAATTTTTCGCTCTAATGAATTTTCAAACTCTTTGTAATTCCTTTAATTCGCGGAATATAATTTCGAAGTGTTTGGATGGAATGAGCACAGATCTATTTTCTTCATTGTGTTCATGTTTCCTGAAAGAAAGGACCAATCGTCGGTGAATATCTTTATTTTTGCTGCTTCATTATTGGCTTCCTTACTCAAACAATCAATCTCCGAAAATTAGTTGTTCTCATATAATCCACTTCTGCAGATACTATGTAGTTAAGAACGGCGCATATTCTCCCTTCCAATTACATATAAGCAAGTCCTGTTTACTTCTTCCATTCTTACTTATCCCAATGGTAACACTAATACTTTTTCATTACATTTGCCACCAAAACATTTATTTTTAAAATTAAAGTTTTATAAGCAAGCGCCGGACCGAAAGACCAGCTTTGTGCGTGCTAAAAGTGTCTTTAGGTGACACGGTGGTTAAGATTATATATTTTTCTTCATTTAGTACAATATGTTCAATACTGTACTTATTGAAAATTAGCATCAGTTGAATGCTATGTGGTGTTTTATATATATTCAGGTTAATTTCCAGCCTCCTACCCATAATGTTTCACACATATGTGGGGGAAAGATCCGGCTATTTTGGTGATCAAGAGAAAAAGTTGACGTGATTATCTTCAAAATAATTTAACGTACTTTTTACAATCTAACGAGGAGTATTGCCTTATTGAAACGAACGGTCTGTTTATCCTCTCCCCATTTGGCGTCTGAAGAAATTGAATATGGGGCTGCACTAGTTCTTGAATGTATGATTGGACGATCATATTCCCACGGCTAACAATTAAAGGGGATCTACTGCTACAGGCAATAGAGCCCCACACCATAATCCCCACAATGCGGTTTACATGTCTTTCGATTGAAGTTTTCTTCAGTGGCCGTTATGCATTCCCGAACAAAATGCTGATCAGTAAAGATAACATGATGCCACTCTATATCCCATTCAAGCGTTTCTCTCAGCACCAGAGGAACCGTTACGGTAGGTGTAAACCTCTAAGGGAAGCACTAAATGTGGTTAGTAAGAGCGCAAAGAAAAGTATCGAATTCAGAGATACAGCAGAGATACAGAACAGCACCACGACGTATTGGACGGTCTGCGTCTTGAAACCATTCGTTAGCAATAGACCCTATGAAAAAGCGGTCTCTATTAGCTAACAGCCTTAGGCGGTGCTCCCGGTGTTCATTTCTTTTCTTTTGCGCTCCAGTGCCTTTTAGAGCATGTCTTTCTTCAAAACCATCCTTGGCAAACTCCAAAAATGCCTTTGCACAAATCAATAATTCGACTGCTTTAGTAATCGCCGACTTGACTATAATTTGCATGCAATTTCTAGAGTAGGAGAAGTACGGGGTGGTGGCAATAAAATCGGACCACGGTAAAAACGCATTCTAGAGCCACATTCAGATGAAGAATACGATGAGGAAGACAACATGCTGGCTGGTCGCAAGCAGAGTTTAGCAATAACTGTAACAAGTTAGGTGAAGTGGTGTAGGCAACCTTCAATGTTCGTGAAATAGTTTGGGTTGCAAAAGAAAATCTACAAGACATTCACCCAGAAGTTCTTAGCCCCTTGAAATACTACCACAGCTACATTGGTGAAACTGAGGTTAAAGACTATCCAATTCGTAAATATGTATACTCTTCAAAAGAGTGTTAATTTTAAACCAATAAATTTCATTCGAATTAAATTATTTAATATTATTTGGGTTACATATTGCAGCAAGAACTGTCCAGAATTTCCAAGAGTTCGACTGTTTTGTAACACAGACATACGACTATATCTTTTCTGCCAAATAATGTCACGAGATAGATTTTTTCAATTCCCTTGTAATTTGCACTGTGTATAATTTAGAAACTCCAGAAAATTGTTAGGGCATATTGTACAAAGTTCGTAATATAAGTATTTGTTTTATGTGGAAAGTCGGGAATGGCCTACGATTACCAAGGACCAAAGAGCTACTACCGGATTAGATCCAAACTTTCTGAAAAATTTTGGCCTCGGAGTATCAGTTGCTCTCCATCTAGTAAAAATAATAGAGAATGAAGGGCATAAATTGTTCTTTGATCACTATTTTTCTTTCTATCACCTTCTGAAAGTTTTGAAAGCAAAAAGAAGGTGCAGCTGAAAATATAGATGAAGTTTCTAGATGGGACAAGCGCAACAAAAGTATGTTAGTGGCCACGTCCAAAAATAGTGAAATTATATAACCATTCCATGGTCGGTGTCGACTTACTCGACCAGATGATAGGGTTCATGCAATTGACGTTGCCATATAAAAAAGTTGATTCGAATATCGGTGGGACTGTGACAAACGACTAGTGCCAAAAATTAAGACTTAGAACTCTCGGACTTTCGCTCATGTCTCGCTGATTGTCTTTGTAAAGCTGGCAAGCAAGTGGTCGGTATACAAATAGGACATTCAAGTGGCATACCTGAGTCCGTTAGAAGTAAACTACCAAAGAGAAATGAGCGGAGTAGGTCATTACCAGATATTCGTCATAATTCAGTAAATCCAGCAGGCAGTGCAAATACAATAAATGCAATAACAAGACTCATTTTTATTCCAAGGGTGTCAGGTGCACTTATGCTTCAAGAGAGACAGATACTGCTTCGTTGGTTTTCAAACAGTCAAATAATCAGAATTATATAAATAATTACTTTTGTTCTATTTTTAGCAATAATACAATAGCTACAAAATAAAATTTTGTATAATTCGAGAAAGATAAATTTCTATTTGGTCGATTGCACTTTTATTTATAGTGTGACTTAATGTGAGGTGAATAGAATTGTATATATTTATAACCATTCTGTTAGTCTCAAAGGGATGTTACATTTAAAACCATTTCCAGTAACTTTTTTAACGAAATGTTTTTTTGATAACAATAATAAATCGGATTAAATTGTTGTTCATAGTCGCTAAAATGGTGTCGTCCATATTCGTCATTAGATGCGCTGAAAGTTTAAACAAAATAATATTGCTACGGTGACAGCTGAAAAAATATGCAGTGTATATGGCGGAGAACTAATAATCGATCGGGCAGTTAGAAATTGGTTTGTCAAATTTCGTTCTGGAGATACAATTTTAAAAAACTAACCGAGCGCGGGATCCTTCCGAAGTTGGAAGTTGGAAGTACTGCCCGCAAGCCACTTCATCAGTTCAGGAAAAAGCTGGTAGTCACTCGGCGCTAGGTCTGGACTATATTGTGGGTGTTCGAAACTGTTCAATTGAAATTGCTTAAGGAGCCATTGGGTTACACGACCAGAGTGAGGACCATGGATCAGAACAATTCCAGAGATCAGCATGCCTCTTCTTTTGTGAATTTTTATGAATTTCCGTTGCACTACGCCCTTCTGCCTGTAAGAAACGAACAACATTTCACGGGAGAATCAATAGAGATAGCCATGTTTACGTGACTGCAGCTTAACAAGAAATGGCGTGTTGGATTCGGCAGTGACATAGCGTGTGGGGGCGAGATGCGCAGCCACCTGTCACATGTCTGGTCTTCATATTGTGCGATCGGGGTTGAAAAAGAAAATAGCGTTCGTAGCATAAACGCTTAATACATCAGCATCAGCATTTTGCAGCCACCTGGACAAAATTAGGGAAAGTCGGCACGTAATAAGTATGCGTACCCCACAATCTCAGTGAACGAAATAAAGACGATCGCATGCCAAACGTCAGAAGTCAGATACACGATATGTTTTACCAGCTTACTCCTCGGACCTTTCCCAGAAAGACTACCGCCTTTTCTGTTCCTTTGAATGGGAAAATCTTCAATTCTGAGGAACGGTTGTCAGGCTGCTGAAAATTTCTTCAAGTCCAAACCAAACAAATTTTAGAAAGGAATTGATAAGCTGCCCGGAAGACGGAAGAAGGTATAACAGTGGTGTATATCTAGTGAATTAATATAATTTTGTTATTCAATGAAAGCAAAATAAATGACTTGATGAATGAATTTATGACTCAACTCTATAGTCTTGCGGCCATTTCTTACTATATAAGTTGATTTGATTTAAAGTCAATGATACGTCAGCATAAGATTTTTCCAAAGGTTGTGGTAAGTGATTTGATTTAATATATCTAAGCCACCATCTCCTACTATTGCTCAATTGGTTATATCTATATTCATGTTGCAACGAGCTGAATATGTAAAAGAGCAGCTACACTTCTCATTTCGTTTGTGACTTGTTAATGAAATTTATATGTTGTGCAATAACGATTAAAATACAAGAGGCCATCTGTAAATTAGTAGCTAGTAAGTAGCTCCGTATCATATTTCTACAGCCTGTCGGTAGGTGGCGCTACAAGGTTTTCTTAGAATTAAATACTATCACGAGCATCTAAAATCTAAAATATATTACTTCTGATACTAACTTCTTCTTCTTTGAATTAAACTAGAATTTACTGCTTACAAAAATTTATTTTATATTTTTAGTCCGTTTGGTTTTGTTTTAAACATTTGAAGAGTGTTCTACTAAATCAAATTCAGTTGCAAGTAATTGCAAGTTTTTTTGGTAATATGTAAGTGTCACTTGCCGTAGTCGGTGTGTTGTACATTAAATATTATTGTGATAAAGATTTCCGACACGTTACGTCATCATGTGATTACGTATTGTATAAGATTTATATTTTGACATTAAATATAAAATGTGGAGAATAAAGTTTTCATTTTATCTACATGTTTGTCAACCTTACTCTTATCGGGCGTGTTGATTTATTGCATTCTTTTCTCATTTCATCTGTTGACTTAACGAATATTTATCATTCTAGGCGTAGATGGAAAGCATTTATGTGATTTTGTAATTGCATAACCACAATACAGAAACTGGTATATCATTGTATGTAATAAAAATGGTTGTCAATAGAAATAATATGAGATAGGACTATTTGTTTCCAAACACTATATAATAATACTAAAATACTTAGATTTTCTAAATAAACAATATGTATCAAGTTATTTCCGTTTATAAATTATTGAATGTAATAGTATGAAAGTACTGAAGTAAAGAAGTGGAAAACATCGCACTCGAAAATAACGGTCGTAGAGTATAAAATTTAAAGATAAAATTAGAAAAAAAGAAAGTGAATAAAACTTTTCCGTTAATTTTTTGTTATTAAAACGCATGCAAGATGGATAACGCGATTTAAGAAAATTATTTATCTAACAATTTCCGGAAAGATGGAAGCTAAAATACTTTCCTTTGCACATTATTGTTGTACTTACCTGTAATTCCGCTTGGGAAACGTCGATTTCTCCTTTGTAGACGAATTCAATGATGAACTTCAGATCGGCGTAACAGATGTCTTGTGGCATTATTATCGTGGGATGCTTACATGGATTTTCCAACAGAAGTTTTTGAAAGTAAGACGAACACGCAGATAGTACAACCTACAGCGAGTAAAAAAATATGAAACTAGGTAAACAAAATTACGATAAAAATATTAACATTATTTACGAGTAATTTGAAACACCATATAAATTAACTCTCTATTAGAATAAGTACCTTGTGAGCCTTTAAAGATAAATCATTGCATGCCAATGTGACATCCACGAAGGCTTCGTTCTGCAAGAGTTGGTGAAATACTGTGGTCATATTGCTTTGATAATTGTTCCATCGAAGACAGTAATGCTGACTGGACATAATCTCTGTAAATGATGAACGCAATGAAAATCTCTAGTTCGAAAATACTTATCCATATAGTAGAAAATGATCGAGATTATAGCATCTCGCAACTATTTTCAATAACTCTTTCTTGCAATTTAATTAATTGAATTAATTAATTGAATCCAAAATTTGAATAAAAGACTATCGATATTGATTACTGTTAAAAATAGTCAAAGCCGGTTCTGACGACAAAGCTCAGTGACCGACACTAGAAGTTATGACTAGTTACAAAACAAAATTTTATCAAAACGGTATCCTCATAATAAATAAAGACTCAACATTAACAATAATTTAATATTCAGCAGAAGGTCTTTATAACAGAATGAAAAAATCGTAGTAATCATGCAATGTAATAATGCATAGATGTAACTAAAAATTATTAAACATTAAAAAGTAGGTTTGGGTAAGCGAGTATACGATCGAACCTCGTTAGTTCACAAATACATACTGCCCTTTTCATAACTTATGCATCAAATTAAAACTGAGGAAAGTTCAAACGAAGTAAAACAAAATTATGCGAGAAAAAATTTCCTACTATCACAGGTAAATAAAGTTCGAGTACTGCTGATACTACCAATGTTTACAGTTTAAACGTATAGTAGAAATACAAACAGTAGTAACAATCAGGCATATTTCTAGTAGGGTCATGTTATACCGTCCGTATGGTATAACATTCATTCCAGTTTTAAATCTGTCAATCGAACTTAAACCATAAATCCCTCGCGAATGTTTAGACAGAGAAATGTAAATACAGTCGAGTGTCGTTTATCTTGAGGTTCATGTATTTTGAGTTTCATTAATCTTAACTTGGGAGTCTCGTTTATTTTAAGTTCCATGCTCCCGTTCATGTCCCTCCATGTTCCACAATTTTACCGTCACGCTAGAATCTAAACTGAGCTTGAAAGAAATGGGAGGGGTGGAGGTGACGCAATTCCAGTTGGCATGGCAACGGTGGCAGTAGTAGGGACCCTTCCCGACTTAGATAAACGAAACTCGTTCGTTTCGGAGGACTGAAGATAAACGAGACTCGACTGTACTGCGGTGAATATGTACAGCAAGGTCAAATGGATTTTAATTTTTAAATAAAGTTTTGTTACACCTCTTCTACTAAAACTAAAAAGTAACTAAATTCGTTCATGAATTTCGGTTCAGTAAATACGTTCATTTATAATACTTAACTTCTTCGTAGTAGCTAGATACCTATCGTAATTTTCTGTTTTCTGCGGGCCCTTTAACAATCCGCATAAGGCAATTGTATGTCCCCTGCGTTCATTTGACTTAAATACGAGCGATATTTTACTTACGGAGATATTTAAATTCATTAGTTTGAGATGGAAGTAAACACATTCCACCAAATACAAGGTCGTGTATGTGATAGCTAGAGTTGCTCAGTTTGCGCCAATAGTACTACAACTTTCGGAAACGACTGTGCTAGAGTAAAATAACGTCGTGCTTTACGAATGCAGATAGAGTGAGATTGCTTCATAGCATACATTGAAATTGAGAACGTGTATGCCGATGTTATTTTATTCTAGTACAGTCATTTGCGATAGTTGTAGTACTGGTGGCGTAAACTGAGCAAATCTAGTAATAGCTGTAAAGCAAGAATGCTCGTGCATGCGGTTATTAATTATGAGGTCCAGTGACACATGCGGTAATCACTTCGAACATTTGTTATGAATGGTAAGTCACGGCCTCGCAAACAGAACTTCCATTTGCAGATGTTTCTTTAATCACTTTTTACTCCCTTTACACTCATTGACTTACTTTTACCACGAACAATTTTGTACATAAATTTGGTATACAAGTTGTTAGATATTGTTTACAATTTTTACATCGAGTTAAAACAGAAGAAAGTTAATATTAAACACAACAGAATTTGTAAGAAAGAAAATGTTCCTATTATCACAGAAAAGCCGGTATAAATTTATTATTATTTTTATTTAAAGTCTCGCAGAGAAATTATTTTGTCATGCACATCTAGTAAAATAAAGGGTGCATGTTTACTGTTTAGACAAGAAAATGTAAACGATAGGAGAATTCGGATAATATGATGAGTAAGGTCAGGTGTATGTTTACTTCGGACATGTAATATTTAGACTATAAGGCGCCCACCATCGAATGTGTATCGACAAATCTCGATAAATTAGTCGAAACAAATCGGTTAGGTCCCCCTCTTTCCTTTTTTTTTTACATTGCTTGCTTTTACCTCATATAATTTTGTACATGAGTTCAACGCATTAATTATGACAAACCCGTATATACATAAGATTCGAACTTTCAAAGATTTACTTCTTCATATTATAAGTAACCGATTGATATAACTGTTAATAAATAATAAAGGTATTTATTTAACTTTGAAAATAAAAGATGGCAAATGTTTAGCAAACTAATAAACAGCGATTAAGATTAAGAAAATGTTTTCCTCTGAGTTGGCATCGGGGGCATGTGTACAGTTAGACAGTCGTGTTTTTGAAATACGGAAAGAGTTCTGTAGCGTGTTTGACGCTACGCTACGTTGAAGAATTTGGTTAAATCCCTTTTAATTAAATACTAATTTTCTGAGCCAAACTCTATCCAAAAATTATATAACTGTACAATAAAATTCTCAACAAAAACACTGCTGCTGTAGAAACGTTCGGATCAAACACCTTATTTTAAAATTTGATACATGAAGCTGCGTAATTAGGTTGCTAATATGTCTTCTCCGTCACAAATATCAAATTCGTAGAGGTCTATCGTCTTCTTTGGACAAACGCATGTTTATCCGCTGTATATAGACTGTTCTTTCAGGGAACAAAACGAGCGTTTGTCGAACCTTACTAATTACCGAAGGGGCACAAGTAGCGGGCGTTCAGGATGGAAGGAATTGGAATGAATGTGAGAATTGCGATATTAAAGTAGTCACACGAAAAGACAGAGAATGTATGAAGGGGGCATATTACATATATGAGTAGCGTAAAAGAAGAAGGTTTAGGACATAAAAAGAGTTACGTATGATTTTGATATATATTAGATACCTAACACGTGCCAATATGCCGGGATTCTTTTAAAGAAGCTATCGAAAAGGTTTGCAATAATTATAAAAAAAGGAGCCATCTGATTATTGGTTAGATGGATCTAAAGATATTAGTCTTATTTATTGCTACTATTTTAAAGTACTGACAGGTACTGACATTAATAGCACGTATGAATGTACATATGTATATACACTTTGCATTTAAACTTTATCAGTTTCCTATGTACATTTTAGTGTACATATTTAACTGGGTCTGCCGTGTATCACTTTGGTGTTTTGATGTTCACACTTCCAATTGTTGCAGTTTCGTCGTTTGCATCAACTAGTAACACAGGACAGAACCTATTCAGTTTTTACCATGGATATCGGCGTGAAAGCCTACGACGATTTTGTAAATATTTTACATAAATACAAGCTTTATCGTTATGTAATTCTTATCGCTGTGTTTATATGAAATAACATTAATATGCCGGTTATCGTTCATCTATGTATGTCTTATCATTTCACAAACGTACGCAAAGTGCTAATTCATATTTGTTGATGCACCTTGTTTCATCGATATTTTATACTGATATCATTACTATGAAGCAGATCAGAAAGATTGTACATTTGATCCTGAAGAAAGTAGTATCGTATTCCTACAGTGCATAGCTTAAAATCGCGTGGAAATGACATATATAATGCTCTCTATCTTGCTGCAGTGGCTGGTCAAATCACTTCAGTTTAAGATAATAAAAAAATAATTTTGTTTAAAATTATTTATTTTACTGATGTCTTGACGCCAACCTAAGAATGTATATGCAGCATAAGTAAGTGTAAACGTGCATAATAGAGCCCTCGTCGTTGCTTCGGGAACAAAAGGAAAACCTTACTTATCAGCGTGTAGAATAACGAAAGATCACGCTATGGGAAAGGTTTCAACACGATAAAAGGTGTGATAAAGCGCTGCATTGAGGAATATAGTTAGTATAGTACATTAGAAAGGCTTATTTCCATTTCCAGGAAACACTTTCCTAAGGTAAGTATATGACAAAGATTCAAAGTAAATTACTGGATATAGCTGTTAAGTGTCATTCGGTTGATAGCAGTTATATGTGGTGTTAATAGCGCTGTCTTCCATGCGAGTTGTTTAGTGCAATGTATGGCCAAACTTGTTCAAGATCATACCATAGATCTACAAAGTGAATATGACAATTTAGTTATCAAAGTATGTATGCGGTTGCTTTACAAAGAGTTGTGGACAAATCAGTATTAAACTGCAACACATTTCAACTCACTAGCGTAAAAATACAAATTCGGGATAACCCAAAAAGAAAGGAGGGGATCAATTATTAGAAAGAAACTGGAATTTAAATAAGGTGGAAGAGAAACTTCGAGTTCTCTGCTGTAGATGCTATGCTCATGAATATGATTGTACGTACTAGTCGTGTTAGTACATATTTGGATTGATGATTTGTCAAAAGATCATTGTTTCCAATGGACACTAATGTTATACCACCAAATCTCACTTCTAACTTCCTCCTATATAACTATTGATTTCTATATGTTAATTGGGTCACCTCAGGCAAATATTTTCATTACAGTATATAAAAATATAAAGCGAAGTTATACCAGCTGAACATTCAAAGGAATTAAAAACATATTGAACATAATTACAATAGTAGCTTTCCAATGCCTACCACGCAGATTATTTTTTACAAATTATCCCGAACAGAACATTTATTTCGAGAAATTAAAACTGCGAACGTTTTAGGCTAATCCGGAAGATCGTATAATATTTCATGCACGTTCTCAAGGTTGTCAATTGTTATACAATGAATAATCCAAGTAAGAGCGCTCAGAAAGATTTCGACTGACTTATAAAAAAGAATCAAGTTAAGTGTGGAACCATTTGAACAAAAAAAAAAAACGTATATACTTAATACTTCAGGTATGAATCATAATGTTCACAAAGTTTGTATCGTCCTGATATGTCCGATATGTGTATAATAATAAGCTTTCATTTTTAATTCACTCACTTGGGTTTCATAAGCATCCAAGGGTTTGCATCAACGATTTTGACTTTGCTTTGTTTCTGATACATCCGGAAATTTTAGACAGCGTACCTGAAGTCATCGTTGATAAGACTTTAATAAACTGTTTTAACAATTCCAGCTGTACATCTAGATGTGGAAGCAGTATTTTACTTTCATTAAGTTTTTGTGAGATATACTTTTAGTTCATCTATTTTGCTTCACCTTAATGTCGTACACTTCTCATTATGTGTCATGATTAAATTCCTTTCGCGGTAATATTCCACACACGGTTCCAACACATGTATCCCAAGTATCAGTGAAGTATAACGACGTCTGTATGAAAACGTTATTATCTAGCATTCTGAAATATGATCTGCTACATCTCAAATGTATACTTTAATTGACCTAGAACAGTGGTGGAGACTATTCAAAAAGTAAGTATTTAGGTTAAGATATATATATACAGGTGAGTTCTTTCCAATATTCAGTATGGGAATCTCGGAATCTGGCAGAGATAGGGAAACGACTAAATATGAAAGGAATTGCAGTTTTACGAGCTCAATTTAATGAGCTCAATTTAACGAGCTTTTTTGTTCCCATAGCGCATAGTGTTAATCAAATTTAAGTTATTTATTAAAATTTTTCATCTAACATCGAAATTATAAACATAACTAGTTTGGTGTAAAGTGTTTATTCTGTTAGAGTTACAATTATAAATAAAAATTATTTCTGAAAAACCAAATAATGACAAACGATAAATTAAGAAACAATCAAGGAAATTACGATATGAATAAAGTAGTTCCAAACCGACGTAATTAAAGTAAGTAAAGCATTTAAGATAAGCGAACAAAGCAGATTTAGATAAAAATTGGTACTTCACTCATAGGTCATAACTAAAAAAGCTGGCAAAGTAGTTAGCTCTGGAAACAATTAATAAATAGAGGCGGACGACAATTATTGACAGGTGAAAGTCACTTAGTTCCTAATTAATGTTGATGGATGTTTCGTATATTATCACTATGAAATTTACTAATCAATAAAAGCGTGATGTAATTAACATTAATACTCTGTGCCATGAAAATGCCGTACAAGCTGCACTACAGTATCTCGAATGATATTTTGACCGTCGCCAGCCTTCTTGACCTACTTTTAGGAAACTGTATGATAATTTGGGAAGGTATGATTCTTCCTGTAAACCAAATAAGACTACAAGAGGTATTAATGAAGAGGCAGAGGTAAACAAATTGCCATGTGTAATTCAAACTCCATCGATTCAAACCCGAAAAATTGAAACGCTATTGCACAAACATTTCACCCTGATGATTGAGGTACGACAAGCGAGTGCATGATAAGCAGTGTAAATCGGACTGATGATACCAAGCAGTGGAGTGACAGTGCTTGTTCCCACTTACGTGGAAGGCGCGACATAAATTTCGGAAGCATGACAGCGTCAATCCGGTTTACACTACTTATCATGCACTCATTTGTCAAACCTTCGTGATGATTACAATAAGCGGTTTCAACGCTATGATGCACCATTACATAATTAGCCAACGCACAGAGTGCTAGAAAATTCGAAAAACGGCAAAGAAAAGCCGAACTAGTCCGTCTTAGTTCTTTAGAATCCTAGACTTTACCTGGAAAAAGTAATGTGAAACAATTAAATTACTCGCGGTAACCTTGGGGGCGGGGGAGAGGGAGCACAAGGTTATTAAATAGTTTTACTAAATTTTTGGATCATTGCGCAATAAACTATTTATAACCAAAGAAATTACTTACAAAATTAACTAAATTCCAATAAAATGCGTTACCTATTACTAGATACGGTATAATTAATATTAAGATTAATACTAAAAACTCTGTCACTGATGTCCTCGTCTTTCTCGTCGGATGAAGAATTGCGTTGCTTCGCGTCTCAGGCTGTCATTCCGATGATTCTAGCGAAAGTATCTCTAATAACAAAATAACTTCAGCAGATATATTTGAATACTTTCGTGGTGGCACAGCTGTAGAGATGAAATTACTAGGTCGGAAGTTGCAAATCTGTTCAACAAATCCTGGTTTAATGTTCTACGGAATATTATTCGGGTGTGTTTCTCTTTAAAACTTTTGAGATGCTTATTTCTTGATTCTTAAGGCTCTCTGACAATTGATCGATAGGTACAATAGCTTCTTTGCTTATGAAGTTATATTTTATATACGCTAGCGGGTATATACGATGTATAAGCCGAGATTATTGAGAATAAAAAACACCGTTAATATTTTCCAGGATTTTATTTTAAATGTGCTCAAAGTAATGATCCACTTGACCATTCTTTCTTCACACTGTTTAAAAGCTCTCAACCAATCTTCTTTCGGTACATCTTCAAAATAAGCGTAAACTGGGGTATTAATTTCTTCTTCAGACGAAAACCCTCTACCCCGCAATTTTCGTTTACGCCCAAAAAGTAGTCAATAGTCACACATTGCTAAATCAGGTAGGTACGGCGGATGTTCTATTACGTTTATATTTTTTCAGCCAAAAACTGGAGAGTTGAACGATGGGACGATGCATTGTCATGGTGGAGCATAATGCCCTTGTCTGGAACTATATTGAACACTTCATACAAAGATTTTTCAGTGTAACGCTTAGCTGTCTTTTACCCATCTAGCTTATTTGCGTTTACTAAGCCTGTATTCCTAAAGAATACCGCATACATAACCTTTTTCATAGCTCGCTGCTTCTTAGTCATTGTAGGAGTTTCCCCATCTTTGTGAATCTATACACGACTATCTTTGCGAGTAAGTTCGAAAAAGGGAATATAAGTTTCGTCACCTGTCACTATTTTGGAAAAAATTGGTGCCCGCCATTATTTAATAAATTTAAAGTTTCATGGCAAATTCTCACACGCTCTGATTTCTTGAAGTCAGAAAGGTGATGTGGCAGATAACGACTTACCATTTTTTTAAACATTGATGTTTGTACATGTGAGAGGGATTCGATATGAATTCTCTCACAATGCACGTATTACGCATTTTTTACAGTTATTTTTTCTACAGAAGTGGACAACTTGCGTTGCCACAGCCTCCTGCAGTAACTGCAACCGCGCCCTTCGGCTACCTGCCTACATGTACAAACATCAATGTTCAGACGATATATACATAAAATTTGTATACGAAATTACAGCTCTTGCAAAGCCGTACTAACGAGCGGTATAACCGCGAAACGTACGTCTACGGATGGCAAGCGAAGATCAAAATTTTGTAATTTGCCGTTGTTTTTAAATGCAGGTGTATGATTGTTTTAACAGCTGAGGATCCAATCTTGATGCTCTGTTACCGCATAAGTGGCTTTATTTTTCCTCCTCAATTATTTCTTTAACAGCAGCAAGGTTTTTGGCGTCAACAGCCGTAGGAGAACCGTCTGCCCCTTTTTGATGCTGAACAGAATTCCCTATATCATCGGTAAATTGTAGCCAAGAAAGGTGCTTGTTCATTAAAAACTGAATCTAAACTCTCTAAACCTCTTTTGAAATCACAGTAAATTACGATTCGAAAGTGCTATCTGGTTAATTCCATTTTATTTTACTTTTAAAAACAGGTAGCCGAGTTATAACAAACCTAACTTCAACAAGTAAATGTCAAATGACGGATAAAAAGTTACTCTAAATAAACACTGTGTGATTGTTTTTCACAGTCTACTAGAGTTTTTTCAGTTTTGCTGTATGATACGTTACTTATTTTAAAAGATTGCTTTATTTTCGGTTCCTCGAATTTTCGAAACTATAAGTTCTAATCTGTGCAAAATGTGCAGAAAACATTCAAAGCACCTTATCCAGCCATATAGACCTAATAATTCAAATCTCAAATTTTCCTGGAAAACTGCCTTTTCTAAATACTTTCTCGATGGCATTCATATGTTTGGGAGTAGCTTTCAATATATAGCAGAATACTAGACCGGTACGCTTGAGTTGACGATAGACCAAGCTTTTGCCACACAACAATTTTATCTTTCTCATATTGCTCTGCATGCAGTTGTAATCGCACTATAGACGCCAAATCGCCATCACATCACCACATTGTGAATGATCTGTGCTTCCATCACTTCCCCATTTTATCAACAATTTCAAATTCATTAGATCAGTTGATAATGAAAGAAGAACCAGCTTCTGCAATTCTAGTATTCGTTTTATTGGATGATCGAAGAAATCTTGTAATAAAAGTTCTGCAGACGGTTCGGTTACAATTTTATGAATGGATATCGCTGTCCCTCTGTGAACAAGATATGAGTATTTGCTATCTTTGGCTTCACATTACTAACAAAGTTTCGTTTGTGGTAAGTGTTGCCACGCTTGCTCGATTTTAGTGGCTCGAGTGGGAGTGGTCAAAATTGGTTCTGAGACAAGTTCTGCGGCAGTTCTTTTTCTTTCGTTTATAAGTTTAAATAAAAATTAAACATTTAACCACGCCTTATTCTTCTCCAAAAATCTATCCGATTTTCTTGCGCATTGATCAAGCTTCGAATAAACACCGTTGCAAAACTTTGCATTGATTTTTTAAATTTTAACATGGCGTCTTCATCACTCTCGATTTTATAGTGTCCCACTAAATAATTGAATGCATACTAAATTTCATTTGAGCGACCTAAACCATTTCGTAAAAGACATAGAAAAGTCTTGTGGTCACCATTTTCACTCTAAAGAAATGGTAGAAATCAGTAGTTGTTACACCTTCAATTAGAAAATAAAATGTGCAGCTACGGTTTCAGAATGCATGCGCTCAGTATGGTTGCTGCATATTCAGGAACAAGATCTAGGCGAAATCGAAATATCTTAAAAAAGCACTTGATGCGTCTATCAAATTTTAGTATGTTATTACGGAATACTCAAGCTATCTTTTAGTTACTTAGTTGAAGTCAGATCTGGCCTGGAAATTTCTATGAATCAACATAAATTGAAATTATAACATAAAATCTTCAATAAATTCAACTACATTCTTATTTTATCCATCTGTATAGACTAATTTAAGCTTGTCTCGTGTGTATATATAACATGAAAATAACATACCTTCAGGAAGTTTTCTGTTGAATTAAACTGTTGATTGAAAAGCTTTATAACATACAATCGCTGGTTGAGGGTTGGCAATATAATTAAACAACCCTACAAGGAAGTCTGTGTTTGGGAATAGGTAGTTGATTGAAAATATCTTCTACCTGTTCGAAGTTCCAGGAAAATATACATTATCTGTTTTTCTAAGTACCTCCAAATTCTGTTAACGATGTTATTACTTCTATAAATATCGATTTTCGGGCCGCTTTTCGAATTCTTGGCCACCCCGATGCCCCGATTTGTCTGTTTTGGAATTTTATTTATGGTTGTATCAAAAGTCGTACGACACACTAGATAATCTTACAGAAGCTGTAGCAGAAGTTTCTGCTAATATTGGTGGACTTTCTGTTATAAAAGCAACAAATTCGGTTTTAGAAAGGTGTAACTGTCGTAGTGGTGAACTTTTGAACATCTTTAGTCTTAAAAACTTTACTCAATTTAATTACGTCGCTTTGGTACTACTTTATTAATATCGTAACTTCTTTTATTGTTCCTTAATTTATCGTCATTCTCCGATTATTAGTTTTCACAAATTATTTTTATCTAAATTGTAACTCCAATGGAATAAACATTTACTACCAAAATAATTATGTTTACACTTTCGAAATTAAAAGAACAATTTTAATAACTAGATTAACAATTTTATTATTAAACGCAATGTGCATCTATTAATTGTTTTCATAGCGTACTACTAGAACAGTTTTAAAATGAAAGAAAACTGGCCATAATTTATTTATTTATAAAAGTAACTATATCAAGTGAATCATTGGAATCCAACCGACCATGGTTTCCATTAGATAAAACAAAAGTTTGTGTCATAACTCAAAAGTTATAGCTTCAATAAAAAATTCGGTTAGACTGTATTACTAAGCATATAATGACATACAACTTTTTCCTTAACATATTTTTGTTGAAATCAATAATAACAGAGCCATAAGCACCAAATAAAATAACAAGAACATTATTTTTGCGATTTTGTATATATCTAGTTAGGCATGAATTTTTGCCAAAAAACAATAAGCTCATAAAATTGAACTAGTAAAGCTGCAATTATTTCTCCATTTAATCGTCTCTCTATCTCCACTAGTATCCGACGTTCCGACACTAAACATTGGAAAAAACTCATCCTGTATATTCCTCGAAGATTATGAGTGTTTCGGTTGCCCAACTAAGTGATAACGCCTACAAAAATTGCAATGATTGAGAAAATAGTATCTGAAAATCGGCGTTTAAAAGTGAAACAATCAGCACTAATGTCGAACATTTCTGAAACAAGTATTCTCTGAATTCACCCTGACCATTTCGGTATGAATACGATTAGTGGGTAACGCGTCGTCTTTTCGCTCTTCAACGTCAATGTCGGGTCGAATGCGTGCGTTTGTTTTTAAACATGTGTACAGATGATCCGATGTTGATTTTGGTCCTGTTGTCACAGGAGATGAAACAATGGTTCTGTTTTATGATCCTCTGTTGAAAAGGGAAACGATAGAATGACGGCGCCCTGACGAACCTCGTCCGAGAAAAGCGAAAGTCGTTAGGTCAGCGAAAGGGGTGAAGTCCACAATATTCTGGGATTGTGAGGGTATTTAATTCTTTGCCTTTAGCAGCAAATATTATGCGTCTCCTTATTGCATAAATTGAGGGATAATATTCGTGCCAAAGGTCAAGGAAGATTGATCAATGGTGTTCGACTATTGCACAACAATGCCGACGTCCATATTGCCGCCATTTCACAAGCTTCAATCCGCGAATACGGCTTTTAAGAATTGGAACATCCACCGTATAGTATTATTATATAGTATTATTTATTTTCTAATTAAACGAACGTTTTAGGGAAATAGTTTTAAGGGCGATAGTGAGTTGTAAGCAGCTGTAATAGACCATTTCGAGGAAAATTTTATTAGATTATTTTTAAAAGGGTATAGAATTATTAATTGATCATTATAGGAAACGTATTGAAATCAGGGAGATTATATCCAAATATAAAAATTGTTATATTTTACCAAGTTTATTTTTTCAATATCAGGCCGAGAATTTATGGCACCTACCTTGTAAATACCGAAATTCCTTGCATCAACACCGCTCTTCTAATATCGCAAAACAAATGACTGGGATCCCGGTGTTCCTATATTGTGACCTCTATCTCTAACGACTATGACTCTATGATTGAATGAGGCCTAATTCCCTCGCTAATTACATATGCAAATTGTGCTTACTTGGTTGGTGCTGTTGCATAGCTATCTAGGAAATTCTATAGTCATATCATATTCCTTACAAAGCATTGATCAGGCGTAATCTTGGGTCTAGTAGTATGGTTGTACGATGGAAAGGATGAAGCAGCTAATACACCACCTTGTCAAATGGAATGTGGACTGGAGTGCAGAATTTTATTCTTGTGCAGTTGGTACCATCAACATTGAGCGAAGCATAAAATTGGAATAGGTGAGCTAGATAACGTTAGAGGGTGATGAATATTTTCAAACAATCTCGATCTCATTCTAATAATAAAAACTTTACATGCATTAAGTCTGTATTTCTATATACAGCATGTCCAAAAAATCGTACAGTCATACATAAACAGGGATGTCTTGGGAGTGTAAGAGGATGAGATTCGATTAACTACGGGGAGATGTCACTGAAAGTCAAACAACAGCCGGACCATAAGTTTAAACAATGTTATTCCTTTAAGGTCTATAAAGAAAATACTGTGACTTGCCTTTCTCTTCGTCCGTTAACTTTCTTATTTATACGCATACATCCAAAATTCTTTGACATTAGGGAGATAGTTTCTGTTGACATAGATTACCAATAGTTTCCAATTTCCTAGAAACTTTTTGGGTTGAAACAAGTTAAGTACATGTTGTAGGCGGCCCTGACAACAATATTTTGTATTATAATTATTAATTTCTTTTCTAATGATATTATTGATATAGTTATCTTTTACAATAACAGAAAACATAGAATTGGGAACAAAGAAATTATATCGAGAAAATGATATTTCATTTTTAACCTATGAGTAAACATGGATCGTTTTGATAAATAAAGTGAGATGAAAATAAAATTACCAACTGTGACTGAGTTACCAAATATCTCAACCAGACAGCTCGCTTATATTTTAAAAAGCTACAAATATCGTTTATAGAAGTACCATATTAATTAAGGTTTAAAATAAGGAGATGAAGAAAGATTTTGTTTAACGTTTTGTTAATATTAAGATCTGTAATGCTAATCATTTCCCAAAAACGAGCTGCGTGTTGGTAAGTGAATTCAGAGCCCCCATCCGATACAAGCATTATCCTACCGGCTATAGCAAATAATATCGGTGCTTGGAGAGCTAGAAAACTAAATAAAAAGACTGCACCGATAACTAACTAATAAAACTAATAGATATATGTATATTATATTTCTGTCAACTGTTATAAATTTTTATCAGTATTCATTTCATTGTTTTCCTTTAAGTTAGTTACCTATAAATTGTATAAACTACAAGGGTAATTGGAATTCGTCAAGCTGTCTAGCTTGATTTATAAAACGATGAACTTCATAAAAATAATAATTGTAATAAACATAGTGAAAGTGTTCGGTTATACATGAACCGACATTGCTTATTTCTCTTCTAAATGTTGCAAGTCATACTGTGTCTCAACATAATTTCTACGTTAGTTCAAAGTTGTTTATATTGTAGAAGGACATTTATTAGTATTTTTGTCTTTCTCTTAGTACCGATTTTGAGTAACCTATTGTCATACAAGGAATATAATATAGTAGTGTTTCTGTTCCCACGTATCTTACAACGTGATGCTTTTAGAAATAAGTCCCCTATGCGGAAATAAGTATAATTCATGATATTGGGTCTAGTAGTTTAGGGGAGAGCCCCTTTATTTCTTGCACATTGGGGTTGTGAGTTCATAGTAGGTCTCCTAGTCTCGAAAACAACTGCATTGGTACGCTTGTTCTATCGTTCAACTGCCTGAAGTTATGAATTTGGTCTAAAGCTTAATTAATGGAAGCGTACAACGTTGCCGGATAAGAAAAAATTACTAACAATAGGTCACTAAAACATTGCATCAGCTTGTAATAATATAATATCTATTATGCGTGCAGTTATGTACGTTCAGTACAGCTTGATATGTAAGTACTGAACATATCCTTTTTGGAGACTACAACTGATCATTGTGTACGAATCTTTGCAGCATATGGAAAGTAATGATGGACGACCTCCACACCTGCCACTAACTTCACGTCACAACAAAAATTATACAATCGAAAGAAGACACTTTATAGTACGATGTTGTAAAAATATCGAAATATGAATAGATGCTAAATATATGTACGTATTCTGTACATTCTTCTGGTAAAGTAAAAAGGGAAACATAAAAACCCCTAATACCGACAGTTTGAAAGAGTGACTGTATCAGCAATTAATTGCATATCCTCCTAGAAAAATAACTGTTGAATATCAAATTGAAAATAAAAATAAATAAATAAAATGTGTAAAACAGAAAATTTATTCATGGAGCAGAATAAGTTTGTTCAATAACATATTGTTCATTTTTATCAAAGGCCTCTACCATCTTTCAAGCAGCACCATAATTCTATAGATCATAAAACTTGACTTTTAACAACAACAACAAAATCAATAACAAAAATCTGAAAAGAACTCAATTTTTTTTATATACAAAATATATGTTGGTTTGGAATAGTGTTCTCTTATAAAAACTAATTGCAGCCATAATTTTTAATCTCCCCGGAGTTCTATAACAAATTTGGCAAAAGGGGTTTATCGAATTGTACACATAAATAAATAATAAATAGTACATAAACGTACCAAGTTATTTGTTATCTCTGAGATTGAAATCAACTTTACTTTTGGAAAATCATAATCAAGTTCTGCAAATATGCGGTATTAACTTGATTAACAACTTTCTCAGATCACTAACTTCAACTAATACAGTTTTTTATCGTTAATACGTTGGTAAAGAATGCCGGACGGGATAATTTATGTTGTATTATGGCATTAATCAGTTCTACGATTAGTAAGGCATCCATTCCTTCTTTTTAATTATGCCCCATTTTGCAGTTATGAAGAAAAGTAAGCTTATCCTGTGTTTATCTGTTTACCTGGATAACATGATATTAGCAAATTGTTTCCTGCACTACAAACAATTTATTCATCATTATTAAAATACCAAATACCCAATAAATTAAATTATTTATCTGATCTACTAGCCCTTCTCAACCCAAAAATTTCAATAAAACTAGAGAAAACTAATGTTGGTATTCAAAACGCTACTCACAATTAGTGGAGCAAAAGGTATTATAGTACTTAAGAATTTGGAAAACAAATAGGGAGCCATTTGTGTGATTACTAAGGTTTGATAAGAGTAGATGACGTGTTATCATTAACTACTGTAAATCGGACTCACACTGTCACTTCTACGAACTTTCTTATTTAGTGATAACTTTACCAACTTTGAATAAAGTGCGCAGATGCTTTTTGCCGCACTAAAATTTAATTACGACGAGTACATACACAACCAAATGATAGTAGGCGCAGTTAATGTTTTATGCTTGTGAGTAATCAATCGTGCGACAGAATATAGAATATATATCCATGGCCTTAAATTCACTTTAAACTAGTTTGAGGTGCAATTTGCCACAATCACGAAATAATAATTATAGATATCGAACTTAATAAATTGTAATGTATGGTAGTAAGTAAAATACAAGTATGTGTGTACAATGCATAGTGTTCTATTTGTAAGATTTTGCTTAGGGAAAAATTCTGTTATGATATAATTTACTAAAAATTGGAAATGTATTCAAAGATCCACGAAATAGAAAAACATTAAGAAAGAAACGACTGTAGACAGTTACCTGAAGAACATTTTGAATAGCATACTAATAGAATATGTGAAAGTAGCACAAGAGTGAAAGAAGTATTACAGAATGGGTAAAGAAAGGACGTATAAGTAAATTGTGTGAAGCAAACTAGTGTATGATCAAATGCCTTCTATGTAGTAAATATTGTATCTTAATTACCTCACGTTCGTTAACTTTAATCTTTTTATGTTTAAAGTAATTTAATGCATATATGAGTGATATTTCCAAGCATATTATAAGTATATGCCTATAATCAACACTATTATTACTAATTATCATACTTTATAATAGTAAATTCCGTACTTTCATAATATTTTGATGGAGACATTTCTCAGTCTAGAAGTGAACTTAAAATAACTTCCGCTATTTTTACTTATTTAAGTTCCACGTTATCTCCTGAATACAGTGCACTAGATTTTACTTAAGTGTACTTAAGTGTTATCATCACATGTTATCTAGAAGCCAAATTTAAATCAATTTTCCAATGAATATTTAAACTGTCCTATATATTGGACCAATTTACCGGTGCATTGTATTGTAAGTCTCCTAGGTTATTACTAGAGATGGGACGAATCCAAATTTTCTCGAATCCGAATCCGAATCCGAATCCTAAAGGATTCTCGAATCTCTCGAATCCTAAAGGATTCTCGAATCTCTCGAATCCTTCGAATCTCGAATCTCTCGAATCCATCATATAATTACAATAATAAGAAAGGACAGAGAAGAAAAACAATTTTACAGGAAAATTTTAAAGCTACTTTAATTAAAAACGATACAGTTTTTAAAAATATTTATTAAAAAGATTTTTTTTTGAACATATTTATATTACAAATGAAATTAAAAAAACAAATTACACAATATTAAAAGATAAATTATGTTAAAATCTTGATGATTATGCAACAAGTTTTTATTTATATTTAATTTCCTTAGCATATGGAAATTAATATATCAATAACAGTACCGATATCTTTTCAGAAACTTTTGTGAATGAGAATAAGGGAGAGCTAACATAGATAAACAGCAAATATTGCACATGAAAATCTAAACACATATTTTAGTATATAAAAGAAAGCACTCAACCTAAAAGAAATAAGTGAGAATTTTAATTCAGATTTTTATTTAAGAAAACCAGCTTTCGAACTCGCTCTGGATCCAACCGACTACGTTTTTTATCCACTATGATGCCTGATGTGCTGAATAGTCTTTCTGAAATCACTGTTGATGGTGGTGTAATTAAGAATTTTTTGCTAGTTTCATCAAATTTTGGTATTTTGTGTTGCCCTTCCAGTATTTAAAGATGTCTGCAGTTGGTGGGAGCAGTGGTTCTGCTAAATAGGCATTTATTTCTTCTTCAGGAGATGAACTGTAATCCACATCACTGCAGGTAGCTGGGGTCATCAACTGAGAATAGTAACTCCACATACTATGACCTTGTTCAGTTAAAGATATATCTGTGGCATTTGCTTGAGTTTTCTCTGATGACTGCAGATCACCATTTGTTTGCATATAGATGGATGAAATTTCATTACCCAGTGTCAATTTAGCTTGCTCAACGTTTTCTTTATTCAAAAATACATTCCCTTTGAATAGGGGATCCAGTAAAGTACCAATAGTATACAATTTCTCTGTCTCAACAGAATGGTAGCGCCTTTTTAGTGACGCAAGCAAATCATTTCGGAAACCCTGTACTGAACCTAATTTTGGTTTGAAATTTTCTAGAGCACGAATGGTGCTATTCACTAAAGGAATTATTTCTGAAATTGTCACTTTACTTGAGCTGGCCACAAATGTAGCTTTATCAAACACTTCTAATATTCGTATTTCTTCCAGAACCGAAGAGAATCGTCGAGATCTTTCTAGTCAGTGATTCATATGTGTCGTGATTATATGAGTCATCATTATTATTATTTTCTTTTTTTGGATTCGAAAGATTCGAATTACGAAAATCGTGCGAAGATTCGAGTTTTCGAATCTCGAATCTTTCAGGATTCGATGGATTCGAGGATTCGCGGATTCGAATGTCCCATCTCTAGTTATTACACTTTATTTTAAGTAAGCACCAAGAAAAATCTAAAAGTGTTATGTCAGGTGACGGCGGTTAACATCCAGTCTTCGCCGCTTCGACTCTTTTCGGGACCACTCAGGCGCCCGAGTTTGGCACGGCTGATTGTGAATTTCGGCGTAGTGCAAGGGGTTAAAATGATATATATATATATATATAAACAATATGCTGAGAAAAATAAGTAAATACCACTGGGCGGGCCAGGGAGTGGTACGGTATACCTGTATATACGGCTCGGTGCCTCGGAATAAGCCATAGGCCTTTAAGGCCTGTTCTGCTGTTATATTATATTATTTAGAATTGTATGGAAGAACTAAAAGATTATGTTAACCATCTGAGAATAAAATACTTGTTGCCCCAAAATTCATCATAATCTATCATCTTCGTCATTCCCAAAACAGCGTTCTTCTAATATTCCTTGTGAAAAGAGTATTGGCTGATTTGAATTTTGGACGATGTGTTATATATTGTCTCTAAAAGTACTCTTTTCTTTAACAGCGATTCTGGTTGTAACATGGCGGCTTGAATAATTAATTTTAACAAACTCCCACTCCCTCTTCCTCATGTTTAGAACTCATTTCAGTGTTCCTTATTTATTTTCTTAAATCCTTATAATTTCTCATCATATGTTCAAGCTTTGACAACAGCAATAATTATTATAAGGATGGTAAATTGTATCGACTTTAGACAATCTATAAGTACTACGAAGGAACTAAATAAATGAAATGTAAAATAAATCTCCTTTCCAACAGTTGTTATAAATTACAACAAAGAAATTAACAGGGTTAGATCTCTTAAAGTTTTGTAGAAAACTACCTCACAATAGACTATAAAACTAGAAATCAGAGATTTAGATATTAATAGATACGTGGATACTCGCTCTCATTATTAACACTTTTATCTTTCTTCTAGAAGTTTATCTTCGCTTCTGTAAATTCCTGTTCTTCACTTTATTTTTCAAGTCCACTGTATTTCGATAAATATCTAATTTTGAGATGGTAATATAGTCAGTCAATACTTTGCCAACGTCCTTCCAGTCTACTGTTTTTTTTTTTTAAATTCCATACATTCATTTATTTCATTTATATTTTAATCTATTTTATAATTTCAACTGCATATCTTATATATACCATGTGTCCCAACTTCGATGCATAATATTGGTATCTTCGTTATTATTACAGGCAGAAGAAAGCTTAAATTAGAAAAGTTTTGGATAACTTTGTGTTGATTACAGATATCTTTTCTATTTTTTTTTATCTTGTTCAGTTTTTGAGTTTCTTTTTAATGACGTTTGTTGACTTCCCTTTTCATTTTAATTATTCGGATACTTCTTAAGTGAATATATGTATCATTTTATTGTTGTTATTACTTTATTATTTATTATACTCACTAGTAACCTACTAATATACCGCTTGCAATTTATATTCCAAATTAATGACAATACTCCCACGGCACTGTAACTTTTGGATCCAACGAAACCAAAATACGTAGTTTGTCTAAAAAATTAAAGAATTTATTGACAGGTGATACCTCATTGCAAACCGGCATCCATAAGAAAAGCAAAAGTTGGCGTTGTAACTAAAACACAAAATAGACAATTTATTTTTCTTTTAACTGAAAAATTAAATAAGATAAGAAATGAAATTGAAAAGAAAATCAGTGCGAAATTGCGGTAAACTTCTCTAATTTAAGCTTCCTTCTATCTTTAATAATAACGAGCATACAGTTGGGCATCGAAATGACGCATGGAACATGTATGTGGCTTTGTATGGTATATACTACTTAAATTATATCTTTGTATCAGCTAATTTACTGTCTTCCATACTATTGTCGTCTTGTACGTATACATGTTTTCATAAGTTTAGAAATTAAATATACTACCATTAATTTGTCATTATTATTTATTTATTTTCCCTCGAATTACTATTAAAATAAACATAATTTAGGTATCTTTACGGACAAAAAGAAATAACTAGCTAGCTACACATATAAGAAATTATGACAATACTGTAGAGAATCCCCTATCCCCATGCGCTTTACATTTCTTCCCTATTTTCCCATTACGTTCGTTCCTCCTCTTTTCCTTTTACCGCCTCGGACCGGGCAAATCTTCGATCTCCTCGTTCCTTACTTTTTATCATGCTTCTACCTAAATCCTTCACATACACGCCAATTTGGTGTCTCTCTCTTACGTACATTTTCTCTCTTCCATATTGATCCAATATCTACCTCCCTTCTTCTTCTGAGTGTTATATCTGCTTCCTTTCATTTTCTTACTCTGGTTATATTTTTCCACCAACCTGATACTGTTACAACAGCAGCTTTGGAAATAACCCAGGGTAATTTCCTCCTTCGTAATTCAACGGCGTTTTTGTAAAATATCTAAATACAAGTACCTATTTTGTTTTTACTCGTCAGCTATGTATTAAAAGAACGTTGTTTAAAATTGTTGTTTACCGGTACATTTTACAGTATTTTGGTAATTGCTTCTTTATTTCTAACTAATGTGTTGGATAATGTGCGTATTGGAATTAGTTTCCATACGAAAGTTTGAAGCATTAGCGTATCTTTATCAAGATCATTACTGTCGGTCCATAACCTCTTAAACCAGCAAAAGGATCTGCCAACCAACAGACCAAAAAGCTGTAATAATTCTCATGCGTTCTGTTATTTACGTTTCATGCGGAAGTGAAAATGCAGTATGCCCAATATATCAAAGTTACACTACACCAGCATTGTTTTCTCCATAAATCTAACAAAAATTCAATCATATTAATAACTAGAAATATTTTGTGTGGTCTAACAAATTAGAATTTTTAACTTTAACAAAAGGTGAATTGGTACTACCCAATTTATATCAAAATTTGCACAGTACTTCTGATTTACACTGTATTTTAAAATATTCTCTCCCACTGTTGTAGGTCAATTAAACAATAAATTGGGATATAACATATTTCAGAATATATCATATTCAATAACGCTTTGGTACAACCTTAGTCGGTGATCACATCTTACACATATCCGAATACCAGCTCCATAAAATGTAAATTGACAATTTTGAAAAGTATTTTAAAAATTGCTATTGCATCAAATAATTTTAATTTTAATTTTAATAAAAAAAGCAATTGTAAAAGTAATTTTTAAATGCCTGTAAGGTCTTGGATTGGATTTCTTGTCAGTGTGTATGTACTCTAGTTTACTCCTGATGACGCTATAAAATATAGCGAAATATTGCCAAATGAACAATGGGTTTGTTTTATTATACAACAGACCGATCACCCCAATAAAGTTACTTTTATCTTACATATATATATCTAGGAATGCTGAAACACATGTGGAAACCTGGTTATATCTGCCAAACTTTCAGGTGTAAAGGATTCCAATTCGGATACAGCCAATTACGCATAAAGTTGCATCTTTTTAAGTGTGCATATTTTTTGGTCCCCTTCATTTTGTCAAAGCACACTACCTTGTTTTTTTTAAAGGAAGCATATAAATTTTTTATTGTCGGAAAGTTTATTTTTCCGTGTTGTCAAACAGAACAATATTAAGTAAAATAGGCATCGACAAATAATGTTTCTAATTAAATCTACATACATAGGTATCGTTGAATTTATTTCTTATTTTTCTCATAATTACTGTTACTGTTTGTCAGAGTTATGCTTCTCTGTTAGAATGGTAAATTTATTTTTCATGATTTTGAGAAATTTGCTTGACAGAAGTTTTAAGATTTTCCTGTACATCCCTCTGCATATTCAAAGAGATTTCTTCGTTTAGCTTACAAACGCATTTCAGCGAACTTGAAATATCTTCGAAACTGTGGGCTTAGTAATTGGTTCTGGTTAATTATTATTAAATGAGTGACAACCAGAGAAGCCTGTACTCTGGCAAACACTAGTTCAGTAATTATGAAGTAACAAAAAAAATATGTGTTGATGCAGTGTACCTGCTTTATTTTTTATTCCTGCTTAATATTATTATCCTTGAAAACAGGGAAAAATAAGCTTTCCAAAAACCTAAAATTTATACTCTGACAAAATGGCGTCCTTTGGGAAAAAAATAAACCGACAAATAAAATTATGCATACTTAGAAAGATGCAGAAGAACTTGTAACGTTTAGTATTTTGTATTTCAGTATCTTCTTAAATATTGATAATAATCCGCAAAATTTTCAGCAAGTAGCTGTTGCGTTACAAATTAAGGTTGCATCTGTACTTTAAAGCTCATTGAGAGACAAGCTTCATTCTTTCAGGAGCTGACAAGAAATGACTCGGAAAAAAATGAACGCGATTATTTTCATTAATTCACAAAATTACAAAGACTGTATTCAATTGTATAAACAGTCGCATAGGAAATTAGTTGCGAATAGGAAAAGTTCTGTATTTAACTTATTAATAACTACTTGCTTATCGCACCGATTCAGTACTGACTAGACAAGGGGATGTCGTAACTTAATACGCTGGTTATCGCTACTTTCCCAGGCTAGCTATAGCTAAGGAACCCATTAATTATACTTAAAGAAATTAATAACAATAAAGCAGATATCTGGACACCTAATAACTTTTATTTAAACAAGAGCATTTGAAAAAGCTTTAATAGCTTGCCTATTTAGAATACTTGTAATAAAACGATTAACTCTCTCTTGCCCAATGTATCAACAACCCCAAACATTTCCTCCTCGAGTAGGTATGTCGATGTACATACGTTTGAGAACGAAGAACTTCTTCAATAACTATCAAATTTGCTGTTCCATCGTTACTAGTTTATCATACCATTATGAACCGTGTTTCATGTTTTACTATTGGTGGTATTCAATCGTGATTTGGTTGAAAGCTTATCCATCACTTTTTTCTAGGTCAATAATAATAATAAACATTGGCTCGGGTTATATAAACAGGTTTCTCCCTAGTACCTGTCACCTTAACTTCCGACGCAACTGTATATATTATTAGAGCTATATCTGTTGCGCATGTATGGTATATCTTAAGCTATGCATTATGAATTTTTTTGAAGTGAGGGAAACCAGCACTAATTTTAAAGTTTTAAGAAAACCACAGTGAATGTTCACTTGCAGTTCAACAACAACTATTGGTTCAATATACGTAGAACTTTGTTGCGAAAGAGTTTTAAACTCGGATATGTTTATAAGGACAAAACTATGGGGCAAATATCAACAACATAATGGCTCTCATAAATACTGATTAACCGTATCTACCATCCGATCTATTCATCGGATTTTTGCTGTTTGTTTCTTACATTACTTCATCATGCCAATGGAGGAAATGCTAGTCTAAGATAACAGCATTGAAATAATACCAGACCGTGTCTCACTTTGAAACATCGAACATGTATTCAAATGTCCCCTTAAAGTAACATATTTTTAAACAATGGATTGCATTTACTGTCGCCACTTGGTGACATATTTTGAAAATGAAAAATTAATAAAACACTTTGTGTTGTGTTTTACTAATTTTTTATTTTTAACATATTTTCAGTCACACCAGTACTGAAGTATCTATTATGAGCAAACTTTTAACGCTCGATAACGTAAATACCCGATATTGGAACACATTGCACTAGAATGAACACAAATTTCGTAGTGTAGGATTATACGGAGCGCTCGATAACGTAAAAGTATTGTAAGTTCGATAGCGCGATAACGTAAACAGCACTCAATTTCCGATCGTCTACGAACAACTTCGAGCGTTACAAGTTACCTATGAAAAGCCCAGTTTGATCAATTCTCGAGTTATCCAATTATGTAGGGAGTTCCCGATTTATGTAGCATATATCCATATTTGAACTTAATTGCGTACATTCCCGAGATAACTCATTGCTATAGTAAACACAGATGCTAAGTATACATACATTAGTAGTTTTGATTTTGCAAAAGTACTCTTAATAACAACTTTGTTGACTGAGATTCGTTCCTTAATACACGATTATAAAACGCTATTTAGATTTATTGTTATCCTTAGTGTTTACAAAAGGTTGTTCAAATATTTTTGTATTTTATTTTAGCGTATTAAAGGTTTCTTTTAATAATTTGTTTGTTAATAATCACCTTCGGTAATGTAAACATTTGAATAATGTGAAACACGCTTGGTCTGAATTAGTTCACGTTATCGAGCGTCTGATGTATATACATATAATGAATAAACGGGATACCAGATTAAACTGAGCTTATAGAAACTCATCATCTAAAGGATATGTATTAGGTTTGAAACCTACTTTATATTTCCCTATACCGAATTATTTACCTGTTCTAATATTGTCTCTATTACATTTAGTGATAACTTACAACACATATAAACGAGTATGAAAGATAAATGTATTATATTTATTTTATCTTTCTCTGCTGAATGTTCTCATTTTTATTTCCCTTCCTTTATCGATTTTAGTTCCTTTTCACTGTGCTTTGTGAGTTGTCCGTTTACTTTATGTTCCGCAGCACCAGGCTTAACAACGGTCCTTTGTGTTGCTTGTCTCTACCTGCTCTTCGATTTTCTATTCTCTGAAAGCAGAGAAAAGTGGGAGGGACAAAAAGGTACGACGAATTTTTGATAAAAATGCGTCTTAAAAGACGTGACTGACAATTTATTCGAAGGAAGAGAAGTGAAGAACACACGAAGTTAAGAAATGGAATGTAATTAAGTTTGTACTAGTAATTATGAAATATGTAGATGCCGTAACAAGCATTGATTCTTACCAACATGATTATATTCTTACTACGATTTGAATGGATAATTTTAAGATGATTTTTCTTAGATGATAGATAAATTCTGCGCCTGATATAGAAAAAATACCCTTGGTCAAATATCGCAATTTTTACTTTTCAATACAATATCTCCTAACTTCAATACACTTCCTAATTAATAATTGTATACCCTTGGAAAAAATAGTTTAAAGTTTTTCCCGCAAAATTTTGTATTACAGCTGGTTGCACCTCACTATCGTCCTTAAAACGATTTCCCCGAAGTCTTTTTTATAAAACAACCATGGTTTCATCTTCTGCGACAATGGACTCCAAAATCGGTTTGGGATCGTCTCCACACACCCAACGTTGACGAATGCTTGTTTCAGGAATGCTAGACATTACTGCTAATTCCTTCACTTTCAAACGGCGATACAACTTCTTCAATGATTGCAATTGTTTGAGGTTCTATCACGTCAGTTGACCGACCGAAGTACATATCATGTTCAGGGGATTGTTGCCTCAAACCGAAACATTTGCCGAATTTTTTTACAGTCGAATATGAAGGATACAAATCACCATAAACGCCGTCTAAATGTTGTTTACTGTGATTATGCGTATGTTCTTCTTTTCTTAAAAAAGTAATGAACGCGCGGTATTCTGTTTTCGTTAGCTGCGATATTCTCATGTGACTAGTTACGTTGTCTGACTGGCTACTAAAAACAAATGCTCTGCGAGCCGTAATATATATAGCATAGGCCTCATACATATGCAAGTATGACGCAATGGAGTTCGAAACATGCTTGAACCTGTAAAAGCCTGTTAGGCCAATAATTTATAGGGTCTACCTCGTATATGAACTTTCTGTTTTCCTGTACCACAACAAAATTCATAAAGGACGACATTAAGTATAAATCCACATATTTGCTATAAAAATACTGAGCTGACAAATATAATTCATGGAGTACCAAATGATGAAATTTCTCTTTGGAAACGTATTCAAGAAAATTGCTATTTGCACAATTGCACATCGAAAGTTCTTACTGGGTGAATTAAAAAATAATATAAAGTTATGAACCACCGGAAGAATAGCACCTTCATTCAAGACTTGTATTTAGGTATTCGAATACAGCTATGGCCAAGAAGGTGATGCATAACTGGGCAACAAGATTTAGAATTGTAGGATCAATAAAAGTGAAAGAATATTACAGAATGTTTACGCACCTTTTGTTAAGTTCTCTAAAAGCAGTTCATTTTGTTTTGTTTGCGTTTACTTACCGAATAAATATCCTAATAAAAGGAACAATACTTAGGTACACCTTTACCTTCAATTATCTCAAACCAAGTTTTTAAAAAGACAAATCAGTTGAGGGGTGGATAATCAAATTACTCCAATTTATAAAGACAGTAGTGAATATAGTCTCCATACACCACATATTGTTCTAGAGTAAATGTACGCTTAAATAATAAGATAATGCTGAAATAAATTACAGAGTAGTTTGGAAGATCCTCAGTTCGGTTTTAGATCTAACAAAATAATGCAACATACCATTTTTATTCAAAGACGAAATTAATGAAGAAACCATCTAAAAATTTGATGATATCAATCAATGTATGTTCCGCACAATTGGCGAAAGAAAAGTGCACTCGGGATCGCTGTTTACAGTACATGAAGGTGTTGAAGAGGCAACAAACCTTTTAAAGATTGTGAGCTCGGGTACTGGAACATGAAACAAGTACCTAACAATATTAGAATTTACATTTAAATTTTAACTTTATAGGGATTTTTAACAATATTAAATTTAATTCATCTCGATTGTGGCAGTTCCGACAACTTAAACTTGTATGATTTAAAGCCACAGACGGTGATCCATAACCATAAGCTGCCAAATCTACTGTTTTTATTTTATAAAGATGAGCTACGGCAGTTCCGATCTTGGGACGCATGTATCAAACTGTCAATACACACTGATTGTTTTATACGGTACTAGAGTAAGTTTTAGTTTTGCTGGTAATCTAGCATACTGCATCATATGATTTCCGTACTTGGTACTCCACCGGTCTTGCCATTCTTGTTTAAAAAGCCTATCATTATAAGTATACAGTGACGTTATAATGTGAACTACAGATTTCGCCAGTATATCCACTTTCTCATTAGTCAAGATTCGGGTCTCCTTTAACCCAAAAAGCTTACTGTTTACTTCCTCACGTTAAACGCATAGTTTGTGTAATAACATCTGCAGTAGCAGGATGATTTAAGGATATACGTCGAGATTCTTAGGATCTAAGAGGTTGCAAGACATTTTGAGATGTCTAATGTTTCAACCGAGAAAATTATCAAATGATTATTTATTTGAAGTTTCTTTAAAGTTATTTGCCTGATCAATGACGCTTTTTCAATTCAACACAAATTACATAATATGAAAAAGGTCTATAAGCAAGCCAGAATAGAAATACATACATACCTAAAAGGTGGCATCAATTCTAACACGAATTAGAATTCTGGGCTTCAACAGAAAACCAGAAGAAACAAAATCGATAGATTTGATGTGAGACATTTTAAAATCAGGAGTGAAATTAGATTAGTCAAAATGTCAAATACGTAGAGCTAGGAAATTTTGTCCAATATACTCATAAGACAGGATAGTAAGAGTAATACATAGTGATTCTTAATGATTAATAGGTTGCATTTGCCGCCATAGCTTTTAGTGTATGTCATAATTCATGCGTGGCCTCCTATGTCCTATGTCAAATTATTGAGGTATTCGCGACTTGTTTCGTTCTCGGAAGACAAGTTGCACAACGTTATTGGGTATCAAATATTCGAAGCTTGTACTTATACGGTTTGAACATTAATTGCAGAATATTGATTTAATATGGTCTACTTTTCAAATAAATTGTTGTTTTGATAGTGACTTTCTTGCAGTTTTTTTTATTGCCCCTAGAAGCAACTGCCGCGCGCCACTGTAGATTTTTATAAATAAGTACCATCTTGCTGATGAATTCGATTGTGACTTAAAAAATCTTTTCTTTGATAAAAGTCAGAAATGAAAAGAGGATATGTTTGAAAGGATGGGGACTCGAAACTTAGCCTTGCCTTATATAGCCTTTTATAGTTATATGTAGTTTCTGGGGTTATGTACTATTGCGGCGACAAAAAAATCGGACACTTAAGATAATGTAGTTTAAATTTGGCTTTTGCCTTGTCAATTGTTATTTAATTTTTAAATCATTATTGACATATGTCATTATACTGCATTTAAATGCTCCTAAAAACACGGAGGTAATTACATTACTTGGGGAAGAATGATCGAAAAGGAGACTACGTAATAGATTTGGAGTCGCCAAAGGCACTACTCACGGCATTAAAAAATGACTACATCAAAGTTGGCATGAACATGACAAACGGTTGGTTTATACTCCTAAAAAGTAGTCAAAATAGCCTATAAGACTTGTCCAGATTTTTGTTGCCGCAATAGTACGTATACTTATATCAGGTAAGTGGATCTTCAGTTGATTGAAGTTGCATGTCCTAAATTCCTTTTCCATCTCTGCCTAATATCAATATTTATCGTCATGTTTCCCAACAGTTATTAATTTGGTACACGTGTTTCGCCGACAATATGGCCTACATTAGCAACCACATTTGATCCGTAAGCTTATTGTTAGTAGATAACTAATTAAATGAACGGTGATTGTTACGCTATACCACCCAGTATGCGCTAAATATCGTCTTTTATTATTAATAGATTTGTGTTTACATCTTGAACGGCAAGATCTGACAGGTATATACGCACAAGGAAAGTGCGTTACATTCGTTTACAAATTCGTGTCTTGTATGTGTGTATGTATGTATGTAAATGCTTAATAAAATTGTCAATTATGCAGTAGCTGTCAAATGGTTGGTTTGTGTACCTACATATTACATTGTATATCCAGTATATCACGTATTTGAGGAGCGTTGTTTTCAATTATGTCATTGTTAGTAGTTAACTTCTTTCGGTAACTATAGATTTTTCATTCAGTGAAAAGCGTAGCGTTTAATTAAGATATTACGCATATCTAAGACGCATACATGCGTACATTTCAGTTGCGTGGGGATAGCTTGGCGCCAGAATATAGGAATTTAAAATTTTCAATGAAAATCCCGATAACACGGATATTACGTAGATGTCTCGTACGTCTTTTACATTAAGCTTGTCACATAGGAACTACAGAAATAGAAAATAATTGGAGGCCAAAGAGAAAGCCTAGAAATTAGCACTTAAAAACTGGGACACTTCTATTTCAGTAATTACGCATAAATACGAATTAAAATATAATGCAAAATAGTGCAATATCTACGGTATTACGTGATTTTAGGGCATTAACAGGATTCTTACCTGTTTAGCCGTAATGACACAGATGTCACAAATTGAACATGCAAAACAAAACTAAATAGGCAGGAATTCGCGATAAATGAAATAGAATCAAGACCACAGTGGAAAACGAACTGTACGATTAGAAGAGACAGGCTCACTATTTTGTTGTGGATCAAATTCGTTCTCTCCTCTCATCTCTACGCTCTCTCTTTTAAGTTTTCACCATTCTCTCTCTCTTGTATCCACTTCTACGCAGCAGTCCGAACCCGCCGGACACATCTGCACGCAAAAGATTTCATTCTGTTTCCCTTCTATGTGTTGTTTGGGAAAATGCTACCTTATCATTGGCTAGAAGCTAGAGCATCTGTTATAATCAGGCGTAAAATTCCAAAATTTTGTGTTTGCGCATATCTGTGATGTCATCGCTCGCTCGTGCATGCAGCTACGGCTAGTCCAATTGCGACTGCTGCCTTGTTGTATTACCGGTCGTTTTCAGTTGAAAACCGTAGTTGTGTGGCGCAGCATTGTTACTTGTCGTCTCTCTACAAATAATAATTAGTGTTAAAATAATTGTGATAAAAGTATCGCAAATAGTGCCAAAATAGGTAATATTTTCAATTTAAATGTGTAGAAATATAGTGATATATAATTCCCGTAATAAAACACTACTGATCACTGTAAATTAAACAGATCGATTGAGCTTTGTCAGCCCCAAGCTTTCTATGCTGAGCTTTCCTTTTGTTTTGGTAATGTTTCCGTTTGAAATCGAATATATAAAATATCCTACTAAAATTTCTTCCATTTTTCCTCTAATTTAATCTAGCTTTTGTAATTATTTACGTAGTGATGCTAATTTTATATTTAACGCAACGCCATTTTCCCCAACTTGTTCGGAAAAGCGGCCATTGCTGGGTTTGGTCGCGTTGCTTTCCTTTCTCCCACCAAACGTGACGTCATCAAATCCTTTTCAAAGCCCATCTTATTGCATAGGCTTACCAACAAAAAAAAATAATTACACATATTTCTTCGTTGAAGTGTTTTTCTCTTTTAGAAAAGAATAAGTATGGAGGACGACCAACAGTTTTGTTTACGATGGAATAATCATCAATCAACGTTAGTAGCAGTATTTGACACACTTTTAGAAAATGGAACGTTGGTTGATTGTACTCTGGCGGCTGAAGGAAAATATTTGAATGCTCACAAAGTAGTTTTATCAGCCTGCAGTCCATATTTCGAGGTAATTCTTTTGCTTTTATTACGTGATTAAATTTTTTGTATGTACTTTAGAAATATGTGATTGCACTAAATTGTAGCAAATAACGGATTTAATTTACTGTCGCCACTTGGTGAAACATTTTAATATTTACAATTATTAATTAACGAAACACTTGGTATTGTTTCACGAAATTATATTCTTGTTGATGTACATTTCGCCTTATGGCATCTTTGGAACCGAATGTACTTTGACTTAGGAATATAATAAAGTACTTTATTAATCTTTAAATTGTAGTACTTTGTGATCTCTTTCTACACTGAGAGATGGAATGACCCATCGACAATTACTACTATTAATTTTCAATCTACAATTGTTTACAAACAGAATGTAAAAAAATAGCCCTGTTTATATTCTTGATTTGGTATGTAAGTAACCACTAATTTATGTTACAAGCATTTTTCTATTACTGGAGGTATTAGTTTATTTGAAAGAAGGCACTTAATATTCCTACTTATTTGTTAGTAAAACAAGGAAAATTCTCATGAACTTATTCGTAACTCAATTCAATCTTACCTTATAAAATTTTATCTAGTCAGTACGGAGAATATGTATGTAGTTTGTAGTATAGGATCATTTCAAAGTACAGGAATTTAAGTTGAACTTTCCTAAGCTTTACAGGATACAGTTTTGTGGAGAATTTTGAATTGAAGAGTCAAATGGAGGAAGGGAGTAACTGACATTTTGCAAAATTTTAGTATATTTATGATCGTAATCAATTAAAATCTTCCTTTACCACCAACTTTTGTGTGCTCTTTTTAGTCATCAGGAACTTTGTTTCTTGGTGAAACCAGTTGCAGGCAAAGGAAGTTAACTTTTCAATCTTAGGTACTCCCTTAATCTACTCTTTAATTATGTATGAAAACTACTCCCCATATTATTGTTTCATGTAAAATAAAATTTTCTCAGATTCATTCAACATTCGGTGGACTCTTGGCGAAACATTGACATTTTAATGATAAAATAAAAATCTTGGCTTATAAGTGAACGAAACAGAAAGCCAAGTGTTTTTTTTTTCTATCGTTGATATGTTAAATTATAGAATCCACTTTAAGAATAATTTTGTTGCTTAATATATTTTCGCAAATTGGTTCAAATCTACTGTTACAGTATAAACATATGTATAACTATAAAATTCATACCCTTTTTTATAATTTTTGTTCATATTATCAAGCAGCTGTATAGCTAAGAATGTTATAGAACTCTCCCATGTTTCTTATGCAGAAGTTGGAGTGTACATGTAATTTGTATACACAAATTCATAAAAGATGCCTTTGTCTTTGTATTGTATTTCTTTTATATTACTACAGCTTTTTTAATTCATATTTCATGCTTGTTAGGTTGTACATAGTGAAATCGTATCAGTTTTTCGAAATAATCCTAAATTTTATTCGTTTAATTTAAACTTATAAGAGGCAGCATTTTGTATCAATTTTTTTTTGTAATGGTACACATTCAAATTAAAATAGTGAAATCAGAACGTATTTTGAAAAGCAAGCAAATGTGAAAATGGTTTTTTATTGGAATATGTACCGGAAGATTGATTTTGACGGTTTTAATTGTTTTACTGATAACGTAGAGTTTCACGACGTATTAGTAAGTAAACAGATCCGGACTAGAGCATCACATGGTAAAATAAAATAATGAAACAAAGATAAAATGTTCTTTGTATTATTATATTCTATCATGACATTCATGACGCAGTCTAATCCCGCATAAAGCTATTAATTCTTTTCTTGTTTGCTATGTGATCACTTGAAGATTGTATATTTTTCGCATTTATAACATTGTTTAAAATCATAGACGAACAATTTTCACTTCTTTCATGCGTGTATAGGATCTCATTTAATTTTTTGCTTTTTTACAGTCATTATTATCACAGAACTATGATAAACATCCGATATTTATTTTAAAAGATGTCAAATACCAAGAATTGAAAGCCATGATGGATTACATGTATCGGGGGAGGTGAACATATCACAGGATCAACTAGGAGCATTATTGAAAGCGGCAGAGTCGTTACAAATTAAAGGACTTTCCGATAATCGTAAAGGTGAAACTGAAACGCGGAAAACGGCACCTCCGGCCCCACCAGCAGCAAAAAGTCCACCGCCAACAACATCAATACCTCGAGTTCAAGGTTTAACGATAGAACAACGTCGAAGAGAATTAGAAGAATCGAGAGAGGGTTCACAGTCACCAGGTGCGCGAAAGAAAAACGAATTCGAAGAAGGAGTTTAGATGATTTAGTTGATAACCATCACGATGCCTCAAATTCTTCAGAATCTCATCATAGTAGTCAAGCACCTGTCCAAAACATTCCCATAACATTACCCGCAGCTCCTTCTAAAATAGCAACCGATGTGCCTGAACCCATAGAAACAAAGTCAGAGATTTTGACGAGGCATAAAGCTACGACGGAATCTGAAGTTCCTCAAGTTCCTATAATAAAAGAAAAATAGAAACACATTCTGAACTGATGCTAGAACCAAAGGCTGAATATATTGAGGAAATGAATGAGGACAGTATTGAAGATTTAACGCTTGATGATGACGATATTAGTAATATGGAACAAATGGATGATCAGGGTGCTGGGCCTAGTCATGGCAATATGGGCGAAGGATCGGGACAAGGTAAATATGGTATTTATGTTAGCTCTAGATAATATATAGAAGCAGATTTTTTGAGCTGTGCAGGGTGTCAGTATTATTCAGCTACTAGTAAATATTGCAGTAGTTTACTGCAACTGTAATTAATCGGCCGTCATTGAGTTGTAAATGTTATACTACATAGTTAGTGTCTTCTACCTACTAAATTCATTACTGTTATAATCGTATAACAGTAATGGATTTAGTATGACATGCTTATGTTTGGATATCTCATTTTCACTAGTTCCTAGATTCTAATTCTTAACCCTTTAACTACAGCAGGTGTCAATAAGTGACAGTATAACTTTCACAAGAACCGCTTATCTAAACTTTCATTGGTTCTATTTAAGAGTCTTTTCAGGGATCTGCCTCCAGACAGGCTGACGTTGCCCACCGTCATTTCGTTTGTTTATTTTGATCGATGCGCATTTTTACTTCAGTTTTAGATAGTAATAAACCATACGCATTTAGTTTATTTCTATCTGAGTGCGTGTATATGTATTAACGTTATTACGGATAAGTATATTTTCTATCATTATTTCCAAGAGTTTGTCAACATCTTGTGCTAGCTATCCAAAGCGATGGAGAAAGCAATATACCGAGTCTAGTAGTTATATTTATGAAGAAGGTATGTTTTCGCACAGAGATACACGGTGAAAATGATAGCAAAAAAGAGAGCGATTTAGATATTGTTGCAGGAGAGCTATGATTGACAGATCCGGCATTTCAGACGCATTTGAAGTAAGTAAAGCAATGGGATCACAATAGATATGGAAAGATCACATTTGAACAGGTGTCATTGCCACCTAAAGTAATCTGTGAACGAGGCAAACCAGTATTTCAATTTTCGTTTTGAAAATGAGTATCTGTACGCTCTAGAACAACGATGGAAGAATATAGACATGAAATGTACACCTTTTTCACGTTAATTCTGTTGACGACGCATGTAAGAAGGCCTTACAATTACAGATTATTGATCGAAAAATGTTGCGTGATAGATTTTGTGCATCTTTTAAGGCACTTTAATTTCAGTGGTAATCATCCAGATTATTACAAATTGCTGATAATCAAGCGATTTCGAAAATTAAAATTGAAAATTTATAGCTTTCTTTCGTCTGTTTCACAAACTCTATGAATCTCTATTCAAATGCCGATTTTGCTTTAAACATTCCATCCAAGCAACATCGGTTGGAAATAAAACATGCTGTGGGATTATGAAACGGGAACCGTGCTTATACCGGTTTTGATGGTATCTCACGAAACGACCCATTGGGTGTTCCGGGTGCCCTAGTAAAACACCAATGACAAACTATGGTCGAAAAGGACATTTTTATATACCGATAACTGGCACACTAATGACGAGCTGGCTGAACTTATTAGCACCATCAGAATATAGGCTGTGCACTACTGTTGGAAATGGAATGGGTAACACTTCCTAAACATGACGTTTTCATGGTTACAAATTAACTCTGGAAACAGGAGAAATAAGCCACGCAACTAATCTTGAAGTTGGATTGCGTATTAGGTGATATAAATAATATGCGAATTGACAACTGCGACATATATTGCGAACGGTGGAATGTGTACGAAAATCGGTGGAGTACAAAATATAGTTTTTCCATATGGATATTTCTATGCTAAATGTATAGTACCTTAATTAGCAAGAACTGGCAATAATTCTTTGATTATATAACTGTTCATCAGAAATATATTCAGACAAATTTGACAGAAACATGATACTGTGATTGCAGCTAGACGGGGAAGACAAATTTAGAGTATTTTCATCATTAAGCTGCAGCCAACTTTATGGAAAAACATTACCCAGCTAGTTGTTCCATCTATTAGCAGTCGACAAAAGGGCCAAAGAATTTGCCATGTTTGAACAATAATAGATGCGAAACAAGAAGATATGTAACTTTGTGTTCTGAATGTAAAATAGAGCTTTGTATGGGGGAATGTTATATAATATATCATAGCAGATGTTTTGAACTAGAGCTGAATGTTTTAAAACAAGGAGTGATACAAAGGACCCACTTTTTTATTATTTGCATACTCATAGTAATTATTTTTAAACTCTGAAGTTTAAATGCTAATAATTGTAGTTTTATACTGGTATTGGTACATTATTAAATAAATAAATAAATTGAATATGTTGATGTATGGCTGCTGTTGGAACACAATTAAATTGTAATGGTTCTTTGGAGCAATCCAGCACAAATAGTATCCACGTAAAATTTGGTTCTCAAGAAATGAATCTAATTTTACAAAAGGCCTTATTTGTGCTGGATTGTCGAAGATCCTTTACAGTTTAATTGTGCATGTTTGCATAGTAATTATTTTCAAATCTCAAGAATAAATTAATATACCTAAATTTCTCATGCTGGCCACAGCAATTATTCCTGACAATCCAACGCCAACAATACCCATAAGATCCGAAGTTCCATGAAATTTAATACGTTCAGTGCTAACTAAACTCATCGGAACAGCAAATGGTAACACAATGACGCGCAAACGCGTCAATGCGCACTCAACGTGTTAAAAGTAACATCCTCCATGTCCATCTTTCCAATAACTACGAGCATTACATTTTTGTTGCGTTTGGAGATCTGATTTTATCGCTACGTACTCGTAGATAAAGGGTTAACCTGCATACCTACTAGAAATCATAATTCGCGTTGCCTTAGAAGAAGATTAACGGTACGTTACTGTAATTCACCATATCTTTATTTATAAGTAAATGACATTGAAATATATATATTTACCAATCGATGAATTGTTACTGTTTGGAACGGAATGTAAGACATCTATGAAGCAGATTTATGTCTAAAGAGTGTTAAGAAAGGAGGTTAATTCAATAATTGTTTTTTTTATACAATCTGCATTAAGATATATTCCTGTAACTAGGTGCAAGTGGATATATGCTTGAACAATTATAGATTAGTTTGAAAAAATGATTTAAACAAAATAAAAATAACCCTTACCACCTTGGATAAATACAGATATGTACTTCAACTAAGGTATTTTCAGTGGACAAATTCAGATGATCTACGTGTTGTATATGAACTTTTGATCTTATACCATGTAGTTTTCGGCTAGAGTTCATGTGCAACATAATCCTATTTGTGATCTGAAGATGTACACTTAGTCGTTGTAGTACGTTTATAGATTCCTTTAAAAGGTACTCTTAGAGCTACTTCCACTATTTTATCGGTGAATGTTAATTGTGAATGATCTCGTGTATACTATATACATTTTCTTATAATTGCAAAGTGCGTTTAATTATAGACGTAGATAGTTTCCTTGCTTTACTATGAATTAGCGATTCTAATAATTATTGTCATGTTAATTTATTTATAAGACCACGGGCGATAGGAAATATCCTCGGTACAGTTTGACACTATAGATTATATTTTTCAATAGATTTTCCAAATCAATATTATACACGGATACGCGGTAGCAATAAATGCGTGCTTCTATTATGGCGTCTATCATTCGCTGCATATATAAAACCATTTTTAACGTACGAAAGGACCGCTAATCCATCGGTTTTATATATTTGAGTATTGTCTATATAGCATTTGAAGTATTGAATGTCACCCTAGATCAAAATTTATTTTGGAAGATAAGAACTAACTGGAAACATGCGTTTTGTTTAAGTTGGAATGATCTACGTATGCGATTACGAATGTTCAGTAATTTTCCATTCTTTTCTTAGATGTATGTTGTATTACAGTGGTAAGCTGATTAATTTAGACACCTTGCACTGATAGCTTCTGAAAACTTGCTTCCGGTAAATTCTAGTTACTGTTTGGTGGAATTTGATGCTTGATTTTAGATGCAATTATATTTGGAAAGAGCCGTTTTCCACCAAACATTTACTGGAGCAACACAAAGCCGGATGAAAAAGTTTTAAATCGTATAGAAACATTTCTTGATAGTCAACATTGTCTGTTTCGCAAATATCAAAGAAGTGCTGTCAGGGCGGCACTGATCTCCATTGTATGTAATCATACCAGTGTTAGCGCAGCTTCATTACATTTTGGCATAAAACGTACTACATTACATTTCTATTTAAAGAAATTGTTTGTTAGACCTAAATAAATATATTTTATAGTAGCAGTGATTTTTAGTTTGAGTTCATAGTTAGAACGATTTTCAGGATTTGGCGGATGGCATATGGGAAATCAAAGTCAAGATGAAGTATTTTTAGCCGCGCAAGAGGCTGTAGGAGCTCATCGCGACTCTCAAGGTAGGATTGATGATTTAAATCTTTCTACTCTTTTACTTTAATGCAATACATACGTATCTGGTATATTTTTCTATTATTATAGATATTCATGCTGCAAATAAAATAATGTTGATTTTATGTGTATTTTGTGTCTATGACAACCTCGTTTACGTGATTTACGTAAAGTTGGTTCTTAGTAAACGCGAACACTTCTATTCTATACTCTACTTTAGTATTTAGTATGAAAATTTGCATCACTGTGTTCCATGTAAGAAACGACTATTCCCAAATATTTAAGGCGTAGAATAATGTAGTTTGAGTATTACATAATTATGTATTACTTACATTGCTACATTTTAAATATTTGCTAATGTTCGTTTCATTGCATAATTCGTAAAATTTGCTACCAAAATATGTATGTGTTGCATTTCGGTTAAGGAGTGTTTTACATCTATTTAATGTATGGCAAAACTAACACCTAGAGTATTATCCAGTCTCTATTTTTATTTTGTAGTATTTAGCTCTTTAGTATTTTATCTCCTGTGCTTTATGTATTATTTGCTTTGACTTAGATTTAGCCGCTTTTGTTATACTTATTTTCAACCACATCCCCCCACTGACAAAATGAATTGTTTTTTTATATATATTTTTAAGGGCAGCCATTTCTAAATTTCAATACTGCGCTTTTAGCAAGCTCTCAAACTTTGGTGGTGCTCACGAGCACGTATTTGACAAGGTAGGAAGGGGGAGGATGGTTCTGGAATCAAAATGAGAGGAGCGAGTTTAGATAATAGTGTGTCTTTCAAGGTTCATTTCAATAAAATTCGTAATTCTATCATTTTGATTCCATTAATGGAGACTGTTTAGTCTCGGTGTTCTATTTTTCATATAAGTTTAAACGCTTTATTATTTTCGTTTTAATATCCTTGTGTTTTGCCACGCATATTTAGATGTATATTGTATTTTTGGGTATTCTAAAAGCAAACTAACATTATGCCAAAGTGCTTAGTTTTGAGTTTTACGGTCCATTATTGGCGTAACGTTCGTTTAGTACTTTATAATTTAATATAATGTTGGCCTTCTATCTGATATTCTATCTTACCTAACTTGATTTCTATTGGTTATATATATATATATATATATGTGCATGCTTTTTAACTTGTTCATATGTGAAAATATGTATTTTTGTAGTTGTGTAATAATTAATACACAATGAGGTACAGTTTATAAACGTCAAGATCGATTTGAAATAATGTGAAGATATACTTTATTATCTTCGCTTTGTTTCTTTTTGACTTAATTTTAATTCGTAAAATTCTTTGTACTTCACCTTGGAATTGTACGAACTAACATTTACCGAAAAACATCTCTAAATTAAATGGTAACTGTATACGATTGTATATAGTGAGGTACACTGTAATTGGGGTAGTTGTTGCTGTTACAATAGCTGCTTTAACAGTGATTTGAACGTGGCCTTGTGATTTGTTAATGGTGATCAGAATTGATACCGTTTGGTATTAGTAAACCTATCAATCCGTTTTTCTATTCTCCTTTGTTTACTTCAGTGGCGTGTTACTAAGTGAATCACTAATGATGTCATGAATTTAGATTTCCTGAATTCATGAATTTACCCTGATTAGTTCAAAATTAATAAATAGAAGAAATTCTTTCATTTTTTGAAAGAAATTTTTCCATTTTATCGACGAGTTTAAGTGTATAACTTTCATTGTTTGAAGAATATACAGATTAAGGTAGTATCATCGATGATTAGAAAATTGTATTAATTTTCTGATTTGAAAAGGAAACAAATACCGGTCTACAAATACTTTTTTGTAGAATTTGAAGGTAGTTGTTTGCTATTTGCTATCCGCAAGTCTATTATATAAATAGAAATACTAATTGTTTTAATTTGTAATCTTTATTTATATAAAAGATGTTTAATTATTCATCCCACTATTTGAAAAGAAAAGTGTAGTTATTATATTGCGATATTGTTCTCATTTCATTTGAAATGAGTTCTTTGTTGGTACACTCTTATTATGTGTTTAGGCATCTGCATTACAGATCTACGTTTGTACATCTGTTAGTGATCAAATCGGAATTCACCGTGATAAGAGTTTGTGGTGTTGTAATTACTTTGGTACTTACTATACCTGAAACTTCACAACGGTATTGCTTTCACATTTGTTTCCTACTCTAAATCATCCGCACACGTGTAATTATATACTTTTTGGTATTTAATGAGGTATGTACAAGAGAAATATTGTAATTGTGTACAGTTTTGTATTCAATGAGGTATGCATACGTTGCAATTAGTGGCAACACTTCACCCTTCCTTTGCGGACGATAGGCGCATATATAGTATATGCGTTTGATGTTTGTGTTGATCGCCCACAAAGAGTTGACTGTAGGCCGTAATAAATTCACATTGCAAGTTCCACTTTGGCATCTTGCAATTGCTTATTACTATAATTTTCATATATCGTGCTTATTATTTTTTGCGGAAGTGCTTTCGTAATTGGTCACGGCATATATTTACTTAAACTTTACCCTGTTTTCAGGGGTACACCAATCCACTTGTAGGGCATTAAAAGATTATTTTAGCGGATAATGTTCGTATATAATCCGTTCTTATTTTGTCTATAAATGGATTGATGGGCTCTTAAAATTGCGTATTTAAGTACTCATTGTGGAAGCTTATTTCTGTTCAATGTTAATCTAAGTTTTTGTAGTGTTGTACATTTTAAAATGAATAAAGTGTTCAGTATTGTACCACTTGATTTAAATACAGTGAAACAATATGAAGCAATTTACTCATTACATAGTAATACAAGGTTTTATTCATCTTCGGTTTGATACTCAGTATTAAGCAGTGGTATAACGGTAAAGGCATTGCATTGCATAAGTTTGTGCAATGCAGTAAATAGTTTGGTGAAATAAAAACTGATTTCACAATTTACGTTAAGAACGTATAGTACATGCTATATTGTTTTTTCTTAATGTTTGCATTTTGTATGGTTTACAAATTATGTATCTATTGCAATGAGTGCTTTTAAATTGTTTAAATATGGATATATAAAATTAGTTACGTGGAGGAGAGATTTGTCTTTGTAGCACAATATTGCGAGGTATTTTCAAATTTAGGTAAGTATTTTCTTCATCTGCGCATGAGTATCAATGAGCAGATGGTATTTTATCGTGTGATTATTTAAAATACAGTCGTTTAATTCTGAACTACGGCGCCGGTTTAAAACATTGCCGAGGATGTTTATTTTTCTTTTTATGGTAAGTAGTCTATAAGTATATACATTAGTGCTGAGCTTTGGGGTGTGTGTGCATTATGGATGTGTAATAGGAGGCCAACAATTTTTGTGTGTACTAAGTTTTGCAGATTTGATTGCTTATACATTGCTTTATATGTATTTGATGTAACTAAATCGTTAGAGGTGTCAAATATCATCTAAATGTGTGAGCGTAACAAGTGGGACAACTCCAAGCTTGTATTAATAGTGTCTATATTATGACAAGTTTTACTCGCACAAACATGTAGTTGTATTATTAGTCCTTAACCTCCATGTTTCTGTGAGTTTTCATAATTTAGATAGCACTAACACAAGCCGCCAATTGCCTTACCTGTAAAGCTCACGGCATTGGATGGTCTTTACATAATCTAATCGTTAGTGACATAAAACGGCAACCAAATTTTCATAACTTCAAATTATACCAATGGTCTTCCGAGTGTATGAAGTGCGAGTGTGGTCTGTTGCAGTACTTCCGTTCAGATGTCCTCGTTGTGGGCGCCAATATTCTGTTCAGTACACTCTTGAAAGACATCTAAGATACGAATGTGGGGTAGCAAAACAGTTTTCATGTCGAGTATGTTTAAGAAAATTTTCACGTAGAGATATTCTTCGTTGTCACGAAAAGAAATTTAAACATGAGAATATCGCAACTAATAAATTCCCAACTATATAATAAAGTAATTATGTATTTGCTTAAACATGAACAGCGTATTCATATGACTGCAGCATGTGATTATGCAATTTAAATATATTGTAATTAGTAAGTAGGCCAACTATTTGAAATGATTATAATAAAACATACGAAATAGTTGGACTGGGTGGAGGAGGGCATAATAAAAATAAGTACAGTATAAGCCTCAGAGGAAAACGAACAGGAACGAATGAAGAAATGGGAACTCCGAGTTGGTAGGAGACGACGGTTTCGAATTCATCTTCGCAAAAGGCTGGAGTTCAACATTGCAACTGCATTGGAATTAGCAGAGCTGGAGATGCCATCTTCCATATATAGCAAGTGGAAGATCTGTGAGTATATTTTATTTGCTATTAATATGGTTAGAATATAACAGTATTATTGGAAAAACGTAAAAGCTTCATTTTATAATTGAGCAAAATTGTATTCACATCGGTTTTATGTAAACAAACTGGATTAACTTCTTGCGCAACATTTATCGAAATCTTATGTGATTGTCAATTTAAAAATTGTTAGTCTGTGCTATAATGATCATTAATTTATATCCAATATTTCTATGGCTATGCAGTGGGATATCTCCCTATTTTGAACGAATCTAGTTATCGCTCGAACTGCAAGACTGCATTAAAATTCGAAAAGTGGACTTATTGTAATAGTCTTAGGGGTTATCTTTTCTTTTTTGTAATGAACGATTTTATTGAAAACATCCACAACCTGAAGGAACAAGTGCAGATTGCAAGACTTGCTAGGTATTATACATTTGGATCGAGCAAGCAAATGAATTTAATGACGTAGAGTGATTAATTTAAAACTATTCGTGTTGTTTTAAGTTTTCATGTATTGGGGTGGGTTACCCAATCAAAAAGAGCTACAGTGCATATGTTCCTTCTAATATTAAATGTCAATTTATAAATTGTGGATTAGTTTAAGCTAAAATCGAGTAGTAGGAAGCCTTCTATTTGAGAATAAAATAGTCCTAAATTGAAGTTTTTGCAGCTTCCTACTACACTAAAATTCCTGTATCTTAACCGTTTCCTTTCTTGTTACAGATGGATTCCAAACCTTACTGAAGATTGCTGCTGTATTTTTCCAATTAAATTTTGTATACAAATATTTTGAATAAATTTGTTGTTTAATTCTGGTTTTTATTGTAGTTTGAATTTTTTTTATTTTTGTATGTCAAGGCCACTCAAATGCATGTCTAAAATGTTTAACTAGGCAAAGCATATTATCGATACGAATTAATTGGTGACTGCAAAATATTCAATTCATTAACTAACGAAAAGTATTGAAAATATGCTTCATCTTAATTGATATCAGATGAGACCGTAAAAGCTGTTTCGTGATGCAGAGTGTTCCATATCGGTACTCAGTACAGCAGTACTTTATTTCTAGGAAGGTCGGCTTGGCTATTGCCGGGCGATGCAGTTTCAACTTCGGGGGTTTTCCATGTCTGAATTGCGGTAAAATCTACAAGCATCGTGGAAATATGCGTAGGCATATGGTCTACGAATGTGGCAAACAAGCTCGATTTCATTGTACATATTGCCCTCGAAAGTTTCATCAACTTTCAAATCTTAAACGTCATGCTGATACACAACATGAGATGAAAAATAGATACGAAGATAAATACGTAGTTAGTAAAATTTACGTAGACTCTAAAGACTTTTAAATTCCAATGATTCGTAATTGTATTGACCAATTAATTTGAAGCTAGTCGTCTAATCCAATTTTTGTGTTTTAGAAGTTGTACTGTTTGTTACCGTCTGATGTAGATACAATACGTATTGTAAGACTCTTGATGTAATCTGCTAAACAATATTAAAAGAAAGATAATGGCACATTAGTATATTCACATCACAAAATCTTTTCTGTGAAACTTCGAGAGGTAAATCAAATTAATAAAATTACATACAAGGTCAAGTTTGTCAGAAGTTGATACGAATTTTATATATGTAGATTCCTACGTCAAAATATTTACGAATTCTCGCTCTCTCAATGTTGTGTTGCATATCTAAGGTAAGAAAAGGGTTTGATCAAAATTTTATACTGGAAGTTCATGACTAATTCGTTTAGTGCGTTTTCGCGAAGTAATCTTACTAGAGTACTGCAGACAAGTAGACAAGGATTCGAACTTTAATGCACAATGTATCCGATGAATAAGGGGTAAGTTAGTGTCAAACCAAGAACGTATTCATCTTCGTCGCATTCTAATTAGGTGCGTATCTATCAAAACTGATCCAATTGCTTAAGATTTTTGATATCAAATAGCATAGTAAGTGATCGAAGGAATATGAACTCGTCAAACACTTGCTAAATAATTTGAAAATTTACAAGGTAAGAATTTCGAAAAGATTATTTAATATTGTGAAGTATTAAATAAATAAAAAATAAAAATGGCTTTGTTTCGCAATCTGTTCAATGGTTGCCCTTCTAAAAGCTAACCATGTCGACTGATATTAAAATGTACATCCTTACTTTCAACGAGGAGTGGTTGCTACATATCTTGAATTCTATTGGTAGATTTATAAAATTGCGAGACTAAATATTTAGTGCATAAGAAAGTGAGCAATTTGGATTTCTTTTACTAACATTTAAAATTACGTTACTAAAAAAATAAAGCAACGTTATAAACTGATTATTAACAGTAATTAAGAAGCAATTTTATATATTAAACTTTTGCATTCAGATCAAAATATCGACAAATATGTAGTGGTAAAGCATAAGCAACCAATACTCAGTTACGTAAAAAAAAATAAACTCGAGCAAATTACTTAAAATATGCGTTCACTTAGGCTGCAGCTTCTAAACTGAATAAATATATCAAAATATTCAATATAAAATTAGCAGTTATTTTGAAATCGGAACTTGACAATTAATATCTCTGAAATACTGAAATCCGTGTTAGTGAAGAGAATAAAAAATGATGTTGAATATATCGATTGTATAAAGCCTGCAAACACGAATCAGTAGGTCGTAGACTGTTTAATTTGTGTTGATAACAATCGAGTAGTTGGTATGCAAGACATGCATTTTTGTCTAATAGAAGGGGGCTTAATATACTTTTTATTTTTATTAGGATTAATTATACAAACGATTTTTAATTATAGTTGTCTTTGAAAGAAATATTTCTCTTGTAATACTGAGTTTACTGATAATCGATTATCGTATCCTCATTGAATTGCAAGGATCAGAAAAGTTACAATGCATTTGATATCCTGAATATTATTTCCTTTTGATAGATGATCAGTGATCGCATTCGTGCAATATGCCATTATCAACAGTTTGTTATATGCGGTGACACCCCTCTTCTTTCAGAATCGGCATTCCTCTGTATGCAGTGTGGAAGAACATATAAACACAAAAAGAATTTACAAACGCACATAAAATATCAGTGCGGCAAAGGAGCTTTATATGAATGCGTGTTATGTAAAAAGAGATACAAACAGCGCTCCACTTTGAAGAGACACTTAATCTTTTGCGGAACTTCACAAAATACGCATTATATATAACAATAAACTACTATAGCAAAGTTGGTGTTTTTGTTTACCAATTGACATGCATTTGATGGAAATATAATAAATACTAACTGGCGTTCGCACTGATGTAACTAGCATAGGAAGTGCGCATGTCAATAGTTTTGTGCATACTACTGTATACAAAATAATAAAAATGCAAGCTCAACACAAGGAACAACTAGGTAAATATTCGATGAACCTGGATATTCAAATACAGTAAAATTGAAGCACCGTCATACACGATCCACTGCGGTATTTACTTAAGCATTCTTAACCAAATTTTGAGTATATATAGTCATGGACGGCAAAAATAGACTAGTGAATCATAATTACACATTTTTTAGGCATATTGTGTAATGGGGTACCCTATTTTACTGATAAAAAAATAATTCGAATATCTGGATTTTTGCTTATGACCGAGGCTGGTCTCAATTGATTCCGATAATAGGTATTATACTGTATTTGTAAATGGTACAGGCAACATGATTGTTGTAATGCAGAGTTAATTTTGAAAATTAAATTCTATACCGATAAAATCATTTTAATAGAGTTTGAAATTCTGAAAATCTATAGAAATGTCCTGAGTACTGTCATTCATCGCAATCACGTAATTAATTTGTCATTGACTTGCGTAATAACATATTACAAAAGTAGAAATATTCCAGTTAAATTTGTGGTTTGATATATTGCAGATTCGAATTAAAACAGTCAAAGTTATTACCAATTTACAAAATTTGGCTTTCTGTGCCACAAATAGTCCGGATTAAAGCGATTATACTAGTATCTTGCGAACTATACTTTAATTAGATGGTGGTGGAACATTATATAGTGCTAAATTCTGCAGCGCTATTATGAAGGAAATATTTAGTTGGATAGCGGGAGGAACCGGGAGAGGGGGTGGCGGCAAGTATCGAGTGCTGTATAAGATTGGTTTTACAATCATTTACATAACTGAATATTCAAATTTATAGCTAAATTTCTATTATTTTGTGTGAAATAATATTGAAATTATTATTTTTGGTTATTAGTGGCTTCTTATTTCTATTCTTAATTACTCTAGCAATTGTAATTTTAACGCCTAATTTATTTCTGTATTTTGGAAATTGGTTAATTAAATTTTGGATGGCATTGTTACGTGGGAGACGCACAATAACCATTGGAGGATATAGGAAGAACTTGTATTACACATTCAAGGCGCACTGTTAGATATTCAATTGAAACTTTGCAAAATTATTTTCGCTGGTGTTACGAAAAACATCTTATGTATTTATTATTCTAACTGTCAGAGCAATGCAGTTAGTGTGCATTCATTTATTAATCTTCAGGATCTCTTTAATACTGTTTTGATTAACATGTAGAAGCGAACACCTATTGATTTGTAGTGTTTGAAAATTCTTTAGTAGGATATCTAGTAGGTTATTGAAATTGATTGCACGAGTAATGAAGATTTAGCATGACGATTGCTCTGTGAAAGCTTCTATAACAAATAATAATTTTCAGAATTCTTTAAGAAACTTGGCCGTGAAAATTGGAATATTATACCGTCAAAAATTCTCCACAAGAAGCAGCCTATACCTAAATATTCCCTTTCTATTTTGAAAACCACTAAACATGAACCATCTACTATGGAAGTGAAGCGATTTCAGTGCATGAAGTGTAGCAGAAGTTACAAGAACAAACGACATCTATACAGACACGAAAAGGAAGAATGTATCGATGTTGTCCCGAGATTTAAGTGCCATTTGTGTTTGTCACCATTTCGAAGAAAATATCATTTAAGTCGACATCTACTAAGTAGGCACGGTTTAACAAATTCAAGCTTTCCCGATATATAAAGAACGATTATTTCTAGTGTTATCAGTAGAGCGCGGAGTGCACGCATTCTACACATGCATATAGACAGAGTGCATGTATCCCGCGTTCTAATATCAATATAAACAACTATCTTAGGAAAATATTTTTCGAGTTCATTGACTATACCATTATACATATTTTCAGAGGTACATACATACATATTTTGTATACAGTAATAAATATTTTTTAAACTAATCGTCGATTTTATCATACACCGACCGAGTCAACAATTTTCTAACTGCTATTACTACTAATAGTTCAGGTTTATACATTAAGGCTTCCTTTGATTGATTCTGTTTATTGTATACTTAGGGTAGCTATCTTTTCTTCGTTCTATTCAACTTGTGGTTTTTCTACTAATGGGAGCAATTTGCAGTAAGACTTCTAATATTATGTTTAAAGGGTACTTCGAAATACCTCCCGATATACATTTTTATATTGATTCCGTTACTGCGTTTATTTCAGGTACCATTATGTCCCACATATGAGGTAATTGAGTCACCAAATACGTCTAGTAGTTTCCGCTTCTGTTTCCGTCAATTATTTCTATATAATATAATAATTATTATTTTAATGGCATTACCGGTCAAGCTATATTCGAGTTAACTTTGGGAATACAATACAATATACTACAAAACCAGACATTGCAGTAGTAATAAAGATATGTTTTATGGTTTGTTAGGTATAATGTACTAATACTAATTAATCCTGTTCAAATCCACCTAAGGAAAACACTCAAGTTTACCAACGAGGAAGATTCCCCCTGAATAGTTGGAACGAAGCTGATGTATACTGGGAATTATAAAAATGTTGGAAGTAGAGAAGCATATTTAAGTATTTTTAAACGCTTATGGAACATATTGCCCGAAGAATTTTCAGTATAATATTTTATTGGAAATTTGACATTTTCGTTGGCCCTATTAAATATTTTGTCGTTGGTTGAGTAGGAAAGTGAAACTGCAGACGACCACGAAATGTTATTCAGTACAATACGATTAACAATGTTCTACAGTTAGTTTTGTGGAATGATTAAATCGAACGTTACAAACGTGACATATTTCTTTTAGTAACTATTTATACTTTTTTACTTTATTAGCGTGTACTACCATTATTATATGTATATTCAAAAATACACTTAGTTGGACCCGTGATGCCACCCACCTCTATAGTTTAACTTAAATTAACATTTTTCCTTTGTTAATTTAAAGTTAACATTCTTTGAGTCTGAATGTACTGTAAATCAATTTATTATCTATAAAACAAATAAAAGAAGCACTGTCTTCCATATAAATTATTATAAAAGTCCTATTCGATCACAAAATTTCCAGCTGGCTAGCCGCTTCGTCATAATGTCCGCTACTTGTCTTTCCGTTGGAATTTGAATTTCTAGCTGTCCTTTGATACGTCCTCGCACGAAGAAATGCTTCATAGCAATATGCGTTGTTCTACGGCGAAACTCTGCGTTTTGGGAAAGTCTCACTGCAGCAAAATTATCCAGCTGCAGAACAGGAACACATTTCAACTCCCAACTCCCACCATTCGTTTGAACAATCTACTCAATCGAATAACTTCTTTGGCTACTTTGTTCGCCGCTATAATTTTTGGCTCGGTTGTCGAAGTTGATATTACCTGTCCTTGAGTCACCCACCTACATATAAGATAAGACTACCTGTGCATCATCCGATACCAGCATCGCTATAGTATTTTAAAGTGGCTATTCCTTTCTACAATCGAGCCAGCAATGTATCGGAAGACTTTCTTGACTTTTGCACGTCTTTCGATGGATTCTCCAGATATTTTGATAAAAATTCTGCGCTGTAGGCTAGATCTGGTCTTGTATCGACTATAAGGTACATTAACGCTTCCACTGCCTGCCGATATGGGAAATTATTCTTTTCGATCAGATCTTTCCCCGTTTCTGGATTCTTCAGTATTGGCGTTGAATGCTGATTGCACTGTGAAACCATGAATCGTTCTAGAATCTTTCTTGCATATGTTCGCTGACTTATTTTGATGCCCCACTTGTTCTGTTCGATTTCTAGTCCCAAAAAATTATCTGCCTTCTTAGACTTTTTCAATTCTGCTCTCAGCTCTTCTAGGAGGTCTGTCAGATCCTGTCGACTAGACGCTGCTGCTACTCCGTCATCTACGTAAATTGCCAATAAAAACACCATTTTTCGTCAGCCTTATTTGTTCTAAATCCTAGTTCTAGCAAAAACTGTCCCCACACCTAGGAGCTTGCTTGAGTCCATACACAGTTCTTGTCAGTTTGCACACTATCTGTACCATTTTTATATTCTTCTGCTTCATGTAAATGATGTCTCCTAGTTCTTCATACAGCAACGCCATTGAAACGTTCAACTGTGTGTACCTTCCCGTTCGTAGCAATACTTAACATCGAGCGAATAGTTTGTTACTGGCCTGAAAGTTTGGCTGTAGTCGATGCCATAACGTTGGCTCAATCCTTTGACGGCTAATCTAGCTTTATATTGGTCAATAGTGCCATTTGCGTTTGTTCTTCAAATTTCGTCCTGACAGCTGAAATTTGTTTGCTTCACCCTCCAGATCTGTATCATCTTCTGTTCTATACTCCTCACTGGTGCTATCTTCGAAATCGTCTTGATCTTCAGAACTGCGGTCTTGGATCAACAGCTTTATTTTTTCATTGCACTCTCCTGGTTTTTCTTAGAAAGTTACGTCTCTTGATAAAACAACCTTTTTCTTGGCTTGATGGAGCATGCATGAAGTAAGTAAATCCAATAATGCGCAGATGTTCTATCCTTGGTTTTTTATTAATCCAGAGTTCGAATGGACTTACTCCCTCTGTTCATGATTTTCCATTTCTGATTAAGACGTGGACAGCTGAAGTCACTAGTTCCGCTCAAAATTTTTTATGTTTCTGGGAATTTGATGTTTGGATTTCTCATCTCGATAATTGTACGATTCTCACGTTGAGCTGCCGTTTGTTCTGGTGTATACGGCAGTCAGCCTATGGGGGACTCCTTCCATGTGAAGAATGGTTCCGACTTGTCCGTTCTCCGACTCGCCGTTGTTGTTCAGTAGTTCCTTGATCGAATGTCCTTTTATTTTTTAATCATATTTATTTTCAAATACAAGTAATCGAAAAAACATTAAATGCCATTTTATTTATGACAGATAATATTGGTTAAATAGTGTCGTTGACTGCGTCCACACTGTTCCAACCGGATTCGTATATTTTCTATTTCGATCTCATATCGATCGGAATTGCACCAATTTCATTGCGAACGTTTGTTTTTCAATTCCTGAATATGGAATATGAAGAGAAACCTGAATCTGGACACCAGTAACGATAATTCTGCTTATTTACACAGCCTGATAACTCAAACTGTGCCTTATCAGACATAGTCAAATAATTTAAGCCATCGCCATCAAAAAGTTCCAGAAGTCAATTACAGCAATTAAGTAAGTTGCAACATACGCCGTACTGATGTTTCACCAACTCTTGAAGCAATTGCTTGTCACCTGACCGAACGGTGTGAATTTCCTTTTCACCGTTGTTGACATATGTATGTCTCGATGACATAAGGACGATTTCACGTGCCTACCGCTCCGTGGCTACTGAAATGCCTCCCCCTCGAGTTCCTGGAGCAGTTCAACATTTTCTTTTCATGCTCAAGTATCAAGGATGGACTGCATGGTCAACAGCTTCTGTCTCTGGAAGCAGTCGAGGCCCTCAAACTGCGTTAACATCTGTTTTGAACAAACACAGGAGTGTATCAGCTTTGTGGAAGGCATTATGAAGAAAAATTAAACACTTTCAGTCGACACTACTGCAACATTAAAAAATCAACTCTCGTACCTATAATAAAAATAGACAAATAATTGAAGAATTAGTAGCAAAGAAATGAAGATAAATTATAATAAATGATCATTTCTAAATTCAAAATTTATATTAACGAAACGTGAAATTGAGAAAAAGCACACTCTTCTAATTTTACGTGTTTTCTCAGTATAGATTTTATCCGTTGCAGTACGAGTAATACATTTACCAAAAATTGCTATGATGAGTTTGTTCGGATGCACAGAAAATATAGATCTTGGTATTCGTTTGCATATACGCTGGATACTGGTATGAGTTTAAGCTATTTCCGTTTAGGAAGCGGTTTAGAAGCAGTAAATAGACCGGTATGATATTTTCACTGGCTTTGTGAAATGAAAGTGTATTTCCATTTTGCAGCGAGTTTGGCAATCACCTTTTTGTTTCGACTTTGACGACTAAGTTTTTGTCATTTTCAAAGACCGTAACTGTAGATTCTTCTTTTTCTGGGAATCATAAAACTACCTATTTTTTATCGCCTGCAATGATGCCTATTAGCTGAGACGACCCATTGACAAGACGATATAGTGGAAATCTACACTGTTTCACGCGGCGTTCTTTTTAAAGTTGAGTCATTATGGGGAATCCAGCGGGAACTGCTTCCGTATCTTCAAATGCTTGTGCATAATGGTGTTAAATGTTTTCACGCCAATCTTTAGAGTTTGTGGATTGCCCCTTAGGGTATATAGGTATATCTGGATTATTTTCTTTGTAATGGCCGTTCTCGGCTTAATAACCCGAAAAATTCCACGAAACATGACTTGCAGTCAAACACTGGATTGATCTACTTAAAATATTCTTTACACTTTCAGTCACGTGTGAAATTATAAATAATAACATATAAATAAATATAAAATCACAGCTTGATAATGCTTTTTATTCAATGGAGTTACTTCCCATGCAAACGATCAATTTAAATTTATGTATTTTGAAAGTATTCTAGTATATTTGTCATTTTGGATTAAAGTAACCTATTACAATATATTTTCATCTAACACAATATTATCAAGTGCATGAAAGTACCATTATACATATCTTGCGTGCGCGTTGGTGTGGTACTGAATCTGATTTGTAGTGCTTTTTTCTTTTATTTTTAAACTAATACTAAATTTTATTTGTTGAACATTACATCATCGGAAAGGGTAAGAACTGGTTTCCGTAGTGGTAACTTGCATTAACTTTGGTTGATCTACGTTGACAAAGTTACCAGTTCATCATCTTGAGAAATCTACTCGCGGTAACAACATTGTTAGTTTTGGTCTACCTCGTTCTAACGATGAAAAGCGGGAGGAATTACTGAATTTAGTTTTGCATTAATTTAATAGTGTACTAGATTGCGATATCGCATTAAATGATATAAATGATGTTTACCGGATTGGCCGTAACAGCAGTTCCCACCCTGTAATTGTCAAGTTTGTTTCATTTTTGGTTAAAGATAAGATATTTAAGAAAGCTTATAAGTTAAAAAATACAGGTATATCCATTTCCAATGACCTGACCCCTGAAGATCAGACTAATCATAAAATTTTATATAGTTACTATAAAATCGCGGAAGACAAACGTTTAAATCCTATCATAGGGTACAACAAGATTATAATTAAAGGCCGCAAATACACTGTTGATAATTTATCGGATCTCGACGAAATTATTACAACTACTAACTCGAAGGATGCCAAATTGTACTCGATTAATTCAATACCCAACGCCTGTAGTACATTGGAACCAGGCCCTGTGGGAAATTTAAGATCCAAAGGCAAAGCGGGTCCAGAATTAAGGCTTCCTATCAGGAAAAAATAAATGTTTCTATTGGCTAATAAATTTTGTCTTATATAAATTTATACATATATGTATGTTTTATAATATATATACATATAACTGTTTTTCCTTTTTGCTCGCATCATGAAACTTAGGGTAGCCCATGTAAATATACGTTCTCTTCCCACTCGTTTTCTTGAAATTCAAAAATTATTACATAGTAATAATTACGATATATTAGCAGTTACTGAAACATGGCTGTCAGAAGAACTTAACTCTAGTCTTTTTAAAATACCTAATTATACATTATTCAGATGTGACAGACAAGGAAGAGGTGGTGGAGTGGCTATATTTTGTAGATCGTGAATTGAAGCCACTGTCACAAACTGCCTCAAAAGATTTTATAGAATGTATGTGGTTAAAATCAGTGTTCGAAAATTTACCTTATATAATGTACTCTAGTGTTCCGTACGGTAGAATATTTAATACACAAACGCAAACAGTGTTTGTGTAGCAAATACAAAAAAAGAACTGTTATTCTGTTTGTGATCTTTCTACACAACGACAATACTGTACTGAACTAACTCAACATAAAGATCAAAACATTTCATTGTATTCGGTTCAGTACATTATTCTTAATGTACTCTTTGTGTTTTTGACTATTGGTATTCGTTTGGCTTTCATGGTATAGAATTGTTATTTAAATTTTATAATGCCGCGTCCAAAAAATATTTTATTGCAAACATTGTATTCCACAAACGAAAGTAATGAAATTATATGCAATAATGATAATTGCGAAAATAAAGTGTTAAATTCCCACAGCGGTAATTTAGAAAGACATTTAACACTGATGCATCCAGATGTATATAAAAAGTATATTTACCAAAAGAAATCAAAGATCACAACACAATAACAGAATAACATAATTACATGACACATATACAATTGAAAGGAAATGGTGTAACAAATTCTAGTCCAGGAATTTTAGCACCAAAAACGGGTTCGCTCCGCAAAATCCTGATAATTGATTTTTCGATTGGATTATGTCGGAGAGTGTCTCCTAAGTATAAAATCAAGTTTGTGTCGTCCGAAACTTAGAGCGTTAGCCGCAATCTTGAAGAAGGCCTTGCAAATACCTCGGAAACGGTGAGTTTTACGTTAAAATTTGTGAGGACCTTTTTTGGAGAGGATAAAATTTTCCATCTTTTTATTTGAAACTGTGTATATTTACCGAGATACAGGCGAGTTTTTTTGTCGTGTTTCCAAAAGTTATGGAGTTATTTTCCAAAAACAAAAATTTGGTTTGTTTAATCGACTATATCTCCGTAAATATTAACAATACAGAAAAAGTTTCAAATAAAAAAGATGGGAAATTTTATCCTTTACAAAAGGGCCCTCACAATTTTTAATTTAAAACTCCGTTTCCGAGGTATTTGCAAGAAGGCGTTCTTCACGATGGCGGCTAACGTTCGCGGTTTCGGACGACACAAACTTGGTTTTATACTTAGAGGACACTCTGACATAATCCAATCAAAAAATTAATTACTACTTGTATATTATGAAAAACGAACACTACAGAACGCTAAAATATAATGTAGAGGAGTACACAACCACTACAATTGTACTGTTCTAGGACGAAAAAGAGAACGCTACGTAATGTACGTAATTCGGGTTGTGTGAAAATACACAAACACAAAAAATAGATATCGTTTCTGGGTTTGTGTACAATACACTAAATAATGTTCAGTTTATTTTGGAACACTGGTTAAAATGAACGATTAACAACCAAGTCATCAGCATCGGTGTGACTTATAGACCTCCTAAAACGAATTTATTTTGTTTCATGAATGAATTTGAAGAAAGTCTGTCGGATTTCTCAGTTTTCAGTAATTATATTATTTGCTTGGGAGATTTAAATATGGATCTTCTTAATGCGGGTGATAATAAGATATTAGATTTTCTTGACCTCATACAAACATTAAATCTTACTCAACTTATTGACCAGCCTACACGAATTACCACTATTTCAGCGACATTACTGGATCTAATTATTACTAACTCCGAACTACCTGCACTGAAATCTGGTGTATTCAAAGTTCGATCGGACCATTTAGGAGTCTTCTGTGATGTTAATTTCAAAACTAATAAAAATATTAAGCAAACATTTACAGCAAGAAGTTATGCTCGTTTTAACTAGGATGACTTGTCGGTGACCTGTATAGAATTTCTTGGTATTTGATATATGATTTGCCTGATGTCGACTTAAAATTGTCTTTCTTCAATGCTAACATTGTACAACTGCTGAACCATCACGCACCTATTAAGCAGTTCGTTTCACGCGTCCTCCTGCTCCATGGTTAACACACAATCTTGAATTAATGATGAAGTCAAGAGACAAAGCTCGTCGCCGATATCTTAGCACGGGAAATTCCGTACACCATGTTTTCTATAAAATGTTTAAAAACGAAGTCAATAGAGCAATTAAACGGGAAAAATCAGCTTACTTTTCTTATAGATGCAAAGTTAATTCGGGCAATAGTCAGAATCTTTGGAAAGAAATTAAAAATCTTAATCTATGTAAGCCTAAACGTGCTGATATACCTCATCATCTAAAAGATGTGGATGCTCTAAATCAGGTATGGGCAACCTCCGGCCCGCGGGCCACATGCGGCCCTCGAGTAAGGTTTGTCCGGCCCGCTACTGAATTCTTTCGTTGCATATTAGCACGGCCCGTCTAAACTTAATTCATAATGAATCATAAGGATACTACAAAAATGTATATTTTTCAAGATTACTCACTGCATAAAACTTCTACAAAGAAGGTTGCCCATGCCTGCTCTAAATCAACATCTTCTGTCTACGGTTGCCAATCCTCTAGTAAATGTTCCTACCTTTAATGAACTCGGCTTTCCGATCAATGAACCTGGCTTTAATTTTAGAACTATTACACCAGAAGATGTTCTTAATTCTTTAAAAACTTAAAAGCAATGCTATTGGAACGGATAATATAAATGCCTTCATACTAAAGATATGTATACCTTTGTTAATGGATAATGTAATACACATTTTCAATTTTTGTGTAGATAATTCTGTATTCCCAACATCATGGAAATCATCTATTATAATTCCGATACCTAAATCAAAAAGAATTGAAAATTTTAAAGACCTTCGCCCGATTAGTATTCTTCCCGCTCTGAGCAAAGGCTTTGAGAAATGTATTGAGAAACATATTGTGGATGACGTACTTCGCGGTGGTGATGTGGGCAAGGCAACTATTTTGGTTTTACTTGACTTTAGTAGAGCGTTTGATACCATTCGCCATGGGGTTTTATTTAATGTCTTGACTGCTATCGGATTGCGTCCTTTTGCAGTATCTCTATTAACGTCGTATGTGTCCGGACGATCACAACAAACTTTTCTGGATTCACAGTATTCCTCATCATTGAATATAAAACACGGTGTTCCACAGGGAGCTATTCTTAGCCCTCTTCTTTTCTCAATTTATACGTCTCGCTTACCTTCTGTGATTCAGCACTGCCAGTATCACCTTTATGCGGATGATACGCAAATTTACTTCTCTTTTAAGCCCGAGAAGTGTAGTATTGCCCAACAGCTGATCAATGATGACCTTCATAGAATTGCCAGATTTTCGGAGCAGTTTCAATTACAAATTAATCCAGCTAAAACCCAATTGATTGTGTTTGGTACGCAGCGTGTTCGAGAGCATGTTATACTAAATCTGAACATTAAAATCAACACATAAATAATTCAATCTAGTGATAGTGTCTGGGAGTCATTCTGAATAGCTCACTTCGCTTCACTTTAAATACACTACAAATGACTCAAAGGGCTTTTGCTGCGCTCAAAGCTATATTTATTAATCGGCACTACTTCGATTCACCAACTAGGCTCTTATTATGTGACTCGTTGGTATTGTTTCATTTTCATTATGGTGACGTTGTATACTCCTCGTGTATTACTAGGAAAACGTCGAAGAAAATCCAAAGAGTACAAAATTGCTGCATCAGGCTTCTGCAGGGCCTCTGTAAATGTCAGCCGGTTTCCCATATTTACAAAAAGTTTCGCATCTTGAATATGGAGGGTAAACGTATGCTGCATATGGCAGTGTATTATGCGAATGTTTTCTAAAATAGGAGGCCGACTTACCTTTATGATAAAATTAAATTTCGGCATCAAATTCATAACGTTAATGTACGTAACAATAAATATTTGTGTATCCCTAAGCATCGCCTTGAACTTTTTAGCGTAGTTTTACTTACAATATTGCCAAAAGTATTAACACCGTTTTACTGGATGCGGATGTTTTTGAATTGCCGATACGTGTCATCAGGTACAGATTGAAAGTCAAGCTTGTTGAATTGCAATAATCCCAATTTCGAGTTATAGTTTACATGGAATTGACTTCCCACGCCTCTGCTATTGTAATGTGTCATATGCTACGCACTTCTAATTAGAAATATTGTTATCATTGGCTTTTTTATTATTTTTTTTTTCATTTTCATTTTGATTATTTTTTTTGATAGGCTATAGGAAGAATGCTGGTGTGCATATTTTTATGTTCCGCGGCGAATTAGCCTTATTGACTGTATCCTATGTATAAATTAAATATGTTGTGTTACGCACTACTATATACCTATTATTATATATTGTAGTACATTTAAGTATTATACCTATTTCAGCTACAGTCAATAAACTCCTATTATTATTATTATTATTATTATTATTATTACTATTATATTAAGCATTATCTTTTTATTTTTGCTCGCTCTTTTTCCGCCTCTCTATATTGTTGTTACTGCTCTTTCTTTTATTGCTCCGCGACCTGCTTGTGTGTTTTTTTCGTGAGTTACCAAGATCGCCCCTTTGGTACGTATCCCTGTGCCCCTGTTTGTTTCCTTTCCTTTTGTTTTTTATCCTTTGTTTGTTTGTTATTATTTCTTTTAAATGAGTATTCGTTGCCATGTATGTCAAGAGAAACTCGGCCCCGATAAAGAAATATTATGTGATATGTGTAGACATGATACACATACTACCTGCTTTGGATTATCCCGCTCAGAGGCACAGTAATTGAAGAGTAAAGATCGGAAGTTTACGTTCAACTGTTCTGACTGCTCCAATTTTAAAACTCAATTGAAGAATTTACACGAATTAAACTCATTAGTTCACAACTTAAAACGGGAGTTAGATGGTCCCAAGAAACAAAATACCATTACTTCTTCTGTGACCGGTGTCATGGAGAACGAGAAAATTGTTCAGGAGGTTATAGAGAGGGAAAAGCGTAAAAACAATATTATTTTATTTAACTTGCCTGAGAAGGCAACTGGAACTAGGGAGGAACGAGTTGCTGAGGATACCGATGCTGTGCGGGCTGTTTTATCGACGTTGGATATTTGCTTCGATAACATCAAACCAATGAGGTTGGGTAGATTTGACTCAACGAAAACTGATGGAGGAAACCGATTAAGATTACCTTGTCGAACGAGTTGGATGTTAGGAAAGCTATGACAAATCGTGAAAATATAAAACACGTGGATAAGTACAGAATGGTGGTGATTTCTAGAGATAGAACTCCTTAGCAGTTGGATTTGTACCGCAAGACTAAGAAGGAGTTGGATGACCGTAGGATGGCGGGTGAGGCAAACATTAGAATATAATATATTAGAGATATTCCGCAGATTGTACCAGTCTATAGCCGTGGAAAACTAGTAGAGTCCAACACAATTAACAGAACGAACAGAACTGTTAGCATACACTACGAGAATGTTAGAAAATTAAGAACTAAAACTAATGCATTATATTCTTCGACTGGTGTTGATGCTGATATCGTTTTACTTACTGAAACGTGGCTAGATGGTAATATAGGTAGCGTTGAGTTATTTGACTCTGTCATCAGTGTATTTCGAGCTGACAGAGAGCTATCTTTAATTAACCGATCAATGGTGGTGTACTTTCTGCAATTACTGATGATTGTCATGCATCTTTGGTGGATGTTTCCGGTCTTCAAGGTTTAAATCCGAATATCGATATACTGTTGTGCAAATGTAAGCTTGCTTATACTTCGATATTTATTGTCAATATTTATATACCTCCGGATGTTAAGATGATTTTGAATTGTTCTTTGATGCTTTGAGCCTGCATCTGCTGAATACGCAGATGATTATTATGGGCGATACTAATACTCCGAAATTCAATATTTCTAACTCGGAAGACAAAAAAACCCATTACTTTAAAACATTTAATCGAAGCTCTCAATTTGCGTCAAATTAATTGACGATGAGACTGCTGGTGATGATCGCATACCCAGTTTTATAGTGCGTGACAGTTTTGGCGAAACCTTTAGCTGTTCTATACAATTTGATTTTGGATTCAAGTGTATTCCCAAGCATCTGGAAAATCAGTAAAATTATACCGATGTTCAAGAAGGGCGATAGATCTAACATCGCTAATTATAGACCAATTAGTATATTGTGCAATTTTGCTAAAGCGTTTAAACAAATCTTATACTCTAAAATCTATAGCCAAATTAAACCTTTCTTATCATGTCATCAACATGAATTCATATCTGGACGTTCCACGACTGCAAATTTGGTCAATACTACTCAGTTCCTCTCATCAGCGATAGATGATTGGCTACAGGTTGATCTCTTATACACGGACTTCTCTAAAGCTTTTGACTCCATAGATCACAATATTGTCTATACAAAGTTGGATTGCTTTGGTTTCTGCCCTGTTCTCATTCGATTGATGTCATCATATTTTGACAATCGGTCTGGCTATGTATTTTACAATGGATTTTCGTCCAACATTTTTCCAATACCTCTGGTGTGCCTCAGGGCTCAAATCTCGGGCCTCTACTGTTTAACATCATTATTAACGATTTACTAAATATATTATATTGTGAATGCCTGGCGTATGCCGATGACCTTAAAATGTACAGCATCATCCGAACACACTCTGACTGCATTAAACTCCAGGTCAATCTTTGTCTAGTCGACGAGTGGTGTACTCACAATAAAATCCTATTGAATGTTTCGAAGTGTTGTGTTATTTCTAATACTCGATGCTCTACTCCCGTGATTTACAATTACACTGCTACGTTCGAATTGGTGACTAGAGTGTCTGTGGTGAAAGATTTAAGTATACTTTTTAATTCCAAACTCACCTTCGGTCTACATGTCTCATCGATTTGTGCGTCAGCCTCAAAATCATTAGGGTTCCTTGTCAGGTCATGTAGAGGCCTCAATAATATTTCTGTAATCAAAATGTTGTATTATTCATTGGTGTGCTCTAAGTTGGAGTATGAATCTTTACTATGGTTTCCTTATTACACATACCAACAAATTTTAATTGAACGAATCCAGAAGAGGTGCCTGCAATATCTATCCTTCAGAGTAACTAGAGCGTATCCTGATCGAGGAGTGGACTACGCTGGGCTTGTGATTCAACATAATGTAGTATCTCTATCTTGTCGTGAGACATACAGTGGTAGATTTTTATTAAATTTGTTATCAAACAAAATCGATTGTCCTATATAGATTTCAATGTACCCGTCGTCAGCACTCGCTACTGCTCTACCTTTCGCTTGTCCAGAGCAAAAACAAATATATTGGTGAAGTCGCCTGTACATGTTATGTGTAAACACTTTGGAAAGTTTTACAATTATGCTCTTTTTAAATTTATATCTGTTGATTTTGTGGACTTGCCTTAATTATTTGAGTTTGAGCCCATTTCGAGTTAAAATTTTTTGTTATAATCAGGAATAGTTAAACGTTAAAACAGTACATATTTTATTATTAAGAAGGTGGGTTTGAATAGTAAAGAAACCAGTAGTTCATCCAATAATTAATTGATTAATCTATATCTTACCGACGCCGAAAGTGTACAATAGAGGAAATACGGTGGTACGGATTTTGAAAGGGAGTTGTAGAATATGACGGTTGCATTTGACATAAATCCGTTGAAGTATAGGACAGAAATAAACTAGTCTGCTTTTATGCAATTGATATTGAGAACATGCATTTTTGTAACTGGAAGTTATTAATAATTATCATTAGATATAGGCGCTTCGCATTGAAATGAAACGAAATATATTTCCAATGTCGTATAATAGATCCGATCCATGTGCAATTTAGTAGAGGGAGGCAGGACAGTGAGCGCCTAATTCAAGTGATTATATTAATCTTTCGGCTTGTCAGGCGGTCCCCAGTGCGACCCTCGCATGGCTTTCACTACAACCCCTCGAATTAAATCAAGGTTACCGCGATGCTAAAAGTAATAGGAAAAATTGCTTAAAAATCCAGGGGATTTTTATTGAGACTCCGTATGACGTAAAGGGTACGTGATTATTAGAAGGGGACAAAGAATATTTTATACGGCTTGGTCCCTGTCAATGCGCACTAATATATCTAGGCAGCAATTTATGTACTTCCGTGTGTTTATGCAGAAATAGTATGTAAACTGGGCGTAACAACTACTTTATTTTCTTTGCAGCCGACTTGTGCTCGTCAAGCTATGGGCATCTGGATAATAAGGTCTTTTCGCTGTTGATGCAATATGCTATGTGTGTAGTTGTTTTTCTGAGTCGAGCAGTCAATAATTGTAACCGCATAGCATTAAATTTTGCCACTATTCGAAAATTATACAACACCATTTTCTTGTAATAATGTTCGCCTGAGAGGGATGAGATTTTGGTCTAAAGGTAGTATACAGAAAACATTGAAGATCAACCGTCCAGCAAGTACAGCTTTGGTGAATATAGTGTTTGTATAAAATTTGGCGAAAATTTATTACATATATTTCTATATATTAATATTTATTGATTTTACTTGAAACAGTCACCTTTTAAAAGGTAATACCTATATTGTTTCTTGCTGCTGATAAAGGTAATAGTAATAGCTTGCGTATCAACAATCAAGAGTTCAATTTTCGTCAGTTTTTATTTAATCACTCTCGAGAAATGTTCCGCCGGATTTAAGCCGATGTGAAGGAATGGGAGATGTTCGAACCTATCTGCGCGCAGTGACGCCTCCCCTTTGAATGCTTCTGATGTGACATTGTGACTGCGTCGAGTTGTATAGTAGTAGATGTGATATATACATGTATAGAAACAGGTTCAGTTGATGTAGCTATCAATACGTTAACTAGATTATAGCCTCGCGACAATAGCATCACCTGGTATCATTATGGTTTGGATGAAGTAAGTAATATTACAGCCACAATAATTAAAACTTGTTTTTAAATAATTATGATCGGATTAACAGCTACGAAGAGTATTTTGATATTTGATCTATTGAATAAACAAGTATCACTTGAGAAGTGAATCCACTAATGTCTATGTAATTTGTTGCTTCGTGCTTTGTAGTATGAAAGAGAATGTTTAATACTAGCTGAATAAGAGTCAGTATGCAGCGGCAGGGCGCACGTGTGTCGGAAGAGGGCGATGGACCTATCCGAGTTTGACATGTGACGTCTTTTTTCGACGGACGCGTGTCTTGTTCGCTATATATGTGTGTTTCAGTGAGGAAGACCAGCGTTTGCCGAACCTTAGTTGTAAGTAATTATATACAATCCCTTACACAATTGAGCATCCATAGTTTTATATACGTACATAAGTGGTTGTTTATGAATATGATTTTGTTTATCGAAAAGCAAATTCATCCGAGGAATTTAGACAAGAAGAAAAACAATTTTATAAAGTAAATAAGCCTCGTATTATAAAACATTGATATTGACGTGAGAAAATTATGAAACATAACACTACTATACATACTTTTATAAACAAGCTTCATGTTGCTGATTGTGTTTTGAATATTTCCGTAATAGTTTTTCCGATATTGGTTCTGTTTTTAGTATCATTCAAAAGTGTTCAATAGCAATTAAATTTGGTTATTGCAAATGAGTATAGTAATTTCGGCACAGTGTAGAAAAGAAATTTAATTTAGCAGTTTATATTTCATTAAAATATAAGTATTTAGGTCACGATTTATACATAAATTCTATTATGGCTATTGCACTGAGAAAACAGTTTTATCCTAATTTTATATTACCGAAATTACACATGTATCGAGATATAATTATTCGAAAAATGATTGTCGGTATACTATTCCGTATGATAAAATTATTTCAATAACCCTTTATATTAGCATTTAGAATATGTTAAAAATAGAAATAGTCTATTTTAGAATTAATGGTAAATATTTTTTGTACTTGAATTTAATCCATTAACGCCAAAAGATCAATGATATTTTAACTTATTTTCAAACTTTATTTCTATATTTATAATAAAACAAAAACACTTGGTGTTATTCATTTATTTCTTCTTCAGACACATGGAACTAAAGTTTGAAAACAAGTTAAAAAATCAACGATCTTCGGCGCTAATTGGGTTAAAAGTATTCTAAAAATGTTTATAGAAATAAACATTTATATAAAAACATAATAAAATAACAGTACGGTCGATATACATTGTTACTATATGTGACCTTCGATTTCGATTTATTGAAGTTCCACTGTATTAATATGCGAGGCGCTTTTTATATTTTTAAAAACAACCACTTCGTTACGTTATTGAGATATATCATAACCGTTTTCGTAAAATTTGCCCTTTGATCTTATGAAAACAGTGGCAGCTTAGAAGTTGACCCAGTAGTTTACAGTAAACGTTAAGGAAAATTGATTTTGTAAAAATGGAAGTTTCACGTGAAAGCTTTATCGTTGGATGAGATTTACTATTTTACTAAAGGTCTAACATAATTGCAGAAGATCGACATGTGACTTATAGTGACATAGAGGCATTCTTGAGCATATTGAAAACTGCAATACATTCGACTTTGCATGAGCATTTAGCTATGAAAAGATTTATTACAAATGGTGTAAGAAATGCTGAAATAGCTCAACCAAGGAACTGTAAAATCCATATTCAACATCGTAACAGGCGACGAAAGTTGTATGTATTCGTATGAACCGGATATTAAGCAACAATTCACTGTTTGGGTGTTCCAATGCGAACTTAATATCACCAAAGTTGTTCATTCAAGACACATCTCCAAGAAAACAATTGCTTATTTGTTGGGTTGTACTGGATATGTTGCAACCATTTCTCTAGAAGATGGAGGAACAGGTAATACCGAATGGTATACTACAAGTTGTTTGCCAGAAGTCAATCAATGAAATCAAGAAAAACTACCGAAAACGTCGCATCATTCTGCGTCATGACAATATCAGCTTTCACACAGCACGTCAAAGTATTGACTATTTGGAGAAGCAAAGCATCGAATCAATATTTCATTGCCCGTATTCACCCAATGTATTGCTATTTCTGTCTGTTCCCAAATGTCAAACCAAAAATGCCTGGCCAGCGATTTTCAGTACCTCAAGAAGCTGTCCTAGTCTTCGAAAACAATATTTTTGAGATAGCAACTTCAAAGTGGAAAAGATGTTTATGAACGCATACAAAGTGGATAAACCTGAAAGGCGAATATTTTGAAAAGAAATAAAGCAGTTTGTTCAAAAACAAATTGTTTTCGTTTTTAGTTTTTGTAACAACTTAAACGGCGCCCCACATATATAATAAAATTTCATATCTATTCTGACTGTGTATCATTTTCTAGTTGAATATAATTGGCGGCTAAAATATGTAAAGTTTGTATATTTGTTTTGATAGATGTAGTAGTACTTATTTCAATAATAAAAGCATCTAGCGTTTGCCAACACTTATGTTCAATACTAACAGTACATTGCACTGGAACATAAATTATTCTAAGTAGCTATAATAGTAAAATTTTATAGTAAACTAGTGACTATAAATAATAATACGGTTTAATAAAATTAGGCCCATTGTTAGTTGTACTACTACTACTACTGTTTTTCCGTGTGGATACTTTAGTTTTCGTATCTTGTTCAATTCTCAGTTTTCGTATGTAGGGATGTACTCCCTTTTTCCTGTTTCAATACCTCTCAAAATAATACAACATATTTCGTATTGAATTGCCAAGAAACGTAATTATCAGTAGGAACAATAATTTAGTGAAACTAGATCATGTCAGTAAAGTCCTTACCACACAATTCCTTTCGTGTTTTATTAGCAAGTAGGTGAACCAAACCGTATCTTTCCAAATGAGGTAATTGTAATATTATACCAGCAAATGAGAAAACCTGTTAAAAATATTATCAAACTAACAATTGCTTTATGAGGGGCGTCTCATATACGACGTATAAACAAAATTTTGTCCGCAAGCAGTGGTACCTTAAGACTATATGCGCCTACTTGTTCAGACGTTCATTAAACATACATATGTACGTACATATGCATCTGTCAAATTGAAATTAATACACGGATTTCTCCTTTAATTTATCTCAATACCTAATTATGGCTTTAGGAAGGAATTAAAAACGACTACAATGTCAACTCCTAACTGATATTAGATAGTCTTCGACATGCCGGACACCAGGCACATCGTTGTAATTCTTTGTAAATATTAAGTAAAATATGGTGTTTTTTTTTTTGTTAAAAATTTAAAAGATGTCTCCACATCATTAGTGAAAACTTTAATTTTGGATTTGGGGTTTCAAAATAATAATAAGAAACAATATCGGCTGAGGATTACATTGTATGCATGCAAAAGGATTCAAATATCGGGATGTTCAGTAAAAATTTTAGTACTAACAGTAACCTTCGCTGATTTACATATTTCAGTCTACGAATTTCAGGATTGTTGATGTATTTAAAAAAAAGATATTATCAAGAAAGGCTAAAATGAGTAAGTAATGTCACATTTCCTTTACGTTCGGAATCTGGAACTTAAAAAATTGAAGCTGCGGACGAGTAGGCCTTACCCAAGAATGTTCGAAGTCGCTTTCCATAACTACTTCATGTCACTTTAAGAGGATTAAACTACCTCTCAATGTCTGCTTGATTTTCGGTGTCTTGAAAGTAACTGGACAATGATTAGAGGAAATCACATTCCTCACCTTTTCACGTGTGAATACGTACAAATGCCGATTTATTTTGTTATTTAGAATTGCTTTTATTTTCGATACACCAAAGTTTTTTTACTATTAGGGGACTTTTTTGAAATTATGAATTTCCTTGATTTTTGAAATGTCAAATGTATTAATAATTGTTGGTTAATTATTTAGGGAATACATGTAAAAAGTAGAATATAACTCAATTGAACGAGCTTAAACAGAGGTTCGCTACTCAGGCAGCTTTCAAAGAAAAATGTGTAATGGCTTGCACTGCAATCCATTTTGTTACATTAATTCTTTATTAATATTGACTCTATAAAACTAACTCATTGATACTAGTGTTCAATTACTTTTATTAATCATGTATATTAAGATTGTAACTTGGAGATAGATCGCGTTATAAAGTTGTAGAGTCTGATTGGGTAATAGTTAATTTAATTAAGAATTTAGTGTTATATTCTACTTTCTATGGTTTTTATTTTGCTTAGTTTTCTTTTTATGCTATTTCATAAAATAGTCCTTTTAAGAAAAAATAATTAGTTTGGACAGTGGATACTCTACTCGAGAAAAGTGTGCGTTAAATTGTTAAAATGGAAAGTTGTGCTGTAAATGCTGACTCAGCCATAAGAGATCGATAGTATCAAAACTGTTTCGCTAAAGTTGCTTTCGCTAATTTCTTACTGTAAGATATACAACGTTCAGGTCGCCACGAGTCGAAGTTGACGATGATCAAGTCAAAGCAATGGTCGTTTCAGTCGGCACATCATAACGCGTGAGACTGCAGAAAAGCAATATTCACAAATGGTATTTTATTAGGTAGGTTGGACTACCAAGGAATTTTCTTTGGAGTTTTTTCACGCAGCCAAATAATGTGAACATTTAACAGGTTACCAAACTAAGCATAGTAATTCAGGAAAGTATCAATATGTCGGTCTTACACCCACCACGTTCTTAAGATGTTGTATTATCAGATTATCGGTTATCGCGTTCTTCGAATAACTGCAAGAAAGGTGAAAATTAAGGCATTAATTTATGCACTTTGAAATTTTTCCGTGCAATTGAACTTTTCATTCAGATGTGTACATTCAATAGTTAACCACACTAAACGGTTAATGCTTACGTTGCACCGTCTCTTTTAGTACGCGACCCTTAAATCTCACTTCGATATACCTACATTCTACACATAAGCGACGTTCCGCGCCTTTTCCCCAAATGAGAAAATCTCCCTCCACCCTCCACACCACCATTGTCTGTGTGCACCGTACCACCCTCAAAGATGAAGGAAATATAATAAACAACTTAAGATCATTAGAAGGTATAACCCAGGTATAATGAGTGAACGGCAGTATAAAATAATATTGTTGATAATTATGTTATAAACGACGCTATGAACTGATTCAGAAACAGGTAAAACTTTTGCGCGGTACAACATGAGACTACACCAACTAAACACAAGAATTCGGTAGAGGTGACCGGAATTCGCAAATCGTAAAGGTATTGTATTCCACTATAACAATACAAGGCTACTACAACTACATACAATTTTAGTTATTTCAGTTTATACAATTCTGACGTTGCACCTTACTTAGTACGTTAAAATTACAATAATGATGATGCCAAAATAGCACAGGTTCTGTTTTTCCGTTGAATTGCTAGTTCTATGAACCAGGAATTATTGTGCTACTTAAAAGATAGGAGCAGGAGATTGATAGAGATGGACAATACATTATTAAATAAAGCTAATTTGTTCCACGAAAAGATTATCTTTTATTTTCGTAAAAAGTCCCTAATTACTTAGATATTTAAGAACTCCGATTTCTTGAAATTGTTTATTTGAAATTCTTTTCTAATGTGTGCACATATTAAATATATCTAGAATACTATAATTGTAGAAGACTACGGATTGAACCTAGTAATAAATAAAATGACAAATGATCCTTGATCCTGGTTTCCATATAAATATTTACTGTATATATATATATATATATATATATTTCGTGACCTTTTTATACTTATCTTATATGATAGATCTCTACCACTAATAGTTCAATAAAACAAGGCTAATACTAAATCTAAAATAATTAAACAAAATCAGAGTAATGTAGTTTATAAAATAAACTGTAAAGACTGTGATGGTTGTTACATCGGTCAGACGAAACAATATTTAAAGAAAAGGTTGTATAGCCATAAGTATTCTTTAAATAATGATTTTGGTGCAATGACCGCTGTAACAAAGCATTACAAAGATCTTGGGCATTACTTTGATTTTGAGAACACAATTATATTAAAAACAGAGAATAATTATAAAAAAGACTAATATATGAAATGATAAATATTCAGAAAGACACTAAAACTATTAATTTCAGGACCGATATTCAAAATTTAAGTAATGTATATAGCAATTTGTTAAAATGACATTTGCATTTCTTAAGAAGGAAACCTTTGGCTAGGTTTTTAAATTTGGGTTTTCCCTAGTCCTTGAACAGAATTGTTAAGGTTTCGACAACGATTTTTGATATAAGGTTTTACTTAATTTGCATGTATGTTTACACATTAATTTAGTTTTTATAATTTATATATATATATAAAAGTTGGTTACACATCCTCTATATCAAGAAATCCTAGTCATTAGTTATTTTGTTGATAGTTCCCAAATAAAAAACAAATGTTTGTTTATATATTTATCTAGTTATATTTTCACTGACGAAGGTGTTCCGAAAACGTTTGTAAACGTTCTGAAAATATAACTATCGTTCAAACCAGCCTTGTTTTATTGACCTATTAGTGGTAGAGATCTATCATATAAGATATAAATATTTACTAAATTTAATTGCAAATACGTCTCCGAATTTTCCCATACAAGGTATGCTAAGGATTATTCTTGATCTTGCGTTGTTATTGTATTAATATTTAGAATATATTTGCAATTATATGTACAGTGTATCGACAGAACTTCACGTAGACAAATAGTAAATATAGTAAATGTAACAATACAATGTTGAATTCATAATAGGCAAACTTACGGTTAAATGTTGGTACTTTCAACAGTCTACAGTGTTTTTCAAGTATAATTTATATAGGATAACAGTTTAACCCTCGCCGGACGATGTTTTTAAATTTCGATAATTGTTTTTCCGGAAGCTATTAAGGACTGAAACTTAGTGACATCTCTACATTTTTGATCTAGACAACATAGGCCAAATTTCAGAAAAATATCTCGACCCTCTACCAAGAAAGACCGTCGAGCTACTTTTGGATCCATAACAGGCGGCATAGGTACAAGTGTACAATATAGACATATGGGATGAAGATAATACAAGAAAGAAACAAAACAATTTTTTTGACCGATGTTATTTTCTTATAAAAAGTTAAAAATGTTATATTTGCATTATAAAGTATATTTAGGTTTTCGTTTTCTTAATCTTTTTTGATTTTATTTGCAAATTAAACACGTTGTCTTTGCTAGTCAATGTTTATCGCAAACGTGTTTCGTTCGAACCACACCGGATTTTCTAATCTTCCGCTGTTTGGGCTTCAAATCTGTGGAGACATAGCAACTATCAACGACATGGGAAGCTCTGTGGTTACCACAAGGCCCTTGAGCGCCAGCTGCTGCATCTGATCTTCGTTGATCCTTGGTCTTGAGCAGTGGATTCTGTTTTCTGTAGGATACTAATCTTGTGACGTGATTCATATTATAGAAAAATGCCACAGGCCAACGCAATGTTTGTTCCACAGTGTACTCTCTCAACATTTTATCCAAAACGTCGACTCCGTCGTCCGCTGTTTTGTAGTAGTATCTGATTATCTCTGGCTTGGCTGCCAATTTCTTTCCTCCCGCCGTGTGCACGGATGAAAGAAGCGCGACTGATTTGTTTTCTTTGGCATATATGGACAGGCTGTTCCATCATGGTTGTAATCAGTCACAAGCCCAGAAAATCTATATCATATACCATATTTAGTCGTTTTTTTTAGTCGGTGTAGAAACCATATATGTATTGTGTAAATTTAGTGTGATCTATAAATTGAAACTCCTCAGTGATAATAATAATAATAATAATAATAATAATAATATGCTTTATTTGCCCAACAGGTAATCCCACTTACAGGACAAAATTCAATAAATTGCAATCATAGATAATTCAGCAAACTATATATATGGACATATACCTATATAGAAAAATACAAAATTAGTAAAAAATCGTAAGAGAAAAAAAAATATATATATTATTATATTAACTTATTTTTTAAGCATTAAATGTCTTCAAAATGTTTATCCACACATTTTATTAGAGTATGAATTGGAGATCTTAGCAGTGTGTTAGTTCGTGCTGTCGGTGTATAGAAAGTGGTTAAGTAGCGAGTGGTTAAACGTGGAACATTCAGTTTTATTCGCGAAAGTAGAAACTCACAGTGCACTTTAAAATTTAACAAACTACACAAAAACAAAAACTTGGCGCAGTGGATCTGTCTTCTTTCAGCCAGGGACTTCATAGTGTGGCGCCGGAGAAGTTCCTCTTGCGGAATACCACGCTCAGGATAAAGACCATCAGATTTGAAGGAGAGGTATTTCAAAACTTACGATGAATTTTTTCCAGCCAAATGAAGTGACATAAGTAAAAAGGATTCCATACTAGATTCGCATACTCCAACTTACTAATCACAAATGCGTAGTATAAGGACTTCATGATGTTATTGTCATTAAAATGTTTCGACGTTCTACAAATAAACCCCAGCAATTTACAGTCCGATGAACATATTTCATGAATATGCACTCAGTAGATCTCTAATAATTCTTACCTTTGTAAGTTCGTGATTATGAATGTAATAGTTCACATTTCGAGGGAATAGTTTCGTTGAGAATGTCATCGTGCTGCATTTATTTAAATTCAATTTCAGTTTGTTAAGTTCACACCAGTCTGCAACAAGGGAAATATTTACCTGCAGAAGAACTACGTCGGTATCACTATTGATAGAGTTATATATCTTAAGGTCATCTGCATAAGCTAAGGCTGGACAAGTCAACGATTGAAGAAGGTCATTAATAAACATAATAAAAAATAAGGGTCCCTAGTTTGATCTTTGAGGAACGCCGGAGGTCGATATAAATTCGTAAGAGCGATATCATAAGAATACATAGTTAATACGATGATCTAAATATGATTTGATAAGATTCATTAAGCTAGGTGATAACCCAAAGGAGCTCAACTTTTTTAATAATATGGAATGGTCTATGCTGTCGAACGCTCGAGAAAAGTCTGTGTATATTACGTCAACTTGGCCCCCACAATCGACGATCTCACAAGCATACTGAGTAATCGTGGCTAAGTTCGTAATAGTGGATCTCCTTGAGACAAAACCATGTTGATATGGAGAGATGTAGGATTCTACATTATAATATATACGATCATAAATTATGTATTCAAAGACTTTGGCAAAATTTGAAATTATAGATATTGGCCTATAATTTGACACGTTTGAGGAATCACCTTTTTAGGTACAAGTACGATTCGAGCTCTTTTCCAAAGACTGGGAAATTCACCACAAGGACATACCGACAATTTCTGATCAGTTGGGCAGGGATAATACATTCATATACCTTCTACTAACTTTTGGATAATGTCGAAGGGAAAATTCGTGAAAATCGGCGATTCACAATCACAACTAAGTGCCTTTTTTGACAGTAATTAAGAGCTCCAGAACAGTGTTACCGTATAGCTTAATTCACAGGCGGCAGAGTTGTATGAAGAGAGCATTAAAAAACTGATCCATCGCTATGACAAATGCCTCATTTTTAATGGCAATTATATAGAAAAATAGCTGAAAGCAGTAGCTTTAAGTTGGATATAATAAAAACCTCTTCATGTATTGGTGTTTTTTTTATAGTAAGAATGTTCATAAAAAATATATAAAGATATAATTGTATCTCTGCTAACGTAGAATTGCGCCGTCGGCCGAGAGTTAAATGATCACTATGCTGATAATCGATACCAGAGCTACCTTTAAAACTTTTCGGCTATTACTTCAATACTTACGATTGGCCCAATTGAATAGAAATATTTTTGATCTTCCAACTCTTAATAATCAATTTGTTTCTAGATAGTAAATAAGTAACTATATTAATTTGTAACAGCCATTGTCTCATTGTCAGTAGAGTACTGTATTAGTACACTTTAGTAAAGCGGATGGGCGATCATAGTAATGAAGAATAAGGTGGCATATTCTTGTGATTGTTGATAACAGCCTGCTGCTTCAGGTTATTGTCCAAGTACAAATTGTACACCTTCAAACTTAGGGAATTACATTTCACAAGTACACCCATGACAATCACAGGAGCGTTTGTAAGGTGATGATGTTCCACTGTATGCCGATGTACGTACCCTATAGCTTGCACGACGATGCAGAAGGAAAAGAACGTGGTACTGCAGAGGCGGCGCCTCCGGTAGTGCTGCCGACTCCCAGTGACGACTGCTGGCCGAAAATGTAGCTCATCTCTACGTTCTGCAGCACTATCGGAGGGGCCGCCTGTACCTGGTAGTATGGAGATTATTTTCTTTACTTTACATTAATTGCTCTGTGCTTCGTGTTTTAATCCATCATTAGTTAAATATCCCAATGAATAATATTGAATACTAATTCTACGTAGGATATGTAAGTTTTAAATATTGTCTTGTTGAAAAGAATATATAATATAAGTGTAGACTATTGTTACTCAATCAAACATAGCACATTTACTTTTAAAGACAGCGTCAGTCATTCACCAAAGTCTAGTATTACATTAACCTGGTTTTCTAATACCGAAATATGTTTTAGTCTATAATTGTATTCAATAACTTAGGATCGTAATCTTCCATAACAGAAACTTTCAGGAATATTGCGACTGGTTGCAACTATCTCATTTCTACGTAATAATAGTAGTGTCTGAGGTACTAACATAAAGAGTAAATCTATGTGTTTCCACGAGGCTTTTGTTTTATCTGTTGTGTATAGTAAATTTTTTTAGGTGAATTCAGGTTCAGCTGTTGTAAGTGCGGAAAGTCATACAAACACCAACCCACTTTGAGTCGGCATTTGAAGTACGAATGTGATGGCATACCCAAATTTAGTTGCCCTATTTGTGGAAAATCTTACCTTCAAAAATACGATGCTCAAAAGCATTTATTGCGAAATCATCCATTGGACATGCATAAAACGTAGGCATTAGGATATAGGATTAGTTGCGATATGTTGTTAATGTTGTGTGATCAGTTTATAAACGTTTTGCTAAAAAATGCAACCATTTTTTTTTTATTCCCTACTACATAGTAATAATAATAATAATAATAATTATTATTATTATTATTAAGTACCCAGCAGTGACAACCTATGCAAATACTACAAAGTATGTAAATGTGCATAAGCTAAGATATTATCCTAAATAATAAAAGGGAAGCTCAAACAGAAAACTGTAACTAGGTAAATAAATGAGAAATAAATATCAAAGTTTGCGTCGTGGGTCAAAGAAAATGTTATAAAGTTCATTCGCACTTTTACACATTGCATTTCTAGTAATTAGTGTAGGTACGTTGAAATGAATCTGTTGCAAAAGTACCGGGCAGTCTATTCTATTGACTAGAAGATCGCGTAGAATATTTACGCCAATTATTTGTATGCGAGTATCGTGAGCAGATACGTTATGTTGGGTTGGAGTTCGAGATGATCTGTATTTCGCCGTGGACACTCCATCGCGTTTAGGAACACGATATCTTACAAGGAAAAATTTTGTGGATTTTTAGATGGATCCAGTGTAAGATTATTGCACTTTTTCTTATCGGCGGAATCCGCCATTTGTGCAGTGATGGACGCTCTAATGAAAATGCTATCCCTTGAAATTTGTGCAAATATTTCGAAAACTATTGGAGATATTACAAAAAAAAAAATTAATGCGAACAGTACTAAATAATAGCATAGTCGTCATTTCACAATTTCTTGATGTCAATAGAGAAACCACCCCCACCCCAACTAATAAGTCAAAATGAGTTTAGTCGTAGAGAGAATAAAGTACAAATAAGAATAAGGAGACCATGGTTAAAATAATATATAAAAGAAATAACTTTATTTCTTTTATATAGACAATAAATTAATCAAAGTAATCAATTTGCATATAGCCGAGTTATCAAAAACGAAAAGAATGATCGTATCATGTTAAAAATAGAAGTTTTCCGAAAAAGACTAATTTAAACGTAATATTGCTTGCAATGACAAGGGGTCCAAAGTTTCATCTTTATTTTAATAGAAGCAAAAATAGTAAGAGTTTCCGACCTGGTGGCAATAACGATGAGATCATTGGAGACGTACATGTTTCTGTAGGTACAAGCATGAAATGTCTCTTGTAGTTACTTTCTGACTGTGAAAGAGTGCTGATGTTTTTACGTTACTAAAGATTGAGTGTGATCCATTCTTACACTTAGAACTACCAACCCAGAAGTCTCCTTCCAACTTTTGGAAGAAAGGCATTATCGTGTCAAGACAATGAGACATAATTACTGAGATAGCCCCAATTCGCCTGATTGTGAGTATCTAAAAGTGAACAATGCTGTTATTAGCGGCAGTGATGTCGAAGACGTGGTTACAACTAGAGTTTCTCAAGGGGTGGTTTGAGCCACGAAAATGTTAATTTTAAGCCACCTATTTTTTTTTAGAAAGCCTTGACCTGAATTAACTATGTACGATACCGTGTCTCCAGGGATATTATTGCATCATTCTTTTCTAGCCGATCTTGATTGTTGGTTTTACTTTGGTAGATCACACATCATTGAGAAACAGTAAGTATAACAACTCTGCATTTCTCTGTATTTTGGTTCACTGGTTTAGATTTTTCTAATTTTTACATTAGTGTGTGCCGCGACGTTGTCTAATCCTAGATAGATCTTCGTTGCTGAGCTTGCTCTTGAAAATGATTTATATTAGCCTAATACCCTACATAGGAACCGTATCCTTAATGATATTAAAGTTTTAATATTTTGATCTTTGCTTGTCTGAAATTATTAAACGATTGTATCGTATTTTTCTATATTGCCCATTCCAGAGTTCTCTCATCAGTCCTGCAACTAACTAATTAATTGTAACAACAGTAGTTTCACTCATAACTAAACCGTTTTCTACTTGATAATATTCGTTGTCTGTTAAGGAGTGAATTAATGGAAATAGGCGACATTTTGAAACTGTTCATAGTACGTGTCCCAATAACTTAAAGATTTTCCAATAAAAAGTTGATTCGACAATCGATCTGATCTATGTGACACACCGAGGGTATATATGTAGCATATACTGGGTCATATACTGTAGAATTTTGCACTTGCATCGGGTTGTAAGTGACATTAAATTGCTCTGATTCACTACCCATTATATAATTCCAGAGTACGCGTTTTAATAGCAACAGGATCAACGCCGCCAGCAATGTATATTTATTTAATTGAGGATTAAAGATGCTTGGGAATCAGCACAAAGTGTTCTTTAATTTTGAAATAATTGCGCTAATTGCGTATGTATATATTATTAAGTTGTTGTTTACCATATACCATATACTATTAAGATGATTATAAGTCTTATTATTTGTCGTTGATCTAAATAGCGTTAGAATGCAAAATTATATTATTACCAAGGTTTGCTAAAAGAGTGGATAACGTGTTATCATTATCAAGTAGTGTAAACGGAACTGCCGCCAAATTGCGCCTTGCACATAGGAGCTAAATACCGGTTTACACTACTTAATGATAACATGTCATCCACTTTCTTTATCAAACCTTAATTATTACATAATGTAATTATATTGCAGATCTGTTTCGTTGTAATATATGAATTATTTCTGATTATACATATGTTATATTGTAAATTGCATAGTTCTGTACCTCCTTAGTTTAGCAATTATTTTTCTAAATTGTAAAATCACATTTAAAGACTTAGTGCTTGAATCAAAAAATTGTCTGCTTTGTGTCCTGTTATGTGTTATGTGCATGTATTTGTATGCATCTTTCATGGCCTTCTTATTTCAGATTTGAAGTTACTATGGTATAATTACTATTTTGGAATGGACACCAAGCCTAACATGACGGAGAAGCGTTACCAGTGTGATGGTTGTCATAGATCATATAAACATCAAAGCAATTTATGCAACCATAAGCGAGAAGAGTGTGGAAAGGAGCCTTCATATTTCTGTCCGTTTTGTAATAAAGGTTTCAAAAAGAAGCAACATATGCAGAGGCATGTTGTTGGTATCCACGGTGTGCCGCAACCTTCCTCTAATCCGGGGACTATTTCTAACCCATTTCCTTTAAATATGCCTATGACAATAAACCAACCCTTTAATCCAAATATTTTACCTAGTCAAAATATAAAGTCGGACACTCCTACAACAGGTCAAAATCAAGTTATGGATTTATTGGCAAATACCACAGCGCTTTTCCAGTCAACTTCGGATTCTCAACCGAGCTGTGTTCATCAAGGAAGATCTACAGATGTATGCAACAGCAATGCCGCAACAAGTAGTCAGGAGAAATCATGATTGTTAAATTAATATACGTTATTTAATATTAAAATATATATACATATTTCGTGACTTAAATAACAGGTACTTATATTACAATAGTTTGTTTTAATAGAATGATATTTCATCCACGATTGTAATTATAAAAACAGTTAAAAACTGTTCTGAGGTATTGAAGGAACTTGTTGTTTTCTAATCGACTTAATGTGTAGAGCTTATCCAGCGATAAGTATCTGTTATTTAATATGCAATAAGTTGGCGGTAGCAAAATTTTGATTATGGATAGGTAGTTGCAAATACAACAAATTCAGTTTCCTTCTTTTGTTTTTTGGGTTTGTGGTCTCTAGTATACATATAATTATATGTATAATTCATTTTACGTTACAATTGTAATTATAAGATTTTCAGTAATGGCTACTAAGTAATCATCAGCAAGGTTTATGTTGCTACTGCTAGCTGTGGGAATATATGTATCAAGTATACATTTAAGTACATACCTATATACAATAGTGTGTTGTAACCGACAACGACGAATGTGAATTTATGTATATTTCGTAAAGTTAGTATTGCGATCAATGTGTGCATCTAGAAATTCACAATATATACATATTATACGCAAACTAGTTTAAATATCAATTCATTACCCTTACACAATTTTACGCAAGTATTTTCATGCAATAATTGTCTGTGTTGCGTGTTGCAGAAAATGTAGTGTATGTGTCGTCGTTGGATGAGTATCGGACATTGAAGATTGCAGAGAATGGGGTTAGATATGGTTGCTCTAAATGTAGTAAGACGTATCGCCAAAAGAAGACCTTAGGCAGACATTTACGTTTTGACTGCGATACGATGCCCAGATTTTCTTGTAACTTGTGCCATAAGCTTTTCAAACATGGTTACCTTGTATTAAAGCACATGAGACAGGATCATGATATGAAAATTCAAAAATTAAGACAACGAAACAGAAAATAATTTGTAATCTTCCAGAAATTATGTAGCATTAAATCAGCTGTCAACCGTTTCTAGTCAATAAATTCTTGCACTGATTAATATCGCCTTTGATTTTTATTTTATTTATAGTACACATAATCGTTATATCGTTCCTAATATTTTTAGCGTACGATGTTACTTACAGTTTGTTCTTTTTTTATATAATAGTTTAATGAAATAGAAAGGAATCGCCGTATAACTATGAACTTTGAACGCCAATGATTATCGTCTCAATAAATATTCTTTGTTTGAGAATTTTTACTTCTGGACCATTATTGTTTAGGAAATGTACTTATAAAATATTTTTTACTTAACTACCAACATTTTTAGGGCGATTTACGTGTTCGTGTGGTAGAAGTTATGGCAAAAATTTCACTTTGCGTCGACATCAGAGATATGAATGTGGTGGAAAAGAGCCAGAATTTAAATGCGACCTGTGTGCTATGCGATATAAGCACAAATTTGAAGTATATAAACATAAGAGATTGATGCATAATAACACATAATAACAGCGTTTATATATCTGTAAACGTACTTTCTTAAATTTTAAAGGAAATGAGGATGATATACCAAATAGAAAAGTAAATTATATATCGCGGAGTATATCAACACAAGTGTTAATTATAAATAAGTGATACATAATAAATTGAATTCTTGTCGTGAATTTTCCATATCCACACTTGTTAGTCCTTTAATAATCTAGGTCTTACGCTGGATTTGATGAGAATCTTTGTAACTTGTAAAATACTATATAATATAAAAAGAATATAATAAATAAAGAAAAATACATTATTTTTTTTTTTTGTTAAAACTCCAGCGAAATACATATTTTTTATGAATAAAAGTTTACTTTATAAGTAAATAGTATGTACTTGGCTCAAGAAGTTTTGACGAAAAAGATATATATGTAGTTATGAAACGTATTCTATTAAACTAACAATAAGTTGAATTTAATTGAGCCACAGTAGAATCAAGTAAAGACTAGAGCAGGAGTAAATATAGGTTTGGTTACCCTGAAGAGGTGGTCATTATATTTAGACAGTTTGCATATAGTGGTTTTGCGAAACACTAAGCCTCTGTTTCCCCAAATTTCTCGAATAGATAATATTTTTTGGCACCCTACTAAGCCATAGTTTGTAAAGCAAATCGATACAATGTGATCATACGAACAAAATACGTAGCAAATTACGTGATAGATAGGTCCCTCATGATGAGCACAATCATATTTCGTTTCTAATCCCGGCGGAGTGTTGCTTATAATACATATATGTTTTTTAGAATTGCTGAAAATAGTTTTCTAATTATTGAAATGTTGCATTATATTATAAAAATACAATTGTTTTTGGTATCTGTTACAGGCATGACTACACGCCAATGTAGATATTATATATCTGTATATCTAAGTCGAACCTATATTAATTTTGATTTCAATTAGGTCGAGCTTCTTACAGGGGCGTAGCCAAAAAAATTTCGGAGGGATTTTCGTGATTCGTTCAAATTTTGCATTAAGTGAAGAATGGATGAGAAAATAGCGCAACTAACGTGTATGTTTTTTATTATATTACATAATGCTGTACGTAGATTATTTTTAATGTTATTTTCACTTTTACAGCAAACAAAAACCTTCACAAATGCGTAAACTGCTTGTAATAATTTCGGGAGGGGTTTGAATCCACCTCCCCTCCCCGGCTTCTTATCATTTTATGCCTAAGAAAATACTTCTTTTATAAAGGGACAGCCACCGACAGTTATAACTTACAAATGGTAAATTATTTAAATTTGATTGTTTTATTAGGAAAACAATTATGTATGATATGGGATTAAGCAGAGGTTTAGTATTTTGCAAATTCATCTATTATGTGCATAAACTGTTTAAATATTGCTGCAATTACTTTAAGGGAAACACCACTGTAACGAAAGAAGAAAAGACGCTTCTTTGACAATTTATTTTGGATGGAAGAAAAGGTAATATGATAATAATATTCTAGGAAGTTATTAAGCATATATTTAGGCATTGAAAAAATATCATCGATAAACATTAAAAAATGGCGGCGCCGGAGACATTTTCACGGGGCATGTTGAACTTGGGCGCTGCGCGACACGCAGTATAACTGGTGCAAATTTGAATTCGGGATAATAAAAAGCAAGTTCACCTAATCTACATGGCTATAGCTAGTGAAATACATAGGGGATTTTAAAAATATTGATTTTTATGCGATTAGCGAGTATTTGAAATAAAATTTTCGACCAAAGAAGGGTAATTATCTGTTAATAACTAATGTTTAAATTAATTTATCGAAAACCCCTATGTATTTCACTAGATATTTTTATGCTAAAGATATGGTAAAAAGTTGGAATGAATAGAATAAAAATTGTTGTAGTTAAGCTGCGTGTTGTTTTGAAAAATCGTGTTTCGAGAAAAACCCGTTTAAAGTTTTGAAATGTGTTATAGACATAAACAAATGAAGAATTTGACTGTTCATAATTTTTTACCACTAATCTGATATCCCAAGACCATAAATCTGCGCTTCCATGTTCAAATATTCTTCCTCATTCTCTTTCCTCCAAGATGTATCCAAGAGCGCGCCTCTTTTGCCGCATCTGTCAAACTGGTATTTATTTGGCGCAAGTAGTTATTTCGTTGACCGACGCGCTTCGGAAAGAGTTTGAAATTTCAAGGGGAAAACTTTCTTCCGGGTACTTTTTGTATCATATTCTAGAAGGTTCAAAGCATCTATTAAGCCGATAAAAGAAAATCGATTTTCTGAAAAATTAACAGTGGTGTTACCCCTTAAGCAGGGCATTCGTATTTACCGATCAGAATTGCTCATGATAGTTTTTTTTTATAATTATTTTGTTGATTGAATATGTTGTTTTCAGGTTGGAATGAGTTTTTGTTTTATAGTGAAGGGCCTGTTGCACTACAGGAACAAAAATTAAGCTGGTGGCGTTCTGGTAGCATGTTAGTATAACAAGTTGACAGTTTTGGTTGAGCCATTGCGCTAGAATGAAATTATAATTTGTCGGTAGGTAAAATCGTTTCACTTGGGTACTGCCGCCTTTATCAGATATGCTTTTTTGTTAGGATATTTATTAGGATTAGATATTTATGTAAAACCGAACTAGTAGTGGTAAAAATCGGAAGTCAATTTAATAATTTCGAGGAAAAATATAAGTGACTCCTTAATTATTACAGTTATTAAACGGAATCGTTCATTTTCTTTTGTTAAAAATAACTACTGGGGGATCTATTTCCTAATAAAGAAATCCATGCAAGCGACTTGCCCGAGAAGTGATTTTTGACAAATGGACTTCGCTTTCTACCAAATCTAATTGGAAACATTTGTCCCTTTTTTAATATCAATATTTATTTGGAATACGTCGTATTGTTTTTTAACCTGTTGGAATAAATCTGTCTGAAAGCGTATTTTCTAAGTATAATTTAAAATATCAAAAACACATTCTCGGCTTTATAACCACCACTTTTAATGATTGTTTTAAAGTATCTGATTTTCCCGAAGAGCGCAATTAGTAATACAGTGTTTCCTTATATTCTTCATATTCGTAATACAAAGGATTGTATCGGCGAGTTAGCTATTATTACAATTATTGAACATATTCATCGATACTAGCATTATCGAGTCTACCATATCTACACGTATCCGCGAATTTCTACCTATAGTAGCGGTAATATTTTACTTACTAATTCCATTTATTTTATATTTTATACTAAATTCATCTAGGTATATTTTGAAGAATTTTTCAATTAATAGCTGTACCCATGGTAATGAAATTCAGAAAACCAACAGGGAAGGTTTGGAGATCCTATCTACTACGTATATCTTACTTCTCTTAATATCAGATTAGTTTAATAGATAGTTCCGAATACTTCTACTGAAACACATCGTATATGCAACATGTCATTGTATGAAATGTTGTGTCGGTGCAAACTTCAGTGGTGGTATAAATTTATCCGAAAATTAATATAATAAAAAATGGGCATTATCTTTTCTACTAAGACCTTATATTATTCGATCAAGCTGCGTCTTATATTGTGATATTTTTGGTGTTAAGCTTTAATTTTTATATAGTACAGCGCCATACTTTTTAGGATTAATAGTCACGCCAGTAAGGGGATATAATCCAAACACGCAGAAATATAACAACGAATGGGGACTACATCCTTGTTCGAAATGCAATAAGGTGTATCATCATAAGAAAACTCTCAGTCGTCATATGCGGCAAGAATGCGGAATTGTTCCGACATTACCATGTCCCTATTGTCCGTATCGAGCTCGCAGAGCGTATGTCTTAGCTGCTCATATGAAAGGTCATCAAATCACAAATTTTGTACAATAACTAATTGCCAAAGATACATGTCACTAGTTTTAACATTCTTCAATAAGTAATTAATTTAATAAAACATGTTTTCAGCATTTTTGCGGTATTTTTTAATTTTCACCCAAAGTATAAAATATGACTATGAACTGCAAGCTAATTACTTTTTGTTATAGGATTAACCGAAGAATTGTTGTTGGACGATAACAATCTGATTTTAAGCAGAAATTTGTTTAACGAAGGTGTTATACTGACTAATAGCGACTTGGAAGCTAGTAACCTTATTGTATTAGATGAAACTAATCCTGCCGACAAAACACCACATGATAAAATATTACACATTGAAAACACTGTTGTAAATAGCACCTTTCAATGTTCAAAATGTAAAGCAAATTACAATGCTAAAAGGAACTTTGTACGCCATGTTAGGTACGAATGTGGAAGAACGCGTATATTTAAATGTCCTTATTGTACCTACACAAGCTGCAGAAATAACGACGTTACAAGACATTTACGCCGCAAACATCAATTCATGTTGTGTGTAAGCAGCACGGATACTATAAAATGATGTATAAATATTTTTTATTTGAAATAAATAAAGCTGGAAGGTATTACCGCATTGTGCTTTTATTTTAAATTAATATTCATTGTAGCAGTAGAATATTTTGTTAAACCTTGTTCTTAAGCCGATATGTAGATAATTGCATGTTGAATGGTCTCGTTAGTATAAATGTGTTTTGTACCGAAATTAGTGAGATAAAATAGAATGAAAGATTCGTTGTATAGCGCAGTATTGTACAGTTTAGTTATTCTTATTAAACTAAAACAAAATATAAAGATGTATAATCCATTTTAGAATAATTACTGGTGAGTTCGCGTTTAGGGATCTATGTATTATAACTTCCTGGAAAGGATTGCTTCTTGATACCCCCGCCAACAAAAAAGTTAACAGTTTCAATGCGCTTTGAGTTCTAGTATATATCTCATCCCATACTTTATAGTGTTATGTGATATGTGTATAGTATGCCCGTAGAACCCTATCCTCTCACACTTACAGACAGATCGCTTCAAAGGTAAAATATCTTCGACTACGGGCAGAACAACCAACCTTCTCCTATTTTCTGTTGCAAGTTTTTCCTCCCATATTTTATTTATGCATCTTTATTCAAATTTATATCAGGGTGGCACATTTATGTAATATTCTTACTTATGCGCATAGTGCTTAATTAGATCTTTCGCTCTAGTAAGTAGAAGATATGAAACTTAGATGTGGTGTAATTTGAAAACCGAGCTATTGCACCAGGAAAAATGTACTAGTAATTCTATCAGTATCTTACATTTGAAGTGTTGTTGATAATATTATATACTTAATATAGTATTATATATAATTTAATAAACAAATTGAGATTTGGACTTCTCATTGACCAATGCGATATCTGGGTGATCCATAAACCAGTTTTGGACACAAACAGCGGATTGGTGAACCGTCTCGTACTAATTTTTACAACAAATTCATATATTTCTTGTGGTTAAGGTTGTACTTTGTGTGGTCTATGTTCGTTTGTTCTGTATGCAAGTTTTTAAGAATTCTTCATATCAAACAACTTACTGCTTGCTTTATATAAAGTCGAAATTTTTGCCTACCCCATATTGTATTTTAATATTTTATTGAAAGGATTTAAAAAGAGCGTACGAAAGGAGAATATAATGAGAATAGTGTACAGAAGACTGAAAAGCGTTTAGAAATAGGCCTACCTCCATTTCACTACTTATTGTTAGTCAAATTATTGGAACATCGATTTAGAGGAGAAAATCTTCATCACGCCGACGTAGATAGTGTAATGGAATCCGAGGAACTACGTCGTTTATTGAAAACACCAGATACGATAAATTTTCGTGCACAGTATTTGCCGTTTAAATCATACGGTTTCCGAGCAATTAATTGAATATGTTAACCCTAAGCCTGGGTTCAATAATTACATACAGTTGTGGCATCGTCTGCTAACACTGAATAGCTTTCCTCTTTATATAACAATCCATTCGAAAATAAGAAGTTAGGTAACGATAAAGAGCCCAAGTTAGTTTCGAGTTTTAAAGAAAATACTAATTCTACAGATAACAATAAAGGATAGTAGTTGTAAATTGTTTTAAATAAAACCATTTCAAATTGTTTTAATCCGAGTTCTACAGAACCGGTATAAATACTGCTGTGCTTTAAATATACTTAAAATATTTATGTTTAAACAAGATATTGAAAACATAACAACCCTGCTACTTATTAATTTAAATGGAATAAGCTAGAAAGGTATATGCATGTATACTCCATACCAAATATTTACATTTTATTGGATATTCTCAAAGTAGATCTGTATGACCACCTATGTTTGACATAACTAGGGAATGGCTTTTTCAACTAAGTAACGCCAAAATTAATGTGAGTGAAATACGTATGCCGTTATGATTATTGAGTGCTGAACTCGAAAAACCAATCACATGTGCATATTGCATTTATAAACAGCGAAACAGACCTTATCGCACAGATGTTCATAGTTTTGATGAGGTGGACTCGATGGCGAAGGAAAGTGATAAAATAAGTGTGCGCACCTAATTTAATAGTTTAACTATTTTGGCATAAAAAACAAATGGGACAGCAAATGCAAATAAAATATTCCTTCCCGTTCACTGGACACAACAATCCATCATTAGTTCTTGCAACTAGTAGTAATTTTAAATAAAGCACTTTATTTTAGCTCGGTTACTAGTAAATTATTAATAGAGTGAAGCATTTGTTTGAGAAATAAGTCTGATTGCATTTGTTAATTAATGAGGAGATTATGTAAATTCCTGTGATTACTGAATGTATTTGTTTCTTGACACGGAATTGATGGCAGAGTCTGAAGTTATCGGTGAACTTCATTGTCTTATACTTAATAACTTCACTAATACGCTTTTGAATTCTGCAATGAAAAATTGAATGATTCCTGGATTCAGCAAATATACATTTATTACTTTACCATTACATGCAGTAAATCATTGATAAATAGGAGAAGGAGAAATAAGGCACTGAGATTGGAGCACACTTTCCTATGAACCACTATAATTTTATATGTAGATATCACGTAATAGTCTAGTTTTCAACTTCGTCTTCTCTGTTTATGTTTTTTTTTAATTATCCACTTTTGAGCTTTAACTTTATAATATTGAGAGTTAACAATTTATTCCTCTATTAATATACTAGTTTATCACAACCTTCTAACGTTGAAGCGATTTTTTTGGGTTAATTGAATTTATTTTACTTGTTAATAGGAGGCATATGAAAGCCGAGTTGCATTCTCCTTGTCCTTTTTTAACATCAATTTGAAGAAACTAATTTTTCGCTCTTGTAAATACCGTGTTCAATGTATTCTGCTTTCTTTATTTTTGTTGAACCAATCAGTAGATCAGGACAAAAATGTACCTAAAGAAATATTAAAAATTTCCAAGCGGATGAGCAGAATTAAAGTTGACAGACAAGACGAATTTTTCATGTCAGGGCATTTTCATGTCTCAAACGTAGGAGTGATAAAAGTTCGATTTACAACAGTTAAAGTATATATAAAATATCACAGATGGATGTAACTATGCACAAAACTAATTGTGCGGTGACGTATTTTAACATTTTTAGTGTCACCTAAGTGAATATTACCCATACGGGTAATATTTAGGTATTATTTAAAAAGCTAACTTCACTGGTAACTTAGGAGGACAGGCAAACACGTAAACCCACATGCAATTGCAGAATAGGAGAATGAATTGATTTAATTTTAATTAATAGATTTACAGGAATTCGCACCCGTCCTTTGGTGCTAGTATGCGAAACACGTGTTTGTTTGTTTCCAGCAAACAATGTGTTAAAAGACAAACAAATTAAATAATTACATCATCTTCGAAACAGTCTCGAACTAACTCTCAGCGATTTGTTTACGTTCCCAAAAACCAGGAATTAATTGCGTTTTCTGCGGTTTCAGGCCTAACATTAATGTGTTTGTTGTTAGAGATAGTAATATAAAACAAAAAGGATACAGATGTAGTTAAACTTAGCTAGGGTTGTAAGCAGCATTGTGGTATATACTTGGACAACCAGATATACATACTAAAAGCAGAAGTGAATCTGTATTTTCTTGCAAATACATAATTATATGAATAAACTTTTAATTTAGAGGTAACATTTGCTACTACTTTAGATCTAAGCAACTAACGGAGGATCTTTAGCTGACCATAAGTTGACACTATATCACAACGTTAAACTCCTCCTTCTAACCTTTACGGGCTGTAAATCGTGGATATAATTACTTATACAACCTTTAGAGGTAGAGTAAATACATTTTTAAAAATACAATTCTTGCAGATAAATAAGAAAGCTGTAAAAATAACCAAGGTAGATTGCTGTGCGTTAAAAAGTGGAGATGTTTAAGATAGACGTAAACATTGCAGTTTATGGAGTGGAGTATTGTGGTAATGGCCGAAGGGCGTTTATTCCTTTCTATCTCGTTGTACTTCCCTATTCGTGATATCTTTATTGCGCGGCTTATGAAATGCATATGTTGATTTAGTTTTTAGGCAAGAGTATATCAATTCAACACTATTTTAAATGTGCATTATTAAGACACTTTTTAAGTCTGTTCTTATGATGCTAAAAGCCCATTTTGTTCTTTATTTTTCTCTTACCGCTTAATATGAGGATAGCATACCAATATTTTTGAAGTGAATACTTCTTAAGGGACACCGGACTATCTCAATCGTAAGCGTAAGTGTAAGCGTAAACGTAAGCGCAAGAGCGTTAAATTTGGGTGGAGCTTCGCTTCGTGTGAAAAACAAAGAAAACAGAAAGTACGGTGTGCAAGCGGGAGGCGATGAGCTAGAGAAGGGATACGTGCGTCCTTGCTTCGTCTGAAACAGAAGGAGAGGCAGAGGTATTATGATGTGCGAGCGGAAGTATTCACTTCAGACATGTGTAAACCACACACACCAATTGTTTTTTTGAAGTGAATGGTTCGTAAGGGACACCAGACCAGTTCAGATAGCAGATAGTAGCAATACACATCAATTTTTTTTGTAAAGGAACTCGAAAAATCTAGTATGTCATTAGTGTCATTAATTTGGCATATAAATATAATCTGCAAGTGGTCTATTGGCAAGTTGGTAATAATAAAACGGCACATTAATTCTCTAGTGAAGATAAGTTAGATGTGGTAGTTATAAAGGGTACAATCATATAGAACTTGTTTCATAAGAATTATAAACACTATTAGCTTTGGAAAGTTTCGAAGATGAAAGATATTCGAACTTGAAAATCAAGAACGATATTATTAACATCAGTGTTCAACAGATTTATCAATAGATCTCCGTTTTGTTAAAGACATTTCTGATATGTCCATTTCACAGAATTACTAATTCTTCGAAGTGTATTACCGTAGATAAGCTGAAAGTCCTTTATAATCCTATCTTCTAAAATTGCTAAAGTTTCAGGTGGATCGAATTCAAAACTTCATTCATAAGTAGTAGTCCATTGGAGCAAGATCTGGAGATTGCGCAATGACCTTGTTGGAACCAAACGTTTGTTTGTCAGGTTGTAAATATTTCTGTTATGGTGTGTAATATCTGGTTTCTTGGAAAATTTAAGTAACTAGTTTCAGTGTGGTTGTATTCAAAAATAAATAGGCTAATTAAATGATTGTCTAAACAAAAGATTAAAATGGTTAGCAATAGAGAAATATCTATTCATTTCCTAACACCGCACCAAACATTAAAACCAAACCTAACTTGATGTCTTCTTTGCTTAACTAAAGATGTATTTTCTGCTGCCCAATAGTGGTCACTGTGTTTAGTGAAAACTTTACCGTTTGTGAACCGAGATTCGTCTGTCCAAATTATCTTGGAAAGAAAGTTGCCGAAAGTGCCGACAATTTCGAGTAAACCAACGGTAAAACTCCAATCTGTTTGGGTAATCGTTGAATCTACATGTTGGGCATTTATCGGTTTGTATTGGGGGTATTTATTACACTGTAGGGTCTGCTCAATAATTGATTTTATAGTTCTGGTTTCATAGGAAATTTATCCCATGGAAATTTGGGAATTATTACCTAACGCTTCGAAAATATTATAGTTGTTATTAGATTCGTATGTTGTTTCCTTACTTTCAATACTCCCAAAAGTTAGTGAATTATGTACAATTCTTCCAAAAATTGTTCAATTTGTTTGCATCCTTTAAAGAGAACTTTCACAATACCTGTCACATGGAATTTGGGAATTTCTATTTGGTTTAAAATAGTTTCAATTTCATTGTCCCCTTATTACCAGCAGATCTAACTTTTATTCGTAAGGGAGAATTTTCTACCATTTTATTATTACTATTAAAATTACTTAGTGTTACTTGAGAGATTGAATATTACTTACTAACAACTCACCAATAGATTGTTTCAGATAAATTTTTGTGTCAAATTAATGGCACAACTTCCGTAGCACATTAGTTGTTACCTGTAATAAAACCAAAATAGTTTCTTAAAAAAATGTTGAAAGTTGATATTAAGCCCTAACAAACAGATATAAAATCCAATATGGCTGTCATAAAAAGAACTAAAATTGGCGTTAATAAGCAAAAACTAAAGTATGTCATAAAGTTGCTTCTGACTTCCTAAGAATCATACCTAAACAGTGCCGTAGTAATGTATGTAGTAGTTTAAAAAGTGTTGCAATTAGAACCATAAAAAGAAATTGAAAAATTTCATTGTTGAGAAAACTTAAAAACGAAACGAGATAGAATAAAATGGAGGTGATATGTGTAATTAGCACGAAATTATGTAAAACTTCTCTGATTTAAGCTACCTTCTATCGGTGATAATATCGAAGATACCAATGTTGTGGGTCTAAATTGGGACACCGATAATAACCCTTCTAAAATTTAAGAAAGGCAAACATCCGAAACTTATACTAAAAGACGTGTGAGGAAAGCGCAACTTCACCCATAAATATAATTTTACAAAATCGCTAAAACTAATGTTACTGTTATACACATATAAGTAGATATAGAGATTCAAAGAGATGTACATATGTATCTAGATAATTCCCTCTAAGTAAATTAGGTACATACATGGGCGTAGCTAGCGAGGGGAAAGGGTGGGCATTGCTCACCCTAGAAAATTTGTTGCCCCACCTAGAAGAATCCTCTGACTTATATATATGTATATATGTGTACATGTATATATACACATATAATCAGCTGGCCGGCTGCCCCCTAGAAAAATCCCTAGCTATGCCCAGTGCATACGTTGTCAAATACCTTTCAAAAAATGTTGTTCAACAGCTTACTAAGAAAATACAAATTGCGTATGCAATTATTGTGGGGGAAAGAATTATGGTTCGATCTATTGTACCGTAGTGATGAGTCCTAATATGGATGTAGGCTATAGTCTATGGTTGCGGTCGATGCTCAATAAAGGATGATTCCCTTGCACAGCTTTCTTGGGAAGCCCTGTAATAACCTACCTGTACCTAATTCAATAGACCGTTAGAGAGAGCTACCTGCATATTTTTCTTTGAATCATTATTTTAGCTGTAGTCGTAGTTAAAAGTAGTTTTCTATTTTTTACGTCGGGGATCTGGACTATGTTAACGCCCTCACTGCATGCCAGCAGTTCACAACGATATCAATCAATAATTGTATTAGGAAAGCATTGTGAAGATAATTCAGCTGTATAGAAACAGCTGATTTAGTAGGGTGAAATAGTATGCAAAAACATTTCAGCGGCTATTCTTTTCTTGCTTTTTTCTTTACACTTACACCTTATCAACTTAATCTGTATTTAAAAGTGCTCCCGCTGTAAATCTTCCCCACGGTAAATTGATATACATTAAACACTTATACATACAACATGTAATAAATAACATCCTTTATTTTTTTATTAACTTACATTTGGGGTTGCATTTATTACTACAGTATTTCATGCCAAATGCAATATATTTTATACTCCATTTATTTTTCAGACTTCTTGGGGCAAATAATTTCAACAGAAAGTATGCTTACTTTGAGAACTCTTTTAAATGATATCCCAAATAAAGCACGAAATAGAAAAGAATCACTGAAGAAACTTAAAATTCTTAGCGATCATATAATCAGGCCGGGCTATAGCAGTGATTCGCAATTCGCCTGCAGACACTGCGGTAAGCGTTATAGATGGAAGTCGACAATGAGGCGTCATGAACAGGTTGAATGTGGTGGCAAAGAGCCAAGTTTCTATTGTCCACATTGTCCTTATAGGGCAAAACAAAAAGGCAATCTTGGTGTCCATATTCGTAAGCATCATGGTAGCAAATGTGACAGTCCATCGGATGCAATAAGAAAACACGTGCCTACAATGGTTAATTAGAATATAGTGATGACGAGAAAGTGGTGCCTTAAAGAAATATGTATTTTTATGTAACAGATTTACTAATATTAATATTTTATAAATAAGGAAGAATAGTTTTGTATTAATTATTTTATTTGCCATAGTTATATATTGTATGGATATTTTATGAAAATTTGTATGTATATGAAATTATAAAAGTGTAATTAGATGGTTGCTCGATTAGAATTATATCTTTTTGGGGAAATAAATTGTTAAATAAATACCTACTTTTTATCCCTTGTAGCATAAATAGGCATTCTTCCTCTAATATAAAGAATTGACTATTACTTAAGGTAAAGGCTATAATACAAATTTGTTGAACTTTATCATACATTGGTTGTTTATTTCCTGCTAAAGAAAGAGATACATTTTTGCCTGAAATATTACAACGGTATCGTAGGTTAGAATGCAACTAGCTTATGATCGATTATTTTCGAGGAGTAAGAACATCAAGAAATGCAAGATCAATTAAAAAAACTCATTTCACCAAAATGGAGCAGATACTTTAACCCTTGGTAGTTATAGTTTGCTGATGAATGCGAAAAGAAATTTGTCTTTGGTTATGTGCCATTGCTTAAAAGCAGAATTACCGTTTCTTACATTAGCACACAATTGAACTTATTTACTTCGCGATTGTAAATTACGCCTACAATCTCAAAGGTGCTGCAAATTGCTCCACATGCACAGGTAAATCGATTCTTAAACATAAGTTCCTTACCCAGGAAGTTATTGGGGTGGCGATGATGACGAAGAACTTTTCACAAAATTAATGGATTTCGAGGGATGGGTATAATTCGTGGACACTGAAGTCCTACTGTAAAGGCGCTTTTTGTTTTTTGATGGCGAAAAGGGCATGATATGGTGTTTTAATTTATAGTTTCCATAATAGTGATAGTTGTTTTTGATACTTCGCACCTTTGAAGCCCAAGGAATTGTAATCGACGCATGCTAGGTCATCTAGAATTAAAATGTCATAATTGGGGCAATTTACAACCGTCCTACTAACTACGCCGTTGCTAAAATTTGCTTTTAATCTACCTACTTATTAGAAAGGGCTACATATTTTTCTTTAAGTTATTACATTGATTTTAGGTTTTGGAGGTAAACTTGCTATGTATATAGATATAAATTAGTAACGAAAGATTCATATTGCTCCTTTAAAACTTTCCCATTCTATACTAGTAAAATAACCAAGAAAAAGAGTAAATCGGGTAAACCCGCTGTAAAATAGATAGATGTAAAGACGGGTTTCGAACTCATTACTCATAAATATGGCGTAAATTGGAAAAATGTAACTAAGTGGGTTGATCGGTTTCGAAACGTATCCTAATTGTTCTGCCTATTGGATTCGTCCATCACTCTCCAAGCTATAGAGTGGGCTTACAGATTTGCTTATCCCTTTGGTTGGTTCAGTGATGCCCACAATAATTAATTTTTGTGTGTAGAATATAGAGCGCCTAAAAATCTACATTTAATTTTGGCTGCATAGAAAGAGCATATTTTATTTACAATTTCCTGCATGATATGCGCAGATAATTATGGTTTCTGATTCATATTTATACGTTCTTCATATATGACGAGTTTGTCTATTAATTTTTTGTGTTCCAGGAATTGAAGAAAATTTATCCTTTACCAACGTAAACGTTAGATTAACTTCAGGTGGTTGTTCGAGTGTTCATCTTATTACCAAATTAGAGGATAAAATTAGTACTAAACATATTGGTCGTGTAGTATGTTGCTCATGCTCAAAATATAAAGAAACGTAAGGGAAAATTGTACCGTTGTCGCCAATGCGAAAAGAAGTCAGGTTTGTGAATAGAATAAGTTTTACACATCCAGGAATTGAATATATCTATAGTGTATGCTGGAATATTTAAAATTATTCGGAAATTGTGACGCATAGTTTGAATAACTTTGTGTAAGGATTACTATTTTAATTAATGTATTCTTTTGTGTGCCAATTATAACTTTAATCAATTTAATATTAAATAAAACAAATATATTGAGACAAATACATATTACTTATACCACATCACTATAACGTGAGTATTTTCAATACTTTAATTTTATCTAATTGTATGTATGTATATTGATATACATACCTTTAGTGAGAACATACTTTTTTTTTATTTTTGATTTTGTGGTGTCATGAAAAATAGCGACAAAAGGTGTACTAAGTAATATTTACTATCGCTATGGTGTTATTAGCGAAGAAATGTAAGGAACTGAAGCAAGTGCATTTGCACAATTTATTGTACTTGAATACTCATCTATAACAACTATTAAATAAAAGTTTGGCTAAATATCTACACACATATATATATGTATGCGTGTATGTATACAACAGCGCTCTATTTCAAATTGCTTCGGATTCTTTAGTGACGGAAGTTGAAAGCACTTTTACAAAATATCTTCATTAAGAGCGTCACCATTGCGGTTAATATTTCTAAATTCCAATACATCGGGCGACTGCAAAGGCAAAGCTTTGCAATGGCGATGACAGCACCCAATTGTGTCTTCCAGTGGGTGTAAAGCTTGCTACTATGTTTGACGGTGTTGTCCTCCTGAATTCAGCCCTTCTTGTCGACGAACCAAAGTTTGGCGGACAGTAACAAAGCCTCTATGTCAACTTTCAGGATGCTTTCAGCATTTGGGTTTTAGGATAGCAGGTGCAAAGGGGCGAGTCTTTGCTCTGAGAAACAACCACAAAGAGGAAGTTTTACTCCGTGCCACTGGGCATTCGACTGTAAAACCTACATTGCTAAAATCTCGATCATATTCTCACGCATCCGACCTTCCACTGACTTCCTCCTGTGCTTTAATCAACAGAGGTTGCTTTACTGCGCATTTTCATTATAACCTTGACGATAGGTAGGAATATTTTTGCAAGATATATCTACACTTTCCTGTTTCATACTTGTTTGTGATTGGATTAGTGTTAAGCCATGATTCTGTTACTATTTATTTTTTATCGTCTTTGTCCACTTTTCCTATCGAGCTACGTTCTGTCAAATCATCAACAATTGTAGTCACTACATATCGTTACAACCACTTCCCTACAAAAGCCTTAGATTTTATCATATATTTGGCAGCCGCTGATTGTGATATTTTCGGACTTTTTGGGTGGGTGCAAAGGAAGATGAGCTTGTAGAGTGGTGCGTATTTGACACTCATTATGTTTAATGTCTTTTTTTACAAAAACATCAGCGATAACTTAAACTATCAATTACGCTCTTACTTGACAGATATTGCTTACAATGTTCGTCAGATCTTTGCGGATACTATTCGACTTGATAATTTCTCTATTTGTACTGTTCAATCCGGTTTAGACCGAAGCACAATTAATAAAATAAAAATCATCGTCACCGCCGCAGAATATTTGTCTACGTTCACCGGGGTGAAGTGCATAATAATGCACTCACTATGATGTTCAGTTTTGAGTAAGCTTAAACCATTATGTATGTGCTGTTACCAATAAATATGCTGTCAGTGCTCTATCGGTATTATATATTATGTCATACTTTGTATATTATTGTTAAAGCTTTTCTGGCGGCGGCGGTGGCGTTCGGTGTACTCCGTATAAGTCCACGCGTGGGATCGTATTATATTAGAAGTAAGTCAGTGGTCTGCAGGAAGAACCCCTCCTGATTGTCATTAACCCCGGGTTCCAGAACAATATTTGACAAATTATCACAACAATTAATTTTAATTAAATTATGCAATTATGTATATGCTGTTGCTTCAGGTCGGTTTACATGGTACAGAGTGTTAACAGTAGGTAGTATCAATCTAAATGCAAATTTTGAAAATGATATTGCATTTGGCAGCCCTGACCCAAGAGAGTGCTTTGTATGTGACAGTCACTAATGGAGTAACTTACAAAACGGCGCGGCGGTAGGTTCAACGGTCTCATGTTTGCATACTTTTTCCAAACCGAGAACATTGCACTCTCCTACACGAATACTATCAACGACAATTTTAAAGATTATCTCATTAATGAATGAAGTTTATTTTACTATTGTAACCGATCCAGCATACTAGTTTCTTCCGCTGGGTAAATGCTGACCTTCCTAGTACGGTAGGTTCTGAACGATAGTAATAATGCTGAATTTATCTGCATTAATATTTAATAGATTGCTGTTCTTGAAAGCGATGTTTCTTAAGACTTAAGTGTAGAAAGTGGAACCTGTAACCGTATTAATTCAGTTACAGTTGATGATGGTTCCCTACCGATGCTACATGTCTTGCAATTAACACTTGTGTGGTAAGGAATTATTGATGTCATCCAAATTCAGTTGTATATCACAACCCTTGTAATCTTTACCCAGTTTTGTAAAAGATTATTCCAACATTTTAGAGGTCAATTATTTGCTGATAAAAGTGTTTCGGTGAATACATATGGCTATCTTCTAATTGTAATTTTGATTTTTTGTTTGTTTGTTATAGTAAAATGTAATTTTGAGTTGTTGTCTTTCTTTATTCTACTGCTCACGTAGCTAACACTTAATTTTAAAGACAAACAGCCAAAGATATAAAGGTATGTACATGAATAAGCAAGATATGTAAAGATGAAAGTAACCACCAGAAGGTATGTAGACACAGATATGATTAGAACCACTTCAGTATCTCTTATTATGTTTCTAGTAAATTTGATTCCATAAGGAAAAATCCAGTATACTGGATAAGTATTATATAACAATTCCGAATACCTATTACGAGATCTATTCTTTGTCTATATTTCGAATATAAATGCTTTTTTCTGTTTTAGGACCGCAAATATTCCTGTGCCCAAATTGTCCAAGACGTTATACAAGAAAAGGAAATTTATCTAGACACCTGGCTGTAGAATGTGGAAAACCTCCGTTGTTTTCGTGTCCGCTGTGCTTCCTGCAATGCAGATACAAACATGTCTTACAGAGGCATATACAGTCCCAGCACAAAGGAGAGCAACATGTTTTTACTTTACAGTCGAAATCGTTCACCTTAGTATGAAGTAATGTGTCGCGAATAACTAGTTGGTAAGAAAATTATGTCAACATTGCGCACTGCATTTATATACATTATACACTAAATAATGCTGTAAAAAGGTTTATTAGAGGAAAAAAAAATAAAATGTAGCGAACGAATGCTCACAGTGAAAATCGTTAACCCCTAGATGTATGCAACGCACTAATATTTAACATCTTGGTACTTACTACGGTGTATCCACATATAAAAGTGATTCATTTCACTGATATAATGGACCAAGAAGTTGAGTCTAATTGTAAAACGTCTTCATTGATTTCAATGAAGGAAATGTGTGTTGGCGGCAGATAAGTAAACAATATAAAGATGAATTAATTCAGCATATTTTTCCAAAGCTAAGTGGAAAAGAAATTTATTTTCGAAAATAGAAGAACTTGCAATGTTGGGAGGGCATGGCCTCCATCTTTTTAAGACGAAATTTTGTCAGATCAACTTTAAAGTATCTTTTCTTTTATTAAAATGGATGGAATACGTTGCAAAAATATTTGTTCGCATTTTTTTGAAACCGCAAAACAAATTTGGGGCTGTTTGTAAATGGTTGGTGTTGGAAACATGACTTCAATCGTTTGATTGTAAGGTTTTGAATGTATATGGCATTGTTTATATACATATATATACATATACATATATAGATATATGTACATGTACATTAATATGTATTAGCTAGGACGGGTAAACATAAAATTTCGGAAAACATTTTCGGACAACACATAAATTATATATGAGATGCAGTCAACTCTGGAAATAGTGTCACTCTCTATAGTGCCGCTACCCCCGATCTTTGTGCGAGCGATGCCCCCACTCCTGCGCCGATCTCCAGGCTCACACACACTCACTTCCAGTATTCCAATCGCTCTCTGACAATAGTGCCGCAAGCAAATGCATTTAACTTTACGGTTTTCAATACTGTGATTTATAATTGATAAGTTCAAAATATTGTATATGCTGTATATATATATATATATATACATAATTAACTACTCAAAAATTATTAATGAAACATTTATTCATGATTAATGATAAATTAATAATTATGGGCAGGTAAGGAGCTCAATAAATCCACAAAATCGCAGATAAAGAGCCGCCGACGTGTGGCACTATTGCCAGAGAGCGACAGTTGTAATTGCCATGTCGCTCTCTCTCAATAGTGCCGTTCCGCAGGGCGGAACACAAGAAGAGTGGGAGCAATGCCTTTTCGAGAAAAGTCACTATTGACAGAGTTGACTGTATATAAATAGTACATACATGTAGACTAGTAAGAAATAGCCTGCAAAATATACAATGAATAATTTAAAAATTCTTTGATTGTTGTTATTTTGTTGTGCGGTCAGTTTTTACTATGAACTGTATTTCTACATATTTTTTGAAATGGTACATTTCTTTCTGTTAAATTGTTTTAATTGTTATTGTATGCAATTTGTATAGCAGGAATTAAATATATATATATATATATATATATAATATATATAAATAAATTCAATTTCCGACGAATATTGACAAAATTCCAAGATGGATGACTAAGAGCAACTGTATGTATTGTTATCGATATTTCATTTATTCAATGGTTTGTACATATTAAATTATGATCAATATTTATGTAGTTGTTTGCAATATCCTTTCCTCCTGAAATTTAGCAATTTCACAACGTATTAACATGAGATGCAACTTGACATTGTTACGAGTAGAGATATTTTCTTATATGTATTCTAAGATAAGTTTCTATTTTAATCTTTCTACGTGCATTCAAAAAGTAAGAAGTAATTTTTGGGATACATTGACCCAACATTAAGTTACATAAACCTTTAAATTATACTGCATAAAGGACCAGGAATACCAAAGTGGACGAGAAAAGTATTTCTCATTTATTTTTGCAATGGGCACAACTAATTCTTAGTTCTCTATGGTTCTGGACACTCGCGTACACTTGGTATCTGCAATAAAGTATCATAAGTTATCAATTAGTATTGTAATGTAATGTAATGTAACAAGGTGGGGTCTGGCCCAAAATGGCTTTTTGCACTGCGACCATCGTTGATCTACTGTGCTTCCCCTTGTCTTTATTTATTTAATACGTCCAGGAACAGGATCAGCTCCTTCAATGGGAGTGTTAGTAGGTGCTCTTCACTCAGCGTATATGCATGTAGTATTCTGTATCTCCAGTGCCCCACAATTAGTAATCAAGTGTTCCATTGACTCCTCTTCTTCACCGCAGAATCTGCAAGTGTCCGTGTTGGATAAGCCCATTCTGCATAGGTGCTTGTTGCAAGTATAGTGGCGTGTGAATGCCCCCGTCAGTGTCTTTAGGCTTTTCCTGTTCAGCTTTAGAGCGAGGTCTACCCTCCTAGCGGCGATGCTCAGAAACATTTTGGAATGTTCCAGACCATTGCTGTCATTCCAGTGTTTTGTTGTGATGGATGATGTCCATTTTTTATCTCCCCTTTAAGGAGACCTTTGTTAAACCCAAAATATGGGGTAGGTCCACTAAAGTTTCCCTCAGCACTTTTTTTTTGCGTAGATGTCTGCCATCTCATTACCTCTGTGCTCCTCATGTTCTGGTACCCAGACCAGTACAACTGCTTACGGCCTTAAGAACTGATTGGCTGTCCGAGAATATTTTGATTCGTATTCCCATCTGTCCTCTTTCAGATAGGATTCCTGCAGTTTCCAAAATTGCGTATAGTTCCGCTTGGAAAATTGTGGTGTCCGTGATCAATGTTATTGACCTGTGTGCTCTAAGCCCCACTATTCCTGGCCTCACTCCTTGGCGCGTTTTGGATCCATCTGTGTATAAATTAGTATTAGGAGGATGTATGTATACAGCCATGTTTGGTGTATTACTGAACATCATCTTTTGCACAGAAGAAATTTTATTTTATCTCTGAGTGAAAATGACCAAGTTCTTACGTTTGTGTGGATGCAGCAACATGGTTTTAGTGCTTATGTGAATAATATCGATAAACAGAAACATTTCAAAGATATCATAAGGCGGCTATTAAATCACGTCATCTGTTATTAGTAAAAATGCAGTTAGTTTTTGATTGGGTCAAAATTACTCACTTCTTATCTTAGTGCAGAAAAAATATATATGTGTGACGTACTGATACTGTTAACGTCAAATTTTCAAAACCAATATTATAAATTATTTATGCTGTTGCTCCATGTAGCAAGTAGAATCGGTTAGTCTGTTACTAGGAAAATATGTATATATGACTTCATTGTTGCATGTTTTTACGTTTAGCGTTTGGAAAATATTGTAGATGCTCCTCGAATATGCTTCAAGACATACAGACATCAAATATAGTTGAGCGTGCATGTGCAGCGGGAATGTGGTAATAATCTTTTGTTTTAGTATATATATATATATATATATATATGTATACTGTTTGAAAGCATACCACGCCAAAAGCTTTTGTTGCACATATAAACGGTATATTATGTGAATCACAATAAAAGTTTTGTGTGGAAAGTAATAGGAATTACAATTCAGTTCTAGATTTTAATCAACATTTAATTTTAAATGTTGCATACAACGTGGTATTTATTTACTAAAATATATCTTTAGCTAAATAACAGCAGGTAATAAAATACGCTACTATAACAAATACGGTGATTCTCGGAAGAGGAATGTTTATCGTATACACTATATTGAGATTCTATTTTATTGTATCGTATTAGATGTCTAGTGATTAAATAATAGTCACAAGTAACGCCACTCAACTGCCACTCACCGATTCGAATGACACTTAACATACTTATTAAACCGAACTAAATGGTGAACATGTGTTTCATTGTTTCTGCTATAAGAAATCAGAAATCACCCCTCCATTTGCAGGGTGTTGGAACAACTACCGGTTTTATTACTTTCGAAAAGATATATTTTGCGCACTTTTGTTGCTGGATAACTATAAAAAAGCAAAGGTAAGAAGATGGAGGTTTTGTTCATTTTATTCCTTTAGCCTATAGATGGGCAACCTACGGCCCGCGGGCCATATGCGGCCTCGAGTAAGATAGTTTTGTACACTGTCATCTTCGTTCCCATTGGGATTTCCTTCCTGTTAACGAACGCTCTGTTTAGGCCATGTTACCTTCGTAATGCATTGGTTAGTCTTTCATTAACTTCGTCTTCCATACCTCCCTCCTTTTCTATTTTTACCCCTAGGTATTTGTATACTTCTACTTGCACGAGTCCCTCATTGTCCAGATGTATATTTAATTCTTTTGTGTTGTCTGCAATGCTCATCACTTTTGTTTTGTTTGAATGTATTTTTATTTTTCGCTTGTTTAGTTCTTCTGCCCAGATTATTAAATGTCTCTGTAGTTTATTTTTTTGATCCGCAAATATATCCAAACTGTCAGCAAATGTACACTCTGATATTCTTGTTGGTTTTAATTTATTATAACCTATATGTAGCTTACGTGTTTTATATTCCGCAGCTCTTATAGCATCATCCATGATGAGCAGGAACAATGTGGCGCTCAAGATCTCTCCTTGCTTTAATCCATCATGAATTTCAAACATGTCCGAATTGAGACCCTCTTCCGTACATAACATTTATTATCTTTGAACAGGCTGTGTGTGGCCTTTCTTAATTTTGGTTGTATTTTTCTCCATATTTTTCTTTGTGGCACATGGTCAAAAGCCTTTTGAAGTTCAGGTAGGCTGCATATCTTTGATTTCATTTTCCGTGCTTTTTCCATTAGCTGCTTTATTGTAAAATCTATGGTCTTGGGTTGATCGTCCTTTCCGAAATCCGTTTTGGGGTTCTGCTAAATTATTTTCTACTATATCTAGTAATTTTTTGTTTAGTATCGATTCGTACGTTTTGAATACTGTACTGAGCGGTGTGATTCCCCTGTAATTCGTGCAGTCTCTTTTATTACCCTTTTTGTATATTGGCAAAATGATACCAATTTGCCAGTCTTTCAGCACTTTACCATGCCCTTATGAAGATTTCTGTTAATAGTTCTAGGCCTTCTGGCCCTGGATTTTTCAGCATTTCTGTTGTTATTTTGTCATGCCTGGCGGATTTCCCTATTTTCAGGTGTTGTATTGCCTCTCTGACTTCGCTGATGTCAATTCTTTCGTCCTCGGCATTGTTATTAGGTGTTGTTTCCTCTTCGTTGGTCGAGTTATTTGAGTCATGAAATGTTCTTGCCACCGCTTCATCATTTCACCCTAGCTTGTTAGTATTTTATTATTTTTATTTTTAATTTCTCTGAGGGTCGGTCTTTTCGTAGATTTTCCAGACACTGTAAAATTGCTTCAGATTTCCTTTGCTGTTTTCTTCGAGTTTAGTTCCGAGTTCTGCCCATGAAGTTGGCTTTGCTTGAGTTACCATTTCCTTGACTTCTTTACGTTGTGCTTTAGATTGTTTGTAGTTATCGTCCGTTCCATTTTGCAAATATTGTTTCCACAATCTTTTCTTTATCGCTATCTCAGTTGATATTTTGGTTCCACCAACTGGTTTGCTTTTTGCTTTTGTTCGTTTTACAGGAGTCACATATTTGCCTTCCTGAAATTAGCACATTTTCCTTGAATTCAAGCCACAAATCTTCTAGGGTCATATTCGTCCAATCGCTTTTCGTTTACTTTAATTTTCTTTTCTATCTTTTCTTTAAAATTTTCTGCGACTGTTACCTTTCAAATGAGAGCAGGTAGAAACAAAGAAATACGTATTCAAAGTTATAATAAAGGGTTTTTCTATAAGCATGATAAAATTTGAGTTGTCTTTTGTCATATCAAATGAAATGTCATTTTGATATGTATTGTTTGCCATTTAGAACAACGGACCCTAATCCGTTTGCAAATAGTAACATTTACTACAAAAAAATGAGTGTGTGAGTGAAACTTATAAAACTTTTTTGGTCGATATAATCTTCCTGAGCATCTCATAATCATAATCATAATCTTTCGTAACCATGTACGCTACAAAGTATATGTGGAACGTAAAATATTATAGATAAATATGTATATAATGAAAACATAGAAAGTAATTTACATGATAAGAACTCGGAGAGAATAAGACGCATTTTATAAAAAAAAATCTCTCACCCTAAAGATATCACAGAATCGATGCGCCTGGTGTTCGTTGAACAATTATAGTTTTGCTGATGAGTATCTGGGAGACGTTTCAAATAAAGATGTACTGTGTCTGGAAACACAAGTCAAATCTGAGTTGCGAGTAGGCTAGGAATGGCTTAGCAAATTGTGTTCTCCATGATTGCTATCAAGACATACATATTACTGCTTTATTTAGTACGCGCCTAAAGTATGGAATAAATTCAGTAAGAGCGAGATAAAATTTTGTTGGAAGAAATTCTTGAACAGGTCGATTTTATTTGATACAAATATACGTTTTGCATGATAGTCGATCCTCAACGTCTTAATCTTCCTTTTAAATAGCAACCCCCAATTTTTCTTCTTGATTGTGAGAGATTTCATTGCCGAATTGACAATACAAAATGTTCACGTCTTACACAACAAATTCTTGAAGACGATCCCGATCGGGAACTACGGTTTTGTGAAACTATGATCACAAATCGACGTTTGCACCGGCAATTAGTTTCTTCGAATGAGGTAATGCTTTGTCTCAATGCACAGTAAATCATCAAAATTCCAGGTATTGCAGTCGAATAAATCCTAATTGGATGGTTAAGACACATACTCAACTTCGGTAGTAATCAAATGTGTGGGCTGGAATACTTGACAACAGAATGGTAGAGCCTTTCTTCTTTGAAGAAACCCTCACAGGAGCAATATATTTAGCTTTTGCAAAATGACCTTGTTTCAGGGTTTGCAGAAATGTCTCCAAATGGCAATGATCCAGACCTTCCAGATAATACCATATGGTTTCAGCAAGACGACGCAGCTCTGCACTATGCGCGGCTTGTTTGACATTTTCTAAACAATTGCTTTCCGAGGAGGTGAATTGAATGGACCGCGAGATCTTCATACCTTACACCCCTTGATTACTTTTTATAGGGTTATTTAAAGTTCAAGATCTACGTCACCAAACTACAAAATTTGGTTGAATTAGAACATCGCTTTAGAGATGAAATGAGCAGAATTTCTACATTTCTACATGGGTTTACGTAGTTTCAGGAAGTCGGTGAATGGTAAAATTGTATTTGCTTAGCAAGGGATTATTATTATTTTTATTTTGTGTTAACAATAAATTTTACGTTTTCTAACATACGATTGTCATTTACTCGAAGAAATTCTTATCTAAGATGGAAATATGTTTATACGGATGGTTCGACAATGAAAAGATCTCTCAAGATCAAGAAAAAGGATTGAGAGTTCTGTTTAAAAAAAATGATGTGGTCATTAGTAAGAAACAACTGATGGTTGAAAATTGACTCATGTAAAAATGTGTATTTCTATTAAATAAAATCCATCCGTTTAATGATTTCTTCCGACAAAGTTTTCGCTTTTCCTGAATATATTCCATTCTTTAGTGACGCGCAATGTATATGTAAATTGATGGAAAAGTCAATATACGGTGGTGTTTAAAAAGAGGTATACAAGATCCCCCGGACACAACAGCAAAGAGTGATCTAAAAATACGCTTTTGGCACATAAGGATTCTATCCCAGTAAACTGCTGTACTCCATATTAAAATATTGTAAGAACATGTTGAGTGGACCATTGCGTAGTAAACATTCCACAAATTACCTTATGATCAAATGGGTTTTAGTTTTATGCAATTAACCAAACACCGGGTCAATATTCAATACTCAGAGGTTAAGTTACTATCAATCATAATACCCAAGAACGTTACGGAGCAAAATTCTGTAAATAAGCGCTGTTAAATGTTAATCGTTTCTTATTGTAAAAGTGGAGGTATACTGTTTTAGCCATATTTAGGATGAGATGATTATTGGTATACCAGTTTGAGAACTGCGCCAAAACGGAGCCCAAATAATGCCGGATCGAAGTCATTCGCATATATTGCAAAACGACCATCCGTTATATAGTGTCGTATTATTACAAAGTTTGAGTCGCAATTATACTTTACACGGTACCGAAACACCTATAAGACCAAACACCTTTCGGTGCTGTTGTTGAAACAAGTGTCCATGGTATATTTTGCGAAAGGATTGGGGTTTATATATCTACAAGATCGAGTTGGTCCAGGAGTGGAACCAAATAAATATTTATTGCATTATAGATAGACTATGTGGTCTGCTTTACGTGCTGGGGGCATCATTGGTCCTTATTTCTTTCAACATCAGGTTGGAGCGCATGTTACGGAAAATGCTGCTTGTTACAGATCTATGATACATGACTTTGAATTTACATAATACTGATCTGAAATATGTGGCTGGTGTTACGTGCCACCCAAGAATCGAGACCATCGATTTATTCAAACGAAAATTCCACGATTTATTATTTTCTAAAAAATGGTCCAATCAATTGACACATCCACACATCCGTACATCTCACGCCGTTTCATTACTTCCTTTGAAGTTAGGAGTTTACACAAACGCATGAGCTACAATTGATTAACTTAAGGCCAATATATAAAAGTTGAGTAGTCCTAGTCGCGGCAATGGTAAACCTCCCTTTCAATGAAAACACAGAAAAACTATTCTTACGGATTAGTGGTCCTATTTACGTTGAAAGTTCAGTCATCGTTATTGAAAAGCCTATAAATCAAATATGCTGAGCTATGTATGTGCTATCTATTCTTTAGGTTTTATCGTAATCCTTTGGTAACCCTGCTTCACGCTGGACTTGAATAATTAGTATCTTTTTTATTACAGATGTGTTTTATTTCCATAATGTGAATACCAACAAGCGAACTAGGAAGATAGAAGAAGAAAATACATTCTCTTGTGATAGATGTGGTAGATCTTATAAGAGGAAGGTTACTCTGTCTAGACATTTAAGGCTAGAATGTGGTCAACATAGACAATTCAGGTGTGGTGTTTGTTTCCACAGTTTCAAAAGGAAAGAACACTTGAATGCTCATATGCGTTTACATAATTAGAGCCTTTGAAATGGTAGTGTAAGCATCAATTCTTTTTCACAAATAGATTATTTAAAGTTTCCTAACTTTTTAATAGGAATGATATGTATAAAACTAACATGATTATTAATTTACATGTTTGAAATGTATAGCAAATAAAATACAAATACGTGAATATTTATTTCATAAAAGTCTATATTTAATAGATGTTCAGATTATTCGATAGTACCGCTGTACATACTATCCAGCACATAATACAAAAACGCATTGTTGGTGTTAAGGCCTTGTATTTCATAAAATAGTTTAGCTAATTTACTCTTCACTATTTTATATTATTTGCTGCAAAATACGAAGACGACCCATTCCTTGCATTTCTTTCCTTGTTTTCTGACTATCATGAATCTCCTTTTTCACTGACGACCTCTGTTTATATTTTCGTGAAATTTTCAGAAACAAGTGATAATGTGTTATTAAAAAATGTATTAATTTTTCTAATAAAGACACTTTCATTCCGATGTTCTTCTTTTCATTTAAAGTTGTTGTATAGTGTATTCAGATATAGTGTTCAACATAATAATTCAAAGTGATTTGTCACTCTTTAATTGCTTTATTGGTTTGTTTTAGTATCGCTTAGGAACTTTGGCTGTACTCGTTGTGGAAAACTCTATAAAAGAAAGGAAACTCTCTCCAGACATTTAAGGCTAGAATGTGGAAAATCACCTCAATTCGTCTGCGATATGTGTCATTTTAGGTTTAAAAGGAAAGAACATTTAGCGTCACACATGAAATCAAAACATGCTGATTAATTAGAATATATTTATCAATATCTAGGAAGTTCTATTTACAGATACTTGTTTAATGGTATACTATACTGATTCTGTTTTATTAGCAATCAATAAATTTGATTACGTGACTGTTAGTGTATTTGTTGCTTTATTCTGTCAAACACCCAGCGTGAGTCAATATTCTTTAATATTTCATTTTTATTTTTACGGAAGTATGTACTTGGCTTTGAAGTTTCTTTATCGATTCATTAAATGTTGGTTACTACCTAAAAAATCGAGAATATTGTCATGTTTCATTGTTATTTCGAGATTTAGCGTTATGGTAGCTTCTAAACCAATGAAAGTTGGGTTTCACGGTCCACAATCATTTTGTGTAAAGAAGGAAAGGACATATAAAAAATGGTAGACTGGCAGTGTTATCACCAAGCGTGATTTAAAATATCGTGTGAAATGGTGATACGCGCTTAAAGAATAAGTAGTTTTTTTGTTCACTTCAAAGAGAAAAGAAATATAGCATATGCGTATACAATGTTGGACATAGGTAAGAGACTAAGCAGTTCTAACAAATGATTTATAGTGACAGAATATAATTAAAATTAGTCTAGCAGATGGACGCGACTGTCACACATGGGAGACGAATATCCCGAGGTTGTTCCAAAAACATTCTCATGGGAAATGGTAACAATGCTAGATACAATGCAGTAAATACCTCTGTTTACTTGGGTTTCTCCGTTTGTGTATAATAATTTTGCGATTAATCAGCTTCAACAAGCTATCAATAGGGTTTATGTGAGGTGACTAAGGAGGCCACTGAAACTCGATTTCTAAGATACTCCTATACTAAACGAAAACGTAAGCCGAATGACCGAAAGTTGTATATATGTTATAATATATCTAGATATATGGATCGAGTCATGTTGTAAAGCTAGGGAAAAACACGCAATCACATTGCGAGTCCCATGTTTTAGAGTCGTGTTATAGTATTGTGGACGCAATCTTCTATTAATAGCTAGTCTAACGTAACATATTCCTTTCGAATTTATTATATTTTAGATTCGACACCAATGCTCTATTCTGTTCACGAACAAATTTTAGGCGCATTCGCTATTTTCCTTGGCCTAAATCTGCTTTTATAGCAGTGATAAATGTATCGACTCTGCAACTCTATTAATCTATTGCACCTTATAGGCTGCTAACCCGATGTTAAACAGCAACGTATATACCGACCTTCTTCCTGTACTACCAAACGCCCTAAAACGGCGATTGAATATTTTTCCGCATCAGACTAGGGTCGCGGCGTTAGTACGAACAGGAGGTTAGGGCTCGAAGGATTAATATCCAATTGTCCACTGATATTCCCTTCAGTTGCTCTACTTTCACTGTTATTAACAATTTTCTGTTTGAAGTATTACTTTGAAGAGAATTCATGGATGCTATTTCTGGGTGTAGTATAAGGTGTATAAGGAAATTCATTGCATATTACGGCTAAAATGGAAGCTTGCTAATCTTATGTACCATCCAGCTAGTTTATATAATAACCCATACTATGCGAGAAAATGTATTATATACCTGTAATATATATATATATATATATATATATATATATATAATAGCTGATTGACTATGAATAGTTTCTAAATTAGCTAGCTTTATAAACTAGAGACTTTAGCTACAATAGTTTGGTTTATTCTTAATTGTATTACGTACATTAACCGCAGTAATTTGCTAGTATATGAACTATGTATTCTTCTCTTTCGCATGTGTTCTGGCTTTCTCGTCATAGAGTCCTCTCCATTGTAGAATGCGCTCCATGTTTCCATTTCATGTTGTAGCAGGCCTTCCCCTTGATCTGTGTTGAACTTTTGCTTCTCATAAATTCTTCACCAGCATATCATTGAGTATATAAACTAACTATTTCAAAATTGTAATTCTTGTAACAATTCAATTTTGAATCAGAAAGTGAAAGACTTGCAGGTTTCCATTTGGAAAAGCTAAAGGTTTAAGTTAATTTACTGGAAAGACGGTAGTACAAGCAAAATGGGAAATATTATTAATAAATTGTTTAATATTGACTGTACACACATGCAAATTAAACAAAAAATGGCTTTGAAAATAACGAAGATAACTGAGCAATTCAGAATTCAGCATTCAGATTCTTACCCTATATATATGGTTATATAACAAAGATGACAATCGCTTGGAGAAGTATTTGATATAAGGTGAGGTAGAATCTTAATAGCTAGTTTTTGTTCGAATAGGATTTGCATTGTGGAACCCAGCTGTCATAGCAGAACCACTACTTTCTTACTATCAAATAGTTCTGACTCCCAAACAGTGGATCCCGAATATATTTTAGTTGCAGACGTTATATATATTTCAATCGTAATAGCTTGGTTTTTGTTAAGAAATTGATAGTGAAAGTGATTTATTTGCAAGAGAAACCTTTAAATCTATAGTTGTGGACGCCAGTTTAAATTCAAAGTAAACATACTAAGATTTTATTTAGATCTAGACGTATTGTAACCGAGGAAGTATGTATTAGTATATGGAGCAACCCGGCAACGTAAAGTTCGCAGACAATCAGTAGCGAATTCAAATCTATGCTACCAGATAGACATTAGTCTCGGCAAACAGCGGTAACAGCGTACTAAGTTATGACATCCCCTTATCTAATCAGTACTGAATCGATGCGGTATGCGAGTAGTTCTGTGTATATGTAGGCTGTCGTAACTTGTTTCGTAATTATGCGTTGTTACCGCTGCGCGCCTAGACTACTCATAATAACTGCACGGAGACTTATTATTACCTACTATTATAAGAAAACGGGTTCTGCCATTTTCAGTTAGTCTATATACAGCATTTAGTATTAGAAAAATTAGGTACTTATAAAAACAGACCTATTTGTTACAAGGCACCCTTCTGAACGAAACAATTATGGTTGGTGATTATACCTAGACGTGTACTGTATTTTCTCTTTGTAAGTGGTTTTCTACAGACATGAAAGTACATGACGTAGAACCATATAACGATTATTACATATCTTGTAATTTTTCGAATTTCAGTATTGGAAGTAGAAGTATTGGCTGAAGTACTTACCTTTTGTACTGACTATAGTATAAATATAGCTTGCAATATTAACTAAACACGTATTAAGTTCACTGAAAATTAGTGACCAGGTGCTTTTATGTATGTACATATCATGGAAAAAATAAAGTATATTAGTTGCCAGAATATTGATATATTGTAAGTTTGTTGTTGTTGGCATGTTTTCAGTTTATCAATGTTTATGTAGAGAGATAGTATAAAAGTAAATCGTTGTAGGTATACCACGTCCATTTGCTTGTGAGAGATGTCATAAGACTTATCGCTATAGAACTCACTTAAGCCGACACATACACCACGAATGTGGCAAAGATCCATCATTTGGATGTATGCTATGTCCCAAAGCGTATCACAGGAAGGATTCTCTTGTATCTCACATTAGAAGGGTGCATTCATGTACGATATAGTTGGTCTAATGTCAAAAATATAGAAAATATATAGTGTGGGTTGAGGTTTAATTTTTTGTAAATAGTATATAATCTGTAGTTTCTAAAATTTGTACAAATAAATATCATTTTTTAACTCTACTGTTTAATGTCAGCTTTATTCTTTTGTATTTCCTTTACACAAAGAACATTCTTAAAAGGAATGAAATGTATTTCTTTGAAGGAATGTCTTGTATTTAAAAGAATACATTTTTGAAATAAAATATTTCTCACATTTCTGTATTCAAGAACATTATAAATTTAGAACATATTTATCTACAAAAGCGGGAGTTAGTTGTCTTTATTTTTATGACCACAATAGGTATGTATGTTTATTTCTGAAGATTTTGTATACTCAATCCTTATTTTGTGTTTAGCGTGCAAGGTATAGGGTGCTTGACTAACTTTTTTTGTCAATTACTTTATTATTGAAAAAAATCAGCTTTTATTCTTACCATATGAATTTTGGAAAACTTCGAATATGTATTTCAATCAACAAGTAACCCTGAGTGAGGAGTAAAAAGACGACTACTACGAAGTGTATACACCGCGGCTGTAAGCGATAAAAACCAATGTGACCAACGTGTTAAATTTGAAACCATTGTAAAACACATAATCATGCCGATTATGGAAATACGAAGCAAGAAGTGTAACCAGAAGTTCATTACAACCAAAGCAGATAACCCCACTAAGATATTAAGCTAATTGTATCGAAGGCTACTAACGCCAATCAACTTAACTTGTCCTTGCTTTCTAACTCAGGATTAATAAATATTGTAATAGACATGAGATTAGTTGTTTCAGATTAAGACGATTGGTGCAAATGACGATGAAAAAGATAGCAGCTAAAATAAGGTCTCAGAAGGGGGATATAGAGGAAATTGAAATCAATAAAGGAGTAAAATAGGGTGACGCTCTATCCGCAACACTGTTCATTCTTGAATTGAATCCATATTGAGAAGAATTAACAAGGAGATACTTAGAACAAAGGAAAGCCAAAAATTTACATACTCAGATGATGGTGATTATAGCAAAAACCAGAAAAGTAATAAGAAAAGTGTTTGGAGAAATTGTTTTTGAGGGAGAAAAATAGGACTAAAAAAGTGAAAGAAAATCGAAATTAAGATGAGATTTGATAAACAAAACAAACAGAAAACGAGAAAATTAAAGTCGCATATTATGTATTTGAGGACGTAAACAGGTATTTACGATAATGGTTAGCAAATAAGGATAGGGAGACAGAAATAAAAGAAAGAATAATAATGATGTAGATATACATATAGACTATTATAAGACTAGTTATGTTGTATATTGCAGAAGCAATGACAATGACCAAAAAACAAGGAGATTTAAGGTTCTTAGAACGAAAGATATTAAGAACCATACTAGGGTCAATCAAAATAACTGATGACGTGTGCACAACGCTCATCAACTTTGAATTGTTACGAGAAATTGGTGAGGATATAGTTCCAAAAATTAAACAATAACGAGTAAGATGGCTTGGGCACATTTGGAGCGCAGAAGAGAGGACGACAATATATTCGATGACAGATTGGATGCCAGGAGGTAAAAGAAGAAGACGTAGGCCGAGGCTAACGTGGTTATAGGAAGTCACATATATATCTCAACGGGTCCGGTATCCACAACTGGAAGTGCAAAACTAGAAATAGGAGGAAATGGAACGATATATGTACAAAATTTGAAGTAGAAGAGAATAAAGATTGATCTTTGATAGTATAGATCTAGAGAACTCTTCTGATCGGTGTTACCCCTCACGGTGCGTTAACCACTTTATGTATATTTTATATACATTGTACATCAGAATAAGTATCTAAGAAAGACCACTCTGAAGTATCAAGATCGGTATATAATTAATTGTCTCGGGTTGTTAGCTTTTCTAAAATTGTAAATTTGCTAAGTATATATTTTTCCAAATTATTAAATTAAAGCGGTAAGTTAATTAATATTACTTTTGAAGCGGTGGTGGTATGTTTGATTCAATATACTCATTAACTTCCGTTTCTTTTTCAGGTCTGCCTGTAAAAATCGAGTTGACAGAAGTGACTGAAGATTGGTGTAGATGGAGTTCCGAAAACGATGTAAAATCCAAAAGAAAACCTCCAGTGGCATATAATAGAATTAGGGAAATTTTACCTGTGTACAGTGTTCCAGAATATATGTTCGTAAGGATTCCTTGCAACGTCATCTGACATATGAATGTGGAAAAGAACCACAGTTTCAATGCCCATTTTGCCCTCAGAAATGCAAACGGAAAACTCATCAGATGAGACATATTCAAAGGCAACATAAAGATAAAATCGGGCTACTGGAAGAAAATAATCCAGATATATCGCTGAGCAAACAAAATATCGCATAAGCTGTTCTCATCACTTGTTTTTAATACTCAAACTAAGGAGACATATACATACATATATTATAGCTACTTATTTATTTCCATTACTATTAATTTTATCTGTTACGCTTCACTACGTGTAAATTATTTGTATCATTTGTTTTGGGACTTGTACTGCGTCAGATCAGATTCAATGTATCAATATTTTGTTATAACTTTATATTAAAACGAAGTTTTAATTAGAAAATATTGGTAGAAGACAACCACAGAAAGACGATTGAATTCTTAGACTTGTGATGTATATGTTGGAGCATACTTAGTAACTTCATATTTAAGTATTTATGTCTAATATTATAATTTACAGTTTTATGGTGGTGGCTTATAAAATAAAAATATTTAAACAAAACATAATTTTATTATTATTCTTTCTTCTGGCCTCTTATTTTTCTTTGGATACGAAGGGATGATAGAACGATCTTACACTCTTACTTGTTTCAGCTCAAGACTTGCGCGTCACTCGCCCATGGGAGCGTTGGCCGGCTCATTTAGCCTTGCCTATGATGTTAATGCGTGAAAGTATGAAGAAATCCATGCTTCAAACGATCACTAAAACGTCTCTAGATCTAAGTACATCTTCCAAAAGGGACAGCAGAGATCTGCAGATGGAACTGGATTCGACTGTGGTATTTGCGGTCGTATTTACAAATTGAAAAGTTCTTTGCGCAATCACCAAAAATGGGAGTGCGGTAAAGAACCTCAATTTAAGTGTCCTTATTGCGTCTATAAGGCGAAACAAAAATGCACATGGCTAGGCACATGGAACGTATGCACAAAGAAATTGATTATTCGGCTGTTAAATCTGAATTGAATTTAAAAGTTGAAAGTTCCGAAGGTGATAATTGAGAGCTTCCTATTACATTTTAAGTATATTTGTAGATAAAAGTTTTTTCATATACATATATACAATATATCCGTACGCTATGCTTTTTACATTTTATATACATATACATATTTTTAAGGTTTTCAACCTTGTTTCCTACCGATACATATATAAATATGTATACAATTTATGATACTCAGACACAAACAATGTGGAGCTTAAGAATATAAAGACAAGATAGAAAATTTCCTCTGAATTAAGTAAACACATGAAGTAAATGTGCATATTTTCAATAATTATTGTTATTTATTAATTATCGACACAGTATAAAATAGTATACGATCAACGTGATTATACGGTCATTGAATTATATTTAGAGAACCGTACTCCGACTTACTATGTAACAAGTGTAGATATATGTGAAATACACATAGTTGATTATACAGAATTGAGATTATACGTTTAATTAGCCGCTATCCGTAATCTGACTTGAACCCCATATAAACATTGCGTAAAACCTATATACGTAATGAAATAAACCAAAATGGTTGAACACATGCTTAGAAAGAGTGTCTCCCTCATTTTTGACATTCACATTGGCGCGGCATTGCGTTGTTTTCTGTCATTTCATAAAGATATAGTAAATGTATATATATATATATATATATATATTTCGTGACCTTTTATACTTATCTTATATGATAGATCTCTACCACTAATAGGTCAATAAAACAAGGCTGGTTTGAACGATAGTTATATTTTCAGAACGTTTACAAACGTTTTCGGAATACCTTCTTCAGTGAAAATATAACTAGATAAATATATAAACAAACATTTGTTTTTTATTTGGGAACTATCAACAAAATGACTAATGACTAGGATTTCTTGATATAGAGGATGTGTAACCAACTTTTATATATATATATATAAATTATAAAAACTAAATTAATGTGTAAACATACATGCAAATTAAGGTTTCGACAAAGATTTTTTGATATAAGGTTTTACTTAATTTGCATGTATGTTTACACATTAATTTAGTTTTTATAATTTATATATATATATATAAAAGTTGGTTACACATCCTCTATATCAAGAAATCCTAGTCATTAGTCATTTTGTTGATAGTTCCCAAATAAAAACAAATGTTTGTTTATATATTTATCTAGTTATATTTTCACTGAAGAAGGTATTCCGAAAACGTTTGTAAACGTTCTGAAAATATAACTATCGTTCAAACCAGCCTTGTTTTATTGACCTATTAGTGGTAGAGATCTATCATATAAGATAAAGATATAGGAAGACAATCTTATTTTCATCTACATTTCAAAGTCAAATAAATTAGGGCGCTTATCATGACATCAAAGATGACAATGACGTACAAGTGCTTTTCATCCGAATCGGGTCCTACGCATGTTTAATTCAACGTGACCCCACGGGTGTAGAATTTTAGTGTCTTCTCCATTATTCAAGGAACCAAGCTCAAGATTTTAGAAGAATTCATCGGTTGGTTGTGGTTTTGAGGCGTCCGAAATAAGTTCTGCATTCTGTTAAAACAAGAGTATCAACTTCGGAAACTGCGGTATATGGGTATGAAAACTGTTCAGCCGTATATAGGAAAGAGTGATGGGGTAAATTTGTATATAAAGAGATGGCCGTAGAAAAAGCAAAATTGTGTATCATTTAGAGTGATCCAAAAAAGATCCGGGAAAGATGTGGATATGCATTATTCGTATGATTCTGCAAATAAAGAAAAAAGTACTAGTTTTAATAATATAAGTATAATATACTTTCAGCGGAATCGGACTGATGAATGACAATGGCGAAATTCTGTAGCATGAGGAATACTCTTTAAACGTGATGATGTACATAAGACAACCTCGACAATACTTGGATGAAGAAACCCAATTGAACAATACTAGAAAGAAAAATAGTATAATGCATTACAGGACGTAAGATCAATGTGCGCTGATCTCGGATCGGATCATAAAGTTTTGAGGAGAAAGCTAAAATATAAGTGTGAAAATGCATGCTTAGAATTTTAAGGAAAGAAATTGCTCACTTCGGTTTAAATGTGATAGTGCTTGCCTGGAGCTGGCAAAACACGTGTGACCGATTTTATTATAAAACAATTGTGTGGTGAGGAGTTTACCGATGCGTCAGTAAATTACACCACAGTCGTTCGAATCGCCTTCATAAAACTTCTATGAAGAAAGACACAATTGGAAATTGAACACAAGAATTAGAGTCATAGGGAATGGAAAACAAAGGGAAGTAAACAAAAAATAGAGGATTGCAAAGGTCCAAAGTTAAAAGTATACAACTACAACAAAAGTCTAGAAGAAAAAGGACCACCAGAAATAAAATACAAGGAGAAAAGAGGAAGTGAGGGGACGTACAAGAGATGATAAAATTGTGTATAAAGGAATTGACAAGAAGCTGGCGAAATACATGGCGTGCTTAGTCTCTACGAAATAATAAAAATACTGATAATCAGAAAACATGCACCATCAACAAAATTGGATATCGAAGAAGACTAAGTATATTTATAGGACACCACAAGAAATACAATAAAGATAAGAAGTTCTATTGCGTGATATTAACTACAGAAAGGGAGTATACCTGTACTAAACACAAGCGAAGTAGGATCTATAAGAAACGGAGCAAGAAATGCAATTCTAAGTATAAAAAATAATACAATAAAATAGGCGCACAGCTCATTAAAGGACACATAGATACTATATATTATATATTAATTATATATTATTAAGTTTGTTCGGATTTTACGGTTTTGTTGCCATGTGCTTTGAGACTTGTGGTTTTAATTATTGACAAATTTAATTTAAAATATTTTCAAAAGAAGTTTATTGTTATGCTTTTTCAAAATTTTTATATTTTCGTTTGGAAATCGGAAAAGTGACGTGGTGTGCCAATGGGATTTCTCTCATGTCATCGCAATTAACGGATATTGAGAAGGAGGAGAGCATAGCCTCGAAACGTCTGTTACATGTTTTCTCCCTGGACTTTTAATTAAAAAGTACTTGGTGGACCGAGCCCTGTTCGGAATTCCCAAAATTTTTTGAATAATTTTGAACTAAATAATAACGCTAATATTGTATAGTTCAAGTATATATAGTAGCACATATATATTAAAAGTTTATAAAAGTAGTATTAAAATTAATATTTACAGTTATATTAAAATACTTAAAAATAAATAAATTCAAGCTCAAAATCTTTCTTAAGAAATACACATTTTAAGTAAACATTTACATACCTTCTTTTGCAACGCCAACTAATCGTGTAAAAGTTTTTTTATTTTGATTAAAAACTCGGCTCCGACTACATTTCTAAGTGTAAACAAAGTATGTGAATTTACATGTTGTCAGTTTTCGTAGATATTTCTTTTATTAACATACTACTTTCAGCGCCATCTATGCTTTAGTAGTAAAGTTTCAATTACTCATAATTTAGTTTGGAAAGTTGCTAACCCACGTTTAGGCCGAAATTGGTGAAAACCTGGACTAAATGGATTGAATCGAGACCGGAACCAATGCTAAATCGGTTTTTCGTCCCCAAAAACTTGCAGATACTAAATTGTAACAAAATCTTGAGAGTAATTTTCGATAACACATTTTATGTACCGCAGAAATAGGTAAAAGCGGGACAAAAAAATTTCCTGGGACCGGGACCATGCTAGATCAATTTTGTGTTCTCAAAAATCCCCAGATACTAAATTGCATAAAAATTGCTCTAAAGTCATTTTCGATAACCAATTTCATATACCGCAATACCAGAAATGTGTGTAAACCGGGTCAAAATGGATTTTCCCGGGACCGGGACCATGCTAGATCGATTTCTCGTCCCCGAAAACCCCCGGTACTAAATTTCATCATAATCGTTTGTTTCGAGCCGTTTTCCAGAACCCAATTCTATATATATATATATATATATATAAATGAATTGTTCGTTTAAATATATTAGATATATTAATTGGCTACTCAGAGAATTTTTCTTGCACATTTCTCATCGGTCAAGAAGCTATGTTATCGTTATTAAGAAAGTACGAACACTAGAGAAAGTGACATAAGAAGAGGGTAATAATAAAACCACCCAAGAAAGAAACTGATATAAAGGATTTGAAAACCTCACCCTCCTTGACCAAATAATAATCTCGGCGATACGAAACTCGGCACAAAAACAAATTAAAAGTGCATAAACTTCGACACATTATAAAATTTTACTGAAATAAATGGCAGACGAAACTCCGCACAAAAGAAAAGCTTTGAGTGTTGTAAACACTTTTATTTAAAATTAGCCTATCTATCACTATGGGTCTCGGTCGGCTGAATGGCTAGCTGGACTGCGATTCGGTCTAGTTGATCTATCACCTGTAGTGTATCCATGGACAACGCTGGTGTACATGCACAAAGAGGGGTACTCTCTCATTGTACAAGAGGCGCGGATGTGTGTGCAATTATGCTGTGCATACTCTGCGTTGGTTCTTTTTGGGTGCCTGTTCTATAATGACAATAGGATCTGTTTATTATGAGTTTTATGTTATGAAGAAATAACAAACTAAATCTGCACTTTTCTTTTATCAAGTTTCGCTAAGGGTTAACCACAATAGTTTTATGGCACCTCGTTGTGTGGGGATTTGTGCCGGGTTTTCTATTACCTAATAATTAGTCTGAGGTAAAACTTCCATTGTACTCCTCCGAGCATCCTAGACGCCTAATATATTCTCCGCCATTTGTCGGGCGACAATTTTCGATTGTATACTGTGTCCCAATTTCGATGCACAACATTAGTATCTTCGTTATTATTAGAGCTAGCAGGAAGCATAGTAGGAAACTAGAGAAGATTTACGTAAATTTGTGCTGATTATAGATTTTTTCAATTTGATACACTTTTGTTTAGTTTTTGAGTTAAAGAAAAATTATGAAAGTTGTTGATTTCGTTTTCAGCCAAGAGCATGCTAGTTCCAAGTACGTACACCTGTCTAATGACAAAAATAAGTTTCTAGCGTATTCCGTTTTTAGTAATCAAGACCAACTTTTGTTGTCTTGTGGCGCCAACGTTGGGCCAGATTCAATAATTTTTTTAAGAAACTTGAGAAAAACCTATTTTGGTTTTCTTACAAACAAAAGCTAGTGTGCGAGGGAAGTACAATATTCTCATTAATTTGAAACAAATTTATCTGCAAGCGATCTATTGGAAATTTGTTAGTAATATTGAACCTCCGAACTGCCATTAAATAATTTTAATGGCAGCAATAACATAGCAGTTAGATCTGCTAGTAATAAAGGGCACAATTAAACAGAACAGTTATTGGAAAAATTGTAAACACCTTAACTATGGAACGTTAGGAAGATAAATAAACATTTGAAATTGATTATGTTATTAACATTAGCGGTAAACAAATTGTTCAATATGTCTTCCATTTGGTTCCGTGGATTCCTATCTCCCTTTTAGAGTTACAAACTCTTGGAAGTGTATAGTAAATATAAAATGAAAGACATTTGGAACCTTTTCTTCTAACGTTTCAGTGGGTTACAATTCAAGAGGTTTATTTTTGGTAGTAAAGTTATTACTTATGGGCTTGAGTGTGCTTTGAAGTAAGGTCGGATGATTGGGTGGGCTAGGAAATCGGACAGTTTAATGCCTATACAAAATATTCAAACTGTTAGTTAGAAAAGTTAGAAAATTACTAATTAATTTCTGTGCATACCCATGATACCGCGCGAGACATTTAAACCAATACTAACTTGAGGTCTTTGCTTAATTAAATATGGATTTTCTGCTGCCCATTATTGAAAATTATTTTCACTGAAAACTCCGTTTGTGCATAGAGATTCGTCTGTTCATATTATCTTTGAACAAAAGTTATTATCTTGTTGGAAACCAACACTTCTTGGGTAATCATTAACTATTAGATGTTGATGTCAGCTTATAAGGGTATTATTTATTTACACTTAGGGCTGGCTGAATATCTGATTGTATAGTTTCAGTTTCAGGGGAAATACCTGGTATGGAAATTTGGCGATTATTACTAGGTTGGACGCGCAGCTGTTACAGCGCACAATTACGAAACAAGTTACGACAGCTTAGATATACACAGGACTACTCGTATACCGCATCGATTCAGTACTGACTAGATAAGGATGTTGTAACTTAGTACGCTGTTATCGCTGTTTGCTCAGACTAATTATTCACTATCGTGTCGAAGATATTACTGTTACGTTCCTGATTATCAACGTTATATATTGCTTTTCTATGTTCGATACTCCCAAAAGTTTATAAATTTTCACAATTTATCCAACATAAAAACAATATACTTACTTACTTACTTACTTAATCCTTAAGCCTTTTGTACCCCTGTCCTGGGGTGTAAAAACAATATATCACGTTGATAATCAGGAACGTAACAGTAATATTTTCGACGCAATTGATAATAATTAGCCTGGACAAACAGCGGTGACAGCGTACTAATTGTAAGTTACACTATGCCATTCTTTCAATAATTATTTCATTTGGTTGCAAAAGAGCTTTCGTAGTACACACATCTGTCACAAGCAGTTTGGAAATTTCTTTGTACATTGATAAAATATGCCAGCAGATCCTATATCTTTTCCCCATAGATTAATGTGTTTCCCTTTTTATTGTTCCTATTAAAAATTAAAATACTTCATTGAAAAGTTTATATCAAGCGGGATCGCGCAGATATAAAATTTAATATAGTCGCCATAAGAAAAACAAAAGTTGGCGTTGATGACTATACTACAAATCTTGCTAGACAGTTGCTTTTGACATTATGACAATGATACTTAAACGGTGTCCTAGTAATGTTTAAATAGTGTTGGACTTAGACTAACATGTTCTTGGCTAAAACCGAAATCGAAAAATTTCATTACAAAAAAAGGAAACTGGAAAGTGAAACAACACAGAATAAAATGTGAAAGATATATATAATCAACACGAAATTATTTAAAGTATCTGCAAGACAATTCAACAAAATTGGACTTCTTTGCTGCCAGCTGAATGAAACATTAGCTTTTGTTGCCTGTTTTTTGTTGGATTGAATTCGCAGAATTGTTCTAGCTGGTTACAATTTTGAGATGTTCTAACCTCAAAGTGCCAAAAAAGACGGTTTTCGGTAATATTTAAGATTATGTTAGAAAAATATCATTAATTTATGCCCAAATCTCTGTCTTTAATCAAAATTACACTGCGAAAGACACCCTTCTGCTGTCTGTTAACGCTGTCAAAGATAATTAAAGGAATTTATGACATTTACCACCTTCACCCAATAGTAACTTAGTGGAGTTCATACTACCCGTTAACAACGACTGAAGATATTTTTTTATAGTTTGGCAAATGTTGCTGCTAGTTAAATGAGGAATTTAGTGTTCAAAACGGTGAAGTATTACAGCTCAAAAAATTAACAATTTAATACTTACTGCATATCCTGATTTTTGCCAGTTGAGCAAACATCACGTTTAGTTTAAACTGAGATCTTCATTAGTGTGTTGGTGTCATTGTATGTACATATGTATGTATATACATATTTAATAGATTTGGAAACGTGTTTCACTCAGTCGATGGAAGTAAAATGTGAAAGATCGTGATACAATATGGAATGTCCAAAAAGGCTTAAGGATAATACGAGTATAAATATTTTATGACGACTACACTCCAAAAATAGAACATAGTGGTGAACTTTCCCAACCAATATCTATAAAGGTTGCAGTGGAACAAAGATGTATATTATCGCCGTTATTATTCTTAATAATAGTAGGCTGGATAATGAAAAATGCGGAAGACAATAGGACAGGAATAAATTGGACACTAACGACAAAATTGGACGGCGCGAGACTAGCGAGATTGAACATAAATCTAAATTGCTTATTTACAATAGAAGAAGATGAAGAAGAAATAGAAACTTAAAACAATATTGTTGTCTTGGGAGCATATTAAACAGCCGGGCGATCCGAAAATGACATGTTGAGGCAAATTCCCTATCGACGGAAAACATTTATCACTATCAATAAAGGGTGGTCTTCAATAAACATGCAACAAACTAAAATTAGAATATTTAGATCTAATGTGAAAAACATATTACCGTACGGTGGTGAGACATTGAAGGGTAATAGAAATATATGGAGAGGTTTAAAGTGTTACCACTAAATGAGAAACTGTGCGGAATAACAGGGGGAAAATGAATCATATGTACAAACTATAAGAAAACAAAAATGGCAATGGATTGGGTACACTTTAAGAAAAGCGAATAAAAGTGCAGCACACCAAGCCTTAGATTTCAAGACCATAGGAAATAGAAACATAGTGAGATCTTAATGCACATGGAAGAGAGACAATGAAAGAATTGGAATATCAGAAAATATCGTTGAATGAGGATAAGAAAATAACGAAAAATCGAAAGGAAAGGCGCGCAAGATTTAGAACTTCGTCGTGGTCAACTCCTACTAAAGAAACATCTTACGGTGTCCTATTCTCTATTGGGGGACATGAAAGAAGATTTTCGGCGAAACTTAGAACTTATTATTACGTCGAACTAGGAGCAATTCAAAAATGTTGTACTACCTACCGCTGGTACTTTAACTACCTGCTTATATACCCCATCATTTCAGAAAAATTGGGTTACATGGTCAGTCATTTAGAAGGAATATAAAAGTTATATTTTACAGGGAAAAGCACCGTGGGTCTGAAGCAAAATAAGTGGCCAAATTCGTAACTGGGGGTTAGAAGAAAATAACAAACGGCTTCGTATAGCAAAGAAACACTCCTAGTAAGACAATTGAATATATCTTGGAAAAATTAATATCGTACAAGAATGGCACAATATGCATAGATTCATACAAAAGTAGCGGAAACAGCATGGTACTATGTTTTCGTCTCTAGAAAGTTTTATAGTACGATTACTTGATGAAAATTTGGACGCGATTCAGCTAAATGCGAATATGAATTTGGATACCTCAACCAGATATTTCTTCATCGACTGATGTATAATTTGCATGCTATGAAACTTTTGAATAATGTAACATCATTAATAATCTTACTTGCCATATAGTTTAGCTGTTATCGAACAACCTAGATGTTTATTGTCCATTTGCGTTGGAGGCAAAGGTCACAATATAGAAGCAGTGAATTTCTCTCCTAATCTTATCTTTGCGAGTTAACCTTTCTTTCGGTAGTCGTTTCCTTGTTTGTAATGAGTCATTTTAATAGATTCTAAAGTGTGTCTGGGTGTTTATTTCAAAAGTCATTTACAAAAGCCGCTGATCAGCCACGGTCGATATCATTTGAGCGAGTCGTACTGGCAAAAACAAACTAATCATATAAAAACGATAATATAAACGTTATTGAACACTGATGACCGCACAGTTTTATGATAGTATAAACGCTTTACTATTTTTTAGGATTATATATATGTCTAGTGAGAGATATACCGTGTGAAAGTAACAAGTAGTGTTGAAATCACTATTGCGTTTGTAGCCGTCGCACGTACGCTTGTCGATTCGAGTGTATAGAAATAGAAATATTTCGATACATCCAAGCCGACTTAAGCCCGTGGGCTTGCGCAATAGCGATTTCGACCCTACTTGCTATTTCCAATCGGTATAGCTTCATACTTAAGTGCTCTTGTTTCTAGTACAGAATTATGTTTCTTATTTCTTACATCGCATGTTTTATGTGCATATCTATTCAAAATACCGTAATGCACGTAAAATAAAGAACAAAGCTTTCTATAAAAGCGCAACTTTTTCTATTGTCAAGATATTTTAAGGACTATCAATGGAGACGAAGTAACAAAATACATATATGCATTCTTATAAATGTGTAATCGACCTGCATATAAAGCACTTTCCTAGGTTATTTTACGTTTGTACGTTTCATAAAGGAAATAAGTAGTAATAATAATAAAACAGCTGTCTTAAAATAAACAGCAAATACTTGACAAGGCGATAGTATTTACAATTTCAAGTCGGTCTGTCTGTACACGACTCCAATTACCAATGCAAAGACATACCAATAATTTACAAGAGTTCAAATAAAATGTTCGGACTGACTAGAATCTACTTCGTAACTTTTGTTAATAGGGCAAGTTCTGAGATTTACGCATGCCACAGTTCTCAAACCTGTTTGTTCATTTCCAAAGACAAACATCTGATGGAATAGTATTCTAGAATTTTGATCACAAAAGCGTGTGACCTTCGCGGTAGAAATATTTGTGCTATCAAAACATAACTGCAGTCACATTTGATTTTGAAAGAATCGCTAGTACTAGTAATTTATCAGACTTGCTCGCAGATTGGAATTTGATGTATGTATCTGCCAATTTTCGGCAGCTGTAGTTCTATAACCTAAAATCTTGATTTTTGAACTGCAGATTGTCAATACAACCGCCATGTGAAATATTTCTTGGTTCTAAAAATTTAATATAAAGCGTGTACACTTTTTTCGGTTCTGTTGATTTCTATTTTGTCTTTATATACATACATATATAGTGTTATATATACTGCGCAATGAAATTCACATGCCTTATGTATAGCAGTATAAAGGATATTTCACAATTGAATAAACGTGTCTAATATCCTGATTTCATTGCACAGTACTCTGCACTTGACTGATCTACAACTGCCTTTTGCTGAAAATGATATTGTCTACTGAAAGTTTTGTAAATACTATACATACATTTTTTATAAAAATCAATTTTATCTAATGAAGTACATACTATGTATTTTTGTATTGCATTTATAAAAAGAGTTTTTGAACCTGTTACATTATAAAATTTTTAGAGTATCTTCTTCTATACAACTCTAGAAATATTAAAAAATATATATATTCCAGATTCTCGTGCTTGTGATATGATTATCTTAGGTAATAATGCCGGCAGCATTTAGGTGTATGATCATAGGTGAAAGTGATATTTTTTTATATACTTGAACGAGTTAACCCATTATAAAGTGCCTCAAATTGTTATTGTTCCTTGAATTAGGTTATAAGTTACCTTTTTCTTTAGATTGTAGTACAGCAGTTACTCATAGGGTTAAAGCAGATTAAATTTACATGTACATAAGTTGCTCTTGCTTTTATTTCATCTTATTGTTTTGGAAAGCTAATAGAATTTACAGTGCAATTTTGGGATTTTAACGTTGATTTCTTATCTGGTCTCCTATTTCCATGAGCAGGGCAGCTTAATATTCCTTTATAATGTGTTAGTAGTCTATAACATAGGTAATAATGCTTAATAAAAGTATATTATAAAAATAAAAATATTGGCCTAATTTTGTAAAAGGTGTGGGGTATTAATAGGAATCGGAAAAAGTCGACCCAATTTAATCAATAATAATACTCAATATTAAAGAACAAATGTGATTTTTTACCATTTTTGTAATAGACTTTAAATAGTTCCTTAACCATTGTCACTGTTGTCATATTTATCTCAGATTTCATTCTGTATGTGTTATGTATTTTTTAATTTATGTATTTATTAGGATCCACATATAGATATATTTACATATATTTGCTTTTATGAAACAATTACTATTTTATCATGCTTTGTAATGAAATTATTTGTATTGTTGCTTATAGGTCCAGGTAGAAATTATGAATAAAATTTCAGTAACAAACTACTTTTTCTTACTGTTCTATGTTTTACTTGGAGTATTTGATTTTTGGTATTATTCCGAATAACACATTTCTTTTTCTAGACCAGCGTTTCATGGCGAGGAAAAAATTTGAAAATGTCAAGATGTACATTTGTAATAGTTGTGGCAAAGGGTACACACATCAGACAAGCTTATCCAGACATAAAAAATATGAATGCCTAAAAATTAAACAGTTCGCATGTGTGCACTGCAACTATTCTGCATACAGAAAGGAATGTTTAACACAGCACGTTATGAACAGACATCTGAATTTAAAATAAAGTTAATACGTTTTAGGGACGCCGATGCTATTAATATTTATTGGTTTTGTCTTTGTTAAGAAATTTTCCTCAAATACATATGTATGTATATACCTACTTAAGCATGTAAATAAGATATTGCTTCAAAGAGTGTACTAACTTTAAAGTTCTGATTTTTATTGTTGTGGAAAATGACATAAATAGAGTACTTTCATACATCTTATTTTGTTTTCCTTCAATTACTGCCTTTTAGTTATTTCAACTATATATATGAAAGTGGGGTTGTTTGTAACCTAAGTTGTAGCCCTAATATTTTTTAATAAATACATACCGCACTGTGTTTAGAATTTGTTGATTAACACTCATCGCAATTAAGTGTGCACATTAGAGTGGTGTCTTAATTTGTTTCATGCTATCCCCCAGTTTGGTTTCACTTTATGGAAAAGTAACCTAAAATTGCACCTCAATCGGATACAGGCAACGAGTCCCCATGGATCTTGAATGTTGGCACAGAAAAAGATCAATTTAATTAATTTTGTATCTTGGGAAATATTAATTGTATGTAAAAGTTGTAGATCTATTAAGAATGAACATAAAACCATCCACCACTTTACTTCGTAGAACTAATGATTTTCTACAAAAGTATGAAAATCAATTCCGTTTCTTACAAGCCTTGATGTTGAGTTAAAGCCTCTTAAAACCTGGTATAAGAGATAAAGCTGTTGCATTATTTTTGTATGTGATTTATTGCAATCTTCCATAAACTTCACCCCTCTCTCTCTGCAAAATCATTTACAACTTTCAATTTGGTGATTAATTTCAGACATTTTTTTTATTTTTATGGCACGTTATTGGTTTTGTCTTAAGGAAGTTATCGTTCAAGTCAACGTTAAGCTTATGGAAAATTATAATAAATGACGAAAAGCAAGTATATGCAGAAGTAGTATGTGCTTCACATTCTATTCGTTTATCGTCGAAAGTGGCAGGTGATATATGACAATATGTTCATTTTCAATAAATCTACAACTTTAGTGCATTAGTTGCAAGATAACAATAAAACTGATTTCTTTCTGCGTTTTTGTGATTTCTCTGATTTCTAAGGAGCCTGGATACCCATTTCCTTTACCTCATTGAGCTGAAATTTTACAAAAACAATTTTGTATAAAATGGGACCAAACTGAGCGTAACGCAGGAAAGAAACTCAAAAGAGTAAATAAGGATCATACTTGTCTACATTTGTATATATTTTGTAAGTGCATACGAAGCATTTGTGGGTGAGGCGGGGCTTCTTAGTAATACTTTCTTGCGGGGAACATAAAGTTGATTGCTATATAGTGACCACTATTCAGAGGACCTCATCGATATGCAAGATTCTCTCGGGGAATTTATCCGTTAGAGTCGTGACCTTTAACAGGTACAACGATATACTTAGGTGTATGGCTCGGTGGTTTCGAACAAGTCCTGGGACCTTAAGACCTGTCGTACTGTGATATATATATATATATATATATATATATATATATATATATATATATATAAATCTATTGCTGTTAGTTTGTCTCGCTAAAACTTGAGAATGGCTGGACCGATTTGGCTAATTTTGATCTTGAAATATTTGTGGAAGTTCAGGGGAGGTTTAAACGATGAGAAACATAAATAATAAGTAACGGAAAATACTAAAAACGGCAATTTAATTTTCCAAGAGAAAATGTTCCTAGCTTTGATTTTGTCCTTTTTTAGGTGCGTTCAGAAATTTCTCTTTTTCATAGTTGTTGTATGAGGTGTAAAAGTGTCAGTTAGTTGTCAAAAAAGAAAACCTGTATATATATATATATAAATGGATCGTGCTGTGTTCGGATGCTTAAAACTTGAAAACGGCTGAACCAAATTGTATACTTCCTGCTGCGAGTTTGTTCGTAATTGCCACGCGAAGGTTTAGGAAAAAGAAAACTTAAAACATTTAAAAATTAAGAAAAAAATTAGAGATTAAACAGATTGACGACGTTTGGTGGGTTAAGTTATCACAGTTGTCATGGTGCGCGCATGAATAATTGTTATGTCATAATAGAAGCAAAGTCAGCAATATCCATCACAGTCTTATTTACAATGTCGCGAGCGAGAAGATCGAATCTTTCACAACGAAGCCGTAATGCAATTAGACTGCAGAATATTGCGAATCAATCCACTGTAGATGAAGAAATCGCACGCGGGAAGGGCGCCGTGTTAGTGCGGCCCAACTTCATGCTTTACAAACACAAGAACAAAGGGAGGCCATACGTGAAACGGCTCGGTTGGCATTGAGACATCGTCGAGCAGAACACAGAGATCGACAACGTCGAGCAGCAAGAAGAAATGCTTCAAGTGTTAATTTCAATCGAGGAGCATTTCAATATGATTCCACAATTGACAACAGCTCGCACCCTTTCGTTAGAATTGGCCCTATGGAGATTGTGTGGGTCCATTGTGGTGCATTGAAGTTCGATGGAGAAACGCCTGGATTGTGCTGTCTCAGTGGAAAGGTTAAAATCACATTTTCTTTCGAACGCTTGAAGGTGCAGCGCATGTTTCCAAATGACTTCATGTGGAGCAAATATTATTGAAGAACGCGGATTCAGTCCGACATTCAAGGTAATGTTTGTTAATAAGAGAGTAACCTTTATTTTTGGTAATCATAATCACAGATTCAAGGACAAATTCACCATAGAATTGGATCATTGCAGCTGGTTGAAGACGCACAGCATAAAATTGTTACAAATTTACTTCATGGCCAATATGGAGGACCAACTTGATCGGCGTCAAATGATCAATAACGCAATGAAAAAGACAAATTCTTCAAGATTTGCAGCAAGTACTTCATGAACATCATGCCTTGATTCGGTTGTTCAAAACTGCGTTGGATCACATGCCAAGTGATGACTATAAAGTCGTGATCAGAACAAATAAACTCCCCGCTGGAACACACGAACCACAATTCAACGCTCCGACAATAGATAAAGTCGCAAAATATAGTATATCACAAGGTGCTTCAATGAAGATAATCGACCCGAGTGCAACACATTCAGCAGAAAGTTGTGCTACAGCGACATGCGAATCATTTGGTTTACATTCAATAAAGCAAATGCTTTGCTCCTTTTGAACTTTTATTCAGCTTATTTAATTTTATCTTAATATAAATAAGTTAATAAAACTCAGGTAATAACTTAAGACAACATTTATTAATTCGGTGGTACAAAGTTCGCCGGGTCAGCTAGTGTATATATATATATATATATATATATATAACACTAATATTTGGAAAATTGTCCACTTCGATGTATTTACTGAGACTATATCACATAGGTAAATCTTTTCTCACCAGAAATTAGTTAAATCCGGATTTACTGTGTGGGGAGGAGGTTTACCGTTATGGTATAGTGTCAATAATACTACTCCACAGTCTTTGCAATCATTATCAACTTCGCGCATCTAATTTAATTATCTTTCGGACATTAGTTAAGCACCATAATAGATTAATCTGGTTAGCTCTTTAGCTTAGATAAAGAGTATCATTACATAAGTGATATTTTATACGCATAACTTTGTTAAGGAGCGTCATATCAAGATATGTAATAATGGCAAATATTTTCTTTGTCGTTATTAATGATCTAGAAACCCAAAATACCACTGGAATGGCATTAGCAACTTCTCAGTACATTTTTGTTAATTAATTTCGAGTTAGTATCGAATATGGTAATGCGAGTAGAATATAGGTATTAAACTAATTCTTTACAATTTCTAACTATACATAAGGTCTTCCGTTATTAATATATACATAAATGGCAAATCTGCTACTTAGTATATAAAGATATTGAGAACTTCGAGTAAATTATATTCTATTAATAATTTAATGTCAAGATTAATTAGCCTTCATTATTGTTAGTATACTGCAACACAATAACTAAATAAATAAACACTTCCGATTTCACAGGAATGAGGCATTAGTGGATAGGCTTATACTCAGAGTACTTCTTGTTCTTACTATATTAATTTGTATCCACATTCTTTTTACATATTCCGCTTTCTGTTAAGAAATTATTTCATACAATGCTTGATCAGTAAAATCAATCAATATAATCATCACGGATGACTAGACATGGAAAGACATTAGTGGTTGTAGACAAGGGCCTGGGTTCGATTCTCGACGGAACGGCCTCGATAACCTCCATTTATTCCGAGGAGTCAGTACGACTAACGTCCGAAAATCGGATCCGTGACCACGGCAATGCCCGACAAACTCAAAACTTGGGAAAATATCCACTGTAAAAAAATTACGAAAATAGACCAGTTGACTACTAGTGCGGGTGCTTTCCTGAAATTCGATAAGATGCGGTTTAAGATGCTGGCTAATGTTGATTATTAATTGTGTGGTACGACGTTACTGATGCCACTTAGTACCAGTTCACACTTCACGGTTTTAAATTTTTGTGAAGTATTAAATGTTTGTGTTCCATTTTTTTGTTATTGATACAACAACCTGTTTCAGGGAAGGACGAAAGTAGGTATAACTGTAAAAGTTGTGGTAAATCCTACAAACATCATTGTACAATGAATCGTCACATGAAATATGAATGTAGCAACAGACGACAATTTGTATGCCAATGTGGTTATGCCGCTTTTCGAAAGGATCATATGAAGCGACATATGAAGATAAAACACGGAATATTTTAAAAGGAGTAGCCGAGAGGCATTTGCGACTTCTATTTCCATACATACGTATTTAAAAATGCATGTGAGTAGCGGGTTATAAGCTATTTGTTGTTAATAAAGTTGTCGAAGTTCGTACACCTTGTTTACTATGGCATTAATTCATTACTTAATGGAGATTACCTATTAGGTACAATTTTTATGAAGGTCCTGTGAAGAATTCCTCTATTTGAGGTAGGTATGTTCTGCGTGTACTTTGTCTAATTAATTTGAGATGTCGATAACAATTTTTTAAATCTCACTAAGTGACTTCAACCTTATCGTAGTTTTACCTATTAACGCAGATAAGTCATATAGTCCATTCTTATGAGAGAATCGACAACGGCAATCAGCATCAAATCGAAACGACTTCAATGTTGGACCATGTGTTAAAAGAGGAGAAATAGCTATGATGGGTTGTTCCTCGAAGACTTTACGTAAATGCATCGGATGGACTATCTGACTTACTTGTGCTATATCTGTTGTTTGCCTCTGTGTATGTACTTATTTATAATGACTTTGTGTACAAAACTACTCTCGACGTTTCTCAAATCTGTGTAATTTTATGCACAATCAGCTACAATTTGTGCATATTATTGAAAATAACATTTTATTAATCGAATGATTCCTAAAACTAAAAACTCAAATGCCCCAATTCCGAATCCACAGTCTACGACTTGATGTTTTTTTAATCACAACTATTTCGGTGACCAAGAAGAGGCAGCAAACGGGTGTTGTGGATTATACACTTCTATTTCTTTCTGAGTGTTCTAATATGTGTTGTTTGTAGGTATAGAAAATAAGTATTATTGCAAAACATGTGGAAAATCGTATAAGCATGCAACGTCTGCGTCTCGACATGAAAAATATCAGTGCGGCAAACCCAGACAATTTTTGTGTGACATCTGTGAGTATGCAGCGTTTAGGAAGGATCATTTAGCAAAACATGTACACCGACGGCATGGTATTACATCGACATAATTACTTTTGGATTAGTCTCGCTTAATTTGAAAATTTTCGTATTTTTTTAAGATATATTGCAAATAAAAATCATTACCTCTGATGTTGTTTTCATAGTTTTATGTAGTAACATTATCAATTCGATTTGATCGTTAATACCTACTGTATTATCGAGATCCCAATATATTAAGAATTACATACGGTAAAATTTGCTTAAGAAAGTAATTGTTAAAACTTCTTGGATCAAATCAATTCAAACATCAAATATAAGAAATAAATAAAAAATTGTAATAATAAGTAATTATTATTAAGACAGTAAGAAACTAAATGTAAAGCCCCAGTAAAAAGTCGATCGACAGGAAAACATTCTCACTGGTTATACTTATTTTTAGGCCCATGTATAATGTGGAATCACATTTTTGACCATACTCCCTTACTAATGTAAGTTTAAAGTAGCTTTGCGAAGCATAATCTTGATCATAACTCTTTCTTTGCCTGAAACATGGGATTGAACAGTAAAATACTCCTTTGATACTTTATATGAATTGTTAAAACATATCTCCTCGTGCCTACACCTATTAATTATTTTATCGTTTCTCTATCTCACGCGTGATTTCTTGTCTTCTTCTTATGTTTAGCGCAGTTATATAGCAGAAAACAGGAATCAAACTAGTGGCGCTAACTAGAAAGCGCATTAAGGACGTTTTATTTCTGCTTTCTATGCTATATGTAGACATTTGCTATTGTATTACTGTTGTCTTATTTTGCTCAGATTAAGTGGAATTTTATGTTTGTTTTGCTTATACATTGGTATACATCGACATTCTTTTTCAGCGTCTGAAAGAAGACGATACGCTTGTGGTGCTTGCGGAAGGTCTTATACACATCGAAATAATTTGTCCAGACATAGAAACACAGAATGCAATAAGAAGAAAAAGTTCTCGTGTGACTTGTGCGACTACGCAGCTTACTACAAGTCACATCTAGCATGCCATATACGAAATAAACACATTGGTTTACTGGCTAATGATTTAGTAATATAGGAATATTCTGTTTGCGATAGGAATAAATAAGATGTTTACCAAATACTGCGAGGTATTTTCTTTTACTTAATTATGTTTGTCGTGTGTACTATAGAAAGCGTCATCAATTAAAAATAAAGAAAATAGGAACCAGTTAAATAACGCAGCACTTTGTGTTCTACCATCACTCTTAACTTCATGGTTTGGCTCTCAACCGTGCAGTACTTATGTACATATTCCTTTTGACGAAATTAGCGATTTAATTTTTACGTATGAAAGTTTTAAAGTCATCATAAACAACGATTTAAAATAAACTACGCTAGCAATGTTTGTTGCATATCGGTGAAGTTGGAGCATATTTCCAAAACTAGATGCAAGTACTACCCTTTCCTCTTCCATCCAAGTGTTATCTCCATCAAGACCATTTTTTCTCGTAAGGACAAGCTTACTCTCCAAATTTGAGCAGGTATAAAACTTTCGTGTTAATCAATCGTAAATCTTACAATGCACTGAAAAGCAAACCTTGCCCCATAATTTGGTTTAACCTAAGTACTATTCTTTCCAAATATACAATGGATTACAAATTACCTTGCATGTAGGTAGGGCCTTTGTAAGTACATATGCAGGCCTAAAGTATGAAATTCAATCAAAGCGAAATAAAATTTTGTTACAAGAAATCCTTGAACAGGTTCATTTTATTTGGTAAAAGTAAAGAAAAGTACCCTGTTTATGACAGTCAATTTTCAACCGTCAGTTATTTTGAGGAATTACGTGATAATTCTTTTTTAAATGGCAACCATCAATTTCCTTTTGATTATGAGTAACCTTTTCATTGCCAAACTGACAATGGAATGTAAAAAAGTAAAATAATACAAGAACTCGTTTGCTAGCAAGAACGTTATGCGAATTGGTTTTTGGATGTGTCAGATGTTTTTTTACAGATCACGTGGGTACAAATCATTATAATGTGTCGGTTTTACACTGGCCTCTTAATATTAGTGGTACACAAATTTTATTGCAATTTAAGTATTATGGCACATTTCACTGATACACACAGGATTGAAATTTAATTCTCATCGGATTCAGGGACAACACAATAACTCAGAAGGAAGTTTGTGATTTGTTTAATACAAAATATCCAAATCCCCTTGATTACTTTTTACGGGCTCGAAGGTCTACACGACAGACCACAAAATTTACTTGAACTAGAACGTCGCATTAGAGATAAAATGGGCAGAATTAGGCCAGAAACGATTCAAAATGTACAGGAAGAATTTCTACATAGGTTTGCGTATTGTCAGGAAAATTGTATTTACTTAGAAAAGAATTCTTTTTATTTTATCTTAAGAATGAAATTTACGTTTTCTAACATTCAGTTGCACATGGCTTGTGCAATTATTCTTCTCCATGTATTTCTCTCCCCTGCTTTCTGCTTCCATCCGGAAATTTCCAAACTGCTTATATTCATCTCCACCTCTAAATTCTATCTCGCCTTGAGTCGTTCCCTTCTCCTTTTCGTCCCTATTGACATTGACCTAAGTAATTTTGCCACTCTACTTTTCGGCATTCTTTCTATATGTGCTCTCCACTGTAATCGTTGTGCTCTTACAATCCCCACTATATTTGTTTCTTTGTACAATTCCTTCAGCTCCTCATTAGTTCTTCTTAACCATAAGTCGTCAACTTTCCTTCCTTCGTATATCTTCCCTAGTACTCTTCTCCCCTACACCACCAGTCCTGTTTGTTCCGTTTTACTTATTGTCCATGTTTCACAAGCGTATAACACAATTGGTCCTATTACTGCAGCTCCACCTTTGCTTTTCTCTAAACGGATTTACTCCTCAGGATTCTATTGAAGGTTGCCACACATCCGTTTCCTGCCATGATGCTAAATTCTATTTCCCTTGTAGTGTTTGGCATCCTCGTAAATATCATTTCCAAATACGTGAATTGTTCTACCTCTTCAAAAGTATATTCGTTCCCACTCTCGGCTCTCACCCTTAAGCATTTAACTTTTTGAAATTCTTCGTCCGTCCACTCCATGTATGTATATACGTTCGTTTTCTCTTCGTTTATATAGACCCATCTTTATTGCCTCCGCCTCTACTCTCTTCATAACATTTCTTATTTCTTCCTTATTTCCAGCAATGATGACGACATCGTCGGCGATTGCAGCATTGGTGTCTCCTTCTATACACGAGTCCTGTTCTCTTCACTTTTACATTTCAAAATACTTTTTCCAGTACAATGTTAAAGAATACTGGCAACAGTGGGTTTCCCTGTCGTACGCCCTCTCCAATTTCAAACTTATTCGATGTTTTATTGTTTACTCTCACCATACCTTGCGTATTTTTTAAAGTCATTTTAACCATTCTTATTAATTTATTTATTTCCAATTCTTCCATAGCTTCATTCTTCTTTTCTCTGCACTTTATCCTATGCTTTCTTAAAATCGACAAGGAGTACCATTGTTTGTTTCTCGTATTCATGACTTTCAACTTGTATATCCCACATTGAAAAGATCTGGTCCTCCCCTCTCTAAGTCCCCTCCCCTCCCCTGTCTAAATCCACATTGATACCCGCCTATTATGATCTCAGTCTCTTTGGTTATTTCTGTTTTTTATGTGTGTTGCTACTATTTTATATGCAAATTTCTTCAATCAGCTTGTGCATTTGCTCCAGTAACCTTTGCCCTTCATACTTAAATAACTCTGCACTTAAACTGTCCGAGCCTGTACTTTTGTTATTTTTCAGTTTTCTTATTATTTCCTCAATCTCTATCTTGCTTGGGTGTGGTGTTTCTATATTCTATCTAATTGTTGACTGATCTTCCTATTTATTTCCTGATCTTCATTTTCAGTGTCCATCCCATTTTCTCCATTTAACAATTCATCAAAGTATTCCTTCCAGCTGTTCAGGGTTTCCACCTCCGCTGCTACAGTTTCTCCATTCTTATCCTTGTAAAAAACTGTTCTGGTATTATTAGCAAATTATATCTACAACATGATATCGTTAATTTTATATATACTATGCTAACCGACTGAACAATTACACCACCTAGAAGGCGTCGTAATGTTTTTATTACAGTTGGCAAGAAGCCTTTCAGTATTGAAACATAGTAGATGATTAAAATTCGGAGACGTTTGATCAAGTTTACGTAGTCTACAAAATGAAGGAAAAAATTTCTTACTACACCTATATTTATAAAACCAAACATACACTTGGATAGTCTCTTTAGGAGGAAATCAAGAAGGAATTAAGTGTCACTTACCACATTTAGTCAACGCACTGAACTACACATAGTGACCATAAACAATTGTATGTTACGGAACCTATCATTTGTTAAGCCAGAATTCCTAGAAATTTTAAGGCACGGTACTGCTTGCAAATATATAATCGCGGTTTATTTCAAGAGATAACGTGGGGGCCTTCTAGGAATTCGGGCTCAGAAAATATCGTACCGGCTCTATATATGCCCCGATTTCTGCAAATCACTAATGACAAAGTGCCAGTAATGGTTGGCGATCAATGTGCATAGTTTAGTCCGTGATGCTTAAGGCGGGGTGGATAATAAACGTAACTGACATTTAATTCCAACCTAGTAATCTTAAGTGATATTCAATCGTCCGTGGTGAATCTTACTTCGATCTTTTTGTGTGTTACTTTAATATAACGTTTTTCTTTGCTTTGTTACGATGCCTAGAGTAGCATTCCGTGCAAATTTTAGCGAAGTGATCTATTTCGAATGACGTTGAATTATTGGTTTGCCCGAAAGCGGCTTTTCGTTCAGAGAAATCCCAAACCGTTTAAACAGAAATCATGCTAAGATAACTAGAGTTTATGCAGAGTGATCTGAAAAGAATTTCGTCGAAGAGGCACTGGAACGCAAAGAAAAACAATCGAACACTAAAGTCGCCGCCAGGTCTATTACCAGTATGTTTTCATGCTGTTTATCGCCGAGTTCGTTGTTTTGGTTTGCCTCATATCAACTACATTTAGTGTTTTCGCTTGCGCCTTTACACCGGCAAAAGCGTTTAGTATGGTGCAGTGAGACACTTTAGTGAAATATGCAATGGTTTCATACCGTTTTTAGGGATGAATCAGGATACTTTTCAGTTGAAAGGCATGTATACCTGTTGAAGTTGTGGTAAGGAGCTGTATTGCCTATTGTCGTCGGTCTTCTTTGGTTTGCATTCGAGACTATGACCGTCCAGCGATATATTCAGGTAGTGCAGCCCCACTTTCCTCCATTTCTGCAAACACTGGAGAATCATCTGTTTTAACAGGACAATGCTTGTCACATTGCGATTACTACTGTTTTGTAGAGAACCATGTCGACCTTTTGTCTTTGCCATCTAGATCGCCGGATCTTTCCCCCATAGAACATGTGCGGAAAACACGTTGCACTCTAATATTAAATACATAGGCAGTCGGTTTTTGTACTATAAAACGAATTTTTGCTGAGAATCCTCGAATAGATTTTGAAATTGTTCATAAAATAAAATCTACACTATAATATCTACTTCATATAAAAATATTAAACTTTGCAGTTGAATCAAATTCTTGAAAATAAAATTAAATTGAATGGATACTTATAAAATTAACCTTTATTAGATATTCTTATAGTGTCCATTGTGAGTATATTATTGTAGTTGAAAAATATACACACAGGTACGCGATATTTTAAATGATCGTCCTGTTGGTACTCTGTACTAAAGCAATAAATTCTATAAAGAGGTGCATAATATACTCAAGACTTGTATTTACATCAAAACACGATTGTTCGTTGATAAATATGGTACTCTGATAAACGAATCTTGTGCTCGTACAACTGTTAGTAATTCTGATCTTCGAAGTACCAATATTTACTATGTTGATTAGTGAATGTATAGCTTTTGAATTTTCTGGTAGAAAATAAAGTTTGGTGTTATTATGTTTTTCTATAAGTTGATGTTCGTTTCATTTCTTGTTAGTATGATTTTGTTTAACTGTAAGTGTAGCAATGGCAAACTACTCTTGTTGTTCCAGTATATTCTCTTGTTTTTTGAAGAATACTGGAATATCTACATACGTTTAACTTTTCCTACATCTTTCAGTTTACTCAGATTAATCATGTTACAATGATTGGAAGGATTATAATGTAATATAACTGATACGCCAAACTGTGTTGGTAACCGAATTCGATAGGATACGGTTAGAGGTGTGGCCTGGTTAGCGAAATAAGTGCTATACTTGAATTAATAATTGTGCGGTTTCGATACAGTTTAGCGTCACCAGTAATCAATAATGTTAAAAAGTGAATTGACTTCCATCTACAGGAAATTGAATAAAATCTGAGCGGTTCTCTATATAACGACCTAATTAAATTGGGCATGTTAATTGGCAGTTACCAAGTAAGTGTGTAAAAGCCACAAACATGTTATCCTTTGTCAATTGTAGAAAATATAAGGCAAATGCCTTTAAACGTAAAAGGAACGGCTTTAAAAGAAATTCCGAATCATGTTTCGAATTAGATTGTCCTTATTCTTTTTCCGAAATTGAAATTGATATAACTGGAAATAAGATACATGGTATAACGATAAGGTATACGGTTACAACAGTTAAATGCGCATTACAATTAATATTTCCACAAAAATACGTCGATGGAAATCCTAGTAGGTCTCGGGAATAGAGATAACAAGAACACTTTCTTTTCATGTTAAATATATTTCAAAAGTTACACTGGGCAGATGCAGATTCGGTTATAGATTAACCGAATGCTAATTTAAACTTTGTAGTATCCGTAGCCCTCCATCAAGTGTCGACCGGGATGGAGATACTGAATCGCAATGATGTTTGTTGCCTGTTTAACACTGAGGCAGTGCATAAGGCTGTTTGTTGAAGAGCGCTAGGGTTAACAGATTAACAGATATCAACAATAAGAACGGATATATTAATACAATGGTGTACACGTGCCACTCTTTTATAGCAGCTATCAACAATTGCTGGCGACAGGTGCAGCATTTGCAACATGTTTTAGTTTTCGGCATGTGAAAGGATACCGGGATACACCCAATATAGCCTTAATTATTAGGCAAAAGAATATGGTTTGTCTGTGTGCGATAGCTACAATCGGTAGTCGTTGAGTTCGATGACACAACTGTTGAATCACAACAGTTGTTCATCTGCGTGGGCCGTTAAAGTTGCTATTGCGAGCGTTCGATCAGTAGCGCATGCTTCGGAGGATACAAGGGATTTAGTAGGTAATAAATGTAAACGGAGATTTGCCCTTTTAATTATCGTTTTCAGTATTGAGATGCATAAAGTGTGGAAAATCGGTTAAATTTTTGCAACGTTGGATATGTTTTAACAGATTCTTCATCGTTTTTATATACTGAGAACGACTGTTTGATATCTACTGACGATATATATGCATATATGTAATCCGCGTTAATACTTAACAGTTCTATCATGAAAAATTTGTTTCAATCTGGTAAAATCTGAATCTTTCGTTAACACAGTCAATATTACAATATTTCTTGCGTCACTGGGTATATGTAGTTGTGGTGGTACAGTGTCCAGTATCTGCATTAACTCCTATAATGACAACGAAGAATTTTGTAATTCTTCAAGTGCTTCAACAAGTTCATTGTAATTATTATGATTTGTTGGGATTACATTGTGAAATGACAGACTTAATTTGTTGGAAATGGCGAAAGTTATAAAACGCTGCCTTGAACAATGTGCCCCCGCATTTAAGAATCGGCTGCAGGGATTTAGGTATCTCGGGCTTGCTTTTCGAATACGTTTTGGGGATTTGAGAAACACTGCTTTTGTATGGATTCTTAGACCATCTAGCTCTGGATAGTTTCTGCCACAAGATGTAAAACACGTATTTTACACGTAACATGTAACAAGTTGGCACAATGTTGTTTAAGAAACCGGCGGAAACCAGAAACAGAAAGCATGTTTGCGGCACCATTAGTCATAAACATATGTGAATGAAAGTAACGGTTTTAGTGAATTCACACATAATCACGCTTTTTTATTTCTTAGTTCTGATTTAATTCCATTTTCAATTTTATTGCGCACTGAAGTGATAATAACGCGATAAAAGTTAACACTAAATCAAATATAAATTTTCTATCCTAACCTACGCCATCTTTTTGTGCTGTGCACTGTCCCCGTGTTTCTTATGCCCAAATTTATGCCGGAACATGAAAGCTTAATCACAAACTTTACCAATTAATTTAGCTGCATCATGTATTAAATCTGTAAATCCAGGGATAAATTTTCTTGGTTCGTAAACCGGTGGTAACTTTTCCGACGTTCGTAATTGCAACGTTATTGAACTGAATATTGCAAATTTCTTAACGCAATAAATGCGGTCGTAGAAACTGAAAAACGATAGCTGACTGATGGTGCTCAGACTATAACGTCTGCTAGACCCAGATCATTTCTTCGAAGCACTCGGTGGACGAATTCTAGCAGTGGAAACTTTATTTATAATACAGCGGCATAGTATATGTACAGTGTACATTGTACATACATAGTCAGCAGTGCATAGTCATCTGCGACCGACACAATGTGGAATATATTAAACATCGGTTCAGGGCTTAGACGAAGACACGAAATGGTGACATGGCGACACTGCAGCGACATGAGCGTGAGCGACGATACGATTTTAGCATGCATGAGTATTAGTACTGGTTTTTAAAATTACATGAATCAGAGTCACGTGAGGAAACATGGATAGTAGCGTAGTTGGGATGAAGAATTACATCTTGTGGAACAAGAAAATTACTTAAGGTAGTTCTTCCATGAAACCACTTTTCGACAGTTTTTCATGAAATTTTGTATACTGACGTCTTTGTCAGTATACAAAATAATAATAATAATTCGTAAGACATATTTGTTGATCGCGTAATGACCATCAAGCTCTTAATTTTTCCTTGGAGGTGCGTGGAAGTACTACATTAAGAAACGCGGACGTGGTCAAAGTACAGCCAAGACATATCTTAAAGAGGAATTGTTTATTATAAAAATGAGTACTTTTTGGAAAAGGAAAGGATTTACTATTTAAATACAATTCCAGTGTGAATGTGAAACTCACATAATCTATTTAAATCGCTCAAATATTTTAGCATCTGGTTAGTTACCATTAAGTACGACTTAATTAATTAAGTAAATATATTTTGAAAGTATTTTGCCCAATTAAAGTTACGACTCTGACCTGAGGCAGTAGTGTCTTAGTTCAACATATACCACCGTTTTATTATAACTAAGGTTCAACAAACGAGTGCATGATAAGTTGTGTAAACCGGATTGACGCTGCTCCTCTTCCGAATTTTAATGTCGCGCCTTGCACGTAAATGGGGACAATTTAGACCAACATCGTGTCGCATGCTATGTTCAAGAATGTTGAGTTAGGTCCGATTAATTATGTATTATGTAATAATGTATATTAATATCGGGTTAACTCGGAGATGCAAGAGATGCGATGCACTCGGACGGCAAGATGTTGGGGTACTAGCAATGTAGTATGTATTCAAATTTATAGTAGAGTTCTTCGAAAAATAAAATAGGAATAATGTTCTAAAACCGGAGTAATTACTGCTTTAGTATTCGACCTGGATAACCTTTTTTTCAATTGTGTAGAAAAGTAGTTTGAGAAATTCGGACTGCAATTTTAAAAACTGTGCCTTTTTTCTTGCAAGAGCGGCGCACAATAGAAATAGGATTTATATTTTCAATAAGACAATTGTGAGAAATTGTTTATAATAAAAATGTTCAATATACCGCCAAGCGGTATTAAGTTCTGTAGATAAAGTAATTTTAAAGCTACAGTGTTAAACAGTAATCAAGTGAATGGGCGAATATCTGTTGAAGTTATATTTCCGACCAGTCTGCAAAATGCCAAACAACCATGAATTTCAGGCTCGTCGCTATGTTTTATGGTTCCGTTGCTGCAATGGGGTCTGCGTTTGGTGCAAGAAAAAATCCTTCTTTCCGGCCTTATTGAACGGATACGGTTTTTTAGTGGTCGTAAAGTTTTGCAGTATATTAAATTAATCGTTAATCCCTTCATCAGATATTCGATATGCACGACTCCCTTTGCATCCCAGAAAGAGGTTTCTTTTCTGCGCTGATGGGACTTTTGCTTTCGGGGTCATAATGATAAACCCAAGTTTCGTCCCCGGTGGTGATGTTCTTGAAAAATCATCTTCCGAGCAATTTGTTTTTGCCTAATCCCCACGGTTTCCTTGAATCAGTGCATTCGCTTGTCTTTGATTCTTCTCATGCGTTACTGATGCTGGTCGACTTCCAGCGTTAAAAATTGGCATGGATGGTTGCTTTGTATTTATCCCAGAAACTCATTATAAGTGACACTGCTACTCAACGATGGTACACAGGAACCTGAAAATTTGCATGCCAAAACGAAATACTCGAAATTACAGTTTGCAGAGCTCGTTCCTAATCCCACTACTCATACAATAGCTTTGTTGGAGATATTATATATCAATCCACCCTCGTATTTTCGTGTGTTCCGTGTGAAAATATAGCTGTGTGTGTCAACACATTTCCATATTTTCCGAAATTGAACGATTTATTAGACCATGGTGCAAAGCGAGCACCGTTCAGTGGAGAAGGTAAAATTATTGTGAACTATATTCTGTCGTAACATTAAAGAAAACTCGACGACTACTAGCGAATCGCAACATTAACATGAGCACAGTGACTATACGTCATCAATAGGGCGTAAATAATGTTCAGTTTCAAACAACTTTTTCAATGCACGTTTACGCCGAACACAAGAGGATTTAAACTGAAACAGGGACAAGATAATTTTTCAAATAATTTTTTTGGGAAATGTATCCGGGAAATATAGTTTGAACAGTTGGCAGTAAACACGTAAGGAGCGGCAAAAGACCCAGTAAAGATACATGTCCTGGAGTTGCGTTACTTGCTTCTGGTTTGGACGACAACGAAGTTCCACCAGTAATGGAAATCCATAGAGGATTGTTAAAATTCGTATTGAGTGTTACAAGAGAGCAGTAATCCAAAATATCAGACTAGGTGTTGTTCCGGAAGAACGAGAACACCATTCAGGTGTTGGGTGTTGGCAATCCTCTGACACCAGTCTGATCTAGAATGTATGGCCACTGTGAAAGAATAATTTTTGCAGTAAATGCATGTTTCCAAATTAGAATCGGTACTTAGTAGGTCCCCAGTATTAAGGAAATATGTCAACATATGTACATTAGCCATCTTGAACAATACAAATAATAATGACGTCTTACTAATTATAAGTGTATTAGATCTTTGTCTGTTTCGCTCATTGATAAATTGTGACTTTTGTAACTGTTGCCTGCAATACGATCTTTTGTCACTTAGTGTAAATATAAATAATACACTACTAATTGATTTATTGATTCTTTAAGTAACTACCTTCTCGCTCTCTCGATTCTCTACTATGAGGTTTAAGATAATAATGTTATTGATCTATTGCTTTCTACCTCAAATTGATCGAAATATCCTCGATTTCCATTCAAAAATCCCTATTATTCAGTATACTAAAAACATCCATAGTGTTTGTGGTAATAATGTAATTTCAGAGTAGGCATTTGTTTGGGAAGAGATATTGTCAAAATTTCTAATGAAATAATCATTGAAATTATTTATATGGTAAAGTGCACCTATAACAGCGAATTTTGAATTAATGGTACTCTTCAAGATAATAATTTGTTTTCTTTTTACAGATTCAGCTACAAAGCATCCTATCCGAATAATAAAGATTGAAACATTGCAGAACGATCAGTCATTTACAAAAATCAAGGAGGAATTAAGTAGTCATATTATATTTAGCAAACAAGATAATAGCGATAGTAGGAAAGTTCTTGTTATGCAACAAAAAAGTGGCTATGAGAAAGATAAATCTAGGAGTCTGCTTAAATCCGAAACTTTACCTGCACTGGGTAGTAATAGAATAATACCAATAGCATGTGGTAAAACCTCTATTTCTAAGGAAAGAATGAAACGATTCCTAAGAATGACTCAAGATGATTTACCTCGAGAAAAGAAGAAGGCTTATGCATGTGAGAAAGATATACGATTGTTTAGTAAACCAAAAGATACTTTAAGATGTCATCTTTGCTTTGATCTGTATGAACGATCCAATAAAAAGAACATTTACGGAATTGTCCAAAAATATTACTCTTCAGCGGAAATATGCGTGCGCCATTTGTGCTTTCCAACATACAGATATTAAGGAAATAGAAAGGCATGTTGAAATGGTCCATAAGAAGTAACTTCTTCATCGTAGGCTTAATATACCATTGTTTTATAAATGCTTTGCGAAATATCATATTAATTACATATATTTTATTTGATGTTTTGTAACCTGTGGTATTCAGTTTATAAAATAGTATTGCATTGAAATAAATACATTTTATAGTTAAAATCAATTTGTACAGTTCCTAGGCATAGTTTAGTTTTATTGTATAATATATTGGTTGTTATAATGTTATAATGCTTGAATATGCACAAAGTCGAATATTTTACAATAAATTTTTATTTCTTTTTCAGCACAGTTTCGAAAAAGATATGTTTGTCGGACTTGCGGTAAATCATACAACCACCAATCTAATCTTTCTAGACATAAAAACAATGAATGTAACAAAGAAAAGAAATATTCTTGCCAGTTTTGCGACTATTCTGCGTACCAAAAGACACATCTACTAAGCCATATGGTCAGAAAGCATTAACAATCGCTCTATTCTTTGTATAATAAAATGTATGCAACATATCTAGTTTCCTTTAGTGTTTGTTACATATGTACTAATTTGTAGTTGTAATTTATATTGGTGTAATAATATATGACATATACTGTACGTGTATGTCAGCAAAAATTACCTAATTATAAACAACTTATTAAACAAACATTTTTGGTGTTGATTTCAAATTGAACGTGCAATTCATGTTTTGGTTTGTCGACAACATAGCCATTCGGTTGAGACCTATCGCAAAAGAACATTTCAAACTTTTACAAATTAAGACAATAAAGATTAGTACAATTAGATTCCTAATTCCGTTTTGTAAATCGCTCAGACATCTTAGAAGAGAAACTAGAGACATACTGATAAAGGTACCTGCGCGTATAAAGGCAAAGTGTGAACTAAAGAAGTCATCGTGCAAAAAATTAATATCTACATATTCTGTTTGCGGGCGAAGAATTTTTTGATGTATATATCTATATATATCATACCTATATATATATATATCATATGTATATATATATATATATATATATATCAATATACAGATTGACATAGAATAAGCTGCAATGCATAGCACCACGCGATAGAGGACCAAAATATAATAAAAAATCTCCTAAACACTAATGTCCGATCGCTTTTGTTTTCAAGCTACAGGCTGTTAAGTTTCTTTATTAATTGAAAACGCTTTTAGTTAATAACTTCTTCTTCTTCTCGTCAATCCTTATGCCTTTCAGCGTCGGATTATTTTTGGATCTTACGACGATTTAATCCATTCTTTCCATCGTGTCCGGTCCGTACTCATTCTTCTCATTTCTGCTATAGTCTTCCCTCGCTTTCGTCCCAATTCGTTGACTCTGTCAATCCATTTTTTCCTTGGTCTTCCCTTTTTTCTTCTCCCGTTATTTTTGGCTTCTATTATTTTCTTTGTTAAACTCTTTTGTTCCATTCTAATTATGTGGCCGTACCAATTCAGTTGACATTTTTCAATTCTTTTTAGTATATCTTCTTGATTTATCATATTCCTTATCTGTTCGTTTTCTATTCTGTCATTTTTGGTTTTCCCCACGATCTCTCCCAAAAATTTCATTTCCATAGCTGTTATTTTGCTTTCGTGTTTTTGCTGTATTGTCCAGGACTCACTTGCGTACATTATTGTGGGGGCTACTACTGCATTGTGTACTATCCGTTTGATCTTGGGTTCTATTTCTTTTTTCCAAAGATGGCTTGATTCAGAGCGTAGTATATGTTTGTGGCTTTCCGTCCTCTTTTTGCTATGTCTAGATCAATTTTTCCATCCTTCGATATAATAGTACCTAAATATTCGTATGCGTCGACAATTTCTTCTTGTTTATCGTTTATTTTAATTATTAGATTACTGGCTGGCTCTTTATTATTTATCACCATTAGTTTGCTTTTTTCTACGTTTATTTCCATCTTCATCTTTTCTATTTCTTCTGTCCATATTTTTGTTAATTTTTCCATTTTCACATAACTGTCAGCTATTAGTGCCAGATCATCGGCGTACAGTAATGCATCCACAGCTACAGGTGCCAGTCTGTTATATCCTAACAATGTCTTCACAGTTTCGGTGCGTTTCCTCGTATTTTGCAGGATTCTGTCCATTACTATAATAAATATTAATAGACTTAAGCTGTCTCCTTGTTTTATTCCCACTTGCATTTCAAAATCTGCTGATCTTTTTCCATTCACTTGTACTATCCCCCTAACCTGACAATATAGACTATTGATTATTTGGCGCATTTTTCTTGGAACCTCTAGTTTCTCTAGACAGATATCTATACTCCCTCTATTTACTGTATCGAAGGCTGCTCGCAAGTCTATGAAATTGAAGTAGATTTCCTCCCCTGTCTCAATTTTACGTTCTATGATGTTTTTAATTATGTGGATATTATCGTTCGTTTGTTTCGCTTTTTCATAGGCTGCTTGTTCTTCTCCCAGTTTGTCTCCTACTAAATGTGTAAGTCGTTCCGTTATTATTTTGCTATAGACCTTAAAACATACTGTCGATAGGCATATTGCCCTATAGTTTTCGCACTGACTTTGATCGGCTTTCTTATATATGGGAGTGACGAGGTTATTTTCCCAATCCGCAGGAATTGTGTTCGTTAGCCATACCTTACAAAAGATGTCAAGGATCCACTCCTTTCCCACCTGTCCGAGCCATTTTACCATTTCCGGTTCTATATTATCCGCACCGCAGGCTTTTCCTGTTTTTATTTTTTTAGGGCTTTCTCTACCTCTTCCATATCTATCTCTTCAAGTTCTTCATTATATTCATTTCGTGTTCCTGATTCTTGCAATAAATCTGTATGATCTCCTGCATCTGTGAATTTTTTCGTGAAGAATTCTTTCCATATTTCAAGTATATCTTCTGTTCTTGTTTTTAGTTCATTCGCGGTATTCCTAATTGGTTTTATTTCTTTCCTTTTCTTTCCATTCATTGATCTTATTAGGTTCCAAAATTTCCTGTTATTTGTTTTATATTCCTCATTTATACCATTTCCAAAATCTTTCCAGCTTTTCTTTTTCGCTTCTTTGATTCTCTTCTTAACTTCGTTTCTTATTTTAACATATTGTTCTTTGTATTGCTGTTCCTTTGTTAAAACATATTTTCTCCACGCATCTTTTTTCTTTTTGACTTCCTTTTGTATTTCCTAAGTCCACCATTTTGTTCTTTTCTGGTTTTCCCCATATCTGCACGAAAGATGCCAACGTTGCACCCGACGTGAATACAAAAATGGACGAACCAACTTTTCGATTACGGTTAGGAAGAAAGTTAGGAGGAATTTCTAGTTTATTCTTCTTAATGGTACCCACAAGTGTCAACTGTTTTTACTTCAAAACGTTCATAAGCTCAACTGAAGTGAACCAATTATCGGTTGTTATACTTCTATTGGTGTCTTCAATCTCAGCTATCAATCTCAAAAGAACCTGCGTAGTTTATGATACTCAACAGGTAAGCCTCGGCCGTCAAAGCCTTTTCCCAAGTATAGGTAGGCATCCAAAAGGTACCTTGTTCTGGCGTCAGTAATACACATAATTTTAAGACCATATTTGTAAGGTTTCTTTGGCATAAACATTTTGAACCTGCAGTTTTCACGAAACGCCATTAACAATTCGTCTATGCAAGCATAACTACCAATTGAGCAAACATCTTTGCATTTTTGTATTAACATATAAGAGGCACTAAAATTCATTAAACACCTAACGTCGGTCACAGGGACGGCAAGCAAAATAGTTTTACCTCAAATTTTCGTATTGCTACACGTATTGACTGCCTAATGGAACGAAGCCCACTGATGAGAGAAAAGAAAAAGTACATAGACGAACAACTGCACAGATCGCGTAATAATTGAAATAAAAAACGGTAGAATCACTGTGACCGGCGTTAGGTGGTTAAGGGTTAATAACAGGAAGAAGACAATTTTATTTGAACATACGAAATGTGCAGCCACTCCCGCGCGACACAACCGAAACAGACCCGGTGCCAAGAAGAATCCGTGGCTGAGCGACCGGTCGGATGTGCATATGCTGTTGAACCGCTAGTGGTCGGTAAAGTATTAAAGAACCTCAACAGCATGTAACGTAAAAACAAAAAGCGATCGGACATTAGTGTATAGGAATTTTCTTATTATTTTTTGGTCTCCTTTGCAGTTTATTCTGTCAGCCGGTATATATATATATATATATTGCATTAGATTAGACTAAATTTCTGCTTTGGTGATGTATTGAATTCGAATAGCATAAAACGTGTAAAAAATGATAAACGTAGTTCAAATTTTCAGAAATACTGAATAAGGAAACTACTAGTTATTTATTAATGGTACTGAGTAGTTAGCAATACCTCTTTTAGCAAAAATTGGTTGCTTTCTATAACGTCAGCCTAACGCCATTAAGAAGAAATATATGTACAAGCAAAAGGAACTGCATTATTCCACAGCAGGTATCCCCTAACGTCGCTGTGCTACACAAACAATATAATTATATTACCAAATATGTACATATGTGTTTTGACATCTCAATAAAAACAGTGATGCAGTTCAGTAATGGTTTTATGTAATCTTGAAATAAGCAACGTTACTTTCGAAAAGGGTTTGTTATTGGTTTAAATTTAACATAATAGATACATATATCTATTCTAACAAAAGAGACAGCTTTTAGTATTGACACTGACATCTCTTTACTTATATTACTTAAGTTAGCTCTTATCATTTAGGTTCGGGAGTAACGCTTTCATTTTCTATTCCTCTGTTTGTGTATGTAAATTGGTGTGGTAAGAATAAGAATCATTAATGTTATTTGAATACTGTGGATGTATGTTCGTGGAATTAAAGAAGGTATTAGGTGAAATTAAATAAAATATTTTTGAAGATTGTCTTCGATAAATTTGGTTCTTTAGCAGCTTCTAAACACAGAAAGGAATCGCTGCACATCACAGATTGGTTCCGCAAATAAAACATTTTATATCTAATGATTACCCAATATTAATTTATTTTATTTATATTACTTCTTATTGTTTTTTAATTGCAATTGCATTTCTAAACCTTCCTTTTGTATGGGGATTTTACATGTTGAAATATTTTAGGTGTTATTGGCATATATATATATATATAATAATAATAAAGACATTTATTTCAACACATTCCCAGTACAATAAATACATGTAAACGAACACGAAGAAACACGTCAAAGAAACAAAGAATGGCTCTATAAGTAATAGTCCAAACTATAGCAATTACGTTCCAATAAATACTCTTTTGCACATTTTTTAAACGAATAAAATGACATAGATCGAATAGTTATTAGTAAGTTATTATACAAAGAGCAGCCTCTGTAATGAAGACTACTCTGATACATAGAAGTTGTATGCTTCGATGGTAGAAGATAGTTTGCCAGCCTAGTATTAAAGTTGTGATAAGTATTATTAGTATTGAAACTACTGTAATGCTTGTGTACGAAGCATACTACCTCTAAGATATAAATGTCGTAAAACGTTAAAAACTTATTTTCTTTAAATGCGTGTTTACAAGATTCTGTTGCTCGCAGATTAAACATTATGCGTAACGCTCGCTTTTGCATTACAAATCACGGTGTGACTGTGATGAATAACCACAATGTATTATTCCATAGCGCAGAGTAGACATAAAATTGGAATTATAAAATGTTTTTTGGGTGTCAAGATTACATGATTTTTTAAAGTTCTTATTGCAAAACAAATTTTGCCCAACTTTTTACATAAACAACTGACATGACTTTCCCATTTAAGGTTTTTTGTCGACTAATAATCCCAGAACAGTGACCTCGTCAGTCTGTGGTAACATATTGGAAGCCATGGACAGATTTGAGATAGTAGTTCTCGGGTACGAAAATAAGACACAGTTTGTTTTACTCTCATTGATAGCAAGCCCATTATTCGAAGAGCAGGTAGTTAGTTTTTCATAAATCAATTGAGTAGTCAGATAAAGATTATCTAAGGAATCATGCGCCACAACCAAGTTAATGTCATCTGCATAATTGACCAGATAGCAGTTAGTATGTTCAATAGCGCGCGGTAAATCATTAATGAAAGCTAGAAATAGGGTTGACCCAAGGATTGAACCTTGAGGAATCTCAATGTTTATGTGTGTCAAATTAGAATAATCGCTTTCACAGCGAACTCTTTGCAGTCTATTATGTAGATAAGTTTCAAACCACTGTAGGGTTACCCCACGAACATCTATTTTCTCCAACTTATACAAAAGGTAGGTATGATTCACACAGTCAAAAGCCTTACTTAAATCAACAAATAAGCCAAGAACAAATTTGCGACGGTCCAAGGCCCCATAAACATGCGATAAAAAGTTGAAGATTGCAGTATCAGTATTTTTGCCCGAGATAACACCATGCTGAGTATCTACCAAAATCTTTTCAGTAGTTAAAAATACATTAATCGTTTATTCATCATTCGTTCAAATATTTTAGAGAACATGGGTAGAATACTAATAGGCCTGTAATTATTAAGTAGATTTACGTCGCCGTTCTTTTACACTGGATGAATCGTAGACATCTTCTGTTTAGATGGAATTATTCCATACTGAAAAGATAACATAGCATAGAGGTTTTACAATATGCCCAACGCAATATTTTACTCTAGAAGAAGACAAGTTGTTTTCATCAGGGGTTGTAGAGGGTGCCATGCTTTTGATACATTCAAGAATTTCTGCGTTACCCACTGGTGAAACAAAAAATGACTTGTTATGGGTACAGCTATAATTATCGCTAATAGATAATGAACTATCGTTAAGGACCTCATCAGCTACGATATTAGAAGTAACTGTGGAGAAATATTGATTAAAGCCAGTACATAACTGCAAATTCCTGGAAAAATTATATATATACTACTACTAAGTACTCAGTTAGGAAGTAAGAAGAGGATTAATCGAGTCAGCGGTCTGCAGTGGTCTTCAGACAATGAAAAAAGGAACTCTGACCGATCTCTGACCCGATTAATCCTCTTCTTACTTCCTATATATATATATATATATATATATATATATATATAATATTAAAATATCAAAACAAGAATAAGTGAAAGGAACAAAGGTAAGGATGGGCTGTCATGAACTGTTGAGACTCGCATCCTGTACTTTTTGCGCTACGTATAAATGTGAGCACGTTCTTAGTATCCAGAAGATTGAATTCAAATAAAACGAGGAAAAAGTAAATTTGCGCTTGTAATATATTATGGAAGTTATATGGAATATCAGAATGTTAAATCGCTATTACTAGATGTTTAGGGTGGATGAATGCGCAATCACCAATTTCAACATGTCTGTACAAAGCAGACAAATAGAAATGGGTGATATTTCGCTCCTGTTTTTGCACGATATTTGCTATAAATGCAATGTTTTTCCTGTGCGTGACAGAAAGCCAAAAGTTGGAGAACTTATTGAGTTTGACCGCTTCAATTGATATGACTTTGACAATTTGCGACTGATAAAGAAATTAGGTGTTCATAGTGCACTGTGTAAACAACGATATACGACGTCGGTAGATGTCTTAAAGAAGCTGGGAAGTTAAAAAAGAAGCCGTAGTTGTCTGGCACCGACAAAAGAAAACGTTTTGCGTGGAATGAAAAGCCTTGAACGCTGGAAACCGAACTAAGATTATTTAGTCTGATGAAAGTAACGTTGAAGTAAGATCCGATTTTTGAAACCACCAATGTTAAAATTACCGTTAAGAAAGAAGTTGGTGAAAGATAATTTTAGCTGCAATTCCAAATTTTCAATACATCGATACGTCGTAGATGTCGATAAACAAACCTTATACAACTATTTTTCATCACGAAAATCATCTGTCAACATAAATCAAAAGAGGAATTATGAACAGCAATAGTTAGTGTATGTCAACATATTTACACTGTACACTACATATGTTAGATTTACCAAAAAGTGTTAAAGTTTTAAAGGTTCACAGAGAAACAACTAGGCTAAACTTTAAATTAGTGTTAGAAAATAGCTACGTATAAAATCTTTTTCATCTTGCAGTTTTGAAAATTCTACAAATATTTGGTAGTTTATAAATAACGGCTGTAAATCCCAAACAGTCTGAATAGAGCAAATAAAATATTTTTATTAAAATTCATACGTAAATTTGGGTAAAAAAATGTAAGGGTTTATAATAACGGGATTGATATAGACTACTATTTTTAAGTTAATGCTTGTTCGAACTAACATAGGTCAAATATTAATATATATCGATAACTTCGTAGTAAACTCTCACTAAAATGTAGAATTCGAACATCATTAATGTAGTTCGTTTGTGCAAACTTTTACTACCCGAATAGACAAGAAGTTACTATTTATTAGTTTATTTGCACAATCTTTTTTAGATAATATATGAGTTCAATATACACAATGGTGTAATGACTGATTAATTTTTCATCTTAGCAAGTGATATGAATATCATTAGATTAATTTTAGTTCTATCGCAAGCATTGCACTCTTGTTTTTACCATATAATCTTTGTAATAGCTAGCTTTTTATAAGTCCAAGTTTGGATCAAGACTGTGCATTGCATTAACTTCTACATTTATGTGTATGTAAATTTATTCATTTTTTGTGTTTATGTAAAGCGTTATACATTTATTTCATTAACTAAAAATTAACAATTTCATAGTGCTAAAATTGAATTGTATTTGAAGGGAGCCACTGATAGGGTCATTAGTGAAAAGATCGGAATATTCAAGCCCCTTCGCCACTGGTTACATGTTACATGTATTTTTCTGAAATTTTTAATAAAATTGAAGAAAGATGTAGTATTTAACATTAATCGCACCTTCCATGTGGTTTAGTTTATTATACCAAAAATTGTTTTAATTTCGACTTGATTAAATCGATTATAAATTGAGATCCTGGTTTTATAGAATTCCTCATCTATTTATTAAAAATGTTGATCTTCTTGTAGGTTTCTCCAATGGACCACCCTATGTTTGCGAAAAGTGTGGTAAATATTATCAAACAAAAGGAAATCTCGTTAGACATATGCGGTACGAATGCGAAGATAAAAGACTGTTTCTTTGTCTTTACTGTTTCAAGGGTTTTAGGCAGAAGAGTCATATGAAATATCACGTTGCATGCGTACATGAAAAATATAAACCTAAGTAAATTCTTAATTTTTCTTATATTATTACACATCAGATAAATAATTTGCAAAAAAAAAGAATTGATGTTTATTTTGTATTTAGGGTATTTTAAACATTTACAATTGAGTTTTGTTTGAGGAATAGAGTATTGTTTTGCATGAACATTATCTTTAAGTAGATTTATTTTTGTATTACGTAGAATTGTTGAGACACTTCGGCTTGCGGATTCATTTATCAAATAAAAATTTGTTCACAGGTATTAATTTTTTGATATTACATTTTTGGACAAAGAGAACAAATTGGATCGACTGCAGAAAAAGGAAGCTCCGTCTAATCATATCACTGCCCTAACAGAACTTTTTATGTGTAATAAGTGTACAAAATCGTACAGATTGAAGCATTCTCTAACGAGACACGTTAAATACGAATGCGGTACAGAACCTAAATACCCTTGTATGCAATGCGATCGTCGTTTTAAACACAAATATGACTTAAAGATGCATGTAAAATCGCAACATGACGGAAAACTAAATAATATTATTGAAAAGGAATCTTAACAAAATTTCAAAGGAATACGTAAGTTACTTTTATTTTTGGTCGAAAACAATTTCTGGCATATTATTACAATTATTTACATGTATTATGTGGAAGCGGTCACTTAAAAATGAACTAGCTTTTCTTAAGTTTGGCTTCACATCAATACGTATGTTTCTCATCTAGTATTTAGTTTACCAAATTATTTTAGAAACCGGGTAAAATCATATTGCAACCTCTTGTAGTAGTTTAACAAGAATAAATATTTTTATTTGCGGTGGCTTTGATTATTTATTATATTACATTTTCCTTAGGTTCGAGTACAGTTTTAAATATATAGTCCGATCTATGGCATTATATGCTATAATGGTACAAAGACAAACTACAATAAATTGAGTCATTAAGTAAATCAACCTATTTATATGCTTCTGAAGATGCGCGTTTCAAGAGCTTTGTGAAGCATCTGTATGTACTTTTATTTTAATTATTTCGAAGTCTAATTATCCTTTATACAAATTTGACGTATCTCAAAAGAAAAGCGTACCAAATTATCGAATATTTGTGTGTAACTTATTTTCTTGAAGCTATGTAGCTGTTATAAGACAATAATCAACCTATATATTTTTAGGTTCTGAATCAGATGAGCAAGGTAAATTTCCGTGTTCCAAATGTGGACGCAGTTATATTTGGAGAAAGTCTCTAATTCGACATATGCAATATCACTGCGGAAAGAAACCAAAGTTTCGTTGTATTTACTGTTTGAAAATATTTTTCAGAAATATGCTGTCAAAAATCATGTTCACAAATATCATCCCACATAGTAAATATTTACGTATGTTTGGAATGTTATATATGTTTATTTGAATATAGTATTAAATTTATGCTTATTATAGCAGTTTATTTAATTTAAGAGTATGGCAATAGATAAAAATGGACGTATTATGAATTTATGTATTCATATGTGCAACTGAAATCTATGGATATGTTACAAGTATCATAGATAATTACTCGGGTACAAATCTTTCTATTGGCACTTGAGAAACCAACTTTGTTACACTTGAAAGTTCATTTCGTAATGAAGTATCGAATACTGGTTATAGAGCTGTACACTATGGGATAATAGTAATGGAATCTAATTGTGCGAAAGCAGTACAAGGAAGAAGGTAGTACTCGCAACTTCTGGATATATTCCTGGCCATTTTGATATTCCTTAGCCACGATCTCAGTTCCATTGCCTACCAGCCAAGAAACAAACTCTGCGACCATAAATTGTGAAGAGCGAGTTATGCAAGAAATTGTTGACGTTTTTTAAGCAAAGAAGTTACAAGAAATTTAATCGAACTGTTGTAATTTGTCTAGCTTTGAGTGTTTTACAATCCAGCACTTTCAATTGATGGTTACTTAAAATTTAGACATCTATTCTCTAGAAATGCAATACATCTGGTCACAAGTAATTAAAAATTGACGTGACTCGCTGGAAAATATATGTCTACATTCAATCCGTCAGTACAACTACATGAGAAGGCATTTATTTCTTTTTTGTAGCGACACCTATTTATTGACTTGATTGAGTTTCATAATGGGGCTGGGATACTTAACGGTAAGTTTGTTCTGTTATTAGCTTCAATAATATGTTAATCCTATCTATATATATATAGAAATATCTTTTTGTATTCTCAATGAATCATGTAAGCTTTCTTCCCTGTAATTCATACTTCTTTTAGGACTATTAAAAGGAGCATCATTTACCTGCCAAAAATGCCGTAAAAGCTACCAAAGTAAAGGAAATCTAATGAGACATATTCGCTACGAATGTGAAAATAAGCGATTATTTTCTTGCACATACTGCCAGAAAAGTTTTAAACAGAAGATTCATCTCAGGTATCATGTTGAATGGGTCCATGAAAAATCAAAATGCAAATTGTACCCTGAGTAATCAATTATACAGTGCTGTTATGTATACCACAAGAAAATGTACGTCATTCCCATTTCGTTACCTTTTATTTTTAACATGTAAAATAATTTTCTTGTATGTAATTTTTGTATATGTTACTTGGAATTATAAAAATACATAACCAGATGCCATACTTTCTGATAATCCAGATTTATTTAGGTAAGTTTAAGATGAATTTGCAGATTTTTACATATATACAGGTTGTATACTTGGTTATTATGTTTAAGATTCACCAATAAACTTTCACAAAATCTTAGTACAGCCTCTTCCATGTTCCTTTTATGCCTTTTTAATAGAGCAAATTAATATATATGTTATTTTGACTGATATCTACAATGCTCCACTTCAATCCACAATTTTGCATTTCATGCACCAAGTGTTGGCACTGGCTCACTTTCCAGTAAGTTTGTATGTGCTATATGTAGATATGCAGATATGTGTAAAAGCATTGGATTCGCATTACTTTCTTGTAATATTCCTCTGTTTTAGATTCACTGCTATGTGAAAAATGTGGACAGGGCTATGCATTACTATTACTTATTGTTAGATATCATGAAAGTATTTGCGACAATGTTCAGGCTTTATCATGTCTTGAAGAAAATTGTCCTTATAAATCATCAAAACCCGTGAATTTGAAGAAACATATCCTAATGAAGCATAGAAGGGATTACAAATTGTAATACTACTAATATAACACTATCGAATCCTCTTTATCTAATATGTGGTCTGAGCAAGATACATATGCCTATATATTTATTTGGAACTGCAATCCAATGTTAAATTATTATGTACACAAGTCTTATAGATTACTGGCAAAAATATTACTGTAATAAGAATGAAAATTAAAATTATATTCTATACTAGAAAGCGCTAAATGGTAAAGAAAATTTGAAGATTGACTCCATTCAATTATAAAAAGGCAATTAGGAATGTCTGTGGCTTAGTTGTTTAATATTGTGTAATTTGTTAATGATCTTAGTTATAATTGTCGCCGTGTCAAGTGTGACTTGGTGAGATATGTCTTTGCCAGTCAATCCAGAAAATGAAATGGTATACAGATTCAACAACAAAGGCTTCCGCCTATTTGCCATTTGTTGAATCTGTATCACCAAACGCTACGCGTATGATGCTCTTAAGCCGCAGCTTCAAAAATCAGTTTAAATTTATAAAGTAAACAAATGTGTTGAAATTATACCTAGATCTACGGACCCTTCCAATGAAGAAATAACAGCAAACCAAGAGCTTTGTAATACAACCTGCAAGACGATATTACATATATCAGCTTGCACGTCTGAAGGCAGCCCTGCAAGCTGACAGGTATAATACGATCCTAAACAACAGATCAATCTGATCCGCGTCTGCAAGTTCACGTAGTCCTGTGGACATATTTTTCTCTCTATTACACGGACTGTAAGCTGATGACGTCTAATACGGCGTTTAAGCACACTGCTCTCTAACGTGATCTTGCACATAGTATTTCTGCAAGACCATTTTAAGTTACAGCCGTGGATTACATTCATTTGATATTTAATCTTCTATTACACGTGTATAATGCGGCGCTGCTTTTTGGCGTGCAAACTGATACGTATAATACGTGCCTTAAAATGGGAAATTCTACTTCATCTTCGATATTCTTCCGATTAACACCAGCAATCATCGTCTTCTCCAAATGTTAGGTAATTGTATGTAATGTCGAAAATTACACTAGGATGGTGGAAAGCTGTAAACTGTGGAGGGAATTATTTAGGCGAAGAATATTATTTCTGAATATATGTTATTTTGGTTACGGTACAAACCGAACGAGCTTCTTTGGTTATTGGTAGTTTTATATATTATGTAGCAAACATCTTATACAAATATAACATGACATTTGCTAATTCTATTTAGATCATCTTAATGGTAAAAATAAGGAATCAGTAATTAATTGTAATGTGAAGAAGAGATGAAATAACTCAGAATGTTACTGTAAAGTTATAGCCTCGTTTATATACTCCATTCAAAATGATTGATACAGACTAGTAAGTAATTGGATGGATACGGTTATATTTCTTAAAGATGTGTAGTTTTGTTTAATAGAAACCCAAATAATGTGTTGAAAAGTTTGTGGTACCTATTCCTGTTCTTGGGTACAAATATTTCTACGAAAGGAAGACACATGCGAGCTGCAATCTAGAAAATTTTGGTGACCTCTCAATAACGTCGGAATTTAAATCGTTTATATTGTTAAATTCAAGTAAAGAACATGCTATATAGCTACAAATTATGTGCTGCGGTCATTAGTAAAAAGAGCTAGAGTAATTCCATAACCAATTGAAGGGTACAATCCAAGAATGGACAAGTCAGAATCAACAATTTCAATAATTTTTTGACATTATAATCCCACTCGTGTTTACAGCACAGAAAATACTAGTAAAGGAGGACGACTAAATCAAGTGTAGAAATGTGTTCCTCGTTAACTTCAACTATGCATACCTCTGAACTATGTTCGTCATCACTATTTCTATAGAAATCTTTAGCGAGGGATTTTGGAATAACAATTAGTTATTGTAAGGCTCTTTTGTTGTATATATGTATTCTTTAATCCTGTATTATGTTTCTTTTTCTGTTCAAAAGTCAACATTGTTTTACGTTGTAGGCACGACGCATCCCTACAAATGTCAGAATTGTGACAAAGCATATACTATGAGAACTAACTTATTAAGACATCTACGCGTACAGTGTGGTAAAGAAAAGCAACAAGAGTGTAAATTTTGCGGTCGGAGATTTTATTTCAAACAAGACATGCTGCATCACATCGCACGAAAACACCTTACACTATTGGGAACTGAATTTAATTGAAAGGTTAGTTTTGAAACTTCTTTTATGGAAACGATTGAGTACGGTAAACATTTTGCCATGTAAGTGATTATCGATTTACGTCATTTTAATAAAAATCGCCAATTGAGTGATAGCTGAAACTTTACGAGGGGCACCTTTTGTTCTTACAAAGGACCATTTATTGGTATTGAGTATTGGTATTGGTATTGAGATGTGTCTCTACCAGAGACCGGATTATATGCTTTTTGCTTATCGATAACTATCAACGGTACAATTGAACGCTTTAAGATCTACACGAATTGGGGCAAATAAAGTTAAATTAGTGCTAAACGCGTTTATGTACCCTAATTGGTGTAGATCTTCAAGCGTTCAATTGAACCACTGATAGTTATAAATATGCAAAGAAACATAATCCGGTATCTGGTTATTACTATTTTCGTAAAATTTGACATTTGTTATTGTGAACACAGTGGCAGCTTAGAAATCGACCGAATAGTTTGTTTACAATTAACATTAAAACAATGGAATGGATATTTCACGTGAAGGTTTTTGTTTGATGATCCTTTACGATTTTAATAAAGGCCTAATTCAACAGCAATGCATAGAATCGCTTCGTTCATCATCTGATAATAAAGCTCCACCAGAAAAGACTGCTTACAATTGGCTTGCAGAATTTTGTTGTGGTCGTGCGTCCTTAAATAATAAATTGCGTGAAGGTCGACCAAAATCGATTATTTCAAAAACATCGATTCTGTGCGCAACATAATTGAAGAAGATCGGCATGGAACTAGGAGATACAGGCATTCTTGGGCATATCCAAGACTGCATACATTCGGAAGAAATCTGTTCCCGGTGGATTCCGCATAATTTGATCCAAGCCACAAAAAAGACTTATGTTAATTGGTGCAAGGATATGCTTAAAAGAATCAACCCAGGAACTGCAAAATCTGTATACATCGTAACAGGTGACGAAACTTGGATATATCCGTATAAACTGCAAACTAAGCAACAATCCAATGTTTGGGTGTTCCAAGACGAATCGAGTCGAACAAAAGTTGTTTATTCACTAAGCACTTTCAAGAACATAATCGCTTGTTGTCGCAACAAACATGCACGCCAAACAATTGATTATTTGAAAGAGAAAAACAAGAAATACACCCGATTTATCGCCTAACGATTTCTTTCTGTTCCCGATTGTCAAACAAAGAATGCGTAGACAACAATTTTCAGCACCTCAGGAAGTTGTCGAACCCTTAAAAGAAGCCGTATTTTTAGATACTTCAGAGTGGAAGAAATTTTTGCGAGGATTAGTTTAAACGCATGCAAAAGTGTATAAATCTTAAAGGGGAATATTTCGAAAAGCAATAAAATAATTTGTCCAAAAAACATTTTTCTTTCCTGGTTTTTGTAACAACTGAAAGGCGCCCCTCGTAGCTTTGATTGGAATTCTCTCTGAATGATAAAACTCAAATTAAAGTATATAAAAGTATTGTGTACTAATTTAGGCATATAGAATAAATATTCTTGTGGAAATAAACATTGTTTATTATATACCCAATTGAAATATATTGGCCTACGTAATTAATTCATGATTCTTTATCAACTCCTTTCCCTTTTATTGCATTATGAATTACATTAATGAAAGTATTGAGGTTAAGGTTTGTTTTATTAAATCTTATTCTTTGATGACTTTTTAATATTTTAATATATTAATTAGATTTCAGAAACTTTCGTTTCGATAAGGATCTCAACGGCCGTTTTAAGTGTCCTCACTGTAAATTGTCGTACAAGCAGAAGGGTCACCTAGTTAGACATTTGAGATATGAATGTGGTGTTGAGCCCCAGTTCACCTGTGAAGTTTGCTACCGAAAATTCAAACATAGATGTAACCTGAAGACACATTACGAATGTATTCATGTAGTTTAAATAAATATTTACTGATTAGGTTTTATCTAAAATGTGTAATATTATCTACACTAACGATGGTAGAAATGAACCTCGAAAACGCTTGAATGGAGTACACATCTCGCATCGGACACTAGAGTAACTCAATTCAGTAGATTGACGATGTTAGTGTATGTGCAGACATACAGTAATACCCCGCTTAGCGCTCCCCCGATTTATGCTTTTCCGTTACAACGCAGCTGTCGCCCATAAGCGTAAGTAGTACATAATCCGGAGATTCCTTGTCTTCCGTATTGTACTGCTGTTTCTGCGTTACGAATAAAGTTATACCATTGCGTTGTTCAGCTCGCTCGCAATATTAAGGTTTTTTGTTGTAAAAAGGATAAAAATTGAATACTGTTTTTCAAATGTGTAATGAGTCAACTACATTCTTACGCTGTGTTGCTTCGTGGAAGGAGACAAGAACAGCAATCCAAGCCGGACGCTTTATTCCAATTGCAGAAGATTCGAATTTATGTTTTTAGAGGTGGTTTTTATTTGTTTTTATCATATTTGAACTTTATGTTCTTTTTTGAACATTTTTACCATAGAATAAACGTTTGAGTAGCTGTTATATTGTATTGCACGATTCACGTATACATGAATAACTAACCCCGCTTAATGTTAAGAGCTTCTACAGCTTTAATTTTTTAAAATCATGAGTGAAGAACCAGTAAGTTTACGGGCTCGAAATTTTGCACACCGTGTATTCGTTACGATAGCTACGTCTTATCGACAAACTTCTTTGTAAAGTCCTTGTTTGTTGTTGAATTTAACCTCAATTAAGGAATAGAAAAATGACCGTGGGCTTACCGTCATTTTTGGACTTCAAGAAAGCAACAATAGCAAAGGAATTTACCAAAAATTCGTCGATAGGACGTAGCTATCGTAACGAATACACGGTATGCAAAATTTTAAGCCCGTAAACCTACTGGTTCTTCACTTATGTCTGATTGACAAAAAATTAAAGCTGTAGAAAAGCTCTTAACATTGTAAAAGCTAGTATTTTATCGTTACACACACTACTTTTAAAAATCAGATACAAAATAGTTTGGGAACCAATAAAAAAAAATTAAGTTTAACCGATCTTTAAAAAAGTACCGAACGCCCTTAACCGTGTTCAGGGGATATTACATACTCAATCTATTTTCTCTGGTCCTGTTAACTCATACCAATTTTTTATAGCGATTAAGCTTGGTGATTTATGTAAAATTAAAAACATTTCCGGAACTTCAAAAATTTGAAGAAGACATCGTTTTAGAGAAGTTGGAGTTAGTCTTGCGATATACAAAGGTAGTCAGGCACCAAGTATTTTCTTGTATTTCCCACAAAAGTGAAGTGATGCAATATTCTCTAAAGTTGACCAATTACTACGTGTTATTAAATTATCCAGACATTTAAATAAAAGAACGTAACAAGTGCATGCAAGTATATAATAATTTATTTCCTTTGGATATAAGCTCACACGTGCACAAGTTATAACTAAGGCCCCATTACCTATTACGGTACCTAACCTGTAAATTATGCCGATATGTGGCAGACTCCTCCAGTTTTTCCTATTCTTCGCAAGTTCTTTGGCTTCTCTTCATAATACACTTCATGGTACTCTTCTGTAATACAATTTATAATTTTTAATGTCATGTGTTTTTCGTCCTCATCTTTTGTTCTTCCATTCCCACGTCTTGTATCGTTTGTTAGCTAAATTAGTTTGCTCCATATGTATAAGGTGGCCTATCCAACTCGATGGTCTTCTATTCATTTTAATACCGATTCCACTTTAACTCTTTCTCTTCTTTTTCGTAATTTTTTGTTTCATCTATTTTTGTGATCTTTTCTATTTTTTCTTAAATCGTTATTTTGCATTGTCGTTATTTATTATTTTTCGTATTTCAAATCAAATTTACTGAAGTATACTGCATTTAATATTTTCGAAATATTAGCTAGTTCTAAATTTTAACGTTCCATGCTATTAGTAACCAACAGAAGAACATTTTTCAAAAGAGGAACACAATTTGCGCTAGGGGTTTTATTATACTATCTCCCGACTAGTCTTTTCTTTACACAAAAGGTTGTGGAGATAAATTGTAGCTAGCCAATATATTGAGAAATATATAAGATCAGAGAGAAGACAGGCTTAAAAATATTACAGAACGATTCATAACATGGTTTGACAAAAGCAGGAGATATATTGAATTTAATATTTATTATAGAAAAATAAGGCGATTACTCTGATTGCTTTACCTACTAGAAAAGACGAGGTAAAGGATAAATACATCAGCTTAGAAAAAGGATTACAAGTTGGCACGTTGGTAGTCTGAAATATACGAAGGCAATAAAAGCATCATGTAATATTACAAAGGGAGGGGTTATCAGAGTCTGAAAAAAAAGAGTTTAACTACAGAGTCAACACAAAGACGAAGACGACAATAATAATCTGAATATGCGTATGCGCAATGTGAAGGTGTATTCAAATCTAAATGTTGTAATTAGACGTACCTCAAAAGTGTTGAGTATAATAGCACACGATCCTTACTATTTACAGTGGTTTTTAGTTTTTAGTTCATCGGAAATTGCTGCAGTATTTTTTATGCGGTATACATCAGGAAGCAACAGAAACACTTCATTGTTTCTTACTAAATTGGTATAAAGTAATCAATGCTATTTGGGATTACTGAAATTTTATAAGATGCAATACTTATAACTAATGATTCTAATGAAGAACTTATATTTTAGACCAACAAACAATTACATCAGTTATGTTACATTAAACGTTAGCATCGACATGGGTTAATCATTATAATTAAGCGAAAGTAAGTATCGTATGGTTGTGTGTAAATTTTTGAAGTTCGAATATAACGGGCAAATTTTAATATTTATTTGGAATGGGTTCGTCCTCATACAGTATATTCTAAGTATTTGTGTTTTGACTACTAGAGAACCTTTAAAATAGACACTTTATAATTGTTATATTAATTGATTATTTCTGGGTATTATGCAATAACCCATGAACCAATTGTTTCGTGTTGGTAATTCTACCAACATAGTTCTGCTGCCAATTCAAATCTTTGGAGATATTCATGCATACAAGCCATAGGTAATACAAATGAAATAAAGTAACTGACTCGCTCTATTGTTATCAAAAATTCATTTCTTGACTCAACACAGATAAGGGTAAACCACGTAGTTTATTTTGTTACTTGAAGTAAGAAAGTCCTACAAAACGACACTCAATACAACTACGTTATGATTTTAGGGATGGTCACACAGGATGGACAGAGACGAAGGTTTCCTTGCATGAAGTGCGGAAGGTCTTATATTTGGAAGGCGCACTTAAATCGACATATGATATACGAATGTGATGTGGAACCAAAATTTAAATGTCAATATTGTAGTAAACCGTTTAGACACTTGCATGTATTGAGAAAACATACCTCGATGTGTCAAAAAGATACTTGCAATGCTTTTAGAAGACATGCATATATGTTTTTATTTAAATAAATATTTGGATCAAAAAGAAATTAAGTTAATTAATTTACCTCTGTATACACTTTATTACTATAAAAGTTAGTACCACTCCCCTCCCTTAAATCCACCGTCTCAGTTACCTGCTAAGGTGTCGGAGATAAACGTAGGCCAATTTGCAATGGTGCGGTAGCGTAATATACACGGAGATCGTTTTTCTTATCACTTTGCATGTTCATCTATGTTATACGCGGTCAACTATCCTGAAACACATATTTACCATGCTTGGGTACATATATTATATTCGGTTGTTCCAGTGGATGTAATTGGAGATGTGTTTTCGGGACGTCGATTCACATCTGAAGTTGATGCTTAGATTAAGCTTTCGACAATTTAAGGATCAGCTTTGGATGGTGATATTTAAACTCACGTTATCTTGTTATATTTTACAATTCCTCGGGATTTTACACCTTTTTAAGAACTTTATGTCTGTACTCCTCAGCCAATAATTATTATTAATAAGTACTATTGTTATTTCACAATTTTCAAGATTTTTGAAACCTTCTTATTTCGCATATATTTACGTAAATACATACCCAGTACGATATCTGTTGAGCCACAATTCCTATAAATTTTAAGGCGCGACGTTGCTTGTAAATATCTAATCGCGGCAGACCCTTAGGCCGAATGCTGTTTATTCCAAGAAATGACGTAGCGGCCTTCTAGCAATTCTGGTTCCAACAATATCATACCGGCTCTACACACTGAGATTGCTCTTTTTTACTAGTCGGTTTTTATATATACTATTGTTTTCTCTTGGTATTAACGGTCAAGCGACGTGTCATCCGTACCAGGAAAAGATAATCAGGGGATGAAGTGAATAACTTCTCCATTTTATTCTATTTTTATGTTTAGTTTTTTAGCTTTGAATGAAAATTAAAGTTGTCAATTTCATTTTTAGCCAAGAACATGCTAGTTCTCTAAGTCCAATGGTTTTTAAACTTGTACATTATTAGGACGGTTTTTAAGTTGATGATGCCAAATGCAACTTTCTAGTGTACATATTTTGTTTTCTTGTTATTAACGCCAGCTTTTGTGTCTCTCCTGGCAGCCATATTGGATTTTATATCTGTTCACTTAATATGCATTTTAGAATGATGTATCACATGCTAAGCATTTTTAAATTTTCTTAATGAAATTATTTTGGATTTTTCATATACAAAAAGTAATGTGCCATATAAGTATTGTCGTTAATGATATTAAATAATATTAAACTTCCTAACTAACGTTAAGTAATTTTGACAGCAGCAATAAAATAGTACAAATAGAACAATTTTTGGAAGAAGTATAAACATTTTATCAACTTTGAAAGGTTTCGAACATTTAAAAAACATTTGAAATTGGTAATCAGGAGCGATGCCACTAATATCAATACTTTTGTTTAATACATTTCTGATCTAGCTTTCTTATTACAAACCCTTTTAAATATAGTACCGTTGATAAATTGAAAGACATTTCTAACCCCTTCTTCTAAAATTGCTACCGTTTCAGGGGAATCCAATTCAAAAACATCAATTTTGATGTATTCCATAAGTATTTCATAAGTATACATACCCATAATAGTCTATTGGAGTCAAATAGGGTGATTTTCTGTAGCAAAACTAAACTAATTGTCTTAAGTATCTTAATCCTTTTAAAAAAATCATTAACATATGATACCTCATTCGAAAGCTCATATTAAGTGGTATTAGACAGATATAAAGCCTAATACTGCCGTCATGAGAGAAACAATAGCTGGCGTTGATAACTAATTGGGAAAATATGCTAAGTAGTTGCTTCATACATTCTAAGCACCATTAATAATGTAGAAATTTAAAAGATGTTTGATTTAGAACTTTCAGGCTTTTGGTTGAAAATGAAATCAACTAAATCCCTACTTCCCCTGTTTCCAAATTTAAATTGGAAACGTGCAGTTTTTCTTGTGGACTGCTTTCGATGGTAGCAGCTCATTATAATTTTATTTTTCAAGTGAAAATTTACTTATCGGGTAAATTTGAAAACACACAAATTAAATAGAATTCAATATTATGTAAGGAAACAAAATAGTATAAATATTACTAGGAACGCGTAGCGTTTGGATGAGTTATATTTGCCACGAAAGTACTGGCTAGTTTCCCCTTGTAATTAATTAATAATTAATTAAGGAAGCAAAACAAACAAAACAAACATTCTATTATAAATTGCAAAAAGGAAAAAGACCGTGGAGCTTGTCCCTTAACCTTATATTGGGTTGAATATAATGTTTACTGTAAAAACAGTTCAATATACATACATATGTATAAAGGATGTGGGCGAAACAGTAATAAACAATAATGATGCAATACAGGAACCGTTTAGGCATCGTAGAAGTTGAAATAAAAGATGTAAGAAAGGAAAGAACTGGTAAAGACAAAGGTAGCTCGAGTGAATATATGTGAGTCTCGAATCAGTATCTCGTGTTTGAGGCTCAAATGAATCTCCTCATTTTTTCCTGAGAAAGAGACTTTAAGATACTATTAAAATCAACTCCAGTCAATTAGGAAATGGGCGAAAGAAAAATTTTCAAATATGGGCAGACAGCAGAAAAATAAAAAAGAAACTCGAATACGAGGTCATTGCTAGCAAGGTCAATTTTATCAAATATCCATGATGAGGACAAGGTAGGCTGTAAAAAATAGACAACAGGCGTATACTTCTTATCAGAGCAGTTCTTTGACGGTTCTTATGCCCTAGAAAACTATTTGTCAACCGTTTTTGCTGGAGGATAATGTACGTATTGACGGGCATCTTGACGCACAAAGTACAACCGACGATTTTGGAATTGCATGTACACTCGCGTTTCATACAAGTTTAACATCCTAAATGGCTTTATTACATTGTTTACAAATTATACGTTGGATGCAGATGTCGTTTTGTAGCTACTATAAAGAAAATAAATATTGATTAATAAACGTATTAACAGGGAAAATAGAATTAATTAATTAAGATAAATACTATTTTGTTTTAGTACACCAAGTGTATATATATATATATTAAGAAAAATTCACTAATGCGTACCGATCTACTTTGCCCTGAGTATGAGTCCACGTATTGTATAATGTGTAGCAGAAAAATGGTGATGGAGAACCTTATTATTTATTGTGAAATGTAATTTAATTACAGCCGCGCCTTGTTTTAATTCGCGTTAATCTAGTACTTCGAAGGATCATGATCAATTGTTGCTAGGTTTGTTGCTACTTGGGGAGTTGTTAGGTGGCGAATTCACCATAAAATGGATATTAGCAGCACGCAATCCTTGAATTAAAGTTTTGCATTTCCATTTAAGAGAACAATGTATTAGGCCTTGACTACAGTTTTCCCCAAGTATTATTAGAATAAGCACGAAGTGTCGCTTTACGGAAAGGAAGTAAAATATGTAAAAGGTATTTCTAAAATACGTCACATGTTCTGGTAACGTAAATCCAATAATAGAAATTTTTATCATGTTTAATACTTTAAGTACTTTGGAAACCGATTGGCACTTTTACTGCAAAATGCCTTCGTTCAAGTATCTGTTCAAATCAAACAATAATCAAAATCGATATTTCTATTGTTGAGCAACTATTTTCATTAAATTTTTGGTTATTGCCATCTGTTAAAATAAAGACTTCAGAGGAAAGACCTGTATGTTTGACCAAATTTGGCGTACTTCTTTACTGTTGAGGTTGGTTTTGTTCAACATTTTCTGCACGTCTCTGTCATATCTAGTTCATAAAATTCGGAAATTCATTATATTTTATATACAAGTAACACTACTTAACTGACAGTCATTCGATTCGAATAAAACTTGAAAAATACTTACTAAACATTACAAAATAGTGAATTATTCTCTTGCGGCACAGTGAAATTTAATATACTCTAGTTATAATGTAATTCTTTGTGCTAATTTATTGATGACAATAAAAAAATTGTTAGTACGTAAATAATTTATTAATTATAAAAGCTAAAGTTATAATATATGTATAAGAGTTGACTATTTTGGTCCATGTAACTTCACTGTTAGGGTGACACATTTTCTTATCTTCATTTTTATTAAGAAGCTATCAACAAAACCTTTCTCTTCTTACTTTTTTCCGTAAATTTGCACCTAGAATTTTATCAGGTCAATCTTTTTAGGAAAATGGCACAACAGATCGATTGTGAAGAGAAATTTGTTAATTAATTCCACTTTTATTTGACCTTGAAAATCAACCTCAAGGCACGTTTCGGACATAATTAGCTGTAGCTGTTCGCGAAACCGTTTGAGGGATTATTGCTACCCTTAAAATGCGTTTATATTAGAAACAAAAAATACAATATTTTCGATTTTAAGCTTTATTCGATTTGTTGAGTGTAAGTTGGGTACTGTTATTTGTTAGATACATCATTACTTTTTCTTTCATCTTTTCGTAGTCTTCTTCTGTCCTTAGAGAGCGTCATCTATTGCAAAAGCGAAATAAATTGCTCTGGATCTTATAGTTTACACAGGACGAAATATAATATGGGAGCTAGTTTACACTAGATTTTTAACTGGTAACACAATATATGTTAACTGTTCACCTCTTTATGACTATCTGTTCTTCATATTTTGCCCTTTACCACCGCTATATTAACGTAATTTCTCAGTTCACGCGGTACAAACATGTGTACTTTAAGGATATTTAAATAATATCTATAGTGTAGAAATATAGTTGTTGACAACCAATACCAATCTACTTCTTGCAGATGAAGCTAGCGATATTTCATGTGCACGAATATTGTAAATCACTTACAGTTACATATGGTTTTGTAGCATAGGTCATCTTAGCGCTCCCTTGTCTTCACTATAATTCTGCTAGAGAGACATTGTGACATTATGTTTAAGATGCTTTATCATCGTCGTCGTCGGCACTTGTTATCTGTAATTAAAAATGTGCTTTTTAAGGTAATGTATGTTTTATTTAGGAGATGAAAATGCATACTTTTATAATAAATAAAACCAAATACCTTCACGAGCAGATGTAATTTTTTCACTTAATATAAGACTTCCTTTTTCACAGGAGCCACTTCAAAACTGCCGCAGTTGCTAGTAGGCAGTGGTAGAGAAACGCGTTGGGTAGACAAGATTTGGGTAATGTTACTTGGTTAGTTTTCTTTTTATATGCAATTAACCGTAGGTATAAGAGTATTGCGATCAAGTATGAATATCGGAATACAGACGTTACTTCTTGAAAGCGTTGCACGGAATGTACATAAACTACTACTAAACTAAGGTAAAAATGGGTGTTTCGGTTAAAGGAAGAGGTTCATAAAATAATTAAATGATAGTGGTACTGGTTTTAATTATCTCTCAATAATGATTTACTGTGTATAGCAATTAAGTATTTATCTGAAACCATCAGTATTGTGTAACGCCTGCTTTGTTTCAGATTATCTGTACATAGACATAGTAACGAAACCAACATTCGATTTAAAAGAGGATGCAGCAAATAGATGTCCAAGATGCTTTAAATGCTTTACAAGAAACGATAACTTACAAAGACATATAAAATATGTCTGTGGTGTTGATCCTCAGTTTCAGTGTCCGTTCTGTCATTACTGTACTAAGCATAAGTACGTGCTTTCCAGTCACATCAAGCTGAAACACTCAAGATGATAAGACTATTGATTTTATATTTATTGGAAATTTTTTTCATAACCGATCGACATATCTACTCTATTTTTGCATAAAATTGTATTATATACCATTTCAATTTTGAGTTTTTTGTACGTCTTCACAAATTATGATGCCTTTAGTTTACAAATTATATGCAATTCAGAATACAAATGGAACTTGGTTTTCAAATACTTATTTGTAAACATATGAAAAACTGACAGCAAACATACATTTTGAAGAAAAATTTGTAATCTGTAGTATTTTGTTAATATACGGTAGTGTTTTTTAATAAATAACATAGTACTTGCATTTTAATTTAAGTATTCCTATTCATACTCTAATTGCTGCGCCCCATCAATTGATTGCTGTGATATCAGTTTTTAAAGCACTTGTTACCTACAAATAATCCCAAACTCTTTCTATTCTCTTGGTCTCATCAGATATTTTCATTATCCGTTTTGCATAATATTAGTTTGTAAGTATTGTGACATTCCCCGCAGAATATCCTGTAGTACCTAAGGAGCCACACATTTGAGTATTATGTGTATGTTTGAAATAATTAAATAAATATAATTTTTCCCATTTAAATAATGTACTGGTTGTCTTATTATTTTAAATTTATTATTGTTATTTTTATAGTCGTCTTTAAAATGCAGTTCTCTAGTTCTGAATGTACTAATACAATAAATTTTTTGCAGAATGTGTTTTACGGCGACACACTTCTGATGAAGATGATATACCTAGATATATTAATTACTACAATTGCATCAGGAAAGATGGAAAATACTTTTGCCCTATTAGTCCGACCAGAGTATATAAAAATAGTCGCAATCTTAAACGGCATTTAAGAGATATGTTTCAATTATCTACTCTATGTCATTTGTGTGGAAATAATTTGGTAACAAAACAAGATCTAGTTCTTCATTTATATAGTGTACATTCTAGTTATCCTAAAGTTGGTTATATTGCATAAATTAATAGATACGGTTTGTGACGGGAAGTAATATATTACATATGTATGTATGTATCTTTTCTCTTGATGTTTTCTCAGAAATATAACGAAATTCTTGATTTCCATGTTCTGATTTGCGTTTCTTCAAAGCTCTGAGAGAAACCCGTTGAAACTTGCCGCTTCAAGTTTGAACTACGTTATGTCTAGAGCCGTGAGGTATTAGACATCGATACGGCAAGCAGGCACCACTGTGTCCTTGCTCATACAGTGATAGCGAGAAATTAGGGTATTCGCGTTAGGAAATGAATACTTGCATCGGAGTGGGGAGTGATCGGTGGAAGTTGTCTATCCAAAACCGCTCGTCTCTTGATATATCTAATGCGAGTGATACTGCTTTCTTCACCACTCTTGGTAATACGACCCTAACTAGAATTATATATCCTAATCGACAGCGCTAATGAAATACCTCCTCCGACTCCTGGCGACTCAAATGGAACTTTGTTAAAAGCATAAGTTTCATAAAAGTGGATGACCCAGAACCGTGTTACAATTACTGTGAATGCATATGAATGGCATTTTACTGGCATCATTGGTTTATGTACGATATTCAGTAATTAAATTGACGTATGTTGTCAATTTTTGTGTATGTTATAAGAGAAAACGGTGGTGTACGGAATCACTTGTGAGTCATATCCACGATGTTCAAATCGAGACTGCGTTTCTACTTGCTGCTCAAGACCATCCAACGTAGCGTAAATGCGTGGAATATGGTTTGAAGTTTCATCGTCATACGGACAGAATCTACATGTCAAACTTGTTACTAGACTGATAGTATGAAGATGCTTCCATAGTTTAGAATAGTCAATAAATGTCTGTGGAATACACAGACCCATGTAAGCTCAATAACTCATGAGGCCTCTGCTTTGTAAGGATTGAAATAAATTCCTCCAATTTTACTAGTTCCACTAACAATAAATCAATCCAGTACCGTGATGTTTGAATAAGATAGCACTTGTAAAGAGAATGAGTAAATGGAAGAAACGTGCATTAGAGTGCCCGAATCAATAGTTAGACATGCAGCGTGCCCAAAAGGTGTGGAATAATGTTTCTACAGCCATACGCGGACTTTATATTAAAAAATCATTCAAATTAAAACTGTTTAAAAATAATTTGCGTACATTTTGCTTTAGTATAAATATTTCTGTGTTGATTTCACAGTAAGTGATGACGTCTTGTGTTTTTTAAATCAAACACTTTGTATGTTTCCAATTTCTCACATTACTCTTGATGAGACCTTTGAAGTGGTATGAGGTTACAATGTTGTAAACTTAATAGTTTTCGAGATATTTGAGCTCTTGTTCAAATAAACTGAAACCAAAAAAAAAATTGTTAAACGTTCAAAGTATTGTCCATCAACAGGACAATAACCCACTCGGCTACAAAAAGCACGAACAGTATTCCTTAAAAGAAATGGGAAATCATCGTGCTGCTTCATTTCATATTTGTCCTAAGTCTGCCAAATTGTTAGGATGGTTTCTATAAACGTTACCTTACAGATAGCCCCATAAAAAGAAGTCACGAAATATTAAGTCTGTAGACCGTAGCGGCCATTTTGTGTCTGTGGCCTATCCGACCGTTCGGAAAACTTTATCTAAATACCTACTTACATTTAACTGATAATGAGGTGGTTTCCCATCTTGTTGAAACCAGAGATTGTTATTATTAGGGAAGAGTGCTCTGTAGAACGAAAGTATTTGCTCTTGTAGTAATTGTCGATAACGATCGCCAGTAAGGTTCCCACGAATGAAGAAGGTGCAGTGGTTTGTTCACCTCTAATCCCCGCCCATATATTGAGTTTCTCTTGCATTTGCGTATGGGTTTCTATTACCCAGTGGGCTTGTTCAGCTGCCCAACATCGGGAATTGTGTGCTTGCTTTTCCATTTACATGGAAGGTAGCTTCGTCAGAAAAATCTAGGTTATTTACACAGTTCGCGCAATTGGGCACATCCCTCAAAATCATCTTTGGATGACTTGTGTGCCAAAGTGGGTTAGTAAACCTGCTGTTTTTACTTTCTTCAAAATGTGATGAATACAGCCTTTACTGTCATTCCGATTTAAGTTAGCTGATGAGTGGACGAATGAGGACATTCAGCCACCTCGTAACCTCGTAACATGTTTAGCCGAATACCTTCTTTTGTTGCGACATTAGGTCGACCAATCCTTAGAACATCATTAACATGACCCGATTTTCTAAAATGCTTTAAGATTTCTTTCACAACCGACTGAGTAATTGGTTGTCAATTCGGATAGTATTCATCAAATAGAGTACAAGCGTTCTATCGATCTCCATAACCGACCATCATTAAAAGGATAAATCGTTCGTTTTCTGATAAATAACCATAATATAGTAGCAATTGCTTCTACAAATTCTTGGTAGTTACACATTATGGTTACACAACTAACGTACGCCTGCGCCCGGGCAAAGTAGTAGCTTCTCATTTTTTCAGATATTTTTTCATAGTATACTTGCCCTAGTTAACTTTCCTTAGTAAAAGCTCAAATACCTCGAAAACTATTAATTTCACATTATACGCTAATGTAAATTGTAGAAAGTGAAAAACCTATAGGTTGTTCCATTTAAAAAAATGTACACGTGTCTTTATCACTCAATGTGAAATCAACAAAAAAGAAATACGCAATATGTTATTAAACAAGTTTTATTTAATAGTTTTTCTTAATATAACGTCTGGATAAGGCATTAGAACTATTATTCTACACATGTTGTGCAGGCGGTATATATGTATCGGAATTGGCGACCTCAATTCACCACTTGCGGGGACTGCAGTATAACTGACAGTAAACTGTCGGTATTCCACACCAGATAATCATTAACGTATTTTACTGAATACGGTGTGAAGGTGCTGGCCCCGATGTCCACGTAATACGTCACCGGGATTAATTAATAATTATGTGCTCCGGAGTTACCGATACAGTCCGTTTGCATCCTAAAAGTTCTAGTGAAATGCCGAGGTGTAATCATTGAACCCGGGCATGCAGTCCTTTTGACATATCCAATGATTACTTTTTCGTTTGGGTGTATGTATTTAATATTTGTTTTGTTATTATACCAATAAATGTTATTGATATTATGTACTAAAAAAAGAAGTAATTTATCAATAATAATTCTGGAATGTCATCATTTGAAGTCTAAGGTTTTGCAGTACGCTTAATTTTAGTTTCATCTGTATGTGAAATGATGTATTAGAAAGCATACAGTTGTTATACATACTTGTATTAAATACTTTCGTACCAGACTTTCCTTCACAGACCAATGATGTATCTATAACATTCATAAGGACATGGAATTTTAAATTACAATGTGAAACGGTACAATATATCGTAATGAGTTTTATCTAATTCCATTTACTTTTCCAGATTTGATGGGTGCCTTACAATGTAATGTTTGTAATAGAACGTATAAATATAAAACATCGTTGAATCGTCACATAAAGTACGAGTGCAGTAACAGGAAACTCTTCAGGTGTCATATTTGCTATCAAGGATTCACACAGAAGGCAACTGTTTTGAAACATATACAACGGAAACATTAAAAATATAAGCCATTTCCTCTCCTTTATTAAGAAAAGATAAAATTCCAGCAGACTGGTCACAGTGCCTGTTTCACAAAAAGTACACAACGAAATAGAGATTTGTTAGCTTGGTGCAAAGGTAGCGAAATTTTCTTCATTGCGATCGATCTATTATGAAATTCATAATTTGTTTCCACGTAAGTACGGCGATCATCTAGGATACAATAAATCTCAATAGCACTATTGTTGTTCACTATAGCTATACATATGTATGTACATTTGCAACATGCGTGTACTTCTTGGATTTATTTTGTAGTTAGTGATAATGGAATTAATGTCCTGAAAGTTATTTTGCTTACTATAAATTGAACATGTATATACCGCGCTATAATATAACATTGTTTCCACTAATGAGCTGAAAACCCACTGTATCACTCTGTAAGATATTACCTAAACTTAACGCTACATCAAACCGGTTTCCGGGATTGAATCGTATCACCATATAAAATAGACGGCGTCCCACCTAATATTGTAAATGACTTCTTTAGAAATATACCAACGTCTTAGAATACATATGTATGTACGTCATGCTCAGAATAGTACACAATATGCAGATCTCTAACGCACATATTCTAATTAATTCTAACTATTGCTTGAAATCTAATATCCACGTGACCTGTTTAACGGATAAGCCGAATTTCACTAGCGTTCAAATTTCTTTGTCTAAATAATAAACATTCGACTTTGTTTCTCACTTTCTGCACTTTTCAATCAGTTCCTTGCTAATATTCAAAAATAATTTCGATACTCGTGCGATAGTAGGGAAACTTTTTTCTCTTAAAAATGTTGTTTATTTATTGTGAATATTCTTGTGTTTTAATCCACCTGAAATGGTTTTGTTTTTTTGGAAAAGCCACATCGATTTGGGTACTCTTTAAAACAAATCTATGGTCTGTAGGAACAGGCCTCTTCACAATGCAAGATCCAGTCTGCGATCACCAGAATATAAGTAATAAGTTACATAATTCAAGCATTTTGAAATTAGTGTTTTTCACTTACCTAATCTCATTGCCATATCTGCATATCTGTTGGTTACGAGACTATGAAAAATCTTGTACAGGAGAATACGATTTAATCCCAGCAGCTGCTTTGGTATTGACTTTGGCTCTGGAAGCCTCCGTGATCACAGTTATATTTTATTTTGTTCACGTTTGTGTATTTTTTATCTGAACTGTTGTAAGTGTAGGAAAATATTTCTAGATCTATTTTTACAAATAAAAAGTTTAACAATAAGGTAGTATTGATTCTAGTGTTAGATTTATATACATCGACAAACATCCCCATAGCGTCAACGATTCGGATGAAGCTCGACTTGTTTCGACCACATCACAACACTTCTGTACTTCTGCGAATAAATCACGTCTCCCAAAATCCATTATTTATCAATTATATATAATTTAACAATTGTTTAAAACATAATAGGAAAGATAATGGAAGTTAAAATAGTACGTAATTTGAATGCTCACAATCACTTTCGTATGTTTGCAGCCTTTTTGTAGACATGAAATTGAAACGGAGATAATATTTTTCTTACTTATTATTATTATTTGTATGCACCTGCAAAAACAAATTTTATGATACAGATCTATATTGCAGAGCCTACCTCCTTAGTAAAATTCGAGCAACGCGGAATAGATTATGCAACTCTGTGAGCTGTTCTATAAATTGATTCAAGTTCTATTGAATTTGATGTCTCCACATTGCAAACATTTGTTAATATATACGCATTTTACTACGTCATTGTCAGGGAACCTTTGAGTAGTGCAACGTTAATAGTAAGTACGTATTTATTATGTGTTGGTCTGAAAAGGCCTTAAGACATTAATTTTGTTACTCTTGGTAATGACGTGTGAAATCGAAAATGGATATCGCTATAGTTATTATTCCTGTAGAATAATTGTCGTCGATTAAAGTTTATCAATAACTAGAAGACTGTTATATTTTGACACGCAATAAATGTTACGAATGAGTGTCGTATTTACCACAGGCCGACAGGAATGTGATGGAATTGTGATTATTTTTGCCTTCTCTATATTTAAGCGTTTTCCAATGGTGAGAATTAGTGAAATGTGTCATGAATAATCATTAATAAGCTATCATTGAATAATAGAATTCGTAGAAGTGACAGCGTGAGTCCGGTTTACACTACTTAACGATAACACATCATCCACTCTTTTATTAAAACTTAGTCATAAATAAAAACTATTATACACATACATACATGGAAAATAATCCCTTAGGAATAACATCTTATGAGGTTGTTTAGTAGAATATTATCAGTGCTGGAAGTAAATAAATGTTATTACAAATCAAACGTTCGTTCTTTTTCTTGGTTATTCAGAAGACGTACATAAACATAATATGTCTGGTGTGTATGCATGTCAAATATACATATTCCGTTTGTTATATGCGCTTTACATCGTAATCTGCTGGGTTGTTTGCTCTAGATTTATTCAGTGCATTATTAAAGATCTCATTTTTTCTGTTTCAGCGACTGTAGAAGATTTAAGACCCCACAAATGTGTAAAATGTGGCAAATCATATAAACATAAACCTAACCTAATGCGCCATAGAAAATATGAATGTGACGGGATTGCTCATTTCATTTGCCAGTTTTGTGAGAAAGCCTATACCCAGAATTCCAGTTTACGACAACACATATTTGCAGTACATTCCAAAACCTCCAATTTTGCTAGTTAATTGCAATCTATATAATGATTTATTCAACATTTCTATTGTCCATCATATAACCAACCTCTGTACAATCGTTTGCTATAGTCGGCTGCGTTTGGATGATGGACAGTCGCGTACTTATGGGTCATTATCGATTTAGTTGACACCAACAATTTACTACTGCATAAAACACTACCTCTGTAAATTGATGGCAAAGAAAAATAATAAACAATTATCAAATATGTAAACATTGTCGAATTCATTTTGAAGTGCCTTATACTTGGTAAGTACGACAGTGGTGAAGTGACATTCATTCTGTCTAGAATGCTACGCGCTTATTTAGTGCAATACTACACATTACGGTCTAGTGCAAGAGCAGTAACTTTACGAACAATAGAAGTCATTTGCAATTTAAACCTCTATATAAAATGATTTAAAAAAGAAATTATTAATAAAGGGGCCTTGGGTTCGGCTTAGCACAGATTATCGATATAGTCAGGCTACCGGACCGGAGAATTGAAGATAGTATGACCAGCACTTATGTTTCACCGTCTCCTATTATCCCTGACTTATAGCTACTCATTTATGTTTACAGGCTGGGTGCATCCGGAGCTTCAAAAAAAAGCATCGGTATTGTGGCGGAGGGTCCGGGAATTATTGAGAACTCTACGGTTTTCGAGCTATTCTCATTTTGTTTTTGAAAATTGCTTCGTACTAATTTGTCGAAAATAATGAGCTTTATCTATCTTGTTCATTTAAAATAAAATAGTTGAACGAGTTACAAAAACTGGTGAAAGTTTCTGGAATAAACTGTTTTATCGCTTTTAAAAATATTTGTCTTTAAGATTTATACAGTTTTACATGCAGTCAAATCCAAGTCTCGAAACATTTTTTCCACTCTGAAGTTGGTATCTCAAAAACATGGTTTTTGAAGGCTTCGACAACTTCTTGAGGTGCCGAAAATTGCTGATCACACAATGCTACGTTTTTTGGTTGGCTTTCTTGATTTCGTCGATGACTTCTGGCTAACGTATTGTTCTATATCATTTAGCATTAACTGTTCTTCGATTCTCTAATGTTATTGTTGCGGCACGTTCAGTACAACCGTAGAAACGAGCAATCATTTTCTTGGAAGTGCTTCGTAAACAAGTAAACAACAACTTTTTGTGAGATTCAGTTTATCGTGGAACACCCAAATAGTGAATTGTTGCTTAGTTGCGGTTGATATTAATACATCCTAGTTTCGTCAGCTACTACGATATTGTATACAGATTTTGCAGTTCCTTGGGCGAATTTTTTGAGGACTTTTTTAGACCAATTAAGACGAACCTTTCTTTGAGTTTGGTTGTTTGTAAAAACATACGCGGCGATCCATACATAAACTATTTTAATTTTTTTCCGCTAACCTATTGGTGAAAGTATGTGCATAAATATGTACCGTGTACTTTTTAGAATTCGATTAATAATTATTGGGAGGAAACGATATTTCCCTATTACTTTAAATTTAGTTCGAAATAATATCTATAATTAAATAAACATGAAAATTTGATTTAATCTTGATTTATTCACTTTAATACCTTCTCTGCAAAGTTTTCGCTTCTATTTCTTATGGATCCCTAGATCAAATCTGATCGGTTTATACGTCAAGGAAAGTATTGTCTAAACACTCACAATCTTTTAGGCGATCCGGAGCCCTATTTTATTTGACTATGGTCCAGTGATCTGTGTTTTTACTTTTGGAGGTATTTGTTTGATTACAGGTATTGGCCTACGATTTCTTATCTACATTGCTTGGGTAGCTCTTATGATTTGTTTTATGTCAACCATCTTTTGAAAATTGTATATTGAAATGACACTTTGCGCGGGAAAGTGTTCGACGAGTGGCTCGTTTTCGATTCCCTTCAGTGTAATATTTTGTCACTTCCATCCAATACCAAATAGTCTTATATATGGGCTTATCACAACTAATGCATCAAATTTATTTATAAGATTCTATGAGGTAAAAGTAAGTAAAAGAATAAATAATTGAAACAAAAAATAATGGCCAAATAAATTCAGCTCTGCGACCGCTGACGTATCTATCGCTAGCGATAGGCCGATACATACTCGGCGTTCGACGCGTTGCTCGGAAAGTACCTAAACATACACGTTGTATCCAAACATCTACTTGATCTTCCTTAATACATTGACCTAATGCGTTTAGATTTCTTTGTCTAAATAGGGAACATACGCCTTTATTTTACTCTATGTGCATGTGAAAATCGTTTCTTTCCGAAACTTCAAAAATTCTTTTCGGATTTACTGTGATAGTAGTAAAGTATTTTTTATTACAAATTTGGTTGTTTTTGTTATGAATTTTCATCTGTTTTAGTTGATACATAAGTTGTGTAAAAGACCAGGACTGTTCACACGATATGCGCCAAATTCGTTTAGAATATAGATGGGCAACCTCCGGCCCGCGGGCCACATGCGGCCTCGAGTAAGAATTGCCCGGCCCGCTACTGAATTCTTTCGTTGCATATTAGCACGGCCCGTCTAAACTTAATTCATAATGAATCATAAGGATACTACACAAATGTATATTTTTCAAGATTACTCACAACATAAAACTTCTACAAAAAAGGTTGCCCATGCCTGGTTTAGAAGATTATGTTAGGTGAAAATAAGTCAATAAATGTAAAAGAAAAGAAAACATTGCATATTCTACTTTGATCTTAATAGTGAGGGCTAGCACGTAGTGTTGAAGGTTGTTGCTGATGCCGTACGCAAGTACGTGCCGAAAGAACTCTGTTGGCGATGGCATTGCTGTTCTTGCTGGTCTGACTTTAAACTAACGCAGAAATCTATTATACAATCGCCTTGATCATCTCAATTTTGCGGATCTGCTCCGCGGGCACTGATGATATCTCTTGTAAGTTGTTGAAATACACCATAAGACCAATTTCAGTACCATTGACTAATTGAATTAACGGATCATTTTGTGGAGGTCGTGTCTAAGAAGAGTGACGACAACTTGTGGGTAACTGTCAGTCTGTTTTCGTTCTATCATGTTTCGTAGAAATAGTGGAATGGATTATGTTTACAAGACTATATTCTTACTTGTTACCAAGTAACAAGCTTATTTCAGTCTCCCAGTCCGGATTCCAGCTTTACAAGTAATGCTACATTTAAAGCACTAAACCACATTCATGAAATTTCGGATGGACAGAAGGTTGTTGGTGGATTATTATTTGATATTAGTCGTGCATTCAATCTAGTAGACCATGTCTTGCTACTACGACAGCTGTCGTTATGTGGTGCGAGAGGTCCAACTGGCGGTTGCTCTGATCTTTTCTCAAAAATTCAAAGTAGTAATTAAGTATTATATGCGTTAGTGCATCAAACTCACATTTAATTGGTGCGAATTGCGGTGTGCCTGAAGGTTTGATGTTGGAACTACTATTCCCAAATATGTCCTGAATAACGGTGTTTCAATTCGCGGATGATCGGATCGCGAAGACGAGTTCTAGATCAGTTGCTGCTGGTTCACCTGGACTTGAAGACAATACAGTCTGTTGAAAGCGCAAAGTTTTTCGAATTGTGTAATTGACAGCATTCTTTTATGGGAGGATCACATCTTAGCACTATGTGTAATACTCGCTTCGTTTAATTAAGCCATAAGTAAATTAGAAAGCTGTGTCGATATCTGTTATTATTACCATAATTTATAGTCCTGGAAGCAGTCAGAAAGAAAGTTTTAACGACATACTAGACAATCAATTCTACCTAGTCTTCACAAATAACGCCTCCGATCTGACGCCTAGTGTATTCCCAACGCGGGAAATGGTTTTTTATTATGGATACCTAAAAACTTAGAAACGTACTTCTGCAGATTAGTGCCGGTTTCATGTATCGATACGCCGATAGCTATGGCGCATAAATCTGTCTTCTTACACAGAAAAGTTTATGCGCAATGGTTTATTTTATCTGGACACAAAAGTCCGACACTGTACGACACTATACGAATACCTTCGTCAATAGATATCGAAGCAGAGTAATATTAAAATTTCTTGTACATCAAATATCATACAGTTCTAGAAATAAAATGAATATTCCACATTCAGGCCAAAAATTTAACAAATTGCAAACATTTATTACTAGAACTTTATATGATATTTGATGTGCAAGAAATTTTAATATTACTCTGCTTCAGTTCAATAGTTGGACGTTTATTTTCTTTTGATATTTCAAACTGGAACATTCTGTTAACTGATGCCTAAAGAAATATGTCGAAAACTATGAAAAATGTGATTTGAATAGTGCGAAAAGCGATTGAGCGTATTACAAAATTATCTATTATTGGGTATTTAAATTAAAACACCGAGTTACGAATATGTATTGCAGCATACTACTTTTCTATGCCTGAAGGCTTTATGTTTTCAACCACTTACCAAGATTTCGATACACCAATGTTTAGACTTACAACTGTTTGTACTGTTTGGGAATGAAGATAATCAGTTTGTTGGGTATATGATAGTGTGTCTTAGAACAGACAGAATCTAGATATTTTACAAACTTCATTTTTCTTAAGAAACAAATTGACATTTGTGTAAAGTCATCATCACTACTGAATTGTAAAAACTTAAAAAGTAATAACTGAATTAGTTTGAAAAGAACATGCGTCTTTCAGTGCCACTTTTTAAAATCGTTTCGCATGTTCAAATTAAACTAGAATTCTTAGTTTTTTAATGGTCTTGGTTGCTGCTTGAATGATTTTGATATCACGCACCTGTTTTTACCGTAATCTTATACACTACATATATCTGTATAATGAATCAATTCCTTAAAAATTGTCTCTTTCAGTTAGCATTTTTTGTATGGATAATGCTTAACCCTTAATTGATCGCGGCAAATAATCTCATTATAGGCAACTTACCGAGAAATCGACCCCACGCGACAGGGTTAGCGTAAAATGGATATATAAAATGTAGAAAAAAGACGCCAGTTTTCGGCAATGTCAGATACCTATTAGGGCAACTAAGTTACGATCTTCGGTGGAAAACTGGCGGAATTAAGTGTCGCCAGCGATACCTGGTAAACACCTACAACGAATATCGCGTGTAGAATATTGCAGAACGACTTTAAACCACTGCACAATTAACATCACACCAATATCACAATGGACACTCAATAGTATTTCGGCAACAAAGCTTTGATATTCGGTGGAAAACTTGGGGAATTAAGCGTTTTCTGTTAAGTGCGCGCAAGTGTTCGATGTGTGATGTTCATTGTGTAGTGTTTTAAGGTTATTCTGCAATGGTCTATGTACGATGTTCATTGTGGGCGCTGGCCAGGTATCGTTGGTGACCTCTAAATGCCGCAGTTTTCCACTGAAAATGCTAACTTAATAGGTATCTAATTATTTATATACGTTAAATAAATAATAAATGTCTCACAAAATATAAGAGCAGGCATTTCTTTAAATTATTAGAATATAGTGGGCCGTTTTATGCGTATTTCAAGCAACATTTTTCGTAGAGGGTTCCATTTGTTTGACATTGGTTTTCATATCTTTTTTGTTTTACGAAAATTGTATTTTTCGGTTTTATTATTTTTGCTGTAAACAGTTATTCCGTTACTGTTGTATTTCACTGCTTCAGTAATTCTAAAGATGACATCAGTACTTGCAGCCCAATAGTGCGTGTGCGAAATCTAGGAAAGATTCTTGAAGCCGCAATGACGAAAAAGCTAATGTGTGATCGACGCATGAATAAGTAAAAATTCTTTAAGTTTCTGACTTTAAATTCCACTTTATGGGGTTCAGATCTGTCTTGATAGAAACTAATTTGTGCCATGTCTTATTTAAAAAATAATCAAATCCGATGTGGAAACAAACGAAAATGCTATTAAAGTGCATTTTCTGTAGTAGATAGGACCACGCACTATTAAGAAAAGTTGTTCGTGCAGGAAATTTCAGTAATAATGATTTCACCTTTACCCAGTTTGATATTTGATTTCTTAACTTTTAATAATGTAAGTGCCTTCCATATTGAAGATATAGAAAAATTTCATTAATAAAGATTGTTCAGAAAAATAAATTATGTAGGTGTGCAAATTGTCAATAAGCGCAGCTTACTTTCATTCGTCTATTAGCATGGATAATTATAGGATAGAAGAATATGAAAGTAGACATAGTACTTTAATGTTTGGTATTCTTATTCACTTATCAAACGAGTCTTACCAATAGTTTGTGGCATTTACTACAGATAATACACTTCACTACAGCTTATAATTTCTCTTTTTTATTTCTAAGATAGACTTGATTTTCTGTAATATAAAATATAACAGCAATTAGTTTCTATCCAAGCAGGGGTGAATCTCACAAGATACGATTTTAGCTTAACAATTCAAGGAATTTTAACGTATTCATACTATACAAATACGAAGTTATGCTTTTGCCATATTTGCACCACCGTTTTAATATACACATATTTATATATGATTAAAATGCATTTGTCATTTGTCAGTATCATATAATTTAATGCATAGTGTGCTGTGTCTACAATTTTATTTGTACATAGTACCTTCATACAACGGCAATACTTCTATGCATTGGAAGCTATTCTATCAACTTAGAAGTTTCAAAATTTTTTGTAAATGTAATTTTTTCAACAATTTTATTTTTATAATAAATCCTGCACCTTAACCTTTTCAACATAATTACCATTGATATTCAGGCACTTATCATATCGTACAACTAGCTTCCGAATTCTATCCTCATAGAAATCTGCCACTGATTTTCTAACCATTGCAGCATGGCCGTATTGACGTTGTGACATCTAAACTGCGTCGTGCAACCCAAAACAAAAGACGTGGCATGCTTCGTAAGGGCATTGTCGGCTCGTCGAACCCAAGTTTTCACCACTTCATATGGCTGGGAACAATTTGATCACCTTCCGCATAGCCTTGATCTAGCGCCGAGAGACAACCAGTTGTTCCGTCACTTGGAAAACCGTGTAGGCGGTCAGCACCACGACGATGACGGTGACGTCAAAACAGTAGTGCTGCAGTGGTTGGCAAATCCTGCGACAGATTTTTAAGAGGATGGAATTAAGTAGCTCATTGTCTGAAATAAGTGCCTTAATATTGGTGGAAATTTTATTGAAAAATACTTTTTGAGGTACAGACTTTTTTATAAAAATAAAATTGTTGAAGATATTGCGCTTGTGTTCTTTTTATATCGGAACGGCACTTATTTAAAAAAGATGCTTCGTATTGCACATACAAAACCGTGTATCCGGACAGACTGAGTCTACGGGCATATATTGTTCGTGCAAACCCAATACAACGCGGAAGGGGATAGGCAGATGCGCAGAAATCTTTTGTTCTTTTATTTCCTAATGATTTGCGTACATACCTATATTATATATATATATATATATATATATATATATATTTAAATTAATGTAATTTGCTTGCAAACTTTATTTCCGTCTCTAGGTATTCACGTCCCTTTGTTGCGTAAAGCACTTTACTGTTTTAATAGCCTTCCTTTTCCTGAAGAATAATCACAGTACTTTTCTAGGACAGTCCGAGGAAAAATTTCCATGTCCCCACTGCGATCGTTCTTACAAAATACGAAGTTCTCTCATCAGACATATGAAATACGAATGTGGTCGAATAGATAAGCCTGTTATAACTGGATATGTGAAAGTTAAGGATATGTATATATGTCAAAGGTGTGACAGAAAGTACAAAAATTTTAGTTCTATGAAACGACATCTAAGATACGAATGTGAAAAACAGCCTCAAATTTCTTGTCCTTTTGTCGACTGCTCATATAAGGCGAAAATAAATTCCAGAATGCTAGAACATGTTAGGATAGTGCATAATATGCCGTACAAGGTAAAGCCAAGAGAATCCCTGAAATTTGAAGAGCCTCTAATTTAATTCTTATTACTGTTATTGTATATCTTCCTGTACATTACTTTTAATTAACTAAGAGAACTGTGTTTGTAATAACATGTATAGTTCATTTAACATTATTTATCCAAAGCAAAACTACCTGTAAGGTTCTTCTTTTAACCTTCCTATACTCACGTCAAAATGAAAGACGTATACTATACTATATAAATCGGTCTCACAGACCGTATGCGTGAGTATAGGAAGGTTATTCATTGGCTAATTTCACTGAGAAAATCTCAATTAAATAAGTTAAACTATACAAAAGTATTGTCTATTATTGAATTGAAATATTTTCTTACGCTTCCAAAATTCATACTAAAAATATTTAGCCTATAGCACACACAGTAAAGATATTTTATCATTCAAACAGCTTTAACTGTTGAAATAATAGTACTTATTAGCTATTTTCTAAATATTTTTAAGGTTAATGATACCTAATTCCCTTTTCTGTACACAATTGCAATTTAACTGTTGTAGTGATTTTATTTACATGTTTGCATAATATAATTTCGTAATTTCGAAGTAGGTCAACTCGGCAAACGGTTAGCACAACAATACGGGTTACCTGAAATAAATAAATCAAATGGGCGGAACCATGTTGGTAAATTGGCCAATAAATTGCTTCTGTCCTTTGTTAAACAGGTAATTTGGTAAACATCTTTTAAATCTATGTTAATCGTACCTCTATTTGATGGCTATGACGGGTTTGGTGTTGTTGAAGGATATTGATGATATTTTGGAATGTAGAACTGCCCCGGAAGAGGTGATCTCCCTTTTTTGTGATGAAAGGGTAGCGTTCGCTTCATTTTAGGTTAATTTATCGTTAAGGGCTGTAATGGCCAATATACCACTGCATTAAGTAACAAAACATTTGTTAAAATGTGCATAGTTTAAGTCCCTGATGGAAGGAACTGATGCGTAAATCAGAAAATCGACCACTCTAGAAAACCAGGATATTACGATTGATGTATACTCATTCTTCAGAATATATTCAAGCAACTGATCAAAAGCTGTGCTGTACTGCTGCAGTCAAGGCGACAATAAATAGATGAAAAAAGGGCGGACGTAAATTGGCCTGATTATCATTACTTAATCCTAGTTGACTCCAGCAATGTATATCTACAAATACAACGTGTAAATTGCCCAGGAAGATGTGCATAATTGGCTCCGATTATAATTCTTTAGGCTTCAAAGGTGCAAAGTGCCGTCAACAACTATGATTAGGTAAATTAGAAATTAGAATTCCACCTCATCCCTCCAACTCCATAAATCAGGAAAACCAATCAAACGCAAGCATTTTTTTCTGTGAAGAAGATAAACTTGCACTTGCGCCTTTCCCTTCTCCTTCTAACCTCATCAAACCAGGAAATAAATTCATCTCATCCTTCTCACTGTATAAAATAACGTGCTAGCTAGGTACTCAGGCCAATTTACATTTCTGATGACCGATTTACCTGTGGATGAGGACCAATTTACATATAGGCTTTAAGTACCTGTAGGAATATCGGGGCAATTTACAATCACCGGAAAGAAGAGATTGAATGCTATTATAACTGGAAACCACGTGACAAATTGCGCGCCACATCTTGTATTGATTTGCCATACTAAATTAAATTTGTATTACCATACAACCATACTATACTATACTTCTATAAAAATCGTCTTTATAACAATTATTAAGGAATAACGAGCAGTTCTTATAGAACTTTTTATCTAATTTTCCTTACAAGATACACATGTATACATTATATACCGATACATGATCGCCCCTGTGCATGAATTCAATAAGATCTACGAAAATAGAAAATTGTTATTTACGAATGAAGACGAGTTTTTATAGAAATTCTACATATTTTTCTTTACAATATGGTGGTATACATAAAACTTTCATTTTCTTACTTTATTCTTTTTGTTTTACATTATGTTCTATATTCTACATTATATTATTATTATATACTTTATTTTCTTAACTTATCCATGAAACATTAGTATGTTTTCTAGAGTATATCGTCAATTCTTGGAATACGGTACAGTTGGCCACCAGAGAGTACCCTGCACATAAAGATTCAAGTCTGTATCTAAAAATTGTTTGATATATTTAGTCTCCTCATAAGGAGCAAATATTGCTTCGCTCTGCGGGACTACAAACACGAGACGCTATACTGTTTATCCGAACGCTTATCTGTTCAGCTCTTCCGAATTACACTTCATCCCTCCAATTCCACCAAATCAAGGAAAACCTTGTTCTTGAATTTTACCTGATGCACTTTTTCTAATTTTTTTTCAATGAGGGTACTAAATGCTTCAAACAACTATTAGATACAGTTTCGAATATCTTATGCAAGGTATTAATCGATCCGAGACGAATTTTAGGCTGCTATTTATTTGCAGGTCTTTATCTGGACTAAAATTTTGTAATATCCACTAATTTCCAATATAAAGTGATGTTTTTCACATTTTTTTAAAGCACGCTTTAAGTACCTACTTAAAGGAGTAATTAATATAGTAATAAAACTTTTGTTTCGTTTCATTTTAATGTGGTTGCCTTGCTCTCCACTTAATACTAGTTATTGAAACACCTCTTCAAATTTAATCTGTTCCATTCGTAAACTATGCTAAAGGAAATTTAATACCATCACATTCTTCCGAATTATATTCTACTAATTGTAAGAATAATGGCAACATCTACCGTTGGCATTAAATCCAATACAAATAGTTCTTACCTACTATACTGATTTGAAATTTCAAACTACATACTACGTTGTCATCTTCAATGGAGAAAACAAAGAAAAGAGGGTCAGTCATGAAATCATGGTAAATGTAGCTTCTGGAAGAACGTGCTTCTCCATCTTATGATAGTTCATATTTCATCCCATAATAAATATTGTTAATTTAATTGCAAACTGTATTTCCGTTCCAAAAGTTTTCACTTCCTTTTCTTGCATATAGCATATTCTTATTTTCTGAAAAATTAATGACGGTACTTTTCTAGGACAACCTGAGGAGAAATTTCCATGTCCTCATTGCGATCGTTCGTACAAAATACGAGGTTCTCTCGTCAGACATATGAAATACGAATGTGGTCGAATAGATAAACCCACCGTAACTGGATATGCGAAAATTGAGGATATGTATATATGCCAAAGGTGTGACAGAAGTTACAAAGTTTTTAGCTCTATGAAGCGGCATCTAAGATACGAATGTGAAAAGAAGCCTCAAATTTCTTGTCCTTTTGTCGACTGCTCATATAAAGCGAAAATAAATTGTAGAATGCTACAGCACGTTAGAACAGTACATAATATGTCGTACAAGGTAAAGCCAAGAGAAGCCTTGAAATTTGATGAGGCTCTAATATAGTTCTTTTTACTGTTATTGTATTCCTTCCTGCACATTAGTTTTAAATAACTAAATGAGTTGTGTTTGTAATAATATGTATAGTTCATTTAAGATGATTGTTTGAGCAAACCAAAAGTACCTGTAAGGTTCTTCTTTTCCTCCCTAACTAATGTCACTGAGAAAATCTCAATAAAGGAAATAAAATTTTGTGTATGGTGTATTATTGAATCGAAATATTATTTAAGTTTCCTAAATTCATTCCTGGTAGTATTTAATCTATAGTATATAATCTAAAGTTTTCATCATTGAAACAGCTATAGTTCCCTAAACTCTAGTATTAATTTATTCTCTAAATAGCTTCAATGTTATGGATGCTTACCAAAAATTTTTAATCACAATTTCGAGGTAAATTCCTTTTTCTGTAAAGAAATGCTATTTAACTGTTATGTCATTTTCTTTCTATGCTGTATAATACAATATTTTGAATTACTGCGAAATTTACTATTTAAATACCTTCCAAAAACATTTTTAACCACTGTTAACAGAGATATACACTGCCGGATACATTGAACCTGCTTCATTCAGCTTGGGCAAACCAATATTACAGTTTAGTATTATGTACAAGTATAAATCAATTCGGAAACGGTATATAATATTTTATAATTTCACCAACTGAAGCGGAGTCCTGCTAAATATTCTGTTTGCTGCAAGCGATGAGACAAAGCGAAGAAGAAGAATGCCATTGTTTCTGGAAACTACATATCGGTTCCGCTAGCGCTGAACGTGGATCTAGAATCACGGGGGTGTGAGAGAGAACGGATAAAAGTCATTGCAGCGAGAATGAGATCGAATAAGACTGTGAAACTTGTAGACATGCCTGCCTACGCACCGCACATCTATCTTATTCAATTTCATTGTCATAGAAATGCTCTTTGTTTATTCTGGCATCCACTTTCGGGATTCCAGATCCAAGCTAATTAGATATCATCTGTCACCTAATACATATGCTATATTATCTGTCCAACAGAATTTGGAGTTATTGATGTTACTCACCATTAATTTTTAATGTTATTTGGACCAAATTAAAACAAAATTTTGGAGTGTTCAATATGCAGTTCAGACAAGACCATTGGGTTCCGTTCAACTATAAAAAGCGCCAAATTTAAGAATTTGGCGGAGGCATTATGGGTTTGGTTCTTGCAAGAAAGAAGACATGAACCCCAATTAGCGGATCTATATTAAGAGAGAAGGCTCTCTTATTAAATAAACAAATGAAAGGGGACGAGTGCTTTACAGCCAGTGAAGGATGGTTGTCCAGATGGAGAAAACGTCACGGTGTTTATTGGGCAATCGTTAGCGGTAAAAAATATTTGCGGATGCAGCAGGCGCAGCAGATTTCACACGGATTTAAATCATACATAGGAAAGCACGCTTTAACTGTTGAACAAGTGTATAACAGACGAAACCGATCTTTGGCTTAAAATGATGCCCGAAAAGAGTTTGACAGCTAAAGCAGATGGCGGTGGTTGTGGCTTTAAGCAAAACAACGGATTACAGTATCGGCTTGCAGCAATGTTACTGGTACTCATAAATTATCTCTTTTTGTAATTGAGAAATCGGCTAAGCTGCGTCCATTCAAAAATATTTGTGTCATCCTTGCCCGTATATTACAAGGCACAGAAATCTGCCTGGATGGATTCCATTTTATTTGAAGAATGGTTCTCTTTTGAGTTTGTTCCGGCAGTTACAAGACATTTAGGGAAAACAAAATTACCTTTAAAAGCAGTGCATCTTATGGACAACCCTCCGTATCATCCAAATGACAGAAGTTTAAGGGACAAGGGATAAATAAACGCCATGTTTTTACCTCCAAACTTAACATGCCTATAGACCAGGGAGTTCTTGAATGTCCGAAGCGACGCCACAGAAGACAATTTTTAAGTGAAAGTGTAAGCTTACCTGATACCTTGAAGAGCATCACCGTAAAGGATGTTGTCTACATGTTAGCAAGCGTTTGAGAGGAAGTACCAGCTTCCACTACAACCAAATCATGACGAGTACTTTGGCCCGAAATATGTCCGCAAAGTAATGAAACAGAAGACGCGCACGTTGACATGAATAACGTTTTGGATTACTTAAAAGAGATCATTGGTTCCGATGAAATCGAAATGAATGATGTCAACAACTTATTGTACAATATGATGATTAAGAATTGGAAAATGATATGTTGGATGACACTGAAATTATAAGGAATGTTCTTCAAACAACCGAAAACGGTACGGAAGAGGACAATGATGACAAGGTGGTAGTAATAGAAAATGAGACGTCGCATTAGGATGACAAAAGTGCTTTAGATTGTGCATTGAAATATATAGAGCAACAAGAAGAATCTATCGCTGTGTTGACATTTTAATCATTAAAAACCAGGGACGTAACAATTATAAGATAAACGACAAAAAAGTCATTTTTAACCATTTATATTGATGAATTTATAAAATCGTCATAATTAACCATTTTTATAAGATTTATATTATTTTGGTTATCGTAACCAATTACAGTGTGAAATACTTTTTTGGTTACAAGTAACAATTATATCAACCAAAAAAATTTTTGGTTTCAGATAACCATTATATCAACCAATAAGATTTTTTGGTTAGAAATAACCATTACAAAAAAAAAATTCTTTTTTTTTTGTTATCAGGGATGAAATTTATAATAAAAAATTAATTCATAAAGTTTTAGTGGGAATATTTCTCTCATTTAAAATGTTGAATAGGGATTTATAAATCCATTAAAATCGTTATTAACCTTCCTATACTCACGCATACGGTCTGTGAGACCGACTTATATAGTATAGTATACATCTTTCATTTTGACGTGAGTATAGGAAGGTTAAAATTGCAATTGACTGTATATAACCTTTATTAGGTTTTATGTAATAATTTAAAAAAAAAAAAAAAACACACCGCCTTCAGCTGTGCTTAGTTTTGCTACTACCACAACAGATTTGTTGTGTTATCTTGTTCATGTTTTGTTGTTGGAGTAAACTTATTGCTCATTTGTTGTTCTGTTTGTTAAAATTTTTGTTTTTTTATTTTGTGAGGATTTTTGATATTGTTTGATATATTTTGTTTTTTCATAGCTTTTTTTATGTTCATTCACTTAAAATTTTTGTTTGTTTTTTTTTTCATCCCTGATAACAAAAAAAAACAAAATTTTTTTGTAATGGCTATTTCTAACCAAAAATCTTTTTGGTTGTTATAATGGTTATCTGTAACCAAACAATTATTTTGGTTGATATAATTGTTACTTATAACCAAAAAAATATTTCTTACTTTAATCGGTTACGATAACCAAAATAATATGGTATATTCGCAATGATAATCGTTAAAAATTCGGAATATTAAATAAAATGAATTTTCTTGTAACCTTTTTATCTGAAATAGAGAAATAACAATTATATTTGGTCCCTGTTAAAAACAGGAGAGAAATCGCCGCAACAAAGCAGATAAACGCGATGAAGCAGAAGATTAGCGATTTCTTTTCACAGAATTGAAATATGAACATACGTAAAATATATGTATGTTTTATATGGGTGTCTTTGGTGCTTGTTCCATCGTTCATTCAGAATTACATTTGTACGTTTATGTGTGTACGTTTAAATAAAAATTCAGACTCAGTTGTACTAGTATTTGTACGTTTGTATTTATTTATATGTGTGTAAATGATGGATCGGTTATGTTATCATCTGTGTAAATGGTTTTAATTAAGACTACAACGCCCGTTGTCCGTTAGATCATCGCCGCCATGCCACCTAAGTGCAGTAGCAGCAGGCGCGGCGTATGTTCTAAGGGTATCTACCTAATGTTTAAAAGGCGGTTAAACAAGATTTGTGCATTGGGGGTCGGATAAAACGGAGTCTAAGCTACTCCGTATTATCTGACTTTCTCATTTATCCGTCACGTGGCCGGACCCATAGAGTTCGGATAATTGGGAGCCCGCTGTATTTTGCTTTTGGAGTCCCAACACTTTTTATAACTTCTCTAGAAATACATTTTGTGCCCTAAATAGATAGTGTATCAGGAACAAGAAATGAAAAACGAAACTTGTCGCCCCCAGGAAACGCAGCCTCCTAGCACTTTTCTCTCATTGAGACAGATACCAATACAAACATGTATAGAAAGTGCAGGTTGCAAAGCGGTATAGGTGTACAAGGAGCACTATAAACATCACATTAAAGGTACAACAGGTAGGATAATTGAATAGTTATACATATTATTATGTAATGTAGCTATGTTTGTTCATAGGAATTTGTGTAGTTAGTATTTACAAGATAATGTGTCTTCTGCAAAACATAAGTGTGGTCGATCCTCAGTATTATCCACATGCAACAAAAATTTGAAGAATGTAGAATGGTAAGCAGCGTATACTCACACACGAGTTACCCAATCAAGCAGAAGTGTCATGGACAGTAAGAGTTACTGACGTCAATTACGAAAGGTGCTAATTAGCATATCGAAAGAAACTCTAATACAAGACTGGCAGTAAAAAATATGTTGGCAGTGAAATGGCACTGGCTGCCAAAAACTATATTTTAAAACTATTATTGCTACCTCAGTCCAACAGCGTTGATCTGAGCTCAAATATAGCATGAGGTTGTTACAAGAAGTAACACAAATTGAAAATGTCCAAAGAAATTGTTATTAAATACCGTCCAGATTATGATAGTGGTTCCGACAGCTCTCGTGATGCCTTCCATTTTATCAAGAGATCCACTTAAAAAGGATGTTTTGATAACATACTCAAATAGTTTGCTGATTTATCTGCTTCTGTTAAACCAATTTGTATTTTTTTACTGTCGATGTCGTAATGAATCAAATATGCTTCATATTTTTCATATTTTATTTGTTATAGTGTTGCCAATAAATCTTTATATTCAGTAGTTGTTTGCTTAAGATATAAACCTACACAAATTACAAATACCTACAGCATTTATAATGTATTAGTTCTATCTGTGTACTTAATTAAATACTAATACATTATGAGTCTCACTCGAAGTTATTTCACGTTTTTGTATTCTCAATGTAAGACGGATGTTTCCAATGAAATTCACACGTTTCTGCGGCCATCCAAAGTACTATTGTTTAGTGTACTTCAGTTATTTGACTGACACAGATTTACATACATATTTCTGCAGCGCTGATATTGCAATCACGGAAAGCTTCTTCTTATGTAAAGCTGGTGTGAAACCTTCAGAAATCCTTTAACGTCTGTAAGGTTTATTTGGAGAGTGTACGGAATCTAAAAGTACAGTCTATCCATGGGTCGACCGTTTTAAAGCTGGCAGAACGCCACGCGTAGTGGACGGCCAAGCACTTCTGTAGATGAAAGAAACGTTGCTGCTGTGAAGAGCTTACCAAAAGATGATGGCCGAATAACTACTCGTGAAATGTGTGATAGTGTAGGATAAGTACACGACGGACTCATGAGATTTTACACCATCGTTTGGGCGTGAAGAGGCTTTCAACCCGCTGGGTATCAAGGTTGTTGCGAGCGGAGCAAATACTAAACATGTTCAGCACTTGCCACCATGAATACTTTACTACTTTAATTCTGAGATCAAAAATCAGTCGATACCAGAGGAAGGATCTTCGCTTAAAGCACGTGAATTGCCGTCGGTTGAGAAATGCTGTTTGTATTCTGGGATTACGAAGAGATTATTTTGATGGACTATTTACCCAAACGTATGACAATTAACGTAGGTTATTATCATTATCTTTTATCTGGGCCATTGCGACAGGCGCTTTGTAAGAAACGGCCTGTGAAGTCGCATAAGCATCCGTTACTGCAAGACCCCATACAAACGAAGGTAGTTGGAAACAATTTGCGCTGGGAATTGTTTGCACATCCACCCTAGTCGACGGGCTGGCTCTTAATGATTTTCACCTGAAAAAGCACAACGGGATTGGAGAGCTTAAATGAGGTAAAATTTGCTACAAATAGGTGGATTGCCGAGACTTCGAAGACTTTGAGGATAGTTAAAAAACTATTTGACGTTGGCATAAGTGTATTCAAATAAATGAAGATTATATTGAAAAAGTGCGTTGTAATTTTGATAAAAATTGATGAAGTAAAAAATTATAGCCAAATTCCTAAAACTTTGGAACCATTCCTCGTAGAACATTGAGGTCAATCGCATTGCCAAAATTCCGATCACAGCCGTCACAACAGTCACTATTTCCAAGTGTAAGGGTTTTTGAAGTGGTCTGAAATGTTTTAAAATGAATTAGAAGAAAAGCGAGCGCGTGGTTGAAAGTAAACACAAATATAATAGTTTATCCTCTTACTACATTGATTTATATATCTCCAATTACATATTTCAACAGCAAAGTTTTCATTCTCAGCTGAGAAGAGTTATTTTTGATGTATAGGTTATATATCCGATATTAGTTGAAAATGTAAAACTCCAGTGTCTGATTTTAATAATAATTACCAAAATAAGTGCATTATTTTATGTATTTATCAAAATTTTTTTACTAAATTACTCAGAAATTATGCATCAATGCATTATCGAGTTCATAGAGATTCTCATGGTTTAGTAAGTTCATAATTATTTCTTTGCCTAGCAATAAATACCTTAAAAGATTTCAACATAATATGTGTTATAGATGATAATAATAGTAGTAACTATAGCAGTAGTGCTTTATTTAGCATGGAAATTATGACAAGTTAATGTAAAATACAAATTGGAATAAAAGCAAGTAATATATAAATAATAAGAATGTATAAATGGAATTGTGAGAAAGCAGAAGACAAATATAGGTATAACACAATAACATGCAGAACATGAAACTGAATCACTAGCAAAACTCATGTGTCGAGACATAGGAGAGAAACTGCATACATATGTATGTACTTTCAAAATTTAGTCTTCAAGGTTTAATATGTTGGACAGCATTAACACATAAATGCTACGCCAATGTATTCAATACACAGCATAAAATAACATAATTATAAAAGTAGACATTAATTATATATCACTCTCACTGAACTCTAATTCGTCTGCGCTGTCATTTAGATTGATAATCAATTGTGCTACATCTCTCTGGTTAAATCCAATCTTACGATTCCACGACCTATCAATTTCTTTCTCCACATTGTCTATATAATTAGCCCTTTGGTTTGGTGAAACTTGTTGTAAAGCTTCCTTCGATATATGAAGGCTTGCCCGAATAGATTTTCCATCTCTACCAATAAGTTGATTATAATAATTTTTACAAATGGCCCGTACCAACTCGATGTTTATACATTTAATAAATAGTACATCTTATTGCGACCGGTATAACATCATCAACTGCGGCCACTGTTTTCGTGTCTGAGCACTTACGTCTAGGTGACCTAAGTGATTTGTTATTTTTCATAGATTGCCACATAGTAAAAACAATGCTGAGGTTAACATTCCCCATTGCAGCAACAAGCTAAAATTGTAAAATATTAATCAAAATAGTGTATCACTCAAAGTCAGTTATATTACCTCTCTTACAGCTGTTAAGAAGAGTGCCTTCAACACGTTCTCGTTCACAAAAGTGTATCATCTAAGCGATACACTCTTTCATCTCCCAGCTTAAAGGTTTAGGCATTTTTAATCGCAGAATTAGAAACGATGATATCTATTTGTTATAAAAAGAACAGATTTCGAAAGCGATTGACAAAATAAATAGCGAAAACCGAAGAAATTTACTAAACACCAATCGAAACAATAATCCCTAATGTCAACACTGGAGGATGTTGCAACGTAGAAAATTACAAAAGCATATGAAAACGAATGTCTCTAAATTGTTCATACTATTTTTTTTTTTGATTCAAATTCTTGAGGTACGAGTTTTACGTCACGCATGACGAAAGTCGGCTGCTAGTTTGTACTGCTAGGTGTACACTGAATTTCAATATTTGTTACCTCTGAAAAGAATATTGATATATTACACTTTTATAATTTGTAGTGAAATGACAAAATATTTAACAAATTATTTTATACTAAATTTACAGCAGTAAATATATTGAAATATTTATCGAACAACAATATTTATGAACTTACTTTACTTAATCCTGCATCTTTTAATTGTTAACTCTAAAACCACTAAACATATACAACAAACAATTGCAACTATTAGGTTTTTACAGAACCAGTCATTGCTATTGCTAGCAATTCTAAACTAACACGCATAATTTCATAGAGCTTTTCTAACTTTGTTGACAGCTTTTATACAACTATTATGTGTAGAAACTGCACAAGATTTGAATGTTCCCAGATACGTATATCACCAACTAAGGCGGATGTAAGAATGCTAATTTAGTTATCAAAACTTTGGAAATATCCAAATTGATGTAAAAAAATAGGACAACTTTATTTGTTCCGAAAATACGCGTATTTTGAATTTATAGGAAAAATTCCATATTAACGCTATTTATCGAGTTATTCAGAACCTCTACAAAATTAACTAAACAGTGGAAGTAAGACATGGATGTAAGAACTAGATATTAAATAACGATAGTTTAATGACTTATACAGTATAAGTACACATCATCGAACTAAATACGTACACAGCAGCAGGATAATTCAAGTTAGTAACGATATTGTATGTACATATATGCACATGTACATATACATATATTCCAATAAATTCAATTCATTAGCATTTTCTTTTTCACTTACGAAATAGCATTTAATTATTACATTAAAATCTTATACTTGTACTACCTGACCCGGCAAACGTTGTTTTGCCATATAAATTATTTCTAGTGAATATTTTGGTAATCAAATACAAAAAATAACTAAGTCATTGTAAGTGTGTGGGGATGTGGTATATGACTGAAAGAGGAATTGAGCGCTGTGAACGATGACGGCCTATAAAAATAACAAAACACCAAACATTAATTTTTTGAATTCATTGTACTTTTATTATCTTAACTAATAAATTTAAAATTACATCTCTAAAATGGGAATAAATAATTATAGCACTGCAAATTGATGACACATTTACTATGAAAATATACTTAACATGAGAGTTGCACTGAGTAAGTAAAATGATAAGTATAAGCGTCACTGTTACGATCGACGCACAATCAATAATAACGGCCGAAAACGGTTTAGGCCCTAAACTTTAGTGAGCGAGAGAAAGCTTATTCTGTGAGAAAGACAGGGATAGGCTTCGTTCTCATCCCTACTCTGTGTTGTTTACGGCGTGAGAAGTGACACCGGTAGACGCCTGACGGGAATAACTGATCGAGTGGTAACTGATCAATTATCGACCGCCGAGAGTAAACAATTATTAAAGTACTAATATCGCTATTGAAAAATAGGGGTTGGTGGTAAAAGGGTGAAAATTTAGGGTTGTATGTATTTTTAATGCCGAATCATAAAAAAATTAAAATAAAAAATTTTGTAAAAAAATGGGGTGGACCACCCTTATCGCTTAGGGGTATGAACAAAAGTTTACGTCCTATTCTCAGACCTACTGAATATACACACAAAATTTCACAAGAATCGGTCAAACCGTTTCGGAGGAGTTTTGTTACAAACACTGTGACACGAGAACTCGTTCTTTAATTATAAGAATGACATATTGTGATATTTCCTGTGCAACCGCCTCTTTGGTTTTAAGGTGAACTCTGTGATGAAATAAGGGATTAGTAATAAAAATGTGCTATCGAATTAATTAATAAAATTAGGATTGAAGTATATGGTACTTTCTGTAGTCTATTATGTTTGATGTGTCCTTTTGAATTGACACAAATATATTGCAATCTGTTAGTGAATATCAGTAAATTTGATTTCATTAGTAACTGACGGTTTTATACGTTTATTAATTGTAATACACTTGTTTCTTATAATATATACATACACATGGATATTGGCGCTTTTGAACTAACACTACCCGGTACTACTTTCATAATTAATTATATGCATTTAATTTCGTAATTAATAGGAGTTATTCAAATATTAGTAATAAATAGATATTCTTGTCCAAGTCATACTTATCTTGGAGATTACGCAACTATGTGTTTTATAGGTTACATTTACTGTCATGTTAGAACTATTGATTGTGTAAATTATGTTCTAAACTATTCTTTTTGCAGAATGTGAGAAATTCACATGTTTTACATGTCGACGTACATACAAAGCCAAGAGATCTTTGTGGAGGCATATTAAATTTGAATGCCAAAAAGAGCCTACATTCTGTTGTCCTGCTTGCAATCGTTCTTTCAAACAAAAATATTCGATGATAAAACACGCACAGAATGTACATCATGTATGTATCAACACGTACAGGGCACATCGTTTAAGAACCAAGTAATAAAATTCTACGCTGGTTCGGAACTCATTCTCCCCGCAAGACGTTCGTGAATACTTAGTAACTGCTCCGAAGTGTCATTGTTGGTGTTAAACGAAAATCTTGGTTTTGCGTGTAAACTACGAAATCTGGACTACTGCAATATTAACGAGAGAACAACTGGGTTGGAACATTTTCATGTTTTTGACATAGATAGTCAACATATTTCCATTATTCAAAATGTAAATAGTTTACTACGTAAGTATTCCAATATGCAGTGATACAATTCGTATCCGCAAAAAGCACGAATACTTATTAAGTTATTCTCCATTGGAGGTTGACTTTTTCAAACACAAATGAATGCTTGCACCTTACCTATATACGCCAATACGATGTTCGAAACATATTTAATTTAAGATGTACATATGCATTTTATCGGCCTCTTATATGTAGAATATACTGTCAGCCCAATACTTAGTTTATATGGAGATTACTAGTTACAATTAACTACCAATTTTGGGAAAGCATACTTAGCGGCGAATATAAACCATAGCTAATCTAGTCATAGAATGTATGCACGATTCTCATTTTAGACACTGTGATCCTAAGTGAATTGAATTTTGTTCCGAAAGTGTCTATTAGCACTGATGAATTTTAATTGTATTGTAATATATGAGTATAGATAATTTATCGTATAGCAGGTGTATTACTATTAAGACTAAATATAATTTCAGATTATGATGATTTCAAATTAAAATGAATAATTGGATGAATTACTTTACTCTTTGACCCAAACCAAATGCCAACATTTTTCGCTGTAATCATATTTCTCTCACACTAAATACACTATAATCTGTAGTCTGTCTGTAATAATTTTTAATTTACATCCAAGCTGCATTTCATTGAAATATGCTGAAAAACGTCAGTCACAGATAGAAACAGACAAATATACTAATTGCCACTATTACACAAGGTATGCTGTCTTTATTATTTATTTTCAAAAATAATATAGGTTGCTAATACAGTAGAATGTCGATTATCCAATTAAATTAACTAGGATCGATGCCCTACACACTACGGTACTTCATTACATAGAATGATTAAAAGTATATATAAATATGGTTTACTAGTATCTATTTCCTGATGACAGTGTACATGCTAAAAATCTGATTAAGAATGATTATATAAATACCGCAAATGACGGTTTACTGTTGTTAATTTTGATACAATCAGGCAAAATCGAATCCGGATAATCATGGTTTCGGATATTTGAGCTTTGGATAACCTAGATTTTACGATAAATTTGCAATTTGTTGCAGGAGATGGTTACAAGTTTCATAAATCAAATACTAAAAGAATTGCTCTATTATTTGGTAAAGTTCGTATTGTATGGAATTACTACTCTTATTTCTTGAAACAGTTTTCTACGGGAAATCTTCAAATTTTCTGACTTTATGCTAAAATTGCTAAGGCAGAAGACATTAACATCCTGAAATAAGTGTAACTTAAATGTACAATATTAGTTTACATCAATTCCTATTTAAGGTGTGAATTTTTAATTTGTACATATGTAAACCTCGTGCGTATATCCCGCCAATTTTAATACACTGAATGTAATTTATTGTTTCCTAAATGTGAAATATATTTTCTAATCGCATTTGCAATTGTATTATTTTTACTACTTGTCGTTAATATGCATTTACATGTCTTTTGTTCTTATGTATTAACAAATTTAGGTTTTCTGATTGCTAAAACTGATAAACATGTGCGTGGGTAAGAAAATAGTGCAACGCGTTATTGTACTGTAGAGGAGCATATACTTCTGCCCATCCATTTATTTTACAGCTTTTATATTTTATTAGAATCAGTAGCTTCACTAATTTTTCGGTCGTAGCAAAGAGAAAATATAACATAAATGGCAGCCAGTTAGGATCCTATCTGACAGTTTTTGATTGCAGTAAAGGCTATGAAGTCGTGTAGTCTCCTTACTACGTTCCTACTAATCTACATCCCATATTACTTCTTAACTTTAAGTTTTAGATGTTCATGCACTTCAACTGTATATAATTAATTATGTAATTGTATTTTAGGGAAACCCTTGAAATATCGCCAAACTGAGGAAAACAAGTTTCTGTGTTTGCAATGCAATAAAGTGTATAAAAATCAAAGTTCAATCAGCAGACATACTAATCACGAATGCGGTCTGGAACCTAAATATGTATGCAAAACGTGTAATAAAAAATATAAAAGGAAGGATTTATATAGGACTCATATTGGTTTGCATTGTGAATAATAGAGATGGTTTTTATACAAGTATAGTTTCAAGAATTACGTAGTAATGACGTACACACATTATGTTGCGTGTAAACACATCCATCACCAAAATTAGACATACTATTATTTTATCTGCTAAAATAAGGTTATTTTGTTGATACTTATACTTGTTTTCAATAAACTCTCCACTTACTTTTATCAAAATTATTTTAAATAAAATGTATCTTAAAAAAAAACGAACCATATCTATGGTTACTGAGCGTTCACGAATGTACAGCATCTGGGACAATACTGTACCCCTTTCGTCCCCAGGCCCCCGTCCGCGCTTTCACTCTTCGATTCACCTTCAGCTCAGACGGAACCTTTCTTGACGCTAATAATCTTTTACCCTCTGAACACGGGAGGAGAGTAGTTGGACAAACCAGTGCATGATAAGTTATCACTAGAGTTTGTTAAAAGGTGGTTGACGTGTTGAAGTAGTGGAGTAAACCGGACTTACGCCCTTACTTTTCCGAATTTTAATATCGCGCCTTGCATGCAAGTAGAGACATAGACCGGTTTACACTACTTAATGATAACACGTCATCCATCTTTTTTACAATCTCTAGTTATCCCTAAGTAGTGTAAACCAGACTGACACTGTCACTCCACCACTTGTCTCTACTTACGTGCAAGGCGCGACATTTAAATTCGTTCGTCGAACCTTAATAATAAGTTTGCAATCTGATATCGTTATGTTAATGGCGTTTTCGTTTTTGACGAACGAACGGGCTGTACCAGGCATCTTTTTCTGAACAATGGATAATGGACGTATAGGTCTGTTTAGCTAGAGAATACTTAAACAAGAAGCGCTATACGTGTTGGTATCTTTGGTCTTACAGGATATTTCGTGACTTTTTCATTTTCTTGCTGGATACATCCCGCTCACGGTATAGATATTTGACAATTGTAATATCTGAAGAAGTGCATATGTGGTGTAAATTCCTTTTACCAAATACATAGTCTTACGTACGGAGTGTAACCCTCAATGAAAGAAATGTCTATTATTATAGACAGAGTTAAAATTAAAATTTACAGTGAAGATAGTACCATGGCCAGTAGCAAAACGGCGACTTCGTATATGTGCGTTTAGATAAACGATTTGTCGTTTCTCGTTTGGATCTTCTCTGCTATTGGTTTGATGAATTTCTAAGGTGGGATCTCGCAAGCAAAATTAAGCTTAAATATTTGACCTCATGACTCCGGGAGATAATTTTTTCCAAAACGTTCAGCTCAGCTGATTCCTAATATTTTCTTCTCCGTTTTCACGTTCTCGAACAAAGCACTTTAATATCACCTTTTCAATGGATCCAGCGATTACTCAAATCCGCCATTTATACCTCACATCGTATAAGCAAACATAAACTCGTTTTTATACTTTACGTCTTACAATATACGTTTAGTTTAAGTAGTGGTGATTTAGTTTCTACTTTAGACAGAGATTCATCTGAAGTAAAACACATAATACCAATAAATACCAAATTATTGGGATTTCCCGATTTATAAACTTTTTAGAGTAAGTACCTATAGATATACCTACTTATGTATGCATGTAAACGTATTATTTTCTTACGTCTCCTAAGTTTATTGTTGTAAGTATGATAGATATTACCATAAGTTTTGAGGCAAAATAAAATTAACGTTATAAAAAGGAAGGAATTCAGTATATTTAAATATAATCCGTTACAGTCAATTTACTTTGGCATGTTGTGAAAGCAGTCTCGGAAGACAGTTCGACACATTTTGTCTTCGACAAATGGTAGAAAAAGAAATCATTGGTGTTAAATCAGGACTACTTGGAGTCGTTACTTCAACATTTTACCACTTATCGACGATTTACGTAATTTCTTTATCCTGTGTGAAATAATGCGTTGAGTGATGCTACATTAAGTTTCTTGGTTTCTTTGATGATTTCGGGCAGACAAATAGTTGTGTACTAATCAGCATTGATGTCCGATGATCCTCCAAAGTGGCGATAATGACCAAATAAGTCACACCAGAAAGGGCAGCGATCATTTGCTTCGACACATTCCGCGAACATGCGATTTCTGTCGCATTTGGTTCATTTTTCAGATCTGACCATCTACATAATTTTCTACATTTAACTAATTCTATACAAATCAATAATATTCTAAATCATAATTCGCATTTGCTGGATCTGGTAATGTGTTCGGAGGATATTAAGTGTTCTGTATCGAGATCTAATTATAGTCTTGTACCAGAGGATAGACACCACCCCGCTCTGTTGATTCATTATTCGATTCAGTATGTGTCAAAGCCGACCAACTTTGTTGGCGTGCCACCTCCAAATTACAATTTCAAGAAGGGTAACTTAACACGTCTATATGATTTGCTAAGTAACGAAAATTGGGAATTGGTGGTGGAGCACCAAGATGTAAATAACGCTTGTTATGCTTTTTATCGCACTCTGAACTTCTATTTATCAATGACTCTACCAAGGTATGAATATAGATCTCATAAATATCCACTGTGGTTCTCCTCACATACTATATCCTGCACTAAAGTTAAAATTAAGAAATCAATATCATCCATGTCGTACAGACTTCTATAAGCGAAGATTTGTAAGATATAGAAACATTGTAAAACGCTCTATACATGATGCTTTCAAGAAATATATTAAATCGGTTGAAAAGTCTGTGAAGCACGATTCTAGAAAGTTATGGACCTCTATACGCATGCGTAAGAATTATTCTAGAATACCAGGATCAATGTTTTGTGATCAAGATTCATATAACAATGCATACACAATTACACAAGGCTTTGCTTGCTACTTCTCTTCCGTATATTCGCCATGTTCTTCAACACCTACCAGTTCAAGAGGATATGGTTGTGGTGCCGCTTTAGTGACTCGGAGTGATTTTTACAGTGCTCTTAAAAAATTAAGAAAAACCTTACTTTCGGATGGAATACCTGAGTTCCTGATCAAGGATTGTAGGGTTAGTTTCGAAAAATCACTACTGCACATTTATAACTTGATTGTTACAAAGGGCTTCTACCCAAACATGTGGAAAGTGAGTAATATAATACCAATTTTCAAGAAAGGGGACAGAAGTGATGTTAGATCCTATCGTCCAGTAGCATTAATCAATAATTTTTCTAAAATTTTTTAAATAATATTGTCTGATTTATTATATTACCAAGTTAAAACACAATTTTCTGAAGCTCAGCACGGATTTATTCAGGGAAGATCAAGTATTTCGAACTTGATTTCGATAACTCAATACATCTCAGATGCTTTTAACGATCGCTGTCAGGTGAATGTTATATACACCGACTTCACTAAGGCCTTTGACAAAGTGCCGCATGTTGCCTTGCTTCGGAAATTGAAAACATTTAATATAAACCCCTGTTTTGTTCATGTTATTGCCAACTATCTATCTGGTCGCGTTAATTTTGTAGAGTGTGATCGCATAAGATCAGCGGAGTTTGTTTCTACTAGTGGCGTACCGCAGGGCTCTGTTTTGGGCCCTTTGCTGTTTGTTTTGAATGTAAATGACCTGACCGCTCTAATTAGATCGCAGTGTTTGTTTTTATGCGGATGATTTAAAAATATACTCTAGGATTGAGACAACTCGTGGCTGTGAACAACTTCAGCAGGATCTAATATCTATAGAAAACTGGTGCAAACTAAATGGACTTGAATTTAATATATCCAAGTGTAAAACACTTTTCTTTTCTAGAAAGGACTTAAAGAATTTTGATTACTTTCTAAACAATGTCCCTTTGGAGAGAGTTCAATTATTTGATGATTTAGGTGTGTTGTTTGACAGGACACTGACATTTAAAGCTCATATTAATAAGATTACTACCAAAGCTTATAGAGCCCTGGGTTTCCTGCTTCGTAATACCAAGGAATTCGACAGTATTGAACCATTGAAAAGATGTTACTGTGCAAACTAAATTTCACAATTCCACGATTAAACAGTAGAGCACATGGTGTTTCTTATGTGGACAGATCAAACACACTGCATCACCAAAATTCACCTATTGTGTCAATGACATCAGTGATCAACAATACAGTTAAAAGACTTAATTTTGACCTTTTTCATATTAGTGTAAGTGAATTCTATAAGTTTATGAACGCATCATTATATCGATTTTAAGCCACACAAATGAATTTATTGTTTTTTCTTTTATTGATTATCCTGCAAATGTTATAATGGCTGTTGGATAAATAATTAAATAAAGAGCAAGAAAAATAACGTTTTTCCAAAATTTGTAAAAGTTAATGTTTCAAAAAATTGCAAGCAATCCGAAAGTGTTATAAACTGATCGAAAAAGTGTTGGCTTAAGAATGAAATAAGATATTTGTATGGAAAGAAAGAAGTAAACAGTAAAAAAGTAGGGTAATAATGCATGCTTAGAACTTTAAGAAAAGAAATTTTTCTCTCACTTCGATTTATATAGTTGCCTCGAGCAAGCGAAATACGTGTCACCGATTTTATTATAAAACAATTGTGTGGTGAGGAGTTTATCGATGCGATATAGTGTCAATATGTATCTACAACACGAAAAAAGAAACAAAAAACATGGTAAAAGAATCACACCAAATTCCTTCCAATCTTATTCCTTTCGCAAACAAATTTCTTCTGTAATATTCAACCAGGTCGAAGTAGTACCACTAATATCTTACATTGTACTTTTACAAATTTACCAGATAGGTACTTGTTTCTATGGAAAATCCATGATTTAGAGTATAACGATATATTTTATTTCAACTTATTGTACGTTGCCTATTTTCATATTGCGACTATATTTATTGTTGTAAAATTGTTTTCACTTAATATTAATATGATTTGTTGTACAGTATTCTATTACATTTATTTTAACTTTAAACAAACCCTTTATCGCAGGATACACTACCTGCAAATGAAATTGCAGTTACCGGTGCATAACTTGAATATATTTCCAAAACTTTACGTTTCCAATTCTTGAAACTATTCATTAAACAACTAGAAACTGAGTTCGACTCACTTAACTAAAATAGTGTCCATTTTCCCCACTATCGGTGCGACCTATTCACAGTATTCGTAAATACGTACCTAACTATATTGGCTAAATATGGTAGACGCTATCTAGAGCAACGCACTGCTGTAGGAACAGCGAGTGGAAGTCATTTCGTAACGTTTAGATATTTTCCGTCAATCCCCAGTTGTTATAAACATAATTGCGCCAACACTAGATTTGTTTGAACCATATTCATTTTCAGTTATCAGTTACACAATTGACAGTATGTGGACGGTCGCGTATTCTATGATTACCCGAAGCAGGTGCTTCTTAGAGAGAAATTGCCCGTAAACTCAATCGTATCAACTGTGTAGAAGTTCATAGGTTGCCGATCGCGAAGAACGGAAACCGGATTGCAGGGCATGGCGAAAAACCCTCGCACAATTTTTTTAATGATTAATTGTGAGGTATCGGTTTGCGTCAGCGACTGTTGTAGATTACGAGTGTTGGACTGCCATAGATTGTCGAAATTCATTACGCACATGGTATAACAGAATAGTCTAACAATAAGTTGAGTTTCACAGTTACCGCCCATACTAGCGTTACTTTTGACAGCAAGATACCCAGAAAGACAACGATGGCAAGAAGAACCGAAAGGTATTCTGTGCAACGGTGAATCGCCATCATATTTGTGGTAATACGGTAGAAGAATTAGGGTGCGTAGAAAACGCGAACAGAGAGAAAACGATATCTGGTGCCGACAGTGGTGTGGCTACTAATTGAAAGTGATACCATAATATATCGATTGTCGGCGCCGTATGCCCTTTTAAAGTGTACCCTTTGTTATGTCCTCTTCGTATTTTACATATTCTGATCATGTCGTAATACATAATTCACTTCCATTCCTTTTGCCATCGACATCTTCTTAGTCATCCTTTCATGTCTATGCTGGAGGAATCAAGTGTAATCTTCAATAGTGGATGGTAACTACGGAACCCCAGTCCAACGACATATGTCAATCCACCATTTTGGAACTACAACAGTTACCCAAATTAATGCTTCACAATTAATCGTTTCCAAATGAATTTTTTGTGAGGGATGATATTTCGTGATGTATTGAAACATGGTGTCTACTCCTCCTAGTAATGTGTACCGTTCAAACAGCAAAACATACTTAAACAATTACAGTTAAGTTTACGGACAGATTATTTGAAGGAAACGTTCGCTTGGTGTATAGTTTCCTGCGATTAACCCTTTAACTACTATTGGTACTTCACAGTACCATCATATCTAGGTATGTTCAAATACCAATAGCAGAAATCATAGGTATATAACAAAAAATTAAGAAAAAGATTGTAAATAATTCATTATTATAGCTTTTTATGAAAGAGCAAGTTGCTACTATTTATATACTATAATTGAATAGTTTTTATATCTGGTACTCGCAAGTACCTTTGGTACTGCAAGTTAGTTAAAATATGTGAAAGACAATTCAAGTAAATATAATGGCGAAAAATTTATTATTATTAATTACTGGTATTTTACAACCTTAAAATTGATGATAATTAGTAAAACAATTTTTTTCTTTGTTTAAACATAAATAAACTCCGCAGCTGACACATTTTGAAAAGGGTTTTGACTGAATAACCTGAGCGCTACAGTACTCGCATCTACCTCGCCTTTCTGCAAATAATGGCCAATGTACTCCTTTGTTTCCCAACCTTACATGGAATGCTTCCTGAATGTCGTTTCTGTTGTTTTGCAAGATTCAACAAACCAGAGGTTACTTCCCGTCTAAATTCCAACACAGTACCGGTCTTATCATGTTCCAAAAAATGTTTGGAAGTTATGTATGCATTTATAAATGCAATTTCTATGCCTGCCCAAAATAAGCGATGCCACCACTTTCTGGATCTTCTATCGGTATCGTATATCACACGAAGTTGATCGTGATGATCAACACCACCCATATAACGATTGTAATCTGGTATTACTTTCGGTGCAGATATTTTAATTTTGTTGCCATCTTTTGTTTTTCGGTCCAAGGTAATAATTTCAGTGCCATGAAAGTTTGATGCAAGCGCCACTAATTTATTGTCTTTCCATTGAAAATAAATAATGCCAGTGTTAGAGATACGATAATCGATTTCTCCTCGTTGCATTTGTTTGTCTTTTAGTAAACCTCGCGGTATATTTTTCGATTACTTCTTATAGTGCCACAGGCTAAAGTACGTTCCATTTTTAATTTTTCTAATAATTCTATTGTCGTAAAATAGTTATCAAAATAAACAATTTTACTTTTACCTAATTCATTTGCTAATAAACATAAAACGACACGTTCTCCGAGCGTATTCCCTTTATATATTTCGGGTACTTCTTCAGTTTTGCCTTGATATACGTTAAATTTTTTGACAAAGCCATATTTGTCGCAGAGGCACCATAACTTATAACCTCGTTTGACGGGTTTCATCGGATTGTATTGTTTAAAATTACAGCGCCCTTTAAATTTAACTATACTTTCGTCCACACTCAATTCGCGAGATCCATAATAAAGGTGATTAAATTGACTATTTAGTTTTTCCAAAAATGGTCGAATTTTGTATAATTTATCCTGATTTTGCCTTGTTAATAATGAATTATCATTCAGATGTAAGTTCGCCAATATTGTTTGAAACCTGTTTCTCGACATTGCTTGAGGAATCATTGATACGCCTAAATCCGGACTAGTTGACCAATAGTCTGCAATGCTTGGGAGTTGATTGTAACCCATTAAAAAGTTTATTCCAAAAAATACTAGCAACTCATCAGAAGTGATATTTATATACTTGTTTCTTTGTACACTATATAAGTTGGTTTGATATGTAATATCTTCTACAATTGGCTGGATTATTTTCAAAAATACTTTAGTTGGTGTGTCACAGTCTGTAAATTCGCCTTCATTAATGCCTTCTGGGTAATTGAATTTTTCTGATGTGACAGTTTGCCTTTCTGTTTTATTCCAAATTCTTTCAAAATTTTGTTCATTCTCATCTTCCTCGACTGCATTGGCTACGCTCTCTTCAATTTGAACATTTTCATGGTCGCTTGCATTATCGTTCTCAGATTCTATGTCCGTAGTTTCATTATTGTCTAATGGCAAATAAAAAGATTCGTCGTTTTCTAATATTTCGACAAGCTCTTCATTATTTAAGGGCCGTTTGTCTCCGTTTGTAGACATAGTATGTTACTGTAAGTAAATTCAAAATACAGTATATATTTCTACTACGAAAGTTCCAGCGGTACTTAAAAGTACCAGTAGTACTTTTGTTCATTATTCAAAATATAACTAAAACCAATTAACGGTAATACAATTAAAATAATATTTACGTACTATATTATTCCTATAAATACAGAAATAGCAGTTCGAAAAGCTGCACAAATATATTCATAATATTTAAAAATCTGGATGATCGACACTATGTTTCACAATGCCACGGTACACTAAAACTAACATTTGACAGCGTAGCGGTCGAAAATACTTTTTGAAAGTATATATAGATGGCAGTATACAAAAGACAGTAAAGCAACGTTGAAAGATAGCGCGCTAAATTCTATTATGTAAAATTAAATAGAAGTTTAATATCTGGTACTTGTAAGTGCCGGTGGGACTGTGAATGACTTTCTTACTAAACGGGTATGGTAGTTAAAGGGTTAAACTTGCTTATAATCGCCCAATAATACATTTTTAGTACATTTGATCGATCTTATTTCTTGGTTGTTCAGTAATATAGTAAAATCTGAGAAAGATTCAAGTTATTTACAGATCGTCTAACTTCATTTGCACATAATGTTTTTTTTTTTTTAATAATCTTCTTTCTGTGTAGTTTAACGTTTTGGTAACAGGCTAGTGTTCTAATTTGGATTTTTATTGCAGATATTCTTCATTACAAAAGAAATTTTTACTTGCAAAAATTGCCTTAAAGTTTATAATTACAAAAGTACGTTACAAAGGCATTTGCGATATGAATGTAACAAGGAGGGGTCTGAAAAGTGTCCAATTTGTTACAGAATATTTAAGCACAGACACAATTTGAATATTCATTTGCTTACTGTGCACTCTCTGTCGAAGAACATCGTTTACAGGCCAAATAACTAATTCAATGTTGGCAGGAAAGTATTTTACATTGTATTTATATAAAATAAATCTCGTTTAAAACTAATCTTGCCTTTTCTTCTTTTTTGTTTAGTTGTATTTGAAATTAATTCGTAAAGCTTAGTTCTCATTAACAGATGATTATTTATAATTTCCAATCATTGTATCACAGTTTAGGTGTTATAAACACATTCACGTATGTATCCTGTGAAAATTATCAATGTGCACCTCGGATGCACTAGTATGTTGGGAAAAACGTGGCATACGCTGCTAGTATGGAGAATGAACGTACATGTGCGCCCACAAAAAGAGTATAAGCATATATTTATGCATCTGCCAAAGTCTACTAGTATAGACTATGAACGCATATATACGTCCGGTAAAAAGGCTATTGGTATACAGTTTGGACGTGCATGCATATTTGACAATTATTTGTATCTTATACGCGATACGCAACAATGATCAATATTTAGGATGAATACCTTCACGCATTGCTCACGTGGAACTAGGTAGCCAGAAAGATAAACATTTTTTGTTGACACTTTTTCCATTCAGAAGATACCATATCAAAAAGTGGCACTTTTGAATACTCCCGCTATCCTTATATTTCGTTGATCACTATTTCACTTTTTGTACATTTCAGCCTATATAATTAACGCGACGGGGCATGAGGTGTGTATTTAATGCGATCATACGCGCTTGATCTATTATCCCCTATCAATGCACTAGGTATTATAACTATATAGTCAGCTACTTAGTGCTAATAAAAAGTTATACTAATTCATCTACTTCTGTAAATATGTCGATGTCGATGTCTACAAAGCTGATCCAAAAGTAAGTACCGTTTGGGTATTAAAATAGTTTTCTTTTCATTTGTATTTTATTACAGAAAAACTGACACGCCTTAAACTACTTTTTGACATATTTACCATGCGAATTAAGGCATGTGTCATATCTTAGCGCTAGTTACAACATATCCGCTTCGTAGAAATTGGCCGCCCGCGACGTGAATGCGCGACCCATACCGCACGCGTATTTGTTTTCTGATCTCAAGAAGTTTCTTGCCGGCCAGCACTTTGCAAGTGATGATGAAAACAAGGTAAACATCCAAAACTGGTTCACGTTGCAGGCGGCCGAATTCTAGAAAGCAGGTATTTTGCAATTAGTGCCAAGATATGATACATGCCTTAATTCGCATTGTGAATATGTCGGAAAGTAGTTTAAGGTGGGTAGATTTTTCTGCAATAAAACACAAATGAAAACAAATTGCTAATCTTTTTAGTACCCAAACGGTACTTACCTTCTGGATCAGCTTTGTATTTGAATTGCAAGTCGATCTTTTATTTTCTAGTTCAAATGGTAGCAAAGAAAACTAAAATCCGAAATGGTACCAAGCAACTGTTGACAACAGCTGATAAAATTTTGGCCCCGGTATAGTAGCAATGGAAAACAATAAAAAGTTTTATCCAAATTTGATTTGATCTGATTTTGACTCCACCAAAACAGACCAATATGATAACAGAACCGCCACCATATTTCACAATAGGCACTACACATTGAATCGTTCTCCTGCCGACCTACGCGCAAAGACCCTGCGCCTCGATCCAAAAACTCTGAATTTAGACTCCACCAAACTTTGTCCCATTCTTCAGGTGTCCACTTTCTGCTTGTTCAGCCCACTACAGTCGCTTTTTCTTATAGATAGCATGACATCCCATGCATTGATTGTGAGGGTTTTTATATTGGTCAAACATCTCAATAGATGAAATGCAGAATCGTTCAGCATAAGAGTGATTGTCGAATTAAAAAAGATCATGTGCCTTAGTTAAACACTCTCTGGAACAAGGTCATTCCTTTGATTTTGATCAACCAAAAATCCTAGAAGTTAACAGTAATTATACCAAAAGATTGTTTCTAGAAATGTACCACATCAAGATAACGGCAAATATCAATTTTAAAACTGACACTAATCAACTTACAAGGGGACCGCCAAGTATGGTACAAACGGATTTTAATGGGTCTAGGATATGTTGTGAGGGTATGTCCCCACAGCACTAGGCTAAAAGGATTTGTACCAATAAGCCTTGGTTTCCGAGAAAATCGAAGTCAAAATTCCTTGCGTACCTATTATACCTGTACATTTTGTATGTTTTATATGTAGCCAAGCGAGCCAGCGTGACGCAGGAATCAAGGCGCGTAGCTGCCATCCCGATGATCAGGGTTCGCGTCTTGCATGGACTATACACGCTGATTATCCCCTACTCTTATTTTTATCTCCGCTTATGCTGTGCCTACCTATACGACGAGTCCTAACTGGATTTTATCCTTCAGAAAGGCAATAAATGGTCAGGAAGTAATAAACTATAACAAGACTTTCACTCATTATTTGATTTAATGCTATTTAATGCAATTGTAATGCAAAGTTAATGCACCGTTATTTGTTCACAGTCGCTATCGTCGCTATCTTTAAAAGGTGTACACAATTCTGGGTGATAATTATCATAAAAATACCGAAAGCACAGAACATTGCAGTACCACGCACATCTAATAAACGCTACCTCTTTACAGGCGCACAGATTTTACAGCAGCGATACCGGAAAACACTGGTCGCTCAAATTAAAAAAATCTCTTCCGTTAATTAATTTCGACGCAAACAAAAGAAGGATGGGGGCAGTCGGGGCAAATACTCCAAGCAGGACGCGAACCCGATCGCCGAGGTGCCAGCCCAGCACCTTGCTGCCTACACCTTGCTGCTGTTCGCTTGGTCACGTACAAAATGTACAGGTACAATAGGTACGCATGAAACTTTGACTTCGATTTTCTCGGAAACCAAGGCCCGTTGGAACAAATCCTTTTATACTTGTACTCTGGGGACATACCCTCACAATATATCCTAGACCCATTAAAATCCGTTTGTACCATACTTGGCGGTACCCTTGTTAGTAATATCTATTCTAAGTTTATGGATCCTCCCACATAGGTTTTCTTCTATTTTTGATTCAACTTCTCTTGATTATCTCTTGTATATCACTATACAAAAAATTTTTGTATTATTGCACCATCTTGGAAGAGTCAGTCGGTGTATATTTTCAGATATACATTCTTAATAAAACACAGTCTTTTTCTGTCATTTTGTCGGTTGTTTTTTCTCATTAGTACGGCGATCCTTTGCAAGCAGATAAATTTAACATATTTCTTGTCAGAATTAAATGGATTCTCAACCCGTACATGTTTTAAAAAAAAAATTTAAACAACTTTTTCAATTTGCCGTAATATGCTATTATTTGGCTATTTTTTTTACAATTACAAGAATTTTATTGATTATGGACCCTATTTTATAACATTAGCCTCCAGTTGTGAGTATTTTTCAAATGTTTGTTTAGTTTTTCTTTGCCGTATATATTTTTTTCGTTTTTGTATATTTTAGTAATCTCATGAATAAGTTCTAAATAAAGGACGAAATATTGAGAATTTTGAACAAAGGAGTTCCTTTTTCATTCTCTGAAGACCACTGACCGGATTAATCCCGTTTTACTTCCTATCTGGTACGGTCGATGTACTTCCTCTCAAAAAAAAATATATATATATATATATATATACATTTCAATAGCAGGTGTAAAATATGGTAACTATCCATCACTGGAAAAGTAGTAAAATATTAGGATTCTATTGATTACATTCATACAAAACGAATCAAGTATAATAAATATAATATAGTCCTGAGATTATATCAAATCTTTTATGATGTAATATAGAGCAATTCATAAAGAACTGTTTGGAGTTATCACACAGCTCTGCGAATCTCCGATCATGGAGAATTGTTTGCCAAATGTTAACCATTTGATCAACTAATTGCAAATATATATTCCGATGTTCGATATCACGCAACGTTCTTTACAAAATAACAGAAAGGTTTAAAACGCTCATTTAATTTTTATCTGTTGTAAACATGACTAATAAAAAAACTTTCTGTGTGATTCTGTTCATGTTTTCCGCCCCCTTCTTCAGCATTCAGGGGCAGTCTGTTACCATTAGCACATTTTACCTTTTCTGAAACCTTTTCCCCATCTCACAATGTGGTGTTGATGAAATCCTTCCCCGCACTTCGCTGACTGTAGCTACATACTTAGAATAGAATTCGATAGGTGTCAGCAGAGCGATACAAGTGGATATTGAACCGTCTATTTTGTTTTACTTTTATATTATATGATCCTCAAACCGTTGGATTATGATTATTGTCGTAGCGTTTTAAAATCTATTTGATGATTATTAATTAATTTTCGCTTTATTTAAAATTTGCTGTGAGTTCTTGCTGTCTGTGGCATTCTCCTCGACGCTTTCCTATCTGGTTTAGTTCTTTACTGCCAGTATCCCAGTGTCTCTCCATTTTCCTCTGCCGCTGTGTCATATTGGGATCTACTGGATTGTTTTCCTGACCATTCCAGTCCATCTTTTCTCATCGTGTGACCTACCCTTGTTAAGTTATGTACTTCTGACTACAATCTTTTATGCTAAATGTGTTCTTACTACATAATAGGCAGATATATTGATAAACCGCAGATGATAGAATACTACTGTATCCGTAATTATTGATCAGCAAAGTATAAAAGTCGCCGTTTAGATTTTGCCACTGCAAGTCTGTCATTAATCTTTACACTTGATTAATGAGATTTGCGATATAATATATGCGCAACAAATATATTAAACTATTTTGTCGAGGAACTGTATGCTTTATATATTTATATACATATTTTAAATAATAATTACAGCAGAGAGTCTTCACCTTATACACACTCCACTGTTGCATATATTACATATGTAATTGATGTTTTCAGCAAAATTCGCTGATGAACAAATAACTAAACTGAACATTGTGTAAAGGGATATGTTGTATCTGACATGGTATTTTTGATTCATAAGCACAATGAATTTCGGTACTTAGGTTGAAACAGTAACTAGAAAATATGTACTTTAATAAAAATAATTTAATTTTGTGTCTAAGTCGAAGTACATAAATTTTGATAAAGACCGCCACTATCAAGTAATGTAAATATAAGTTCTTTGGAAAATTCTGAATTAATTGCGATTTAAACATCAACTCTCACACTTTTCGTGTAAGTTACTTAACTAGATAGAAAATATCGTTTATGTGTAGGACAATACTTATGTGCACTGTTTGTCAACCACTAAGAGCACCTGAGAAAGATACACGATCAGCAGACAGCTTACTATCGGCTGAGACCAACTTTCGAGGATCGTCAGTCTCTAGAGAACACAGTAAAAGATATAATAAAAATTTAATTTTCTATCTAGAATATTTATCTGAGGCGCATATAACACTCAGACAATATATAGCCTGCGTGAATTTTAAATAATTTGGTAACACGTATCGTTTTACAATTGAAAATGGATGTATGGTGGTGGTAAGTTATTCGTCATACTGTTCTGTGCGTCAATCGTTTGCAACAATACAAAGTTGTAGATTCGAATGAATTTCTTTTTCTTTTGGATTGTTAATACTAATGTAGGTAACTATCTATAATTAATTGTAATTTCTTCTATTTATAGGCTTTAAATGGTCAACGACATTACTGTTAGACGAAAGATACTATTGCAGCAAATGTAACAAAAATTATAAACATAAGCGGCATTTGAACAGTCATATAACATACGAATGTGGGAAAAGTCCACAGTTTGCTTGTCCCGTTTGTACTAAACGATTTTACCAGAAGTACACGTTGAATGCTCATTTGAGGCAAATTCATTTCAAACTTGCTGTGTGAAGGTGGCCATAGAAGAAAACACTTCTTACATTTATGTATCATAACCAGCTGGTGAACAATTTTGAATAATATAATAGATATAATAAATCATTTTTAAGTGATAATTTTTTTTTATTCTAAAATTTACTCCAAGTACACATGAAGTATTTGAATTCAAGAGCAGATATGTTAATAAAATACATTCTTTGTAAACATCTAAAAATTGAGTTAACCGCAATGTATTTTAATTTTAGATATCTTTATAAATAATTGTTAATAAAATATATAAAATTAATGTACAATTAAATTAATTTGCTTTTTCCTTTTGACTTAAACATAAGTATGAGAGCATGATTTATTTCTTGACAGACTAGTTTTATATAAGGAGCTTCTTATATATACAAGTAATTAACAATACTTTAGAGAATTAGTATAAACGTTCTAAAACAGAATTAAATTCAGGAGAGCAGAATAGTGCAAAACGGCCAACTTGACGTTATTCACGAGAAATATTATTATATTATATACCAACCTAGGATTTGTGGACCACAGACAATATAGGGTGCACATAGGGTCGGGGGATGGGCAGAGAGGCCGGGGAGAAGGTCGAGTTTGGCAACTACAGAAGCAAAACAATGCAAAATAGAGTATAAACTGTTAAGATGGTACCCCTGAACAGAGCTGACATCCATGTCTTGAACACAGATCTTGATACATGTTTGTTTTGTTTGTACGGCTAAGGAAACACCGGTAAGTGCATCTCACCGATTTAAATGAAACATTGTCGGTTTATAGATAGATGTAGTGTAAAAACAACAGTAGCTTTCTTAGCTGCCCAATTTCACATTATCGGGGTGTATAGTGCCCTAAGCTCGACACTACCCTTTGCTGATTGACTCAATAACTCAGAAACTAAAAAGTGAGACAAGGTATATATATATATATACATATATATATATATATATATATATACAACAAACATATATACATGGAAACAACCCTCACCCCCTTATAATAGGAAAAATATTTGCCATGGTTGAGAACACAGTTTAAATTCTGTCTTAACTTTTCAGTTATTGAGTCGAAGAACGAAGAGTAGTGTTGAACTCAGAACGCTGTATACCTGACTGATATGAGATTGGGCAGGTGAGAAAGTTACCGTTGTTTTTACACTACATCGGTAAATAAACTCACAAAGTTTCATGTAAATCGGTGAGACACACTTACCAGTGTGTACCCTGTTAGTGTTAGGCATGCAGAAACCCTTTGCACTTATGATGTACCTACAGATCTTTCTGGGGACCCAACTAGAATTCGGCCTACTTGGGGAAATTACATCTCCAGTGCGCTTTTTTAACGTACCAAACATCATAGCTACACGGAATTTACGGTTTTACTTCTTGTGCGACAATAATCACCAAACTTTAAGTCTAAACACAGACGTGCTAGCAACTACATACCCCTAACCTTATATACAGTCTATTTGGTTTGAGGTGTGGACTAACTATAATGAAATTATTTAGTTCAGTAGATTACTTGTAATTAGTAATTAAGCACTTGTATTGTAAGTCCCAGTGTCGTCCAGTCGAATCAACTCGAGGTTACCTGCAACGTTAGTAGACGAGAATATTGTTGTCAGCACATGTAGTTTGATAGTGGCAGGCAGAGCAGTGACCACCCAACACTAGTAATATAATAATTCGACGTATTTTTGCTTTGTTACAATGTCTACACTAAGACGCCGTGCAAGTTATAGTCAAGTAAGCAATTTCGGAAGAGATCAAATTATTGATTTGTGCGAAAGCGACTTTTTATTCAGAGAAATCGCAAGCCGCTTAAACAGAAATTATACTACAATAATTAAAGTTTGTCGGGAGTGTATGAAGATGAGCTAGCCGAAAATCCATTGGAGGGTAAAGAGAAACAACCAAATAGCAGGATCGCCGCCTGCGACAGTTGGCTGTTAGATATCGGATTTCGTCAGCCAGGTCTATTGTTGGCGAATAGCTTCAGTGCGTGGGCTGTATAGTATATATTCGTACTGTTTATCCCCAAATTCGTTTTTTCTTTTGGTTTTCGCTCCTGTCCCAACGGTATTTAGTGCAACCCATTGCGGGTTTATACGGAAACAATGTATATTCTGGTGTATAGAGAGACTAGTGGACTATGGGAGTGGCATCATATCCATGGTTGTAGCTAGCGAGGGACAAGGGTTATATCGTCAATGAAGATTCTGTTTTGGTGGGCTAAAATCTTTAGAATCATCATCGATTTACTTTTTGCTTATATAATTTAAACTCCATTACATATGGTGAGTTCGTAAGTATAAAATTGTTGGCCTTCGTTGATGATGATGCCCTAAGCAGAATAATTTTTATATAATAGTAGATAAAACTACGAGATTAGGTAAGTAGAACCGAGTCATTGGTCCCGAAGAAATACGGAATGGAAAATAATTGGAAAAAGATACAATTTCGAGAAAAATGTGTGATATAGATTACCATAAGTACGGAAATACAAAGCGCATGATTATAAAAGTATTAGATGAAAAGACTTTGTGTATGAGACAAAATGAAAACATTTAAAATTAATCCAATATTTAGTTGAACTATTTTATCCAAAATCTAGAGCGGTCATGACAAACAATTCAATTGTTATTAATTTGGAGCGGAGTATTTTTTCATACATTAAATGCCATATAAAATTCTATATTTGTTTTATCACAAACAGCTAGCTCCTTTGCCGAGATTTGCAGTACATTCAGCTCTTTGCTCAAGTATCTTCTCCATTTGTGATAGTGCTTACCGCATTTAGATATGACGACAATAAAACAAATATTCAAAAGCATCTTCCATTCATTTTAGTACAATATCACAAAAATAAAAATATTTCGAAAGTTGCATATAGGAGGTATCAATTTTACGAATCACCTCTATCGCATATTCAGAAGAATATATCTACTTACCAATAATATATAGAGCCGTATTGAATTAAATAAGGGAAATACCTTTGCATACGCTTTGTTAAACACAAAACTTGAGAGCTCTGTCAAAGGCGAATTTAAAGTTAGCGGAAGAACTGCAACATGCGTTTCGCATTTCATGTCAATTGGGGTTAATTCTAGGGGATATTCCCCAAAACTAGTCATAACTGATAGTGCTCCAGGGTAGAGCCTCCTTGCCGTTCTCTCTTTGTGTATATTTATCGTATAAATTATATCTTTATGAGTAGTTACTATTAATAGTGAGACAGTTTCCTTTTCAGCAAGTCAAGCCGTCTGCCCTAATTGCAAGAAAACCTACTCGTCATATGGTTCTATGCAAGCCCATAAATCCATGGATTGCGGAAAAATCGCAGGTTACTCTTGTAACACTTGTGATAGAAAATTCAAAAGAATGTGGAGTCTAAAGAGACATTCTAGCATTTGTAGGAATAGCAAACCGTGTTAATAAAATCTATATACCTATCTAGCAGTAAACTGATTTTATTTATATGTACCTATTCATTGGTAAGTGCGTCTTAGAAAGAGAGGGTAATTTACCGCTTATAGTGTTTGGTAGGTTTTATAAGCACTGACTATTTTGCCGAAACGTAATATAAATGCGTGTGCAGCAAAACTGTTCCTTCTATTGCTAGAACAGAGGACAACCTTAAATTACACATGGTTTTATCACAATGTAAACCTCACATAAGGCGATAATGAGTTAATTCTTTGAAGAAAATAAAGTAATTAAAGCCTATTTATTTTACAATAAATTATTTCAATACTTATCCCGAATTGACAGTGAGATTACGAGACTAGACTACTACATGTAGCGATTTATAAAGTACCCAATGCTCGAAACAATAGCTTCGTTTGTATTTTAACATATTTCATTTATTTTTAGGTAATTTATCTACACACTACACGCGTATTAAATTATCAAATCCATTTCCTTGTAGTAAGTGCCCTAGAAGGTATAAATACGAAAGAGATCTGCGTTACCATCAAAAACAATGCGGTAGTAAGCCTATGCATAGTTGTATGAAATGCGACTATAAATCTAATAGGAAGTTTAACTTGAAACTTCACTACAGGCATAAACATAAAACGGAGTGAGTACAAACACATAGTCGCACTAGTTTTATTCTATTTTACATGTATTGGTAACGCAATGTAGGTATTTACACAACACTAACCGATATACTTTCTTTTTAGCCAGTAAGCTCTTCTGCCCTAAATGCAAAAAGGGTTACTCATCCTATGCTTCTCTAAAGACGCATAAATCTGTAGATTGCGGAAAAGGTCGTGTTTATTCATGCAATACGTGTAATAAGAAATTTAAAAGAACGTGGTGCCTAAGAAGACATTCCACTATATGTAAGAATTCGAGATCCCATCAGTAAGAAAATGAGTGATGAATTAGCATATTACTACGTTCTAAGTATTTTGTATTTCTTAGAAGTTTGATATTAATAACTATGTAGGTAATTTTTCGAAATAGATTAATATTTAATTAAATAGTTTGCAGTTGATAAGGTTTACAGCCATTATGTATGTGTGTATAAGAACGATTTTCTGAGCTGTCATCAATACAACTGTAGTATAAAAAATTGAGGGACTTGAATTATACATGGAAGATTTAAATTTGAAAAAGATGAACTAACCATCTTTTATTTCGCATCTATTCCTAGAAGGAAGGGTACAGTCCAAGTTTTAAGCACATCTGTTTATAGTTTTGCAAAGCCTTTTCATTGCGTTTTATATTATTGTAGGCAATTGTAGAGCCGGCTTAAATGAGCTAGTATCGTTACGATATGGATTTTGGTAAATTTGAAATACTTATTTTGACATATGTATAAAATAAATAAAAATTATCCGTACCACACCTTTTAAGTTGTCATGTTCAGTGAAAAACGGGGAGTTAAGTGTCGCCGACGAGCCAACGTCTACAACGAACACTGTACAGTGAACACTACACAATTTTAAAGCCTTGCGCAATGAACATCACACACTGAACGTTTGCAGGCACTTTACCAGTCTTCACTGAAGTGTCAATAGTGTTTTTAGTGGTTTGGTGGTTTATTAAATGTAATTGTTGTTTATTTTATATATTATTTTAACTATGAAATGATATCCACTAATTTTAACCGCCAAGTGAATTACACAAAGGATAGAGAGAGTAATTCGTGGACATTGGTTAATGATGCTCAAAAGGGATTACACCTACTCGTCTCACAATAGGCATTATGTGTGAATGATGCTTTTCTCTCTTTGTATTCTCTGCTGAGGATAGCCATTAGGCGGTCGAAGTTCGTATTTCAAAGTTTTTAAAAACCGGGTGGTAGACAGACTTATTTCAGTTTAGCCTTAACTACAAGCACTACTACTTTTACACTGTTTGTTCAAGAAACCTCCAAATTATTTTAATAATGTGATATTCGTAGTTAATAGTTAGATATATGCATGAAATGTTTTTGTGTATTGTATCCATATAAAATAAATAAAATTACCCTTACCACACCTTTCTAAAAAATCCAGATACGTATTTCGGCAACTAAGTTGCCATCCTCAGTAGAGAACTGGGGATGGCAACTTAGTTTTCTTAGTTCTGGATTTTTCAGAAAGGTGTGGTAAGGGTAATTTTATTTATTTTATATTATTTTAGCCACAGTGTCCTTATTCTTATTTGCTATTGTATCCATATCTAAAGTCGGTGATTTCAGAAATACTTACTCGCGGATGATGATACTATTAACATTATTCTTGTGTTTACGGACCGTTAATTTCATAAAGCTTTAAGCTGGTTACATTTTCAGCAAATTTTAATAAAATGTTCGTGTTTATCTTACTGTAGCAAAGCTATAAGTAAATGAAATGTGGAATCTTTTATTTTAAACTTTTGCCTTACCATTGTTTTGTCATTGGAGTAAAAACAAGCTACTAATTTGACTAACTTTCTCAAGTACTCCCGGTGGAAAAAGAATCACAATTTGGGCTTGTCTCACAGGCAAAGATCTGCGGATAAAAAGTGATGACGTAAGTAAAAACTGTAAATAGACAAAGTGTATATACATATATGCATATATAGCCTTAGATAATGTTTATAAATACAATAATATGTTGTATAAGGTGTTTTACATACATGTACAAGATACAAACATTTTTATGGTACAGATGATTAGCTTCTCACTGCTCAATTTTTCAATGGGTGGTATATAGGTTTTACTTCCTTTTCTTAATTTCGCACTGTACTAGTGTCTTCAATGTAATTGAATTTTGTGTTGCAGGAGTTAGCATGGCTTTGTATACTTGCGAATTATGTCAGAGGACGTATAAATATCCGCATTCGCTTACGAGACATGTGACGTATGAATGTGGAAAAGCACCACAATTCGCCTGCCCCTATCCTAATTGCTACTATCTATCGAAGAGAAAGGACAGCTTAGCTGTTCATGTTAGAACTCACGAGAAATTTAACAAAAATTCAGTTGATTGAAAAATTGTAGAGCGTGTGTTTTTTTAAATTTAAAATGTTAATACTGTAAACAAGAAAAAATAAATCTTTTAATAACACAACTGCAGTTATTGGTGTTTACGAACGGGTTTCAAATACGAACGAGCGCGTTAGTTATTTCCTGTACATGTTTTAGCATGTTTTGAACTTAATCGTTCCTTTTTTTTTTCAGGTAAATTTGTGTGCGAATCTTGCGGAAAAAGTTATTCGTACGCCCATTCACTGAAGCGACATAAAAAAGTCGAATGTGGGCAACTACCGAAAGTATTTTGTCCAGTAAACGGTTGTATGTTTAAAACTAAATACAAGTCCAGCCTTAAGAGTCATTTAAGACTAAAGCATTTTATATATGACGTTGAGATGGTGAAGAGTTTTAACTAAAATATTATGGCCCTCTCATGCTCATAGTAGCCTTATAGTAATTGTACTATCCTTGTGAGTCTGAATAAATTTAGGTTAAACTTGATATTTATTTGTCGATTTACCAGTTTCATTTTAACTTTAAGACCTACAGGAATAATTGTAGATATATGCCTATAGGTTGGTAGATCGTATGATATTACATTAAGAATTCAAATGACTTAATTTAGTTTTGTGCTACTATTAACTAGATTTCCCCAAGCGAATCACCAAGCAAGTAAATGGAAACTTTGTTTTAGTCCGTATTTACAGAAGTATTAACTATTGATGAATTTTTGATATAAATAAATATTCTTCTGAACAGTTAATGTGTGCGACATCGCTCGTCACTGCTTTTTATTCTAGGTACACCCCCTAGTCGAAATCATTAGATTCAATTTCAAAAGTCAATAAGTCCTTGTTTTCAACATACGACGGTTTCGCATATACATATATATTAATCTAGACGTAGAAATACGTTATCTGTAATATTAACCCAAGGTCAGGTGGGATAGGATTAATATCTGGCACTATATTTTGATTACATTATATTACACTCACTTTTTTTTTAATTAGTTACGTATTATTCATGGTTAAAACTTGATTCTATAAAGTTTTATGCATAAACTCTGTATGCCATATACATACACTACCGTATAAAAATATTTGGGGACTCGTAGATTTAGAAGAAAAGATTAAGAGCACTAGTGAAAACGTGAACATATATTTATTAGTTACATATACATAGCTAATTACATATCTGGCAGGAGGATTACACATTATATCTAAATTTGTGATTCGTCTATCTGACCGCGGCATTTTTGCAGTTAGTTTCGTCAAGGTAACTGGTGTTATCTGAACCCACGCTTCTTGCAGATTCTTCCACAAATGATGTTGGTACTGCTCTCCGGACTTCTCGATCCAGTTCCTCCCACAATAACTCTATGGGATTTAGATCAGGTCTTTGGGGAGACCACTCCATAACTTTGATGAATCCGTCTGCTTCCACGTGTTGCAAATAGTCTTTGCACAGTTTAGATGCATGGTTCAGGTCATTATCATATTGGAATACAACATTCTGACCCAAAGGTCATAATCCTGAAGGAATAGCATTGTTCTCCAAAGTGTTTTCATACTGTTCTTTATTTAATATTCGCTCGATCTTTACAATACTACCCACGCTCGTACCACCAAAACAACCCCAGATCATCGCAGAACCACCAGAACCATTTCGAACTTGGACTTATCGGTCCACAAGACTTTACTCCACTGTTCAACTGTTCAACGCTGGTGTTCACAAGCCCAGTTTAAGCGTTTCTGTTTATGCTGTGTGCGCAATAACGGTTTTTTCACCGCAATTCGTCCGTACAAACCTTTTTAGTGCAAGCGGCGTTTGTAGTTACGCGTATTGATTTTCGACGGCCTGCATTGATTTCAGCAGCGATTTCTGGGGCTGTTTTCCTTCGATTTCTTGTGCTAACTAGCCACTATTGCGCGATCTTCAGTAGAAGTTATTGCCTTGGGTCTCCCACTTTGTAATTTATTCAGATAACTGCCAGTTTCTCGGTATTTCTTGACAATATAGTCTACGGTGGTATTATTTAACTTTAATTGTTTCGCAATTTTCCGGTTGCTTGTGCCAGCATGATGGTGCGCAATTATAACAGCACGTGTTTCTATATTTGATTCTTTTCGTTTCGGGATGTTTCATAGTCTTAACAGTAGTCGCACAGGAATATCTCACAACGAATGCAGAAACGTAACTGAGGGCAAATTCGATAATCTACCCTGAAACTTGTCCAGGGTCATTAAAACAGTTAGCTAGTTATTATACTGGGAATTCTCTTGGTGCGACTGTAATGGGTTTAGAAATCGCGCCAAGCAATCCAAGTTGGTCAAATATTCAATTTGATTAATTTCGTTATATATTACGCTCTTATGATTAGAATTGTTTAGTAGCCATTCTAATTATTAAATTATTTATGTCAAAGTTGAAATATATGTTTTAAATGTCTCGGGTACTCCACCGTACCTTACATCAAGATGTATACACAAATATTTGAATACAATTTATATTAGTACAATCAAAATATGTGAAATTGCTCATATTGGTAAAAAGTAGTGTGAAATTATGTTCTTGCAGTTCACTAGGGTATTGGTAGTATGTCAAGTCTTTTTGTTATTGAACACATGCATGTGTGTGTATATAGATATATATGTGTGTCTATATATACATATATTTTTGTACATTTACAAAGTACATTCTAAGCATTATTTTTAGGTTACCCTTCAAACCGATGCGATTGCTACTGTGGTAAATCTTATAAACAGCGGTCAACTTTGCTGCGACATCTAAAGTATGAATGTGGCAAACCTCCATCGTATAAATGTCCATTCACACATTGTCATTATATTACAAAAAGAAAGTTCAGTTTAAATGTTCATATAAAATCTCAGCACAGGACATAATAGTCACTTTTCATATGGTAAATATGTTGATCTATATGGATGTAATTAAATAAAAATAAGATACAGATGACAACAATCGTATTTTCTCGATCTATTTTCTTTTGTTTATATTCCACATTATTATTTAATCTTGACTGTATATCAAGCCAATAACATCCCCCTAATACAAAACTGTCAACTCGATACAATACAAGATAATAATACATAATAATAGTAATAATATCAATGATAATAATAATAATAATAATAATAGTGCCAAGGAGTATAACATCATTTAACTGATGATGTATTTACGTACAAAAATAATATATATACTAAGATGTATGTGTTATATTAAATGGTACTTGTGTTTTGTAATTGACGACTTAAGTCGAAGTGTGAGAGACGTTCGACCCTATTTGTGCTAAGGCACGCCTCTTCCACGAATGCTTCGGATCTAACAAACTAGGCATTCCATCTGCCTATATCTACAAAATAATAATGTCTAAAATTAACACACCTGCATTCGCGATGCGTGAAAATTCACAAGTAGACGAGAAATATGGTTTAGAAACGGAAAATGTAAAAATAAAGAATGGATTCAAAAAGTTTACTATTGCGACTATCTTGCCGAACATTAAGAATGAATGAAACCAATGAAAATGGAAAAATCTTATCTGTAGATCAAGGTGATGAGACGCTGTTTAAATAGTTAGAACACACTGGGAGTAGTCCAATTAACGGTCATCTTAAGAATTAAGGTTGAGGAATAAGAGAAAATGGCGATGGATTTAAATGTACTGATAGGTGGCTTGGTAAATTAAGGATTGGGACAACATCGTTTTTAAAAAGGAACAGAATGATATGGAAAATGAATATGATGATGAAGAAATTGCAGTATAAATTCCAGCGTCCCAGTTGCCTTTCTTTCTTTCTAATTTAGAGAAAATTCAGGAGAGTGCAATAACATTACATAAGAAGTATTGTATTCAAAACTACTTTTCACTACTACTTTTTACTGCTATAAATATGTATGTACATATGTCTATTCTTTAATTTAAACATATTCTTTAATGTGGTTAATTGACGTAATAGTGGTGATTATAGTTTAGTAGGTGTAAAAGTTGATAATGAGATTTTTTTAAAAATAAAATCAAAAATAAATGAAACTGCAGAATACAGTGTAGGTAGCTTTTGCAAGATTCAACGAACACGTAGCATATTACCGATACGTTAGAATATACATATGTATTGAGCGTAGTAAGGACCATTAACGGCACAGGGCACGACAGTCAAGCCGAAAATTTTCAAATAAGGAAATGCGTGAAATCGCCGGGAGAGTTAGATACGTACAACTCAATATACAAACGGAAGAATAAGACTCTTTCGAATAACGTTCGTTCGGTGTTAATACATTTATGTATTAGGATAGAGAAACTGGGTAATGTTATTGCGGCACTAGTACGTAGTAATATTCATCATGTAGCATGAGTTGTAGTAGACATGATAGAATTCTCGTAGAAAAGGATTAGCTTTGCAGTATTTCGATAAGGTATTGATCTTTTTCGGAATAATTTTAACTCGAGAATGTAGAATGAATCTAAAACGTCCCCGAGTTAATAGAAAGGAAAGTTATGTTTACATAAATAGAATTCCGAAAATTGCTATTGATTCGGTAAGATATAGTTTGAAGGTACTAGCTTCGTTGCTAACGAAACACATCACGGGATACAATAAATAAATATATGCTAATGAGTTTTATAGATGTGATATATTGTACCATTTAATATACGATATACCTGTTAAAACTTTTCTTGCAATAAATATTTTACAGTATATCCTTATTTAATTATTCCTATATGCACAGACATGACGCCATAAAATTTAGCGTACAATACAAGGCAAAACTTTGCATTTTTTTTTTGGAGCGTAAAAACTTGTCAAGCTTTTAGCTTATTTAACGAAAAATTATTTCATTTCGGTTTTAAATTCCAGCCCCTTGTCATTTCTAACATTGTTCACTACTAAGAATTCAAGAAATCATAAGATGAGCCTAATCGTAATTTGTGGCCAAATTAGGTCTTTAAGCATTCCCTACCTTCAGGAAATATTATTCGTTATTGTTTATTTGGTTATGTTCAGTTATTGTATGCAAATATTTCTTCATAGAATAGTTGAATAGTTCTAGCGAAAGGTGTATCTTAGATGATATATCAGTAGCAGTAAATGAATTTTGTGTTATACTAGTATCTTTACTCTGATTGAATTTGATACGTTGCAGGAGTTAGCACGGCCTTATATACTTGCGAATTATGTCAAAGAACCTACAAATACCAACATTCGCTTGGGAGACATGTTAAGTACGAATGTGGAAAAGCGCCACAATTCGCTTGCCCTTACCCCAACTGCTATTACGTATCGAAGAGAAAAGACAACTTAGGTGTTCATATTAGAGCTCACGAGAAATCTAAGAAATATTCAGTTTTATAAAAGTTATACTTACAAGTTAATGCTGTAAATAAAAAAGAAATTAATAAATCTCTTAATAATACATCTGTAGTTAGCTGTTTTAACAAATTTATTTAAATAAGAGTGAGCACGCTAGTTATTATGTATATATATCTTATGAGGTTTAGATTTTAATTGTGCCTTTTTAGGTAAATTTGTGTGCGACGTTTGTGGAAAAAATATTCGTATGTGCATTCACTGAAACGACACAAGAAAGTAGAATGTGGTCAACTACCGAAGGTAATTTGTCCAGTGAAAGGTTGTATTTATAGAACAAAATATAAGTCCAGCCTTAAGAGTCACTTAAGACTGAAGCATCTCGTATTTGACTTTAGAATGATGAATAATTTTAATTAAAATTTTGTAACCTTATCGTGGCTATATAATAATTGTACTATTGTAGTGTTTCAATAAATTTTCATTCAACTTAATTTGTAGTATTCATATGTATTGACTTCCCAATTTGATTTAAACTTACCGTAGTGATTGCAGGTATACGAGCGGCTTCGAAAATTCTCAACTTGACAAAGAAAGCACAACATTTTTCAGTGTTTTTTTTTGCTTTGTTAGCTGGTCATTTTGTAGTTCAATCCACTTAGACCAGCGACTATCCACCCTTATAATACAGTCGATATAGTATACCATTTGAAGTGGTTCTTTATTCAGATGCATATTTTTGAGATTTAGAAGGAGAAAATAATCGCTGGAGACTAAATCTAGTAAATGCGGCATATATGGTAGTCTTTCATAGTCTAGATCATGAAGTCTTGTAGCAACAACCCTAAACGTACAAAGAGCATAATGCTCAAGTGTCTAGTCTATATTGACCAACTCTAAAGTAGTAAATGTACCCTAGACGTGTGTGCAAGGATATTATCATGGTGTAGTTGTGATTTTTTTGTTATGAACACCTAACCCAATCGGCAAATATAGTAAATATACGACTACGTTTAAACTCATAAGATCTTTAGTATTGGATAGTATCTCCGTTGGGGTTATGTCCCTTAAAAGGTATTTTCTAACAGCTTTAACATCAATTTGATCAATTTTAGAAAAAAATGTAAAGTTTGTTTGCTTTTGTCGATCGCGGAAACGGGTAAGTGAGCGAGGTGATTATGTTTCATTCCTGTGCCAGGAAGGGATTTTCCATATCCCGCCGTATGTCTATAGGTCCGCCACTAGAAAACATTATGGAATAAGTTAGCTTTTACTCTTCTCACATTCATTTTGGAAGACTGCATATGTATTTCGACAATCCAATCGTCATACTCAGTTGAGAATATAGTGGCGATTGTGAGGTGGTAAGCATATTGTGTTAAGTATATCATTTGTGTTCTCAGTTGGGGATGGCCATTTGACGGTTGAAATTCGTATTTCGGATTTTCCGAGAGCTGTATAGTAAGAGTAGGGGTTAATTTATTTCAGTTCCAAATCACAACCATTCTTACTTTTGTCGCCCAAAGGAGTGAACTATATACGTTCATGTTTAGATATCTCAATTATTTCAATACCCTTATGATATTTAAAAGGAAAAGTGTTTTATACTAAAAATTTGAAATGGTACTAAAGAAGTGTTAAAGTAAATTGGTAAGCAATACGAAAAACGAAGTATGTGCATGCAGATATAGAGTACATATATAAAGTACTTGAATCATGCGACGTGGCGTTTATGTATAAAATCGACAGCAATAGTAATTATTTTCTTCGAAGCTAAAAAATTAAACCAACTGAGTATATATTAATATATGATATACTATATGAAGTAACTCGTACTACATACATATAGATAAGACACGCCGGATAAAAGAATGGAAGCAAACATATTCTCAAGGAATGAATAATCAGAAATATAGTACATCAATCACACATTCTTGGTATATACTTACGTGAATATATTAAATTCTTTACTGTCAGCTTTTGCTGCTATTTGCGGCTTATTATTAAATATTTATATGTGTCGAGATTTAAGGTTGGTAAGTAGTGCTTTGGAATGTCATTCAAGTTTGGTTTCTAATTAGATGCCTGTAATTGGCAAGAAAGCAAGGAGGTGAAAATTTTGTCTTTGTATGTGTGAATCGCTTTTATTTACGAGCTATATAAGAGAATATTTAGGACAGGTATTTAGTAAGTCTAATAGATCGGTAGCACGGGAATACTAACCAAAATACATAATACTCAAAATACATTAAATTGGTATGAAAGAATAAATTAAAACTTAAATTTTTTGGTATTTTAGCGTCAGAAAAACACCAGTGCGCGTCGTGTTTGAAGGTATACAAATCCCGATCCACTTTATGTCGACACATTAATCTAGAATGTGGTGTGGAGCCCCGCTTTCCGTGCCCGTTTTGTCCAAAGAAATGTAGACAGAAGGTTCATCTCAAATCGCACGTAGCTAGAAGACATGGAGATCGCTTTTCTTGTGTAGAATAGTTTGTTATTTAGTTATTGACTAACTGCTGCATTAAATAATAATTATATACCAAACTGTTGTCCCAATGTTATCAATATATCATAAGATTAAAAGAAAGAACTATGATTCTAAAAAGTTATTTTGTTTTCCGCATAGTATGCAACACCTACCTACCAAATATAGTGATTTTAGAGAAACAGTATTTTTTGTGCTTTTGTATCTCGCGTATCTGTTTTAGAAGATTCCATCAGAATATAATGAAACACTTTCGACATGTTTCTTTTTAATACATCCACTCCTTACTCCTTGATATTTCTTAATAAATTGCTTATGATATTGGAAATTTACTTTCAATAATTTGAGAGGATAAGAGTGCCTATTTTTATTAATTGTACCAAAATCGTAGTTATTGTAATTTAACAGGATTGCCTTTTACTTCTGTTGCTAAAACATAAAACACCGTGTATTAATCAGAACGGTATAACCAATACATGATAAGTAACCAGATAGTACTATAGTGAAAATTTGTATTCACTGTTATAGTTTATCGCAACATTTGGTATTTATATACATTTTCTGTTTGTATTGAGGAAGATGGTGAGTACAAATATCTCTAATTGAAATCGTAGTTGTGGTTTTGATATTTACATATTTTGATCTAGTTGGATGTTTTTTACTGTTACCGTTAATTGCTCATATATTTTCTCTTCCAGGATATGCTGATTATTATGAATCCAGATGTATATGTACAAATTGTGGAAGATCTTACAAGAGGAAGGCACATTTAGCTAGACATCAAAAATATGAATGTGGTAAAATGCCTATATTTCATTGTTCTACGTGTAACTATAAATGTCATAGACGTGATGCTATGAGACAACATTTATTATCTAAGAAACATGAAAACAAAAGCAAATAAATGATTTTGTAAGAAGATAGTTCGCACAATATTAAAGAATTGAAAGTATACATCCTGCGTTTGCATATATTTAGGTCCTTTTATCTTTATGCTAAGGTCATGGGTATATTTGAGAATTTCTAACCAATCATACATCTTTAGTTGTTAATTTACAGTTTTTGTTTTTAGGTACAAATTACCACTATCAGATGCATGATAGTGAGATTTATTCCTGTTCAACGTGTAAAAAGGTATACAAACATTTGGGTAGTTTGTCTAGACATCAAAGATATGAATGTGGCAAAGTGGCTGAATTCCAATGTCCTTTTTGTACCTACAAATGTCATCGAAGAGACGTTTTGAAAGTTCATCTAAAGAATACTAAAAAGCATGAAAACGTTGATATTGACAGTGTTATGTTATAAAATTATAATAGTTCATGTGTTATTATCAAAACATCAGGTAATACATTTGAAAGGAACATCCTTATTATTTATGCTGATTTTCTTTTGTTGTCCGGATTGTCAAGATTGCCTGTGGTACTTCTTACAGTTCATGAAAAATCATAACTGCAATATTAAACTACCGCAATCTTCCTTTATTGACGTGGCAAATTTTGAGTCATAGAGTCACACATTATACCATTTTGGTTGCGTCATCAATTAGAAATATGCAACGGATATTCAAATATTTACGGTAATATTAAGTAGATTTGTTTAATATTTCTTTATAAATATACTTCTTAATATTGTTTATCTGTGATTTTATTTATTATTATTATATTATATTTACCAGTCATATGCGTCGGATCTACTAGTCGTCTGTATTTAAGATTTGTTTGAGACATTTAGTCCCTTGTACAAGAAATTTAAGAAGCAAGAATGTTTGAATCTTATGCTTTTTATTATTACAAAAACATTAGGGAAAGTTTAAGAATATGATTTTGTCTTCTTTGGTGGAACTGGAAGGGTGAGGTCGAACTCATGAACAGAGAATGAGGTGGAATCACAGTTGATCAGAGATGCACCTCGTGTTTGCTTCTACTGGGCATCCGGGTAATTATTGCTTCTTATAAGCGAGCTAAATATATTAATTCTTAAATATAGTTTTTAATTGCTTGCGCAGAAGACTAGACGTTCCCTGCGACTACTGACCTGTATTTTCGGCGTTAAGGTACATTTAGACAGGTGGCATTTTAGTGATTAGTGACGCTATTATCAATATAAGCACTGCTGTAAATTACTTTATCGGAGCTTTTGTCTGTTCGTACAACAATATTGCGTGTTAACACTTTAACTGTCAAGCGTGTTTTTCTACCTAAATACACGACGAATGGCGTGTCATGTCGTAGTTAACATATTAAACACACACTACTGCTGTGACATAAGTTCTCTTAACGAGTGCAATATGTTCCTTCTGCAGCGGAATTGCTGGATTTAAAGCGTAGATAGAATAATAGCAAATTAGAATTAATTTATATTGTACACATCCACGTACAAGTAGAACGCACATAATAGAGAAAGCATAGGTGAACAAGGAACCAGTTCCTCTTTGGCATCCAACGTCTAGAAGGTATATCAGTGAAAAATTCAGAATTTACGAAAAGAAAGTGTTAATTTATATTACCCAAAGAATTTGTATAATAATATTATATATAGGTATATATATATATATATATACAATAATAGTGTTCTCTCCTTAACATCATCTTCTTTGTCAAACATGCTCTTCATATAGAATTAATGTTTTACTAATTAGCCTTACCGAAGCCGAGGTAAAATAACCAATTGTCCTCAGTTTAGCTGAAGTTTCAAGAAGATGGAGCGTGCACGCATTTCACGACACTCTGTACGTTGTATATCATGTGAAGAGTGTATGTACTGTTTTATTCTAAATACTGGATAGTAATTAATTATTTAAAGCAACTATCAAAAATAAAAGTAATATGTTACAATGATTAGCAGAAAAATAACTAAAAGCAAATATTTCTTAGTGTAGTCGATCGATAATGCTAAGGCCCGAGGCAGAAACGGATGTTCGTCGAGTGAGCGTGTGAGAGTACAGAGAAATCTGAGAACGATAGAACCTCTCATGTACAGTGCAGGTTGAAAACGTTAGAGATTTGTATATCAGTTGCGAATCAGCGGACGCAGAATCCAACGTTTTCAGGAGGAATATATATTTAGAAATTTTATACCGGGAATGAAGCAAGAACACAAAAACATCTACAGGTTCTTAATAAGACCAATTAGTTAAAAGGATCCGAGAGAAAAATCTTGAGAACAGAACTGGAACCAGATATAACATCAGATGGAGAAAAAGAAGAAAAAGGAACCGAGAAATAGAAGGGGAATTAAGAGGTGAAAGATACATAATGAGAAGGATACCAATGGAAATGAAAATAAGGATAACGAGTTGTGCCCCATTGAGGCAGAGAGGAAAGGGTAAACTAAAGGAGCGATGGTGTGATGAGATCGAAGGGAATTCGAAGGTAATGAAAATGACAACGAATAAAACTCGTAGAGTAGGCTTCACTATATTTAACAAAAATTGTAACGATTGTTTGGTCGACACAGTGGCTTTGTCAGACTACACAATCAAACTAACTCTATTACACAGATGACAACTGAATATATACTAATAACCGTAATTAGATAATAGTGACTTCCAAGAAAAGTGCAAAAGAAACTACCAAAATTATAAAAACCGATCATAACCTTCCGGGTAAGTTATTACTGGATCTTACTGATTTGTACCCATGTTTAGTAATGGGGAATTAATAATATCTATTTGCTCATTAAGTAAAAGTTGTGTATTCTTTAATTTGTAAATTTCTAAACATTAAAGGATGTTAAACCTTTTACCTTTGTTTTCTAAATGTAAAATTTGAAAATTGTATTAAGGTTTTGGTTGAATATTAGTAAATGATTTGAAAAACTAGAATCTTGTTTCTTATTTTTAAAAGACGAATAATGTACTGAAATACATCTATTGAAGGAACGGCCGGTCTGCCCCATATACATTATATCGCAGTCGCACGTCAATTTATAGATACATACCTGATTCCTTATTATTACAAGTTTTATCTTTGCTATTTTGTGTGTTTATGTAAATTGTTATTTGTATTATAAGCAGTAGTGAATTTAAGGGTATTTAAATACTTTGAAATGTCAATACTTGGTTTGCCTAAATAAGTCAAAGATATGAATTTGGTAATTTTATTTGTTCTAACTGACGGATATACCAAAAGCGTACCATAAAACCACAGAATAGACAGGAGCGACAAAGTTAGAAAATCTTGTGGTAAATTAATATAATACGACAACACTGTTATATTTGGCTAGCTTCATTAATGTTATTATTCTGGGATGGTGTGTGCATATTAAAATTAAAATATACGATTATTGTTGTGTTTCACTGATTTAACTTTTTAGCAAATATTATTCTTTTAACATACTCAAAACTCTAATATTTTTCAATTAATACGAAGAAATGTGCACTTTTCGTATTTTCCAAGTGGCGTTAGCTACAACATCAAAGCCGGCGACACACCTTGTCGCTTCTGTCTCTTCTGTGGTAAAACCAGTTCAATGGTATACCCCAGATCGGTTTCATTATACATATATTCAGTGCAGGGAATAGTTTGTTGCCTAGTGTGTCGTAAATCTTCCGTTCTCACTACTTTGGCCATGTGTCGGTCGGTTGCCCCTACTTTTAGGACTCAGGGAACTGACGGTATCTGCGGGCTCTAGTTACTAAAAGCAAATTAGTGATTTACATTTTTAAAACGTGTTATTAAAAGTCATTGTACAGGCATTATTACTTACATACAACAAATTTATTTAATACAATCTATTTCGAAACTGTAAACCGTTTTCTTAAATACATCAGTGAAATAATGTGTGTCTTCCCTTTATTATATTATTCTCTTTAACTAATACCACATCAAGTGGTTTATAAACGAATCTGAAAGGGCATCTTGAGGTACTACAGAGGAAAGCACTGCAAAGAACCTGGATTTTGGCGCAATAGTACTCCAAGCCGAGGTAGTGGCTATTATGACATGTGCGCAAACATGTGACAGGCAAAAGTGAAAATAAAGGAATCTAACTACAATTTATCATATGCAGAATTGTAGGAATGTATTGATGTCTAGTAGAATATAATTTTTGTTTTACTTTGGGAATGGCCATCAGGATGTGAATGGAAATACAATAGCGAACCTCTTACGAAGGGGCCAAGATAGTGTCTGTATGATCTCAGGCTATTTGTGGAATTTCCTACTAACAATAAACCGTCAACGCAGACGTAGAAAACTGAAAAATCAGTACATGGAATACTTCGTCAGGGCACTCCCGCCTATGCAAACATCGCCAGTAAACTGGGTAAATATCCGGTATGTTCATCTGTCCTTTTCACAATGTAATATATTACAGAGGATAAAGGAGAGATGACTTATCATTCCGAATATTTGTCCAGTTTAATTACCAGTGTCTCAACTTTAAACTTTTTGTCTACGTCGGGTTAAACGTAACGGATCAGTTTCCATCACATATTTTACATATAATCTTTAAAAATTTAAATTGCTTTAACAACCTTCTAACGGATATTAAACTTTACATATGAACGAAAATCCTCGGTGAATTTGATACTGCCGTTTTCAATCTACAAGAAATGTAGTACCTAATATAATAACGCACAGTTTTCTGTTTTTCAACAAACGTCACACTACCCGCTTGTAACGGTAGGTCGTTTGTAAATTACCTATAAAATCCCTGTTCCTACGTTTTGTTAACAACATACTAACTTGTTTTTTACAGTTTAAGTTTTCTGATGTTAAGATAGAAAGTTTGTAAAAATTATACTTAGCTAGTTTTTGTAATAGGTTTATATTATTAAAATCCTTTCTAAATTATTTGGATACTTCTTAATGTTTTTATAGCATCCCCAATACTCTACATATTTGATTTTAGTTTTAGCGTTCTGTTAACATCATAGTTCAAAAAGTAGACCGCAAATTTTATGATACTGACCTATGTTATTTTTAGATTGTTTTCGAAATTTTGCTTGTGTTGCATGCAAGAAATCATACGCCTTAAAATCGACACTTTGGCGTCACATGAAATACGAATGTGGAAAGGCACCTCGCTTTGGCTGCAGGTTTTGTGAATACAAGGGTTTCCAGAAAAGTAACGTAGTAAGACACATTAAGACAATTCATAGTAGTATGAGGTCAGAAGATGTATGTATTGTATTGTATTAACTGTATAAATACTTACGTGTGTGATGCATAAACTGGTAGTATTTTTATACTTATTATAAATAATCATTTTCAAGAGATTTTGTACGGTGACATTAGTTTGAAATAATAAATTGAATATCTGATTGTTTTTTTCTTAATGGTTAGAAATTTTAGTTTGTGATTACACCCATGATTTATGAACTATTGATTTCGTGCTATTTTCAGGATATTCCTGTAAGAATTGTTTCAAGATCTATAGTCACAAACACAATCTTCAAAGACATATAAACCATGAATGTGGAAAGAAACCATCAAAGTTGTGTCCATATTGTCCGTTTGCTACATATAGGAAGAATTATTTAAGATTTCATATTATGACAAAGCATAATGTGATAATATCTCAATAAAGTAGTTGTCAGAGTACAAAGTAGTAATTTTATTAAATATATTTCCTTTTGTATAGTGTGACTGTTTTACTTTAATTTTATTACACGCATATATGTAGTAATTGCATGCTGTACTGAAAGTTCTGAATAAACATGTTCACTGTTTTACCTATCTAATTCGTTTCTCAGGCGATCTTGCATCACATCATTTGATAAGTATTGTGCTTTAATTGTCGATTTGGTTTTCAACAGACTTATGAATGAAGGACGACGTTTCAAGTTGCGGCAAATATTAATGCGAGTAAAACTATGTATGCCACCAGGATTATTTATATATATATATATATATATATATATATATATATATATAATTATTCTTACCACACCATTCGGAAATAAATCCAGATACGTATTTCAGCATCAACAATGTGGTGGAAAACTGGGGGAGTTCAGTATCACCAGCGATATACGGCTAACACCCAAAACGAACACCACACAACACAACTAGCATTGCACAACTCCAAAGCACTGCGCAACGAAGATCACACACTGAACGCTTATGCGAACCACATCAAAACATTGTTGATGCTGAAATACGTATCTGGATTTATTTTCGAAAGGTATGGCAAGGGTAATTTTATTTATTTTTTCTATATATTTTAACCACAGTCTCCTTATTATTATTTACTAGGATTATTGACTGCCGAACTCAAAAAGCAACTACCTATACATGTTCCATTCATATAAAGCGCAAAGAGTATTACCAAACAGATGTTCATAGTTTGACGAGCACAACTGAATAGGCGTGCGCACCCGTTTGATCCATTTCTGCATAAACACACTTACATGCCGATTATATATACTGGCGTGTTTCAACACGAACCGCCAATGGAAACTCGATATAAAATATTCTCTCCCGCTTTCTACTCTTGATAGAGTGGCGTAGCGTAGTGGGAGGGGTAGAGGCGGCCGTCCGAGGAAGCGGAAAAATTTAACAATAAATAATAATAATATCTGCATATATAAAAATGGATCGTGGTTTGTTCGGATGCTTAAAACTTGAAAACGACTGGGCCAAATTGGATACTTCTTTCTGCGGGTTTGTTCATAATTGCTACGCGAAGGTTTAGGAAAAAGAATAGTCGAAAAAATTTTGGGCAAAACGAAGTTTGTCGGGTTACCTAGTCTTGTAAAAATTTGAACCATTTCATTTCATATTTTTTTCGCACCTACGATCCGGACCGATTGAACGAGCCCGGAATTTTTCATTACTCACTCTGTGATGAAATAATTGTTCTTGCAGAATAGTTGTTTAGAATTGCTGTATACCCGCATTTTATTCTTTTAATTGAAATACCTAAATTAGGGGCGGCGAAATTAATCTTCGCCCTTGCCGGATGACACCCACGCTTTGCCACTGCCTTAATTACAGCCTTATTTTCTAGGAGTACAAAACAACAAAGCTGGGTGATTTTTTTAAATATGTCTGAATTTCCGTCGTCAAGGTGGTTTTACTGGTGGAGAACAATGTTGGGAATAAGAAAATTCAACAGAAAAGTGTAATGAATTTAGTGAAAACTGATACGTTTCCAAGTCTGATGACTAGAGTTCCACAAACGTGTGCATCAGTGCGAAGTTTTCATTAAGTAGTGTAAACTGGACTGACGCTGTCCCTCCGCCGCTGGCCCCCAGTGAACCCAGTGCAAAGCGCGACGTTAAGATTCGGAGAAGGAACAGCGTCAGTCCAATTTACACAACTTATCATGCACTCGTTTACCAAACCTTACTGACCTGTACTGATGGGTTGATAAATACGAGACAAACGTATTAATTTCTACTGACTACTCTAACTTTCCTATTTGTGCTTTAAATATGCTTTTCCTTCCTATAGAATATGAATGTCCTAGTATATTGATGAGTAACTGAAATTATAATCGATATTACTTCCTGGGCTAATTTGAATAACTTGAGATTGCGTTCAATATGTAAAATTGGTTGGACTGTTTACCTTGGAATTTCCTAGTATTTATTTCATTGCGTTAGTAATTCCGCACCACATATTTCCCTGGCAGTCAGGTGAGCATCTTCAACCATATTTTACCAAATGATCCCTAATTCTGTATATGCTAATTTCTTTCTTCATACTCTAATTTTAAAAACTCCCTAGGACATAATCTAGTAAACAAAGTGTCAAGCAAGAGTCGGCTTATGCTTCCTACCGTAATATTTACACCAGCCATGTCAAAGTCACTGGTGAGCCAAAAGCATTGAGACCGTAGGTGGGCCGCGAAACTTAAACTCTTAAAAACAGACGAACTGAAAATCTTAACGAAAAAGGGTACTATTATAAGACAAGTATATTAAATTTCCAATAAAAAGGACACTACAAAAAAACACAAACATTAACTTCTTTTGCCAGATATTTGACATATTTTGTCTTTAATTAAGTTGTCTATTTGTGGCGTGAATTTATCGGCGGAAATAACTTTTAAAACTGCGTCCAAGTGTGCGTCCGTCAATCGCGATCTTACGGGAGATTTGTTTCTCTTCATCAAAGAAAATAATTATTCACACTGATAGATACTTACAAACATTGATAGGATTTTCCAGGCAAATTCTCTTATTTCAATTACTTATAAAATTCGAATGTACCAACACTATTAAATTTTTGTTGTAAATGGGTCTGACATTGAATCTTAATTACTTCCATCTGCAAGTGAGGGGGAACTTCAATCAATATCGACAGTGAATAGACCAGTAAATAAAGGAAAATTGTTTTCTTGGTACTTAAAATCTTGAAAACGCTTTTCAAATTTTGCCAGAAGGCTTCTCATTTTCTCTGTATACATTTTGTATGATATTGGGACACTCCTACTTTCCTGATGCGAAAGCGATCGCATCTCCACATAAGGTAAATCAGTGTACTCACTTGCTAAATCACAATAACACGCAAAAACTGTCGCTGATTCGAGCCACGTTCCCTCATGACGTTTATAATTTTTTTCAAATTGTACTTTTGCAGAAGTCCGTACAGCAATGAAAATATCCTCTCCAGTTGTTGTATCATTCAATGGTAATAATTCCAGTAATTCTTCATAAACGTTGATATCTGCATCAACACGAGGGGAAAGAACGAGTTGCGCCACACCAAACACATCTGTACTTTCGTCACAGGCAACTGAAAATGTAATGGAAGAGAGAGAGAGAGTTTGTTTTTATCTGGTCACTTATATTGGCAGCCAACTCAGTAGTTCTTTCAGCGACAGTATTCCGGGACAGGGATTTTGAAAAACCCTCACGCTCCCAGGACTAATATAAATTCACCTTCAACAAATGGTTTTGATTGTTTTGCGATCAACTCCGACAATCTCTTGCTTTGGACGTGTAAACATAGTTGTGGATTGTTTAACCGTGATTGTAACTCATTTATCTTTTCGTTTGCCTGTATACTGGTCAAACTTAGTTTTATGACAATTATAGTGTCGTTTTATATTATATAATTTTGGGACACCGACTGTACTGTTACAAATCAAGCAAATAATTTAGTCTTTTACTTAACAGCAAAAACTCTAATTCCCACTTTTCTTGAAAGATGCGATGCTCATCTACGAGTTTCCGCTTACCTCCACTTGGTTTTAAAAGAGACACATTGAAAACTTTATTATTTATAATAATAAGTAGTGTTACGTGTTATAACGATAAGTACGCAACTGAACTCGCAAGTCTATAGCAACTGACTGAACCGAACTCCACCGAACGGTCTTGGCTTATATACGGATATGTGATTTCTAGACAGTTCTTTTCTAGAATGTTCAGATAGCGTCAGCTGTGTTTTCGCGCGATAGAACTTTCTAGGACAAGCCAGAAGAAAACATACGTACGTACGTAAGGACAATAAAGTGATTGGGCAGCGGCACACGGCGCGGCGGACGCGGGAGACGAGTGCGGGCGATCACAGCCGAGATAGACCGAGTCGATCGTCGTGATACATGCGTGTGTGCGCGATTTGCCGCAGCGCGCGCGTTTTCGAATACGGTTTTTAACACGCTCGCGGGACGCATTATTTGGCTGATTGATTTAGGCCGCAGGAAAATGCTTGGTGGGCCGCGTGCATGATTATATATGATTCGATAGTAATTCACTTTTTTCAAATACTTTTTACAGCTGACTCTCTTTCAGTAGATATATTCAACAATCCGTTCATTCACACGGTTAGTCATTTTTTCAAACAGGCTCTTTTTATCGTTAATATTTTGAGCACATTGTCCGGCATTGGATATATTTTTATAATGTTTATTATTACCTATCTATGATTCCTAAAAACGAAAAACTTTTCTTTAACTAGAAGTATGTTTTGACGAGGTAACATATTTTGTAATGGTGCATAGTTCTAACTGATTAAAATACATATATATATATAGTAGCACGGTGGCATAAAGTATTCAGTTTACCACATGGATGAATTGCATAAAATATTTATTTCTCTGCAATTGTGCGATTTTAAACATTTTTTAAACATCAGTGCATATAGTTAAAAGTTAAATATCAACTTGGTTGGTCTGAAATCTCCTTTGACTATTTCAGGATGCTATACAACTTGATGCCGTTTTGTCTCTGAACTGATAAGCAACAACGGAAAAAGTTTATCCAAGTTTGAAAGCTGTAACTCGTGTTGTGATCGTATTCAAAACGAATGCCACTACATCGTATTTATTTAGTCAAAATATTGCTTTTAATTTCCTAGGAAAAGATGGCATGTTAGGTGAAGTATGATATGAGATACTGTAATTCTGATGTGTGATATATTTATACAAAACCGTGCCGGGATTGTTTAATAGTAATAACTAATGTTCGACAAACGAGCGCGTGATAAGTTATCATTAATTAGTGTAAATCGGACTGACGTATTCCCTTCACCGCTTGTCCCCACTTACGCGCAAGGCACGACATTAAAATTCTGAGGAGAAACAGCGTCAGTCCGGTTTACACAACTTCTCATCCACTCGCTTGTCGAACCTTACTAATAACCTAATATTTCTATAAAGTTTCAATCCTAGTTTTCAACTACAACGGTGTGAGATATCCCGTTCCAATTTTTTACTCTCCAATGTAGAAGTAACAGTAAAAATTAGTGATGGGTCATTATTGAACTATCTGTTATTTTTCAACCGTTATGGATCCAGTAACGGTTGCAACTGTTATCTCGCTGGGAAAATAACAGTTCCTTTCGGACTGTCCAGCATACGCAGTTGAACCGTTTCGATCAACTGATGGTGTTCTGTGAGAACTGCCTGGTCGAGGCCGCCGTTTATCATGAATAACCATTACAACTCCACTAGAAAAATATCTTCTTACGTACCTACATATTCTCTCGACCGGTAATAACGGCGGTAGTCAAAATTGAGTCGGACTTTTATTGTGGAAATATTTTCTAAATATTTCCACAATACATTTCAATTATCAAATGTAAAATAAAAGAGCGATGTTATATAAAAGAATATTTATAAAAACTACAAATAAAACCGTTATATTATATGGAACAAAATAACAATTCTACTTAGAATTATAAATAATAAAATTTTCTTATGAGATAAAGTGCAACCACTCATAAAATATGTGTATATTCGAATATAAAATAAAACTCATGCTATATATAATATATATACATATTCAAAAACAGCAAACGACGGATTCTGATTTATATTTATTTCAGATGATAAACGGTTTCGACGGTCAGAAAGCGATAATCCCGTTTTCAAAAACACCCTTTTAGCGTACTGCAATATCAGCAATTGCACATTTGTGTAAACAATTAAAACGATAGAAGGCAAATAAAACTTAATTTAATAATCGAACGAGAGTATAACGTCGGGAAACTAGACCGAGACATATTGTATTGATAACATTTGCGCGTTATCGCCAGAACTGTCGACTACGAAATAACGATAACCTGTTATATTGCAATTGTTACTTCAAACTAACGATAACGGTTGGAACTGTTATTTTAAAAGAACGGTTTTTCCCATCACTAGTAAACCTTGTTTATCTTAAGTTGGATGTTCTTCGACGTCTATACACATTTCAAAACGCTATGTAAATATTTCTGTAATCACATAATTTAGTATTTTGAAATAAGTATATACAGCGGAAGAAAATGTTTTGATCATAAAACTAAACTACGTTGAAATTGTTAAAACTGAAACGAAAGGCTTGAATTACTAAATATTCTCTGTTTATTATTTTACAAATTTTTAAGTTTGTTTTGATTGTTTCCTTGAAGTCGTCAGGGGTGTCTATTAATTATACTGCAACGATACAGATTATGTAATTTCTGTTTCTTTTTTGATTACTAAATGCGTCGTATTGGGGTACGATATGTAAATAAATTCTGAAAATCTCTAGGATATTGTTAGTTGGTAGTACATATCAGCGTGAAAGGTGTGAGAATGGGTGGTTGCTCTATCTTATTAAGCGTACAAATATTTGGTGCCTCTTCGCTCCTCACGCTAAACTGAGTTATAATTGGAAGTTGCCTAGGCGCGTTGACACTATTGAAAACCTGGCTGCACCTAGCGCCACCTCCGGGTAGAGAAGTCTATTTCCATATATTTTGCTGAATTTTGATTCTAAAGGTCAACTTTATCATATGAATATCATAAATAGTACCAATAATTAGTACAAAAGATATTTTTTGGCAAAATTGAAGTCCCCTTTCAATACAGAGGCCAGATATATCCGTTATTGGTAACTTTGCTGCACAACTGCATGTAGGATATATTCGTTTTGTATTTTTCCAGGAAAATGTCGTTCTCGCACACTGTTGCTTGTATTCGACGTACATAGCTAGAAAGACATGGGCTATAGGATGAATGCCGATTAATTCCGACACTGAAAACTTGGCTTCCAGTTGATTGTCGGCATATTCTGGTATCGTTGGAATATTTCGATGTGGTTAGAATACCTTCTAGTGTTATTTTTATGACCAGTACTGCTCAGAACGTGCGTGGTGTTGATTCTGTTTCCATAAAAGCAATGTTTCTATGAATACCGCTTAGCTTTTTGCCAATTTTGTTCGCTTTTAAATATCGGGTATATTCGAGTGTTGCCCCTGGATCATTGTTAATATAACGGTATGTAGGAAAAGTCTCAAGCAGAGGATGCCACATCCAAGGGGTAGTTAATTTTTTGTTGCCTATCTACTTCATTTAGGCTAAACTACCTTTTCTCCGTTAAATATTATTTTGAGTTCAACCATTACTCTCAAGTTTTGACTTTACGTAGGTTGCATATTTGATAGAGTAAATTATCGATGCAAATACACTTACTGTTTTTTTACGTTTGTCATTGTTATATAGTTCTACGCCTTCTAGTAGTGTTCCGGTTGCTTCAGTTGGAAGAAACGTCAGTAAATGGTAATAATATTCATCATTTTCTATGTTTAATATTTGAGACTTATTTCGAACCGAATATGCAACCTTACTACTACTTACTACTATTTACTATACAAAGAATTTTATTGTCTGTACATTCTTTCACTGTACTAATTATACTACTTACACGGAAGGGCTAGTAAATATGTTATGATCTAGTTCTAACTTTATTTTAAGTCGTTTACTGTTACTATTATCTTAATAAGTGACTTCTTTTAGGGAAGAAAATGTTTATCTGTGAAAACTGCAATCGATCATATAAATACTTGAGGAATATGAAAGCCCACCAGAAGTACGAATGTGGCAAAGAACCGACTTTGGTGTGTTTTGAATGTGGTTACAAAGCAAAACTGAAATCTCGTTTAAAACAACATTTGAGGATGATGCACAAAATCGAATATGTGTGGTAAATGTAAATGAATGATACCTATTAGTGTTTTATTTTGCACTGTATTGTTAACATATACATATTTTTATATTAATTTATAGATTCCTTTTTTAAATTAAATTTACCTATTTTTCATCTTTTGTAATAATTTAATTTTATGCCTGTAAAATATTTAAAAGGAAACGCAGCACTACAGCATTAATTTACTATCACAAATTGAGATAGCTTTCAATACAATTTTCGTATTCCATTTATTTAATCCGTTTGATACGATTTTATGTGTCTGTTTAATTCTATGTATTATCAACTGTTAGGAAAGAAAATTCAAAATACAGCACAATATGACGTGTTTCTTTGACATTTATATACATTTTAAGTAACTAGTATTAAACGGGTCGGCTAAGAGTCTATTTGGTAAGTTTTACAAGTAGGGCAACTGTTGGCTTATATTAGGTAACAACGTCTGAATGATAACTTTTACTCACATTAACGTATAGCTTTTTAGTAATAACTAATCATATTATCATATTTATAGGAGGAAACGTTATCATAATTTGATCATTATTAATACCAGCGGACAATTTTCCCACTTGTAACATTCACTGAATAGACAGTTTTTCGCGCCTCTATCAATTACTTAACTTATATCATACAACACAAATATCATATCGGTAAACTCCTTACCATACAATTGTTTATAATAAAATCGGTGACACGTGTTTCGCTAGCTCGAGGCAAGCATCTTCAACAATCATATAAATCGAAGTTCGATTCGGTTCACTTCGGTTTATACGGTTGTTGAAGATGCTTGTCTCGAGCTAGCGAAACACGTGTCACCGATTTTATTATAAACAATTGTGTGGTGAGGAGTTTACCAATGTGTTATTTGTGTCAGTAAACTACACCACAGTCCTTGCAATCACCTTTATTATATCATACGGTCAGATATACATACATACATATGTATGTAAGTGACCGAAACCAAATACGATGTGATTGAAACAAAGCATTATGGATGAACTTTCTCGCCTGATAATGATAACAGTAATATATATTTGGCAACCAATTAACATCACCATCAAGTGAAAGGACAAACTTTTTGAGGTCTTCATGCGATCAGATGTTTTGGGTAAAATATAACATGAAGCGTTATGTTGTTGAAAATACAGGTTTCTGAGGTCGATATCTTCCGATCGGAATAAAAAATTATTTTTATTATTATCTTAATTAGCTAATACTTCTTTAGTAGAACTATAAAACGTTTTTCTTACTGAACCCAAAGTCTTCTTGAAATGTCAACATTATAGGAAAAAGAGGTTTCATTGATAGGTCTGCACGATCCCCTGACTTAAATCCTTGAGATTTATTTGTGTGTAGCCATCTCGATAGTTTTATTTACGAAACCAAACCTGAGATCTGGTGGACTTTGATAATAGAATAACGGTGAAAATCAGATGATTTGAAGAATCAGAATTACTTCAAAACGTGCTACAAAGTTTTAAAAATAGGATGGTGTACTGTCTTTTATTAATGTGCGCTTATATGTATCATCGTGATTATGACATTGTGATGATATGTATCATTGTGATTAGAGAATAGTACATTAAACGACTAGTTTCATAAGGAGAGTTTTTATGCCACACGAAAGTTTCGAAAACATCTTGTAAAACAAGTTTACATAATTTTGAAATGAACAAAGAAGAATCGTCATATTAAACATATAGCCGATTGAGAGAATTTTGTGGTTGGCAATATTAGCATTGAGGTTTGTGTTATATTTGTTTGAACTCCCTTAGTAGTTCAATGGTAAAGTACACGTCTCATCATGAGAAGGTCCGAGGATCAAACCCCAGTCGCGTTGCAGGAGAGCATAGCATAATTTGAAAGGCCATAACTACAGCTACTAATCTTTCAAAATGAAATATTCCGTATCGTAATGAACTACTTTGCCCAATTTGGTGTCATGCTGACTTTATTGTGACAGCAAAATAGAAAGACTTCATTTATATTTTGCCATACTACTGTAAAATTTTTGGAAAAGTATACATTTTGCCTCTCTGTGCTGTATTATTATGATCTCCTACTTTATTGTATGAAAATTATACAAATTTACCCGTATGGCGTGGAGAACTTTCTAAATACGAATGACAACTTCAACATAGTGGTTCTCCAAAGTTTTTTCACCTTTCTTTTTATGGATAGTATTTTTATTAATGAAAATGTGATGTACTATCTTTAGCTATGCGTTTCCTCTTAAGTATGCGTATATAGCAATTGTAAAATAGTTACTATACAGACATGTATTTTGTTATATGTGCCTTAAAAGTTGTTTATAATTAGGGTATTGAAAATTATAAATAGTTCAATAAATTTTTAATAAAACCGATAAAAGACGTTTGCCTAAATTGATTTTGTATTAAAGCTATCTTCCAGTTGACTTTATGATTTTCTATTATTTTGAAAGATATTTATTTATTTATTTATTAAGCAACCTCTCTTCTAGGACAGGGTAATTTCGGCAACCAAATAAAATTCGAATGCCCTACGTGTTCGAAAATATATACAAGGAAAAATAGTGTTTATTTACACGTTAAATACTTGTGTGGAAAGGAACCCAGATTCGTTTGCCCGATGAAGAATTGCATTTATAAAGGAAAACTTAAGCAACATATTAAGCAACATTTGAGAAATGTGCATAAGTACACTAAAGATGATATTACTAAAATAAGTATTCAAAAAATTGTATGATGTGGTTCTATCATATTAATAGGTTACTTTTTTACTAGTTTTTGTGCTTTTAAATGATTTTGTAAAAGTAACACAGGAAGTTTCAATCATAGTGGAGGGGTGGATTTGAACATAATACGGCCGGTGTTCAATGACTAACTCCGCTATATTGGTGATCTAAAATTGTTAGGTGCACGTTCTTATATTAAACAAGAATAAATTGTTTGTAAAAAATTTTCTTTTATGTACTCATTACCTAATAATAAAATGATGACTCCAAAATAACTTTATTAGATAATTCTCAAAAATTCAACTGGAAATATATATGCTGTAATACCAGTATTCGATTGGCAAATTAAAATGTGTAAAACACATTCCCAAAATTTCATTGTCTATTCATCTGAGCGTGTATGCCAATAATTTCTCTAATATCTTTATACATGTTGTATTGCTACCTGCTTATCACATACAGATATGGCGCTTGTGTGTGGTAAGCAGAGCTTACCTTCAGCTAGTGATGGTGTTGGATGTCAATCCTCTGCTTTGGAAATGATAAGTAGATTGTATGTTGTAGAATTTTTATGTTATCACGAATTTACGTAAGTCTATCAATACTAATATGCTTTTAATTTTAGATATTATCGTCAATAGCTCGTATATCTGCGGAACTTGTGGAAAGGAATTCAAGCAAAAGAATAGCTTTTATAGGCATGTTAATTATCTCTGCGGAAAAATGCCTAGATTTAATTGTCCCATATCTGATTGCAAATACGTTGCTAAATTGAAACAGCATGTAAAGCAACACCTTTTTCATTTTCATAAAGTTGTTAATGTGCCGGAATTGGATCCTCTGTCGTAGAAAAAAGTAGTGTAGTTGATATCTTGTTCTAGTATTACAAGTATTATATCTGATTTACGTTACTAAACTGTGTCATTAAGTTTTACACGGGCTTTAAACAACTGAGAAAGAAGGAAGTGTAGTTTATCTTTAGCTTGTCTTTTGCAAGTGGTAGACTAGTATTTCATATCACTCAACATTCCACTACCAGATATTCAAATATTCCTTGCTGCAAAATCAGCCGTAAGGTTCGATAATAATGCAATTTCCCTCCAGTTCCTTTTGCAGAATGAAACTAGAAATACACATTTTGTAATCCAAAGAAATGGAGAAGAGGAAAGATATTTTTAGCGGAGTCGAACAATATCTTTTTCTTAAGGGTAAATGGCCCACAATCAGTGGAAAAGGAACCAATATGTACAGTAAAAGTTGAATGAAATGATAAAGTGGTTACATATCGACAAATTATAATTCAACATAGAGGAACTCAGCTTTTGATGTTGACTTAAAAGAAAATTAAAGATAGTATTCCACGAGGGTAGATTGAAAAGTTTTCGGAATGACAATGAAAAGAAAATAATACGGATTCAAATTATATTTTATTTTTCAATATAATCCACTTGAAGCTAAACACCCTTGATCCAACGTTTCTTTAGCTTCTCGATTCGTTCCCGAAAGTGACTATCTTCGAGGTTCCCAAAATAATTGTTTGCAGCTTCTATCTTTCATTCGACTAAAATCTCTTTCCACCCAGGAATGTTTTAAGTTTCGGGAACAGGTGGAACTCTGACGGAGCCAAATCAAACGAATACGGTGGATACGAAAGGATTGCGATCAGTTCTATCAATTTTTGCTGAACCATTGGACTTAAATGAGCGGGCGCATTGTCGTGGTGAGACAACACTTTTTCTTCACCACTTCCGGGCGTATCTCCTGAATTACTGCTTTCAATTTGTCAAAAATGTGTCATATTGGCCAGTAACAGTTTTGCCTTTTTCAAGATAACCAATTAGCAAAATTCCTTTTCCATCCCAATAAACCGATTCCATCACCTTTCTAGCTGAGTGAATGGTCTTTATCCTTCTTGAGAACCGATTCACTGCGTGCAATCCACTGTCTTTATTGCATTCTTGCTTTTGGTGTGTAGTGATGAATCCATGGTTATGAATCGTCTCTTTAAACTCGTTGGACTTCTCGTAAACACCTCCAAGCAATCGGCTGAGGTTCGAGCACAAATGCGTTTTTGCTTCGAATTGAGCAAATGCGGCACCCAACTTGCAGAAAGCTTTCTTAAACCCCATTTATGATGTAAAATACGAATTATTCGTTCATAAGAGATGCCCACGGCTTCCTCAATTTCACGTAGTTTTCTTCGACTATCAGCCAAACTATGTCATGTATTTTTCCACAATTCCTGGCATGGTGGGTATATGGAGCGAACAGAGGTTGGGGAAATTTCTAAGAAAAATTACTAGAAATTATAATATTCTTTACGAAAAATGAAACAAGAACTATCCATGAACTGCGAAAAGAAGGAAATAATTGTTTTAAAATTTCTAAAATATACAAAAATCTGTTAGTGTTAACTTAATTTCCTACGCGACTCTATATATCTATGTATGTATACATATTACAGTGCATTATCTTACTAATACTATACAGGCAGATACAAAGGTTACAGGCAGGGACTTTGCACAAGCAGGGTCGAACCTTTCCCGTGCGTACTTAGGCTCGAGCCGGCTAAAAATTTCTCCGCCCTCACTAAACAGAAAGTTGCGATGCCTGTTTATCGGTAAAACTGCTAACCGCACAATTTTCGAGATGGTAGTAAGGAATAGTAATAGTAGTCAGGAGTTTTGCCGATGTGATATAATGTCTACCAATTGTAAGAAGATATATACGTACATACGTACATATCCGCATAGTAATTCAAAAGTCTATAGTTGAAGCTGGTTGTAATTTATTACAAAATTAGTGCAACTCAGCTAAAATGTTGATAAGTGGGTTACGGTTCATTGTAACTGACTCCCCACAGAAAGAGACGTGAGAAACTTTCTGGCACAGCTTTTATTAGAATATTCTTGATGCAGTGATATTGTAATCCTCGAGTTTCTCATTTTGTTATTAATCTGTATGACGTAAATACCCATAAATAAATGTAGTTCATTCGTAAGCAATTTTATTTATTAAGAATCGTTTGGCAAACAATCATTTGAACGCTAGACAGCCTCATTGCTTGTATAGTAGTGTTTAGGACTGATTGTACCTTATGCGGACAAACGAATTCATAACGTTTTGTTGGTGACGCATTGTCTCTACCTTATGGTTTGTCGAATGCTGGAAAACGTCCATAAACCGGTGAAGTAATATTCTTTACGAAATACATTTTTATGTCTTTCGCATGACAGATGGTAGAATAAGCGCAGAATATATAGTTAAAGAGTGAAAATAAGCTATTGAGTCAAACAGCATACATTTACAACCAAGTTAATGGCTGCGGGAAGAAAGAAGCTATATCAAAAAATGAGAGCTAATTTATTTACTCAAAAAAGTAGATAACTGTGCGGACCTATTTATAATATGTACTTACTTGTATAAATGTGCCATCAAAGAGTGTCACCCACTTATAGTATTCTTAAGATCAAGTAAATTCTAACGAAAGATAAGATACTAGCAGTAGCATGTATATTCTATCCTAATAAATCTATTGACGCTGACCGACCCTTTTCTAGGCATGACGAAAATAAAGTTATCCCAGGGTAATGATAAGTTACCAATTAATTGTTAGCTTTGAATCTCGTGGATATCAAAAAAGGGAACAAATTAACGGTGTGCGGGAAGCTGCCAATATATCCCAGTACAGAAGTGATTGAATATTCTTAAATAAAATGATTCTCACTTTTGTCATATCATATTTGGAAAAGATCTATCTACATACGAATTTCGACAACGAATTCGCCAGTTTCGGTGGATAGAAAGTGAAGAGCCCACTCCACTGTGTCACTTTTGACGTGTTTTGTGAAACGTTTTAAACTATAATCTATAAATGCATTTAACGTATCAGTTGCACCTTATAGCGAAATGATTTATTTAAGGAAAATAGTGAACGCTAATGAAACATCCAACATTGGCCATCAGTGGTGGATACAAAAGAGCTATGAGGCGAAAATGTGAAGTTTGTCACTCAAACTATACAAGCAAACTGAAAAGTTTAATTATGTAGAAATGAGAAATGGTAAATTAAAATTTAGTTCCGAAATACTATTTCAAAGAAATATTAAATTAATATATTTACATTTATTAGTAGTAAGTATAATTTCACTTTATTGACACTAATTCGCAGGTACTAGCCAGTTGGATACAGAAAGATACTATCCTATACCATGCTCAACTTACACGTGTAATACTTGTGGTAGGACTTATACCAGAAAAACAAGCCTTTATTTACACGTAAAATTTTGTTGTGGTAAGGAACCAAAGTTCCAGTGCCCTATGGAAAGTTGTGGATACAGAGGCAAACTGAAACAGCATGTTAAGCAGCATTTAAGAAATATACACAAGTTAAGCGAAGAAAAACAACAAAAGCTTCGCATCAATTATGTATAAGCATTTAGTTATTTGTAACAGTTAACTTTTAAAAGAACTAAATAAAAGGAAAGTACTATACATTTAATTATAGAACAGAGACTGAGCTAACACTTACATTCTATAAATGCCATGTTATTTCTTTAAATTGTCTGATTAATGTAATAAATTATGTAGACTATTACATAACAAACACAATTCGTCATGTTTTCCTAATATAATTTCAGGAGTCATATTACATTATATCCGTGGTTGGGAATTGTTAATGAAGCGTGAAGGTTGGTTCCATTGGCTAATTTCAAGTGCATATGACTATTTCTTTTTGTAGCTCCACTGACGATAATCATTACTTAGAATCATTTTGTTGTAGATGTTCTAATAGAGGAAAACCGATATGGTAAAAAGGTACTAGACGCCGGAAACTAGAGTTGAAGAAAACCCAATTGTTTTTAAGCATGCATCAAATCGATGGTCATTTACCTATGGAAGGCCCAACTAGGCGCAGATGCTCTAGATGTGCGCTAAATAAGAAAGAGAAACGAACCACCATCCTTTGTGATTTTTGTAGGATACCTTTATGCGTCCACTGCTTTGTTCCCTTTCATCTAAATATCTGAAATTATACCTTTGCAGTCTTTCTAACTATCGATTGTTATACTGAATACTGTTATTTTAAAAATAAAAGTAATTTAGTTTAAGAAACTGATTTAATGTATTCCACTTACTTCAGTGCTGCACTATAAGTGAAATTACTTCGATTGTTTGTACGTTGTGGTAGACATAAATCGATGGAAATGTAGACGACAAAGTGACCACCATTCGCCTGAAAGATGAGTAATCAACATGATCGCAGAATGTATGATAATTTATAGAAGTCAAAGATAGCCAAGGACTTGAGATAAATTCTTGGGTACCCTAGAGGACACGTTACAAATATTGGAGTATTTCTTTCTATTTATTATTCTGATCAAGGTCGGAGACGTTTTTCTTTACTTTTATAGTGATTACGACATTCAACAAGTTGTGAGGTAGTGTTAAGAAAATACATTCGTTATACATTTATATCCGAGAAGCTATAATAATGGAGTTTATTTTTCAAACTGTTGCAAGCGGCGCAATCTAAAGTTATAATAAGATTATACGTTTATTCGATGATCAGTGACAACAAATATTGATTCTCTCCTTAACTTCTTTAGGTCCACACACATGGTGGTTTCCGCACGGTTTGACTCCCGTTGTTTTATTGGTATTAGTATTGGTACAATTTGTTCAAACACACGGACCGAGCGACTACCGTCAGGCGACAGTTGTGTTTATCCCGCTGGTATAGAGAGTGTTCAGTCAACTTGCGAAAACCTTGTGGTACGATGAAAATTCAAAACAGAATTCATAGATGCAATTCAAAAATGAGAGAATTTGAAATATGAATGAATCTCCTAAGAGGTCAAGCTTCACAAGAACAAGTTATGTTTAACCTATCTTTGAAAATTAGATGCGCTCAGTGCTTCCACTTGTTTTGTTCACACTTATTTCTTTGTATAACACTCAAACGCAAATTGCTTCTTCAACTTCCATGTTTAAAGTGTGGCCTCCATATTAAAACCAGAATTTGGAAAAATCTTGGAAACAGCGTAATTTTTGAAAGTGCAGTCTTCACGCTTTTTTGTTTTCTGAACCCTTTAAATCTGAAATGGTACTGCCAAACGTTTTAGTTCAAAACTCAAATACTTTTCGCCCAATTATATTTAGATATACACCGATGTAATTAGTTTGTTGTTGGTAACACTGTTTCACAATGTTTTTCTTTTCATTACTATTAGTTAAATCGTTTTAGATGGGTTTGCTGATTAGTACAACCTTCGATTTGTGTTGGACAACAGAAGAGAAGGAAGCAACAGGCACCAAGAAATATGAAAGTAAACAGTGATATACACACGCTCCTTACTCTATGGGAAATTACAATTTGCTGAAATTTTTATTCGAAACAACTTTAAGAAAGTCAATCCCAGGAGCGAAGGTTTCAATGCTGGTGGTCAGAGTATGCAAATAGACATTGCCATGTAATAACAAATTAGCTCTTATTAGCACTCTTCGGCGTTTGTGTCGTATTGCAGGCTTCAGTAGTTTACTGTAGTTAGCACTATTTATTGCAAAACTTGAAAAATGCCATACAAAGGCATTTTATCGTTGTGCGAAATTGCAATTCATGCATCTATTATTGGCTCACCCTTCGTGTAGTGTCGATTGTGCTCCTCCAGTTCGGTTCATCAAAAGGGACATTAAACCGTTGAGGATAATTGGAAGGTGTCGATGCTGTGTGACTCGCTGCCCGGCTTAATGGAGTTCTTTTCATAGGATATAAAGAAGTGTGATACGATGGAAGAAGAAAACTATGTTGAAAAATAATGTAATATTTTTTGATTTCTGTTGAAATAAAGTTTATACGTAGTTGTGTTAGAGATAATAACTGATTCACTCATATATAAGGATATCGATCTCTTAAATGAATTAGTGTCTTAAGTTCGATATGCGATATAAATATTCAGGAAATGTTTTAGCACACGCACACAAATCTTTTATTTCTATAATTTTCGTATAACGCACAAGAGAAAGAAAATAATTGGCAATACTTTTCTATTAGGTTCATTAAAAGAAACAAAATGATTATACTTTTTTATATAACATGATGCTGTTGATAGTTCACTGATGACTATATTGGAATAAAATATGTATCCCACACATAGTTTCTTTTATATTTAGGTAAATAAAATTATATATCAATTTAGTAATAGATCTAAATGCATGAGCCGCAAGAGCACCCAAAACTTACTTACCATTGCATTTACTCCGTAAGTAAGCTAAATGTGATACGTCAATGTATTATATAGTAATTTTGTTTTATTCTAGGTCATAGAAGACGGTTTCGAGATACTAAATCCAAATTATTTGCGTGTGGGGGTTGTCAAAGGTCTTATAAATATGCAAGAAACCTTCATGCACATCAGAGGTATGAATGCGGAAAGGAACCACGCTTCATTTGTTATTTCCCAAATTGCCAATATAAGTGTAAAGTTAAAGGAAATCTAAAATACCACTATATCAGTAAACATAAAACCTTAGTTTCGGACGTTGGCAACCTGGAATGATAGACCTTTGGAGATTGGAATAGTTGTTAATTTTTAGTATACTATATAGATATACATACATGCTAGTTAGCAAGCAGAACTTTAGGTCCACATTGTATTTATACCTAAGTTGCCAAAAGTATATATGTTAAAAGTACAATTGAACTTCTATTGTACCAACTTCTGTGTAACAAATTTCTAAATATAACGGATTTTGAATTATCTCTAAAAGCTACCATGTCATATACCCTGTAGTATAAAGTCTATTGCAACGTACGGAACTTTTCCTGGTGGAGATCTGATACAGTTATAAAAACGATTATACTTCTCTAGGGTATTATGTTAAATGTTAACCTACCAAGAAAATATTTACATCAACAATCCAATGAAATAATGCCTACCTTTATTTCAGTAAATAATATTCACACCTTTAAGTAGGTACGTATTTTTCACTTTCTATTGATAACATTTTTTATTGTTGTCCAAATAGCGAATAAGGAAGTTTTTGGAAGACTACAAATTCATTATCTGTACAAAAATTCTATAGAATTCTTGTACCTGGGATCTGTGAATGATTTTGTTCGGATATTGAGTTGTGGAATTAATTAGTTACATTACATGGAGGAAATCAACAGCAAATCTTTGTTTAAAAGTGGCTTGTATTTGTTTTTAGATCGAAGTAGGCGGAGAATTGAATCCAGATTTTTCTCGTCCTCAAGTCAATAAAATTACTCATAAATGATATAGCCCGCAAGGTTGCCGTTTAAGCAAGATCATTATCAAATGATATACATATATACTATTTAAAAAGAAACAGAATAATTATCTAGTCGAAAGAGAATACTACGATTTGTTTTTCTTTCTTTTTTTCTTTTTGTAGACTAAGCTATACAGAAGCGAGAATTTAAGAGAATACAAACAGTCAGACCTGAACGAGCGACGCACGTCGTAATTGACCCTATGTACAGATATCTACAAATTGAGCAACTGCATGTGTTGGGATTACTTAACCTTCCTATACTCACATCAAAATGAAAGACGTATACTATACTATATAAGTCGGTCTCACAGACCGTATGCGTGAGTATAGGAAGGTTAAATGTTTGTATTAGAGACGGGCACAATGGCACTTTTCGCAGAAATGGCTGCGCGATTCTGGATCTTTGTAAAGATCCGCTTTAGTAAGACGGTTCTGAGCCAAACGGATATCGTGGAAATTTCAATACATACGATGTGTATACGTGTATTTATTCGATTTGAAAATGCTTATAAATAGTGAAACGCACAGATGATGTGTAGGTCGAAAATTATCTGTATATAAGCTCTTTAAACTTGTTTATGATGCAGACAATGTCTGATCTGGCGATTTTATATTGCATATATTCTGTTTTTTCTGTGTCCATATTTTTCACTTCCTATTTATGTATAAGGTTCTAAGTTTGTGTGATGAGTACAGGCATGCATAGTTGTGGTTCAGTAGAACCATCTTAGTGAAACGCAGTTTTACGAAGATACAGGCCTGGTGATTCGTATCCGTCCATTGGTCGTACTAATAGAATTGCATGAGGACAGGAATCAAGTAACAACTAACAAAGGGAGGGCTCGATGTAGTCGATGTGTGGGTCACGGATTTCAAAGACCTTTTGGGATAAGAAAGTACTGGACGTCAGTGATCTATAGACCCCCCCCCTTTTAGCCGCCAACACTCAGCCGTTTTTGGGAAAAATCGGTTTGAAAAAGTTACGCGCTTCATATACCCGTACCTTTGCACAAGTTATCGCTAAGGCATCTTGGCTGCGTGGGTGAGAACTCGATTACCAACCGGACGGTCAAGGTCCGACCCCAGGCAAACAATTTTTTTCAATTTTTACTTATCGAAGCCTGTTTCTTCTTCGCCCTGCGTTGTTCATTTGTATTTAACGAAGTCTCTCATTTCTTCTTTTCCCAAACCACACACCAAAATATCAGTTGGATTGGTAACTCACTCACTGTTCTGTTTATAAAGACGAATAGTGAAGAATGAGAAAGTTAAGGGTAAAATTATTTTCTACACCAAATAACGATGCATGACATTAGTCAGTGATGAATAATATCGTTTAAATATCCACTGATTGTGTAAATTGAATGACAGCATTGTTGAAGAAGGAACAGGCTTCGATAAGTGAAAAAGAAATGAAGAAAACTTGTTTGCCGGGAATCGAACACGGACCGCCCGGTTGGTAGTCGGGTTCTAACCCACGGACTCGCGCTGTCTTGGCGATAACTTGTGCAAAGGTACGGGTATATGAAGCGCGTAACTTTTTCAAACCGATTTTTCTCAAAAACGGCTGAGTGTTGGCGGCCAAAAGGGGGAGGTCTATAGATTACTGATGTCGAGTACTTTCTTATCTCAAAAGGTCTTTGAAATCCGGGACCCACACGTTGTGCCCCTTGTAAGAGCCGAGCCTCGTCCTGCTAAATAATAGTGAAACGGCTCTCAGGGTTTGCATTAAAGAATCGCTTCTCAAGAGCCGGTCCGCATCTGAGCCGCCAACACTAGTTTGTACTAGTGAAACTTGATAACAAAAATTAAAAACCTACATACTCCAATTCAGATTACTTTTATAAGAAAAGGGAAGGGTCAAAAATTTTAAAAATATATATATATTTAGGGTTTCTAGTGCAGTAGTAATGCAAGACATCCACTGTTACTCACTCTGTACGATCATGACATTCATCACACTACGGCTCGATATAGCTACCTTACTATATATTAATTTTTTATTTAATAAATAAATCAAATTAAAAACAAAATACTATGGAAGCCGTTACTTCGTGATAGTTAATCATATTGATACACAGGAAAACTTGTACTTTGTTTTATATCACTTATTTAATGAGACACAATGTGACTATAATTTCGACATAGATCATGTTATTATCAGACGATAAAAATACGTATGGGTAATATAGAAAAGGGTACGGTGTATAGAGTAATTAAAGGAGAAACCTACGAAGTAATTGATACGGAGAATTGAATAAAACATTTTACAGACTTGTATTATGATTGTCCTGGGTTAATGAGAATATTAAACAGATTAGTCTTAAATACTATACTGGTATAGATTTCTATGGATTCTAAAATATTCAATTGTTAACCTTTTTCTCCCTATGGAGAATAGATTTTATTATTCAAATCATGAAAGACATGTCCTGTTTCTAAAATATTGTTCGCGACATTAGAATCCGGTTTATTATTTTTGAACGAACTTAACTGTTCTTTATACCTAATTTAAGTACAGCGACCAGCTTGACCTATGTAAAAACTATCACACTCTGTGCAAGATAACCTAATTCAGTTTGAGATCTGAAACTGATTTTAAAATTATGTTTCGATAAAATGCTACTTATATTCTCTCTAATGGATTCAAAATATGTTAAAGATATAAACTGCGATTTCTTATTTAGCCTACTCGTAGGAAAAACACTATTCTAGATAGTTTTTTGTCTTCTTGGTTTTATAAATTTTGAGGTTCAATTTTTATTTTTCCTAGGAGTGGGCTAGATCGCAGTTTATATCTTTAACATACGATATTCTGGACCCATTAGCGAGATTGTAAGTAACATTTTATCGAGACATAATGTTAAAATCAGTTTCAAATCTCAAACTAAATTATCTCATTTGCTTGTTAATAACAAAGAGAGGGAGAAGAAAAGAAAAAAATTGAATATTTTAGTATCCACAGAAATCTATGAAGGTATAATTTATTAAGAATTCGAATGACACTGTCCTTAGGGACCAGCTGAAGATTAACTGTTTAAGATTCTCATTCCATCACGACAAGCATAATGTAAGTCCTTAAGTATTGTTCAATTCCCCGTATTATTAACGTCGTAGGTTTCTCCCTTAATTACTTCTGTGTAGCATATATGTATATATTATGCTGTTTCTATTTTGTTCAGGCGAAATGTTATCATTTGATAATGACATGATCTATATCGAAACTATGGTCACGTTGTCTCTCAATAAATAAGCGATATAAAACAAAATACTAGGGTTTCTGTGCATAACTAAAATTAATTATTTTCATAATTTGTTGCATATTGTTCAGGAGCCCAGGTGCACAGTACTGGAAGGATGAGGAGCTTAAGGTTGTAAGGGTTAAACAGGATCGTGTCCATATGCATTACCCGTCATTCAAATTAGATATCACACACATTTTGATAAATAAAAATAATAATAATGCAAGCATAGCCTTCCATCGCCACATCGAGTTATTTGTTAAAAATAAGTAAATAAAAATTTAACAATTTCCTAACGGTCTGGCAACATATTGGATAGTTTTGCTATAGTCCTTAATTACAAGCAATATAATTCTATATTTGTGCATCCCAAGTTTTTGTTTATGAAAACGTAACTTTTTGTTACCGAACTGATTGTGAATTTGTTAGTATTGGGTTGTAAAAAAGAAACTGCCTGATTGTAACCTCTTTACTAGAACGATAAGAATTATTGTTAGGTATAAGTTTAACGACTGATTATGCAGAACATCTCGTAATTGAGCTGCGCCACTAAGTATATAATCGACAAATAATGTCCTTTTACTTCATTAAGTCGTAGTACACTTTGAAAACTGATTTATTATGCCTTTATTTACGAATTATATTGTTTTCGAAGAAATCATATTTACTGCTTATTACCCAACCCTTCATAATTACATCCTCGTGGATTTATGACGTGTATAGAACCTAGTACTAGGCTTCTACCTGCCATTCGTTAGTTGCACGAAGACCATTGACAATATTACAAGTGTTTTTGTATTTTTGAGTTTCTGTGCAAGAATTTTTACTTAAACTTCGGTTAACCGTCTATTCCTAGTGTTAACTTCAATACGGCATGGAAAAGCCTAGTACTACCTCGACGAGAAGAAACTTAGAATTCGAATCGGCAAAAAATGCTCTTAACAACAAACGACAAACATCACTACCATTGTGTTCAGAAAAGCACCAACACAGACGATAGTAACATTCTGCACTTAAGATTATAAAATGTATATGCTTTTATTGCAGAATGCAAATGCTAATTGAGGCAAGCATTAAATTATTCGAGAAAATCTTGCAATCTTATTTCTATCAAACCCCTTCTGTGACGATTTGGTCATGTATAATGTATGAAAGAACAGGACCTCTTTATTTCTCCAAACCTCACCAAGGACGTTATCAATAAAAATAGAGGGCAGCTTTCGTAACTCGAATCTTCAACAGCCAGAAAATAAATTCGAATTTAGGAAAATTCGAGTTGTAGTAACATTCAGACAGTTTTACCCTTAGGGTTAAGCGCCTTAAACTGGGCTATTGATTAGATTCAAGGAATAAGTCGAGTTGAAGAAGTTCTGGTTAGGGAGGTTCCATTGTGTACAGCAAAAATGGTAAGAAAGTGTGAAAGATCAGATGACATAATTAAGACTGGTTTAAAAACGGGTACATAATTAAATATTCAACGTGTTCTATATAGTATATAGTAATACAAATATAAATTTCAACAGAGTTAATGTTTTATTCTATATTTTGTTCTTATATTTTCTATCTATTATTTATATTAAGATATGAAAATCACCAAATCAGGAATAACGGCTAATTCAATTATCAGGTATTGTAATTATAGAGGTTAAATGTAGTCAATTACTCAAACGCGCATTATTTAGACAAAACATTTTCGAAATTAGCATGTAAATTTGAAGCTTTTTTATTTACATTTATTTCAACGTAAAGTTTTTATCTTATCGATTTGAGATAAAAAAATAGTGAAGCTTTTGTGGTGATCCAATAATAGGAGTACATAATAGATTGCAAATTGACCGACTTTCTTCAATTCCGGTAATTCGGTAAAAAAATTTCTGTACCGGTTGCCTTTGTTTTCAGACTTATATTGAAATTAAACAGCAGTAAATCTAATATATTTAAACGACCAATTCTTGTATATATGTATATATGTAGTGCTTGATGTTTGTACATATGAGAAATCCAATTAAGGAATTCCCCAATATGTATCAAACGTGCGTATTTTTGCAGTTTCTACTCTACACGAGTGTACAACTGTTTTTCGTACACCCTCACGCAGAGCTGCTGTTACGCTTTATTCGGTTAATCCACCGTGGAAAATGTGATAATTAATATGATTGGAAAACTACCTCCCACCATTTGCAGACGCGTTTCGCGGTTTACCGCTCATCAGTGCAACTTTTGTGAGAAGTAGTTTCCATTATCGACTTACGTCTATAAATAGTAGTATGCTTGATGTTTGTACATATGAGAAATCCAATTAAGGAATTCCCCAATATGTATCAAAATTATCACATTTTCCACGGTGGATTAACCGAATAAAGCGTAACAGCAGCTCTGCGTGAGGGTGTACGAAAAACAGTTGTACACTCGTGTAGAGTAGAAACTGCAAAAATACGCACGTTTGATACATATTGGGAATTCCTTAATTGGATTTCTCATATGTACAAACATCAAGCATACTACTATTTATAGACGTAAGTCGATAATGGAAACTACTTCTCACAAAAGTTGCACTGATGAGCGGTAAACCGCGAAACGCGTCTGCAAATGGTGGGAGGTAGTTTTCCAATCACATTAATTATATATATATATATATAGAATTAGGTTCCCGAAAACGGCTCTAACGATTTTGGTGAAATTTAGTACCTGGGGGTTTTCGGGGACGAGAAATCGATTTAGCATGGTCCCGGGAAAATCCATTTTGACCCGGTTTACACACATTTCTGGTATTGCGGTACATGAAATTGGTTATCGAAAATAACTTTAGCAATTTTTATGCAATTTAGTATCTGGGGATTTTCGAGAACACAAAATTGATCTAGCATGATCTCGGTCCCAGGAAAATTTTTTTGTCCAGAAATACCAGAAATGTGTGTAAACCGGGTCAAAATGGATTTTCCCGGGACCGGGACCATGCTAAATCGATTTCTTGTCCCCGAAAACTCCCAGGTACTAAATTTCACCAAAATCGTTAGAGCCGTGTTCGAGAACCCAATTCTATATATATATACAAGAATTGCTCGTTTAAATATATTAGATTAGATTAGATTTATAGTTTAAATGTATATTCCTGGAATCATTTAAAATATTAAAAGCAAACCATTTTTAACGTTTAGACATATTTATTTGTCTTCCTCAGAAATTGGAGTCTTAATATAAAATTACCTTAAGGTAGGTTTTGTTATTTCAGGAAGATATCATGAAATGTAGTGATTATTGAAAGATATTGATGATTTTTTATATATACTTACAACTTAACAATTTTTTGAATGGTCTTAATTTATCATGCAGATTTATTTAATATACAAAAAAATGACACAAATATCACATCGGTAAACTCCTCACCACACAATTGTTTATAATAAAATCGGTGACACGTGTTTCGCTAGCTCGAGGCAAGCATCTTCAACAACCGTATAAACCGAAGTGAACCGAACCGAACTTCGGTTTATACGGTTGTTGAAGATGCTTGACTCGAGCTAACGAAACACGTGTCACCGATTTTATTATAAACAATTGTGTGGTGAGGAGTTTACCGATGTGATATTTGTGTCAGTAAATTACACCACAGTTCTTGCAATCACCTTTATACAAGAAATGGAGATCTATACGTTTTGAGTAATGAAAAACTGAAATTTATACATAATTATTAATTTGAGGGAGGTTACTTTTTAGTTTGCTTGACTTACAACGATAATTTTAATGATTAGTTGAAATGATAAAATTAGCTTTTATGCCACTACATCTTGTCTTGTTTGAATATAGTTTTACTGTGAATGATAGTTCTGATATTTCGTTATGAGCGGGTTTCTTTTCAGACGTTTTTTCTAATACACATTTTTAGCAGCAAGTGTGATTATGTTATTGATATATTGAAGTTTATGTAGATAGTCTAATGTAATAGATTGTATAAAGGTTATAGATTGTTCAAACAATTAAAGAATGGGAATGTATTTTTGATAGATTTTCTATCGCACTTCTGTCATTTACTGCATATTGCTCCTGATTTTTATTTGAATTAGTTCCAAAATATTGCGTGCTTTGTCGTTTATTTCGGTATTTAAAATGTTGGTGTCACTAAAGGTAAAGGTATGACCCATCGCGTTTACATGTTTTTTAACGCAGTTGTATTATTAGAGTGTTTCTGAAGATGAATTAAATACCTATAATTCGAAAGCTTAGAGTTTAAAAAGAGAGTTTTATTTGAACTCACTCTTGGCTGCGATCCCCAGAAGTTTGACCATCTTTTTACTTTTGTCCTAACATTGCACAGCCAGTACTTCCTTAAATTATATTAAATAATGCTTTATTCTGAGTAAATAACAAATCTAAATAAATAACTATGTTCTCAAGAAATTAAGTAACTAGTCTAATGAAATAACTATTCTGTACAAATCTCTTATTATTACGCATTTTTTGGAAACAGCATAGTTTATCTCTTGATAGGATCCCCTAATTGTGATGTAATCTTGCTACAAATTAAGCTGGCTGCCGAAAAGCCTCTTCTGATTCCACACTTGTTGGCTGACAGGTTAGTTATAAACTATACAGCATTCGTGTGCATTTCCCTCTTATTTGTTGCTCTTCAAAATTATTTATTTGTTTTTTAACCACTGCTGTTAAATTTTTATTTTTACCTTGCGTTTGAGTCAGTACTTGACAATTTATTAAGACAACATTATTAAGAGCTGTAGTTTATCTTTTATAGATAGCGTAGCTGATGCTGAAGAAACTGACTCAAGTGACATTAAAGATCCAAAGTCTTCGGAATCAGAATCATCAGTTTCTAATAATTCAATGTTAGTGTTTGTTTGGTTTTTATCATAAATGCGCTCTATTAATTCTACGATTACTTCATTATAGTAGATTCGTTGGTCTTAGTAAAAATTCCGTATTCCTTTTCATATAAATTCTTGAAATTGCAAAACATCAGAATAAACAGTTCGTCGTTCCTTTATACGTCGTATTAATGTGTTTTTAAGTTCGTTACTTAAAATTTTTTTAAATTTTTCTTTTAGATATTTTTGTAATATATCGTCATTTTTTGTTGGCGATTTTCGAGAGATTATGACTACTTTTTGTACCTTTATTACCAGAGAATTTAATATGTATATTTTGTAATTGGCAGTCAGTAGATGCGATTTATATTATTTGGAAAGTTTCGTCATCATTTTCATCGTCTTCGTCATCAGAATGATCCGTATCAGCTAACACAAGTTCCTCATTATCGCACTCAATTTCTTTGAAATTATTTTGCTATAAAGCACTTCGGTTACAGCCAATTGCATACCATGTGCGAGACATAGCTGATTGTTTGTACCGATCACTTTTCTTACTTTCTTCATTATTGAAGCTCCATATGTAATCATCGATACTATATTATGCACTATACTAACTCCCGTAGTTTATTTTTAATGAGACTTAAACATTTATCGGTGGGCATAGATCCATGAATACGACATAATCCGATGTTCCAAAAAAAAATGACATGTATGAACATTAGTGTTCTTGTATCGACGGTTCTTAACGTCTAACTATCTAACTCATCTAGTTGTTAAACTAAATGCTTTAAGTTTATGTTGTGACATTTTGTTGACATCTTGTTTCTTAATTCGAAATCCTCGTTAGTTTTGAGACTAATATTTTCATAGTGACTTTTGAGATGACTCTTAAACCGATGATGATACTTTCACTGGATGTTTTAATTTTCTTTAAACACTGTTTACAACAGCCACATGTTTTACTTGTGTACGGTTAAAATAGTATCACGGTGAAATTTTACCCATATCTACCAACAAGAGAAATATATTAAATGACAAAATAATTTCACTAGTTCCTACACTTCTGTTAGTTTTCCTAAATTTACATATTTGAATTAAAAAAACCATACAGCATGGGTAATGCTTGTAATCAATTATTCAAATAAATTTACTATTATAATCTATTATGGTCTTTTATTAGTAGAACAATATTTATATTCTACGTAATTACTCTTACAAATTGTAACTTTTGCAACCAATGATATTACTACCTTTGGTTTTATACTTTTAACCACTGAACTGTAAGCTGCACTCACCAGAATAAATTCAGAACCGAGGATAGCAGCGTATCCCTTCCAGTATAGATACTTAACACGTCTAAATCTAGATCACTGCACCCTACAACATGTTGTAAACGGTACATGGCTACAAAAACAATACTTCCAGTGCGGTTTCTAAAGAGCGCTAAAAATGAGTTTATTTTGTATTTACCATCTGCGTGATATAATAGGTAACAAACTAAGGTGTTAAATAAAGCATTTTCGTTTAAGTAACGTAAGGCTTTTACTAAATGCTTTGGAAACCTAAAAAAATAATTATTTCTATACTCATTCTGTTTGTATAGGTATTTAATATTCTTTCCAATTACCGGTAAACGATCGCAAATTACCGGTAAAAAGTTTGAAAGAATTTACGTAATTTACCGGTACTGCAATCCTTGGTATATAATATCCATTGCACTTCAGAAATTCACTCACACAGATGGAAAAATGTGTAAAGTTTATTATTTATACAGAATTTATAGTAGGTAACATTTAATCGCTAGTGTAAAGCGTAATTCATTGTCTATACCGATAAAATCGCTAAATACCCGTTGCGCGTACGCTTTGGACCAACATTTTGTTCTATTGCAACAGGTACTTAATAATACTAATAACAAGTGCTTTATTGTCTTCCCAACCCATGTATTATTTACTTCGGTTTCCCTTTGCAGTGTTCTATTACCGAGAGCATACCATGTTCTGAAGGTCACTATTTACTCTTCTCGCTACTACGATTTTTTGTAATGTGAATCGTTGACAATTTGCAATCTTTTGAAAACGTCCAAGGATTAATTCTTTGATAGATCTTTTTGTACTAATCGCGTTCATCCTATCGCCATCTTTCAAATTCGACCGGTGATTTGGACTTAATTATTGCGCGATGAGAATTAGTATTACTTCGATGCAATTATGATTCAGCGTCGTTGAACACGTCGAAATCCTGTGCATAAAATATTGACTCTTATATTAATTGTTTTAGAGTTCAGGTTAAATTATGCATTATTGCATTGTTGTACTTAAGTATACTTTGATAACAAGCGGTGCGTGTAGCATCGGTAATGTTTAAAGGTACTTTTATGTAGCTTTATCTGTGTTCAGAACAGTGCTTACATCGTGAAAAGTAAAACGTATTATTTTAATATAAATGTGTTTGTCTTGTTTCCCGAGCTTAAGTTGCATTGCCAATACGTGGAAACTTATCGAGCTACCTATTATAAAACCTTACATAAAAGCTATGAAAACAACTTCTCAGCAAAAAGTAGTAAAAGATTTGAATAATAGTCACTAGTGTCAACATCATGGGCAAGGATATGGGAAATGTACTGAAAATGATATCCTGGAATATACATACCTTTGTTACAGTTTGATCGGTCCTTGTATATGACAGATAACTGCCCAGTTGTGTATTTATATTCGGATGGTAATTTCTGATATGTCAGCTAAGGAAGAATGAATCCTCTGAAAGGGAAAACTCGCGGTAAAGATATTTACTATGCCCTTTTCAATTTTTAAAAATCTGCTAGATCCCGTTTTACAAACTCATGGGCACTGAGATTTGATGATGATGATTTGAATCAAAATGAGTTTGTTGCATTGTGTTGAGCTAATGCTGACCCTCCATCGTCTTTTTTCGTTCCATTGCATCATTCATCAACAAGTTCTATGTCCAGAAACACTAAATATGGTGGATGTTATGAACATTGCTATGAAAATCGTAAACTCCATCCGTACCCAAAGAGATGATAGCATAATAGATATATAGCATGATAGATACTTGAAAAAATGGCTCTGTGAAAGAAAGCTTAACAGATGTGACATGTCATTTAAATAGCGTTAACTTAGAACTACAAGGGTAAGATAAAACCATTACCGATATAATTATCGCAATAAACACTTTTAAAAAGTAATTTGCAGCTACCGCTTAAACAATTAAATATAAATTATTTGAAAAATTTCCGACTTTGAAAGGAAAGGCCAGTCCCAATTAAATTGATTACGAGACAGAAGTAAGAAATAATGAGTTTAAAAGACAATTTTCGGATTTTAACAAATTGACGAATATTGTAACATCAATGACTGAAATATCAAACACCTTTTATTGTGACTTGTCTTCTGTCGAATATGAGGTTTTGCAGATGCTTTTAGATATAGTACATCACAAAGCCATAGCAAGTGATGCAAAACTTTTATATTTTATATCTGATGGTAAATATTCAGGGTTAAAATAAATTGCGCTTCAAATAATTGGATTACTTGGGTTAATGCGAGTCTGGATTTTCTGAAATGAAAATTATTAAATCAAAATATCGCAGTCATCTAACTCATGAAGAACAAGTTTGCGATTGTCAATCAGTAATTACGTGCCATCCTACGAAAGGTACGCGGACGACATGCAATACCATGCATCGACATCTAAAGATTAATGTGCTGGTGACGTATATACTAGATCTTCATTTAGAAATTAAACCCACGTGACTTCTTTTGAATATGGAACCAATATTACAGACTGATAATGCTAAACATAAAAATCACTGATTATTATTATTTTATAATTAAAATTTATTTGTTTTTCAAAATCAAGTGGATTTAATTGTTGAGCAACGATTATTTTATAAGGATGCATATAAAGTTTCTTAGTCATTGCCTTGTCAGTAGTTCCCACAGAAAGAAATTTAAATGAGTGAAAAGAAATTTAGTAGATATCTGCCCTGCTAATCTTACCACGGACTTGTGGGGGCTACGATCCATATGAACTGGCATGGTTTTTAGTTGCAACTGCAATTTCTTTCGTTAAATCGATTAATAACATGTCTTCGATGTTATCGAAGGCATCGTAATTGAGGTTAAAATTATGAAAATGTTGTATAAACTGATCAATACAGCTTTGAAATGAATACCAACTCTCTTCATGATCCTGAGTTCCACTTCGACACTGCGCTATTAAAATAAATGCATCTTGCTTCGATGTAAACACCATTGTCAAATATCTCACTACCTAAAAGTTCTTTTTTTTTTGTATTTTATATTGACATTTATTAGTGTCGGTAATGATGCACAATCTAAGAGAATTAATACTGGCTCGTTAGGTATTGTACTGAAATGTGTTGAATATGAAAATAGACATAACAGGAAAACTAATTTGTTAATTTCACTCCTAAGAGAAGGAAAAGCCAATAAATTTTTTTTTAGAAAACAGAAGGACTGTTTGAAAGTCACTTGAATGAATTATTATTGCTAATAAACATGCTTCCAGATTTTGATCATATTATAATGAAATACCTATATATCAATAACTCGACGTTACGCTTGTAAAATTCTCTACGGGTGTGAATAGGAGAAAGTGGTACTAAAATAGTAAATTGGCCGGATGTGTTAACCACACTAGGGACAAAATTAAGTTGATGGGAAAAGATAGGAAAACTTCCAAAGGTTACATCACTAACAAACTGCCCCACGAAGCTATAAAAGTGTAACCATACAATCGCAACTTGGTAACCTTTTGCGGAGTTATGCATGTTGATGTACTATTAGTTTAAACGCGATGTGTAGAATAGTCACACTTTCAGAAGTATATATGCTGTCATCGGCGCAACAGACCAAATTGCACATTTCTTTGTTTATTTGTCTACGCCTCTTCGTGTACGTGTTTCAGTCGTACAGGTGACATGTCGTAATATGTACTTCTGAAAGTGTGACTACTCTACCTGTTGACTATCTTTGAAGATTTGCCAATAAAGCTATTTTTGTATCCGGCTGGTAAGTTGCAAATACTACATTGCCGTAATTACTAATCACAACGAAGGTTATGTTTTGATCATATTAACTGTCAAATAGAAATCCTGAAATAACCTAAATAAGGTTGAAACAGACTATAGTTATGTGTCTGAGGAGTACAATTTCAGCAAACGCGCTTATACATTCCTGTTTGCATTTTTGGTTTACGCAATCTAAAAAGTTAGTTTTCATAAACCAAAAGTCCAACATATTAGATTTCATTCAGGCCATTTTTACCAATGTATGAACATGTAGACGTGCTCTTACCGTTTGCCTAACCTACATCGTTTACCTATTCATGCTAAATTGGTGACACTGAATTATATAAACCATGTTGCTGTTGCTGGTGATGGTTGTGCTATATTTATTAATTTAAGTATAATAAAGGAGTAGCGATATCTAAACCAGAAGATTTTTAAGTCAATTTATTAAAAAATTAATTGCAAAAGAAAAACAAAAATACTGAAATCACTTTGTACACATTACACCAAGGTGTGGACGCAACATATTGTTTGGGCAGTTGTTTTGAGCAATTTACCGATATAAATGGAAACAACGATTACACAAACCGCTAAGTGTGTACAACATGCTATTGAGGGATATCTTTATTTGAGCTCATTTGCTACGCTAGCTGACGTTTGGCTAGGAACCATCCCGTTCCGCCACCCACATAGTGTTTCCCATAATGTGACAATTTACCGCGAGACTCGATTTTAAATAGCCTACAAACGGACGTATTACAATAGGTTTCACGTTGTGTTATGCTGACACAACGTTCACTAGAATCAAACCTAATTCATAAATATCGTTAATTTAGCTTCGTGCATTATCATCGTCTACTTTCTATTTTTGACTTGCCTAATGTTGTTTGTGTTGCTTTCGTCTTTCGAAAACAACAACGTTATGTTTGTCTTTGGTGATTTGAAGTGCTTTTATGTTGTAGGTGAACCAGAGGCGTATTCTTGTGATATTTGTGGCCAAACATATCAAGCAAAACGATCATTATGGAGACATAAAAAGTATGAATGCCAAAAGGAACCAAGATTTTCTTGCAGTTTTCCTGGTTGTTGGTTTAAAACAAAGTTGAAATCCAATTTACACAAACATCGTAGACGGAGGCATAACGTTTCTTAGCAATAATTTTCCTATGTACATATTTATGAGAATTTAGTAGAATACATGATTATCTAGCCGTACAGATGGTTATCGGTTTATAAGCGTACCAACTGCTTTCTTCTGCATCTGTCAACTAAAGATGAAAATTTAGTTTAAAGTCACAAGCAGCGGAATAGGTAGAGAAATGTACCCGCCTCTTCAGCATCTTTATTTGAAAAAATTTGCACTAATTACAGCTATTATTCAAAACTATACGACAAATGATATATTAATATAACTGTGTGATTTCTGTGGTTTGTACATTTTTTACGATTTCACGTCAACTTGAAGATTCAGATGATTATTAGATTTCGTTGTAGGAGAGCTATAACTGAAGCTGTTTATAAGTTGGTTATGCTATTACTGATGTGTGTTTAACTCAGTTCATTTCTTTATAGAAAGATAGTTGTCTTTGTAAAATAAACACAGTGGAATATCGTACTTGGAAACTCACCGAAATAGAATATTGAAGCTTTTTTGTGTCTCTTCTATATTGTATTATGTTTTTTGACTTGTGACAGTATTTGTAGCAACTTCATACTGAAATATGTGCATGTCTCAGTTCACACGGAAGGGAGAAACGGAAGACGATGAGTCTTTTTTCATCTATTACCATCTTCTACCGCTTAGAGTTGAGATGGGAAAGGTGGTGAATAAAAGACGGAAATAATGCACAGTCAGTGTCAGCTTTATATGTAATACCATGGTGCAAGTACAAAACAGATCATTGGAAATCCGTTATTACTTTCTCCTCTTTTCTTCTTCTACCAATAGGTAATTCATTAAAGTAATTCATGTCGGAAGATGTATGTATGTATTTCTTCTTTAACAAACCATTTCAAAGTAACTTTTATCCTTATTTATTTTTCTTTAATTGTAGTTAATCATTCATAATTCTTACTAGTACTACAACATTCGAAGTTCATCACGCTTTCAGTAAAAAGAATACATATTTAAGAGGAAGGAACATAGAAAAATTGCTGCATACTCTTTCTGTGAAGGTCAAATTAATAGCCATTTACTTAGAACTACTGTTGATCAACAAACTCAATAGCGGCGCATTATGGATTGTATAGTATACGTCGTAACTGTTCAGATGGGGACCGGTAATTTCGCCACTACCAAATATCTTAATCCTTTTATTACTACCTCTAACATTAATCCCTAAGGTAATGTCGCCACCAATATGTCTAATAAATTTTTATTGAGTGTGCGAGATTAGTTAAAAGGATGGGAAAAGTTCACAAACAACAAATATCTTTTATTACTAGGGAAATCATATCGGTCCATCCCTAGTTATTACCCTTCAGTATTTACCAAGTGTCGGTTTTCTAAACATTTCTGAATGGACATCAAAATAATATGTATCCGAGGCAAATCAATTTTAGTGATTGATAATTTTAATTTCAGTTTTCACAAAAATGAATTAAATGTATATATATATATATATTTCGTGACCTTTTTATACTTATCTTATATATATATGATAGATCTCTACCACTAATAGGTCAATAAAACAAGGCTGGTTTGAACGATAGTTATATTTTCAGAACGTTTACAAACGTTTTCGGAATACCTTCTTCAGCGAAAATATAACTAGATAAATATATAAACAAACATTTGTTTTTTATTTGGGAACTATCAACAAAATAACTAGTGACTAGGATTTCTTGATATAGAGGATGTGTAACCAACTTTTATATATATATATATATATATATATATATATATATAAATTATAAAAACTAAATTAATGTGTAAACATACATGCAAATTAAGTAAAACCTTATATCAAAAAATCTTTGTCGAAATCTTAACAATTCTGTTCAAGGACTAGGGAAAACCCAAATTTAAAAACCTAGCCAAGGTTTCCTTCTTAAGAAATGCAAATGTCATTTTAACAAATTGCTATATACATTACTTAAATTTTGAATATCGGTTCTGAAATTAATAGTTTTAGTGTCTTTCTGTATATTTATCATTTCATATATTAGTCTTTTTATAATTATTCTCTGTTTTTAATATAATTGTGTTTTCAAAATCAAAGTAATGCCCAAGATCTTTGTAATGCTTTGTTACAGCGGTCATTTATAATGTGAAAAATTCATGGGAATTTGTAGATTCGGTTAGAAATCAAACAATTCCTAATAATTACGAATTAATCAGTTTAGATGTTGTTTCTTTATTTACTAAGATTCCTGTGGATTTAGCACTAAAATTTTTAGATAAAAAATGGAATTCCATAAAAGATTTTACAGATCTTCCAAAGGAGGAATTCATTGCAGCTTCGAAACTTTGTTTAAATTCTACTTATTTTACATATCAAAATAAAATTTATAAACAAATTTTCGGTACTGCAATGGGTTCTCCATTATCAGCAGTTATCGCAAACCTGATAATGGAGGACCTAGAGCAAACTTGTTTGGCAAAACTAAATTCTAGTGTAAGTTTTTACAGACGTTATGTGGATGACTGTTTTTGTTCCATAAGAAAGGATAGTATTGATGAGATATTAGATTCATTTAATAGTTATCATAATAGATTAAAATTTACATATGAGAGGGAATCTAATAACTCATTGAGTTTCCTGAACGTGACAGTCATGCATAATAACGGCATTGTAAAAACAAATTGGCATATAAAGTCTACCAATACAGGAAGACATTTAAATTATTTTTCAGAAACATCAAAATTACATAAAATTAATGTAGTTACCGGTTTAGTTGATCAAGCGGTTAGATTAGCTAATCCTGAATTTAGGGAAAAGAATTTAAACAAAGTTAAAGAAATCTTAGATAAAAATAATTATCCAAATAGTTTTTATGAAAAAATAAAAAATAGAATTAACAAATTATACAATAAAGGAATTAAAAATAATAACAATAAATGTTATAACGCTATTCCTTATAAAAAAGGTTTAAGCGAAAAAATAAAAGAAGAGTTTAATAAAAACAACATAAACATTGCTTTCATTCCAAATTATAGTAACAGATCTCTTTTTACTAATACTAAATCTAAAATAATTAAACAAAATCAGAGTAATGTAGTTTATAAAATAAACTGTAAAGACTGTGATGGTTGTTACATCGGTCAGACGAAACAATATTTAAAGAAAAGGTTGTATAGCCATAAGTATTCTTTAAATAATGATTTTGGTGCAATGACCGCTGTAACAAAGCATTACAAAGATCTTGGGCATTACTTTGATTTTGAAAACACAATTATATTAAAAACAGAGAATGATTATAAAAAGACTAATATATGAAATGATAAATATACAGAAAGACACTAAAACTATTAATTTCAGAACCGATATTCAAAATTTAAGTAATGTATATAGCAATTTGTTAAAATGACATTTGCATTTCTTAAGAAGGAAACCTTTGGCTAGGTTTTTAAATTTGGGTTTCCCTAGTCCTTGAACAGAATTGTTAAGATTTCGACAAAGATTTTTTGATATAAGGTTTTACTTAATTTGCATGTATGTTTACACATTAATTTAGTTTTTATAATTTATATATATATATAAAAGTTGGTTACACATCCTCTATATCAAGAAATCCTAGTCATTAGTTATTTTGTTGATAGTTCCCAAATAAAAAACAAATGTTTGTTTATATATTTATCTAGTTATATTTTCACTGAAGGAGGTATTCCGAAAATGTTTGTAAACGTTCTGAAAATATAACTATCCTTCAAACCAGCCTTGTTTTATTGACCTATTAGTGGTAGAGATCTATCATATAACAAAAAATGAAGAGAGTTTATGGAAGTGTTTTAATCGAATGTACAGGTGTACTGCTTATACATTTGGTGAAATTGAATTTAATTTAGTCGTCACAAAATCAAATGGGGAACACTGTCCTGAACCAAATTTGGCTGCTTTGAATCGACAAATTATCAATGATTTATGCAAGAGAAAAGCCGTTGATGATTTGGCCGAGAAACCATCCAAGATTATTACGTATTCTAAAGGAGTACCTATCGTCCACTGTAACTATCCTGTACGTAGAATATATAATAAGAAATATCTACAACTCTAGACATAAGATTTTTACATCGTATTTTATCTAATTTAGACAAAAACAGACAGAGAAGAACCAGTTTTGTTAATAGACGATGAAATTGAAAATATTGCATGCGAATCAAATATTCGAGTTTTGAACAATGTAACATGAATTTATATTGATGGTGCTTTCAATTATTGTACGTCTCACTTCTGTCATTTTTTTCCATTGATGGTTTAATGACACTGTATACCACTTTTATTTTATCTACTACCAACCAAACAGGCAAATATTGTTCAATGTAATTCAAAATAAATGTAACATTTTTAAAAACATTTTTAGGTTGTAATGGATTTTGAACGGTCCATATATAAAGCAGTTGAAGAAATTTTCATGCTCGTATTATTGCTTGCCGGTTCCATCTCAGTCAAGCGCACAAAGCTAATATTTTATATTTACATGATGTACAATTTTATTTAATTTTTATTATATATTATTAAAAGTTGTTACGGGTGTTGATAGATAGAAATAGATCCGCAGACAGAAATTGTTATCTATAAGTATAATGGCGGAAATACCGTTGGGATTAACGGGTGTTTCAAAAACAATGGCGAAATTACTTGTCGGATAACTATGCTAATGACACTCGGTGGCGAAATTACTAACACCCGTTAAAAACGCTATTGGCTACTAATACCGTCAATAACCGCACTTTTGTAAGAAGAGGCATTTAAAGGTTTAATCTAATTCTAAGGATTCTCTGGTTTCAAATTTCGAATTGTCTCTATTATCCCAACTTTATTCTTAGTTGTGGGAACGTATGGATCTACTTTTAGATTAGTATTTCTTAATTTCGTTCTCGCACGCTTCGGCCATTAATTCATTAACTTAAAATATGTTAAACATTAATCCGGATTCTACATACTTTTTAATTGAATCCTAACTGTCTAACTTGTACGATTTTATGAAGATTAAAATATTTTTGTGCTATATGGATATGAATATTGTGATTATAGAATGAAGTAATTGACATATCAGCATATTAAATACGGCGAAGATGGCACTTTCTCTAGATTGTTAGAAGCTTTCTATTTTAGTTCAATATCAACATTTGAAACTGCACTTAAACGGCATCACATACCTACACTCAATTACAAGGTTTTTTTATTATTTAAGACATTCGATTAGTTTTACTAACGACAATTTAATTCTTTTTGTGCACAGATATATTTGAATCATATATGACTGACACGATCTACCTCAATAATGTGTAAATTGCCTAGAATATTCTTCCTTTACCTGCTTATCAGTGCGTGAGCACGACTATTCTGTTTAATTTTTAACTTTCCTTTATTTTTAATGCTTATAGGGTTCATCTCTGTCTGTTATCAAACTAGATATTGTGATTGCGATTCTAGAAAGTTGAATATATACTTCTAGGGCTACACATCTTATAAATGAAAACAAACCAGTTACTAGCATTGTTTCTACATTAAAACGCATACATGTATAAAATTTGTAGAAGTAAATTACCATTAATGTAAGAAACGTAAAAACAAAAATGCATATGAACGAAATAATGTGCGCACTATAAATAAATATAATAAATACGTCAGCATAATTGAAAAACTTGTTGCCAGCATTTAGTTTTGTGTTGGGATTCTTCCTCTAAACTGAGTATGAAAAATAAAATTTATTAACATAGAGTGCATTTATGGATTTATTACAATTGATCTCTTTTAGGTCTATTCAAATTCTTCTGCGATACATGTGGTCGTGCCTATAAAGTGCAGAGGTCATTATGGCGTCATAAAAAATATGAATGTCAAAAGGAGCCGTCTTTTAGATGTCCTCATCCTGAATGTGGCTACAGAGCCAAACAAAAATCCAGCGTTACTTCGCATGTTTTAAATGTGCACCCTCCATATGGCATTCAAATTAATTTTTAAGTACTTTCTCACTAAAATCGTGTTATATAAATTTATAATTGATCTAATATGATAAATTAGATAGTATGTTGCTGTGAGTAGAAATTTTGCTATTAACATGCAACATCATGCACAAGCCATGTGTTCCACAGTCTTTACGTAGCTCGAATTTTACGTAAGGCGAATTACTAGATTACTTAAGTGCAACTTCGTAAGAAACTTCAATATTTATCACTGTTTATATAGGAGATACAACGTCGCCAATAGAGGTGCTCATGCAAGCCATAAAACATTGTTTTTGTCAAGATCGTAGTTTAATCGGGAGCGGTAGCAAGTTGCAAGGACGGATCGAGTGTGTATGTTCTGCGTCCTGCCAATAACTCCGATCCTGACAATTTTGGCTTCCATGAGCAACTATAGTCATCAATATAGGCAAACTTGGAGTACGAAAACGTACGAGAGCGGACTCTGCCGAGAACTGAACTACAAGTAATACACTGTATCTCACAGGGATCAACGAGCTACATCAGAGTGTTTGCAACGAATTCGTGTTCTAGCACTGGACTGATCAGATCGAAAGGTGGTCAGCTAAACGAATCACAAGAACTAAGTACGTACGGATGTTAAAGTAGCGATATACCGAATGTTGACTATGAATGTGTCTGAAGATCGATATAATCTGTGTGAATCTCGAAGGAATCTCATTAATGATCTGCTATTTTTTCCTAACAGAAAAAGTTTCAACGAACTATTAATATAAACCGCAAGCAATTAGAGGGTGAACGAATGGAAAACTTTGAAATATGAGCATACAGAAGAAAGAAAGAACGTGGGGTGATTTCCAGAAAGGTTTAGTTTTATCATATGTATGTAGGCGTATACGTATTGTCTAAGCGGTATTCTGACTTATTTGCCTGAAATAAATCGGATGTAGAAGGGTGCGCCGAAAACAAGCAAAATTGTCAAGTCCTGGAGGACAATAAGCACTGGAAATACCATAGATCGGGTTTGACCCTCACAGTGAATTGAAAAATTTGTAAATTCGTAAAGGTATTTCACGTACAATTACGTATTATACAGATTTAAGAAACTAAGGGCCGGTTTTACAGTGACAGCTTAAGCCAACACTTAGTAAGCCTTTCTCGCAGTTTAAACTCTCGCTTAAGCTGACATGTGTTTTACAGTGCGTGGTTTAGTAAAGCTAGGAGATACGAGAAAAGTTTAGTGTTGGTAGTGTTGTATTCATAGTTTAGAGGTTATATTCATTCTGGCGCGTGATAATTGTGCACTTGTCCTTTCTATTTACTCTCTCTCTCTCTTTGTCAGCTTAATTTGAAAGAAATATGTGGAAATATCATAGAAATATGAACGAGAGCGACCGACAACGTACAGCAAACCTTAACAGAACAAACATATCAATTTATGGAATTAGTATAAATGTATAATAGTTAATAACATGTAAACATTGCCAAAGGAAATAAAAAATTTGGGACACTGCAGCAGATATGCAAATAGTGGCAAAGTTTACAGGAAAGCAAATTAAAAAATAGATATATTAGTTTAAAAAGTAATAAAAAAGAGTTTGGTGATAAAAAATGCAAGTTACGAGGGATAGCTTAATCTGAAACGATTGTAGAATTTAGTATCTTCCCAGATATTAAAATGAAATTGGCCGCGGACGTACAGTTTTCGGTCGTGTTTGAAATGCTACAATATTTTGATATAATTCTTGTCACTAAAATCATTTTGATGGGCAAGCATTCTTATTAAAAAATATATCTGTTTCTTGGTCGGTGTGGAATTAATTCAAATTATTTCTTCGGAGTCTCGGACAGTAAAAGTGTGATTAATTAAACGCAATAGTACATGAAGTGACGTTTCGCTATTTATTGCACGCTTGTTTAAGATTGTATAACTGCAATACTTATACATGTTACATCCACGCCTTAACAAATTTTAACTTCACATTAATTCAATTATATGGACCGTTGTTAGCTGTACATATAATTCTAAAATTTAACTTTCAGTACATCAGGTATGAACTGGTAAAATTACTACGTGACGATTTTTTTATGGTTTAATTTTAGTCTGATGATGCTATGCAATAAATAGCGCAACGTCACTTCATGTACTATTGCGTATAGTTAATCACACCTTTACTGTTTGACTCCGAAGAAATAATCTGAATTCATTGACTGTAAAATGGTTCCAAGGTTTAAGCGCAGACTTAAGCCTAAACGAGCGCTTAAGCTGCCACTGTAAAACCGGCCCTAAATGGCTTTGTTACATGCTTGACGAATTGTATGTTTAACGCAAATTTTTTGGTTTTCTGCCTACTACATAAGAAAATAAGTATTCATAAATAAACGTATTAACAGGAAAATAAAAAGAATTAATTAATTAATTCAGACATTACTACGTAATTTTAGTACGGGAAGTGTAACAATATCCAAAGAAATTCAAGTCACATCGTATTTGTTTATTTATTTCTAGCACTGCATTTATTGTTTTTAAGTGGCCAATATCGAAACCATTTATATCCAATTGATTATGATGTTTGTGGCCAAGTGAAACAATTATTTCTGAGGATTTCGTGAGTCTTAGATGCCAGCGCCGCGCCGTAAAGTGATAAAACATGAGGATATTAAAGCTTTCTCAGTCGTAAACATCACAAACGGGGGTTTGGGCATTGTATCTTTTATCAATGTTAGCGGAGGCACTATCTGTTAAGCCAGCATTACTCTAAGTGTAATAGTCAGTGTCTCACTCAATGAACAACTTTATTCAGACAATTTTCTTTATTTTATTTAAATGGTTAAATACTCTTATCTCTTAAAATTAGTGCTTCAAGATTATTCATCCGGCACATCTTTTGAATTTTTATTCTTGATACCAGCTGCTCTTTCTCTAAATTGGAAAATTGATAAGAAATTATTAAAGAACATTGAATTTTCCGATTTTTAGGTATTTTTATTTTGTTTCTGACTTGTATAATACATTGAAGTGATTAAATGTTTAAGTTATAATAAAAAATAAGACTGTATTATTTATATGACCGTATTTGAAACGCTTCTGACTACCCTGTAGAGAAAATTAATTATTGGAATATGTTCAATTTAATAAACAAGTAATTCATTCTGATGATTAAATAAAAGGTTTTGAAACGTAAAAGGATTCTAGTAAGAACGGCACCCAAAACAAATAATATGAACAGACGACCAGAAAGAGAAGCAACCATGGTAATGTTAATGTTGATAAATGAAAATATATTGGTACGTGGTAACATAAATTGGTTGATTAAATTCGTGAATGTCACAATTGCTGGAACATATACCGCCAAAGTTGACATTAAAGAAGAAATTTACCCGTGATGATTTTGCTTGACATTTCCGATTTCCAATTATCATCTTTTAATATTTTCATGAAGCAGCAGTTTCTATTCACAGCAATGTACTTGTGCACTAATGTAATATAAACTCAGTGGACAATCTATGGAATCTAGGAATGCATGTGGATTAGAATGTATTCTAATAGAGAAGTTCTCACTTTTGCTCCATTGATTTAAAATTCTTGAAATACGAATTTCGACAACTAAACTTTCCTCAGAGTGAAAGTAAACACAAAAGAAAGATAGAAAGGAAGAAAGTAGTGAAACTGGTCAATTTTAAAAGGTTTTTAGGTTTTTTATTTTCTCATTGGATGTGGAAAAAGTGAGAGCCGGTTTATCTGAACTTCTCTTTTGACATTTTTTGAACGACTTATTATTTATGAGAAAATTACCAAACCATGAATTTTTCATTGAGTTGATGTTCATTAGATGATGCCCAATGCCATTTAAATAAAGCCTATTTTTTTAATTATAAAACAATGTCATACATTTTTTCACTAAATTTCTTTTAGTTTAGTTTTTAAATTAAGTTATTCTGCAATTCTGTGTTGTTACATCTAAAAGCATCTTGTGAAGCTACATCATTCAGCAATATAATAGTTTTTCAATTACATGTGCTTCATTTTCAACGTTTTCTGTTCGATGTCGAAAATAGGAGAAATAGGTTACGAAAGAGTTTTGTTTACGTTGCTAAGAAAGAGAATTTAATAAAGTAGAGAACTCAAATACAAATATCTACACTGCAGATTGGATAATATGTAGCTGCCCATATTCAGTAAAACCAACCATCATATCTACCTATATATCTTACTTTTTCAGGACGATCTAATTAGAAATATATGTTGTAAAGGTTTAACATATATATTTATATAAAGAGAATTAGTTAAGTTTAGCATGAAAGTACGACCGTCACTATAGTTAGTGAAAACCGACTCAAATTCCATCTTCCTACAGTTTGCACGAATTATATTTGTTCTGTAACGTAGCAGCTTTTCAAAACATAAATGTTACTGTTAAAGTGTGGGCATGAATCTATAAAAGTGTAGGTATTTATTGTTTAAATATAGGTTGGGCGATTTTGCAGGCAGAATAGATAGACAACAAGATCGTGGAGAAGAAATGGAATATCCTTGCGACAATTGCGGGAGGCATTATAAAAGCAGAAAATCCAGATATAATCATTTACGTTTCTCATGCGGAAAGAAACCAACTTTCGTTTGTGAATACTGTGAAGGCGTGTTTTACTACAGACATCATTTGAAACGACATATTCGTATTCATATGAATCAACACCGTGGAAATAGATCTTAACAGTTTCAGGATTATTCGCTCTAATAGAAAATACTGATTTACGATGAAATTTAAGGTGTCAATGAATTTTGCCAAAGAGAAAATGTACCTCTACAGAATCTATGAGAAAGCCCGTTCTATAGAAGGGTGCTTCAGATGATTTATATTTAGTATTTATTTTTTGTAGTTCGTTAAATATTAACATATACATACCTATTTATAGAAAACTCTATAATTAATCGCAGTACGTAGTTCCCACCACACAGTCGATAGCTTACTTAAGACAGTGTTTTGCTGTCAACGTGATCAACATTTCCAATCGTATTTAGCTGAATAGCGAGAAGTTATTATTTGTAACATTCGATTTTAAATCTCTCTTCCATCCTCACTCAAATGATACAGCTCAATCATACAAGCTTTATGTATTGAAATACGAATGCGAAATATTGCTTCGTTGCTAGTGGAACATGGATCTTAAATAAATAACTAGTTATGTACGTGGAAAGAAACGTGTTGACATATTTTGATGTCCTTTGTACTATGATTGGTGCAGTCGTTAGTCAAATCGTACGAATGTAAATACTCAGGAAATGGTAATAGCAGATGTGCCTGGAAGTAAAGTCGGTAGTGCATGCCACTTGGCATAATACTTAATACATCCCATCGTAGTATTACGTTTTCTTCGTTAGCTATTAACCCCCACTTAAACCTACTTTGCATCCAGTTGTATATTACGCTCTTATTATATTAGCCAAACAATTGTTATAATTACTTAGAGGTTACCGACTACCAATTATGTTTACATTACCTTCTATATGTATACAATTCCAAATCTTTCCCTGTATGTAATACAAAGTGAATTTCTAAAACCTGTTTTATTTTAATTGGTTACACTTTTCGAATGTTTTTCTAGTTTCCATTGCAATAAAATATGCTGTAATTGGAATATCATATTCTTTTATGACTATTAACTTGAATTATCTTTTAGGTAAAAAGTGCATAGAAGATCTACCGATAAGGATAAAATTAATAAGAAAATCGTGCAGAACTCAATGGGTGAATTTATTTGTCCGGGATGTGGAAAAGTATATAAGTACAAAACTTCGGTTTATACACATCTCAAGAACGAATGTGGTGTTGGACCGAAATACCGATGCACGCCGTGTGGTTTTGCGTGTAAATTTTATCACGTCTTGCAAAGACACAAGTTGTCTTTGGTTCATCGTCGCAATGAAGCTGCAAGCAATATCAAAGAAGAAAACGATCAATTTTAAAGTGTCTCGATCAGACTTTTGTGTTCCAAAACAACATTGTTCTCTGAAATATTGCACATTGGAAATTTACAATGGACGATAAATTCTGAATGTGATTAATAAGAATTAGTATTTTTAGTAGTGGTGTGTTAAGTCTGACATTCCTATCTCTATTTTGTTTTATACTGAATTAGGATTATATGTACAAAATATGTTGTCATATCCCACTCACGTAGATTTTCACGGTGTTTCGGTAACTTGCTACGGTTCACTGATAGCAACGATATAAGACTCAAAGTCTAAAAAGTGACCAAAATAATATTATGATTATTATAATTATTAGAGTCGGCAAAGACCGTCCAATTCTGTGAGCGTTACAAGTCGAGGAAATTGTCGCCTTGTGTTAATAATGTCTCAATTGAGATGTTACTCGCGCAATCATGTAGGTTATATTCTACTAATGGTTAATACATTCGTATGCGAGTAAAAATTATCATGATTTAGACAAGTCTACAATTGCTCCATTTGTATTAGGCTCTCACAGAATTTGATGGTATTTTCCACCTCTAATTATTATGAGCACCAGTAGAGGTGATAAGCTTCCGTATGTTTTTATAACGAACAGTGATCACATAATAAATGGCTTAAGTTGTTTCTGATAGAATCCGAGAAATAAAGTTTTGTGTAGTACAGTGTTAGTAGTGTCTCATATTTTTAATCCTATTTTGTCTACTGCTTAGTAATAAGCAACTTATTAAAAATATGATGCATCAAGAAAAAGTAATTGAAAGTTGATTTGGCGAGGAAAATGGATACGTTCCAGCGGCGGTTTGTGATATTTGGAGCTGCAGCGAAGATAGCAGTCCTTCGTATATAGCTACATATCGCCGGCATTTACCAACATGCAATTACCGTCGATACACGAGCATATACGAATGTTATTTTCGCAGCAGCTCCGAATATACAGTATCACAAGCCGCCGCTGATACGATGTGAAAGAAATAGCACCTTCGTAGCATTTCTAATACATAAAATTATAAGTAGAACATGTACCGTTCTAAGTGCTGCTTCTGCTTACATAATGAGCTGCCTACTGTACCTACATACGTATAAGTCAACGTACAAGTACAATCGGCAGGTTTATGGTTGTATTCATATATAAAACAAATAGCAGTGAATGAGAATCAAACGAAAAATTTTATTTTGCACTAGGTTTGGGTTCATATACATAAAGACATTGCAAGTTGTTGTACGTAGCAATTACTTCTGGAGCTACTGGTGGCCGCATTCTGCCATCCACTAGCAAACTACACGTACTAGCAGTGACGGTTGCGCCTTATATAATATAAACCACCTGCAGTTGAATGTTTGCGCGACACTGGAATTAGATTTGCCAATAGTAATGGAGTTAAATTCACATCTCAACGCCAAGCGCCTAAGTCTAGTCACTTATGTACGACAGTTGTATACATTTGCAACTTCCGCCCATACAATGATCATCTAAGCAAGGACACGTGATTCGTTGATTTTATACTTGTGCAATGTTGACTGATACAATTTAATATAATTATAATATACCTTCAGGTGTTTCATAGCTAATGCCTGAAATTTATTTACAAGATTATATGAGGCAAAAGCAATTCAGTGAGTGTACAAAAGAAAAGTTGGAGTGGACGTAACTAGTTTGTCTGTTGTCACCACCGACTTCACCTTACTTTACATATTGACCAATTATAGTATCGTAACAGTAAACATACACCTCTTTATTTTATTCAATGTGCAATGCAATATAATTTTTCCCGAAACTTTAAATTTTTTCCGACTTTCCTATGATAGTAGATGGGTTTCCTTTCATACGAATTTTGCTGTACATATTTTATATTAACTTTCTTCTATTTTAATTCCATGCATAAGTTGTAAACAATTTTTCACAACTTATGGGTGGAATTTATGTAGAAGAATGTATGCGATAAAAGTAAGCCAATGAGTGTAAAAGAGATAAAAAGAGAGGGTACCTATCGTAACAGACATTTGACAGTAATAAAGATATGTCCGAATGTTAATTAAAATCTACTTGACCTTGATATACATATTGACCACATTTTACGAGTGTTTATATTGCTTTGTCCAAACAATCGCGACAGATATCCGAAAATCGATAAACTTGGCTTTAAACCTGGAGATATGACCGAATGTTACTACTGTTTATCTTTCTACATCTAAACTATAAACATAAGTAAAACCAGTGCTATTTCAACAATCACATGCTATTTCCTTCCGAAACTTAAAAAATTTAGTTCGGGTTTCCTATGATAGTGGGTACATTTCTTCTCTCAGAATGTTGTTTTATTTTTATTTGAACTTTCTTCAGTTTTAGTTTGATACATACTTTGCAGTCCTTGAAATCATTGTGAAGTAGTTCTTGTGGCAAACAGTATTGAGTGCAAGCAACAAAATGACAATTTGAAAAGTTAAAATGTAAATATTTTGAACGTTGGATATAGTAATTTATTTTCGAGAGCCAAAATTTTAATAAAATAAAGTGTAAAGGACTCTCTATAAACTACCTAATAATAAAATTAGGTTCGTTAATGGGCAGTTATCAAGTAACCGTGCAAAAGCAACAAAGTAAGCACAATTTGCATATGCCAATAATCCTGTAGGAAATTTTGACTATGTACATCGCAAAACGCAACTGCAGACTAATGAGGACGGAACTAATCGCTCGCAGAACGATATACTGTACTGACGAGTCCTAATGAGGACGAAACTAATTAGTCTGCAGTTGCGTTTTCCGATTGACATAGTCAAAATTTCCTACAGGATTATTGGCATATGCAAATTATGCTTACGTTGTAAGCTTTTGCGCGGTTACTTGTTAACTGCCCATTAACGAACCTAATTTTATTATTACGTCGTTTATAGAGAGTCCTCTACATTTTGTTTTATTAAAATTTTGAACATCATCTTTAAAAAAATGTTGAAATAAAAAAAGTTGATTACCTCTGCTCTGTTTTGCTTTCATTTCTTTTTTTTGGCGTATTCACTTCGTTATCTTATTTAAATTTGTACAATGTTTTGACAGTGATAATATGGGAATTCGTTGTAGTTAGATATATTTGCACAGAAGCGATCACGCATTATAATATTCACTAATATTCTACAGAAATAATTTCATTTCTTTACCGGAGAAGAAGATGGAGTACCAAGCGAATCGTTCTTATTGTTTTAATTTGATAGAAACCTGATGTTGTTACTTAATAAGCCGAACCAAAAACTTCTAATGCGTATTTCCATAGTATAAGAAACATGTACGCAGTTTGTCTTGTTTCTATGTCTTCTACTAGGTTTCATTTGTTGTTATGTTCTATATTATTAGCGTCAGTTTTAACTATTGCTAATCTATTTTTGTCTGAATATATGGTGAAGAATAAAGCTTCGCCGAAACAGGATCCTAATAAAAAAAAAAAAACTTACAAAGGGCGTCAGAAAGGGCTGCCATGCTAGATTTTAATTTTTGCTTTATAGAAACTGGCGTGTTTTTCCTGTCCTTTACCAAACCAACGCCAAAAATGTTCGGCCAGTATTTAATTTGGGTCTGGAATCACAGGAGTGCGAGTGAGAACGAATAAATAGCATTTCTGTTACAATGACATCAAATAAGATAATAGATATATGCCGTGTAGACAGATGTGTCTAACACGCTCCATCTTATTCGGTAGCATTGTTATACAAATTCTCCTTCTTCGCTCTTGTTTACACTCCTGTGATTCCAAATCAAACTTTAGCAGTAGTCGAACAATTATCAAATGAATTTTATTCTACGATACATTTTCAATAGATTAAAATACTAACTACATCTATTATTTTTCCTCTTATTTATCGTCTACTGTTTATGAATTTTCCTACTCAAGAAAGTTTTTCATCCACAAATAATGCCGTGATAAACATAGGAGAAAACTTGGCTATTAAACAATAATAAAATATAACTACCAAAATCCTAATTGTTTTGTTTGGCTTCTCTATCTTGCTTTTTGTATCCAGTGGATTCACCATAACATTTTTAAACTGAGTGGTTACGTAGCACCCATTACTTTTGCTAAAATCTTATGTTAAACTTTTCGAATTTTACATATATTGCAGGTAATGGTGGTAAAAATGTAATACTATTGTTTCTCGTTTGCTTATCCTCTTCACTGTTTGTGCTAATCTTCGTTTATCTCTCGATCGATAGCTTTTTGTACTCTTTCAGCTACATTTTAGTTATTTTATTATTATTACGTTTCCTTATTATGTATATAATTTCTTATTTTGTTAAATTCTACTTTGGTTTTAATTTATTTCAGGAATTTCAGTCTGACTGGTTTTATTCTACTTCGCCTCTTTATTAATTGTCCAATATAAATTTGTTTATATCAGAGAAACAACTTGATTGTATAATTAGCTAATATGAAAGCTATAATTAAAGGAAAATTCCTCTTACCATTTAGTGGTACCATGATGAAGAAGAACTGAACATTTATTTACTATCTACATATATTTATTTTGAAAATATAAACAAAAAGCTGCCGAGTGTAGCTAAGCTATAGTTAGCGTACTCGTATATAGTTCGGTTTCAAACAGTTGAAATAGTGAGGTTCATATTCATAGTTAACCTTCCTATACTCACGCATACGGTCTGTGAGACCGATTTATATAGTATAGTATACGTCTTTCATTTTGACGTGAGTATAGGAAGGTTAACTGAAACGAAATGAATGAATGAGGTAGTAAATAATTTTGTGTTTTTTCTATATAAAGCTATGTGAAGATTGTTTAATTTTATAGTTCATTGTACGACATAATTTAATGAAAATATTTGAGCTAGAAGTGAATCCTTTTCCACATTGTCGTAGTGGTCTTTTATGTGTATAAAGACAGGTGAAGAAAGGCACGGAATACGGTATTAATCGAACTTGAAAATTATTTATCTAAAAGATTGAGTTAATAAAAAGTTTAACTCCGTTTCTTAGTAACTCAAGGATTTGAATATCCCATATCTAGTTGATACATGCAACGTTGAGTAACCTAAGATTTGATAAAAGAGTGGATGACGTGTTATCATTAAGTAGTGTAAACCGGACTGACCCGACCCTTACTTCGAATTTTAATGTCGCGCCTTACACGTAAGTGGAGACGAAGACCGGTTTATATTACTTAGTGATAAGACGCCATCCACTTTTTACCAATCCTTTATATAATAACCACGCAATTTTACGCAATAAGCGCATCAGAATATTCACATGAATTGAATATTGATTTGCGTTCCTAAATACCACAATAACTTTCAATATCGAATGAACAAAAAAATGTTAAAGTATCAGCCCGAACACATTTATACACTTATTCAAAGTTTAAATAATCATAAAAATATACTGGGTCGATCGTGGTCGGCTCGGTCATTGGTACCCGAAATTTCAAATCAACAAATTTTTCTTAAGTCCATATGCTTTATGTGTCCGTGGTCGACTGCAAAGTTATACCCAAAACCAACACGGCCTTTCAACCATCGGTGCTAGTTGAGATATTCTAAAAATAGATTAATTTTGAGTTAGTAATACAATAGCAAATAAATACGTACTAATTTATTAAGCCTTTTCTACTATGCAATTTACTCTTGCGTATAACCCAGGGAAATACGATTAGATGGTAAAGCATGGATGTAATATAAATCGTAGTGAAGAAGTCACAAAAAGTCAACAATTACATTTTTATTAAAAACCAGCATTAATATTTGATTATGATTGTAATATCTAATAACCCACTAATTTGCAACGAACTGAACTCTAACTTTCATTAGTGCTGCGCTTAATGTAAGAAAATGATATACATCATACTATAAACGTAGTTTTCCTCTTTATTCCTTACTTACATATAAATTATTTCAGAACTAGTTTTGGTGGAAAACCATTTTCAACTGACAATGAAATCTACAAAGTTAGAAATAATTACATTTATGTCCAAAGACAAGATAAAAGTACTTCGATCTGAATGTAGCTCTAGGTTGAAAATGATTTACCGTCGAAACTAGTTCTGAAAAATTGTTTCTATAAGTAAGGAATAAAGAGGAAAACTTTTGAACTTTGTGTATATCGTATCCTTACATCATGGCATTTATACTTTAAACTTACTATATTTTCAAACTTCGCAATAGACGAACTAATTAAGTAGATTTGCAACGCAAATTTTATTTAGGTCACTACTTTGGAACCAAAGCTAGTTGATTTACTGAAGATTGCTTTCGATCAACAAAGAAATACTAGGAAATGCATTTGATCACGAAACATGACGGGTAGGAAAATATAGACCGACATATGTATGCTAGTGAACATATTAGATATTAGTATCAAATCGGTAACGTTATACATGAAGAGTACGAAATAGTTGTTGGCTAGTCCTTCGTAAAGCTTTCTTCTTACTATTTAGAGAATCCACAACGTCTAATGTGTTTCTGGCATTTTACCTTCTAAATATTATGCTTTTGTTTTTAAAATAATATTGAACTACACACATACACACTTCCGAACAATGTATAAAAAAAGAGAAACAATGCATTTTCGTAAAATTGGGATGAAATTTACGATACTCAAAGATCTGGCAATCGAAATGATAAAAGAATGAAAATCAATTCTGTTAACTCAGAAACTGCAATTTCTACTTGTTCATAACGTATATCTAGATTTGAATATAAGTATTGTATTTTTCTAAAATAATACTCCTATCTACATATATACAATTTTATTTTATTACCAAATATATTTATGAACTGTTTTAGTATCATAGCACGAATTACTTAGCAATGTAGGTGAGGTGTTACCATGTACTGGAAAATACTTTTTCAGGATTATACCTATTAAATGTGAAACATACACAATGTTTATACATGTACATAGTTATCTAATTACAACAGCTTTTTTGTTGTAGAATACAAATGGAAATATATTTCTTTTCCAATGGGGAAAAAGTAACTTCTGTATATACCTACATTAACTAACCTCTACCTCTACACTTTAAACATATTAGTGCATTATGTTCATGTAATTATTTTACAGATTTTGAGGATCCTTCTATATTTCCATGTAGCATTTGCAAGCGAGTCTATAAACGTAAAACATCTCTTTATAATCATCAAAGATGGGAATGTGGTAAAGAGCCTCAATTCAAATGTTCGTACTGTCCCTATCGAGGCAAACAAAAATACATTTTATCATGCATCTACTAGCAAGGCACAAGGATCATAGAAAAGAATTTGCACCAATACTGTCTAATAGGAAGTCCACAGAATAGGAGAGAGGACGACTTTTGAAAATGTAGAAATTGCGAGATATATTGTCTCATCGTATTGACTTATTAACCGCTTATACATTTATAGTCATTTTGCCATCTAGATTTTTGGATTCACAGTCCATAGTACTTTCTTAATGCAAAATGGCACTTACTTGCGTGCTTTTCTCTTACTGAAACATATACATATTCCATTTTATACGTCAGATTAGAATTAGAAATGCATATTATTGTACAAATTCCTGTATCTTTATAATAATAAATATTTCTATAGACAGAATAGCACTGAACCAATTATTCATTACAACAATGCTCGCTTCTCAGTCCTTGATCAAAGTGTAGTAGCAAGAATACCGTGCATAAACCTGACTGCATAAAATGCTTGTAATTATTACCAACTCATAATGAATTCAAAATAATCAGTGAAGCATATTCCATAATACCTTAGATTTAACTTTATCAGCAATTATTTTCAAATTTGATAATTTATAATAACTATCATTTCAACCAGTCTTGTGTAATTGACCTGATTGTGGTAGAGAACTATCATATAAGATAAGTATAAGAAAGGTCACGAAAAAGATATATATACATTTATAATTTATAATAAATTAGCATTTCTACATAAACAATATCTAAAGAGAGGATTTTTTGTTATTAGTGTGTTAAGAAAACCGATATTTAACAATGGCGACAAGGGCTATGTTCCTTCAGAAAAAAGTATAGTACTACTGATAGATTTTACGATCTTACGATTTTTATTTTAAATAAAGATTGCATCTTTTATTTCCCTCTTCAATGTATCAAGCCTGTAAGTATTAAATTCTGGGCTCGGATAGCATAAGGCGATATGCGCGTGACCCCTTGCTGCCTAGTAGGGGATGCCATGCGAGAACTTGCCGGCTCAACGCGATATTTTTAATTCATCGCGAAATTTTGAAATCGCGATATCTCAGTAAATAACGATATGATTGAGATGATTTTTGGCGGAAATTACTCGTAAATCTTTAGCGCTTCTGACGATATAAGCAAATTGGTCAATTCTTTTCGATTTTTATACATAGATTATCCACGAAGTGTGCATAACTGCAAACTGAAAAACAATGGTGTAAATACTGTAATTAACAAAAATTATTCGTTGAACTCATGCCTGGTACTCCATAAACAATATTGCGAAAGCTCATATCGACGGAAGAACATTTGCAGCAACACCGAGAGTAGATGAACGAACTCTCAGCCGAGTTCTCAACGCCATTACGGCATTATGTTCGTTGAATTTGAAACACATACATATGTACTTACATTGTTCAATCATATTGCCAGAAGACTCACTCATTGTTTTCTACTGACCGCCCTCCGTTCGTTTTTATAAACACTGCGAATCTTTTTCACGAACTAACGGACGGGTCATCAAAGGGCGCGCTTCTTATTGTATGTTTTGATGGTTTTCGGCGACGTCGCAGGACCAGCTATTTTCCAAAAAATGAAATACATTTCTCCGCATTTTCGGTTGACAACAGTCGAGAACGGACGTATCCTCTTATGTTTCAAATAATTCTGTACCAATAATGGCTCCTCCGAATAATAAACAAATAGGGCGTAAGCGAACAAGAGACGAAAGTATGTGGAAATGTAACGTTGCTAAGAAAGCAAAAAATAAGGTAATGAACAATTTTTAGGAACTCTACGAAATTATTGTTTTCCAACAGAAAATATCATACGTTGTTAGCAAAAAAATGTTTTAGTTGTGTGATTGTATTATTCGCTTCTGGGGTGGAGTACAATCTTCACACACGGAACAAGATTTGCATAACGTTATTATGCAGCACGAAATACGCAAAATTTTCAAGTATCAGTAAGTATAAGTATGTATGTGTTTCAAATTCAACGAACCTAATACCGTAATGGCGTTGAGAACTCGTTCATTTACTCTCGGTGTTGCTGCAAATGTTCTTCCGTCGATATGAGCTTTCGCAATATTGTTTATGGAGTACGAGGAATGAGTTCCACGAATAATTTTTGTTAATTACAGTATTTACACCATTGCTTTTCAGTTTGCAGTTATGTAAACTTCATGGATATTCTATGTATAAAAATCGAAAAGAATTGACCAATTTGTTTATATCGTCAGAAGCGCTGAAGATTTACGAGTAATTTCCGCCAAAAATCATCTCAGTCGGATCATTATTTACTGAGATATCGTGATTTTAAAATTTCGCGATGAATTAAAAATATGGCGTTGAGCCGGCGAGTTCTCGCCTGGCATCGCCTTCTTTTCCTACTAGGTAGCAAGGGGTCACGCCGATATCGACTTATGCTATCTGAGGCCAGAATTGTATTACAATGAATTGCGTCTATTTTATTGTTTCGTGATCTGCATGTTATAAAGTCAAAATCTTGAGAAGACTTAATTTGAAATAAATAAGACAGAACATTTTTTATAGGGAAAATTTTGAAATCTTATCTAATTATCTAATATAATTATTAAGAATTAAATCAAAGTGGGTCAATACGCTAGTTTTCAAAGATAATATAAGAAAAAAATTCAGTTTCTATTGTTAATATATTTCATTGTGTAATTTAATTATTGAACTTAATATCACTTTATATAGAACGTTATGCGCAGAATTTAGCCAGTTGTAAAACCGTTTTACATCGATATACATAAATTAACGTGATGGAAACGTGTAAATTGAACTGTAATGAATGCAGTCATCTTTTACACATAAGATAACCTATTTGTTGTGCTGGGGATAGTACACTACTACTACACTTATGATTAACGACAGAATTAATTGTTTATTAACATATGTACTTACAACACGATGCATTTTTTATAATAAAACTGTATGCCAAGCTTGAGTCGTGTTTCATTGAATAAAATTTTCAAGTTAAATTCCTAACATTCATCATTATAATATTCATTTTATTTCAGTGTACAAGTACCAAAGCAACTTCTTTACGCTGGACCACAAAGACGAGAAGATATATCATTGCGATTGCGGTCGTAGATACAAACACCTCAGAAATTTAACTCAACACCAAAGATTCGATTGTGGAAAGGAACCTAGATTTGCTTGTCAGTTTTGTGAAACAAAATGTCGAACGAGATTTAATTTGAAGAGCCACATGGCAACCCATTTTAAACTATTGAATAGCGGACATACGTATTAACTTAAGGAAAGGGGTTTGTCCTATTTTCAAAGTAATACTCTAGAATATCAAGAAACTCACCGTTTATCCATAGTAATTTGTTTTGCAGGAACGAAATATATATGCACATTTGCTATCTATCAGCAAAGGAACAATATTGTGCTGCCTGGTATCTTGTATGTGTACCAAATAGTGACTACCCATCGTAGTTTCAAAGCTAATTCCAAATATAGTAGCCAGCTCCATTTCGTCGGAAACTGATAATTAAATTTATCTTATGGTATGGAAGTATCTAGTCGGAACTATAATTATAACGCGATTTCGTGCCACAGTAGTCACTATTGCATACCCATAAAAAGCTTTCTAGCATATTACTGGTACCTATATTTCTAAAAAGTTGTAATTTTTGTGATATTGGACGTATTTCATAGTTTATTCCAAATCAACAAATTAAATTGTCCTTTCTCATGTTATATACAAGAGTATTGTATTCTTGCACTTAACAACACCTTTCTCAAAGTAAATATAAAAATTGTGCTGCACAAATGATTTCCGATTGGATCATTATATTTTCCAACACTTAATTATTTGTATATAATTATATCCTGTAAAAAGGAAGCAAACTACGATTTAACAAAGTCTATATTCAGAATATTGCATTAATCATCGTAGTATTTCCGCATCTAACGCATAATATGGAAATGGATAGGTGTTACTTGACGGTTCCACTTCTTAAATGTAATTTTCGTTAATATTTTTACACCCTCTTTAAGCTTTAGATTATTGACAATTAACAATTTCAAGATTTTATTTATAACAAATGAAGCACTTACACTTAACATTTATTTTGAAGAATGTGTAGTTTATATGATGCACGACACGTTAAAGTTCATAAATTAGCCCAAAAATTTCTTGAAATTATGTATACTTACTTAACATTAGCAACATCAAGTAAGCACCAGCAAAATTACCCGTATTTTAGGCGCCATTCGTTTCTCTATCATATGCAAAAAAATTTGAAAAACTAAAACTTATATTTACATGCTTAATTAATTACGAATCTTGGGACGCATTTAGAACATATAATAAAATCGCATTTCTCAAATGCTACGTGCCGGTGACATAATTTAGTTAACAAATGGAATTGTGGTGATGAAAGAACGACTTAATATAAACGTTTTGTCTTCAATTCTTATGGACGTCATCAAACTGTTTTAATTTGTTTTTCTTTTTACTTATTATGTCTTCCCTCTATATATTTTTAAAATTTGTTTTAAATTGTATTTGCTTTTGTGATTAATGTTTATTTTGTTGATGTTCCGGCTTTTATGTTTACGCATATGTTCTTTTCTTTTTATTCAGTTGCATTTTCTTTTGATTTGGTCCGTAACACATTCTTATTTTTCAGAATTTCTTGTATTGGAAGAAATAATACCACCAGACTCTAATCAAACTTTGCGTTCGCTATTGAGAAATCCTCTAGCAAAAGACGTAATGAAGACCAAACGGGATAATGGACGCGCAATGGGCAAATTTAGGGAAGACGCTGACACAATTATTCGTCCAGGTTACAGTAGCGAATCACAATTTGCTTGTCGACACTGCGGTAAACGTTATCGTTGGAAATCAACTATGAGGCGACATGAATTGGTAGAATGTGGCGGCAAAGAGCCGAGCTTTCAGTGCCCACATTGTCCTTATAAAGCAAAACAAAAAGGAAATTTAGGAGTGCATATAAGAAAACATCATTCATAACTTGAATTTTATAATAGGTCTTACTAATTTTTCATAGGTTATGAATGAATGAAAGTGTAAATTAAAGAAAAAGTAGAGATATAAGGTCCTGGTGACTTTGTAGTTTCAAGCTTGCTATCAATCAGTTCTCGTATCTGTTATAGTCATAAAGATTAGACAGGTCTTTGCGTTATAAACTTATTAAAATATCCCATAAGTCAATTTTAGATTTGATATGGTATAACATGCAATAAAAATAAGGAATTATTTTAAATGAGAAGAATTCTCTCTTTAGACCAATTTAGAGACCAAACTAAAGATAATTAAAAATTGCTTAGCAGTAGCAGACCTTTACCGCACAACGAGAGAGATTACAAGAATGCATCAGTACACGAAAATTGTAAAGCAAATTGAAGTTTTTATGTTTTATGTATAGTTTTTGTTGCTTGAATACCAGCAAAGTTCACCCACGTTTAATAGATATTTGGAACTTAAGCTAGTGCCTTTAAATACCAACAGAAATTCCAATACATTTTTTAATACCTATAGGATAGAGAAGTATCAACCACCCAAAGATATTGCAATACTTATATATGTATATTCTTTTTAAGGTCGTTATAGTATAGGTACTTCTGCAACATCATTTTTATAAAAATTTTTATTGTTATTGTTGCAAGGTAAAGTACAAATTTTAGATATCGTTTATCTATTTACATGTTAAAAATATAGTGTATTTTATATAAATATGCAATAACTATATACTACACACGTATATAGTTTCAGTGGCAATGGTATATTGTTATAGTTCTAATATATTTTATTATGTTGAGGGTTTTGGTACATAAAGATATTTTCTTATGTTTTTGTGTTTTTTTTTGTATTTCTGCCAATTAGTCTTCCGTGTAAGTATGTGATTTTGGTGCGTATCTGGGAATTAAACATTTAGGTACATATTTGCTAATAGCTAAAAGACTATAAATCGAATGAACTACAAAAATATATAAATATAGTATTATGACCTGCTTTACTTTAAAGTTCTGATATGTATTTATATATATGTATATATATATATATATACATATCTACATTATATAAATAAAGTGATGTGACTGCGTATATCCATCTTACATAAGTACTGTAAGTTAATATCAGTTATACGGTTTTATTTATTTTTGCTTAGTATATTTTTCGGAATAGTTTACGTTTGTTTTGTGTTGAGTATTTATTTTGCTCGGTAGAAAACTAATTACTAACAAAGTTTTATTTTAGTTGCATGAGTAATTCAGTTTTGTTCGATATCTTTATTTTTCTTTTGTTTTTATATATACCATTTCTATTAGAACGTATGTTTCAGAGAAGTGCATAATTGCTATTCCGAAATCAATCAAGTTGAAATTAACAAACCGCCGAAATTCCTGCGAAAATTTGTGTCAAAACCAGCAATCTCTGTACAGATGTCAGAATTGTGGTAGATCCTATAAATTAAAGAGTTCCTTGAGAAATCACCAGAAGTGGGAATGTGGAAAAGAGCCGCAGTTCGAATGTCTCTATTGTTCCTATAAAGCCAAGCAGAAAATGCATATGATGAGACACATGGAAAGACTTCATAAAGATATAGACTATGCTGCAATTTCTGAGACAATGCTGGATTTAAATATAGAAACTGCGAAATCTAAGTTGGATTAGAATAATCACGCATGCCTTCCTACTTTAACAATGGCATTTATTTTTGTATTTTGTAATTTTAAAAATATTATTGCATATGCCTACATATAGCTGCCGCGGTAACCTGAGGCATATTATATGTTTAAGTGCCTTTTAAAGAATTAGATTATATGCTATATAATTCTAGCATCATAGGAAGCAATAATCTTAAATAGGAATACAATTTGTAATCTTTCGCTTGTGTCAAACGTACATTCATAGCGCTAAAAATTTTGAATTTATTTGAAAGAAATGCATGTAAGGATTCTTTGTTGCAACTAACTGACACCACAACTCGATTACAGAATCCTTATTTCTTCCTGTATTAGTTCAATGGAATTCTCCCGAATATCTATGCTTTCTTATATTGTAAACTACATAATATATACGTCCAGGTTAATATTTTGCATATATTCTTAGATGCTTTCTCTTAGTGATCAATTTGACTTAGTTTGTGGATCAGAAAAATGACTTATCATACGTAGTTACATGTTTTCTTCAAGGTAAGATAGGGAAATACGAAATGTCTCAGATTCGATTCTCGATCGGGGCAAGTGCGGTAGCGTCCATTTATTTTGAGGAGTTATGACGAGTGCCGTCAGGGAATCGAACCGGTGGGCACAAGGGATGGCTAACACGCTTAAACGTTAGTCAAAATAGGAAACAATTTAATATATATACCTAACAACAACGAAGCTAGTAATTAAAAACCAAATGTGCCTGGAAAGATAGAAATGTTCTTATTGCAAATTTATTTTAAACTACACAATTTCCTGATACATGATACGACTAAGCAATATAGGCAATAGCAGTAAATAAAGATGCATATATCTTCGCCCCAAATATTGTTGGAAAATGTACATTTATATTTTTTTAATACTGAATAATTACCAATACCATTATTAAAAACAAAAAGTGTTTCAGAAAAGCGATTTTGTCGTACGTTTCTAATTATTTTGTCTCATACATCTGTCTATTTGAATTTGTAAATACTGAGAGAAACTCAGTAATAATTACGACATGTATTGCAATTTAAAAATAACCATTATTCCTTACGTCTATGAAAAGGTAAGAGTAGTGTCTCGTTCGCCACTTTTTCCTAACTCTACATGGTTCCAGATATGTACAATCTATATGATTTGTAATCTGCTGAACCAAACTTGAACTTTTTTATCTCTTAGGCGTTTCACAAAACGTTATGGAAACAAAAAGAGAAACATTAAACTGATACGCAGGTCAGTTAATTGATTTATCCCTTAATACAAAAATTATCTCTGATCCACTTACCATCCTGATAATGACTGTATAAACTTACATTTATTTCTAAAACCTCTTTCATTTGCACAAAATATCAGATCTCATCACATCGCAACTTATTCTTTTTGTACATTGTATATTGAAACAAACTATCTAAATCACTTAATTACTTCCCTTGAAGGTATAGACTTATATGTATATATATACGAGCCCTAGCAACTATATTTTGGGACAAAATAAAATACATATATGTCAGGTGTTTGAAAGTTTATTTGTTTGCTTAAATATATCTTTAAATTCAATGCTAGTAACTAGTTAATTAACAACAACTGGAACCAATCAGCAACAAAAAATACTTATTCTATCCTCCCTAATTCACAAGGAAAATGTTCATGTTGTGTCGCAACTAATTATTTTCAGCACGAATTCTTATGTCTAAAATGGAGTAACATCGCCCTGAAATTTTATGACCGCTCGAATTCGGTTGGACATTGACTCAACAAAGGATCGGCGCTTTTCAGGAGTAAATCTACTCCAAATTTGTCCTATTATGCCCGTTGTGTGTCATTCCTCAATGTTTGTTTCATTTTAAACCACACTGTTTCACTAATATCGAGATCAGGACTGTTGGAAGACCAAGAACGAACATTGACCTTGTGGTCACCAAGCCACTTTTTTGTGGTTTTGGTCGTATAACAAGGTGTCCCATGCTGCTGAAAAATGTCATTTTCGCCAACTTTTAATCTCTCAATACTTGGTAGCAGACTATTTTGCAATATTTGTTGATACTTCGGGGCATTCACGGTACCATCAATAAATTCCAAGCATCCTAATCGCGAAGCTGCCATGAAGCCCCAAATCATCACTCCTGTAGAAAATTTTACGATACGTTTTAGATAATTCTTGTGGAAAGCCTCATGTTTAGTACGAATCACGCGTTTGTGATGATCACACATGGACGTCGAATTTTGATCCGTCGCTAAAAATGGCTCTGGAACAATCTTCTACAGACCAACGATAGTTTAGATTTTGCCCATGGGTCTCTGCTTCTCTATTGTTTTTCGGTCAACAGTGGCTTTTCCTTTGCCTATAAGAAAACAACTTTTAAAATTACACTTTAAATTTTTACTTCTAATTTAACCTTATAAAACTTGACTCCACTTTTATGAATCCACTGGCAACAGTATTCCCTTGACAGATTTAATCCAATTTCGTGATTACAGTTTGCCATAATTTGCCTTAAAGTATTTCTTCGGCCTTTTTGCACAGTTTTACTAATAGTTTCTTATCCTATCAAACATTTTTACTATCCGGACTTTGTCGTTTTCTTATATAGGACATTTCCCGCTTTTCCATAATGCTTAATTATGTTGTACACTGTAGTTTTAAGAATATAGAGTTCTTCCGTCACTTCACGTCTTGTTTTATTGGGACAATAATTTTTAAGCACTAACTCACTAATTTTTGTACATGTAGAAATATCGTGCACCATTTTGTTCAATAAACGTAGGTTTTTGTGTTGGTAATTAACTAATTACTTAGTATTAAATTTAAAAAACAAACTACCAAATACCTGACTTGTATCTGTATATTATTCTGTCCCAATACGTAGTTGTTAGGGCTCGCATATACTAGCATACATTCAACTTATACTAGATATACATTCTTCAATTTATATAGATACATCAAATTAAAAATGAATCTCAAACCGCTTTGACAAACTGACTTCACAATCATTAATATTAGCCTGAAAGGTATACCTGCTTATGTCGGTTACTTTCTTCACATTAACGTATTGTTGAAGTAAAGAGTAGGAGTGGGGAAAGAAAATTGAACAATATTTTGACATAACTGGCGGTGTTATCTCATAATTTAAGATTATTGTTGAACTAAGCGTTTAGTTCTAAATTATAATAGTTAGCCGACATTTTATTGTAGAATTGCTGATACTCAGGATTTTCTATTTTTCATAAGAAGCGTGCAATGAAATTTACTTCAAAAGATGTTTTACACCATTCTCTATGAATTTTGTAATAATTGCTAAATTCTTAGATTCTTTGTAGCTTGCTTTTAATACTCGGACATTATTTTAGTTATTGCTATACCATAAACTTTTTAGCTATTATATTTACAATGTTTATTGTTTATTTTTTATAGTTGCAAGTTGATTTTCTCGATATTTTTGGTTTGCCTTACCTGTTATCTTTTTTGCATTTTTATATCAATAAACAACTTGCGATATATGTTATTGTTTTATTTTTAATCAATGATTTCGTGCGTTTTTAACAAATGGAGTACGTTGTCTTCGCCAAATGTTTAGAAGTGTATAACCTTAATTCTAATTTCTTCGTTTTTAGGTAATAACGGTTTTGGAAGAAAATTTCAGTGTAACAATTGTACCAAAGCCTATTTGTCTAAAGCAGCTCTGAACAGACATATTAGATACGATTGTGGAAAGGATCCAATGTTCCGTTGCCCTCTTTGCAACTATAGAGCTTATCAAAAAGTTCATGTTTCGTCACACATGATGAAAGCACATCCAGATTTTGTTATACAGTAATTTCAGAATGCAACTAATTTATTGTTTTCTCCAACTCACTTAGGCCCATTGCTAACAATTTTACATACCTATACTATGGGAATATCAGCTCGTTTTGCAATGGTCTTATAAATTCTGTGAAAACATGTTTCGACAAAACTGTCGTTATCAATAATTCTAGCTACGGTAACAACAATGAGAAAATGAATTATTGTAAGTCGAATATATTAAATACCACAATCTCATTGTTGTTGCAACATTTGGACTGTATTTGTGTGATCTTATGTATACAATTTGTTCCTACGTTGTAATTTCCTTATTTACGGATTTTTTCGTACAAATATTTTTTAAGTATTTATGTATACCATATGCTTATAGGTATGCAACTTTAACATGAATTTATTCCTTTTTGGTATACAGAAATACTACAAAAAAGAACTGCAAAATAAAATTTGAAATAAATTAAAGTTGAATTTATTGTGTGATTTGTATGTCTAAATAGTTTACTTATAATGTACGCCTCTAGGACCAGTCACTAATACTATCAGTTAATCCGTAAAAATTGTAGCCTTTTAATTTTTGATTGGAGCTTTCTTTGTGTCTAACCACTATCTTTGCCATTCTTTCCTATCTTTGTAGGTTTCTTCATTATTTTAGTCATGTTATTTTTATATCATTTACGACTGATTCCGTCTTTTTGGATCTCCTTTTAAGGCTGTCTACTGCTCATTTCCGTTTTGAAACTTTATTTTTAGCATTACCGGATCTCCTCGTCGCAGATGCACCATCCATCGCCGTCTATGAGTTCTAGTTGTTTCATTTCGATGCTTATTCGTTTCCGACATTCTCCATTCTAATTTATTATCCAATGAACTTTTTCCTCTCAAATATTCTGTTTTCATGTTTTTTAGAATTGTTAGTATTCCTGTTGTGTATGTCCCCATTGGTCTAACAGCTCGTTTTGTAAACTTTTTATTTAGCCTTCTTGCTAATTATTCATTAGTATTACTTATCCAAGTAAATCTTGATATATCCAGAGAACTTTATTTCCTACTACACTTATCGCGTTCCCTCTACTTATCATTATCTCCAGATATTGGAACGTTGATACTTTTTCGGATATATAGTTTCCAATTTTGATTTCCTTTACAGTCACAAACATTTAAACAACAAGTGTGCAGATAGTAGCATGTTCGGAAATTATCCCATACTTGTGAAGAAAAATCTCTTGGTCGCGTTGTGTTTAGACCACCAGAAATTTAACAAATATAAAAATGTTTGCCTGCACAGAACGGAATGTACTTAATTACAATAAGAGAAGAAAGCATTTGCTAACTCTAGGCTCCATAGAAACATTCAAACTGTTCTTACAATTAATGAAATTTCTACTGTATCAATTAACATAGATATGATACTTATTACTCAACTGTAATTCTGAAAGGATACCATCTTACTCAAAATCGAAACATCGATAGTGACGTCATTAATGGTGAAGGCCAGGTTTCTGTTGGATGGAACATGTAGAAAGAATCTGGTGTACCTATGTAAGCTTCTTTATTAATTGTAAGATTTTCCATAAAAATTAGCCTGATATAATGCAAATTGGAATAACTTTCTTTTACTAATATTTATTAATAGATGTTATTTCAATTTACTAGTAGCTTTGCCATTATGCTAAATCTAGATTTAAGAACATCAACAACATAAATCAAGCTTTGGTAGGTTAAATATTTTACTCTATCTTCATTAATTTTCTGACAGCTAAGTATCTCTAGCAGGCGATAATGTTTTCCAACAAATATTATTTAACATTTTATACTAATTGGTTACAATATAGTAAGGCTTACTATAGCTACCTATCTAATGATTGTGTCAGTCGACAAACATACCTAACTATTTTCAAAATACATAAGATTAAAGTGAACTTTTGCGTACGGAATTATGAAGTTGAACGCAGAGCATTATCAAGTTGTGAGTTTTTATAATTTCAAATCTGACTTTCCTTTAATGACAATTCCCGAGCGCCTAGGCCAAAACGGTCATTATCGAAACAGATATTGGACTTATTCGGAACATAATTGTGGAGGAACAATATGGTAAGAAATATGCAAGCAACTTCAAAGATTGGCGTGAGAACAGGTAATTCCATTTTACACAAATATTTGAAAATACGTAAGTTTTGTGTCCGTGGGGGCCCCGCAATTGGCCCCAGATCAAAAATAAGACCGGGTGAAATGGTGCAGGTGTACACTAGATCGCTTTGACAATGGGACGTCTCACGTAATGTACATCTTTACAGGTGATAAAACATGGGTACTTCTACTGCTGTGATCGCGAAATAGAGCGATCTTAGGCGGTTTGGGTCTGCTCCAACAAAGGTTACTCGTGTAAAAAACAAACTAAAAGATGGTCGTCACATTTTTTTACCCTAGATGTCTCCTTCTGAAGGCTCCGCCCACTGTATTAGTACTTGGGAATTCTTTCTAGGTCGCCGTACGCGGAGCTCCAGATAGATGTGGAAAACCATATAAACACTAGGTATGCCAGATGTGTCGTGGGAATTGTTGGTGGGCCAAAATTTTTCGTCGTACTCATGGTGTCTGTCCTATTTTAGTTTGACAGTAATATCATTGCTGTTAAATACAACCAACGGCATGAATTAACCTGGCCATTAAGTCGATCATATTCTTTAAAGAAAGACAGATATTAAGACATTTGTATTCCGACCCGTCGATGATCATTTTTTGGTTATCAAGCAGGTAGGTACGTATCTACACTAATATCATCCACAAATCACGCGCAAATATTCACCTAACAAGAAAACAATGGTAAGTGTGTATTATCGATTTAAATAAAACTTTGTGTCTTTATAGACCTATGTAAAATAATGACAACAGTAAAATTCTTAGCTGCCCAATCTCACATTAGAAAAGTGTACAGCGCCCCAAGCTCAACTATCCTTCGCTGTTCGACTCAACTCAGAAACTATAAGAGATATCAGAAAAATATTAAAACAAAATGTAAACTGTTTTACATGCTCTTAACGATGGCCTAAATATATTCTCTATAGTAAGAGGTAAGGGCTGATTTTCATAAACATATATTTGTTATAGGGAAAATATATCGCCATTGTTGAGAGCATGTAAAACAGCTTAAATCATGTCTTAACTCTTTCTTTGATATCTCTTATAGTTTCTGAGTTATTTAGTCAAACAGTAAAGGGTAGTGTTGGGATTTGGGCCCGGTGCACAACGCTAATATGAGATTGGGCAGCTAAAAAATTACCGTGGTTTTTACACTACATCGGCCTATAAACCCGCTAAATATCATCTAAATTGCTGAGGCACACCTTCTGTGTTTCCTTGTTAGTTAATCACCACTCTCTCTTCCCTTTTCTTTATTTTCTTATTACTCTTTGATCGTATATAAACTATTGCAACAAACAACAAACAGAACAACAATCGCCTACTTTTTGGTATTTCTTTAATGCTTAATTGATTGTAATTGGAATTCTTCCGTGTCATAAAATTTTGGCTTGTAGCATTACAGATTTTATACATAAATTTGAGTAAAATAAGTTTGAACAAATTTCAGTAATTAGATGAACCACTCCAAATTATTGAAGTAATTCATGAGACAATTTAAAATAAGTGCTGTTCAAACTTCATGTATCACGTTTGAGGTATATTTATTATTATGAGTGTCCATTTGGCTCGGAATTATTGACTTGATTCATATAATGCAAAGTAATGACATCTGTCATATTAAAAGGACGACATATGTATTTGCAGTACCAGAACAGTATTTGGGCGCCATAGCATATGGCGGCCGTGTGTTTCTTTCAAAACAACAGCAAGCTATTGCTTGCGATAGGGAAATGTGTACCAGGCTTGACAACTATATGTTGGAACATGTTAGTTTTTTGAAAGGCGTTTAAGGTAAAAGTAAAACAGAAAATGAGTTCCCAAGTATATAAAAATAAATAATATATGTTTGTAAAGGAATGTAAAATCGGTCTTCTCAATGAGTTCAACACAAACAGCTGTTTTCTGTGCAATACTGTGAAGAACTTGCTAAATCTCTGTCAATGTAAATTAGAGCTGTTGTTAAAGCAAACGGGGATACGTATTGGAAGTCATTCTCTGCACTTTTTAATTTGGTTAAAGTATTTTGCTCAAAAATTATTGTTGCTATGTCATATTTCATAAACTCAATTTTGTTAATTGTAAATTTGTAATTTATTCAATTTATGTTTACTGAAAAAAGGATAATAATATAATTATAAAACAGATGCAAAAATATTGTTGTAATAAAACTAGGTATTAATATAAGAAGTAAATAATTTTTAATGCAGTTTTTATAGTCGAGCATATAATTGTTAGGGCTCGTATATATTGTATGTATGTACCATCATGGACTTTGGTTGTCCGCTCTTTCGAGGTACAGCCTGTGCTCCTGTTAATATATCTGTTTTAGCGTCACGCTAATTTCGCACATACAAGGCCGGGTACCATCACGGATTTTGGTTATGTCCGATCTTTTGAGGTACAGCCTCTGCTCCTGTTATTGTATAGGTTTTAGAGTCAAGCAAATTTTGCACATACAAGGCAAGGCGTATGTGCGAAATCTGCTTGACGCTAAAACCGATACAGTAACAGGAGCACAGACTGTACTTTAAAGGTAGGCGTCCACCTATCCGCATCGTACGTATCGGACGCATCGCATCAAACGGATCGTAGTATTCTTTACATAGGAAGCCATAGAAGTGCGTCCACCTATCCGCATCGTACGGATCGCACGGATCTATCCGTCGGCAATGCCGACGCCGTTGCTCCGAGAGGCAACTTTTGCGATGCGTGCCGATGACTCACTACGAAAGTCCGATAGTTGCATCGGCAAATCCAATAGCTGTCGATACTGTGAACGCATTGGAAAGAAATAATCCGTTTGAGGTAGGCGTCCACCTATCCGCATCGTACGTATCGGACGCATCGCATCAAACGGATTATTTTTTCCAATTCATTCACAGTATCGGCAGCGATTGGATTTGCCGACGCAACTATCGGACTTTCGTAGTGAGTCATCGGCACGCATCACAAAAGTTGTCTCTCGGAGCAACGGCGTCGGCATTGCCGACGGGCAGATTCGTGCGATCCGTACGATGCGGATAGGTGGACGCGCTTGTATAGGTTCCTATATAAAGAATATTACGATCCGTTTGATGCGATGCGTCCGATACGTACGATGCGGATAGGTGGACGCCACCTTACTGTGAACGCATTGGAAAAAATAATCCGTTTGATGCGATGCGTATAGGTGGACGCCTAGCTTAAAAGACCGGACATAACCAAAGTCCGTGATGGTATGTACGGTTAATATTTCCTAACACTTCATCTTAGTAGTCTTATTTTTAGATAAGAGAAAATTTGTCTGCAATCAATGGGACAAGAAATATGGAAAAAATCAATTTTCTAGTAACATATGACATATGAATGTGAGGATGTGGTTCCACGCTGCGAATGTATTGTTTGAAGCAATTTACACGGAAACCGAATCTAATACGTCATATATTTTCAACACGCAGAACCATCATTGCGAATTCTCACAATTTCTAGAAACAAATAAAATGAAGGCTTCAAATCTTTGAAAGCAGTTTCTTTGTCAGTTGTGCCCAATTGTACCAATAGAAGCTAATTTATCTACAGAATATAAGTAATAATTTACAGCGATAGACTCTACAGATAAGGTTTATTGGCTTCAGGTACTGGTTACGGCGAAGACGTTTTGTTACAATTGTGATTTATAATAGATTTAAATAGTGTGTGAGGCAATAAATAATATAATTATTGGCTATGTGACGTTGTTAGCAAAAAAAAATAAATAAAAATTGATTGTAAATCTTATTGCATGGTTTAGTTTAATTTTGAAATCGTGAGTTAAAATGTGTTTAGACACATAATTTGGAAAGTTTTGCTTATTCATTGTATGCATACTAATAAAATGTTTTTTAGATGAGCCGCGTTTTTCGTGTAACCGCTGTTGGAAAAGTTACAAACACAAAACTCACTTAACCAGGCATCTGAAGTATGAATGTGGAGTAGAACCACAATTTGAGTGCGAAACCTGCAGGAAGAGATTCAGACAAAAGTCCAATTTCGTGAGGCATAAGTTAATTCACACCAGGATCTACAGAAACTTACTGTAACCATTAATAAACATTGTTTGCAACTTTTGGCTTTTTTTTTAATATAAAATGTACTACTGAATTAATCTCGGAATCAGATACAGACGAAAATGGTTGTCTAACCTAGTTGCCCTTCGAAATGTATTACATTCTTTTAGGGCGTTTTTATTTAAACAAAATCGGGACATTACGAAGCAGTCTGTTGTTTTTTAGTTAGGACTTTATTTGCAGAGTAAATACAGTACTTGGTACATATCTTTTACTCATTGATTGGAGGTCCAAGCCCTTGGATCGGTTGGTTGCTACCTTTATGATATTGTTGCATATACTTGATATGCATGTGAACTCTAATGCAGTTGTTTATATTTTACTTACAGTCGCAGAATCCTTCCATCCTATTTGAACCCTAGACTCACAACGTAGCATCGTGGATGACAATTTATTCAATCAGTTATCCACGTTATCGTTCTTGGCTTAAATTAGGTGTTAACATTATATATACTAGCTTTTGAGTTTACTCTGTCAATCATGGGCTAATAAAAAATGTATGATTTAATTCTATTCAGTTGCTTTTATTGCTCTATGAGTGATGGTAAACTTGAAAAATAAGTATATATTAGGTGCCAAAATTTATATATATATATTTTGTATATTTGTGTGTAAAATGATTACAGCAACTTTCCACTGTAATATGTTTTAACACTACATATTTTTTCTACATTACATAATTGTGGTATTTGTCTGTAAGATACAGTTATCGTCTAGTGAGTTAAATTTGGGTATGCTCCTTTGTAAAATTCCGAGCCTATCAGAAAATTATTTATTGGAAAATAATTTTTTAAATTAGTTCTACCATTTTAAGGTCAACAAATCATCCGACTAATTTATATAGAATGTCGAAAGTTTGCAAGAACGGTTTTGTAATTACATTTTACCAGTGAAATATCAATCTGTGTTTAAACAAAACAGTTGCTTATATATTAATGCTTAATAACATAATCGAATATATTGGGCACATATAGTAAGTAGTATATCCCTACCTTTGTTGTAACTCTAACAGTTGTGTTCAAGGAATAAGGAAACGCGATACAAACTTAGTCAATGATTTCGTTCTTATAAAAAGAATTAATAAATGATAATAAATTGCTGTATACATTGCATAAATTATAAATATCCATTCTGAAATTAACTGCTTTATTTCTTTTTTGAATATTTTTATTCTGTTCAAAATTTATCTATTATTAAAAAAATTTTCGTCTTGAGGTTACAACTTTCTTAAAATTCCACATACTTTCAATAGCAAAACACATTTTATAAACATGTTTTGGGTGCTGCAATAAATTCTCCATTATGAGGTGACCCAGAAAAAATTGTTTAACAACACTAAGTTAGTGTAAGGTGTAACAAACGTCACGTAGATGACGGTTTCTGTTGTGTGAACAAAAGAGGATTGTTTGACTGAGCTGTGATACTCCAATAATACTCATTGACCAAATTGAAAAGAATTATGCATGTAATCAAATATAAAGGTCAAACTTCGAAATTGGTAACAAAGAACAACAAACAAAATGTGTTACAGAATAAAACCTTTTGACGGGGTATACAAATGCCTTTCGTTGGCACATAGTCTACCAATACCGATAGACATATAAATTATTAATAGTAAACTATTTCTGAGAGTCAAAATCTTAATTAAAATAAAATCTGGAGGACTCTCTATATAACGACCTAATAAATTAGGTGCGTTAATGGGCCGCTATTAACTAACTGTGCAAAAGCTTACAGAGTAACTACAATTTGCGTTTATGTGCGACGGACGTACTTTGGCTCGATTATAAAAATATTATCTGTTATCGTAGTGTTTTTACCGGTTTCTGTACTATAATGACAAGAAGAGGTAATGCGAATAATTTGGAAGTTGATGTTCTGAAAAATATCTTTAGTAGTGAAAAAAATATGGAATTATTCAAGTTATCAACGAGAATGTGAGAAATATGAACTTAAATACATCGAGCGGATCCGAATCTCGTACATTTAGTGGTTCAGATTGTACAATCACCTAACAAAAACCTACAGGTCTTTCAGAAACAACGACGAAGAAGACCTCCCGAAATGTTTTAACACAGAATGACAAAAACCTCAAACCTGTCAATTTGAAAAAAAAAAACACACAGCGAAAAAGTAATTGTTGGCACATCATCATGTGACACGTCTAACGAAGATTTTGGAGCAGCACGGAAGGAAACTTGAATTTATGTTGGTCGGTGTAGACCGGGTACATCTTGCGAACAAATTAAAAACCATCTTAAAAAGAAACGTCCCGGAAAAGATTTCATAATTGCGGCAGTCCCTTCAAAGGGCAATCCTTCATTCAAGGTCGGTGCTAATAAAGAACTTGAAGATACCGTATACAAAGATACCTTCTGGCCAAAGGACATTGTTATCAAACGATTTAAGTTTTTCGATCAATCCAATAGCGCTGGTGAGGTAGAGCTTAGGCCTGGTTTATTGTTATTAAATGTTCAAGGTTTAACAGTAGAAAAGTTAAATTTGTTAGAGATAGAGTAGGTACGATGCCTCTCATTTAGATTTTATTTGTTTGACGGAGACCTGGTGTACGAATGTAACGGTTAGTAATTTTAGACTGTCTAATTTTGATGTAGTTAGTCATTATTGCCGCTCATGGTATAAAAGCGGTGGTGTTAGTATTTATGCTAGATCTGGTTTGAGCGTCGTCCCAGTAGATCTGGCCTTATACTGTGAAGACAAGCATATAGATATGTGCGTCCTTAAATTTTGCCGTAATAATGTATTTACTTTCATTTTAGTATGTTACAGATCACCTTGTGGATTTTTAACAACATTGTCAATCTTTTAAATGTATTATATAGACCAAACGTTGATATTATTTTGTGTGGAGATTTTAACATTAATTTTAATACAGGTGATTTGAATATGCTCTGCGGCTTGCTAGATGGATAGATTTTGAATTGAATCATACTGTGGATCGTCCAACTCGTGTAGCGCATACAACACATTCGATGATAGACCATGTGTTTGTTAGTAGTTCCGATGAATATGTCAGATGTGATGTTGTGGATAATGTTATTTCGGATCATAGAACACTAATATTGTATGCCAGGGTCTCTGGTGGCTTTGCAAATTCTGGGTACAGTTACAGTAAAAGAAAATTTAACGAAGATAAATACAGAGGTTTTATTCCGCCCTGCAAAACGAAAATTGGACGAACCTGTATCTTTTTAAATAATATTGAAGATGCTTTTGATCATTTTTATTCAATTTTTATACATTACTTTGACCTATATTTTCCTAAAACTAAATTTTATTCTAACAATAAACGGCATGGTAAGGAATGGGTTAACGATTATGTAAGAAGCTCAAGCGCGGACCTTAAGTATATGTACAGGTTAAGTTGTCGTCATCCCGAATTGATTGATAGGTACAGGGAGGCAAAACGAGAACACACCATGCTTGTAGCTACTGCCAGAAGAATTTATTAACAAAATAAAATCGTAAATTCAAATAATACGCAAAGAACAGCGTGGTAAATCATCTCAAACATCAAAGCAAAAGTCAGTAGACAACATTTCTTTAAACTTTAATAAAAAAGTTATAAGTGATCCTAGTGAAATTGTTAATTTGTTTAATAATTTCTTTATCGAAACACCTATCGATAGTGTCAATAAAATGACAAATAAAACGCAAAGTATATACAATACTAATATTTCTTCCGCAAGTTCATTGTTTTTGCTTCCCTAACAAATGGTCAATTGGTTCCTGATAGGATTCCTGCTGGTATTTTGAGGAGAGTTGCAAATGTTGTTGCTGCTCCTTTGTTCCTTTAGTTAACTTGTCCCTAGGAACTGGTGGTTTTCCCTCGAAGTTAAAATTAGGCAAAGTGGTTCCGATTTTTAAACGGGGTGATACTGATAATGTAAATAGCTATAGACCCATAGCTGTTAGGTCCATCTTTTCCAAAGTTTTTGAATATGCTTTTTGCATCGTGAAGAGGGGCGAGTGTCCTGTGGCTATACTCTGTGATCGAAGCAGGGCATTTGATTGCATTAATCATTCGCTATTCTTGAAAAAACTACTATCGTTTGGAGTAAGGGGCATCTCATTGGAGTGGATTTCTTCATTTCTTGTAAATCGGGTACAATATGTATCCTTGAACTATAGATTTGAACACAACATAAAAATTATAAACTCCCGATGCAGGAGGAATGAATTGAGTGTTCCGCAGGGATCGGTATTGAGATCCGTTCTCTTTTTATTGTATATGAACGACCTGGATAATCTTACAATTGGTAAGAAAGCCCACTTTAACTTGTACGCCGATGATACATTGGTCATTTTGTCGGAAAAAGAGCCAGATTCGTCGGAAATAAAATGTAATAATTTGTTGGACAGTCTATCCGCATGGTTTAATAATAACGATCTTTAGTTTAGATAGAACTTCATACTTGGTTGTGCACAGTTATCAGAGACCTGCTCCGTCGATAGATCTGCGTGTGGGTGGAAAGTGCATCAATAGAGCTGATAATGCAAAATTTTAGGCATTCACATTGATCACAACTTGCACTGGAAACATCACTGTCAATATTTAATTTCAAAACTGAATTCTTTATCGTATGTTTCGTAATTTGAAACGTGTAGGGATCAGTTGGTAATGGCCTATTACTCGATGGTGGAGTCGAGACTGCGTTATGGTGTGTGCTTCTGTGGTGGGTCCGCTTGTGCTAGTGAAGCGTTCATTCGCCAGAAGTACATTATAAGAATTATAGCGGGTGTGAGGACTAGGCATATCTGCAGAGAGTTATTCCAAGGTTTTAGGCTTTTGACCTTAACCGGCTTATATGTTTTAGAAATGTGCCTGTACACTTTTAGTAATAGGGAAAGATTTATTATGAATAGCGAAGTGCATTCATATTTGACAAGGCATAGACATGAATTCCGAGTACCGTTTGCTAAGCTAAAATCCGTAATAAATACACCTAGTTTTATTGGATTAAAAATTTATAATAAGCTTCCCAACTATATCACTACTGTACTACTGTACTACTATAGTCGGTTATTATTATTATTAGCATACCCGGTCACATCGCAATATACGACGAATAAAATAGTAATTTATTAACGTGAAGTCTACATTTAATAGGAAGGAAACCCTCAACTAGGTTGTTTGATAGTTACCAGAGACACGAGGCTAAAAGAGAAAACAATGCATATGACTTAAGGAAGTTGCTGTACGTGGTACAGATAGATTCCTTTACTTCAAGGAGGATGTAACACCCACTGCAATTAGATGCCGTACGGTAGTAGTAATCCTAGAAAACCAGCAAATAGCCCATTAGTAAATTGAGTAATATTCTATGGACTGATGAATCCAAAACTATATTGAGTTGCTCTGTTGATAAGGTATAATATTTAAGTCCCAGAGATTACTGGAGGGTTATGGACTAGAGGTTTACCCTGAGATCAAGTGTTAAGTCGATAAAGGTGTCGAATAACATAGATTTTTGCAAATGTCTGCTCCTCGGGTGAAAAATTATTTTGGTGTTCAAAGTCGTCCATTTTTCTTTAAGTTTCTTTCAAGAATACATGCTGGAGTAGTTAATGCAATTCCTAATTCCAGCCATTTAGTCCTTAAAAATGACGCTTTCCAACGTATACGCTTCGAACCCCACATACAGAGCACACATGTCCAAATACATTGTTTGTACACTCTCATAGTATTATGTTGAACAAAGCCGTTTAATACTTAGAAAATTTCGACTTTCAGCATCCTTCTGCATATACATATGTACTACGTGCGTGTGTATACTTCGTCCATTCTCATTTGATATTTACGTAATTTTCCTTTGATAAAATCAGACACTGACTCTTAAGCCAATCTTTGTTTAAAACAAGATAGATAGGAAGACACCAAGTCATCCACGTATGGTGATGCATGGTTTAATGCATCAGCTGTAGCTACTTATTTAAAACAATGTCATACATTTCCGCAAATTATTCAAATGACAAATTACCTGTCACTTTGATAATTAAAATTCAAAATATCTGTGTTTGTGTGTAGTTTGCCATTTTCCCATTGCCCTTTGAAAATATAAAATGACATCTAAACTATATTATTGTCTAATTAGCCGTAACTGAAATTTTTACATGCCATAAAATTTAGGCCTATAACATGACAGTAAATTGGATTTGAAAAATATTTGAAAACAAGTACTATTCAAATTTCGTTCTTCACGTTGGATGTTTATTTATTATTATCAATATTCATTTGACTATAAGGTATCATCAATAAGTTATCATTAGGATAAGATAATCGTGTCATCACAGCAGAGCCTTAACAGCAGAAACAGACAATCATTGATTAATGTTTACGCATCGCATCAGACAGGCGCGTGCGAAGTTCCGTTGGCTGCTCCAGTTGTTATGGATGCTGACATCTTACCCTAGTTATCATTGAATAATAAAATTCGTAGAAGTAACAGCATGAATCCACTACTTTATCAAATCTTAATAATCAGTTGTGATTGTAATGCTCTACTGTTTATTTCCCTTATTGTTAGACGGGCAGTGTGATGATATTGACCCGTATCGCCGTCCCAGATTGCCTATAATTGCCGCCAGGACAAAGCTTCTAATCATTTGCGTGACGTTCTTAATCGATACCAGACGCATTCAGACGCTTTGTTTGCGACAGTGCAAACTTGTGTTATTCTCTAATGACTTTATTGCCAGTTCTTCTGTTATTGTTACATTCCTTATTCGGTCCTTCTTAGTAACCCTTGGCTTCAGATACTTCATTTCAATTGCTTGTAATTTATTTTCATCTCTTAGGCAACACTCAAAATTTGTTTCCATAAATAAATCTTATTAGATCTGTATACAGTTTTTATAAACATCATTTTTGTTTCTCGCAGTGTTTCCCGTACATTTATAAATTCGTTGTTTATTGTATCACGTAATTCATTCATTTACTCTATGCGATTATTTATCTCAATACGCTCTTGTTCTCTTTCTCTATATCTCTTGCTTTCCAGTTTGCTCTTGTTTGCTACCTAGTTCTATCTCCAGCCTGTCGATTTATATACTTACTTCTTGTTTTTATCGATTACCATAGTTAACTATTTTTCAGACCCAAACCTTTAGTAAAATAAAATCTGAAGGACTGGCAGCTAACGAATAAATGTGCAAAAGCTAACAAAGTAAGCACAATTTCCATACGCCAATAATGCATGAGGAGAATTAAGCTTTGTTAATTGCAGATCGCAACTGCAGATTAATTGGTGTCGTGTTTGTTAGGACTCGGTAGTACAGTATATCGATCGGTAACTGACAAACAAAATTCTCCAGGTGATACGTCGAAGATGGATATGGTCACAGTTGTGACCCCATCACTCGAGCAAGAGGAGTATTGGTATACTCGATTACATTATTTCTGATTTTTATTAGCTCTTTCCAATTTCTTTCCAAATTTTGAATAACACTTTGTTTCTTGCTGTTGTCTTACTTTTCCCCTTTGTTTTCTGTTATACTGTTTCAATATTTTTGCCGCTTTTTTTGATTTAATTCTTACTTGTTCTTTGATTTTAATCGTCCAGTACGGTGTTGATTTTTGTCTGTACTTTTCCTGAAAATTGAACATAGTTATTTGGCCGCTTTTATAACAGCTTTTTAAAAGATTTCCCATTTTCATATATATATCATTCTTTGAATCCTTTCTTCCATTGAAATCTCTTGTCACGTATACTTTTCCTCTAGCGGTTCCTCTTATCCTTGTTAATTCTTCTGCGAAATATATCTTCCTTCTTTGTTTTTTCATTTTCATTTGGCCAATAAATTACTATAGTGGTTGTGATACTTTTCTTGTATTTCAGTTTCATCGTCAATATTCTTTCGTTTATAGCTTCCCATTTATTAGTTAAGTGTGTGAGTTCTTTCTTTAAATTGAATTCCATACCGGCTGATGTCCGCTCCTTCTTTTTAACACCGCTGTATATTAATATAGTCTCGTTTTTCAAATCTATTATCCCATTACCTTTCCTTTTAGGTTCTGTTGTCACTAATATGTTCACACCAGCTTTTTCAGTCATTGCTCTACCTTGTGCTTTTAAATGTTTCGGTTCCAATTCATTGGCCAGCCTTGTACAGTAGTAGTTTTCTTAGTAAATGCACATTTATTTCTTTTGTGCTCTGTTGCGAATTTTTCTATTGCTTCTGTGCTTTTATTGCATTTCCATTCTTGATTATCAATCACACCTTTTGAAATCTCATTTTAGCATACATATACATATATATATATATATAAATATAATATTACTATCAACAAAATAAATAGGTAACCACTAGGGTTTCTTGATATATAGGATCCGTAAAAATTTATACAACAAATGTTTTAATCTGAAACTGCATATTTATGCAAACTATAAAAATAAAAAAACCCTTATGTAAAAATATTTGTCGAAACCTTAACTAAATTGGTACCATAAAGAAAACATTAATCTCTTTCTATAAATGAATGTTATGTAGATATATTAATGCTAAGATTTTAGAGAATAACATTTCCAACGTTAAAAATGTCATTACAGAATTCAGATGATTTCTTTAACATATTTGCAAGTTATGAAAGAATTTTTAATAAAAACAAAAAACAATGTAAATAAATTTAATCGATTAATAAAAAATACAATGGTTGGTTATCAAATTTTACAAGAAAATTGGATAATCAACCTAACTGATACAGATATTTATTTAAATGTAAAGCCAATTTCAAGTCCTAAGTTTTCAATTGATTTTAATATACTATTATAAAAAACAAAAATATTAATAACAATAGTAACAATAATGATATCTTAAAAGAACTTCTAATGAAGCAAGGAAAAATGTAAATTGAATAAAGATGTAACAAATTCAGATAAAGGAGCAAAAACAATAATTATGAATAAGATTGATTACGAAGTTAAGATGAATTTTTTATTGGAAGTAATCAAACTTATTCGGTACTACTTATCAAACCCAATAAATAAATTTTAACATGAAACAAATCAACTAATTAATAGTTGGTTTTAAAAATATATATATTACCAAAGATATAAGTAACCATAAAAAAATCACCTGGAATGTATCAAGTTCCTAAAGAGCATAAAAATAGTTGTCTTTTATATCCAATTGTAAATTGTATTACGCACTTACATTCATTCTAAACTTATATGATACTTCTCTACCACAATTACGTCAATGAAAGAAGACTGGTTTGAATGATAGTTATGTATAAAGACTAATATACGAAATGATAAATATACAGAAATACACTAAAACTATTAATTTCAGAACCGATATTCAAAATTTAAGTAATGTGTACAGCAATTTGTTAAAATGACATTTGCATTTCTTAACCTTCCTATACTCACGTCAAAATGAAAGACGTATACTATACTATATAAATCGGTCTCACAGACCGTATGCGTGAGTATAGGAAGGTTAAGAAGGAAATCTTTGGCTAGGTTTTTGAATTGGGGTTTCCCTAGTCCTTAAACAGAATTGTGAAGGTTTCGACAAAGATTTTTGATATAAGGTTCTTTTTAAGTATTTTCATAGTTTACAAGTGTGTTTACATTAATTTAGTTTTTATAATTTATATAGGTATATATAAAAAAGTTGTTTACGTATCCTCTATATCAAGAAATGCTAGTCATTAGTTATTTTGTTGACAGTTCCCAAATAAAAAACAAATGTTTGTTTATACATTTATCTAGTTATATTTTCACTGAAGAAGGTGTTCCGAAAACGTTTGTAAACGTTCTGGAAATATAACTATCATTCAAACCAGCCTATCAGACAAAACAATATTTAAATAGAATATACAGAGATTTAGGTCATTGCTTTGATTTTGAAACACAATTAATTAAACAAACAAAAGAAAATAATTATAAAAGAGAGAGAGAGACATACGAAATGCTAAATATACAAAAACATGTTAAAACTATCGATTAAAGTAATTTATTAAAGTGACATTTACAATTCATGAGAAGGAAACCTTTGGCTAAGTTTTTCTTTTGGTTTTTCCCTGTCCCTGAATAGAATTGTTAAGGTTTTATGGTTTTGCATAAATGTGCAGTGACACGTTAAAACATTAGTTGTACAAATGTTTACAGATCCTATATAACAATAAATCCTAGTCGTTAGTTATTTTGCTAGTGCCCAAATAAAAACAAATGTTTGATTATGCACATATGTGGTCAGGCTACAAACGTTACTTTAGCGTTCTGAAAATATTGTTTGATGAACTTGAAAGTGGTAGAGGGAATCTCTTTTCTTCTGAAGCCATTTAACTTAATTCTCTTTATATATATCTTTCTCTGTTGCGGTCATCTCGATACTTGTATTTACGTAAATTTTTAATTTGTTTTTATCTTTCATGACTTTTATTTCCTCCTCCATGATTTTCAGTTCTTAATCTTAATGCTGCCGTCGATTTTTAACTGATTCTCTACAAAAGTTTTCATTTCCCCTTCTTTTGGTTGATTAACTCCTGCTATATATCTTTGTACCACTATACCGTTACACCTTTTTTGTTCTCTATTATTCGTATCATATAGCATATATAGCTTTTTGTTTATTTTAGGAACAGGTTTTTGTTATTATTATTGTGATTCTCTTCGATGATTGTATTTCTTATATATACTCTTTCTGTCCTATTGTTAACGCTTTTACCCTCTGTGCCAAAATTACTATCATTCTTGATATCTCATCCGTATTCCTACAATTAACCTACTAGCAAATCTAAAATCCTTTTCTCTATTAAATTGTTGTTCACTATAAAACTAATTACGCCAAGATTAAAATCAAAATTCATACTACCGGTCGACCCGTGGGAGTCTTAACTTTCTTTACTGCCATATTTGTTTTCAGCACCAACCAAACCCAATCTCACTTTATTTCTAGCTACTAACAATCTTTATTTCACTTTATCAATACAGGCATTTACTACTCAACGTTTTCGCCTCGTAGTGTTCCAAATATATATTTTTTAATATTTACCATTTTTGTAGTGGATTTTTGATGGAGTTTCCTATATGTATGTACTATCATGGATGTCACTTACTCTTCACTGGTACAATATGTATTTTTCTTTGAGTTTAATATTCATATGGTTTGTTAGCTTCTCTAGGTCATTTCAAGACGAAATATACTTTTTACAATACGATATAATTTTTGTCTCGTTGAAGATGCGGGAAAATGATGTTCTCATGTTTTATCAGATTGCATAGTAGTCACATGGAATTCGTATAGGCGGTTGTGTATAGTAAGTTGCATAATCATACTTTATATAAAACAGCACGATACTGCAAAACCATGTAGGATCAGGCAGTGCTGCCACGTCTACCGATTTTTCGGTAGATCTACCGATTTCTCCATATATCTACCGATCTACCGAATTTTTTAATTTTTATAGAACAATTTTGAACGTTTCTTAATTTTAAATTATTTGTGATCGCTTGTTTTTTCAATTTTTTATTTGCTATTATTAGAGTTTGTTAAAAGGTGGATGACGTGCTAACTAACGAGCCACTTTATTATTCAATAACAACTTATTTTATTTAAATTTATATAATTTATTTTAATAATAAAATTCGCTATCCGACGCTGAAAGGCAAAGGTTTGACGAGAAGAAGAAGAAGAAGAATAAAATTTGTAAAAGTGGCATCGTCGGTTAATATGTCATCCACCTTTTCAATAAACGCTAGGTATTATTGGTTTGCATCTTTTTGTATGTAGCGAAGTGAGCAAAACTATAACTAAAAGTAAGGGTAGAATCATAATAGAATTCCGTTATCTACTCTAAGAAACTGTAGATGGCGCCATAAAAAAATATGTAATAGATTTTCCAGTATAGTCATTAGTTTAGTTTACGCCAATAGTACTACAAATATCTGAAAAGGCTGTACTAGAATAGAGTAAAATAAATTTGCGCTATATGAATACAAATGGCTTCATACTATACATTGAAACTGAGAACGTATACGCCCAGTGTATCAATAGTAAGGTTCAACAAACAAGTGCCTGATAATGTAGTGTAAACCGGACTAACCCTTTCACTCCTCTGAATTTTAAGAGGCCGCTAACTTCACACCGCTTATAAGTAAGCATATAAGAGGAGTGGCAGCGTCAGGCTGGTTTACACTATTTAACCTTCCTATACTCACGTCAAAATGAAAGACGTATACTATACTATATAAGTCGGTCTCACAGACCGTATGCGTGAAGTATAGGAAGGTTAATGATTATTTATCTCATGCATTCGTTTGTCGAACTTTAGTAATTTAGATATTAAACAAACATATAGCTAACCATATAGTCCGATTTTATACACACTATGTTATATTTCAGTTTTCTCTAATATAAATATTTTGTGTTAGTTTTGTTACTGCAACGCTAGTCACTGTTTCGTATTTCGGTTTTCATAATAAATGCGAAATGTTTTGCAATATAGAGCCTTTTGCATTGCACTGATCGGGACAATCATTTAAGGTTTCTATGTGGCTACGGCGGTGTGTCGATTATGAGATGTGTTTTTGTAAGGCGATTGTTAACCAAACTGCCGCAGTAATACTTTCATACCTTTGTGTTCTCTGCTGAGGATGTCTACTAACAAGCCTAAATACGTACTAGGAGTATCTAAAATCACTGTAGATCCAATCTTTTTTACATTCACCTACTATGGTAAGATTAATCAAAGGATAGTAGCATTCTACACATATACATATATAGCAACTACCTGATGCGCGGAGTGCGTATGAAAATCGCATTGCAGTTCCATTTGGTAATTTAATGGTATCTTCTCCCTTCTCTACTTATACAAATTCTAAAGATCCTCAAATAGCAGAGACATAATTTTACAGTTTAACTGATAATAAACAATACACTTTTTACACGTAGCAAATCCATACAGATATGAAAAGAGTACATGAAAAATCGATGATTGGTTTTGTTTTAGTTAAAACTAACAACAGAAAATCATTTATGGATACAAGAGTATATATGTAAGAGGGACAGAAATAGGAAATAGCCATTATATTGTCACGAACATTAGACAAGATGGATAAGAAAAAGATACGAGTAACTGAAAATGTAGACTGTACATCAGTAGTAAAACGCGCAAATTGCATTTTCAGACTTTGTTATCCAAAGAAAATAAAACATCGCGTATATAATTACCTTCCTCTGCCGCAGTTTTCAAAAAGAAAGAGAGATACATGCCCCATAGCAAGCGGCGTCTGAATACTTTTTACCAGCACTCTTCATCAGTTATGGGGCGTTATTAGGAACACGTTATTAATCATAGCGAAAGAAGTTTATGGAAAATTGTAAGAACAAACACTAAAAGGTGATTGAATGATTAAAATGCGTGGAAATGATATTTAGATAACAGAACAAGAACTATGGTAACTACAAACAAGACGGATAAAATTGAAAAAAGTAGTAAGTACTGCAAAGAACAAAAAAACTGATTAAGATAGAAGAAACAAGATATTTTTACGATCCAAATAAAAAATGGAAATTTCTTAACACAAGAAAAACAGACAGTAAACAGATGGAAGGAATATTTCTAAGGGCTCTTGAATGAGAAAAATGGCATTAAGAAAAAGATAGAACATGAACTAATAGTAGAAGATTCCTTTAAAGCAATAATAAATATGTAAGAATTCTTCAGGATTATTCTCAATGTCTTTCAGAGTAAAGTTGTAGAAGTTGAAAGAAACTAATGTTCCATTATTAAGAAATTATTGCCTCGCCTGTTTTCTGCACAGAAGGGAACATTTCTGTTTCTTTCTCTTACGTGTCTGTTTCATACTCAGTTTTTTCTCTCTTCCGCATAATTTGTAATTCGATGTTTCCTAACATACTTAGATCGACTGTATTAAAGTAAGCAAAAATATGAACCAAATACGGCAAATTATTGCAACAATTTTTCAAAAGTTTCGTGTTTTTGTGTTTCAAACAAAAATAGTAGTTCATTTCTCATTTGCAACACTTTATTTTCTAATTTGTATCTCTTCTGCATCGTCTTCAATTAGCGTTGTCATCCTTGATATCAAGACAAGCTTATGATGAAATTATTGCCCTTACAAAAATATAAAGTTACTTCATAATATGATACATTAACTGAGGGAATTCAAATTTGAGCTGCATAAACACAGGACATAATTTGTTTACAACTCGGTCTACCACACGACGTCAGCTTTTATAATAATTAGGTGTGTTTACGACACTACAAACAAACAAGTTTAATACGTTAGTCTTATCCAAGAACTATTCTTAGAAATTGTTAATTTAAGGGGTAGGAGTAAGGCCACCAGGCACTTTGAAATTAAAGGACCATGTAGAAGTATGGAGTAGTACATGATGTGTCTTCTTAAGTACAATAGTTCTTTTCAGTTTCTTACTGAAAATGGCTGCTCCAGAATCTCCGGTTTCTAAGATGAGTTTTCTTGGATATCCAAAACGGGCGAACCGACTGTACCCCCAAATATGAACCTACAAACAAAATCCAATAATTCTCCTTTAATAAATATCATAAACTAGTAGACTACGTAGGGGATCTTGAAAATATCGAAAAAATGGTTAGCATATAAATAGAAAATTCACTTTTTCACGTTAAAATTACACACTCGATTGTTTATAAAAAAATTCTACTATATTATATATGTACATATGAAGATACCCTCAAAATTTGAAGGCAATTGATAAAGATTTATAGCCGTTGTTGGTTCGCCCGATTTGAGAAATGAGGATTCAAGAAAAACACGTTTAAAGTCGTGGGTAACATTTTACGATGGAAAATTATGGTATACCTTCAATCTGCGATGCCTGCACCATATAGTTGGTCTTCTATATTAACGTTGAGTTCTTCTTCTGATTTTCTTGCTGATTTTAAGGCGATTTGATCTGTTTGTGCAGCCTCGCCCAGCGATCGGTTCGGAAAATTGATGCGGAATTGGTCTGCCTCAGAAATAGTAGCAATTGCTTCCAATTGTCATGTCCAACTATCGTATAACTTGCATTATACTACAAATTCCATCGTTGAAAGTGCAAACGATAAGTTATCCAGCAATATCTAATACAGTTTTCCCACTTGACGCAGATTTGGGGGCCATTGACCACACCATTGCGTTGGAACTTTCGTTGCTATTTTCGGTGAAACCACCTAAGCAACCAGTTAGAAGATCGTCGCTGCTCAATTCCTATTAGATCGGCTTGATCGCTTCGAAAATTGTTTCCAACAGAGCCGGTTTGTGGGCAAAAGTACTCAATGTATTGGTGGCCCTTACCTTTTGCCACGAACATCAAGAATGTTCACCAGCTGGACACTTGCTATGTTGAGAATTTTCATTCGTTGGCAGCTTGCAATATGATGTCGCCCAAATTTCATTCTTCATTTTTTCTATAGAATCGTAATTTCTGCGAATAGACAAACCATAGTAAATTGAAAGCTGATCACTAAGTTTATTCGTTAACTTTCCTTTTCCGCCGAGACCGCGTACGTTCTCTTTCTCTCAGTCTAGTGCCCATTCTTTTCTGTACACCATCGATATATTCTTTTTTATGACGAAGTTTTCATACTTCAAAAGGCCCATAAAATTGCATTAACAGTAATAAAAAATCCTGTACACACTGCATTAGTGCTCTGTTTGTTGAGCTTTTATTTATAACAGTATGTAATTTATTCAAAATTATTCTAATAATTCTCCAGCTGTTACGGATGACACGATTATCTTACCCTGGTAATCATTGGTACGAGTGTACACCTAATTCTGTTTTTACACGGTAGATTGGTTCCAGAAAAACCATGTAAAAAGAGACCGTGTGAAAAGAGACATTGATCGTATGCAAAAACAGGTGATTGGTTCTTTATGTCTAAAACCTATTAAAATTAGTGAAAAAACAAGGATTTTTAAGAACAAGTATTCATGTTTATTTTATTAAGTCACATTGTATATAATGTGTATTTACACAAGCATGGTTATTAAAAAAAAGGATATGCACTCTAAACTTAAAAGTATGTAATGTAAATTAAATGTATGACAAGTTAAGGAACTAAAAACAATTACGTATGTATGTAAAAAGGTTATGTTGTTAACAAAAAGAATAGGTATAGGTTGTATGCACAAAAAGGGAATTCCCTAAATTTGTGCTATTTACAATTGCTCTGACCAGTAAATTTGCTTGTATGTATGTATACACAAAAAAAAAAAACAATATTTTCAATCGTGCTAAATGGAATAAAATCGTGTAAAAAATTTAAAATTTTTTATTTTCAAACCGTGTTAAATCAAAACCGTGTAAAAACAGAATTAGGTGTATTACTGAAATTGCTTTAAATTCGGCTTTCAATGGGCACATAAAGCAAAGCTGTTCGAAAATATTAACGTCACATATAGGTATTCAATTTTTTAGTATGTTCACACATTTTTAAGAGCGATTGCAATATCACACTATAAGATATAAAACGTGTTCGAAGCTCAGATGGTTCTCATCAATGGATAATGTCATACCGCATAATTAACCATCCAGCTCTATTTGTAGAGCATAGGTCTCCGCTATTCTTAGGGGGTTTGTAATCATTTTCTTCCACGCTGGGTAGCGGGGTTGGAGAGTCGGATATAGAAAAGAAGAGGTGGAAGAGAACCAAGGCTCGCATGCCTGAGGCACATCTGCCCGCCACTAGCGTATCTACCCGCATACAAAATTCAAGTGCGGATACTTTAGCTAACTATTACGATATAAAATAAAATAAAATAATAAAGGAATGATTCCATAGTGTTCTAAGTATGTAAATACATCTGCGGGCAGTTTGAGTAAATCCTCTGCCACGGTATTCGCAACACAATGTGGAAATGGAGATAATTTTAGTAAAATAAAAAGCATTACCTATTCTTATGTTATACATGTATTCGTTCTGTACTTTCTGTTTACTGCTATCTTTCCTCTTAAATATTGACAAATAATAGTAGCTTGTATTACCTGCTAGCAAAATTCTAAAGTTTTATCGCAGGCCATCAAAAAATAATAATACTATGGAAATAAGATAGTTACTGTTTAATCATTACAAAATATTGTTTTAGGAGGGAAAGTTTCATGTCCAACATGCAAGAAGTTTTACAGAAATGGAAAAACTTTAAGAACACATTTGATGTACGATTGTGGAAAACCAAAGCATTGCGTTTGTGGTCTCTGTGGATACAAAACTAATAGAAAATACAATTTAAAAGTTCATTTTGTAATGGTGCATAATAACTCATCAAGATCGAAAAAGTAGTAGTGTTTTATACTAATCTATGTTGTAATAAAATTCTCATTTGATAAATCTAATAAACTGCTTCTTTATCTTAATTAACATAAAATTTTGTTGTTGGAAATAGAGAACGATGGAAATATGAATGGTCATTTATCATTAACTGTATATCTTTTTATAGGTCGGAAACTTACATGTCCAAATTGCAAGAAAAGCTACAAAAATGAAAACACATTACATGTTCATCAAGCTTTCGATTGTGATAAAGTAAAACAATACAAGTGCAACTTATGTAATTTTCAAAGCAAGCGCAAGTACAACCTAAAACAACATATCTATAACAAACACAGATTTTAGTATCTATATTTTTATTGAACAAAATTTGTCTACTATTATAGCATACTTGTATCTGCCGATATTTGTAACTTATAATTTGTAATTGATCTTATCGCATTGCAAAAACTTTGAACATCAATATATGTAGTTAATACTAGTGTACAAGAAATGGTAACTGTATGTGCTGTTTTAGGTACATACAATATTTGTAATTTACGTAATAAGAAAGAAGGGTTATGTAAAAATTCAAGAACAAATACACTTCGTGAATTTTTACTTATAGAATTTATTTTTAAAGAACCTCTACTTTAATGATTTTTTCAATTAATCTACTTGCTATAGTTTGGATGCAGTGACACCATTTTCAAATATACCGTTCTAATGAAATAAAACTGAAAATAAATAGGACAACTTGTAACTTGGTCTTGATTACTTTATGCTGTTAACAAAAGGACATTTCTCATTGTTAGTAATTTACAATATATTGAATTAATTATACCTTTTCGATATTTTAAGTGAAATGTTTCATTGGAGGAAAACACAGCTAGTCAAATCGTTGGAGGCTTAGTTCAAATAGAAAAGATATATTGCTGCTGGGAGATATAATACTGTACGAAAAGTAAATGTTTTGCGTTAGATTGTATCGGTAACTCTTTGCCACGTACCTACGTGGTAAACCTATTTCAAATTACAAACATGTTTGCACTGTCATTTTCATACACGGGTATTTCTATTCGGCGACTTCTGAAAAATATGAACCTGACGAAGATTGTCAACCAACCTATTCTTACACCCAGTATTATCATACTACATGCTTCCCCCTAAATTCATAAAAACAGCTAGATTTGCATACAATACAATGATCAATCGTAGGACGCTAATGGTTTCATAACTGTATGTGTTCTTTTCAATAGCATACTCGTACCCTGTATATTTATTTATTTTCTGATGCGAAATTGAACAGTACGCTAAAACATATAAACGAGATTTTGTTTTCAATAGTTACAATAGATACATAGCTTCCATAACAGCTATGTGCACGTAAGAACTATCCACAAAATTGAAAGCATCTTTGAACACCTTAACACACCCTTCACTTGACCTTGGCCAGATGTTCGAAATGCTTTCAGTTAGTTCTTTGAAATACAACATTTTCCTATGTATTTGTTTGGTGACTGATGCAATATTAGAAACTATGTTACAAATATTAAGCAGAAGTACTGGTTGTACACATTAGTACTTCAGTTTATTTATTATTTTCTACCAACACTTATGTTAAAGATATTGACATCCAGATTGTTTTTACAATAAGATAGAAAAATTAAAATAAAATACTTACTAATTTTGCCATTTGGCTGGATAGTGACGAATATTTTTTTAATTTAATTTTTGTAGTATGTATATCCAACATTTGTCGTAGGCCAAATTAAGGCTACCATTCGATAAAAGGCAATCTGTATGTTTAACGCACCTTTCAATTCTACATCAAAAAACGAAGAAATATACAGAGCGTCCGATTTGTTGAAACCAATTGCAACATCGAAAATGCAATAAAATTGAAAATATTATTAAAATGTATAATATTGACTGTATATTTATAATAATTTTAAAACCAATAGCTTTCAAAATAAAGATCATTGACGGATCCTGTACTTTGTACTTAGCCTGTACATGTGTGTCTTAATATTTCATTAGTACAATGTTATACGAATTATTCTTCGGTGTCAGTGGCATTAAAACTGCAATTGTTTTATTATAATATGATAATAATAGTAAACACCGTTATTATTAGAACTAAAATAAAGTGGGATTCTTGCATCATGTATTGAAAGTTGGGTGTATAAACTTGTAACTGTGTTTGTGTTTCATCAAATATTATGTATGTACCTGACCAAACTAGTAGAACTGATCGTTAAGAATATGTTTTCAGCTACCTCATGTCAACATTTTATTGAATAGAAATTTTAGTTATAAGTTGAATTTAATTTTGATTATGCTATTAAATTTACATACTTCGGTTTGTTTTGTCTTTATAATTTTAATTTAGTCAACTGTTGCATTATATTAAACATAACTTTAACAAATTCTCTGCAGTTTTTCATTTAATTTGTTAATACCGATTGCATACACAAGTCGTTTCTTTATAATTATTTATTAAAAATACATTTTTAGTTTGGGTTGGGGTAGTACTACTGATTTGGAGGCCACATTTTTTACCGAAAATAAATTCAATTTAGTCACTATTTGGAAACATGGGATATTAACCTTTAGAAAATAATAAGTGTAGCAATAATTAACTTCAGTTACTATGTGTTTATACATATTTGCAGATTTTATAAAAGTTTGGACCATGTGAGTTGGGCCAAGACAATGGGTGATATGAGTAGGATGGTATTTTATAATTAGAGTATCGTAGTCTACTAATACTAATATAGTGCTGAATGTATATGGTAGTAGAAATCGGAAACTTCGCTCGAAGTTAGATGGCCGCCTTCCCTGGGGCAAGGGAAACAGTTTTTGTTTACAAATTTCTTCCGTGCCGTCTTTCGTTTCTTCTCTAGGGTGCTGGAAGCGAGAATTTCAGAGTGTGTACATTAGACCTGTCGCAGCTAATATGGGGTTTTTTATTTTTGGAAGTTTGAATGTGGGTAGCGATGAAAATATGCGATTTGATGCCAAAATTGATGTAGCAATTTTTTAGCCTGATCAGATGGTGCCAATCCGTGCCATAATGAGGTCAAAGGTAAAAATTTTGAAAAACCACCAAAATACTCTTTTTTTGCATATTATCAATTTTTTAATAAGAAATACTATAAATAAAACTACTATAAATTAGAACATCATTTATAACTTGTAAATTAGTTATTAGTTGTATTAACGCTGTAGTATACAATGCCACCAGAATCAAATACATTTATATTATAATTTTTAATTGAGCTCTAAGTTGCAAAAATGTATGGTGTTTCTGCTATTATAGTAAGACAAAATATTTATAGAAATTAAAAAATGCTAACAATATTTATACCAATAACTATTATTGAAAAAACGGTAAAATGTTTTGTTCGTCGCTGTTTTTGAACTGCCTCAAAATTCCTACGCTTTGAGCTGTTGACAACTGCATACTTGTCTAAAAGTACCGTTTTTACAGCTCTGCTACTGAGCATGAGCAGTGAGCACATAGCACTGCTGTTGATATGAATATGTAAAGTTTGGTCATCGCAAATTTGAATTTTGTTGAGAAAGGATTAGCTTATGTTAATTTTCGTAATTCAATGGGCCAGAAGACAAATTCATCGTTGAAACGGCTCCGATCTGCTGACACAAATGTGTACTTGATTGGTAAATGTGAACCCAAAATAGTTGGTGTGAAATTGCCGTCAAAACAGCAAGTGCTTCAGTGTTTTTTTTTTATAATGTACGTTGTGAAAATAAAACAGTTAAAGAAAGTGCAACATTGGTCCAGAAAGTATGTAAATCTCCGTTCCCGAGTCATCGCAAAAAAAAAATGACTTAAGGAAAATTTAAACAATTTATTTGACATTGTCCACGTTGACGCTCTCGAGCTTATAAGTATACAGAAAGATAGAGACTTCTTAACGAAGCAGCGAGAAAATAGGCGGTAGCATAGTGGTAGTATGACTTGTGTCGATCAAAATGTCACAAATAAAGAGAAGAGAAAGGCACAAAGATTGGAAGATGAAAAACGTCGAAAAGAAAATTAAAAAAAAGGCACTTCAGGTAATTATTATGTAGTCTTTGGACGCACAGTGACTATTTCTTTTTGTGCACTTAATTTCATGTACAGACTTGAATATGGAACATGTTGAATTTGAAAGTGATGAATCGGGAGATGATGTGCAGGCGATGGATGTAAAACAGACTGATAACATTCCAAGTTGCTCTAATAAGCCGGTTCGAAAATGTGGAAAGAAGAATTTTATAGACGATAGAATGCTAGCTTGTATGGATGCTGGCAATGTCTCATCTCCATTAGCTATATACTTCATCAGTGCAGTTGTGTCACAATATTGAGGATCTTGTTTTGAATTGTACAAGTTTGCGTGAACAACGTAAAAATATCGTCGGCGTCATGGCAAAGAAATTATTGAAAATTTATTGTGGTTACTATGTCGCCACCATATTGCAGAAATTCTCTCAAGAGCTGTATTTGAGATTAATTTCGGAAAATCAAGTGGCCCAGTGGCGATTTTTGAACGTTTTGCACGGGAATGGAGCACACCTAATTCAAAGGGATACAGCACTTGTATGCAGGATGAACAAGTTTTGAGTGTTATATCTGTCGAGGAACGCGAAACAAGCAAGCACTTTTGTCTTGAATATTTAGCGAAAGTCCACATTCGGCATGATTATAGAGAACTCCTACAACTTACATTTATTTTTCTTCTAGCATTCCCAATTTCACATTTCGTGCACCTGGGCCGACGTCTCATGCAAGATTCATGTTAAAAGCCATCTAGTGTCTAAAAATGTATATTTTTCACGCACACTTTAAAATTTCTGCGGGTCAGTTAAGTGGAGTTCGTAATATGTGCATTTTCTTAGTAAGTCTCTATATTCCATATTGGTTCAGAACCGCAAATGCAGGTGAAGCGCCAAATAGAGATATGCAACTGATACAGGGGATTATTGGGTATTTTGATAAAAAATATCTACAGTGCTATTGGAAAAAATTCGGAACCATCTGTGGTATCTATCAGAGGAAGCAGTTGCACTTGCCTTTTTTGATCCACATGTAGATTCAGAAATAAAGGAAAAAATGGTTTTGGCGTTGCAAATAGAGGCCGATAAAGACAATCATATCGGTGATGATATTGATATTTTCCCTTCTAAAGAAGTGTGTGCAAGCGTTGATGAAATACAATTATTCACATCCAAGGATTTAAGCTCTTTTGTGACTACCTAAACAATTTTCTTTTCTCATTTGGAAGTTTCTATGGATTTCTTACGCTTTGATCTGTCAAATTGCCCTAAGAGCGAAGCATTTTATAAAAGGGAACAGATCGTCAAATGAATTACTGTTGTGAATGATGCCGCCGAAAGAAAAGTCAAACTAATAACTGACTTTAACAGATGCTTAACACACAACGAAGACGATAAACAGTACTTGTTGCATATTGTAGAGGACTACCGTAAGGACTTCCTAGCCTATACAAAATCTTCATTGATTTAAAAGAAAAATAATAAGCCTATTAAATAAAAATTAGAGAAAAAACATTGTATTTATAGTTTCTTTTTAAAAAATTGATAAAATGCAAAAAAAGAGTATTTTGGTGGTTTTTCAAAATTTTTACCTTTGACCTCATTATGGCACGGGTTGGCACCATCCGATCAGCCTGAAAATTTGCTACATAAATTTTGGTATCAAATCGCATATTTTCATCGCTACCCAATTTCAAGTTTCAAAGAAAAAGTTTTTAACGCTAAGTCTAGTGCTGATAGCACGAACATCAGGCGCTAGCTCATAAGTTAGTGCTCCAATTTATAAATTAATAAAATAGATTTATATATAAATAGATACAGCATAGAGAAAAGAACACTTTCTTTGCCACTGCTCTTTCGCTTCCATTAGATCTGGAGCATTGTATTCGCCAAACACATTTCTTATTTACTTCTCATCACCAACTTCCGTCACAAGTTTTTAGACAGAAGTTTTGGGTAAACACCAGTATGTTCTCCAACTCCTGTTTGAAAATCCGAGTCACTAACAAAAGTACTACGATATCATTGTTGCATATAACACCACCTCATCTTTCTCCAGATTCTACGCTCAAAAGGTGATTTGATATCCACTCTACATTTTCCTTACCTGATCAATGTAATACTTTGAAGTGGCAATCACAGGTAGGTAGTTTTTCTAGATTCCTAATATTTTTTGAAGCTCAAATTAAGTATGCTACTCCGCCACAGCTATACTGGGGTCAGACAAGACCTGCCAGACTTCAAAATTATGGAATATATTCTTACCTCGTAGAGCATGAACATATTCTTATTCATAGAAAAATTAGGAATCTTACCTACTACTTCCTACTTTGGGAAGCCATGTTGTGGATAGCTGTATCGTACGTGAGTCTAACGGTGACGTAGTATAAGCCAGCAGAAATATATCCAACCTCTAGAAGAGATAAGAGGTAAATTTAAGCATAATACATGACAGCCTTGATTTGATGGACATTGTGCGAGGTTGGTTTAGGAAATAACACCAGGACGCTGTAGATTAGCCATTGTTTTACGTTGACTTGAATACAACATATTTGGTACTACACTTTGTTGGACGTAGTTTTCCCTTAACTGTTCAAAGACGATGAACAATTCCATTTAAACTTCTAAGGCACAATGCAAAAGAATTTTGTACAACAGTCTTCTTCAAGACTTATGTTTATGCAGGTTGAAGAGCTGTGTTGTAGTAATATGCAAGTGGCACACTAGTACATTGCATTAATTATATTATCAGTTTGATTTTCAAATATGTATTATATAGATGACCATGATTATTTGGACTTTTCTTTTACTTTGATATACTTTATGCTGTCATAATCTTTTAATGCTACTGGCTAGTTTTAAATTAAAAATATATGTCGGTAGTTCTCAGGTTGAGGGAAGTAAATAAAAGTACTTCTAACGCAAACTAGGAGAAAGTTATGACAGAATTGGAAAATGTTTAGCTTCGAAAGATTAAAAAATACGTATCTATTAATATTGTCCGAATAAAACATGAAGAAGGACGGTTATTAGCAATTCAATTTTCATCTGGTCGGTAATACACAGTACGTTTCCTTTCTTATACTAAAAATCGTTAATCTGGACTCTCAATATCATGCATAATATTTTAGGCATACCGATCTGCTCGCTGCTTTATCAGTCTAATATGTCACCCAAACTGTTTATTAGTTTCACCTTTTTTTTTGTGTTTAGAAAGCAAATTTGTTTGGAATAACTCCTCCTATATACTACTTTAGCAATTTCTTAGTTAGTGTACCATTTCTCCTATGGTATACAAGCTTTGTGGTTATTAAAGTTCACAAATATCTTCCTTCCATGAGTATCATACGTGGGGTCAATTGTCGCCTTGTATGAATTTAGACATTATTAATGCAAAGTGACAATTGCTCCTACTTATAATGCTCACGGAAATGTCCGGTCTCTAGTAATTATCACCTCGTGCTTACTCCTGGTTATTTGATGAAATTTAAAATAATTTCTAGTGCAATATTTCTGATTGGCAAATAATATTATATTTATACATGAATATTTGTATTATAATTTTAAATGTGATTGCAATCTAATTTATTGCTTAAAACGAAAATAGTAACATTCTACCGTGATTACTACAACATACATTTTTAGGACAAGGAGTGTATACATGCAAAGGTTGTAAAAAGCAATATAGCTACCGACAGAGTTTGTGGAGGCATAAAAAGTCATATTGCAAGTTTTTATCTAAATATGGATGCACATCGTGTGAGAAAAGTTTTGCATCGGAGAAATCTCTTCAGAAACATCTGAAAGTTCACCTGTGAGCCAGTTAATTATATATACCTATATATGTAATACGATTCCCAACTTTGATATTCTTAACGTAATTAAAGCTTCAAATAAAATAATGAAGTGTATTTTTCATGCATCCATGCACCCGGAGTATGCCTGAATATCTACTTGCATGCAATTTATTATCTAAGCATTTTTACTAATTTCTTTGTTTTTTAGATTCTGGCAAACGATTCTATTGTGATAAGTGTCCCCGCAGCTACAGACATAAATGTGGTTTGCGCAGACATGTAATGCTGGAATGTGGGAAAGCGCCACAGTTTCAATGTGATGTATGTAATAGACGTTTTCATCAAAAATCAACTTTGAAGACACATTATGCTCTGAAACATTCAAGAGTTATTTTTACAGTTTGAGAAACGTTAATGAAGCCTAATTTAAGTTACTATGTATTATTATTACTATTATTTGTACTATCACTTATTGTACGTATGGCAATAGTTATTCTGATGTAATTTTTAAGGACCAATTTTGCTGATTATTTACTTATGATAATTTACAAAGGTAACATAAGTTACTGTTGAATAGTTTATTCAATAAATATTGTTACAGACTACAGTTCAATTTTACATATTACAAGTATATTTGACAAGATACGAAAGTAGATGCTAGATTGTAAATCTAATTATTCGAAATTGTAAACTTTGAGTAACTACGTAGACACTTAATTTAAAACGCCTGTACGTTCCTTTTTACGAAAACGTTATAATTAAACATTTTTGAATAACGATGTAAATTCCTTTATCTACTATCAATCACAACGTATGCATACATATTTCTTTACGAGATTTTGACTTGTATAAAGCAAAGATTAAATTGACACCAAGCTATGTCACATAATTAACAAATTAATTAGGATACATGTTTTCCCAGCAATAAGATAGTCGCCAATTATATATATCTTATTCGGTAATCAATTCGTTAACAATTCCATCACATTTTTAATAATTATGTGGTGCGGAGTTAGCGATATACATATGGACTGTAAGTTAGTACCATAATCCCTGTAATCACTCTGAAGGAAAGTTGGCATGGAAACAGAAATACCCAGGTCGGTCAAAAAGAATATTGCGAGTTCATGCGGAGTAAATTATTCTTTGTATTGGTAGTGCTAGTATAATTTTAGGCATTTGCGGAATAAGAACAATTAAAAGACCAACGAGTAAGACATTAAGACCCCGGCAAATAATCAATTAATTTCATGAGAAAGAACACAACAAATCCATTCTGAGAAGAAAATATTACATATTTGGGACTGCGGATATGAATATATGTAGAAAATTAAACCCGTAAGTTTAGCAATTAGTTTTCTAGATAGTAAAACCACCCTAAATTTATCTCATTCTATCTTCTTATTTTCTTGAGATAATATGCAGCTAGGAATATCTTCCCTTTTTCTTCATATTGTTGTTTGGTTACCTGTTTTGAAATACCGCTGAATAAATTTAGTTCTGTAGATTTTAATGTCCCGCTACCCACAATAAGATTGTCTTTCTTCTTCTTATTAGCTAGTTGCATAGTTGCAGTCCCAGTTATATTATTGACTCACCTATGTTATTAAAGTTACTTATGTTCGATTAGGTACTGTTTGTTAAACATAAACTTTGCATGCAATGTCGATCTAACAAATTTTCATATATACACACAGTCACATACACACACACACACATACATATATATGTATATATATATATGCATATATTAATACGCAGTGGGTGGTCTTCTGGTACATATTTTAGAGTGCTCCCTCCATGTATCGCGATGGTACATATATCGTTGTTTTCGTATTACAATGCAGATTTGTCGAATGTGTGTTTCATCGCGATACGTGCAGTGGAACGCAGATGAGAGTCTGTAACATATTGCATATATTACATATTGTAAATGAGCTTAAGTGCCAGAATGACACACGCAACGTGATATACGTCAACCACGTCAAGTAATGACATATGTACATGTATTATTATAGTAAATACGTTCGAGAAACGGACAAAAATTGTGTGGCATAATATTGATTGCACAAAAGCAGATTAAGTAGATTACGTTGGCGTCTCAATACATTGCGAGTGAGTAAAATAATTGTATGCTCAGCTCATCCGTTCGCGCCAAGCATTTACATTTATGTATTCGTCGCTAACAAGCGGAACACTAGGTTTTTCATGGGTCTTATATATCTAGGTATGAGCTTTTGTCCTCGCGTGCTTTATTTTTTGAGAAAATCGTTGAAAAAGGAATTGAAGTTTCCTATTTGTCCCTTATATGGTTAATTTTAGGTATTGTTTAACGAAGCGGTCATAGTGCAGTTTATAAGGGCTTGGGTTTACACCCGTGGGGATGTGTGTTCAAGTCCTCCTCGTGTCCTTTTTTTAAAATCTCTTCGTGCACAATATTAACAAATATATTTCATTTCATGGAAAATTATTAAAAATAATATACTTCGCCGTGGTAATTTATTCGAAAAATTACCATGGCGAAAAATATTATTTTTGAATTATTTTGCATAAAATGAAATATATTTGTTGATATTGTGCAGGAAGAAATTGAAAAAAGAGCACACGAGCAGGACTTGAACACACATTCCCAGGGGCGTAAAACCTAGATCCTATCCACCGCTCTACGATCTCTTCGTTCAACAGCACTTAAAATTAATGATATAAGAGACAAATAGGAAACTTCAATTTCTTTTTCAACGATTTTTTCAGAAAGTAGAGCGCGATTTTTATTTTATTTTACTCGAAAATACAATAAAGATTCAATGTAAATCGAATAAATTTCGACCATCGGCCGATACTAGTAATATTAAATACTTATGCGTCATATATAATCTGTAAATTTCAAATTTATCTTTCAGTGACCTAAAAGAGAGTGGTGGAGGTAACTCGAAAGTTATGTAAATTGCAAATTCAGGATATAGTTATTTACATATAATTCCATATATATATATATATATATATATTAATACGCAGTCAACTACAAACAATCGCGCCTGATTTACATTGAATCTTTATTGTATTTTCGAGTAAAGTAAAATAAAAATCGCGCTCTACTTTTGAGAAAATCGTTGAAAAAGAAATTGAAGTTTCCTATTTGTCTCTTACATCGTTAATTTTAAGTGCTGTTCAACGAAAAGATCGTAGCGCGGTGGATAGGATCTAGGTTTTACACCGCTGGAATGTGTGTTCAAGTCCTTTGTGCACGAAAAGATTGAAAAAAAGGACATGAGTAGGACTTGAACACACGGGTGTAAACCCTAGACCTTATCCACTGCACTACGATCGCTTCGTTAAACAACACTTAAAAATAACGATATAAGGGACAAATAGGAAACTTCAATTCCTTTTTCAACGATTTTCTCAAAAAATAAAGCACGTTAGGACAAAAGCTCATACCTAGATATATAAGACCTATGAAAATCCTGGTGTTCCGCTTGTTAGCGAGGAATACACCAATTTAAATGCTTGGCACGAACGGATGAGCTGAACATACAATTATTTTACTCACTCGCAATGTATTGAGACGCCAACGTAATCCACTTAATCTGCTTTTGTGCAGACAAAATATTATGCCACACAATTTTTGTCCGTTTCTCGAACGTATTTACTTAAGCTCATTTACAATATGTAATATATGCAATATGTTACAGACTCTCATCTGCGTTCCACTGCACGTATTGCGATGAAATATACATTCGACAAATCTGCATTGTAATACGAAAACAACGATATATGTACCATCGCGATACATGGAGGGATCACTCTAAAATGTGTACCAGAGGACGACCCACTGCGTATTAATATATAGATATATGTATGTTTAATAATTTAATGATTTACATATACATACATTTAGTGACCTCTATACAGATATTCCAATAAGTTTATTCACTAAATAGGGGAGCTATAGAATGTTTATTGATGGTATTTTTGCGCACCTAGTAAAACTGAAAAAATAGATTATTCTGATATACGTGTATGCTATGCGTGTATGTATGTATACCTGTGACGTATTTGTATCAACCATTGTCGAATCAGAAATCGCACATCAAATAAACTTTGGTTCCACCTTTTTAAAAGAAAATGTACTAGATAATGAATGTACTTGAAAAAGGACTTCCATTCTACCCAGTTATTTTTTATTTTCGAATTTATGGGTTTACGATGTTAGCCGTTATTAGTTATTAAACGGTAATACAGTTGTATTTCATATGTTCTTACAGGCTATCAAATATAAATTGTAGTTCCAAGATCATTTTCCGCAGGCAAATGAAACGATCGAGTAAACTTGGCTCCCCCACTCATTCTAGGGTGCGAGTCTGTAGCACATCTGACCTTGGGACCTCAATTTACATTTGATGTGCAAAGAACTTTACTACAGCGAAGCTATGCAGTTTCCCATTGCCAGTGGAAGTCAGGTACAGATAAAGGTGAAGAGGAGCGTGTACAGCTCATTTCGCAACTACTCTTTTGGTGAACGGATCGATAGTAATACGTATTGCATTACGTGTTGTATTTTTCGAAACAATATTTGTTTATCTCTGTATTTGTTTAAGCTTATACCCGGCAATCTAAGAACATCTTGACTATATGTAAATGACGTCGAAGTTTCATCGCGCCTTTTTGGAGGCAATCATGATGTAATCAATGCTAACATTCCGAAGCCAACGTCACACCAGGTTAAATCTACCCTAAATCATGACTGGTTACCTGAAGTATTTGACATCTACATCTACACCACGAACATTGGTGGTAGTTCAATTGTAAATTGGGGTATTAAATAAAAGTTTATTGATAAGAAATTTGGGATAGCCATTGTTCACAAAAGTTTCAGACAATATATTTAAATTCTTTTTTGAAAACTAATTTTTAACACTCTATTCTTTATGGCGAGAATAGTGTTTAATTTTTGTTTATAGGGATGGTTTGAATGAAAATTGATAAATCTAGCGGAATTACTGGGTTTTCTATACCAATCAATGATAATGTTGTTGTGTGCATCCCTAATAAGTCTGGTATCCAGGAAGGGAACACTTCTATTCGTTTCCTTCTCTAAAGTAAACTGTATTTTGGGGTGAAATGAATTGCAGATGTCAAGTATGTTGTCTATTTCTGAATCAGGCACCGCACAAATAATGTCATCTGCATACTTCTTAATGAAAGGGAATGGAAAAGGTAGTACTCGAACGATATTGTCCAAGACAAAATTCATTGTTAACCAAGCGAGAATCGGACTGAACGGTGACCCCATGGGCATGCCAGATATTTGTTCATAAATCTTTTTATTGAAGGTGAAGTGACTATTGTTAATAATAAATTGTACAATATTAAAAAAGAATTATAAGTGAAAGATGTAAAATTTGAAATTGTTGTCCAATTTTGATCAAGGACGTGTAGTACAATATCCGTTGGGATATTTGCAAAGAGGGAAACGACACCCAAAGAAATTATTTGAGAATTAGCTGGGAGTTTAAAATTTTGAACTTGTCCCACATAAGTGAAAGAATCCCGAACATCATAGATATTACTATCAGCAAAAGCACTCGTGAGTATGTCAGAAACAAACGCAGAAACACTGTAAGTAGGACCGTCTATGCAGGATACTATGGGTCTGTAAGGTACATCAGATTTATGAATTTTTGGAAGTGTATATAATTTAGGAGTGACTGCATTGTGGATGCTTAATTGTTTATATTCTATGTCGTTGATTTCGTTATTATTTCTTAGAATTTTTAATAATTTATTCAGATTAACTTGGCTGCCAGCTGTTGGGTCGTTACCGATACATTTATAAGTGTTTCTATCTTGAAGCAGTTCCTCAGTTTTACTGATGTATTCAGTTTTATCAACCGCAACAGTAACAGCGCCCTTGTCTGCCCTTAAAATCAAAATGTGGGGATTTGACTTCAGGAAAACTCTGCATCTATTTATGATACCATCAAAAGGACCAACTTTGCTTGTGTTTTGAACAAAATAGTTAGTTAATTTTGCTCTACGAATGTCTACCTCTTCCTTCACAACCCACGGATCTTTCGAATTGTTCACTTTTTGTGAGTACTGTTGTTTTTCTATTGTAAAGAATTAAGAACTAATGTACTTTTATTGTCTTCAGTTAACCCTGATGAAGCATACTATTAGATGAGAAATATCGGTATAAAAATAAATTTGAACATACTACTATTGAATGTATGATTGCTGAACTCCCCAATAACCTTAGTTTCACACACACACACACACACATATATATATATATATATATATAACTGTAACTAAAATTCATTTTCGTAGCCGTACTGTATAATATTATAGTTTATTCATGCCAGCTATCATTCAACAAATAATACTTAAATGCGCATTTTGCAGCTATTTAATTCTGCAAGAGTGTACAACCAAGTTGCCACAGACTCCTGCACTAGCTGCAATCGCGCTTCAAGATGTATAATTAGAAAACTACTTTCAATATTCGCAGATGCGTTTGGCGGGTATACCGCTCATCAGTGCATCCATGGTGTCGTCTTCCTCGTATTCTAAAGTTCAAGATTCACATTTTGTACATGTTTTAACTTATGTTACGGTTATTGTTGCGACATCGAAAACTGACAAATGTGAAAGGCAACGCATACTCATTAACAGAGACCGGATTATATATTTTTTTGCATATCGATAACTATCGATGGTACAATTGAACGCTTTAAGATCTACACGAATTTGGGTAAATAAAAGCGTTTGGCACTAATTTAATTTAATTTACCCTGATTCGTGTAGATCTTAAAGCGTTCAATTGTACCGTTGGTAGTTATCGATATGCAAATAACGTATAATCCGGTTTTTGGTTATTAAATACACGATACGATGGGATTAAAATGGTTGGTACGTAGGTAGAAGTGAATACTTGTAATTTTCTTACGGATTGTTTCTTTTTATTTAGTAGAGGTTTCTCTAAGGCCCAATATGGTTTTTCTGCATTTCTTATTCTGTTGTCTTTATGTTTCTATATTACCACTATCCTATATGTTTAAACCATGTTACTTCTTATAGTTTTCTCTTTTTATTTCCATTTGCAAGTCATCTGCGTGGATGTTTATTAATTATATATTTATAGTAAACTACTTTTACCCCAGAAAATACATATTTAAAGAGCCCACAAGTAGAAGGAAAAGTTTTTATAAGTGAAATTAAAGAATCGTGATTTTCCGCGTCCTTGTTGCTATCGAAACCAGTGTTACCGAAAATAATTATGTGGAGAGAAGTTTTACCGATGCAAAGCAAAAAGAATGGTTACCATTAGTAAGTTCTTTGTGGATGTTTTGGCATTTACATGTGTTATCTAAATAACATTATTTTCGCCTAACGGTGGACCCTTTTAGCTATTCTGCGCTTTTATATACCTCTTCTATTTCCTTATTAAACATGCGCGATAGGGTGGAACTAGTAATGGTAATAGTGAAAGCATGTAACGTTGTTGAATTGGTGGGTAATACAACTCGTCAAATATAAGTTAAAGTTTCAAGGTCGTATTTGCAATAAATCGGCCAATCCATTTATTTTCTTTTAAATGGATTTTCATTAAATTTTATTAATGAAAGTATGTACCCTAAAATAGTAAAAATCTTTAGATAGAATTAATAAACTCGTTAGAAGTAATTGGCGTGTATGTCAGATAAGGGAACCAAGTGCATGAGTGAGTAAAACTTGTGTGCAAAATTTCATTGGATATTGAAGAGTGCTTTCGAAACTCTCAAGCACACATGAAATGTTCAGTTGACTAATTATCAATTATATCAATATTATGAATGCTAAAAATATAGAAGTATTTGTAATACTATTCTAACATTTTAACAGACTTTCATTATTTACTTAAATATCTGAAGGTTCTGGGTTTTAAGTATATTTACTTGTTCCACCCGGTGGCAGAGAACTCAATCCTCAATTTATATTTAATATTGTACCTACGCACCTCGTCTGTTAGCTGCCTTACTACATATTTGGGTTCCACAATATGCGCAACAAGTGGGCTTGAAACTTTCGCTTATATTCGACGAGCTTTACACATACTTTCGCTTTTAATGGTTACAGTCTATTCTATGCTGACAGGTTAAGAAATAGTATAACCATTTATTTAAATGTATTCTCAACATGTACATACTGAATTTAAATAACAAATAATACAAATTTTAGGAAACAGAAGATATCGTTGTAAAAGCTGTAATAAGGAGTATAAATATCGACAAGGCTTATGGAGACACAAACACTATAAGTGTAAATATAACTGGGCCTGCCCAATTTGTGGAAAACACTTTGATACTAAGAGAATGCTTGAAAGGCACTTGAAACAACATGAGAAACAAGATCACACTGAAGTTATTTAGTAAAATGTTAATCCAAAAAGGAAAATTCAAATATATGATAGTTATATGTACATTTACGAGTGATTGACTGGTGAGAGAAATGATTAAATGGGAAAACGTTTGCGGTTTTAAGGAATTTAGTTCAAATCATGTATTTCCAGGCAGAAGATATCGAGAAAACCAATTGTTTTTCAATTTCTTTGAATGTCGATATTTCTTTAGTATTAGTTTCAGAAAGTAACTACAAATATAAATGCTGTAAGTCATTGCTTGTTTAAAAGAATTATAAATGGGGACCATAATTGATTGTCATAAAGGAGATATCTCTTCAACCTTTACACTGATATCAAAACCGATATATCGCCTAAAGAATAAAGAAGTTTTGACCTAAATTTAAAAGTGGTGAACATTGAAGATGCTTCAATATAACATCGATAAATTAACACGTTAGGAAACGGTTTACGTATAACTGGCCCGTGTTGAATGCTAAAATAAATTACAGCAAAAACGTTAAAAAGAAATTATTCATATCTCACGAAAATTATCGGGAAGGCAAGATAAGTATGCTAATGTCGAAATTGAAGTGGAAAGGGCTATAACATTTTCATAATAAATAATTAGTTTAATATCACTGTAGAGGTTGAAGAAACATTCAGGGCCCTATTATAGTTCCCAATTGACAAAAAGACAGAGATAAATTTTTTTCGAAACAATAAACGCTTTTAATTTAATCCATAGAACTATAAAATGTTCTTCATCGAATCATTTCTATAGTTGCCGTAAGTTAAGAGGTCGCTTAGCAAGACTCACCTTGTGTAACATATGTTAGCGCAGATTTAAACTTTATATATGTTGAAATAAATCAGTTTTTACCCTTATCACACTGATTGTTTGTAAATCTCCAAATACGCGTTTCAAGTATCAAGTGAAAATTGATGAATATAGAGCACCAATAAGCAATTTGCACTTGATACTTTACTTTTTATCTGAAATGCGTAAAACGGCCACATTTGATTATCTCAAAATCAGCACTTCAGTTCTAAGCCACAGGCAATTAATATGATGAAAGTCGAGAGATGACATTAATCAAAAAAATAGGTTCTAAAGAGAGAAGGTTGGAAGTTAACTTTTATACATATCGCAAAAAGTCATTATTTCATGTCTAAAATCTATATTTGGAACCGTGTTGTATATTACAGGTCCAATGAAGCAAAGTAGTGTGTTTTGTTACCAATCTGGAAAAGTAAGTTTAATATTTCAAGTCACTGTTAGAACTGTTTTGTTATGCGTGGGATAAAACAAAATACGCTGACTTCTATAAAATTTAACGGTAATTTCATTGTTTTGCATTTCATTGAAGCCCATCCATATACTTTATAACATGTAGGAAACTTAATCAAGGTATTAATTATGTATCTTGAATGTAACTGCATGAACTATTTTAATAACACTGAATTGTTTTAGATCCACCCCGATCATATTGTCCGCAGTGTCCAAGAAGTTACAAGTATAAGCGCCATTTGAAGCGACATTTGCGGTATGAATGCGGGGTTGAACCTCAATTTACTTGTTCTTATTGTGGTAGGAAGTTTCACCAGAAAACTACATTAGTAACTCATGTGCGAGGCATACATGAAAGAAGAAACAATTGTTAATTACTCCATGGAGATAATGAATTAGTGCTACAGAATATATTATATATAAGTAATAATTAAACAATATCATGTACCATCACAAGAAATTCGTGATTCAGTCAGTGCATCCATAATAGTGTTTTTACTTTCAAGAAATAAAGCATTTCCAATACATATTTTCGGTTATATTCATAAATGTGAGTAAAGAATTATATAAATATTTCTCAAGAAGCGCGGTAGGTGATATCCTATCAATGAAAGCATACCCACCATAGTTTTGTAATTCCTTTATTATCGTGGATATTCTTCTAGGCATACTATTTACCCGGTTACGATACTGTGCCGAAGTAATGTCTCCATTACTCGAATAATTTCTTTATAACATTCTTTTGTTGCACACGTGTTAACTTCACGATAAACCACAAATTCAGTGGAGTATAGGTCAGGTAACTGTGGTGGCTATTGCAGTAGCCGCACATTTTCCGTCACTGTGAAAGAATATTACCACTGTCGGTTGTAGAACCTCTTCCAACAAGCTAATACTACGTCGACTATTCATACGCACATTCTCCGACACCTACCACAAAGGTGACCTGCAAACTATTGCGCTACCCCAACCAACCTATAGCGATTATGCACCCCAGCTCACCTACACTTTTTCTATTTAAGTTTTTACATACGTTATTGTTTTGTCGTAGGAGTAAAGACAATCGATGTTTGACTATTTTTCTCAAGTGCTGCCGATGAAAAAAGAAGCACGAATTGCGTTTGTCTGACAGACAGATATCTATGGACAAAAATTGATGGCGTAGGTAAAAACTCTTAATAGATAAAGTCTATGTTTTCCGAAAAGAGGTTTTGACGAAAACTTTGTTGATAAAGCCAAAACTAACATTTCAAGTAATGTTATTCCAAGTTTTATTATTTATAGTATTGACTACACTGAAAAGTAGAATATATGTATGTACACTACTATGAATTCCGTGACTTCATAAAGAGACTACTGACAGATTTCTTTCAGATTATAATACCAAAAGTGATGGGGAGATATTTTTGTGTAACTATTTTCATAAATAAAGAATTAATTTAGATTTTTTTATTTAGAAGTGCACTAAGCAATAGTAACACTCTTTAAAATCAAATAACAGTTGCTCGGGGCAGTACGTCATGAGGCAATAATCATCGCTACGACTCGGTACGTCCACGCTACTTTACACTTAACCTTCCTATACTCACGCATACGGTCTGTGAGACCGATTTATATAGTATAGTATACGTCTTTCATTTTGACGTGAGTATAGGAAGGTTAACAAAGATATAAGAAGATGGAAGAACAGAAGGAAAGTTCCGTTTAATAAATAATTGTGAAGTTTAAGAGTATTATCGATGCGATATAGTGCTAGTAACAGTCAAACGTATGAGAGAAGATGGATATAATGTAAATAAATATGGTTATTACTCCTTCTTAATTCTCATTATGTTTCGTTGCACAACTGAACAAGCATTTCTCGCTATTAAAATAAATCTATACTAAATAGTACAGGTAGCTTACTCTCTATTCGAAAATTATAGTAACTCAACACATTAAAAGTTTGTTATACAATCGAAGATTATATGAGGTAAAAGCAGGTCAATCAGGTAAAAGCAGGTCAATGAGTGTAAAAGAAGAAACGGTGGTGAGCTAATTGCGGTACCGGGCCGCCGACTAATTTATCGTCAGAAATTTGTCGATACACACTCGACGTTGGACGTCGTAATCGTATAAACAACACGTATCCTATGTAAACGTACACTTGAACTTACTTAACATATTGACCTAATTTTACTATAGTTTACACTTTTTGTCGAAACAATAAACTCTATGTGCATGTTAAATTAGTTTCCCTCTGAAACTTTCTAAGTTTCTTCTGCTTCTCCTATGACAATAGGAAAAAGAATTGTATAAATTTTGTTGTACTTGTTATTCACTTTCTTCCGTTTTAACATGTAAACGATTTTTCACAATTTATGCGAGGGGTAACAAAACTTCATTGAACAATTAAAATCTACCTGACCTTACTATACGTATTGATCGCATTTTACGAGTATTTACATTTCTTTGTCTAAACAATCTCGACTGACCTACAGAAGTCGATATACTCGCCGTTATACTTGGAGCATTCCTATCGTATGACATCCACTTGATCGTACTAAAGATGTGCTCGAATGTTACTACTGCTTATGTTTCTACGTCCAAATTATAAACATAAGTAAAACCAGTGGTATTGCAACGGTCTGATCCGATTTCCTTCCCAAATATCAAATATTTATTTCGGCTTTCATGCGATAGTAGAGATAATTGATATTCATCTTGCGCGATGTGTATATCTAATATGTGTATAAGCGTTCGAATATGGTAACTTTTCAGTGCCGGTACTAGATACTACTAGATATATGTATAAAGCTTTGTCGTATGGAATTAAAGCATATCTTTTTGGTTTCACGGATGAATCTTGACCGCAGATATGTTGACCTATGGCATTATATGTTTTTGCTACGCAATAGGCATATTTTATATATTTATCGACATTATTTTCTTTTAGTTGTTTTTTCATTGTAGGGTTACCACAACATTGGTTAATGAGGGAATTGGGAAGCGAAGACTGTGTTTGCCCGATTTGTAATAAGCAGTATAAAAACAGAAACACCTTAAAATCTCATATGATACAAGATTGCCAAAGAAGAGAATTGGTCAACTGTACTATGTGCGAATACAGATGTAAACGGAACTATCACATGAAAGTTCACATGAATCTTAAGCATGGTATAGTATTTAAGATAAAACGAAGAAGAGCGAAGTGATGTTTACTGGGGGAATTATTGCAAAGCGTTGAGTAGATAAAACAATAAATGATTTCGTTTCCTTGTTTGTAGATAGAAATTGATAACACAATGTTAACATAAAATGTGCACTGTTATTCACTGTTAGTGAAAGTTATGTGTGTTATACTTGCATTTCTGAAAAGGTAACGAAATCGGTTCAACACTGCCTCGCATTCCTTGGATTTAAATCTGATTATCATCCCTAAACCTTTTAACTTTAGATTATATCATTATGTGAAGCTAAACTGTTTGACAATTCAAGAGCGAATTTATTGATTGACGTTATTCCATTCTGTAGTTGTTGAGTACCTGTAACATTGTACATTTACTAGAATAAATACTACATAATATACAATAATTTGTACTTACCTTTCTCACATAAAGTAAAGTATAGCGATTTTGTTGATACGCCATGAATACATCGGCAGTTCTTTGAGAAATCTTAACATATCCACATGAACTTTGTGTCGATAAACATAAACTGTAACTGTACGGAACAAGTAATTTAACAGTGAATTTAATTTACAACATTCTGGACTAATTGTCAGATATGGAAAGGTGTAGGTCTTTGGGGCGAAAGTTCTGGAGCTCGATCCTCAGTCAGGACAATTTGGATAATTTTGATTTAACGGGGAGAGTATCCAAGGGAGATGGAGGCAACCAAATATGCTTCAACAAATGTGAGAGGAATCCAGTAAATCGAGAACAAATCTATGTGCACGTTAGTATAGAATTAGAATCGAACTTCTGCGTTCGAGTATATACGTTGAAAAGTTTGATAACAGTGATTATTGGTATCATTTGAATAATTCAATAAAATGTGAATGTTATGAAATACTTTAAAGAATCAAATATCCGGTGTTTGCATTCCAGTGTTGCGAATAAATTCCGTATGTTGACTAGAATTTGTAGCCGTCCAAGAAATCTAATGTCACGTCGTTCAAGTACATTCTCCGTTACATTTTTTAATGCAGCCATATAACTCGTGTACGTACCTTGTAATAAAATTTTTGCATTGTAGGAATGCATCCTGTCGATTTAGCTTGTCCAGTGTGCGAGAAGCGGTACAAAAACAAGAATACACTAAGAGCACACATGAAACAAGACTGTAGTGATAGAAAATGGTTCTGTACACTATGTAATCATATATCTAAAAGAAATTATGATATGAAGGTTCATATGCGTGTCAAACATGGACTGGTTCATCCACGTGAACGGAGAAGATTAAGTAAAATTGCAAGTTGAAATAGTGATAATAATAATACCAATGTATTTATATTGTGCAAAATGAAATAAATAAACTGGTAATTTTCTGAGTAGAATTTTATGTACATACATAATAGATACGCATATTTTTACCCTATGTATTGTACATATGTATACTTTAAGTCACATTTTGAAAAATGTATAGCTTTGCTTTGTGATTTAAAGAATGTGTTACTATAACAACAATAAACTGAAGTAAAACATATGTAGGTATGAAAGTTCTTTTCGTTTAATTTTGTGTTGTTGAATATACATATGTATATGCATTGCATTGCAATATAATAACCAAAGATTCTAATTTTTTATTTGTATATTGAAGTCACTATATTCTATGTGTAAGTTTAACATTCGGACAAAATATACAATTGAGGGTATATCCTTCATTACTGGAAATAACATAATATCTGGAAAATACTATTCCCTTTAAATATTGACATTAGAGCGCACTGTGCAATTTTTATTGTATTAAGATGGAAGTGCCCCAATCAATCCGAAAATTAATTATTAGCTTGACAAAAAGAGGACAGTAAATAGCGAACTTGCGCGTCGCACACAGATTTTTCGTTTTGAAAATCACTCTCCATCTGACCCAAAAACGTTCAATTTAGGTTCGTCACTGAATATTACAGACACCCAGAACGACAAAGCTTTATTGACATGCATTTTTGCAAATTTGAAACAAAGCGCTTTTTCTTTTTACCGATGAAGGGTTATTTCCTAGGAACACGCCGTGAAAGTAGGGGTTTCGTATAATCTATCTTACCATTTGGGGTACTACTTGTAACCCATAATTGTCTTCTAACATTTTTTATCGGAATAGATGCGCTAGTACATGCATTTTCGCTAATAGTTTTTAAAATAGCGCATTTACCAATGGTTTTCCTTTTCTGGGTCTACCCGAGCGTGGCCTATTTTCACAAATTTGTATCTCTGTGTAAATTTACTATACATATTGGATTGTGGTGATTTTTTAACGGTTTTAGCTTATTTTCTGAATGACCGACCCATTTTTCTCAAGCTAATAGTTAATTTTCGGATTGATTGTGGCACTTCCATCTTAGTACAATAAAATTTGCAGAGCACGCTCTAACGCCAATATTATTAATTTCCAGATACTATAATGTTTCCTTTGAGTGAAACAGTTAAACCGCTTAATTATATTTAGAAAAGCCCGGTGTTTACCTCAGCACGAATGGCATTTTTTTGGGTTTGAATTTATACCTATGTATATGTGGGTGTAACCCCCTATTGGCTGAGTAGTGAAAATCACGTTTCACAATCAGAAGATTTGGGTTCGAAACCCAGCCGCGGCGGAACATAGCAGTTTAAAAATCCTAAAATGGATCTAGTAAGTAAGTAAGTAGTGCTAATATATATGTGTGGGTGTATTAGACTTATTTGACCCAATTTATATACTTTTCAATTACTCACAGTCGTATTCGTACACTACCAACGAATGGAAAAGAGCTTATCACGATCTTTGTATGCACTCATGGTAATTTGTTTCTATAATACCTCAAAGAGCAACATATGTATGTTTGTTCATAATAAATTTAAAATATAAGCTCATTCCATTGTTATTTGTTTGAATAAAAATATCAAAAAGAGTCTAAAATATGTCTCACGCTCCTATTCGTACAGATGGATTTACGTATACATATTTGTGAGATTTGGCTCTATATCTGCTATTATTCGACTAATAACGAGGGGTTACTCCCTTTTAGAAGTTAAATTAGATAATAGATGCTGGAAGCTTCTTAAAGCAGTATCTATAAAATGAACAAAAAACGAAAAGAAATTTTAATTAACAATCGTGAAGTTATAATTTCTCGATATTAGAAAGGAAAAACTTTACAACAAATTAGTAGTATTATAAATAAAAGTCTATCTACTATAGGATGTATATTCACAATATGTTTACCAAAGCACAATGAATGATATATAGTATATCCTGAATAAACAGAAAACACTTGACAGTTACAATATTAAGATATATGCACGATGTTTCTATACATTTTACCTGTATCATTTGTTTGTTGTTGTAAGAATAAGTATCAAGCATACAGAAATCGTTCTCATCTATAATGTACTTCAACCTTGAGAACTTTTGTGTTAATTAGAATTTTGCCGAACCTGATATATTGCAACGCTCGCCAGTATTGAAGTGGAAAATTTCGTATTGACACGACGGCTATGGTATCCACTATCTGCTTGGGAAGAAATTTTATCTGAAATAAAAAAACCTTTGTTGAAACTAACAATTCCAAGAACCTAGTGCAGGATTTTAGTCAATACAATTTATGTTATTAACTATATTGCTTTTATTTAGCTCATCTGTTTTATATTTTGTGTTGACAAAGTCACATTAATTTTATAATCTATCTATTTATAGATTATAATCGGATTAACCGGACACAGAGATAGCGTAATAGCGCTATATCTATGTCCGTTTGCGATGTTGCATGTTGCATCTTAAAGTTGTGACTGACTATAGAACCATCTTTTGTGATTAATTTTAAACGCGAATCCCAGGGAAACTCGACTGCCCTTTCTGTGCTATATAGTTTCTTGAATGTAGCGAACACAACTTGCAGCAGGTTGAAGAATTAGTTGTGTATACATGCAAAAATATTTACCTTTTTACCATATACCAAAATGAAAATTTAAATAAACACTTTCTTAGCGTAAATAATTGTACACCTACCATTAATAATTTAATTGTTAAAAGCAAGATCTGATCTAGAGTAGACCTGTAGCCAGTTTGCTATGTGTAGAACTAAGCTGTGAACTAGTCTAATTATATACAGATAATAATTGCCCCTCTCATGTGTAGTAGACCGGTTATGAGTACTGAGTTCACTTCTCATTAGCCTAGTGGATACGTGCCAATATCAATGGAGGGATCATCTGCATACCTCTGTGCATACATTCGTTACTCAGTTGGAGTGAAAGGCAACCTGTCCCATATTAGACCCTATGATCCTGCTTTCAGTGTTGATCTGGAGCCATTTGCTTTCAGTATATTTTACGAAAAGCTCGCTAATAGCGTCACTTACAGGTTCTAAGGTGGTGTTGTTAAATGCTCGCTTAATGTCTAGAAACATACCAAAGCTACTTCTCTGGAGTAGACTCCTCTGTAAACCCTAGGTTAGAGTTTAGATTAGTTGAGGTGGCACTGATGCCTGTTCCACTGCGACCTTTCCAGGTCTATTGTGGTCCTCATGGCTCCTTAGAGTACGTTTTCTAGCTTTATTCCTTTAATTAGACTTGACAGCTTTGAGAGCCGTTCTTCCGCATATACATATACTTTTAAAAGCGGACTTGAAGCCCTTGCTCCGTAATGCTATTATATGCCTCCCGGTCTGCCTTAGGCTTTGCCGGCTCCATATCGGTGGCTGAATAGTCGTTGCATACTACCACAATCCTCTCCAAAGCAGCCTCCTTGAAGGTTAAATCTTGTGGCCCCTTGCTTTTCGGAAGACCTGCGGGAGTACTGCCCTCCGACCTCGTTTTTGGACTTCCGCCCTTTCTGTACGTTTAGTAGCCTCCGCCGTCTGTTGAGGCCTAACTTCTTTATCTATACTACCCTGGCCCTTTGTGCATGCCTAGTGAAGTTTGCCTTGATTATGGCTCTTTTAGCCTGTATCAAATCTTGGCCCTGTTTCACAAGCTTTCGCACTTTAGCCTTGAAAATTCTAGATAGCGTAGCTATACGAGGAGTAGCCAAGGAAGCATCTATCCGTCCGATCAGAGCTCCGCTTGATCGGGTAAGGCTAATTACTAGGGGTTTCGCCTGGTACCCCAAGGGAACGTTAAATGCCGCACACCCCTGCGGCCACGCAACTCTCGGCACGTTACCTTACACCTTAGTTTGCGTTTTAGCTCGGGTACCTCGGGAGCGCTAAATTCCCGAACTCACTTGTTAAACTTGTTAACAGTGAGCCCCCGAGGGGTCTGTAAACCCTAAAAGTCACACTGCGGAGAGCCGTCCCGGGACCATATGCAGGATAAAATTATAAATTATAGAAATAAGTTAGCTTGACTATTATCTAATATGGTCATTGTTATAATTATTACATTTTTCATAAACAGTAATTGTAAAGTAAGTATGTAGTCTAAAAAATAAATGGTACTTATATTTTGGACCATAATCCATTTTGTTAGTTGGTGGTTTCTGATTAATAATAAAGCATAATATTGACATTTTGGCAAATACTTGATACTTGATATCTGAGTAAATTCGTTATAAAAGACATCGATTCAATAATTGCAAACAAAGAATTTTTTCTAATAAGTTACTACAGTATAATTAACTAAATTCAGATATCACTCAGATGGTGTGTGGTCGAGAGATACAAAAATAGACGACTCATATGCATAATTCACTGGTTAGTCTAGTAATTGATAAAAGACTTAAGTCTCTGGCTTAAGTCTCACTTCAGGGTGGTAATATCATTTTGAAAATTATTCCAAAACAGACTCGAAAGTACTCCCAGGAGTAATAGAAATGAAGATCTTAGTAACAAAGGGAGAAGGAAGAAAGGACAAAAATAAGAGAAAGGAAGGGGCGCAGGAAACAGAGCTTGAAATATACCAAACGCGCAAGAAGAATTACGATCGAGGATCAAGAGATAATATCAGCGTAAATGGCACTTAGGCTTTCAATCTCATTTTAGAAACTGATAGAACTAGAATTATGTTAAATGCAGCACACTTCTAAGAAAGTTCTCTTGAAATAAATTAACATTATCGAAGTTGAATGAATTAATTTAATGTTGCTAATGTACCCTGAGATCCAGCTTTTCATCTTGTGTGAAGTTTGTCCGACGTAGCAAGCCTGATCTGATAAATTACACCAGACCAGTCAAGAATGCGAATTTGAACTTTAAGTTTAGACATAAATCTAGGAACTCTGCTTAGAGGGTAGCAAACAATCTTTAAGTTGTCAAATTCTCAGAAAACTCCAACCAGTTGGTTAGTCAAACCAGGTATATACTGAATCTGCCTTTGTCGAATTAGCCTTATTAGTTGAAAGAATACCTTGTACCGAAGTATTCAAATATGCTATAGCATTAGTAGACAATAAAACAGTATTTGACAATAAAGTCCACATTCAATCAGAGATTTATGATAGTTATTCTTTTAAGAATGTGGAAGAAAAGGTAATATGTAAATAATACTCGAGAAAGTGATTAAGCATATATCTAAGTATTGAAAAAGGATTATCATCGGTAAACATTAAAACATGGCGGCACCGGAGATATACTCGCGAGGCATGTTGAACTTGAGGCGCTCCGCGGCACGCAGTGTAAATTTGAGTTCGGAATAATGAAAAATGCACCTAATGGTTATAGCTAGTGAAATACATAGGGGATTTTAAAAATATTGATTTTTGTGCGATTGACAAATATTTGAAGTAAAACATGAAATTTTCGGCCAAAAAAGGCAATTATTTGTTAATAACTAATGTTTAAATTAACTTATCGAAAATCCCATATGTATTTCACTAGATATTCTTATGTTAAAGATATGGTAAAAGATTGGAATGGATAGAATAAAAATTGGTGCACTTATGCTGCGTTCCCTTTTGAAAAATCGTGTTTCAAGGAAAACGCCTTTAAAGTTTTGAAATGTGTTATAGACATGAACAAATGAACAATTCGACTGTTTATAATTTTTTACCACTAATCTGATATCCCAGGACCATAAAGGTGCCCTTTCATGTTCAAATATTAGTTCTCATTCTCTTTCCTCGAGAGAGAGAGAGATGCTACAGCGCGCCTATTTTGCCGCATCTGTCAAAGATAGCTCAGCGTGCTTGATTCGCTTAGCATCGGCTTCAACACAAAATTGTATGATTGGACGCCAATATCCATCTCCAATACTTTCATGATTCGTAGAATATTTGTCATACCATCTCTAAAACTGTACACAGCGATATTAGTGGCTATATATAAGACTTTTTATATAATAGTTTAATTTAGAATTAATGGATTCTTTTGAACACGGAGACTTTCCCGTACGAAGAAGAAACACTAAGTATATGTCATTAATGTGATTATGCGTAAGTAAAAGCAGAGGTAAGCTTTTCGTCGCATCTAACTAGATAAGTTTGTCAGTCAGACTGAACACTAATGTCACAATATCGTCTTAGAAATCTTATTACCTCATTGGAAATTACTTAAACATACATATATATATATATATATATATCTTCTTCTTCTTCTTAATCTTTTACCCTTTCTACCTTTCGGTGTAAGGGGTATATATATATATATATAGACAAATGAGTCTGAGAATTAGAAAGTCCTTAATAAACACTTTCTAACGACTTCTGTTAGTGTATTACAGAAGCTAGAAATGAAAAAGTTTGACCTTCCCAACTGGTATTTATTTGGTGCAGGTAGTTGTTGTGAAGATGTCCGACGTGCTTCAGGAAGAGCTCGAAATTGCAAGGAGAAAACTGTATTCTAGAAGGTTCAAAGCATCTATTAGGCCAATAAAACAAATCGATTTTCTGAAAAATTTACAGTGGTGTTAATCAATTGAACTGTATAAGTACCTAAACCTACCAGCTTCGTGCGATATTTCAATTCTAATTGTACCCAGCAATTGAAGTATATATAAGACTTATTTAATCTTAGCTTTAAGACATTACCTATACAAAGGTAGAACTTATTATTTACAGACTTATCTTATATGATAGTTCCCTACCACAATTAGGGCCATTAAACAAGAAAGATTGAAATGATATTTTCAGAACGTTTACAAACGTTTACAAACGTTTTAAACCTTATTCAGTGAAAATATGACTACATTAAAAAAACAAATGTTTCTTTATAATTGTGGTAGAGAACTATCATATAAGATAAGTATAATTAAAAAGGTAAGTTATTTACACATACAATTTCAAATGCAGCATGAGTAAGAAGTGCTTTTCTTACACCTATACACTGTTGCCAACAAAAGGGAAAGGCAAGATTTTCATAATAGAAGATATATAATTTGGTTTGCGAATAATTTGAAAACCCCGTTGTAAGCTAGAAGAAATTCTAATCAATCTAAGCATTTTTATACCCAGATTTGTCGAAACAGAACGCTTGTGGCAAAACTTGCATGTAGGATCAAGTGGGCAGAGTCGAGGTTAGGTTTAAGACGTCTTCAGGGACGCGGGTAGCAACGATGTATGCGAGATGCTTTTAAAATTTTAATATACTTGTGAACACGCTGGGCAACGCGCTCTTCTGCTCTTATATACCTACCACCTCTGTTTAGACCACAAATAGAATAAAAGATGTTGCAATTGAATTAGTATATTATTTATTTTTATTAAAACACACATTCAACAAACTTCTCTGCAAAATTATCTACTACACAAAGCCCTTGTCCTCTCTGGAAAAAAGGGCAGTACATATCATATAGCAGCTAAGGCACAAATAGTTCACAAAGGAACATGGCCTGCAGAACAGTATATCAGAAGATACCGTATTTCTGCTTTCATTGCTGGCTGCTTTATACCAATCCATTCAGGAACGGTATGTTGTAATATAGTGGCCATTATGCAATAAGCAATTATTATCTCCTTGTGTATAATGAACGCAAGTACTAAATTTTTAGTGACTGAGTAGACCAGAAAACGTTCTGGAACGTCTAGAATCAATCGTATATTTGTGATTGAATTTTCTTACAGGTAAGTCGTTGAATCACAATCTATATCGCGCAAATACTCTTGGCGCCGTTTCTCGGCTTTATATCTAAGTGCCTAGACGTTGTTGAATCTTCCGTCGAAAATCTGGCCTCCGACTAATTTCAAAATAATTTTGTTCTAGGTGCCCCATATCAATGTCATAATTGCAATAAGTCATATAAGTACTACAGATCCTTATATCGCCACCGAAGTATAGAATGCGGAAAGGAGAAAACACTTAAGTGCGAACATTGCTTCAAAGCCTTTCATCATAAATTCAGCTACAAAAGCCATATGCAAAGAATACACAAGTTGCTATTGTAAAAACTTATTATAATATAGTACAGAAATCTTTCAATGGTTAATAAACTATGTAAATACAATAACGCACTAGTTATCAATTGTTGAATACAAAAACCAAATAATACTATATTTTTGTTTTAATCTCTGGTATCTTGAATTAGTGTTACAGTAGACCGAATTGTTCGCGGTAACACGCGAGGCTTCCCAACATTAGAATGTGGAACTAACCCGTGTGTTTACGTTATTAAAGGTTAGTATATTTATTTTTCAGGTTTTTACCCCAATGCTGTTCACATTACTTTATTAGGAGTGTACTGTGTACTAATTCAAATTTAATGTGCACTATATAGGGTAGAAATAAAAAATGTCCTCTTTTATACGACGCTGTGTTAAATTTCTTTATACAGTAAATCCTCGCATATACGAAAATTCCAATACGCGAAAGAGGTGGTTAGCAGATTTTGCTCGCGATTACGGTTCTGGTTAAACAAATATCGGCGCTAGATGGCAAACCGCCCATTTACCTACCCAAAAGACAGTTTAAAGTAAAAGTTCTATATACGTAGGTATATTCAGTACTGTACGGTCTGTATAATTCTTTTTAACTTTCAATTCTTTAAAATGATGCCTACTGTGGCAGCTGGGGATGATTAATTGAGTGGGTAGTCGCGAAGATAGCATTAACTGGTGTATGCTCGTCTGTCAGTGGCATCTATCGAAATACAATTGCCACCGATCGACGAGCATATACTAACTAATGCTATCTACGCGACTTGTTACCCAATTAGTCTGCTTGTCCGAAATGTGATCGGTTTCCTCTATCTCGGATATGGGAAGTTGTACTGTATATGAATGTAATTTTCTAGAGGCATTTGTTTATTGTTTTACATCATGTTTTAAAGAATTGCAGTAGAATTGAAACAAAAAAATACAATGTGGACTACCAACTTCAATTAATTAATACAATAGTGCTATAAAATTAATTAAAAACTAGATTGTTAAAATTAGTGTGGAAAATTTATTATACATATAACGGGGTGATTTATTAGCTGAATGAAAAAGTTTATCAAATGCAAATACAAGCAATTTTAAGCAAATCAGTTTTTTTCTGCTACTTATGAAGTTGTATGTTTTTATAAATTTATAAGCATAAAGTCAATTGTGTTATCATGAAATAAAAACCATGCCTTGCTATTATGACAGTATTCTTTCAGCTTCTGTCAAAACGGTTACATATTATTTGTGTTCATTTTTTTTTTTTACCACTGCAGAATGTGCGAATAACGTTTTCGTTTATTGGTTTTGTAATGGAAATTCTCGACAAGCAGCAAGAGAATCTCAGAGTAGGCTTCCCAGTAAATATCATCCCGTCCATATATAGTATTTAGTGCATCATTTAGGAGATTTAGAGAAGCAGGTGACCTTGCTCTGCAGAAAACTTTTGGCTCTGATGAAGCTACTGTACGAGAGAAACAAATAGTGATAGTGTTTTGGATGATTCTTCAACTAGTGGTCGCCGTAATGCAAGCCAATTGCAAGACAATTGTCCCAAAAGTTTGTATCTGGGGTAAATCGAAAAATGTTAAGCTTTAAATCTAGGAGACTTTCACGATCGAGCAGCATTCTTCAGCTGGTTTTTTCGGCAACATATGAACAATAATCATTTTGTTTCCAACATTTTGTGCTGTAATGAAACACCTTTTACAAGAGACTGCATAAATAATTTCCATAATGATCACGTATGGGCGTTAAGGAATCCACAACTGTTCAGCATCAATACTTGAGGTGGAATTTACGACAATACCAGAAGTAATAACATTAAGTAAAGCATACTTTTTCTTTCATTATAGCATGATTGACTTTGTGTTACGAACGACGTTCACTGTTATGCTTAAAACCGTTTATAATCTCCTCTGATACAATTTGTCGTAGATCTAATAAATTCTCGGCTATATACTTACATATACGAAGACGATTCGTAAAGTAAGTTCCGTTTCCGCCTAGTAAGCAGAGGAGTGGGGATATCGTCGCGATCGCGGCGCTGCAGTGTAGTCTGATTAAATGTGAGTCTGACAGTGCTAGCGAGACAATCGTTCAGACATTCTTTTGTGCTAATTTGGTCGTTTAAAACGGCTGCTGCAATTGAAAATCCCGCCTACTGTGTACTGCGTGTTGTTATCCGATTTCTGTGTGTAAAGAATACGAAGGCTGCTGAGGTTCATCGTTAACTTTGTTTATGGTGACAATGTCATGAGTGACAGTGTGGTTATAAGATGATGCCGTACATTACTGTTTTGATGGACGAGCCTTCGGGTAATGTGGAAGAGAAAATTTCTGAAAATCGGCGATTCACAATCACAGAACTGAGTGCATTTTCCCTCAAATTTCACATACAGTTTTGATTTGAAAATTGTTAATTCATATGCGGCAGAGCTCTATGAAGAGGGAATTAAAAAACTAGTTCATCGCTATGACAAACGTTTTATTCATAATGCCAACTATGTAGAAAAATAGCTGGACGGAATAGCTTTAACGTGTATATAGTGAAAACCTTCTTCTGTATTAGTGTTTTCTTTTAATAGCCAAACGGAACTTGCTTTATGAATGGCAAATATGTGTGTAATATTCATATTTGTAAAAATATATTTGGTATGTAGGGCGCCGGTTAACTATACCCTGTCGCTGCCCACTGTGGTGCATATATGTGTCTTTCTCTGAAACAACCACTAACCTATTGCTCGTGACAGAGAAAGGCGCAATATATCATTTTTTGATTTTCAAAAAATAAATTAATTAAAACGTTGATGGATACTTGCGTCTGTAATCGTCAAGGTCAAGTACACAATATGACATGACTGCAATAGTTACCTAAACTAAAGTTGTTGTTTTCAGATACTGCTGGTACAGCTACTAAAATATGCGTTTACTATCATACTACCATATTTTTTTTGTCATATTTTCAACAGTTTCGTTGTATTCACCATCCGCCTGCACAATCTGTTTCTGGTACTTACACGTGATTAGTGATTCATTTGTGTTTGACATTTACATTTATAAATTTATGCTGCAGTAACCGTTATCCTGGCCATCATTGTCGCATTGCATTTTCTGTTGGGATTCCGCTGGCGTCATGACGGTTATGGCAGCAACCTAGTTAAAGCAGCTTACTTTGTTGAAACTAACAATGCGTTTATTTTACCGGAAAGAGTAAAACTATGGTTCTATCATAAGAAGCTCTAAACTATGGAGCCTGAATTTTTTAATTATGCTCGTTCTGAGTGTTAGTAAATGTGTTAACACCAAACTGGTTTACTAAATTCAGGTTTATCGCGAAAAGCATGTTTATTTATAATTTTCAGTAATCTCTCATATTTGATTTTTATGTACATTTTCCAGATGATACTGGAACTTTTATCTGAATTCTGATTTTACTCACTACCACTAAGTTAATTTGAAAACAATTTTGTTTTAGGTAACCAATATCACTGCCACGATTGCAATAAATCATATAAGTACTACAGATCCCTGTGTCGACACAGAAGTGTAGAATGTGGAAAAGAAAAAAATTCAAGTGCGAACTCTGCTGCAAAGCCTTTCATCATAAATATAGCTACAAAAGTCATATGCAGAGAATACATACATAAGTTGCTGCTGTGAGATATATCGTAGTTACTCAAATGGGCAATTTTAATATTTGTTAAAAATTGTGATTATTGCAAAGTGAATTCGGAACCTTAAATTTTTCGTAGTAACCTTTACTGCCTAATTTAAATTATTTTACATTTTTTTATTAAAATATTTAATTATAGAATTTTAGATTTGTTATGATGTATAATTTCACAAATGCTAATTGTCAATACAGAAAAATAACAAAGAGCATGTATTAATTACCAGATGTATATTGTAGTTTACCGTAACACTAGTTAGACAATAAGAGTTCCATAAATTTGTAACAGAAATAACTGAAGTCTATTTACAGGTCGCATTTTTTTAAAACGACACAGAAAAAATACGAATGTGTTCGTTGCAATAAGTTTTATAAAACACCGAAAACACTAAACCAACACTTACGAGTGGAATGCGGAAAGGAAAAGAAGTTTCACTGTGTCTATTGCCCGCATCGTTGCTATTATAAACGAGATCTGATGTTACATATAAACACCAAACATTTTAAAAATATGCAGTAATCATTAGTGACGAAAATATATTTCTTATTCTTGCAAGTGGCGTTTCTTTTTGGATTTGTATTTTATAGATTTGACAAATAGGATAAGTACAATAAATGATAGTTGTTATACTTTGTCCCATATGGAGTTGATACAATGGCTTATGGGAAATCAGATCTGCCATACTGTGATTGTTAACGATATCTGAAAGTAGATGTTAAGATATAAATGCACAAAGCATGACAACGAAGCTCAGAATAGAGAAGGATAGTTTTATATAATTTACACAGAATAAAGAAAAATGTTAGTACTCCATAAGAGTATATTATATCAACTTCATGTGCATTAGAGTATATACATACATTTATCCACATTCTTTGAAATACCTATTTCTTTTTGATATTAACTTAAACGGTAAGATTAAATGAAACCTTACATGTTGCCAGGATCTATTTCGAATCGAATAATTATCCTACTCCTTGCAATGATGAATATTCAATGTCCAATCAATCTACCACGAAGCTCCCTCTAAATTAACGAATTACTAGCGTTAAAACGTTTCTAGCTAGGTAAAGAACCCAAAACCAAGGTGATGTTATTTATATAGTTAAATATGTGTGATTCGTAAGAATGATATAAATATGTGATATGTATTTTTATAACGATACACTGTGGATCTGGTATATTAACCATAAAGGTGGAAGAACGAAGTTTAGGCCTTAATAATTTTGGCTCTGTAGAATTGACTAGAACTGAAAGAGAAAGAAACGCTTAAAAACTCATACGCACGATCGGTTGTTTGATCGAAACATTTAAATAACCGGTAATATCAATGAGTGGCCGGTAAATAAATAGCCGGTGTGTTATGTTTTCACGTATATATGAACGAGTAACGAGTGTTTATAAAAGATTGAAGCTGACGTTAGGTGTCATTTTCTGTTTAAGTTGATATTACACCGCTTGACTACGATCAATATACATTAGTAGTGCGGCCAAACAGCGGTATCAGCGTACAATTACGAAATAAGTTACGACAGCATCACCAACTCCCCATTCTATCCAGTACGCTGTATGCGGGTAGTTCAATGTGTATATACAGTGATGTTCGATGAAATAGAGCCACACAATTTCTTTTAATATGTTGTCTATCAGAAATCATACATTAAGGTTTAAATGCAAAAATCATCCTGTACTTATTTTTTACTTCTGTTGTAAACAGAATACCGTTATTTTTATTTCAATTGTCGCGTCATTTTTTTTGAGGTTAGTAATTTTTTAATATTAACAGTGAAAAGAAGTGTTCCATAAAATAGAGCCAATTAAAAAAATATTTTTTTTTTCCGAGTGTTTTTGCTTTTTTGTTAAAAAATTTGAAAGAAAAGGTAACCTTAGTCTCAAAATTCAATAAATAATAAATATTCGTGATAAAAAACTATAATTTAAAACACGAAATGGGTAGAGGCAAACACAGCAGTAGGGAAAACAGGATTATTATTAAAAGACTGCATAATGAAGGTAAGAGCTACAGACAAATAGCGGAAATAATTGGATGCTGTAAGAAAATGGTGGAAAATGCGGTCAAATACAAATTCAAGCCTGAAAAAGAGGAAAAAAAAAGCAAAATCACAGCACATTTAGAGCGAAAAATCCTGCGTCATGTGAAAAGGGATCCATTTGTTACTTTTTCTGCCATTAAAAAGGAATATAACCTGGATGTTTCCACTTCCACAATTCGAAAATTCTTGATTAAAAACAATTTGAAAGCTAGGAGTGCGCGTAGAGTTCCATATCTGACCAAAAAGCATATTCAAAAAGATTGGAATTTGCCGAAGAACATTTGAATTGGCCAACAAGCAAATGGAGAAATATTTTGTGGTCAGATGAAACGAAAATTGATTTGTTTAACTCTGACAGAAGCAGCCTTTATGTAAGAAGACCTCCCAACATCGAATTCCGTTCGCAATATACAATAAAAACCATCAAACATGGTGGAGGAAATATAATGGTATGTGGCTGTTTCTCTTACAAAGGAACGGGGCCATTGTTTCGTATTGAAGATAGAATGGACGCAATATATTACACGAATATTTTAAGTAGCACCATGTTGCCATACGCTGAGTGGGAAATGCCGCTTCGATGGGTGTTTCAACAGGACAATGACCCGAAACACACATCGAAGAGAGCAAAAGAGTTTTTCCAAAGCAATGAAATTAAGGTTCTAGGCTGGCCTGCACAGTCACCAGACTTAAATCCTATAGAAAACCTTTGGCAAATTGTTAAGTTAAAACTTCGAGGTAAAAATCCGTCCAATAAAGATCAACTTGGGGCATTAATTCAAGATGCGTGGGAAAATATACCAGTCGGCACTTGCCAAAAACTTGTGAACTCAATGCCTAGGCGTTGCATAGCCGTTATTAAAAATAATGGTTATTCTACTAAATACTAAGGTAAACAAATAGAGTTTTACAAATATATCTGTTTTATAAATTTGCGAAACTTGAATTTCAGATACCCGAAACCGATGGCTCTATTTTTATTCACACCGAAAATTGAAATTTTTTTTTAATGTTTAGGTATGAGAACTTTTTAGTTTTAAACTTTAAATTTTTCGCTGCAATGTTTTTGATTTTTATGTGAAAAGAAGAAAAACAAAATAAAAAATTTTGTTTTTATACTTTTTGACCATTATTTTTAGTTTTAAAAAATATGAAATAGGGTGGCTCTATTTCATCGAACATCACTGTATATATTTCGTAATTACCGCTGTTTACCCAGACCATATTAGCATCTCATACGGTAATCATAATAAACATAATCTTCAATTTGATATTAAATATTATTTACGCAAAATTTAAAAAAATGTATTTTAAGATTTATTTTAAGAATTGGTTGTGAATGTAACGAAAAATAAATAAATGGTAAATATTAAAAGAACAGAAAACAGAGAAACTCTGAAACGGACGACTATGGCAAAATTAACGGAAACTATTATTTTGACAGACAATTTTCACTGATGCAAATATGAATTTAACAGTATAACGCCAAAAGTCGTCCCATAACCTTTGAATAAAACCGAAATTCACCCAAAAACTACATGTTGTATAAGAACAGTCGCAACTGCAACTGCATTACGTTGCTAAATCCGTGTGACAAATCAACTGCACGTGCCTCCACACAGATTGAAAATAACGTGTAAAGCTCCAACTCTCACATAGGATATAGAGCATGTGGATAAGGTAGCCTACATGTGACCCAGACAATAGATTATATAAATTCCGTGGATAGATGTGGGCCATACAATTGACCCACGCTTGTACAATTCATTATCAAACTGTTATTTTGTGTCCTGTAAGAAAAGAGAGCGTTCTCATACATACAAGACTAAAACTGTTATAAATTTGCAGTGAAGAATAGTCTGATAGTTGTATTAAGAATCCAATATCAGTAAGATCGCCTCCCATATATAGTAAAGTCATAAAGTTTGGAAGCAAGTACGAATTTCTTCGAAACATGAATTATAGTAAATGTACACTAAAACTGTTAATCCTTATTCTAAATAAAAGTATATGAAAATATTATCAATAAGTATTTCAAACAAATTCTTAGTATTACAAAAGAAATTAGATTTAAATCGGTTTATTGCTTTTCAATGTTAAAATAATGAGGTTGTCTATGTTAACAGATGGGGTGGTGTAATAACGAGCGTGCATCAGATACTATTGTGGGGTATTCAGGTAATAGTTAGACTATACTGCAAACTATTTCTATCGTTATGTCTGGCAAGTTATCCCTCCAAATATTTTTAGCTTGAAATCAGTGAGCAAGTATTAAATTTGTGTGAAAACTAAATAAAATATTAGAAGAAATGCCAAAGCGCAACCAAGTAACTTTAGAAAAACGCTCAGCTATTTGTACTCTTCGAGATGAAGGATATTCAGAAAGGGTTATCGCTCCTAGAGTGGGAATTTCACCGAAAAGTGTTCATTATACCTTAGCGAGAAGAAGAGAAACGGTGCAGTTTTGTGATCGAGGAAGAAGTGAACGACCACGGACAACAATAGCAGCCGAGGATAGATTCATTCCAACGTCAGCTAAATGGGATCGGCGACGTATGGTATCTGATATTACAAGGCACCTTAATGCCAGGCGAGAAACGAAGGTGTCTGTCACTACTGTAAAAAAGCGCTTGCTCGGCGCGGGTTTGATAGGGTGTATTGTCGCGAAAGAGCCCTTATTGAAACGTCAGCATAAAGATAAAAGATTGACATAGGCAAGGGAACACGCAAACTGGGCAGTAGATGAGTGGAAAACAGTGTCATGAACCGACGAGTCAAAATTCAAACTATTTGGTACTAACGCAGAGTTTTCGTTCGCCGGGGACCGGGTGAACACCTTAATAACGCTTACTTAATACCTTCCGTGAAACATGGTGGTAGAAACATGATGGTTTGGGGTTGCTTCGGTGGTATAAGAACGGACGGTTTGATAAAAATAACCGGAATAATGCGGAAAAAACAGTATTTAGATATTTTAAAAACTAACGCTTTGCGATCTGAAAGTCATATTATGGGGTCAATCATTCATTTTCCAGCACGACAACGACTCAAAACACACAGTTAGGGCACGTAAAAACTTTCTATTGGAGAAAGAAGTAGCAGGTGAGATAATAACCATGATCGGCCTCCTCAGTGTCCTGCCTTTTCGCTTATCGAGCTTTGGTGGGTTCAACTTGATCGAAAAGCTAAAGAAAGACAACCGCAAAATGCTACGCAGTTGTGGGCTTATTTACAGGAAACATGGCATCAAATTCATGCTAATATTTAGAAAAGATAGTTAGCAGAATGCCCAGAATTTGCGAAGCTGTAATATGGGCTAAGGGAGAATATATCGATGAAAGTCATTTATAAATTAATTGATATGTATCACGTTATTATTTTTGAAATATTACTTGTATTTCTTATTGCTCTTATATATTTTTTATAGATTTCAATAAGAAAATCGACCAAAACGTGATATATATATATATATACGTATATATATCTTTTTGTAAAACTGCTTACTGCTTCAAAACTTAGTGACGGTAGTGTATGGAACCAAGTTTCATGTGATTGTCTTTCTTGTAAGGCTAGTTAACAAATATGGCTTTAAGCTCTACGAAATCAGCCGATTAAAAAGGCAATAAATGAAGTGTGTCCCTACCAAATAAGGTAATCTCACTAAGCATATTGGGGTAAATTAAATGTGCATAGAACGGAATGGTGTCTTATTTGCACTTTTACTTGACTCTTAATTCTAATAAGAGTAATAAGTATTGTTTATTGTTTAGTAACTAGTAGTAAGTACTTTTATTACAACCAATAATTTGACTTATTTTGATTAGATACATATTATTATCCTTTATATCACTTATATTTTGTTCTAGTGGTATAAAGAAATGAAAACTAAATGTACTCGGCTTAGAATTTTTCAAAATTATTTCTGAGATTCTTACCGTTTACTTCCTCTATGTTGATTTAGCAATATATCTCGTACAGTATGAATGAATGAAAAATGGGCAAGTTACGAAAGATTGTCACTCTGCATTTTAATAATGCAGTCAACAATCTATTTCATGATAGAGAAATCAGCATTTTTTATCAATTATCTGTCGAAGTATACACATTTAGAGTGCCGGACTTTTGTATCCGAACACCAATTGTTCATACCACACATATCTATCTTTCATTTAAACAACCGCGAAATCAGTGCTTACGACAAGGAGGGGCACATTAATATCCGTACCTGAGAGTATAGAGTGTATTTTAAATTTTATTTCGTTTTTGAAATTCGTGTTTCGGAGTATCCGTTTTTCTTGTTCGGTAAATACAAAATGCTATTAAAAATTCGGCTTATGTTGTATCACATCCTCACAACACAATTATTTGTTATCTTTAAACAATACTTACATACCTTACCAAAGAACACTTCTACTACCCAAAAGCATTTTAGTTATCTATTTTCTCTGTTAAAAATATTCCGAGGTAGACCACTATGCCATGACGTTCGCTGAAAGGCGATTATTTAATGTTAACGGCATCGTGTCTTTTCCGGAAATTCTTCCTTTTCCACTAAAACTTATGCAAAATAGGCATTATTGCTGCAAACAACAGCTACCTTAACATAGTCCTGGTATCCTACCCGAGTAAATCTATCAGAAAGCATGACCTAAGGGGCCATCGACTTTGTTCAAAACGTTCTTATTATTTTGTGTATATGTATCGCTTGATGCCAATCTAGCTCTCGCGTTGAAATCACAAGTTTTGTTATTTTACATTTAAATGTTGTGCTCTGTGTCGTTCAAGTGTTTTGGTGTACTAGATGTGCCGATTCTACTGGAGCGATATTGTACAACTTTTTCTGTAAATCTTGTAGCTATTGTGCATTTTGTTGGGATTATTAGGGTGTCACATACGCTACCCTCAATTTTATAAACTCCCGACCGCTGTTCCATTATTGTCACATCGTCCGAGTTAATATATACATACATATGTAGGTACAGTCTGCACTGTCCAAAACAATTAACGGATATTTTAAAACCTGCTGTAAAAGGTGTGCATTCGTTTTAGCAGTTCGTCGTGACCATACGCATTGCAAAGCTTTTTGTTTTTCACATTCTTGTGATTATTGTTTTACAGTATTGTTACCAGTTTATTTACCAAGTTCTGTATCTTTGCAATTTTGAAGTAATCAGTGACAGAATTAAACATATCGGGTTGTTTTACAATATAATATGGTATTTACATCAACTTAGCACAAAGGAAAGTTCCGAATCCAGATTAAACCAAAATTACGCTAAATTTTTCCCATTAATATATTTAGTGCATTTGTTAGCATGTATGTGCTAGTTAAATGACCGCTACTGTAGATTTGTCTGCGCTGAACTGGAGTGAATATATCGTTTTATAATTCTGCATAGTGAGTTAACTAAAGTAATGTGTAAACACACATGCAAACTATGAAAATACCTAGGAAAACCTTATATCAAAAAATCTTTGTCGAAACCTTAACAATTCTGTTCAAGGACTAGGGAAAACCCAAATTAAAACCCTAGCCAAAGGTTTCCTTCTCAAGAAATGCAAATCTCATTTTAACAAATTACTGTATACATTATTTAATTTTGAACATCGGTTCTGAAATGAATGGTTTTACTGTCTTTCGGTATATTTATCATTTCGTATATTAATCTTCTTTTATAATTATTCTCTGTTTTTAATATAATTATGTTTTCAAAATCAAAGTAATGTGCAAGATCTTTGTAATGTTTTGTTACAGCGGTCATTGCACCAAAATCATTATTTAAAGAATACTTATTGCTATACAACCTTTTCTTTAAATATTGTTTCGTCTGACCGATGTAACAACCATCACAATCTTTACAGTATATTTTATGAACTACATTACTCTGATTTTGTTTAATTATTTTAGATTTAGTGTTAGTAAAAAGAGATCTGTTACTATAATTTGGAATGAAAGTAATGTTTCTATTGTTTTCATTAAATTCTATTTTTATTTGTTCGCTTAAACCTTTTTTATAAGGAATAGCGTTATAACATTTATTGTCATTATTTTTAATACCTCTATTGTATAATTTGTTAATACTGTTTTTTATTATTTTTTTTTCGTAAAAGCTATTTGTTCCGTAAGAAAGGATAGTATTGATGAGATATTAGATTCTTTTAATAGTTATCACAATAGATTAAAATTTACATATGAGAGGGAATCTAATAGCTCATTAAATTTCCTGAATGCATAATAACGGCATTGTGAAAACGAATTGGCACATAAAGTCTACCAATACAGGAAGACATCTAAATTATTTTTCAGAAACATCAAAATTACATAAAATTAATATAGTTACCGGTTTAGTTGATCAAGCCGTTAGATTAGCTAATCCTGAATTTAAGGAAAAGAATTTAAACAAAGTTAAAGAAATCTTAGACAAAAATAATTATCCAACTAGCTTTTACAAAAAAATAATAAAAAATAGAATTTACTAATTATACAATAGAGGTTTTAAAAATAATGACAATAAATGTTATAACGCTATTCCTTATAAAAAAGGTTTAAGCGAACAAATAAAAATAGAATTTAATGAAAACAATAGAAACATTACTTTCATTCCAAATTATAGTAACAGATCTCTTTACTAACACTAAATCTAAAATAATTAAACAAAATCAAAGTAATGCAGTTCATAAAATATACTGTAAAGATTGTGATGGTTGTTACATCGGTCAGACGAAACTATATTTAAAGAAAAGGTTGTATAGCAATAAGTATTCTTTAAATAATGATTCTGGTGCAATGACCGCTGTAACAAAACATTACAAAGATCTTGGGCATTACTTTGATTTTGAAAACACAATTATATTAAAAACAGAGAAGAATTATAAAAAAGATTAATATACGAAATGATAAATATACAGAAAGACAGTAAAACCATTAATTTCAGAACCGATGTTCAAAATTTAAGTAATGTATACAGCAATTTATTAAAATGAGATTTGCATTTCTTAAGAAGGAAACCTTTGGCTAGGTTTTTAATTTGGGTTTTCCCTAGTCCTTGAAGAGAATTGTAAAGGTTTCGACAAAGATTTGATATAAGGTTTTTCTAGGTATTTTCATAGTTTGCATGTGTGTTTACACATTACTTTAGTTTATATATAGAAAAAGTTGTTTACGTATCCTCTATATCAAGAAATCGTAGTCATTAGTTATTTTGTTGATAGTTCCCAAATAAAAAACAAATGTTGACCTAATTAGTGGTAGATAATACGATTTAGTATCACTTGCATACGAAGTCTGGCAATTAAATGACGAAATTGGAAAAGTTTATAAGAAGTAAGGGTTTAAATCTAGTTGACCTTGATACTTTTGAAGCCGACCACACTTGGTTTCGTCTTGCTTGCTCAGTTAGCTTTTGAGGCTTAGTTATAGAAAAATAATTTATGCCCCCAACACGCTAGTCCAATACCCTCCTTTTGAAATAGTTGTTATCGGATAAGTGCATTATTGTGCTCAAACATACCAGAACTCGTTCCATACGACTTCTATCTATCCTCTAAAGTGAAAATCGCGTTCAACATATTTTCAGTCCATGGAACAGGTAAAAGCAAAAACGGAATACTTCTTGAAAGGGTGGTAGTTTAGGGCTACAGCATTGCTTTAAACAATGGAAAGAAATGTATGCAACGGTGTGTAATATCGAAAGGGGACTATTTTGAACTACACTTCTCACATCAGCCTCGTTATTTACTTGGCAACCTCATGTACTACACTATAATTATTATGATGTTAGAAAGCACAGCTAACTGTTCTTGGTTTTCGGTTGTTCTGCGAACACGGAAATGGGTTTAATTTTACAGTTGTACATTGTATATACATACATCCACTATTTTTCCATCATTTTGCAGAAATCACTATATCTATTGGTTTTCAGGTGCCAGTTATTACTGGAACAAGAGGAGGATGTTCCAATGCGATACTTGCTTCAAGTCATACACGATGCTGAAAAATTTACGGAGACATCAAAATGTGGAGTGTGGTAAAGAAAAAGGCTTCAAATGTTTACATTGCCCCAGAGCGTATTATTATGTATCTGACTTAAAACTTCATCTAAAGGCAAAGCATCTTTAAATAACGACTTGTAGATACTACAACAATAAATATTTCTTGATACTTTAAATTAACTGTTATTATTATTCTTTCCAGAAGTTTATACAAGTAAGCAATTACTAGCACATCATTCGTTTCAATTTATAAAGAAAATATAGCACTCCAATAGATTTGAGAGAAATTCGATGAAAGAAGCAAATTTATTGCTTAAATTGTACATATAGACAGTGATTCAAGGTAACATACACTCTTTTGCGTTTCCCATGCGTTACTAATAGTTTGGAGGTGCACGTCGATTGCAGGAGTTGCATTTTAGTAAAGTGTTATGGACCAAAATATGTAGTTGAACATTGTAAAAGCAAATTTTAGACATAGTGCGTAAAGAATAAGATATTCTCTATACTTTTTAATTTTAGCAGTACGGGGATCCTAAATAGGACCCTATAAAATGCCATTTGTTTTACAATTGTCATTATGTACTCATAATTCCACTTCAGTGCCCGAACTTCAATGTGATTGTGAATCTGTGGCATTATTAAATACGTATTAGCGAAATTTCTGGTAAAAACTTCAGAAAGGAAGTTTTATTGAATATCTGGTACAGCGCTACCCCAGATTATTGTGAAACCATGATACATACGTTCAAAAAATAATAGTTGCCCGACCAAATATTGGACTCGGTTGATATATTGAAATTTATTTAGTTTTGCTGGTATTGGTTTTCGTTCAGGATTATCTGATATATGTATATTATTGATATATTTTTTGTAAAAATTCTTCTGTCATAATTTGTATGGTACATGTAAGCAATTTTATTGTTCTATTTGAAAAGTCCTCTGAAACGAATGTCAAATTACTCTAAAATCATTAGTAGTTTATTTGTTAGTGTATGACTTTTACTTGAATCACTGAACGTGTAAAGAACGATATATTGGAATGTTTACAATTGTACTGTGCAATAGAGTTCAAAGATAATACCAACGTGGACCAATTTCAGTTCCAATTCAGTATGGAATGATTTAAAAAGGAGATAGCATTTGTAGTAAATCGTCCGACTACACATCTGGGGCAATATGTGGTTTGGTGTTGGGGAACACTAATTCTTGGACAATTTAGTGCTGACATACTCGTAAAAGTAGGTACTATTGTAGATTTTCGGCTTACATGTTAATTTCCGTAAGCAATAAACCAGCTTTATCCAGCCAACGATGCCATCTTGTTCGAAATCTGATTATTGTTTTTGACGTAGCACCTTCATCATTAATACCAAATAGTACACTTTCGAAGCCTCTCTATCTGATCATTTGGGACTGTTGGGATTGCTGAAGGGGACTGGTTCAAAAAGCCGTATTGGGTTGTGATTCTCATTCAATTATCTTGATGTTGATTTCATTTCACAGCAGTGTACTTTACGCTAATTTCTAGATCTAGATCTTTTGACTTCATTTGTTTTTAACGTATCACATAATTCAAACAAATCTTCTTCGTTTCTTAATTTTTCAAATAATGCAGAGCAACTTCTAATATTTATAATTTCTTTTTTATATTCCAGAAACTGGCGGTACAAATAAACACAGCTGCTCCCAGTGCCATCGAAAATATAAAAATAGAGGTTCTTTATATAGACATCTCAAATATGAATGCAATAAAAATCCATCCTTTATGTGTGCGTTATGTGCCAAAACATTTAAACAAAAGGGAAACTTGAAACAACACGTATACAGTGTTCATAAACTTACAGGACAAAATTTAAATTTTAGAAAGTTTTAAATCTACACTATTTATAAGAATGCGCCGTTAATTTTGTATAGCTGCCGACTTTGTTTGATATCGTGACATCATTTTATACTTTGTACCGATTACAAACTAATTTCATGGAAAAAGTAAGACTTTTTATTTTCCTTTTCCATATTTAGGTGAACGGCAATGATCTTCACGCATGTATAATTCTACATTTTCTTTAGTAAAATATATTGTTTAAATAAACAAAACAAACACAACCATTGGTTTTTACAAAATGTCGTTTTTCTCATCAAATAATGACGTTCAATATCTTGGAAACGAAGTTAAGATTTGAAAGTATCGTGCGGTATTATCTACGTTTGATATAGACACGGTAAAGGCGAATTGCACTAATTCTAATCTAATAATTATAATAGTTAGGAGCTATACATAAAAGTATTGTACGATATATGTATAATTTTATTTTTGTAAATACAAATCTGTTAAAATTCAAATAATGGGTTGATTTTATGTTTAATTTAACGATGCTTCAATAAATTGGAAATTAAAATGTAAAATTAAAATTAAAGTGTATATGATAGTTATAAGCCGTACCGCGGTAATGTATGTATAGTATTGAATCATTAATGGAATTATTTAACAAACGTTTATTTAATCATGCTTTTATTTCAGATTGTGCCTATACTCAGCATGCACGATATTTTCAAAGCATTTGAAACATTTTTTAAGGGCAGTTTTTCCATCGACAACAGCAACTACTTTACAAGTTGACACCATCACCTAATAAATAATTTGAAAAATGAACGGCTCAGTTCTAAAGGTGATATATTCAGAATAGGGTAGGATTTTAAAGGATATAGATGAAGTTATCGTTGAAAATCTACAGAGTAGCAATTATGCCGGAGACTTGTCCGGCGCTGAACATATTTGTGTGACTAGTGCACATAAAACAAGATAGAATATTTGAAACAAAAATATTGTGAGAGCATCATATGAAATAATGCGAGAAGCGGTGGAATTAGAGCCAAGAATGGAACCATATCCTCTTCTCTGATGAATGCCACTGAGCTACGATGGCGGATGACGGTGGCTCGTCAGCGATATGTCAGATTGATTGTGACATACGGCCCCATACAATGATGGTTTGGGGTATCATTTTTGTAAAGGTTTCTTGCTGCCACATTTCCGCAGGACAGTGCCATACCATATGCTAGACGGATAGTTCAAGATTATCTTACCACAAACGCCGTTTTTCTATTACCATAACCTGTTCGTTTGCTAAACATACCGTCGGTATGTGTGAAATCTGTTCGCAATGGATCTGGAATTATGCATTATTCTACTACTCTATTCTGTTTCCCTAGTGTGAACACCTTCATTTTCTTTATATTCTGCACTGAAATAACGCAGGTAAGATTTCATCAATTTGAACGTCAAATTTGCATGAGTTTGATACCTTGATTCAGTGAAATCACATTTTAGGCACAGCATATATTGATTGATATTCGGTACGCCAGATTACGGAGTTACTATTATAGATAGGCAAGAAACTTATTAATAAAACTGATTGGTATACATTAGGAACATTAGCTAAAATTAGTTTCGAGTATACAGCCCGATTTATATTACCACGACAGACCAAAGATGTGTTTTTTCTTGTGGAACAGCCTGTATATTTTTAGAAATTCTGAAGGAGTTTGACGTGTTGATAAAGAGAGTGTGTCTTAAGTTTCAAACAAAGGACATACATTTTTGTAAAAAAATTCTTTCATGACAATACTGAGTACTCCATTCTGTTTGAGGAATTCGAGAACTTTAATAATACGCAAGAGCTCATCGCCCTGTGTTGTTCCTGCAGGTAATCGTGAATTTTCCATCGCATAATATAATAACTGAACTAGAAATATAATTTTTAAATACGATTTTAACACTAGCAAGACTAACAAGAAATAAATTTAGATTGCGCGATCAATTCCACCGCACTCTAAATTTCGGTTTATTTTGGCAAATACCATATAATTTCGAAAATATGCATTATAACGCTCTTATACATATTATTACATGTTTCCTTATCACTGTCACAAATTTTAATTACACGTTTCTTGTACTTAAGCTATAATATTTAGACGATACGCGATCATTATACAAGGAAATTAACATATATAACATGTATATTTGTTCTACTCTTTTACTAATTGTGATTTAAGATATTATATCCAACATTTTTAAAGATTTTTAGAGATCTGCAAACCGGTCAACAATAGGAGTGGCAACCATCACAGTGCACCTAATAATAAGAGAGAAGAGATTCAAGTTAGACACAAATGTTAAATTGGCAGAAAGATAAATGCTAGTTTCAGTAAAATAAGCTCTACCATTTAGTAGAAATAGGTTTACTGGTTGCGATTTTAGTAGTAGTATTGAAAATACAAGGTATTAAAGTAGTGATTTAAGAAAGGTACTTAGTTATTTATGTATTCGTTTTGTCTATTTACCAATCCTTCTTTTACTACCTCGTATTCTTGCTTCAGGTAAATATCAATGTCCGAATTGTCACAAGATGTATAAGCACCCACAAAACAGATACACCCACATGAAATTTGAATGCGGACAAGAGCCTAGATTTTCTTGCCCCGTCCATGATTGTGGGTACAAGGGAAAAAGAAAAGCTCATCTAAAATCACATATCAACAACATGCACAAGAATTTGAATGATTATTTATTATAAACTGGATATGAATGAAATATATGTTTCATTGTAAATTCTGTTAAAATTTCTAGGTAAAGTGAAAGATTTGAAGTTGTCTCTATATGTCTGCTTATTTACTTAATTCCTACACATAAAATGAAGTATATATTTTTTTCAGATGGTTTTCGGTATTACTGCAGCACCTGCCCTAGAAATTATAAAAATAAGTACGATTTGCATAGGCACATCAGAATTGAGTGCGGGAAACAACCGCAACGCGGATGTGAGATTTGCGGAAGAAAATTTTTTTATTCTTGTACACTTAAAAAGCATCTGGCAACGATACACAAATATATTGAATAGTAATGGGCAGTGTTAAAATTAACTTATAGAGAGATGTAACAATAAATAGTTATATTTTTATGAGACCTTGTTTTAGTAATACATATATATACATCCCGTATATTTTCAGTATTTGAGTGGTCTCATTTATTCAAATCATAAGAAGATTCTTCAGTAAGATCAGTAATAAGTCATAAATGTAGGAAACTTATTTGAATGTCAACACAATTCCTTATAAATATTGCAAGAGATATTAATAGTTAACACTAGGCCAATGGATTAGCAACTTTGCCATACTTTTATATGAATCCTCACCTACAGAATTTATACAAGTTTTACTTATTATTATTTTATAAAGTAAGGATTGTATTGCATAATTGTCCGCCACAAGAGTCCTAGAAAACTCCTATACGTTGCATCAGCGAATTTTATGAAGGGCAAGCATTTGTATTTGCTAAGCTTTTGTCTATTTGTTTATAAGAAACTTAAAACTTACTTACTTAATCTACCTAAATCTTATTACTACAGATCAAAGCATACTCTGTATCATAATATAATTCAAGTTGAATTTAATTAGAGAAGCATTCTTGTTTAGGTTAACATGTATCATCAGCAAATCCACTATAATAGTAGTTGTATTTTATTATATGCTTGCCTCGAGAGGTTAATGAGTCGTAAATATCGTTCTAAATCAAATAGTTCTGCCATCTGCTAAATCCGTAGTCTAGAAGAAGACCAGAAATTTAGTAGATTTGTAGAACTCGATAACTTCTTGCTCTGTAATTAACCTAAAAGTGAAGAGAGAACCCAAGAGGTAGGTCAAACTTATATTGAAACTATCAGACTACCTTTTAATATAAACCTTTTCTGTCCTTTCGCGTAACAATTATGATTCTAATAGTAAAACACAAATACTAACCGAATAATAGATTTGTGTTTATGTGTGGATAACAGCTGTTTCCATGAAAAAATTATTTGCATGTTTAAAATAAAAATAATTTTGTTAAGAATATAAATTGAAGAAATATATATGCTTAATAGTATTACCCCTTCTCTAGGCGCATATAGTTAATTCAGTTTGCTTACCTTTTCGTATTACCTTTGCTACTGTATCAACTCTAGGACACGTCCACGTAATTCATTATTTATATTATTTAGAAGAGCGAATTATCTGAAGTAGAGCTTTTTGTTAAATACTACATGAGGTACAATAAAATGTTATTTTAATCCAATTGATTGTAGCTAATATATATAATTCTAGGTTTGCACTCGTGTCCCAAATGCCATCGGATGTACAAGCACTTTCAAAATCGAAACAGGCACCTCAAATATGAATGCGGAAAGGAGCCGTCATTCGTGTGCCCGATAGAAAATTGCTGTTACAGGGGTAAACGAAAGGGACACCTAAAATCACATTTATTCAACATTCACAAAATCTATAGCTGAATATATCTTACTACTGGATAAATAAAAATACTTTGTTTGCGTTTATCACGAAAAATAAAATATTTTAGATATATTTAATGGTGATTTTCTCCTGCTGTACGTATACATAATAAAGAGAGGAATATAATCCCATTCCATTATATTGTTGTATATTGCAACTTTATGCTTTAGGTATCATTAAAATTCGTAATTTTTAGGTCTCTACGCATGTCTGAGATGTAGGAAACGATATCGTCATTATCAGACCAGGTTTACGCATATGAAGTATGAATGTGGAAAGGAGCCTTCATTCATATGTCCAATAGAAAATTGTTATTACAGGGCTAAACGAAAGGGTCACCTAAAATCCCATTTATGCAGCGTTCACAAAATACTTATCTGATTGTGTCGCATCTCTCAAAAAGCAAACATATTTTTCGGCATTTCTTACAAGTAAAATATTTTAGATACATTTGATTGTGGTTTTCCGATCTTTTCTACATAAATAATCCAAAGAAATAAGATCCTATTCCTATATAGTTGTAGAATCCAATTTCATGATGTAGGCATCATTAAAATTTGTAACTTTTAGGCCTCTATGTATGTCTGAATTGTAAGAAACGATATCGTCATTACCAGACCAGGTATACTCATATGAAGTACGAATGTGGAAAGCCACCTACATTCATTTGTCCCGTTATCGATTGCAACTACAGGGGACGAAGGAAGTCACACCTAAAAAGTCATCTTAACAATGTACATAAACATCTTTTTATTACTATTTGAATTTTCACTAATTAATAAATATATTATATTAACTTATATAGTGTTTTCCCTTCCCCGACAGAATTATCTTCACTACTCAGGAATTCAATTCTGTACTATTCAACCATTTTTGTAATAATTTAAACATTATTTATATTTGAATTTACCGAGATAATGCTATTTAAAAGATTAATCGTACCTAGTTCGTAGTAAATTCATATAGGTGAGTGTATCCGCAAATTTTATGCAGATATTCTTTACCACTTAATAACTTTTAATTCGTTTTTAGGTAGACAGGGTGTGTTTTTGTGCCCCAACTGCCCAAGAACGTTCAAATATAAATACCATTTGAATAGTCACTTAATTTACGAGTGTGGGAAAGAACCAAGATTTGAATGTCAAACGTGTCATAAGTTATTCTATCAGAAATTCATGTTGAACGCACACCTAAAACGAGTAGACCATGGCTTACAAGGATCATCAATTGTAAAACCTTGCTAAATAGTAGATTATATAAATATAACAGTATTGTTAAACTATCTTATTTGGACCTTGTTTACCAAAGTGGACATAATTTTATCTAAAATATAGTATAGAAGCATTTTCTTTAGTTTAATTTGTTTGTACTTAACTAATGTATCATATTTTTATCCTCTAGACGTATTTAAATTTGCAGCAGCTGATTCCCGACATTCATACAGGTTTGAGTAATAATAAGCCAACTATAATATTAATTTAGCACTCCGGTCTGCTCTTCCTTATATGTTTGCTAACCAAGGAAAAACATTCTGTCCACAATGTGATTAGAATTGTCAGCTCGACCTAATTATAAATTATATATATTTTCTTGAACTATATAATATACTTAGGTTTGAACTGGAGGTTCTTTCACTTCTCCCACATAAAGCAGATACGTACATTACAACTTAATATATATTATATAATTCTCTTATTATAAATTTTTCGAGATATCTTCTACTGTAATGTTATGCTCCATTATCTGTGTTATTGGGCCTATAGGAATAAGAACCGTCAATCTAATGGTCTGAATATAATTCAATTCGACCAGAGCTAATTATATTACCAGGCACCGAATAAATAATTAAATATATGTTAGCAAATGCATTGATGAGACGTTGACCATTCTTTTAGGTATTTAATGTTCATATTGGCAATAATTATCATAGATACTTTACGACATTCCCCATTTTTTAATTTAATTGGCGAAAACTCGCATAGTGCGTAAACAGCTGAATAATAATTGAAGAATTCATAAAATAAAACATAAATTGAAGTGCTATTATCTATGATTAAAATCAAACCTTAAAGAAATTGTTCCAAATCGATTATACCGAACGTGGAGAAATAAAAATTGAGTAAATTCAACAAAATTTCAACATTTTTGATCAATTATACCAACAGTGAAGTAAATCCGGGGACAGACTGTATATACATATATATATTCAACAAGAACTAGTAAGCCTTGTTAAGCGTTATGACAAATGCAAAAATATTCTTGGTGATTAGGTCGGAAAATAAAATGAACCAACTTATTTATGTTCGCAGTCTATTATGTGTTGTGTATAAAAACACAGCCCATGGCGATTTCTCTTGGTATATGTACAAGCAAGTTGACAAAAGAATATTGAGTTATATGAAGGTAGAGTAAGTTATAATAGCACCTGCACACTTTAGCGACCAGGCTGTTTTCTGAATTTGCTGTGCGTGGACCAAATGTTTTTTCACTAGATTTTATTTTTCATGGTTAGCACAATACCAATTGCACCGTGGCCCACCGCGCATACATTTTGCTACATAAATATTATAACCTCAGAGATATTTAAGGGGAGGTACCTGAGTAAACTGCGAGAAAAACACGTATACTTCAGGAATTTTTATGTCAAAAACAAATGTTTCGATTGGATCCAGTTTTCTTTTATTAGAAAATATGTACTTTGAGGTATGTTTAGGATTTTTTAAAATAAGTTCGTTGACTGGAGGCGCCGTTATTGTGGTCAGCATCAGACGTGTTGTTCGTTGACATGATTTGTGGTGCCAAGGATTTCGGGCAGTCGATTCATTTGAAACATGAAAACGCAACGGATTCTTGAAATATAATATAGAAAGGAATTCGCATCGTAGGATTTTTTGAAATTTTCATTTTTGACGATATTGCGACCACTTTAATTTAACATTCGCTTTTCCTTCGCAATTTCCGACGATTTTTGTTGCATAATAAGGCAATGGTTCATTCAAATGAAAAAACCCCTACGTAGCGAACGAGAAAAACTATAGAAGAATATTGTATCCAAATTTGGACAAAATCGGACAAGCTGTTTTCGAGATACATCTGGCACCGGCTTTGGAAACTATGTTTCGAGATAATCCCGTTTGAAAAGTGGGCAAAGAAATAACGCGCTCGGCCGTTGGGACGCTGCACGATCTTTCGATAAATTCTCCGTGTAATTTTAGCGATTGCGGAGTTTCAACACGAAATGTTCACACAATATTCTACGTACTTCGAACATTAAAAAAAAGAAGTTAAAATCGATTTTTCAAAAAGTACCAACGATAGACTGAAGCCGATCCAACCGACCGCGCGCTTGACCTTCTGCCGTGTTTTGTAGAATAACCCACAACTTCTTCAATATTACGAATTTCTACATGAAATTTCTACACAATATTCTTTGAACTACAAACTACAAGAAAATAAAAGAAAAAGAAACACAATTTTTTGAAAAATTTACTCAGGTACCTCCCCTTAATAGGACCTAGTAACCCAATACATATGGCAAATTATAAATAAACAGCGATCTAATATTTCGAGCAACCGCGAAAATAAAGGAACCTCCTCTGGTCGCTAAGGTATACATCTAAATGCTTTGTTTTAGTTAATTAGACGCTAATTAAATACATTTTGTGATTAATATAATTTAATTTGGATGCTAGTTTCAAACCTATCAAATACGAATCACTTACACTAGACGTGATCTGGAATTAGAAGGTTTCGTTGATTTTTAATTGGTAACTAATTAAATTAATTTTATATAATAGCCTTTCTATGGTAGAGTACATGACTATTATTTTAACTCTCTTTCAGGTCGCACTCATACCTGCAGCAAGTGTTGTCGTGTCTACAGACATTACCAGTCACTGTCTAGACATAAGAAGTACGAATGTGGAAAGGAACCTCAGTTTGCATGCAGAATAGAAAACTGCAGTTTTAAATCCAAAACTAAACCGAATTTAAAAACTCACCTAATGTTTTGTCACAGTATTCATACTAATGATGTAAAGGGATACATGTAGAACTTCTTAATGTTTCCATAAAATGTAAAATTGGTAGATATCTTATTCACACTTTTTGTTGTTACTGTCTTTATTCTATCGTGGTTATTATGCATTGTAAGTGCAGTTACGTTTGAAAAGATCGCAACTGGGCTTGGTGTTTTGGAACTGACATGAGGCATACATATTTATGCGTTTGGAATTCTAAAGAGTGGGTGGTGAATAATGGAATATGTCCACAATATTTGTAGGCTTGTATCTACAAAACATGTAAAACCATATAGCCTTTTTAATAATATTCATATATATTTTGTTTTAGATCCGGAAATAGACGTGTGCATTTGTGGTAAAGCAAACAGACAGCAGCCAAATTTATCCAGGCATACAAACTATGAATGTGATAAACAAAAACAGCTTTCTTGTAACGATTGCTATTACATCTGTCACAAAGCCCAACTTCTACGGTATATACGCAGCCAGCACAAATGATAAGGTTTGATAAAAGAGTGGATGACGTGTTATTATTAGGTAGTGTAAACCGGTCTTTGTCTTCACTTACATGCAAGACGGGACATTGAAATTCGGAGAAGTAAGGGCGTTAGTCCGGTTTACACTACTTAATGATAACACGTCATCCACTCTTTGTCAAACCTTAACAATTGATGTATTTCAGCAACGCATTTAAATAAGTTTAACCATAAACTAATTTTAAGATTACTTCTTCGACGCATATAACTGTTGTAAGCAATTTTATATATTCTAGGTAATCTAAAAACAAGATTTATTTGCAATGATTGCGGAAAAACCTATAATCATCAACCGAGTTTGTCGAGGCATCGTAAATACGAATGCAAAAAAGAAAGGAAATTCTATTGTACCTTCTGTAGATACGCCGCATATCAGAAAACACATTTGAGAAGCCATCTTGCTAGAAAGCATTCGTTGGAAGAGAAATAACTTTATTATTTTTTGTTTTTGATTTTATAGTTGTTTCAGTTTTTGACTGACTTAGTTAGTAAGGTGTACTGTAACTTATACACATAAAGACGAATTAAAGTATTTTACCAAAATCTTCTATATTTACACAGTGGTATCTATAGAATTTGAAAAAATTGTAAAAGTTGTGGTTTAGTATAAAAGACATTAAATAACATCTGTGACTCCATACCACATAATTATTAACCAACCGAGCTGAATTAATAATTATTTGATATGGGGTTATCAATGTAGTTTAGTGACAGGTACGCAAATAATTGGTTTAATAGGGAATGGAAAATTTAGTTCTGGTAGGTATATGTATTCGGTTAAGTGTCTGTATATTTGGAATTTTTAATTAATAAACATGTATTTCTTTGATTTTAATTATAATTCTTCAGGGGATTTCATCAATTCTGTCTTAGGTTAGTTAAAGGACAACCTGTTCTAACCGAATGGTTTTTTAAATTTGTAGCGCTTTTTGAGTTAACAGCATGGTTTCATACTTAGGAGCAGATATCTAAAATCTTCGGATGTAGAACGAGTTTGGCCAAAGAGGAACAATTCCTTCTGAAGGGAAGGTTAGTACAATGGTATCAACAGAGCTTGAATACTGTCTTTCCGGACTTGCCACTGTATACTTACTCAAAATGGCACAACGAACTAGGTTAATCCAGAAGGAGAAACAGAAATATTTGTGGTAGTACATTGAAAAATACGTAAAAATATAGTGGAGGTTGAAGTTCATGAATTTCGTCTTTGTTAACCTATTTTCCTTCACTTCTCATAAAGCGATTCTCAGTCCAGTTGCACCAAATTGAATACTTTTAAAGACATACATCTTTTTTAAATAAGTACGTTATCCATCGTGGTAGAAAGGTACTGATAAATGAAACGACACAATTTCTTGATTCCAGAACGGTTTTGATTCAACGGCTAACGGAGTGTAATTTGTAATTTGTTCTTGTTCCTTGTAGTGTTCTGCCCCAAATAATCTACTCCAGCCATTAGCTTGCAGCCTCCAGCTATATATTCTATTGTTTCTTTATCCTGTTGTGTGTGTAGCTTCGTTTGATATATACTTTTTACATTACCCTGTGACATTCATGGCATTATCTTGTATTGCCAGAATAAATCCATCGGTTTCCGGGAAGAGGGGTCCTGTTTGAAGCTATTGCTGTTTAATTACAGGCCAGATGTTTGGGCAAGATGCCTAAAAACGATAATTTGGCTATTTTCACTTATAAATGCCTTTTATGTTTATGGATAGAGTTGCTCAGTTTGCGACAATAGTACTACAACTATTAGGAACGACTGTACTGGAATTAAATAACGTCGTGCTGCACGAATACAGATAAAGTGAGATAGCTTCATACTATACTTTGAAACTGAGATCGTGTATGCCAATGTTATTTTATTCTAGTACAGCCGTTTCGGATAGTAGTGTTGTTGGCACAAACTAAGCGACTCTACAATGAATATTTATTTTACTACCTTCTTAAACATTATTACAATGTAATATAAGTTGTCTGCTTACTAATTGTGAATCAGTGTGACGATATTTGTATTGCCTTTTTCTGTGATTACATTATGTGAATATTCAAGTTTGGGACAGTTTTGCCCAAATCACCGGCTAATCATCAAATATGTCTCCAGCGGTAATAAGTTTAAAATTCCCAGAATTGTGTAAATTACCTTTTAGTTTTAGCGAATGTCATTCACATATTGTGAATTGCTACTTGTCTCCATTCTGTTTGTATTGATATAAAACCCAATCCTTTTGTAATTTCAGCCAGTTCTAGGAATTTAAATCATCTATTTTTATCCATTTCCATTTTGAACTTCTCACAATAGCCATCGTTTCTGCCACAATGCCCAAACTGCTATCGTCAGTTACCGGCAAATTAAATAAATTTGTACGGGAGTTTGGCAGTGGCATTTTTGATAGCGATAATTATGTGCTTTGTGTGAGACATCAGTGAATTTCGAGAAAAAAAAGTATTTTGTTACTTAACACACTAAACGAGTCAAACATAAAAAAATAGTCCAACAGAAAGTAGCCACCTCAAAATCTCCTTTACTGAAAGCGTTTATGTCAACATTCAATCAACAATCCGAATTTTCGTATGACGTTGGTACGTAAAACGTTTGTGGGTACTGGAATTCCGATGGGTAAATTACAAAATCCGTCATTACGATCATTATTATGTCTAATAACATTTACCGAATGAATCAACGCTGAGGAAAAATTATTTCAATAAAGCGTAGCAATCAACAATGGATGAAATGCAAATAAACCTGAAAGACAAGAGGATTTGGATAACAAAAGACGACACAACAGATGCTGCGGGAAGGTTAGTTAAATTGCAGAATTTAACTTCTTTGTTTCATTACAACCAGATTTTGCGAACACATCGCCAATGTGATGTTCTGTCATTGGAGCCAAACCAAGTATTTAAAGTGGATTTTCGTTAAAAAATTCCCGATGTGGATATGTTGATTTCTCCATTAAAAAAGTTGTGAACTACCAGGTAGGATAAGGCTCTTTAAGAAAATGGTAGCTGACTTAGCTCTAGTACCTCAACCAATACCAACAAGATGGCGTACGTGGATTTCAGCTGCATGTTGCTACGTTATCAATTTTACAAAAATTAAGAAAATAATTAGAACTTTTGATTCAGATTTGGTAGCCTCAATCAAGACACCGACGAAACTTTTAGAGAAGCAAGGATTACGAAACAATTTTGCCATTGACATATATAGACGTACAATTAAAGAAAAATGTGAAACTATTTTTACTACAAATAAAGACTTTGAAGTTGTGAAAAGTCTAGCCAGTGTTCTTTCTGGAGACACAAACGCAAGAAATTACGATCTTCCAAAAATCACTTGTTTCAAAATTGCTTCTGTAACATGAATCGAACAGATCTTTTTCTCAATTAAAGTATTTATTGTCGGATGAGGCACAATGTTTAGCTATAGACAATTTAAAAATATCCTATTGTTAGTTGTAATAAATAAATAATTACTTTAAAGTAACGTCCACCACCTTGTGAGTCAAATACGTAACAGACAAATTTCGAAATTTACAGATTATATTTTATAAGGGTAATTAAAGCGTTTTCGCAAATACTTCGTACGAAGTTTTTAAAAACCTTGACCTAGAAAGCCGTGGAGGTAACCCAAAACAAAAGTAAGAAAAGAAGTATCCAAATCGGTTATGAAATACACATATGAACTTGTAATAAATAAAATAAAATAAAATGAAAATACTCTTACCACACCTTTATTTTTATTTACTTTTTAACCACAGTATTGTGGAAGTATGCATGCAAATGATGTTTTTATTACTGTTGTACAGTTTACATAAGAAATAAATAATAAAACCACTGGAACAATAATATCTATTCAATTTCTCCAAATGCTTATTTTACTTCTTAAATGCTTATTTAAAAAGTTTATAATGCCTTTATTCCTGCCTATGTTAATGATGTTTAGTACCTAAGCATCTACAGCTCTAGTTATAATGCTTGCCATGAAAGGCTTCTCTTGATTATTTTTGCTTTTTCTCCTGAGTTGTATTAATATTGCTTTAACTTTGCGTGCCACCTGTGCTTGTTTAAGCGGCCTGTTCTGTTTATCTGCTTTAAAAATTATTACATAAAGGGGTGTACCTTTCCCTCGGAAATACTTTCTTCAATTTTAAAGTTGTATTGTGCACGAAATATGTATCGATCGTCTTCCTCCCTCTTTTCTGTTAATCGCTACTCTCTGAGTACATGTATTAGAATGCTGTTTACGGTACTCTGTAATTTTGCTCTATTGCATCTGTTTAATGTCAGATTATTTAATTATTCCAAAACAGTATGTTAGGATGGGAATGGTGTACATATTATTGACGCGTTCTTTGAATTGAGTTTAGACTTAAAGATGAGTACGATTCTGAGCTTATATTTGTCCCTGAGTTGCTTCTTTATGTGATTGATCTATAGTTGTATTTTGTTCGTATCCCTGGTATTTGTGTTTCCTCTGGTTCCATATTTAGAAGTATTTCGTTATTAAGTGTTTGTCTTTGTTGCTAACCAAGTTCAGGTCTAATGTTTTGTTTAGACAGAATTATATTGGCTGACGAAGTTTTTACGAAAAGAGTTAATTACCATTATGAAATATAAATTGTAAATCTGTTATTTATTTTCTTTTCTTTACCTAAAAAGTGGTGGCAGCATCCCCAAAAGATTAAGATTAACACTCATTAAAATCCGTTTTTGTTGCGTATTTATGTAACCCATACACGCTAACATTCGTCTTTAAGCAAAAAACGAAAAATGCAATACTGTCACCGACAATAATTTATTAGTTATTATTAGTTAAGAAATATAATTTCTTGGACTTTTGGTGTTGGAAGCGCAAAGTTCACTAACACATAACAACTATATGTAATTGGACAGATTTTCAGGTTTGGTTTTGTTGTACTTCTCTACTAATTTATAATACTTTCAGGTTTCATACATGTTTGTAACCAATGTGGACGAGGTTATAAAAGCAAAAATTCTCTTGTCAGTCATATGACCCACGAGTGTAATAAAGAACCGAAGTATGTGTGTCAATATTGCTCAAAAAAGTGGAAGCGGAAAACTAATTTAAAGCAGCACATATTACATGTACATCGAAGGTTGCTTGGTAATGATTTTCTATTCAAATGATTTTCGGTTTCTTTTATTTTTATTTTGTGTTCATTTTTATATTATTTTAGAGAGAACGTAGTTGTTTAATTTGTTTTTGTTACAAAGTGGGATGCCCATATATCAAGAAATAAAAATAAATTTCCAAATAATTCAGTTATTTTTCTTTCTCACTTCGGAGCTATGGTTCCTAATTAAAGTTATTTCTAAAACTGCAATTGAAAAGATAAAGTGACTAGAAAACTCCATCTGTGTATACCTATACAGTACAGCATGTTAAGTAGGTAGTTGCAGAATAAGAATTATTAAGTAATTGCTATTGTATGGAAAATAAAGGTGATACGCTCAAGATATATGTATGTATTTCTCACCCCTTTGACATCAGGTAGCAATTCACACTGTATTCACGTTATTACCTGTCTTGACTTATGGTCAACTGTTACAGAATTGTAGATATATCTTTTGGTTTAAATAAAACTAAGTGCATGCATATGTACTTTAACACCCCTCATTTAAGTTTAGGTATACAACTGCAAGACCTACTTTATTTATGTGTATTTATTGTGCCGCCTTTAACGAAATGTGAAACAACAGCTTTCGCATGTCTATTACAAAAAGGGTCCAAATTGGTACATATAATTTGTGTTTACATGGCAAGACGTTGCACGATTTTCTTAGAAAGCTGGCCTCTAACGAACCTAATTTAATAGGCCGTTAAGGAGAGAGGAATCTGGATATCTTTGTATGAATTATTTTTACCGCTCTTGGTAAGATTTATTCTCTGATTAATTTGAAAACTAAGTAAACCACAGGAACGAGTTAGACAATAATAGCAGTAAAGTTGCCAAGAGCTCGTTCAAACAAGTTATATGTAGACCTCAATGGCATATGCCCGAGAATTGGAGAACCACTGTACATTTTCGCCGTAAAAATCTACGTTTGAATATAAGGTCGCTTAATTACTATGTGTCTAATTTAAGTTATATATCTGAAAAAGGAGAATGCTGAGAGGAATTTTGGAGATAACCGCGCATATAGTGTATGGTCAAAAGATATCATCAAGAACTTTAGGAGTTATATCAAGAGTCTAATGTTATGAAGATCATTAAAGTTCAGAGAATTATATGGATGAAACATATCTTAAATATGATGGGGTGACAACTGTGGGAGTTATCCGCGAGTTATCGACGTATAACCTGGAGAATATCATTTGTCACTCGCAGATCGACATACTGTACTGATGACTCCTAACAAGAACGAAGCTAGTTACTCTGCAAATGCGATCTGCGATTGACAAAGCTTAATTCTCCTCACTGATTATTGGCGTATGGAAATTGTGCTTATCTTGGAAGCTTTTGCACAGTTACTCGTTAACTACATATTAACGCACCCAGTTTATTAGGTCGTTACATAGGGAATCCTCCAGATTTTATTTTATCAAATATCTTAAAGATGTAAAAAAGCATTGATGGTGTATTCTATATGGAATAAAGTTTGTATGTTCTTCTCTTAGCATACGTGTATTCCATTTCATTGGTATATTCTGAACAATCCAAATCAGAAATTCTGTCAGTTAATTCACACAGTATGCAATTTATCAGCCACAGAACAATCAGCCGGCACATACATATGTGTAGATAGTGTCTTATCTTTTGAAAACTAACAACGCTGATAATTAAACGTTTCTAGATGTAATAGCCGTAAAATTTGACATTTCTTTATACAGTAAGAAGCCTTAACATATTCAATAGCACCAAATAGTTTAGCTTGTTCAATCTCTCGTAATTTAGTCTAAATTATGGAAGCTCCTCATGATGGTTTTCACTGAATTATTTTGTTGGACTTCAATAAGAATGGACGGATCGACTTTGTTCGGCTTTTGGTCATAAATTACCCTCTATTGCCGTAATTGACCTGTAAATGGCTAATAGAATTCAAACACCATCGCGAAAACTTGAACTAAAAACGGGAATAAAATTCGTAACAATCGTTCTCGCAGGACAATTATTCTACAAAGCATTGATGATACCTGCACCATAATTGAAGCCAATCCGCATGTAATATATCGTGGGATAGAGGTAACTTTGAGTATTAATATGACCACACTACAATCAATACTGTGTGAATGCTTACCTGTGAAAAGGCTTTTTGCTAGATGAACAACACATAAGATGACCAATCGAAGCAGGAGAATGCTCAAGAAATTTAATCGTAGTACTTGCAGAAAGACATCGTTGTATTTAAGTAATAACATACTGAAACGACTACGTAGAACAAATTATTTGGATTCTAGGAAATTATATTTTACCTGCCATTATTGGATCAATGGATGGTAACATAAAAGTGGCCATATATCCATTACGTATTCTTTTTATGATTAGACTTTGTTTTATTTAGTTTCCTACGTTATCAATTGAAAATACCAGTGTAAGTATATGTGCAAAATATATTTTTCTTTATAATATCATTTTATTTATTTTGATATTTAATAGTAGCAAACAATATATATATATATTAATGAGGATATATACATACACACACAATAACCATTTTTAATCGTTTAGTTCTGTATTAACTGTGATGTAGAAGTTAGTAAATTTACTGTCTTGGTTAATGAGATATGTCATATATGTCACCTACTGAAAATTTTAGGTAAATTACGCCCATTCACCTGCCCGGCTTGCTTAAAAAGTTATACGAGAAAATCCAATTTATCTAGACATCAAAGGATAGAATGTGGTCAAGAGAAGAAAATTGTATGTCCAATTTGTGAACAAAAGTTTTACTACAGATCTGAAGTGAAGAATCACGCATTAAACAAACATGGCATCTACTTCAATCAATTGGATGCTATAGAGCAACAACTACAGCAGAAAAATTGATTCGCCAATTTGTATTGAAATTGAAATTTAAATAAAAAACCGTTCCTTTATCGTAAAGCAATTGCACTTAAGCACGAAACTAGTGTTGATGTCTGTTTTTGCATCGTTTCCATTTAGAAATGTCTATGTAAAACTAGTCATACTAATTAATTTTATTCGTTTTAGAAATCCACGAACTTGCGAACGCGATAACCAGGCAGCACTTTGGAAGGCTTCTTCAATACGATTGTAGCAAAATAAGTAACTACCAGTGTCCTTTATGTCCTAGAAGATGTAAACGTCAAGATGTATTGAGGGACCATTTGAAGAAGATACATAAAATCAATGACGCCTAATGCGTTGTAGTGAATAGGCACTTTCGCGTTCGCATCACTACAATAGATATTAACATGCAGATGTATATTATGATGTTTTGTGCATATCTGATGATTTATGTGTACTGTTGCTGCATTAATAAGACCTCCTACTATTTTGTTTTGTTGTCTAAACAATATTATTTACAGGATGTACGTAAGCTGTTTTTCAATGATTAGTTCTAATACATATCTGTGTATGTAATCGTTTGAATGAATAACAAAATAAAGATGGCAATAGCAAAAATCTATAATGTAAAACTATTTTTTCCTTTTATTTTAAGTGTATTACCGATCCATTATTGATCTAATCTTGTAAGTGTTGGGCTTCCTGAATTGTTATAGTTTGTTACTAGATTTAATAGGTTTTCAGACGGCAACGGAATTATTCATCGGCAGTATCATACTCCGCTCGCGAGCATATACCGAAAATTTGTTTTAAATCACATACCTCCAGTTTTCTATTTGTATATAAACATATCAATAGAAGTGTTATACGTAATGTGAATTAAAAAGCGTCCCTTTAAGGCCCCAGCGCACTTACTGGCAACGGACGACTACGGGTCACTACACTACGGACGGCAATTTATTCTTTGCATGTATATTAATGGAGCTGAGCTCATTTATCGGAAACGGCCCTACCGACGATTCTCCATTAACCTTCCTATACTCACGTCAAAATGAAAGACGTATACTATACTATATAAGTCGGTCTCACAGACCGTATGCGTGAGTATAGGAAGGTTAATACGCATGGAAATAATAAATCGCCGTCCGTAGTGTAGTGGGCCGTAGTCGGTAGGTGCGCGCGAGACTTTAAATTGAGATAAAATACATTTCTCCCGACGAATATAAACAACTTTGTCCAGCAAGTTAGTGCGACAGAGGCTAGTTGTAACTTACGGGGATTATTATAGTAAATAACTGAAATCGCATATCTTTCTGCGTAGATTTTTATATACATATGTCCGCTATGGCGCCGTCCAAAAACCTACTTTCTGTGTTTATTACCGTACGGGAGTAAGACGATATAGTTTCAGTGTTACAACATAAATAGGTTCACCAGCTAACCTTGGGACATTAGTAGCACTGATAAAACATGTTTCTGATTACTACGTTGTAGTATTAATCGAATTTTATATTTTAGGTCAAAGATTCGTTTGTGATAAATGTAAACGATCCTATAGACAACGGTATAATTTGTTAAGGCACATGCAGTTGGAATGTGGCAAAGGGCCCCAATTTCAATGTCCCTATTGCTCCCACAAATATAAACGCCGAAACGTGCTAAGAGGACATGTGTTTTCGGTTCATAGCATCGATCTAAATGAAGACAATAAGAAGATGAAGCGTTGAACGATAGGATCTAAAATTATATATTTACATTCTTCTAGCATCCTCGTTTGTTATCCTTTAGATTATAGACCAATATACTTCCAAAGTAATCGAATGACAATTATTTAGTATTAATTTATTCAGTAAAATATTTGCAGAATATAAAACAATTGATTTGACGACTTCGCGAATCCAGGAAAACATTACATTTAGATTAGTAAGCAAAAAGAAACCAGAAGTAGATCGAGTATGATATTATCAGAATCTTTTGCAAATAGTAACAGTATTATTTACTATTGCTTTCTGTATTCATTGGTGGTCATGTATCTTAACTCATTTAAAAAAATTATTTGATGCACTTGTTAGTGGTGAGAGAGTTCAACTAGGGTGCTGACTGCTTGGCTTCAATCAGAAGTCTAAGCGCTCCAGCTCCTACTGCACTCCAAAGCTCACAACTTTGGTAGTAACTAAGTCAGCGAGAAAATTCACTAAGAAAAACAGTTGAAATATCGTTGTCCGTCGTTGGCCGGAACGAAAAGAACAATAATAATTAATTTAACCAGTTTAACTTTAAATACTATAAAACAAAGCAACTTAAAATTACAATAATCATCCAGAAAGATTGAATAAAAGAATTAATCAATGTTTAAATACTTTACAATTGTGAGAACTACGATTAGTCTGAATTACATGTAAAATTAAATCATAAAAGGACTACTAAATAGACACTGTTTGTATGTACGCGGAAGCAACATCTTGTTAGTACAACCAGATTTAATGGTAACGTACAGTAGAACTATTTCTCTAGTTACACTATCAAGATCGATATCATTAGCACTAACAGGAACATTTCCAATTGGCAGCCGATTTGCTGAAACTTGAGTAGTAATCTTGACGCAGAAACTATTTATTCGAGTCACTATTTTCATACAATACTTGGCTATAGAATTCGGAATCTTGGAATTAGATCCAATAGACGTTGCGATTTTGAAGTAGAGCAGAAATTGTTTATTAAATATGATGTTATGAACCAATATACATTTTAAAATTATCTAGCAGATTGACGACATAATGTTTTAAAACAATACAGAGTTTTCTATTCTTTTATTTTACACAGAGGAGTGAGTGATACAGAACATAACGACCATTTATATAAGTATATAAGTATTTGCGAATAGATGCAATTTAAAAATTAACCTCAGCAAAAGAATTCTTAGTTTTATAATTTCGACAAGAAACTGTTCTGTTAATAAAAGATGGAAAATTGCATTCTAGAAATCCGTAGTTTCATCATCGCTTAAATGATAATAGTAATACTAATAATAATTATAGTAATAACAATATTACTAAACGTATGTTATGGAATTTAGTGGTTCTAAACTTATATGGGACGATTTAATTATACATGTAATGCATTGACTGGCTGTACTTTTCTATCGGTAGTAATCACTTTGGGAACTAAAATACAATTCCACACAATCTGCAATAGGAACAGTTCTTTTCTTTAATACCTTAATCCTTCGGACCTATTGGAACATATGTGTCCCACTGAATGTTCACAGAGCCCTAATGTTTAAGTTTGTTACTTTAAATAATTCAAAAACGTCCCATTTAGTTATTTTAAGTTAATTTAAGTTAATTTAAGTTTAAGTACAGTTATTGAAAATAATTATTGCGTATTATCATAACACTTGTTGTTTAGTCATAAGCGAAGTGCAGTGGTATCAAGTTGTTTCCGTGTTTTTTTAATAAAAAAGTTAAAACCATTATTGAAAAGTGCAAAAAAGCAGTAAAGAATATTATTGAAATGTTAAGCTATCTTCTTGTATTTATATTACCAGTTTGCGCAAAGGTATGAATAAGATTTTATTTCTTTTTTATATTTTTCTTTTTACACGACATATATGTCCCATTCGGTTAAAACGGACTAAAACTTTATGTCAAGAATGTCAACTTCCGTTGTGCAAAGTTTGTTTTGCACCATTTCACAAAAAATTTTCAAATGTTTGCCTTTTATTTCGTTTTTGTTTTTAAAATGTACAAAATGAATTTTGAAAGAATAAATAAAAAACCATAAAATTTAAAATAAAATTAATATTATTTATTTATGTATATACTCTTTTTAATGTTTAATATGCATATCTCTGTTAAACTAGCCCATTATAATAGTTTGAAACTAATTAATCCTCGCCCATACCGAAAGGGTTAGTATTTATTCCAGCAAGCAATTTGTGACTCTCGGAAGAGAAACAAGCTCTGTTTGTGTTTTGATTATAATTTCTGCAATTTATTCTATTTTATGAACTAATATGCACAACTTGTGCAATTATGTAAAAGCTATTTATATTTCTATATAGTTTTAAGACGAACTTACAGAGAAATAATGTAGTAATGTAATTAACATAAAGAAATAGAACTAATTGTAAGAATCAGGGGAAAATGGTACTAACAACAAAGTACATTACTCAAATTTCTAACCAACTCACGATTCAAAAACTACGTACTTATGCGGCATTAAAACAATCTTAAATTACAAGTAAAATAGGTATATTACCCGACAGCACTGCATGAAACTTGTGCAACTGCTTATTAAGTAATTGAAATGATGTATGCTAATGGGGTCGTTGTGGCTTAATCTCAAACTGTTCCCATGGACAAGTTTTGTCCTTTCTCTTGTCACAGGTGTGATATAAATTTGAATTATTTTGTAGCTAGCGTCCTGCTAGGCTTGTAACGAACTATCTGGCTGTGGCTGTGGCTCCGTGACGGTAAGTCCCTAAAAGGAAGAAACTAGGTGACGGTTATAATTCACAACTATTAAAACACAAACCATTCTCTCATTAGTGTATATAGTTGTGTTCACTTAATAAACTAATGAGCTTCTATGCAAGGCTCAGCCTA